>OX439141.1:128751877-130018151 GCA_949318255.1 Pollenia labialis
TATTAAGTAGAAGCTAAATACACACATGTGTATGCATGTTTATTGACCAACCCATTTCCAAGAATTTTATCCAAAAAAATACCTGAAAGAAACATTTCATTTAAGATGACAAATTGTGACCGTCAACACCCAAAAAAAAAACCCCATTTGAAGACGAGTATGTAATTGTAAACTTTGGCTATGGACTAAAATATTAAAGTGAAATGAATTAATAAGTGGAATATTGTTAGCGAAAAATTATTAAAAGAAAAATTATTTTCTTGTCCAGATGGTCGGAATGTGTAAAAATTGTGTATGTGAATTCATGTAGTTTATTTTTTCCAGTTTGATACAAATGTTTGCTGAAATGGCAATGAAAATTATTTTGTGTATTCAAGTCGATAAATAAATTAGACGTTGTTGCTTTTCCTTAATATTATTATTTGTCATGTCGTCTAAACGATTTCATTGAAATTTATTGATTTCTATCAGGCATAAAGGAGTTAAATCATAGCCGCAAATAAAGTCATTTTAAGAGTTATAACTTTAGAATGGTGTAAACAGAATAGGACTTTCTAATCCCAGAAAATGAGGAAACCGTTCTTAATAAATAAACTTTCCACAGGAAATTAAATTTATCGATAAATGAAAACTTTAGCTTTTGTTTGAATTTTAATAAAAAACTAACGAAATCG
Source organism: Pollenia labialis (assembly GCA_949318255.1). NCBI lineage: Eukaryota > Metazoa > Arthropoda > Insecta > Diptera > Polleniidae > Pollenia > Pollenia labialis. Next base: position 128,752,552 of record OX439141.1, read on the forward strand.
AGAAACTTCAAATGTAAAAAGACAAAAAGTCAAGTTATTCAGGCCTGTCACAGGAATCAATTCCGATCGAAAGTGGAAGTGATTTCGCATCTTGCTGCAAATAAAATGAAATCACTTTTGATCGGAATTGATTTCTGTGACAAGCCTGATTGATAAATTTTCTAAAAATATAAACTTATTGATACCTTTTCTATTACAAATTAAAGTTATCGATAAATTTATTCAAAAATTTTTTTTTGTAGAAAATGAAAGTAATCAATGAATTTTCTATAGAAATTTGAAGTGATCAGTTAATTTTTTTAGGAAAATTCCAGTAATCGGTAAAAAAGTAACCGATAAAATTTTTTTAGAATTATTAAACTTATCTATAACAAAATTTTAATTATCGATTTATTTTTTAAAAGAAAATTTAAGAAACCGAGAAACTTTCTATGTCAAAGAAAATGTTATTGATAAATTTAAATTTAAAAATGGAAAATAAGAGTTCTTAAAAAATTTTTATAAAAAATTCAAGATATCGATAAGTTAAGTTTTTATAACATTTCAGTTTTCGATTCGTTTTTGTTTTCAAATAAAAGTTTTTGGTAATGAAAATTAAAGTTATTCATAGATTTTCTGTACGAAATTTAAGTTATCGATTAATTTTCTATAGAACATAAAAGTAATCAACATATTGTCGATAAAATTTGCATAGAAAGTTAAGGTTATCAAATAATTTTCTGTTGAAAATAAGTAATCGATAATTAAAATTTATCGAAAACTATAGTACATAATTGATCATTTTTTTTACAAAAAAATAAAGCATGTAATCGATAAAATTTTTAAAGAAAATTTAAGCAACTGAGAAATTTTCCATAGAAAATTAAAGATATTGAAATATCGATAAATTTATAAAAAGTAACTGATAAAATTTATGTAGAAATAGAAACTTACATCAATCAATTTATTTTCTAGAGGAAATTAAAGTAATCGATATTTTTTTTAGAATTTTAAAGAAATCGATACAATTTTTATAGTGATTTATAAATTTCCTAAAAAAATTAAAGTTGTCGATTAGTTGTCTATAGAAAATTAAAGATTTTGAAATATCGATATATTTATAAAAAATTTAAGCAGCCGATAAATTTTGTATAAAAACTTACAGTTGTCCATAAATTTTCTAGAGGATGTTAAAGTAATCGATAATTTTTTTTTAGAATATTAAAGTAATCGTTACAATATGGAAAATTTAAGTTGTCGATTAATTTTCTATAGAAAATTGAAGGTAATCGATACATTTACTAGTATTTGAAAACCTATTGATTACATTCCTTTCAATTCGATTTACAATAAAGCGTTTATTGCTTGGACCCATGAATTACTGCAACGTCTCCCTAAATATGTTGTATTTAACTGAAAGCAAATTTTAACAGCAGGGAGTGTCGTCTTCATTTTATTTTGTAGGATCGTGCTCGTGGCATTTTCAGTTGCCAACTACTTGATACAATATTATACTTATTAAAACGAAATTATTTTAATACTTCCGCAATATGTTGGAATTAAATTATTTATATAAAGGAATTTTTTTTTGTTATTTTCGTTTGTCTGCTGTGTGTTTTAGACGCGCAACAAAGAATTACAAAATTTTACTTGGCTACAGACAGCAACCAGTTACACTTACTGCATGTAGTAAGTGTTGCACAGTTTCGGTCGTTGTATCCAGCTCACCATCATCCAACGGTGATAAAATTTAATCACTAAAAACTTGTTGAACTTTTTTTTTGTAATGCAAGCAAGTTTCGTTTAATTTTTAATTGTTCTTATTACACTCAATATTTATGTTCGTTTTTATGAGTACAACTTAGTAAAAACATACGGTTTTTGGTTTTGATAATTTTTTTTATAATGTGTGTGATAAAACGTGAATTTAAGGAATACAATTAAGCTCGGAAAATTTTTTTATTTTTATCAACATGTAGATTTCTCGTTAAATATTTTAAAATGACGTAATAAAAAATTAAAGTAAATAAAATTATTGATTACAATAATTTTTAATAACATTTTATCGGAAGTGGGAATTTTCTAAAAGAATTATATATAACTAAAATTTTTTATAGAGACTTTATGAATAACTACAATTTTTCAAAGAAAATTTATCGATAAAATAAATTTTTAAGCAAATTTTTCAAAAAAAATATCTTCTATAGAAAATGTATCGATAGCTTCGACTTTCTATTGAAAATGTATCGATAACTTTTATATTTTATATTAAATTTTTTTAAAAATTTTGGCCAATTGAATTGTAATTAAGACAACTGGTTGTGATCAGTTGCAATTTTTGTTATGGTTTTGTTCACTGTAATTTAGCAAAGTTGTAAACCATAATACAAAAATTAAGAAATTACAACTCAACTGAGTTGTGTGCCTTTAATTTTTAATTGAAAATTTTCAATTCCCTTAATTTTCAATAAAAATATGGATCGATAGCTTAAAGTTTTTATAGAAAATGTATCGATAACTTAATTATATTTAGAACATTTATCGACTACTTAAGTTTTCTATAAAAATGTTTATCGATAACTTAATTTTTAATTAATTTATTGATTTAATTTTTTTAAAAAATTAAGCTATTGATAAATTGACTGTCTGTCGATGAATTCAACTTTCTGAAGAAATTTTAACGATTAAATTTTTTTTAAAAAATTGATAATATAAATTTTATGTAAAAAATTATCGATTCCTTTTATTTTTAATAGTAAATCTATTGATCATTTAAATTTTCTATTAAAGATATATCGGTAACTTAAAAAGATTTATAGATAACCTAATTGATACAAAAAATGTATCGATAACTTTTATTTTTTATAAAAAATTTATAAATAACTTAAATATTTTGTTGTAAATTTTTCTATTCCTATAATTTTCTATAGACAATTTAACATTAACTTTACTTTTGTAAGGAAAATTTATCGATAATTGAATTTTTGTATAGAAAGTTAATCGTTAGCTTAATTTTTTGTAGAAAGTTTTTCGATAACTTAATTTTCAATTGAAAATTTATCGATAATTTAATTAACTAAAAAAAATAACTAATTATACGTATATTATCTCCCTTATTCATAAAAAATATAACAGGTTACTTAAATAAATATTTTTATTTGTATGAATATGGATTTAGGTGTAGTATCAATTTATTTTATGGTCTGTAAGGAAAAGTTCCATTGACTTAACAAATCAATAAATAGAAAAACATATTGTCTGTACAAAATTTTTCCATATCTTAATTTTTATCGAAAATTTATGGGCAATTTTAATCTGTTATAAAAAACTTTATCGGTTACCTTATTTGTTAAAAAAAATGTAGCAATAAATTTATTTTTTATAGAAAATATGTCGATAACTAAAATAGTCTATAGAAAATTTTTCGATAAGTTAAATGATCTACAGAAAATTAATCGATAACTTGAACTTTCCCCAGACAATTTATAGATTACATAAATTTTTATAAAAAAAATTTATCGAAAAATTTAAGTTTCTAAAGAAAACTTAACTGATCTACTGAAAATTTATCGATAACTTAAATTTTGAAATAATATTTTGAATTTTCTAGAGAAAATTTATTGACAATTTAAATTTTCTATAGAAAATTTATCGACAACTTAAGTTTTGATACAAAATTTGTCGGCAATTTAAGTTTTAATATAAAATTCGTCGGCAATTAAATTTTTCTATTAAAAATGTATCGATAACTTAAATTTTCTATAGCAAATTTATCAATAAAGTACAAATTAGGCGTTGGTGCGCAAGTGCGCTGCAGACTTCTGTCAAAAAAAATTAATTTTGTGTTTTTTCCTAAGAACAAGTTACATAAAAAACATTTTAACGTGTTTGCGGCAAAAAGTTTCCAGGTAACTAGCTGACAATAAAAAAATAATAGCTTAAACAAACTTGTGAATCATGAATAAGGTATGAATTAAACAGAACAGTTCTGTACTTTAAAGCTTTGTTCTGTGTAAATAATTATTAAGTAAAAATCTTTAGTTGTTTTGTATATAAATCAATGTTCTGTATTTGCGCTGTATTAAAAAAAAAAATAACTAGAACTAAAATATTCCCAATTTGTCTTACTTTTCTTACTACTGGAGACTTCTACAAAACAGAAATGATCTTTATGGCCAAAATTAAGGGATCACTCCAGGCTTTCAAATCGTTTGAAAAAAAAACACCGAAATTTTCGGTTTTTGTTGTACATTTTGCAACATTATTGCTGATTACATTCTTTTTCGATTTACTACAAATCCATTCTCGATACTTTTTCTAGCTTCAATTTCATCACGTTTTTTATTCGTTGAAATCCGAAAAATTTAAAACAAGAACTTAGACGGTTTTGGTTCTTAAACGGGCTAAACTCGAAGAATGCACTCGTGGTTGCCTCATCACGTTAGTGGTACTTAAAATTTTGCTGTCCCCAAATGTATTTTAAAATCAAAATGTTTTACCGTAATATAAATTTTCTAGAGAAATTTTTGTATTTGTTTAAAAATTTGTCAAATCTGCCTCCCATAAAATTTAATCTTCCTAAAGTAATAAAAAAAATTAAAAGGTTAAGCAACGTTTTGAACTTCTGTTTTATGCCCCATGACACAGTCGGGTTTCTCAAAAGTTCTTAAAATTACCTTTTCATGGAAAATGTCATTATTGATTTAAAAAAAAAAGAATTAAAAATCCCTCTGACATGTGTTTAAGACAACATCACACTATCAGCTTATTACACAACAGTTTGTTAAAAGAAATAAATCATTTACTATTCCAATGGCATCTTTTATTTACCCTTCGATTTGTTACAAGTGTCGGAAACAGGTTTTTTTTTACTCTACGGTTTTTATCTGTCATCACCTTCGGCGTAATTTTCAATCTTTTTGTTCTTTTTATGTTTTTGAAAATGCTTAATGAATTTCACTAGAATCAAATGTTTGTTTACCTTTCATTGACATTTTAAATTTTGTTGTTGTATAAGTTACAAACAATTCTGGCCTATTGTTTAAAAAGTCGGTTTACTACGAACATTTTAAATTTGTCTTGAAATTGTAAGTTGATTTATGGGATTTTAAATGGTACTTTGTTTGTAGTTTTGTTACTTTTTAATTAAGTTGTAGATTGGAGTACTGGACACATTGAAGGATAAGCTATTGCTATGCGCATTTTACTGGTTGCTTAGGCCAGATCGTCAGGAAACTTCATCCAAAGATTTTAGAAAAGCTATAGATATTATACAATTAAAACTGTTAAGCGCGGCAGTCGAATTCATTTTACATAAAGAAGGATTTAACTTAATCAACGGACAATATTAACTGCACTTAGTTTTTTGGATAACTGTTAAAATCAGTTAAAAATAAATTTGCTTGGAATTTTAAATGTTTATTTATTTTAAAATGGCTGAACAGAATACTTCTTAAATAAACTACAGTCCGTTACTGTAATAATATTGTGAGTGTTCCTGTATCTATTCTTTTAAATTTGACATATGAGGCTATCAGCGCAGAAGTGGTGTAACCCCAGACTTCTTTTTATGAGATAATGAGATGGTAACACTACTCTTGCACTATAATACCTGGTTGTAACGGCCCGTTCAAAAACTCTGCTTCTAGTGCCATCTGCTTTGGATAGAAATAGTTGGTTTACTCGACTATTGCACTGTAAAGAACAGTGCAAAGAACATATCATACACCAGAACCTTAACCAAATTAAATTGTGGGTTACACCACTTCTGCGCTGATAGCCTCATATGTACATACATATATTAACTGAAGTGTATTTTGAACAAAAAAAATAAAATAGGACTATAAATCAGTAATTAATTTAAAAATCGATTGAAATTCATCACAGTTTTTTAAAACGTTCGTTTGGAAATCTGTCGAGTTTCATCACATACCTGATTGTATTATTTTAAATGTTGTATTTTTGTTACCTTTTTCCTCTTGTGCACGAGCAAGTTAGAGAGAGAAAGAGAGTTCATTTCTTGTGAAAACATTTAAAATTAATGTGTTTGGATTTGTTTTGTTTACATTATTGTGGCATTTAACCTTTTTCCTTCCAGGCTGTTGTGGAAAAAGAAGACTATTTAATGGTCTTTTTGTTATATTTTGTTTGGTTTCAAAGTGTGTTTAGAGTTTCACTTTTGGGTTTTTTATAGTTTAATTATTTGTTTTACAACACTTGTTGTTTTCAATTGTGTAAAGCAGTAAAATATAGTAAATCTGAAAGTTTTTGACAGAATAAAAAGACCTCAGTTTTTTAAGCCAAAAATCAACCTGTACATTTTTTCATTCTTAAGCCTTTTGTAATTTTTTATTCAATTTCTAAAAATGATCTAATAACTTGAAAAAATAGATTATTACATGAATACATTAAGACCGTCTTAATCTATTACTTTTTAAAAAAAAAAAATTTAATTTAGGATCTATAAAAGTTAAGCTTGAGGTGCTAAGCTCGCGTCAATGCCTTGCGAAAAAGAGCTGACCATTTTCAAGACTCTTGCGGCGCATGCAAAAGAAGAAAATAAACCTTCTTAAGGTTTACGTATTCCATAATACTTTGTGAGATAGAAATCTAATGAGTTTTGTTGCGACTGTCAAAAAATCTAATTTAACATAACAGTTTGTGTTCACACCATCACTCAAAGTATAAGCACTCACACATGCAATCAAATGCAACCCTGATCCAATGAAAAGTGTTATTGTTTAGAAATTTTTCAAAAAACGATGAAGTCGTACGGTTTTTTTTCATAATACTTGTCATCTTCATCACACATAATAGTGTAAACTTGCCTTTAATGCGTTCGATACGTATTAAAATACAGTCTACTTGTCTTTAATTACACTGGTTCTACTGTTTTGACAGATGCATTGAATGCATTTAACGCGTGTGTGCACCTCCAGCTTTTGTTTTTGCTTTGTTGGACAAAAAAAATATTAAATGCTGCAATAATCAAGATGTTATCTGAAGAATTTTTACAATAATTCTGGAAAAATTATAATTTTTGTTTAAGGAACATTTTTTGGAGTTTATATAGGGAAAGTGGTAGTTTTCTAATTTCGTTTTTCTTAAATGCAATTAATAATTGCTTTCACAGTGGACCCATCGGGAGTGATGGGTGTGAACTTTACAAGAACATTGATTTTGATTGCAATAGTATAGCAAAATGCTCTAAGGGCGCAAAGACTTTATTCCGAAAACAGAGCTTATATATTATGGCCTGATTGTTACCATTTTCAATAGGCTTTGTCCTTGTGCCAATTGGAACTATTGTACCAAATTTCATTAAATTTTCTCCAAAACTGCGCAAAAGGTTTACAGGGACATCCAGCCAGCCAGCCAGCCGGTTAGACACAGTTAGGTTTCCGAATCGTTCTACTCTAAAAATTTTATGTATTTAACGAAAATTTAAAAAAATAGCATATGGGAATATTCGCTTCTTATTTTACTTTTTTAACATGAAAATAATGTTAATAATACACAAAATGTGGCATCGAATTGATATCACTGTAGTCATAGCATAGATGATGCTAAAAATTTGACAAAATTTCATGATGACGTTCACCATTGGATTAATGTCACTTTTCGCATCATTGATGCCATTCTATCACAATTCTGATGTGAGGGCATTATCAATGTGCTGATTCTACTCTAAAAATTTGATGCATTTACCTAAAATTAAAAAAATAAATAGAACATGAGAATTTTTGCTTCTTTTTTTACTCTTTAAACATTTGTTCGCACAACGACTACATACATGTCTAACATTACTGTAGTATTTCCATATAAATGAACTCCATATCGATTGCTATTATTGGTTTTTTTATATAAGTTGTCGTGCCATACGGTTTTCCCCTCATCAAATAACATGAACAATTGTGCGTCGGTTATTCTTCCAACGTGTTATTCTTGAGTAGGCAGCCATAACAATGGATAGTCTGGACGGTGTGTTAAGGCCAAACGAACATAAAGTTTAGCTTATAAAATTACTCTAAGATCCGTTATTGTTTGATCCAGTCGAAAATTGTTCTTCTTTTATTTCCTTGGGCCTATAAATTGAAGACGGAAACTTTGTAAATAAAATTTCCTGGCAATTTTTAAAATACTTTTCTGGGAATTCCTTCGAAATTTCAAGGCAATTTTAAAAATATAATTCTGGGAATTCCTCCGAAATTTCTAGGCGATTTTAAAAATATTTCTCTGGGAGTTTAGATATTTTTTCCCAAGAAGGAACCCTAGTATCGTGGCAGAAGGAATAACTAAATAGTCTTTGTCCATAACATAGGTGTATAGGTCCAGAATTAATTAAACAAGTTTCCCCTTAATGATATACAGTATGTACTTAATAAGCGATTTTTTTCTGTGGAGTTCCTAATTAGCAGGTTAGGTTTAACATACATAAGCCAAGAACCATCGATCAGCTTAAGGCGAATACCTGAGAAGAAGAGAAGGCGCTCGGACCTGCACGAAATATTATCGGAAATGCCCCACCCCTATGTTCTGACGCCCTATGTTCTCCGTAAACAGTTTATTTAATTATTTTATTTTGCATTTTTTTCTTGTATTTATATTATTTTTTTAGATAAATAAAGGATACCCTGTATATATCATTACAAATTTTTGTTGGCACAGTATTAATAATTTATTTTAAAGATTTGCTGCAACGTGAAAACATAATAATTTTAAATTACGCAAGCTTACGTTGCTCTTCCACCTCCACTTGACTTATAAAAGAGTTGCAAAAATATAATTTTATTTGAAGAAAAGAGACTGCATTTGAAACGTGACTTTAAAACAGCACACGTTTTTCGAAAAAAAAATGGAGCAATAATCATAACTACAGTTAAATTTGTTTCCCCAAAAAGAAAGGCAAGTACTTAGAAACAGATTAGAAATGAGCAAGAGTGCTATATACGACTGTGCCGAATCTTATATACCCTTCACCATGGTGCGAAAAGAACAGAAATTTTTATAAATACCGTTCTTGAGATATAAATAAATCTATTTAACTTGTCTAATGTCGTATTCTGTGTATAACAAGCCAAGATGCTTGTACCCAATTTGGAAACATTTTTTCTTGTCGTTCTCCAGATATACAGAAAAAAAACACAACAAGGAATTTATGGGTAAAATCTGAGGTGGTTGTTGTTGCCATGCGGACCGATTAGGCTGAATTTCAATATACAAATGTCAAGAGATTATAGCTGGGCATTTCGGGAAATCCATTTCAACAGACAGACGGGTAGACGGACATCATTTAACATATATAGACGTCCAAAAGCACAATGACGTCCAAAAGCACCATTCCTTCGTTGGCTGTATGGCAAGTGGCACCATCTTGTTGGAAATACATATCGTCCAGGTCCATATCCCCAATTTTTATAGGAAGTCCGTTATCATCCCGCGATAACGAACGCTATTCACGGTAACTGCTTGGCCGGCCTCATTTTCGAAAAAGTACGGCCCGATGACGCAGCAAGGACACTGAGGTGACCAAAAAAATCACGAAGCGCACGAAATGCGTTTTGATTTGAACGCCCATTTTCGTAGAAGGCTTCAACAATTTTAACAAAGAAATTTCAAATTAAGTTGGGCAAAAAACTTGACGTTTAGGAGTGACTTATAGTGCATTTACACTTGTATTTTTCAAACTAGTTTACGATCATAAGCTACTTTCTTAACGTTAGCTAAAATGCAAAAAGGCGTAACTAACAAAGATATAATTTTACAGGAGAAGCAAACAACTTTATGAAATGAAAACTATAAACATGTTACATGTCCGAAAACATGCATTAATGAGTCGTCCATGGAATTCTTTAAACAATTTTCAAAGGAAACCATTTCATTATAATTTGTTGAAAAAAATTAGTAAATAGCAGTTTTTCATTTATAAAATAAACACACTTGTAGTAACGTCCCTTTGTTTTTTGTTAATAAAAGCGCAATTTTTGATCGCAGAAGTGTTAAATTTTTCACTGACATTAATAATAATCAATCAAAAACACGATTTTGAATTTTTTGTTAGTTACGCCTTTTTGCATTTTAGCTAACGATAAACTTTACCGTTTACATCAGCATTTTCGACCGTTAAGTTGTTTATCTTGAAGAAGTCAAAACATTGTTTATCCCAATATTTAAAAAAATCGTTGATGCACGTACATATGGACATATACACATACCGTTTTTTTCCGTTGTCCTTATTAAAAACTATTTAAAAAAACTAAAAATTTTTATAAATTTGGAATTTTCTTTGTTTATTTTTCTTATTGTTTTTTTTTTTTTTGCACAGACAAAAGTAATTTTTTTTCACTTTAATTTTTTATTCTTGATGAAATGTCAAATATCACTAGCGTTGCCAGAACAAAATTTGAAAAAAAACAGAGTTGCATTAACAAAAATGCCTTACAAGAAATGAATGAGCGAGTAGTCACATTTTTCATTTTGGTGTTAAGAAAATGATAGAAAGAAATGACCGAATGTGAGCGTAAACTGATTTCGGTCACTTCTTTCTATCATATTCTTAACACCAAAATGAAAAATGTGACTACTCTTTCATTCATTTCTTGTAGGGTGGTTGTTTGTAACTAGTTTATCTCAAAAGCCAATTACAAACGTGCTTATAATTTCTCAAACTAGTTTATCATCATAAACAACTTATAACCTGTTCTGTTTATGGTGTAGGTGTAAAATCACTATAACAATAAACATCGTGCATTATGGTTTGGACCACTCTTTACTAAAAAGGGTCTAAGTTCAATATACATGTATAAATTATAAACGGAGTGACAAACTTATATTTACCCTTTACTTTTCGTGAAGACTAAAAAAAGGCAACATATTTAAAAGTAGACAAAAATGTTTTATCTGTTGAGAGAAGTGAAGAGAGGAGAAAGTGTAAAGAAACTTAATTTACGCTGAAATTAAAAGAAATTTATTTTGCATTTAACATTGACATTTTACGTTTCTAGAGCGTAAATAAAATGTTTAATTGAGCGCAAAATAAATAATTGTTTGCTCAATTTTTAAAGTCCCCCGGAAACTATAATACACATACATACTTTTTTTTATAATTCAAACATATTTGTTTAAATAAGTAGAATATGTACTTTTTTTTTGTATATTGTTAAATACATTTTTTGATACTTGTCACAGATAATTATCTACATGGTACCTTCGCAACTCCCTCCCGTATTGGAATTTAAAATAAAGGTGTGTCGTCATTATCTAGTTCTTGTTCTAGGGAGTGAATTGGAAAGAGATGCAGCTATAGAAATCTCTATTGTTTGTTTCTTTTTAATTTTTATTTAACCTAGTCACATGCAATAAAGTTAGTATTACCTTTTCTATTGTTCAGGGCTGGTAGTAAATTTCATAAAGTGATTAAAGTTTAGAATTTTTTTATGACAGTTTGTTACTAAGTTGTCTTTTTTTTTTAGTTGTATGTATATTGAAAGCGTTTTGAAAATGTCATAAAATTGTTTAAGATGGCATTGTTAGTAAATAAGCTAAGGAAATAAAATCTTAGGAATAAGAAACTATCTTCATGTACTAAATGGTTAAATATAACAAAGACATTTAACCTTTTAATGGTCATTAAAGCTGTTATACGTAGGTGTCTTATAGGAAGTAAACACGTAAGGTATTAAGGGTGTTCATGTTGTTTTGAATGCATAACTTCTCGAAAAGATTTTCATTCTTTTACTGTTCATTTTTTTCATGTTTTCTTTTAAACAATCAGTATCTTTAGAAGCAAGAGACTTAATTTAACCACGACCTTTACTCTTAATGTAGGTTGAAATGAATTTTTCTATGATGGCATAGCCGAATATAGCACTTTTACTTGTTATATGTTAACTAATTTATTTATGTGCCGACATTCTGAATAAAAAAAGCGCTATGGCCGTATGATAACAGATTTTTTTTTTTGGCGTGCAACTGAAGATTATGCACTGGAGTCTATGTGGCTTCAATAAGACGGAGCCACACAACACGACTGATTTTGGATTTATTGCGTGAAAAGTTTAATTCATTTGATTAAATTTTTAATTAAGATTGATTTTATTTTTGATAAATGGTTTAATTCGATGTAATTAAATGTTTAATTCACTTGATTAAATTTTTTAATTAAAACTGATTTAATTTTCGATTAATGGTTTAATTGAAAAAAATAAATGTTAAAAAAAAATTTCTGTTTACACTGTTTACACTGAAAATTGGATTTTCAATAACCTCATAGAAAATCTTGTTTAAATAAACCACCCTAATATTTTAAGGACTTAGAAACAAAGCAATATACTCACTCTTTGATATCGTAATACAGTTTTAATGGTTTTACGTTCTTTTTACTATTTTAGCAAAAAACACATGTGTTCCCTAACACAAGTACAATAATTTCTGCGAAATGTATTCTAGTGTTTCATAATTTATTGTTTAGTTAATTTTCTACAATACTCTCTTCCTATTAAAATAAATAAATAAAAATAAAAATATACATAAAAAATCAGTTTTTTACAACTTCATTCTTCTTTTCATATAAAAAAAAAATTTAAAAAGGTTTCAAAGTAAATTTTTCTAAAGGAAGGAGTTACAAAAAAACATAATTTATAGAACATTTTTTTGTTTCCACTTGTTTTCTTACCTTTTTATGGCTTTTTGTTGTAGTTTTTGTTCCTGTTTTTCTGTTACTTCCGCGCTGTTGTCAGTTGTTCAGGTTAAAAATGAAGTTGGTGCTGTTTCCTTTTTTACCAGCTCGTTATTTAATTGCTGCTTTTCCTGGTAAATCCTACACTGGACAAAGATGTCAAATGACTACTGCTTTTGTTTCCTGCGTTTGAAAAACTACATTTTTTTCTATGGCCTTTTAGTGTTTTCTGCAAATAGAAGAAAAAATGTCTTCTTAGAATGTAAAAAAAATTTTTATTTTTCTTAAGACAAATTATATTTTCTTTACATCTTCTACAAAAGATGCGTTATTTTCTTTTCCTAACTTCTTTAAATTATATTTTCTAATTTGTTGTCTTATTTATATTTTAAATTTGTTTTTTTTGGAATACAGTAATAATTCATAAAAAACATGTTATATCCCAAAAGATATGCTATAAAATTATATTTGTTTTTTACAGCTTTCAAGGTATGCTATTAAATAGTTACTAAAATATGCAGCCTTTAAGTATGCTATGCGAATTTCACGCGTATAATTTGTATTATGGTGCCCATAGGCATTTCAGAAATTTATTCATCTAAAGAAAGTGGAAAATATCAATTTTAATAATGGTCATTAAATAACAATAATTATTAATGCTTTTGCGTTGTTAAATTATGTCTTAGCATTTATAAACTTTTGTTTAAGATCTAATAAGTTAAAATGTTGTAAAGGAAATTAAATTATACGGGCTTGTTATGTAAGAAGAAATCAGGTAAAGTTTAAATCGAACAAATTTTGAAAACGTTTCCGTGTTCAAAGTTCATAAAAATAATTCCTTTTATATACCTCATACTTTCCTCTACCTAAACTACTTTTGAATTCAGAAAAAGCTACGTTTATTTTGGATATTATTTAATTTATATTCTTCATCGATTTGAATTCCAAATGATTGCGAATTACAAAACATTGTCTTTTAAGGTGTAGATTGGGTTAAATGGGCAGCCGTCGCGACGACGGCTCACTTGGGTCCTTGTAGCGCTCCCTTTGTGATACCTCTAGCCAGTGACAAGAGTCAGCCAGTGTCAACCAGACTATTCCCCAGAGGTCACTGCAGCTTCGAACCACCCCGACTCCCTGCAGAATAGAGAGATCGATTTCTGTCCCACATTAGACACATCATCCAGACATGGCAATTCCGGCCTCCCAAAATGCCTAAACCTTATGTCCCCCAGACTGGGGCATTGACAGAGAAAGTGGAACGCCGTCTCTTCCCCATCCTCCTAGCATGAGTCTCCATCACCCAAATACCCGTAATGACCGACATCACTGTCCTCATCTGGTCCCTACCGAGACCAAGTAGCAAGCGCGTTCTCGCCGCGTCATAGCCAGGCCATAGAGTCCTGGCCATCAGCCAGGTAGGCTCCCCCTGCTATCTCTCCGGAGCGCATCTGTACGACTCACTTTCTGAAGAGAGTCTTGCAGCGGGCAACTTTTTAAGGTGTAATAATAAATTAAAATTAAATCGTAAGAATATACCGCGATTGCTTCATTAAAACAAAAGAATTTCCTCATTATTTTAATGAAAGCTTTATGACCGCCAGTATTGGAGAGGATAACATGGGCTTGTGCTGATTTATGGATCTAACTATGTCCTGTCGTCCGGCAGGTTAGCTGCACATGTTAATCTTGGAGATAAAATTTATACAAGCGTAATAACTAGCATTAGAGCCAAATCTATCGAAAATAGTAAAAATCGTCCCCATAATTTCCAGTCTAGAGTCTTCGTGCCGATAAACCATCTTCTAAAGTTTGTTGCTTTGGGAGTTTATTTTATCCCAAACGTATTTTATTGCAATCTTAACCATCTTAACCATATTTTCCAATTTTTTTTTGTTTTGAAATCGTTCCATATTTGACCATTGCCCTCATAAAAATCCAACCAAAAAAAAAAAAAATTTTGGCTCAAGCACAATTTAAAAGCTAATAGGGTAAAGCATTTTGGATATTTTTTCAGATTTTGCGGAAGAGGTTAGAGGTCAGTCAAGTCGAATTTTTGCCAAAAATTTAAAAGTTTTAAGAAAATTAAAAAAACAAACAACGCAAAAAACGTTTGAAATTTATTTTCAGAATATATTGCAGACATAGTCTATAGGAACCCCAAGAACTGGTTTTTAAGCAAAGCATTAGCAAAACGTTTGAATTTTTTTTGTTTGTTGGGTATGAGTAATAATATCATAAACTGGGTACAAAACTGAAAACCGGTATAACTCAGAAACGGTAAGAACAAATTAAAAAATTTTTGTTTCTAAATTATTCAGAATAAATTGATCTTTCAAACTGCGTTGTAAGTTTTTTTAATTTTCACAAAACTTTTAAAAGTTATAAAGCGTTCTTTACAAAATTTATGGAAAAATTACGAAAAATTTTAATGTAGGGTACCTAAAGGAGAAAATTCATTGCAAAAACTTACAGCCTTTGTACATTTAAATAAAGCTTGGACATTTTTCTTTTAAATAATTTCCTTAAAAGTGAAGAAAATTGTAGTTTTTTTACAAAGTTATGAAGAAAATTACAAAAAAACCGGCAAACCCGATTTTTGGCAAAAATTCGACTTGAGCGACATCTAAACCTCTTCCGCAAAATCTGAAAAAAATATCAAAAATACTTTAGCCTTTTAAAATTATGATTGAGCATCCATGAAAATGGGACATGTGTATTGAACATCATTTACTGCTAGAAACAATTCAATGTTAATCGAATTCATCGCTCTAGTTGACAATTGTATCGATTGTGAAGTGGACGTAATAATGTTCAAAACTAAACTCCAATTTTCGTGGTAAATCTGCGCAATTGTTTAGCTTTGATATGACAATTTATAGCGCAATTTAAAAACGCTCGCTTTTTAAAAAGGCTCTAAATATTAAAATGGGGATAGTATCAAAACCTCGAAAAGTCGTATACCCCAACTTCAGAATTTCAAAACCCTAAATTTAAAATCCTAAATTTCAAAATCCTTGATTTAAAAATATCGACATCAGAACATTAATTTTTTTTTTTTTTAATTCTAAGCTAGTCCCCGCGAAGCTGTACGCTTGTCTGCAGGAAAGAAACCAGAGTCTCTGGCGGGAATCAAACCCGCAACCCCGGGGCTGATAGACTAGCTCACTACTAGCTAGCCTTAAGTAAGCGAAGCAGGCGTTTTTACACCATAGAGGACAAAATACTTGCGCCCGGTCGAAGACCGAATTTTTAAAACCTAAACTGTACAATTATTTGGGATTTTAAAAGTCAGCATTGTGAAATTCGTGATTTTGTAATTCGTTTTTGAAGTTTCGGGCATATAACCCCAACCCTATTAAAAGAATTAGGAATTTAATAAAATTTTTAAATCATATAAATTTATTTGACTTTTCACAATAAAATTCCTAAAATTTTCATAGTTCCGTTTAACTTATCTCTTTTTAAAAACGGTCGAGATAAAATTCTTTCAACGACTCATTATACAGACCAATTTTTCATCAGCACACACACCCTTTTAAAACAAAATCTGTTGAAAAGTAGGAAAAACTTAATTAAAACAATAATATTCTCATATGGGCTTGCTAATGAATAAATTGCCATAATTTATTTAAATCTGTACCAAATAAATATTACAGCAATTTATTGATACACAATTTATCTGATCGGCTAAAAAGATACTACTGCCAAAGACAAAAAGCAAAAAATTCTTATACAAGTCACATGATACAAACATGTGTTTTTTTTTCTTTTGAAAAAGTAATAAATTAATTTCAATTTCTCTAAGTAGAGTACAGAGTGGAGTAGCTCGCCATTAGCAAATAGTTTATAAAACTCTTTCATAAAAACAACATGTAACCCCGCACAATGGGACAACAGATAATAATAATAATTTAAATAAAATATCACGGTTAAAAACGGGCTAATGCCGTTATCGGCTCAAAATGCCTAAAGAAAATAATTATTTTGGTTTAATCTTGAAAAAAGTTTTTTTTTACTAGAAAACCAAGCACAGGCTGTTTCAGACAGAAAACTAATTTAAGGAAATATGCATTAAGAAATATCATTTAATTTCGCAGAAGTAACCTTTTGTAATCGTTTACAAGATTAAAATTTTTAACCTGGTAGCCCGAGTGAATTTTCACGTCCTTCATATATGAACATAAAAGCCTGTACTACAATAGGATGCCTACAAGGTTATTTTAATCGAATTTATAGTTTAAATCCAATTAAAGCTATCTGTATTTTAAACATTTTTTATATTCGAGAATGTTAACTTTGATTAGAAAATCTTTATATCCTTGTTAGTTTAACTAGCTACAACAAAAGTGAGACAAACAGTTGTAAAATGGGAAAGTAAATAATAATAATATTCTCTCTCTCTCTCTCTCTCTCTCTTATGGTATGGTTCTCTTTGGTAAGTGTTTAGTTTAGAATCAATAAAATCTCACTTGCGGATTATTTCAAGTACGAATTCGGGATTTAACCAACTTTAGAAATTCTTGAATCAAGCACAGATTGAGATTTTCTTTTTATCATCTCGGTTGTACTTAATCCCGTTTTCGGATTGTTTAAAGTATGGCGGCACTTGAATAATCATCAAGTCAAGCATTCTGTACTTAATTTAAGGAAATTCGTTCTTACCATACTTTTGAGTTGGAAGTTCTGAAAAAATTTTTATTTACTTAACAAGATTTTGTTTGTCGTGCTTAATTCCCAATTTTTATTCTTGATAAAAACGCTGAAATTTATTGTTGGAGGATCAGCTAGTTTATATGCGCATTTCACTGGTTGCTTAGGCCAGATCATCAGGAAACATTTTCGCAAAAATTTTTGAAAAGCCAAAGATTTGCGCAAAAAATCAGCAGAGTAAATGAGAATCGCAAACACTCAAAAATTTCTATTTGCAATGATATCAAAGCTCAAACAAAATACCAACAATAAACAGTGAGTTTATCTTTTCCTACATTCCCCACTACAATTGGTTGCAATTCTCCCAACATTAATTGTAGTTGTAAGTAGGTTAAGAAAAAACCAAATAAAAACAAATTGCTTTATTGTTTGCGCAAGAAAATCAAAGTAAATCAAGTTACCAGTTCAGTTTTTTAAGCCGTGCACTTGCCAAATTATTATCAAAGTAATTTTTGGGAATACAAAATTTTTAATTAATAAGATTTTGTTTTCGTGCGTAATTTTTAATTTTATTTACAAGATAATCAATTTTATTGTCACATTTCTGTTAGCCTTACAACAGGGTGTGCCTGAACTAAAAACTTTATTTTATTTTCAAAGTTTTTAAAAAAATTAGTATTAAAAAAAATTTCCTAGAAGGCCTGATTAGTTTTTTATTATGATTTTTACATATTTTTTTTTTTTGACTTTGGTATCCAAAATTTTTCAATTGAATTAATATTTTTTGCACTCGGTCCCATTGTATAACAAATATTGTATATTTTGTTTTTTTTTTATCTATAAGATCTAACAACAATCTTAAAAATAACAAACAGCAAAACAAAAAAGCAACGGTATCAGGGTATGATTAATGTGCATCTAGTTTAATGTAAAATGCTACATGTAGCCCGCTCTCTCTCAGTTGTTAGAATATTTTAGCAAAAAAGAGCCATAGATTATAAAGCGTAGGAGGATTTTAAACAGCGAAATGTTTGTAGATTGGAAATTTGTAGATACAGCGACAGATATTCGTACGAATTAAAAAACAGATAAATAATATTACAAAATAATGTTTTTAAGTTAAAAAAAAGTTAAAAAGGAATCCTGAAAGAATAACACAAACAAACAATTCATTGACAAAAGAAAAAAAAAAGAATAAATAATGAATAAAACTTGACAGTTAAAATAAAATTGGAAATAAAACTTAAACACTCAAAACTTAACTGTATACAGAATAACTTTTTAGTTCCGAAAAGCATGACGTTCTAATTAGAAATTCCACTGGCCAGCCAAAGTTCTATAAAAACAAACAGCATGAAATTTTTTAATGCATGAAAAGGAAGACGGCGAAAAAAACTTTTAATTAACGATTTCCAACATTAATTTCATGTGAAGCACACTTTTCAACACTCACTCACTCACAAACTCTCTTGTCACTTGGTGGAATTTTTGAATTTTTTTTTAACATAAATAAATAAATTGTATAAAAAAATTCTCTTTAGTTTTTCCACTTAACAAGGCTTGTTTGTTGTTTTCTTTTAAGGCTTGTTAACACACCAAATAGACAAAAGAATTTTGTAGTTTTTTACTAAAATAAAAAAAAAAAATGGTTGCTTTCATTTCATTCATTCATTCGTTTGTCTATTACTTGTCTAAAACATGCGAAATATTTATTAGGGAGCAACCGATTTTAGGAGAACCTAAACACTTCTGTTTTAGATTTTAAGATCATTAACTTGTAAACACAGTTTGTAAAGTCAAGATACTTTTTTTTTAATAAAACCGTGATGAATATAAAGTCCACCTTGTTTTAAACTCTCTTAAGCTTAGTCTTAAGCTTAGTGCATCTGGCACACTTAGACCCAATGATCCATTGTTATATCATGGAGTACCATTAAACTGAACCCCCACAGTAGAACCACTACCTGCACTTTCTTCGAAGTTCTAAATGCATTCCAGTTTAACGCCAAAGATATCAAACAATACGACACAGGTGGCGAATCCCATTTCGACCAGTCGCCTTCTCCCCAGCGTAGGACAGATGTGGAAAACATTTACGTGGACATCTGCCAAAGGCCCTAATTCATGATGAATTTCAACTAGTGGATGCCGAACAATGCGCTTACCAACCGTCCTCAAGTGTGAGAGCAACCAGCACACCCAGGTAATTATTTGATCGCCGGCATTAGAAGGTGGTCCAACCAATGCCAACGATGTTTATTGGAAATAAAACAAAAAGTTTTCCGATTATTATTTTAATATTTTTTATTATTTTTGAAGGATCTATGAAAACTATGTGTGAAACAAAATATCGGCCAAATGCTCGCCACTGCTTCGGTGGCGTACCTCTATCCGAAGGTCCATATTTTCAATGCATTTCAATGTCATAATTGAGGTTAAATGTTTTTAATGCTCCAAATAATCTCATGTTTAAGCTCTTGAATTGTTCTTGGCTTATTAGCGTACACTTTTTCTTTAAAATATCCCCAAAGAAAGAAGTCCATCAGTGTCAAACCACATCGTCGAGGTCCATAGCCTCAATTTCTTGCCACAAGAAGACCGTTATCATCTTGCGATAGCGAATACCATTAACCGTAACCGATTGACCTCATTTTCGCAGCCAGTCCGTAAACCATTGAGCGAGCATGCTCGGTGTTTTCACATTTCCTACAGACCCATTTTGCTGAAATTTGCGCACAATTCTCCCGATTGTGCACACATTGTGTCGATTATGCTGGCCCAAAAAAACAAAAATCACGAAATTCATTTTGATTTGAGCGCCCATTTTCGTAAAAGGCTTCAACAATGTTAACTCGCTGCTCAATTGTGTACTCAATGATTGAATTTCTATAACACTGAAACAAAGAAATGTTAAATTAAGTTGGGTGAAAACTTGACGTTAGATGTGACTAACAATTAACATTGTGCATTATGGTTGGAAAACCCTTTAATATACGTTCTCTTCTTGGTTAGGAGGTGGAGCCGTCTAACCTCCGCTGCTTTTGGAAACATGCTAGCTGCATCTGTTAAGTAACAAGAACACCTAGTGATAATTTTCCCTCAGGCCGAACTCTTCCTCCATCGGCGAAAAATCAGCCCTTGAGTGGGATTTTCAGGATCTCCTTCGCGCGACTTTGGGTAGTAAACCACCACCACCATGCGATATACGAAGTATCTTTTCAACGGAAACGTAAAACTCCCGAAAAGACAATCTTCCTGCAAGACAGAAAGCATTTCCAATAAGAAGCATGTTAACGGAGGCCGGAGGTGCTATTGACTCCCATGGTACCAGATATGTTCCCACGATCACAACAGACCATAAAGTTCTCTTGAGATCTGTCAATTTTGGGGTTTTAGCGAATCCCAGGATTGACTGCTCCTGATTGACAGTGCACGACTATGACAGAGGAGGTGCTCTAGGTCCTCTTCTATATTTTAGTCATCGCAGATTCAACAGTAATTTTAGTATATGGCTCCCAGACGTCCCATGACAACAGATACAAAAGTCTTAAACTGAAACCAATCCTGATATTTTATTTAAGATACTTGATGTTTAAATATAAAACTTTGTGATTATCGGCCAATAATTTACAATATTTCTCATATAAAGTGTATTTACTGTTCGTATAGACTTAAATACTCCTAAAGCTGCAAAGAATTATGATACTGTGAGTTCAGAGATTGATTAATAATTTATATATTCCATAAAAACGCCAATCCTGAAGTGCGATTCACTAACTTTTAACGATCTGGGAATGCGTATGTATTCGCTTGCAGTAGCGATAGTGTGATTCTGTAATTTATTTTTAACGATAGTCAACAGCTGTATTTATGTATTCATTAAATTTAACATCATGTGTGAATTCCAACACCACGTAAATGATTGTCGCTTAAATAACGAAAAAAATACTGCTTAAAGTAACAGCTGACTTCAACCGATAGCGAGCGAATTTCGTTTAAAATTTTACTTATGTTACGTTCTATTTATTTCATCGATACACAGCAAAAATTCTCCAAAATTTTTCACTTATTTAAGTAATAATCAAAAATAAAATCAGTTTTAATTAAAAATGAAATGAAGTGAATTAAATGTTTAATTAATACTATTAATTTGTTTGCTGGTGCAAATTTAACTAAGTTTTTAATTGAAATCAATTTTTATTTTTTTCTGTCTACGATTATCGTTATAAAAGTAAGTGAATCACACTACTGAAATATTCTTGCTCTCAGTGGAGGGTATTAAATATTCGGCACAGCCGAGTAAAGCAATTTTACTTGTGTTAGTTCATTTCAATTCCATGTCATTCTGCTAGACATTAAATAATTAAACAAATTTTTTCAACATTTTTTTTTCATACATTTCATGTTTTTCTTAGTTTAACATTTTGAGCAATCCTGACATTGTTGATGACACTCGTGGCTGTTTTAATTATGAAAAAAATAGTTTTGCCAAAAATTTTACTAAAACATTTAATTAAAAAAATATTATTTTCTAAAAAATACATCATTCTAAAGCGTTAAAAATCACCAAAAGAAAAAAAGCTATCAAACACTTCAAGAAACTTTAGATTTTTTTAATTTAAAACCATAAATTTTTAAAACAATTATGTTTCTGCAATTAACCAATTTCGTTATAACACTAGACTTATGAAAAATTCGAATACTTTCTTCAAATCCCAATTAACTTTTTACGTAGGTTCGATAAAAAAAAAATAGTTACTAAAATCGTGGTCATTAACTTCTTCGTAAAGTTCTTACCCAAAATCTCTTTTTTTTATTTCTTTCAATAAATGTATGTGCATAAATTTAAATGCTCATAAATTCTTTAAGATCTTGACTTTAAGATTATGCATGTCTGCGTAAATTTTCATTACAAAACTTAAAGATTATTTTCTAATGTGAAGTTACGTTCTTCTACCATGTAAAAACAGATAGACAACATAAAGTTATTTAAATTCGTGTCATAAAGTTTGTATAAACTTGACCCAGAAAACTTAAACAATTTAAAAAAAATAAAATTATCTTAAATAAATAAAGATGTTAGTTTTTGAAGCGTATACGAAAGCTGGCCACAGAGTAGCAAGTAATTTAACACACAGTTTTGCATGTCATACAGCAGGATGGAAATGTAAATATATCCTTTAAACATAAAATTTCGCAAAATAAACAAAGAAAATCAAAACCTTGCATAGCTAGCATTCGAATCGAAAAGGTTTACGTCGATAAGCCAGCCAAAATTCAAGAGCTAAAGGATGAGATAATTCGGAACAATAACGGCACAGAACCTCAATTATACCTCAGCGTCATCGAAAATTTGGACCATCGGATGGAGGTGTGCCGCCGGCCGATATTTTGGTCCATACATAATTGAGCCATACCAATATTATCATAATAAAAAGAAATGACAATAATTTCCTAAGTAATTTGTGTTTTATTTAAAATCAACAGCGGTCCTTAAAATTTAACCACCCGTTATAACATGACAACAGCTACAATTTACAAATTACGTACAAATAGACTCGTAAAAAATGCACAATATCTGTAGAAAAGAGGTCCTTCCTGTAGACATATGTAGGCGGGTTAAATGGTGAATGCTAATTAATAGTACGAGTATTCAAGCTTGCTACAAATACCTTCGTTAATAATGCACGAATTCTGAATTAAAAAAAAATTTATTATTTTATATGAGGGTGGCGATGCGCGCTGGGTTATGCACTTTTTTATGCAAGCAAGTATTTTTTTTATAACTTTTTTCTTGTGTTTGCGTACAATTTGTGTTATGCATATTGTGATTATTGGTTTTATTGTGATGGATATAAAAACTTTTTGTTTTTCGTTTGTTTTATTTTTATTTAATAATTATTTATTTTTTGGAGCAAAATTCTTAACAACAGCTGGGGTCTAATCACCGCATTCGATACTATCGTATCGAATAAACTATCGAATTTTTTTGCATACGATAGACACTGACGTATCGAATGATATCGAATGCTTTTATTTCATATTCAATAAATTTCATTCGATACACAGAAAAAATTTTTGCAAAAAATTATTCAATTAAATAATTAATTGGTGTACATTAATTATTCAATTAATTTTTTGTTTGCTGCAATTAATTTTTTTAATCAAAACCCATAAAATTAAATGTTTGTGTATATGTGGTGTATTTTTTGTTTATACAATTAATTTTTTAATTGACTAAATTTGTGTCCCATGACTCGAAAATACAAATCCGTTAATTGATATGATCAATTCCTTTGCAGGGGCAAAATTAGTTAAATATTTAATTGTCTGAACGAATTGTTTAATTGAAGTCGATTTTCTATTTTTTCTGTGTATCGAGAGTCATGATACCACAATAATCGTATGCGGTGATTAGACCCCTGACTTTAATTATTTAAAATCAGTCTTGTTAACGCTTATTGGAATTCAAAGAAAATTTAGTGCTGAAAATCGCTACAACCGTGTTGAGTATCGCTTATTATTACAAACTTTGCATGCAATATTTAACACGCTAAATTCACATTAGTGTTGAGTGTAAAACGTAGCTAATTTTTTGTTCATAGTAATTAAGAAAAATGTATCACTTTATAAGGATGTGTGTAACCTGATAAATGTATTACACAATTATAATGCATTATTTTTTTTTTTTTTTATAAAAGAAAACACCATAAGTAATACCGAAATGTTTGAAATTTTGTAAGCTTTGGGTGCATAAAGCCTCGTCTACCCCCCTGCCTTCTAACACACATCATCCACAACAAATCAATGTCATGTATGTTCTACTAAGCGAAATAGTCATAACAAAAACTCAATTCTTATTCACTATCCGATGTCCTCTTAACTGTTACATTAATGTTGCGGTCCAGCAGTTCCGTTTTCTTTGCCAAGTTTTTGATTAAATTTGATTAAATCTAACGTAAACGTGACGTTGCTTTGCTTTGCAAATGAACCTTAAAAAAGTTATAATTTGTCTCTGTTTTTACGAACATATCAGCAGTAAATGAATTTTATGTGTTTTTTTGTCAATTGATTGGGCGAATATTCCTTCGACGTACACAGCTATTTATTTCTGAATTTTTATACAAAACGCACAATTAACAAAAGCTAAAATTTAAGAAAATGTTTCTTTAATTTATTGTTATGCAATTCTACATCATATGATAGAATGGTTGCCAGACGGCATGGAATGTCCTGGATTCATGTTTTTTTCCAGCTAAATTGCAATTCGTCCAGTTAAAAAATAATTTTAAAAACTAATGTTTCTATTAATTATATACTGAATAAAAATGAAAATTTACAATTAACCGAAAGATTATTCCCTAGAGGGAAGCGAACTGACAGCAAAGTAGTCCCGTGATAGGTCTTTGGTGGTAGAGACCAGTTCTTGTTCTAACACTTTATATGAATAAGACCTATCACTTTAACATGGGGTTGTCATTGGAGGGGGTCAATTGACACTATTTGACCAATCACAGACCTATTCTCAATGAACCTGCTTAGTGTCAGTTACTACAATGTAGTATTATTTGAATACAATGTAGTAGTTTTTTAATAAAACAAGTCCTAGAATTATATTCAAGGACCAAATTTTAAAAAGTACCAAGAAATGTGTTACAGCACCGCTGAAGGCTGTACTGTAATTCATTACTTTTTCTACCTTTTTGTTCTTCATAAACCAGTTAAGGGATTGGTTCTTCTTTCACTGCTCATGAGTCCTTTCTTTTTGTACTTGTTCTATTTTCACAAATCCCAAGACCAGTCTGTTGGACCAATTGACACAAATTTCCCGTAGGGTTATTATTAATTAATAAGATTTGTATTTTTTTTAATTCAATAAAAACAAAAGTACGTTTTGTGAAAGTACCTTAAGTATTTAAAATATTCTATACTGACAAGAAAGAAATAGAATGTTCTTACACCTTATAGCTGCTGAAATATTAACGATACCTTATTTTGATGAATGCATTATAAACCATAAAAAGTCGATTTAAAATGTTTTGTTACTTATGACCTTTTGGATTTTAGGTGACGATATGTAATTTGACGTAAGACTGAATTTTAGTTTTTATTTAGTTTTAACAAATTGTACTTTTTTGAACTATCGTACGAGTAAAAGAGTATTTTTCAATTGTCCAGTTATTTTTTCAAAACCCAGGTGGTGTCCAGTTATTTTAAGTTTTGCTTCTGGCAACCCTATATGACACGTTAACTAATTTTAAGTAACTACAAAATATTAGAGTCGACCGCAACGTTTGAGTAACGAATACCTTTAGTCTTTGTTTAATGTAAATATAAAATAAATATATTTTATATAAAAAGGTAAAATGTGTTCATATTTTTTCCAAATATTTACTCGTACATGACTCAAGTAAAATGTGTCTACTTCTTGGTAATGTAACGCATATGTTTGTAAATTTTATTAATTAAATTTCAGTTGGTGATAGAAGTTGTTTAAACTAGATTTTCTAGAGAAACGCTGGTAAGGGGATTTAAAATGATATTGAGTAAAATTAGGTCTTTTAAAGTCTTAAAAGGAAACTTAAAAATGAATAATAAAATTGGTTCTTAAAACTATTTTGATATATTATTATATTTTTAGACAGAAATCCTTCGAGAAGGAACTAAGTCAAAACAGTTTTTTTATGGTCTCCTCGTCATTTTCGTCATCTCAGTTGCGGCAGTAATCATAGTATCGCACTGCCAGAGGCTGCGCATGCCTATTTGTACTACAGTGTACCATAACAGATAGTGTAGAGTAGGGACATGTTACCCCCGTCATCCATGCGGGGCCACAGTTGCTTGCAACCCTGGATTTAGTGTTGGCGGCCCATCTGTCATTAGCAATAGTGATAGTCGGTCGCCAAAATTCGAGTTTGTAGGAGAGTAGTGGTATACAAACACCTTCCAAATCCACTGCAAATCGTAAGATAGTATCAAGTTTAGCAAGCTCATTGCCCATCAGTATACATATTCGTGTGCCCTGTGTGTGCCTCATCCTGATATCAAACTGCTGAGCGGCAGCCAAGATTTATTCTCGTTCTAAGGAAGGCGTAATCGAAGACTATAACGGTGGCACGGCTATAAGTGTAAATATCCACAGCCGTCATCGACTTAGCAGATAGTCTGAGCCAGTCTACAGCTTCCTTTATCGCAAGTAAATCCGCCTGGAAAACGCTACAGTAGGCTTAGTGTGAGCTCCTTTGAGTGTGCTGCGAAGCCCCTTCCTCCTGCTTACTTGCAGCTATCTCCTCACGCCTCTTCTTCTGCCTGGAACACCGTTTCTCCACGCATTTCGGCTAGGTATCATCGTTCTGTATGGAGAAGCGTAAGCCAGAACAGAGGAGCTGTGATCAACTCTGCAGTTCGGGATTTTTGTACCCACTCCACTCTTGGGTAATTTCTAGGGGAATCGCCAAGCTCGTCGCCTTCCCTACGAGGTCGAAGGGTGGTTCATGCAATATTTCTCGAAGACATTTTAAAGTATCTATCGGGCATGTTCTGACAATCGCAAAACGCTTAACTTTGGCGATTCTGACTTAAAATTCCAAATTAGGTGTTGTGTAAATCGCAATAGCAAGAAGTTTGGCGAGTTCAAATTGCAAAAGAGAACTAGAATATTTGCAAAAAACTATGGATGATCGAAAGCTAAAAGCACGAGTTCAAGGCGAATTCAACTTCAGGTGGTGTCGGAACTACAACAATCCAACAGCAACAGCAACAGAAACAACATTGTGTTTTTTGCATTGCATTGTTAGTGTTTACGGCTCAAAATGTCAACCATTCTTAGCAAAACCCTAACAAATCAAAACAAATAAGCTCGAACTGTCAAAATTAGATGCCGTTTCGACACCACCTGTAGTTAATTCGCCTTGCACGAGTTTAAGAACACCATAGAATAAATCTGTCGTTTTGCGATTTCAAATTTTGCGATTGTCAGAACATCCTTATAAGTACAGAAATCAATTAAACTTCCGTGTGCCAGCTTGTCAGTCTGTCTGTTGGTTGAAAAATCGCATATTGCCCTGAAAGAAAACAGAATATTTAAAGTCCTAAAAAATTACCTCTTTAGCAATTGAGTGAAGGGCATATCGCTGGCTTAACATGTAAATGCTCTAAGTCCACTTTTTTAAGAAATTGAGATTTTAATGCAGTCATGTGCAATAAGTAAAAATACATTGTTTACAAAGAAAAAATTACAGTTATCTTATATTTTGTTGTTGTTTTGTAGTGATGAGCAAACGCGCTAAGTCCAATTTATCACAAGAAAAAGCTCTAAGTCCCAATTAAAAGTACAGTTTAACCATTTCTCTCAAATTGTTGCATCACATGTATTTTTGTTGTTTTTTGTCTCTCCTGTAAATATGGACTTAGAGCCTTTACATGTTAAGCCAGCGATATACGATTCGTCAGAGCCAAAAATAGCACTTTTACTTGTTTTCTAAATATTTCTCGTTAAATAAGAAAATTAACTATTGAAAGTGGTGGACTGGGATGTAAATCATAAATATTGTACAACACTTATAAAATTTTATTCATTTTTTTGTATCCAATTAGGGTTTTCAATTTCGTTGACACGTCCCCTCACAGGAACTTCCAAAAAAAAAAAAAATAATTAACAATGATGAAAGTAAATCAGATTTGATAAGATATTATCTTAAATAAAGGACCGTTCTCTAGATTAAGATTTAGGAAATCAGAAAAGACTTGTTGGTTTCATTATGTGGGACCTGTTTCAAATCTTTCACCATCATAATTTAAGCTAAAATTCCTGGCAGGAATAAAAAGCATTAATTTTGAGAAAAATTCGAGTCTATCAGCCCAATTATGAATAAAAATTCCCCGGGAGTTTTTTCCCTTTTCCCATTTACATAGGAAAAATGGGAGAAGGGAGAAAACTCCCGGGGAATATATATTCATAATTGGGCTGATAGACTATATATTTTAATTATTTACCTGAAATCGTGGAAATTCAGGTTTCAAAAAATTTTTAAAAAAATACGTATGTATTTTGAACATCTTTATGTTAATCGGCAAAATCAAATCAGTTCAGAACAAATTCCTCCTCTTTTTGCCAACCGATTTAAAAAAATTCACCATTTGAAAGGCACTTACTTTCAGATGTGCACAATATATATTTTATAAAAGCTCATATCTACAAAACTAAAGAGATGCAAAAAAATTATACATTTCGTTGTTTATTAGAAAATAAGAAATAATAAGTACTTTTTTCAAATTCGGCCCTTTTACGGAGTAAACGTGTATTACCTGTATTTCGGAACTGCTTTGTCACCCCATCTAACTTTTAAACCAATAAACATAGAAATAAAGATTATCAAAAATACGTAATATGTAGATCTAAAAAATACAAATAAAACTATGGTACTTTTTCAAAATTCGAACGTTTGAAGTGTAAAAATTATACCATCTTTTTTTTAAACACATTTTTCCTACTACAATTTAAATTTTTTTTTTACTTCAATGGGGAGAAAAAAAAGGTTTAAAAAAGGCGAAATACGGGAAAATCAATTTCTCTCTTTTACTTTTTCGTACTGCATGCGGCTATTCTTGAATATTTTTGGTACTTTTTCGTTCTAAAACTGGTAATTTTTTCATTTTCGTTAATATTGGACCAAGAAACATAAAATTAAACATTTAGGATTCTGAGTAAATGATAATCTGTAAGAGGCATCTTTTTGGAAACACAAAATTCAGCATGTCGAGTCCAGAGGGATTGAGAAACTTTAAGAGGAGACTTTGGTACTTTTTTATTTTTCAATTGGTACCATCTTTTTTTATTATTGATTTTACAAATTTATATTAAACATTCACATATTTGTGTGGAATATTTCATGCTCCATAATTCCCGGAAATTTCGAAAATGTTGTTTTTCCGTGAACCCTATTCCAAATGTAATTTTGTTTTTGTAATAAAAACATTTTGCGAGTGTGTGAATTTGTAAATGCGGTTTGGTTTTATAACTTTGTACTCGAATTGAAGGGATACGCAACCAAAAAAAGTGTTAATGTTTTCTCTTTCTTTCTATTTTTTGTGGCACTATTGTGGTACAAATGTTGAATATACATAAATTAAAACCCGATAGTATCTGCTGGTGCTAACATCTTGCTTTATTTGCCTCAAGGTCAAATGGGACTTGCAAATGTGATTGTAATTTGTAGTTTTTTTTTTTTTGGGCAAAGTTTAAGAGGATTTTAGAGGAATTAATAAAATACTAAATTTGTTTATTAAATCGGGGGTTTTTTTAAATAAATTAATTTATTGGCAACATTTGCACCACCATCTCCTAAAATGTCTTGGTCACATAAGGTACCGTTATGATTTTATAGCAAAAACAATTTTAGCTTAAGCGCGAACCTTCATACAAAATTTTTATGAAATAAAATAAAAAAAACCTTCTCCTGCAAAATTTTGTTTTTGTCGCTTAAGCTTTTTTTGCCGTAATGACTCAAAGTAATATAATTATTCAATTCAAATCTAATTTTATAAAAGTGAAATTTAAACTTTTAAAACAAAATATTCGAGAAATAATCTTAAAATTCTTAAATTTATTGGGCAAAAGTTTTTTTTCTTAACGTTTTCGACCTTAATTTAAACAAGAAATTTTCTAGTTGGTTCTTGAAGAGTTCAATTTATTAAAAACTCTTTTCCCCAATGCTACGTCATCTCTTAAAGTTTTGTCAAGTTGGCATCATAAACTAAATGATTTATCGTTTCGAAAACAGTCTACAGACAACAAGACACAAATAAATAGAGTGAATTTTAAAGGACTTATTGTTTAGAGAAATAAGGATTTACAAAATGTTTGTACATTTGCACTACCCCACAATTAAAATCAACATAAACCGAATCGAATATGGTGACAGCTTGAAAAATAAAATCCATTTGTTAGTACAAGTGAACGCATACCGTCTCTCATACCCCTGCTTGATGAGAATGTGGTCTTTGTGGGAATCATTCTTTGGTTGGTTTTTATGAATGAACACTTTTTTCTTCTCCTACTACGCGGTTTTGACCGCAAGTCCACATATATGCTATTAAGTAAAAATATTTAGATATTTACCCAGATACCCAGCAGTTCTTAAAGAGGGAAATGTGAAACTGAAATATAAATTAATGGCTCACAATATTTTCGTTGTGAAAAATGTGAAAATGATTGACAAACCATGCGCACCATCACACACAGATATCAATTTAAGCGTATAATCCGACTAAAATTTAACACCTGCACTTTGTACCGGAGCAGGAGCTTTCTAAACTCCGCTGCTTTAGAAATAGCCAGCAGCATATGATGAATATCAACAGCACCTAGGGAGAACTGCCACAGGCTGAACTTTCCTCTCAAAAGCACGTCTCATAATAATAGTGAAAAACCAACGCATACCAAGCAAATACCAACGCGCCACGGGACATTAACCTTTCATCTGCATTCAATGTAGTTTTGAATATAACCTACAGCCAATACGTGATCACAACGCACACCCTCAAACGGAAAGCACTTCCCGCGCAAGAGCATCATCCTGCCAAACAACACATCTCATGAGACTAGTCAAACACCAATGCAATGCACCAACCAGCAAACACTAACGCACCTTGACACTGCAGTCTTTCATATGCTTTATATATTCATATTTCTGAGTCTTCACTGGCCCTTAGCCATTACCTCAACCGTACTCTCTACTAACAGACTACTAAATCTTCATCATATCACAGCAATACCATTTTGACCATCTCATAAAACGTGCCTCCCACAGAATTTATGTCATGTCAAGTACGAAGACACCCCACTCTAAAATAGAATGCTGTCGTAAGTAAGTCCGGTCGCATGTTCACCGGGGCTTCTGACTCTTACTGACTTTATCTCTAATACGAAGATACTCCTTCCTAAAAGAGTATGCCATCGGTGGCCTTAGCAACCAGTAAGTCCCGTGACATGTTCACATGGGCCTACTGACTCCAAATAATAAGCTTCTCTGGAGAGCCCTGTCATTTTGGAACTTTGTCAGAACCCACGTATGCATACACCAAAAGGTGAACTATTAGCCTTAAGAGGCTCTCACAGCCCTGTGGGCAATCACTGTTGGACAATGAAACCGTTTCTGCCGTTTTTTAAAAAGTACTTTTAAACTTCCAGAATATTAAAACGTATTTTGTAATTTTGAGATGAAAAAGGAGGTAGTATTGAACATAAACTATATCGGCTTTTTAAAACACGTGGCTTGCATGCAAATGTCCTTCCGTACAAATGACACGGCATCAGAATTTTGGTACGATAAATGAATTAGGAGAGCGTAATTTGATCTAAATATCGCAGAGAATATTTGTGTAAAATAAATATCAAATAGTCTTTGAGATAAATAAAGCACACAATTAAAACGTCGGCAGTAACTTCAAATTCTCTTTCATTTCTTTCTTTTTTATTTTTTGTTCTTATTTTTCTTTGTTTACAAAATGTTTGAAATTAAATGAATGTGCGGTAGGTACCATTGTTAAGAGAGTAAGTGTCT
The DNA here is from genome assembly GCA_949318255.1 of Pollenia labialis. NCBI lineage: Eukaryota > Metazoa > Arthropoda > Insecta > Diptera > Polleniidae > Pollenia > Pollenia labialis. The sequence goes on from OX439141.1 coordinate 128,784,424, forward strand.
ATATATGAGAGCATTAGAATTAACGTTCTCAAAATTAAATAGATTTTATTTCACGCCCGCAATTTTGGCAAACTGTATGCGAATTCTGTTTCATCATTTAAGCTCATCTTTCGTTTTTATCCTGTACAAACAGGATCAGCCTTAGGAGATTTAAAATATGTTTTAAAATAAACACTAAATATCGCTCCTTTGTGTTCGGTTCAGTAGAGTTGTGGAAAACACAAACGCTAACAGTGGTTTTGTAGTTAATTATTAAAAACAATAACGTTTCTCTGTTTGTCAACTTCGAGCACATAAATACTTCTATTCTCATCCAACTCAACAAAAAGATGAGAACATTTAGCTCCGTACGGTTTTTTTTAAAAAAACCACAAACTTTATTGTGTTCGGTTCAGCTCATTAATGTTCGATCGTTTCTGTTGTGCATAGCGCCCTTTTGGCTGGTAAAAATCCAAAAATTTTTTTTTAAACAAAATACACATACGAAAAAAAGCCAGCAAAATAATTTATACAAACAAAACATATACACAATAAACACACAAGCTGTTCGTGCTGCGGTCGTTGCTAAATTTCTTTATCAATGAAAAAAAAACATTATAGAACATTAAAATATAATGTTTGTCTACAGTATCACTACAATTGTTCTATTTTTTTAACGAAGAACAGAACACTATATAATGTTCGGCGCTTTTTTTAAAATAGGTGTGCACGGTATTAAGGGATATGTTCGTCCACACAACATCTAAAAAAATAGATATTGTTCCTGGGTTTGCGAGCCGAACGCTAACTTATGTTCTGTTTATTTTCGAACACTGGTTATAAGTGCATAAAGTGATCTGATTGCAGCTTTAATTATCTCCCTTTTATCAGATGTGCAGTCATTTTTGGCGTTGGCATAAGAGCCTACATATTTTAAGTTCTCAATTGCTTCAAATCTATAATTACACTGTGCCAGTTGAAAAAACGGACAAGCCGGACACCTGTCGATTTAACCTAATTCGGGTACGCCGAATCCAGTGGTGCTAACAGTTTTTTTTTAGGAAAGCTCTTGTTTTAAAGATAAACCGTTATTTTGAAAATGGAGGAGGTTGCAGCACACATACTTGCCTCAAAAACGATTTAGTTTATAGCATTATCTTAATTTTGTCCTCATCAATAAGCATTTGCTTCTTTATCAAATCTCTGAAATCCTTCTTTCATACAGTTTACCGATCTTCTTATCGGGTGTTTATCATCTGCAAACGCTAACAGCTCTATATTCGAACTCCATAAAGCGTCTGCCGATACCAGTGATGGGTTCCTCACAATTTACTTCACGACTTTTTTAAATAATTCAGTTGATGATTCATCGCCTCGCCTCGCCTTACTCCGGTCTTAGTTTGAAAGGGTTCGGAAAGTTAATTTTGCACTCTTACCCCATTCATGGTGTTACTTGTTGCTATTCTTGTTAACCTTTTAGTCGGAGTCCCAGCCGAGTTGCTTTATACTATTCCATTTATATGTTCTGTTGATACTATTCATTAAAATCTCGCTTATAGTCTATGAAGAGATGTGCCGTGTTTGTGCTGAATTCGCTATATTTGGTTAACCGTCGATTTGTCCGATCTAAAACGTTCTTGATTGTCTCCTTCTATATCCTTGTAAAAATCGTTGAACTTGTAAAAGGCGGTCCAACTATAATGCACGATGTTAATGCCCAACTTAATTTGACATTTCTTTGTTTCAGTGTTGGACAAATTCAAACATGAAGAGGTACACAATTTAGCAGCGCGTTAAGATTGTTGAAGCCTTTTACGTTCATTGGCGTTCAAATCAAAATGGATTTCGTTTACTTCGTAATTTTTATGGTCAGCATATCGGGAGAATTGTGCGCCAATTTCAGCAAACCGGGTCTGTAGGAAATGTGAAAATACCGGTTTGGTGCGGTTTATCAGCTGGCGGCGTCATCGGGCCGCTCTTCTTAGAAAATGAGGTCGGCCAAGCAGCTATCGTGAATGGTGTTCGCTATCGCGAGATGAAAACGTACTTCTTGTAGCCAGAAGTTGAGGACATGGACCTGCACGATATGGGGTTCCAACAGGATGGTGCCACTTGCCACACAGGCAACGAAACAATGGCACTTTTGCGCGAGAAAATCAAAAGCCGCGTATTCTCACGTCGTGGCTATGTTAATTATCCGCCACGATCATGTGATTTGACACCGTTGGACTTCTTTTTTGGGAATATTTAAAAGAAAAAGTGTACTTCGATAAGCCAAAAAAAAATTTCAAATGCTAAAGGATGAGATAATTCGGCACATTAACGACGTTCAACCTCAATTATGTCTCAGAGTCATAGAAATTATGGACCATCGGGTAGAGGTAGGCCACCGAATCAGTGGCAAGCATTTGCCCGTTATTTTGTTTCACACGTAATTTTCATAGATCCTTCAATAATAATAGTAAACATGAAGATAATTCTCTGAAAACTTTTTTTTTTTTTTTTAAATTAACATCGTGCGTTTTTGTTAATATGCAATGCTGAGTAGGGAAATACTGAAGTAATTATTACATTGCAGCTTACATCGTTTCTTATGTATGGGGAGGATTTTTCCCCACCCCTAGTTTTTCATTAGGGAGAGAAGTTCTTTCGCTGATAATTGCACTGCCGTTTGTATTGTCTGTGTCTTGTAGCGTTGGAGGTTCAACTAATATGATAGACATTAGAATTGAGACACGTTTTTCCTTTTCATTAAGTGCTAAAATAACTGACGATTGGTGGGTGGGTTTAGCATAAGAAGAAGATCAAGAAAAAATTAAGCTTCAAACGAAGCAGGTTTGTAAGGGAGAAATGTAAGAGTTTCGCTTACCATCTCGCTTAGGAACTGGTGAACGTACCTTTTAGTTATTTACGGTTAGTTTTTAGTATTCTCCCTTACAAACCTGCTTCGTAGTAAGGGAATGCCGTGGCACTTGAAACAATTCTTTTTCTTTTATAAAACTTGTTAAGAATTCCTTCACTTACATCTCTGTATATCTGTTTGCGTAGCGCATAATTGTGCGCTTATTTTTTTAAATGTACCATTAGTGCTTCGCAAAATGATAAAAAAATTTTATGGGGAGATTTGGTGGTGCATAAGAAGTTGGTGTCCAATATCATCTTTTTCCTTTGAAATGTTAAACTCAAATGCTCGTATTAAGAAGTGGTGCGTACCTCTTTTCTTGCATACAAAATTCGAACAACTGGGTCCCTTTAACTCACATACATTTCATCGCAGTCATAGAATGTGTAGTAAAAAAAAAAAATTAATAAACACATTCATTCACATTTAATACTGTTTGAATCTGTTACAAACGAAGAGGTCCGTAGTGTGAGTACCGAGTAAAAATCGTGATTATTTTATTGATTATTTTGATTAAAAAAAAAAAGTTTTTGTTTGTACTTTATTTAAAATAAAAAAAAATCTTATTATTACTTGTTTGAAGGTAATTTATGTTTTTTTTTTTTATTTTATTTATATCATTATATTACATGTCTAATTGTCTGTCTGTGATGGATTTTTACGACGTTTTTTTTTTTTAATTTTATTGAAAGTAGTTGAATAATTAATAAATGCAGTTTGCGTTTGTCTATTTCCATATGTTTTCGTAAAAATAAAAATTCCATGAAATTTTATTACGCAGATTTTTTCTAATTATTGTTTCTAAGAAATTTTTCAAATGACTGGCAAAATGTGCAAAAAACAAGCATGTAATAAACCGTTAAAGGTAACTTTACCAAGACCTTGCCTTTTTTATGAACGCAATAGTTACATTTTTTTCTTTTAATGTTTGAAATAATTTGATTTTAAAGAAGCATAACACTTTTAGGTGTGAAATAGTGTTTTGGCTTATCGGGAAATCCCTGTTTTTAATTCCCGCTTTCGTGGGAATTTAATGCGGTACTCCCGCCAAGTTTTTTGCTTTAATACAAATTAAGAAAAAGAAAAATACTTTTCTACATTTATTTTTTTCCGACAAAAGGTTGCATAGTCAACATTTGACTAGCGTTTGCAGTTTATAAATAGCAATCTAAGGAGAGTTAAGAGCCTCCCTTCCTTCTTTATAGTTAAACAAAGGCAACGTTTGGCATTTTTTTTTTCTCAGCGGTTGGATTTATTGATCCAGACTTTAAATTCTGTTGTCATATTTTGATTTACATTAAAGTGCAGTTTAATCGAATTATATTTACAATTTAACAAACTTAAAATATAGAAAATTTGTTTTATCAACCTTTCATAAGCCTCTTTAATTTTTTATGAATAAGTCCGTTAATATTTATCAAAACAGTTTTTCTTGTCAACAGATCAAAACATGAAATTTACATTTGGAAATTATTTTCGGACAGATGGCAACACCATGGCATCATTTCCTAAACTGTAATGGTCACATAAGGTACCGTTAAGAATTTATAGCAAACGACAACCACAAATGACTTATGGTGTTTTCTTTTCTACAAAAAAATGTGCCTTTTTTTTAAAAAAAAATGCAATTTGGTGTCTGTTTCTTAAAAATTTTGCTCGCGAAAAGCATGAGTTTTTTAGAATAAAACAAGCCACCCTTTTTGGGAGCAAAATTTTTAAGAAAAAGACACCAAATTGAATTTTTTTTTTAAAAAAGGCACATTTTTTTGTAGAAAAGAAAACACCATTAATATAAAAAAGGCCAAACTCGATTTTTTGATTTGTTTACAGAGGAAGAAAACAAACCTAATAAAATCCGTAAAATCGTAGATAAAAAAATTTTTAATATAATTTTCATTAAAAATATCCAACATATAAAGTTCCACAGCCCCTTAAAAATTTTAAATCAAGATTCATTTGGCATTAGCTACCAGAATAAAAAAGCTATTTTTTAAAAAAATCGAGTTAGTTTTTTTGTATATTATTTTGCTATCGATATTTACAAAATTTAAATAAAAACATTCTCCCAAAAATTTTGATTTCGCTTATGTTTTTTCTGCGGTTGTGCCTAGATATGGGCACCGCCGCGCCGCGGCTGTTCTTTACGAAGCGCATTCTACACTATCAAGTAAACCGCTTCAAACAGTGCATTTTTTTTTTTAAAATATGTGAATGAGTTTGCGTTCACAGGTCTCACTCCATGTGCGGAAATTTAGTTTTTTAACAGACCGGTTAAACCAAAAAAAAGTAAATTCGGTAGCGTTTCTCAGAGTAAACTGATGATTAATGTCAAAAACAGAGCGCAGTATGCCAGTTTGTTTGACATTTGACCCTTTCGTAAGACCTATCAGGTTCAGCAAAACACTTAGTTTCTAGATAACTGCAACAACAAATCTTTCGAAAAAATTTTCTTGGTTTAATCAAGAAAAATTTCATGCGGAATTACTAGAAGGTGAGGACAACTCTAAAACAACACTGCTCTTGCTAGTAAAAAATTGTTGCTTACATAAAAAACTGTTTGTATACAATCTTTGACAACTCAACCACCTAAAAAACCAGCCAAGTCAACAACCTTACCTTCTAGTGAATTCGCCTTGAGTGGAATTATATCGTTTTGTGTTAGTTCACCCCAGTGCTGCCAAAACTTAAAAAAAGTCTGCTGAATCTTAATATGAAAAAATATGCTAAGATTGAAAAATAAAATTTTTAATAGTAAATTTTCTAAAAAATTTGTTAAATTTGTGCAAAAAAAAAATATGCTTAAAATCTGCTGATTTTTTATAAAAAATAGTATGATAAAAATCTGGTAAATAAAAAGGAATTTTAATACATATTTCATTAAAAATTTTATTTAAAATAAAAGTATTAGATTAATAATGCGAAAAACGAAGAAGTAGTAATAAATTGAATATGAAATTGTGCAGTTTTCAAAAATGTTAAATTGGGAACACTGATTTACACAATACAACATGTCGCACAGAAATATTTCCTAAAACGGAAGATTGTGTTCGAAGAGTATAGAGAATATGGCAACAATCCGGGGTTTCTTTTTAGTGGTCCGAACGACGAATTTCGCCTAACAGACTCTGAACGTATACGAGTTTTGGAATCCAATAAAAAATAATGGTACATTTAAAAATATAAGCGAACAATTATGCGCTACGCAATAAGTCATACAGAGATGCAGTACAGTAAGTGAAGAAGCTCTTAACAAGTTTCATTAAAGAAAAAATAATATTTCAAGTGCCACGGCATTCCCTTACTACCAAGCAGGATTGTAGTTGATAGCTACGTACCCCAGTTTTTATATGCGTTGAATAAAGCGCTAATTGTGTCAAAAATGTATTGCTTCAAAGTGGGAACTCGCCATATAAAATTCATGTCTTCCGTAAGCGGTATGGTAAGCGAAACTCTTAAATTTCTGCCTTACAAACCTGCTTCGTTTGAAGCACAATTTTTTTTTGTTTGGAAGGTACACCAAAAGGAAATGCGAATATTGTTGCTGTGGTTTGTTTTACAGTGTGGATCTGGTCTTTGATATTATCTAACTTGACCAGTAGTGCCAGACAATTTTTCATTCATATCCCTAATTTGAAGCTTGAAGTCTCCAAAATCCATTTTCTAGAGTTTCAATCCCCAATTTTATCCTCCAAATTTTGATTATTGCATAAATTAAGAAGTCAGTAACAGAATTTTAATGTATGAAGTTTTTGATATTTTTATTAGGTTTCAGTTCATTAAATATAATTTTCATTAAACTATGTATTTTTAATGGAAGATGGAATTTACAACATGAAATGAATTCAAATTTTTTTATTCATAATTTTATTCTTGACTGGACACGGGATTGAACTCGGGTCGTATTTACTAGTTTCGAGAACAACCACCTTCTCATCATTAGAATTTTTTGCCGTTTTACCGTTTGCACCACTGCGGCGCCGCCATTCTATAGTTAAACATCAATCTTTAACCAATGGAAATGGTTGATCGAAATTTGCTGTAATTTATGATCCATTTTCAATTTTATTTTCATGTTTTTTGCATACCGCTATTTTTCGTATCTTTTTATTAACATCGATTTTTTAAAATGAAAATCGACCGGAAATAAACACGAATCCTTTTTACTCAAAATCCCTAAAATTATTGACTTAAAGTTTCAGTATTTAGCAATAGTAAAAAGGTAATTTGTTGAAATCTTGATAACAAGAATCAAACATAAACATTTTAATAATTTACCTTAAATTACTAGAGAAAAAAGTGTTTGATTGGAAAATTTAAACATTCGGTTACCGCGTATTCAAATTCGAAAAATGTAATTTACGACTTCGAATAATTTGTAGCGAATATAAGTCCCAATTCACATTATGCGATTTTTGTCGTTGCGATTATTGTCGTTTCCTCTTTGAAGTCGGTCTGATGTTTGCATTGTACGATTTTTGTCGTTACGACTTTTTCTGTGCAACCGAACTTCAATACATTTTTCGTCAAATGAGAAAACAATGAGAGAACGAATGAGCGAACGAAACGAATCGAAGAGTACACTCGCTTGTGTACTCCTTTTAATTCCTCTCACTCCTCTTGCCTATAAAGTAAGAATCGCAACGACAAAAATCGTATAATGTGAATGGGCACTATCACTTGTTCGAAACGATGGCAGAGTTGTATTTGTAAACAAATGGGAAATTTAATAAAAAGTTATAGTTCGCAATAGAGAGTTTCTGGTTTGAAAAGGATTTTTTTTGTATTCGATTACGTAATACGAACATCGTAACACAGATTACAAATTGTTATAAACCAGAAATAATTTTTCTTAACATAAAATATGTACTTGGGATTTCTCAACTATGAAAGATATACCCGCGTATTTATAAACGATTATTAAATTTAAATTTTCATACAAAATTTGTGTTGTAAACCTTTATTAAATTTAAAAAGTTTTTATAAATACGGGCGATAGAATTTTATTTTTAATAAAAAAAGAAATAAGTTAATTGTAATATTCACACGTTTTGCAAAAATCTCCTGACAGGAAAATCTGCCCCAAATAAATGTTGAAACCGCTTATTTGGGGGCAAACCCCTTATCTGGCAATACTGTGCGTGACACACAACAACATTAACCCTTCAATTCACTGTGGCTTAAAACTGGTATTATTTATTACGTTTTTTTCATCTTAATTTTTAAGACAAAAATTTGTAAAGAAGTGATTTGGGTATTGATTTGTATAGAAATTACCTGTATTTAGAGTTCACAAAATCAGCCAAAAAAATTATAAGAAATGGGCCTAAAAGAAAAAAGAAAATTATTTTGGTTAAAAATTGTTTTAAATTAAAATAATCAATTTTAATTCATTAAAAATTATCTTAAATTAAGATGGGTTTTCATATTTGCCAGTATTTTTTTTTCAAGAAAAAAAAACGCCTGATTATCAAAGTTTCATATTAATTTAATTTCAAACTCACGTCCTAGACTAATACTTGAAATATTCAAAGGGTCTTTCATTAAGTACATTATATCTTTAAACTTTAATGAAACAAAGTAACATCAGATTCAGACCCTGATTTAAAAATCATGTCTCTTCTTTAACTCATTTTAAAACTTGTTTCCAAAAACGCAACAGATTCAAACGATGGTTTTCCCCATGATTTTAGGGTTTATTTTCTCGCCGTTATCTGTCATTCTTCTTTACTTGCTTATTTGTAAATACAAAGTCAAATTTCGTTGGTGTTCACGTAAACAAGTTCTGGCCAACAAAAGTTGATAATCATGGACCTTTAGCGATCACCGTTGACGGTAGTTTTCAGAGAAATGTTAACCCATGATGCAGCCAAACTATAATCCACACCAAACGGTAACATTCTCTCGATGCATTTTAAGATCATGGATCTCATGTGGATTGGTATCGTCCCACATTCGAAAATTTCGTTTGTTGACGTAGCCATTCTTTTAAGAATGGACCTTATTTTTTATGATAATTTTTTGCGCCGAACGTTGTCCGAACAGAACACCGAATTTGATTAAACATTTTTATCATGTTTTCATTATAGCATGTGTTGTTGAACTAGTAAATTTAGTGAAAAAGTAAATTTAATTCGACAGATCGTCGGCTCATTACTGGTTTTGGCGCATCTGCCAAAAAGCCCTAGTGGAGAAAAACGACAAGGAAGGGGTACACATAAAGCTTTCTTGAAAAATACCCGATACATTTTTTTTGAATTTTCACCACTGCTTCTGCCATTTGTTTTGAAGAAAAATGTAAATTTTTGTAAACATTCATGAATGAACTTATAAGTTAATAGCATTTTATTGAAAGTGAATATTATTGTTTTGTACCGCATACGCCACTTTCCTAAATTTATTTTGAAAAAGTAGCTTTTTGTGCCGCATATGTTTACTTAATGCTGTGTTTTGAGTTGTTGACATTTTATTTTGCTTTTGCTTGGACTACTTATTTTCCTACGGCAATGAAGCAAAGCAAGAGTGAAATTTATTTTGTACGTTTTTTATGAGGAATTTACAGCATTCGCCAAACAGTGGCGTATAGAGAAAACCAATACTAAATAAACTTTTAAATAGTTGATTGGAGTAAAATAAATGCTTAATATCTCAGACACCATAAACAATTTCGTGAAACATGTTTTGGATTCAGAAAGTTGGTATTCAAATTAAATGTATATAAAACATGACTAACTCAATTTGGTCAAACCAATACTGAGCTGATGAGATGTCGCTTTAACAATACGGCCACTATCAAAGTTAGGAGGTCCCTATTGTTAGACCCTTTAGTTGCGTGTGAAGAAAAATGTAGGTTTTTTTTTCATTTCAGCTACCAAAATGCACGCGTACGAGTATTGAAAACAAAACTCAAACCACACAATGTTGCGCAATATTTAATTAAATTTATTTGGTGTTTGAATATTACCCTGGTCTATATTTTCAATAAAACTAACAAATTCCATATGTTTTCTCTTTGCTATTCGAATGCAACAAATAAAACAAATATTTGCATACCAAGAGATTTTTATCAAACTACACAGAGAAACTTGAACAGTTGATTTGAAAATGGATGGATTGTATGGAATATGAAGAAAAAAACAAGGCAAACATTGAAAATGAACCGATTCGAAAATATAAAATTCAAAGTACTAATGCTAGGGTTTTTATTCCGTACTAGTTTTATTTCCCGGGAAAGTGGAAAACAATTTAGAATTTTCCGGGATCCCGGCCATTCCCACTCAAAAATCACAATTGTTCCAAAAATAGCTATGGCACAAGATCTAATATTTACATTTGTACTTTAAGTTGTACAAATAAAATGTTAACGAAAGTGGACAAAAAAACAGAGTGGTGCAGAGAACGTTAGAACGAGAACACAGAATTCTGATAATAGAATGTAGTGATTCGTGAACAATGTAAATTCAACGCGAGTTCGATCCCTTGCTCAGCCAAGAATAAAAATTATTAGTAAACATTTTTAATAAATTTCATGTTGTAAAATTCCTTCCTGCAGCAAAAAAAAAATTTAATGAAAATTAAATTTTATGAACCCCAGCCTAACTAAAAATAAATATCAAATATATTTAAAAAGTTAAAACGTTTTAAGAGTATTTGATTATTTAAACATTTTCAATCCTAAAGGCACATGTGACTTGACAATTTGACATATCATATGACAAAAACATGTCATGTACATGTATCTTTAGCCGTCCTTAACTTCAAAATACCGAAATTTAATTTTTATTCATAGATACATTAAAGGCCGAATACACTTGTCAAATGCTCGTCATGTAGGCGAATTAATTAGTGTACGTGTGCTGGACACAATATTCGCCATCATATCTAAATTTTTTGATTTTCCATCCAGCATCGTCGGCGTCACACATACTTTCCACTAAAAAGTATATTAAGGCCATTATAATTGACAAAATTTGCGGATAAGTCTGGGCTAATAATTCAAACAGTTGGAAACAACCAAATGGTGATATTGTCTGGCTTATGTTGTCTATATATAGAAAGTGGCTAAATTTTTCTAGGAAAATATTTCCAGGGAATCCCCTATAAAATTCTTGAGAAAGCGGGAATTGAAAACATTTAAATCTCCCAGGAAATTTCGGGCAAAAAACTCTAATCAGTCTTTTGGAGTTGTTTAATTTAGACATTTGGATGAATGAATAAATGAACGAATCTACGATAATTGTGATTGGCTTTACCGATTATTTATTTGTTATAAAATTGTTTATTTAGCTTAGTTGTACATATGTATGGATTTTTTTTTTTTTTTGGCATAACATATTGGTGTCAATTTTTAAGACACAACATAAATAAAAACACAAACTGAACATTGGAAACAAATATGTTTGTATGTATGTAGTTAGATAGATGGAGCGTGTTAAACGTTTTTAGGCAAAGATAATAAACACAAGTCAAACAATTTTAAAACACATGCAAAATTAATTAAATGTTGATTTATTTGGAAAATAAAAAAAAATTAAAAAAACAAAAAAATAACTGCAAATCTAGATTTTTAAAGATACAAACTCACACGCAACTGAAATTATTTTAATTAATAGATTTTGAACGTCCTGCATTACTCTAAACTTGGCGTACAAAGAGTTCTGAATATGACACATAATTAAACAGTTTGTGGCCAAAAATATGCAGACATAATAAATTAGCATATTTATTGATAAATCTTTAACTGCGTTTATTAAAATAGGCTGTAATAAAAACAAGTTCGAGTGCTATATTCGGCTGTGCCGAATCTTTGATACCCTTCACAGACAGTGCGAATATGTCAGGAGTGATATCGTTATAGAAACAGACGGCAGCATTAAATCCATCAGAAAGTTTTATGCTATTTATAGCAATTTTAACTGGCTTGAGCCGAAGTTAAATGATATTCGGGAGGGGAATTTATATTGGAGCCATATAGGGATGCCCAATGGGACCAAGTTTTTTGAAACCCGGGATTCGGGATTTTATATTAAAAAAAACGGGATCCCGGGACGGAACGGGATTTTTCTGGATTTCATATATAAAAGTCAATTTTTAAAATTCATATACATACATAATTATAATTTAATGTTTATGTATAAGTATTAAAACAAATTAATTCATAAAGAATATTAAACTCATTACAAAATAAAACAGTTTAATGTATTCTTCTAAAATAATATGGAAGAATTATGTATTAAAACTTATATGGTTTTGATATGGCCATGGTAAGTTATGAACCCAAATTTTGCAGAGTATTAAAAAAAACATAACTTTCAATACAGCGGTGAAATAAGTTTTAGCGTTTACAGTGAATTTCGGACGGCTGCTAAATATGGGATCTAAGGTAAATTATAGACCGTATATCCCAAAATTGCATAACATTGTTTCTGGTCACATAAAACTAAGTTGGAAGAAATGTTACCACAATAAATATATCTGCTACGGTTTTAGGCGTATTTAATTAATAAACCAGAGTGGGTTTTATATGGGGCCTAGGGTAAACTATGGAACGATCACCACGAAATTGATGAGAGTGGTTTCTAGTCCTATAAAACTGTGACGTAACAAATTTTGTAATGACAGCATTATTTATAACGATTTTAGGCCTTCTAAACAGTTTTCCAGGAGTAAGTTTTATATTTGGTCTAGGGTAAATTTTGGACGGATCTTCACGAAATTTAACAGCGTGATTTCCAGCTGAATAAAACGAATTTTTGCAAAATCTTATTTCATTCCGTGCATTGTTCCACCATTTATGTTAGTTTTTGCAACAAAATTATCATTTTTTAAGATGGTGTTTCCACATTTTGATTCATAGTTCTGATCCAACTGAACTGATTTCGCTGGATTTCAATCTCAAACTGCTTAGGAGAACTACAAGCAATTTGACACCAAGTTTGTTTATTTCTTTTGAGTATTTCGAAAGTGATCGTGTTTTCAACAGACGGACAGACAGATGGACATGTCTTAATCGACTTAAGGCTAATAAATCACTGATAGTTTAAACGCTGGTTTAGTTGAACTAAACTTGAATTTATGCGTAGTTTAAACTTAGCAACTTTAACTCAGTGTCCCATGTGTTATTTATTGTTAAAAAAAATAACATGTGGCAGCACTACGGTAAATGCTATCGAATTCATATGGTTTGTATTGGTAGTTTAAACGCCCAATTTTATGCGATTAAAGATGGTTTATATGTTTAGTGATTTATAGATTTGTTGGCTTAAACACATTTTAAATCAAAAAGAGAATTACTCAAGGAGCCAGAATATATTTTCATGGGGTGTGTGATGAATAATAAAAAAGTTTCACACGGAATGACAAACTTAGTGTACCCTCTTCACAACTAATTGTAGTGGAGGGTATAAAAATCGTTACATGAATTCTCGCTCTCCTATACTGGTTAAGCTTTAAATTCGATTTTCGCATTATTCTTCAAAAAATAAAAAAATATGAATACAAGTGTTACCACCAGCAAATTTCAAAATTACACATGAGAGAATTGACAAATTTGGTAGGAAAAGAAGAAGTAAAAAGCCTTTTTAAAGACTTTTTTACAGACACAAGACCTCCCAACCGTACTTCAACTTCACTACAATTCTTAAGTCCATCTACTTTAAAGGCTTTTCGATTATCTTCTTAAAATTGATTCGAATTAAGCCTTATCTCAACTAGCGTCGCTAAATGTTAATTTTTTTTGTAAATTGTGCAGATTTTACAGTTTTACATTAACATATTTTACTTTAAATTTTTTTATGTATTATCCTACTTCTTAAACAATAATCTTACTCCATTTACACATAATAGTAGAAAGCTTTAAGAGCTAAATAAACTACACAAACTGCTTGGCAAACACACTTTCCGTCAAATAAACGACACAATTTTTATCCCCATCAATGTTTGTTATCTTTTTCACTCTGCAAAATGTTTCATCAAAATTATTTAATTTAGCACTAGACAGTGCAAACAGTTTGACAAATATTCAACGTGCTTGTAAGAAAATCTAGCATTTTTGATTTTTTTACTTTAAACTTGGTTTAGTCATTTTTTAAACAATCAATCAACCCATATCAACAGCTCAAAAGGTTTGTACATACGAACAATTTTGACACGTTTGCTAAGGCGTTTGTGTAGTTTATTTTGCTTGAAGGAAATTATTTTGTTATTTAAGATTAAACTCGATAAGCTATTAATTTTTTAGATTCGATCCCGGCTCATTCTTTAAAGAGAATTTAGTCAGTTTTCAATTTTAAAAACAAATTTACAAATTTTGTTAAAATCAAATCTGCGTTATTTTGAGAACAATTAAAATAGTAAAGTCCTTTAGGCCAGATCATTTGACATCCTGCGTCACTTTTGAATACAACAAATACAGCATTATGCGTATTTTTGATATTTTTTGAAAAGGATTTATCAGGTTGAAAGGAAATTTTGGCTTATTAATATTTATTTGGTGTTTAAATAAGTTTTAAAAGTTCTAAAATTAGGATATTATTAGAAATTAAAAACCGGTTTTAACCAATTCAACTAGGCCCCTTGTTCTCCCTGAACCTTGACCACACAATTTAGTAGGACACAAAAAAAAAAACGTCAATCGTTTTTGAATCTTTCTTTCAGTCGTTCATAGTCATCGTGCAGCAATTCGTGAGTTGGTCGGTGAGAGAGGTGAGAAGATTGGAGGCGGGTACTCAGTTTCATGTACCATGCAAGTCTGTTTTTTTTGTAACTCTCGCACTTTTTAACTTGAAGTTGGCTGTAGGTATATTTGTCTTTAAATATAAATTATCAAAAGGGAAAGAGGAAAGACAAGATAAAAATACAAAAATTGCAAAACTAGAATTTCGTAATCTGCACACTAATGCATTTTCAAAGCAGAATTTAGAAAATTGCCGCAACAACAATTGCAAGTCTGGACGATGACTTACGATTTCTCGTATTATAACCTCTCTAATTGAATTGTAAATACATTATGATATACCACGCAATAGAATATATGTATGCATATGCTGGGAGATATGCCACTTCACAACAATGTATTTGTTCCAAACAAACACCCTTTAAACTATAATACACTACCGAGGTTATCTCTATTTATCTTGGATAACCGACACAAACTACTCCCGCTCGTATTTTAAACAAATAACAGCAATAAAAAAGTTGATGGTGTTAAAAAAAAAATTAACGCCCTTAAGTGTTAAGGCGAACTATTCAAACTAAAGACTCAAAAGATACAGAAAGACTGCAATTGAAATAAATAAAATACTTAATGAATTCCTTTAAATAGCAATTAAAAACATTCCCTGCACAACAATGTTTTGAACTATAGTTCTCTCTATTGCACTCGTTTTCTAAGTCGTGCTAGACACATATTTATTCTTTTTTATGTCATTCATACGTATTGGACGGGTCGTGGGTGGGTGTGCAGTGAGACTGTGTGCCTGAGTCTGTACGTTTGTTTGTTTGTTTGTTTACAGTTAGAAGTGTTTAACAATGTAAACAAACATCTAAAAGGACACTCTTTTTATATATTCCTTTAATAAATACTAGACAGATAAGAAGTGCAGAAGAATAAACTGCTAAAAAAGAACTACATTGAGATGTGCATCATTGGAAATACATATTCAGATTTGAAATTAAAAGAATCAAATTTAGAATCAATCTTTCTAAAAGAAACCTGTATTCAAATAAATCTTTTTTAAAAGAAAATTGTATTCGAAAAAAATATTTTAATAAAAAGAACTTATTCAGCTAATAATGTCCGATCAAAATCTTCTAAACAAATAATTTAATCTGATGAAGTTTTTTGGTAAAAATTTGACCTGATAAAATTTTCTATACCAAATTTTTACTTTACAAGTATCAAATGCCATCCAAACATTTTATATTTGCGAATTTTGCTTTCAGTTCATGTTATGTCGAATCATATTTTATATAACGAAATCAAAATTCGTTAAAAACAAGTTTTTTTTTTTAATAAAAAATACATAAAGATACAAATTTAGTTTTAAGTTGAATTTGAAACTTTTACCGTTATATTAATTTTAAGTGACTGGTAATTTTAACAAAAATTTTAAATAATAAAAATTTTTTATCTACATTTTTTACATGTGTTAAAACATTTATTGTATAATAATTTAAAATAAAACGATTGTTAAAAAAAAACTGATAAAAAAATATTTTAAAACAGAAAACAAAAGAAACATATTTTTAAAATAAATAAAAATACAAAAATTCTAGAACCAAAATAAAAGAAAACAATCGTTTATTTATAGGGGTCAGTGATTAGTCATAATCAGGGAAACCAGAAATATGCTCTAAAAAACCCGTTTTATGCAGTAAAAACTTGAAAATATGCGCTGAAAATTGTTAAAAATATACCCCAAAAAATTGAAAAATTGCTAGTTTAAAAACAAAATATTCAACAATTTAATAACAGTGCCATTTAATAAAAGCAATCCTTAAATTAAAATTATAAAATAATAATAAAATTATATCGTATAGACATAAAAAATGCTTCAAAAAGAAAAAATCTGCTGACGGTAAATTATGCAAAACTTTGCACTCGCAAATCGATGCCAAAATTCATAAAAAGCTCTAAAACGGATACATATATTGTTTTTGCCTTCATTGGTTCCACAAGGAAAAACATGCAATTGCATATTTTTGGTTGCCCTGGTCATCATCATTGGTCTATAATTATTTTTTATGAGTTTCGAAAATAAACAAATCTAAGAAGAACTAGTGTGGTAGCTTATCTGGTTTGGGACTGCAAAAAGTATCGGAGCTCTTAATTTAACAGAAAATTGGATAAAAAAAATTCACATTTTTGAGAGAATTTATTTGAGTTTGTTCCTTTACAAACTGATTACATTGATAAGCTTAGAGTTTTTTTTTTAACAATAAAATCTTAAGGAAGTTTAAATTTCCATATTTTCTTTCAATCGATTTTAATTCAATCTTTTTACAAACCAATTGATTTAAATGCAGATGTGAACAATAGTGCTGGCAAATTCTACTACAACTTTCAAAACTCAATAATTGCCAATTTCATTTGGGTACACAATACTTTCATTGGCCCTTTTTTGTAATTTTATAGCAACTGCTTATTTTACACACTTTCAAAACAAGAAAGTTTTCAAAATTTTTTCGATTTAAATTCTACTCGAATTCGATTTTTCAGAACATGGGTGAAAGACACTTTTATTGCAATAATATTTTCTTCTAAAGATTTTATTTTTGAAAAATGTATTGGAACGAAGTCTTCTTGTAAAAAATTTTATTCGGATTCGTGTAACGTTTTTTTATAGAAAATATTATTCGAACAGTTTTTTGATGGAAAATTATATTCGAATAAAGTTTTCTTATATCAAATTAGATTAGAATCAGAATTTCTTAAAAAAACTTTATCCGAATACAATTTTTTATGAGAAAACTTTATCCTAATAAAATTTGTTATGAGAAAATTTTCCTTAAGAAAATAAAATTTTGGAAAATTTTCTTTGGAAAACATTTTCTCATATGAAATTTTATTAGGATAAAGTTTTCTCATAGAAAATTTTATTCGGATAAAGCTTTTTGTAGAAAATTGAATTCGCATAAAGTTTTCGTGTTAAAAGTTTTAATTGTATATGCATAGTTTTTTTATAAAAAATGTTATTCAAATTAAGTTTTTTAATTGAATTATTTTGTGTTAATTTTTTTTAGAAAATTTTATTCGGATAAAGTCTTCTTTAAGAAAATTTTATTCGGGTTATGTTTTGTTATAAAAAATTATATTCGCATAAAATGTTCATGCATAAAATTTTATTCGGATAAAGTCTTCTTATTAAATTACACTTTTTAATGGAATTTTTTTTCGTGTTAGTTTTTGAAAGAAAATTTTATTGGGATAACGTTTTATTATAGAAAGTTTTCTTTGGATAAAACTCTCTAAGAAAGTTTTATTCGGATAAAGTTTTTTAATAGAAAATTTTATTCAAATAAAGTTTTTCAAAGACAATTTTATTCGAATAAAGTTTTGTTTATAGAAAATTTAATTTGCATAAAGTTTTCGTGTAGAACGTTTTATTGGGAAAACATTTTTTGAAGTGTTAATTTTGTATAGAAAATTTTATTCGGATAAAGTTTTCTTATGAAAAATTGTATTCGCGTAAAGTTTTCGTGTAGAAAGTTGTATTCAAAAAAGTTTTCTTATATAAATTTGTATTCGAATATTATTTTCGTATAGAAATTTAATTCCGATGAAATTTTCTTATAAATTTCTACATTTAAAAACTAGTTTTTTATAAAAAGTTGTATTAAAGGAAATTTGTTTCGAGTAAAATTTTCTATCAACAAATTAGATTCAAATAAAATTGATTTTTTTTATATTTTTCCACATGGAAAATTTTTAAATAAAATTTGCGTGCCTTTCTCAAAGCCAAATGATGATTAAATAAGGTCACATGGTAACTTAAAAACTGCCATCTTCATTAAGAATCATAAACAAACTATATAAGAAACAAAACTAAATATAATAATAAAAGAAAAAAAAAAATAGAACAAAAAGTAATAAGTCATCTCTGGCTTAAGTGCTACAGTTTAATTAATGTGTTTAAGATACTTGAACAGCAGCAGCATAATAATAAGATAAAGCAACAAATATAATTGCAAAACTATTTTCTTAACTACGTAAAACTACGAAAACAAGAGGCAATACACAACAAAAAAAAAGCAGAAATTTACCGGTCATAAGTTTGCATGTGTTGCAAAATGTTTTACAAATAGATACGGATGTAACAAATACACGTAACAAATACCATACCCAGCAGTTCTGAAGAAGACTGTTAGAAAGCAACTTTCTTTTTTAAGTGACTTTTGTAAGTAATTTTTATGACACATGCATTTATCACACCTTAACTTTTTTTAAACAAATGAATCTATTGGCGACATCATGTCATGCCATGTACGACTTAACATCAAAAACTATTTCAGCTTAAGCGGCAACCTTAATACAAAATTTTTATAAAAACTAAAATTGTGTATTTGTCGCTTAAGCTTTTTTTGCATTAGATTTATTAGTATCTTTAAGTTAAGCTGAATGTACCCTGCGTGTTTTTTACATCTGACTTGTCAAATTTTTCACAGCAACATACATAAATGTCGTGTGCAAGTCACTTGAAGAGATAACAAGTCACTTGAAGAGATGACAAGTCAGAAGTTAAAAACATGCCGTGTATATGGTCCTTTGTAAACCATAAAGTGTACAGTTAAAACTTTTTACTTTGCTAGTAGAAAAAGAAAACTTATTTTTATTCTTAAATAGTTTTCTGACCTGATGGGTAAGTAAAAATATAAAGTAACTCCACTTTAAAAGATAATTGCGCAGCGGCAAACTGTAAATACAGATGTACTTCATACCGAGTGCATCTCTATAGTTTTGTTTTCAAGTATTAGTATAAGTAAATTCAGCCATTCAAATGTGTAAATATCTATCGTTAAACTCGAAAAAATTGCTTATTTATTTAACTTTATCAGTTACTTGTCTCTAACACATTTGTCTATGAGTGTAAGTATCTTTCTATTTTTATCTCTAACCTTCTGTGCAATAATTTCTAAGATAAATATTAAAATAATGATGATTAATTAATTAATATTTACACGTAGTTACATATACTTTGTATTTCAACATCATGATAAAGTACACAAAATGTTTGAACGAATTAAAATAAATAAAATACTGAATGAAAACGGGAATAATAAGATGAATGAATGAAATGTCTTAAAAGGGCATTAAGTGAATAAATAAGTGTTTGGCAGCAAGACATACTTGAGGTGTTGGTTGAGGATTAATTGAAATCACTTTTTTCTTGTTTTTCTTTATCTGCATTAACTTTCTAAAAAGCGTTACTAGGGCAAAAAAAATCGTGCTTTCGTGTCCCATACAACTTTTTTTACGACATCTTTTAGACTTTTAAACTTTTATTTGCCAGTGCTAATTAAGTTAAATTGCTAATTATGATTTATGTAAGATAGTTTTTGTTTTACTTTTACTTTCTCCAATTTGTGGAAAATTAAAGTTTTAAAAGAAACCTTTTAACTTATAAATAGTTTGAATTGAGGAATACTACACAGAAAAAATTATTTTTCAATTCAAACAAAAAATTTGCCGGATCAAAAAGTTTTTTGTTTAAATTTGATTAAATAAAATTTATTATGCATTTCTTTATTGAATAAAAAAAACCTGATTTTTTCAAACAATTTGTCAAATTTGTTTAAAAAAAAAATGTTCAAACAAATAATTTAGCTTAATCAACCAAAAAAATTTACGGAAATTCTTAAAAAATTAAAGCAAACCATTTACTGAATCAAACAAAAAAGTTTCTTTTTTTACACTGAAAGCAGGAGATGGAGCAGGTGGCGAGACAGACGGTGTCACGGCTGGCTTTGGGACATTATAATAATTTTTTATAGATATTCTTATTCGGATAGTTTTCTTTTAAAATATTTTTATAGGTTTACCTTAGAAATTTGTTTCGGATATAGGTTTTTGTATAAAAAATTCTATCCGGATAAAGTTTTGTCATGGAAAATTCTTTGAATATTGTGCTCGGATCAAGTTTTTTAATAAAAAAAAAACTATTCGGATAACGTTTTTTAACAGAAAATTTAAGGCTAATAAATTATTCTCATAAAAAATTTTTGTTTGAATGAAGTTTTCTAATTAAAAATGTTAATCAAATAAAGTTTAACTATTAAAAACTTTGAATCGGATTCAGTTTTTTTTAAATTGTAGAAACTTTTTAACCAATTAATAATTTTAATTGAGAAATACTAACGAACTTTTAATTAGACAAAGTTTTTTTATATACATTTTTATTCGGTTAGTTTTTTTTATAAAATATTTTTATAGGTTTCCCTTAGAAATTTATTTCGGATATAGGCTTTTGTATAAAAAATTATATCCGGATAAAGTGTTGTCTGGTAAATTCTTTGAATAAAAAACTATTCGAATAAAGTTTTTTAACAGAAAATTTAAGGCAAATAAATTATTCTCATAAAAAATTTTTGTTGGAATGAAGTTTTCTAATTAAAAATGTTAATCAAATAAAGTTTAACTATTAAAAACTTTGAATCGGATTCAGTTTTTTTTAAATTGTAGAAACTTTTTAACCAATTAATAATTTTAATTGAGAAATACTAACGAACTTTTAATTGGACAAAGTTTTTTTTTAAATTTTTATTCGGTTAGTTTTCTTATAAAATATTTTTATAGGATCCCCTTAGAAATTTATTTCGGATATAGGCTTTTGTATAAAAAATTATATCCGGATAAAGTGTTGTCATGGTAAATTCTTTGAATATTGTGCTCGGATCAAGTTTTTTAATAACAAAAAAACTATTCGAATAAAGTTTTTTAACAGAAAATTTAAGGCTAATAAATTATTCTCATAAAAAATTTTTGTTTGAATGAAGTTTTCTAATGAAAAATGTTATTCAAATAAAGTTTAACTATTGAAAACTTTAAATCGGATTTAGAAACTTGTAGAAACTTTTTAGCCAATAAATAATTTTAATTGAGAAATACTAAAGATTTTTTAATTGAAAAAACATTTTTTTTGACATTTTTATTCGGATAAAGTTTTCTTATAAAATATTTTTTTTGGTTTCCCTTAGAAATTTGTTTCGGATAAAGGGTTTGTCCAAAAATTGTATCCGGTTAAAGTTTTGTCAAAGTCAATTCTTTAAATATTTTATTCGGATAAAGTTTTCTTTTAAAAAACAATTTGGATAAAGTTTTTTTACAGAAAATTTAATGCTTATGAATTTTTCTCATACAAATTTTTTTTCGAATGAAGTTTTCTAATAGAAACATTTTTTCGGATAAAGTTTTACCATTAAACAATTTGAATCGGATAAAGTTTGTTTATAAAAAAATTAGGATAAATTTTCTTATGCAAAGGTGTAATAAAATAAAGTTTTAATAGAAAACTTTCAACTAATAAATAACTTAAACTGAGGAATACTAACGATTTTTTGTTCGCATAAAGTTTTCTCTAAGAATTTTTTATTCGGTTACAGTTTTTTAAAAAAAATTTTATAGGTTTCCTATAGAATTTTGTTCCGAATTAATGATTTTGTCCAACGATTTATGTTTTGTCATAGACAGTTCTTTTGGAAACATTTTTTGTAGTACATTTTATTCGGTTGACGTTCTTTCTTACAGAAAATTCATAAAGTAATCTTTTGGAAACTAACAATCGCAAAAACTTTTCTGGTGCAGAAAAGTGTTTAATGGAAAATTTTATTAGAATATATCAGCTTTAAAGAGGTTTATTTATTCGGAACAATTTTCCAAAGTAATAAATTTAATCGGAAAACATTATTTTATAGTTAAATGAACTCTAATAGTAAAATGAAGCCTGATAAAAATATAAAAAAAATTTGGATTAAAAACTTTTAGCACTGCAACAAAATAACCACACTAATTATTGGTAAATTTTATTTAAAAAAGTCTTTTCGCACAAAATTTTATTCGGATAAAGTTTACTTATAGGAACTCTTCTTATAAAAATTTTATTTGAATAAAGTTTTTTTATTAAAAATTTTATTTGGCTAAACATTTCATTTGGATAAAGGTTTTGCTATTGAAAATTTCGGATTCTGTTCCTAAAGAAAAACTATATTGAAATTGGGGTTAAAATAAATATTGTTTTGAAGAGATTTTTAATCCGCTTAATTCTGCTTAATTTAACATTAAATTTGGAATTTTTAATGGAAAATTTTCATTTAATTACGATTTCCTACAAAATTTTTTACGGACAGACATTTTTGTAGAAAATTTACTTAGAAGTTGAAGTGGAAAATTTTAATCGGATAAAATATTTCGGAATCTGTTTCATAATAAAAACTTTATTTGGTTTAACATTCTAGCGAGCTTTATTATCCAAATGAAGTTTTCTTATTGAATGTTATATTCGGATTAGATTTTTTTTCAAATAATTGATTGGATAAATTTTACTTTTAAACAGTTTTATTCGGATAAAGTTTTTTCATTGAAAACTTTATTCGGATAAAGTGGTATTGTTCAAAACTTTTTTTAATAAAGGTTTCATAGTGAAAATTTTATTGGGATTTAATATTTTAATGAACAATTTTTTCGGATAAAGATTTCTTGTCGAACATTTTATTTGGATAAAGTGGTCTTGTTGGAATTTTTTTCAAGTTAAGATTTTTAGTTTAAAATTTTTTGGGATACAATATTTTTATAAAAAACTTTATACAGTTTTTTTAATTTAATATTTTTTGGGTAAAGTGGTTTTGCTGGAAATTTTTCGGTTTATTGGAAAAAATTATTTAGGACAAAATGTTTATGAAAATTTTTTTTGGATAAAATTTTATTCAGAAAACGATTTAAACTGAAATTTCTACGTTTCCGTTTCATTAAAAAGCATTAATCGTACGACAAGATTTTCCTGTAAAAAAGAAAGTTTTAAAATCAAAAAACAAAAACATGGACTTCAAGAAGAATTCTTCACAAAAAGTAAAAAAAAAACAGAAGTATGGAAGAACATTTAAAATCAATTAAAATGCATAATCATTCAAGGCAAATTTCGATCCACCAAAGGTTAATTACAATTTGGTTTAAGGATTGATGTTTGACTATTGACTGCCAGCAGTCGTCGATAGCTACGAGTGTTGAACGGCAAACCCCTCTGAAGAGATTGAGTGGTTGCAATCGAAACATGTAAGGGTAATCTGTCCGTAAAAACGCCTGGGTTCGAGCTTCAGGTCAGTCAATATTGAATAATTATCAATAAATTTTAATTAATTTCATGTTGTAAAATTTCATTCTTCATAAAAATAATTTGATGAAATTAAGCCTAATTATATATCGAAATTTTGATTAAAAACCATAGTAGAACAGTTCAACAAAATAACCACAAAACTATTTATTTCTTAAGTTATAGTTAACAAAATAAAAATTATGCGTTGTTAAATTCTTTAGACCTTGGAATTTCCTTTTTAAGATGAAAACAAAAAGAAAACTTGTACAATTCAATAAATATTTCTTTTTAGTGCTGAGGCATTGAAGTGTCTCAGTTGAATACACCAGGCTTTTTGTGTATATTTGAAATAAAATTCTTATCTTTATTAAAAATTTTTATTGTTTTGCTTTTAAGTTTTTTTTTCAACGTCTACAACAATATAAAAATAATCTTGAATTCAAGTAATTAAAACAAAATTTTAAACTTCTTCGGTGTGGTTTGATAGAAAACTCAAAACTATTAGGAGGTAAACAATTTTAAATTTTGCTAAAACTTAAACTAACATGATTGAAACATGATGATTGAAACCAAAAGAAGCTGTAGCTATAACTGTTTTTCATTCAAAAAGAAAAAAAATAAAGGAAACTATCTATTTGATATTCCAAAGATAAAGACCTTTTATCACATTGGCTCGTTTTATTTGGCACATTTTGTTATCGATTTACCTTCAGTATTTAATTCCCTTCAACTCTGACTACTTTTACTTTCAATTAATCCGACTGTAATTTTTGTCGCCCTAAAAAAACTTCTCTTATACAACTTTTGTTATGACCAGTAAACACCTAAAAATCTGTTAAATTTTCTTGTTTTTACGTTAATTTTTCATGTTCGTGTAAGATATAAACGCTAATTGGCAAAATTGCAAGAGATATTTTTGCTTGGGTTTTTATGTCAAAAGCTAATTAAGATAAAAAATAAAAAAACTTTTTTCAAGTATGATCATAATGCCCTATTCATTTTATAAGAAATACTAGTTGTTTGGTCCCGGTGCTGTTCGGGACTATCTAAATAAAAATAGAAAATTATTTACTGGAGAATTTTGTTAATAACTTGACCCCAGCGCTATCTACCGGATCAAAATTTTATCAGGAAACTTATTTTTGCTTAATAAATATATCTTCAGCTCATTATTGGTTTGGCGCATATGTCGGAGTGGAGAAAAACGATAAAGAAGGTTTACGTGAAGATTTCTCAAAATGTATACGACAGAATATTTTTATATTTTCTCCGCTGCTTCCGGCATATGTTTTGAACAAAAATGTCAATTTGGGTCTACTTTCGTGAATGAAGTTAGATTAGAGGTTAATAGTATTATATTGAAAGTGAAAAACATTATTTTGCGCCACAAACGCCACTTTTCTAAAAATATTTTTAAAATGTAGCTTTTTGTGCTGCATACGTAAACTTATTGCTATGCATTGAGTAACTTGCTGAAATGAAAGTTTCTACATACACAATCAAATAAAAAGTCGACATTGATGATTTTTTCTTTTATTTGGTTTTATTTTACAAAAACTGCTTCATTTTTATATTTTTACAACATTTTAGAAATTTGTACTATTTATTAACACGTGTTTATTATTTTTATGTTGTCATTTTTTTTTTGCTCATGGTCCAGGTATTTGCAGAAATACAAAAATATGAATTTTCATCAGTTCTCTAGTTTTTCGCTAACCTAAAATCATTTTCTGACAAAGAAACAATCAGCCAAAAATACAGCAGAAATTAATTGATATCAATTCTCGAGTATTTCTCTAACCTAAATGATTGATGATGATGATTTTAAAAGGAAATTTAACTACATCAATGTTAAACTTTAATTTGATTTTAATTTTCTAAATTGTATAGTTTTTTTTTTAATTTAAAACATCATTGAAAATAACATTTGAGAATAATTATGGCGAATACTTTTTACGAACAGTCTTTTAATTAATGTCATTCTTTATTTATAAAATGTTATTTTAGGTTAAAGAAAGTGTTTGCTTTTATATCACTTCAAGTCATGATTAAATCCGCGTCGTGTTGTCTCTGAAATTCAGACACAAAAAAAAAAAAAATTAAAACAAAAACTATCAAACCTTTTAATTTGAAATAACATTTGCGAATAACATTCGAGAATAGCCCTTGCGAATAACCTTTGAGAATAACATTAGAAAATAGCAATTGAGATAAGCATGTGAGAAAATTATTTGCAATAATGTTGAGCGTTATTGTCATTGTTAAGTTAATTTTGTTAGAAATTTTTTTTCTCAAACTTTTTTTCAAATTACAAAAACATTTTAGAAATCATTTTTAAGTTGGAATCGAATCTGCGTGTTTTTTGGAAAGAAAGGGCAAGCTTATTTCAAACACAAAGTAAAGCATTTGAAAGAACAAGTTTTTTTTTATTAAAATATGTTCTGACAATCACACGATTTAAAATCGCAAAACGCCAGACTTATTTTATGGTGTTCTGAAACTCGTGCGTTTGTCTTGCGATAGTTTTTTGAAAATATTCTAGTTACCCTTTGCAATTTGAAGCCGCCAAACTTCTTGCTTTTGCAATTTACATAATAGGTGTTTTGTGCGCTTTCAAGTCAGAATCGCCAATGTGGGACCTTTTGGCTGTTTTTAGATATTCAACTTTAGCGTTTTGGATTTTATTTTCCTTTTCACTCTTTCTACATTCAATGCAACTTTTAATCGAGCCTTAACCGCGAAAATAACATAAGTGACATCATTTTCAATTTTCTTTTTTTTTCATAAATTACTTTATTGACAACAATTGCATCTTCTCCCTAAATGTCATGGCCATATAAGGTACCCTTACGATTTTATAGCAAGAACAATTTTATCGTAAGCGACAAATGTCATGCAAAATTTATATGCATGAAGTGAAATAAAAAACTCTCTCCTGTAAAATTTTGTTTTTGGCGCTTAAGTTATTTTCGCGGTTAGGGCTCGAAATGTTTCTTTAAATCCATTTACATTTGTATTTTTTTCATAATAAGAAATAAATATTTTTTTTTAATTTTAACTTCCTTTTGTATAAATTTTCTTTGTCCAGCAGATATTTTCAGTTTTAATAATTTTTATATCTTTTTATTATCTACTTTTATGTAGTATTTTAATATATCAATTGTGTTTTATTTAAAATTTCGCCTGAAACATCTGTTTATCATTTTAACATTTTGCGTACTTCAGTTTCATTTCATGTTTCTTGCCTTTTTTGTGCAGTTTTGCACTGGTACGTGTTGTATGTTTATTTTTTTTTTATTAAGCGAGTTTTATACGATTTTATTTTATTAAAAAGAAAAACATAAAAAATTCGTCCTCATCATCGTTCACATCTTTGTAGCGTATCATCATCATCATGAACTATAAAGATTTGTATATTCAATTCCCTGGCATTCTTTTTCTAAGGTAAAAGTTAAAGATTTATCGCTTAAGAAAACAATAAAATTCAGCATTTGGGATTAATTTTTTATAGACAATTCTCTAGTTAAAACACGCTCGAAACATTTTTTATGATAAATATTTCAAAAAAGAGGAGTAGAGTAAAATTTAGTTCAATGCCAGTATGCCAGATTTCCAATAAAATTTATATTCATTTAAAATTTTCTTTAATTGAAAATTAATTGAAGACGAAGCTTCTCAAATGGTTGTTTGCGGACCCTTTAGGGTGAACACAAACAAGTAAGAGTGCTGTATTCAGCTGTGCCGAATCTTTAATACCATTCAACTATCGTAATGAATCAATTTCGACCATTCATTCGCTAACACTAATTCGAGGCAATCGTGGGGTTTTGCTCATATCTCAGTCATTTATGGCACCTATGTGACATAAATAAATAGCAACCTAGTTCCCATCATATCTGGGGTCTTCCCATTTCAATAGACAGACGAGTTATTCAAAACGAAATGTGGTACAATCGTTAAATCTGCAGTTTAATTCGCTACTCATAAGGATCCAGAAGATATATCCTTTATAGGGTCTAAGATCAATATCGTAGAAATAACAAACGGAAAGACAGACTTATATTTACTCTTGCCACCTGTGGTCAAGGATATAAAAAGATGCATAATTAAAGTTATTTTCAGAAACACAAAAATTCACTAACAAGATTTTGTTGTTTGCACAATTCCCAATTTTTATTTATGATAAATGCACTTAAATTTATTGTTGGGGGATAAGCTTTTTCCTTTACGCATTTCAATGGTTGCTTAGGCCAGATCATCAGGAAACCTTTTACCAAAGTGTTTGGAAAAGCTAAAGATATTATACAAATAAAACTGTAAAGCGAACGAGAATTACAAGTACTTAAGTCTTCTTTGAGACGATATCAAAGCTTATGCAAAACACTTACCTCCGTATTCATAAACGATTATTAAATTTAACAAAACGCTTAATTTAAATAAAAATTGCTTTAAACACCCCAATTTGAAAAAATCAAGATCAGGTTTCCAAATGTCCCGGCTGTAGGAAATATCGCCCAAAGAAAAATGGCCCAAAAACAAAAATGAAAAATCGCCCAAAAAAATTGCATGTAAAATTGGGCCTGATTTCATATGAAAAATGGCCCAACATTTTTGGGCTATTTTTCATTATTGTTGGGTGATTTTTGAAATTGGTTGTTATATGAAAAATAGCCCATTTTTTTTGGGCCATTTTTCATTTTTAAAATTCTTCCAAAATATTACATACTATTTGTCCAAATCATTCATTATCATTATAAAAATAACGGGACATATTGCAAAGTGTCATAATGTCCACAACTTAACTTATAAGGATACCGGCTTCGCCAACTAAAGCTTCTCTGCACAGGCGGCCTTCGGCCGGGCGCAAGGATTTTCTACTCTATGGTATAAAAAAAACCGGCTTCGCTAGCTTAAGCTTCTCTGCGTAGTCGGCCTTCGTTCGGAAACAAGGCAGATTTTAGAAGCTTTACTTAGCGAAGCCGGTGTATGTTATACCATAGAGGTGAAAGTCCTTGCGCCCGGCCGCAGGCCGGCTGTGCAGAGAAGCTTAAGTTAGCGAAGCCGGTATTTGTTATACCATAGAGGAGAAAATCCTTGCGCCCGTCCGAAGGCCGGCTGTGCAGAGAAGCTTTAGTTGGCGAAGCCGGTATCCTTATAAGTTAAGCTGTGGACATTATGACACTTTGCAAAGTGTCATAGCGTCCATACTGCCGAACAGCTGTTGAAGGCACAATGCAAATTTTTACATAAAACTTATATTTGTATATAACTAAATTTATATGAATAATAAACACTTTTTTGCAAATTGAGTAATTTTCAATTTTTTTTTTTTTTTTTTTTGGGAAAAAATTCGTTTCTGCTTTTTGGGTCATTTTTCATTTTCTTTTTGGGCTCTTTTTCGTTTTTTTTTGGGCAAAATTTCGTATTTACCTTTTTGGGTAATTTTTCATGTTTGGTTGGGCGATTCTTCGTTTGGGCGATTTTTCATTTTTTTTTTGGGCCATTTTTCTTTGGGCGATATTTCCTACAGCCAAATGTCCCAGTCATTTCCTGAATCTTGTTAACTGTTTATTTGTTTTATTTATTAAAGATTTCTCTTTTTAGGCTGTCGTGTAGGGTATCAAATTGCCAGGCTTTTCAGTACTAGATTTTCCTATTAACTTAAGTGTTTCGATTTGTTCTGGCATTGCATGTTTACCTCGCCTTGTGTCAAACTGCCAGTTTAACTTGAAAACATTATTTTACAAATGATGCCAAATCTGTTTTAAATTAAATTTTTGTTTTAAAACAACCACAAATACTCTAGTGATAGTCATACACAAAGAACAGGGTGTTTCGAAAAATTTCGTTATTTGGTGCCAGAGGGAAAGAGGAAAGGGAAAAGAGGGTGAAAGAGGAAAGGGATTGTGCTTTATTCTGCTTAACGGTACGGCGAAGTCACTCGTGCACATGTGCTGGACGTAATATTTGCTGTCATATCAAAATTTTTTGATTTCCCATCCAGCATTGTCGATGTCACACATATAAACACATTTCCACTAATACTACAATAGAGCTTGATAAAAATTCTTGACCGTGGGCAAAGCCCTTTATGTCATTGCTGCTATTAAGGCGAATTCATTAGGAGGTGGGGTCAAGGCAACATTTGCTTTGTTTTTCAGTGGTCGAGTTGTCAAAGATTGTACACAAACTACAGATTCTTATGTAAACAAATATTTTTGGCAATCGGACCAAAAAAGCAGTGTGTGTTTTTGTAGAGTCGACCTCACCTTCCAGTGAATTCTCCTCTTCTGCTTAAATAAGATGTCTCGCATGGGACCGCTATTTTTGGTTTAGATATTATGGAATTCAAGTTTCTTCCAAACATTTTATCAATTGCGTCCACTTGACAGCAATTATTCGCACAATAAATTCTGTTGTCCACAGTTATTGACTTAGTGGTTATTCTATCTATTCTATCTATAGCAAGAAAATAGATGGATCATTGAAAATAATATTGTAAAAAAATAGTTGGTTGACTTTCAGCAAACGTTGATTATTAGTTTTCTGATTCTGCTGGATCTCATAAGGTCGTAGGACGAATTTTTAAATAAAAAAAAAATAAAAATAAATTTATCCGTATTATGAAAATCACAAATTATCTGAACAAATTGAGTTCAATGTTTGAGATTCTAGAAAAATAACCTCAATCCGTCTAACTTAAGTCAACTGTAAACTGTATTTCACGAATCTCACCAATTAAACATTAATAAAAAAAAAAAAAAAATCAGTTTTTAATTAAAAATTAAATCAAGTGAATTTAACGTTACTTATAATTTGCTAAATGGTGCAAATTTAATTAATATTTTAAATAATATCACAAATTTTTTAATTGAATTTGTATTTGTTTCTGTGTGTTATTGGAAAAATTTAAAAATCTATTTAAACGCAAGATTTTGATGTGGCTTATATTCTAAAATTCTTGCGGTTAAGGGCCAAATAAACGACACAAGCAGTTTGATAACAATATTAAGATTAAGGCCCTACAGGTGGGATTTTATCTTCCGTATATAACGTGACACATAATTATAACTTTACTTTAACCTTAATTGAGCAATAAGTTAAAGGAAGTTTCATCCTAACTGGCACGTTAAAGTTAAGTTCTAACAATGGAACACTATTTATATGGCCGGTAAAATATTAACTTTAACTATCGGTAATATTCACACAAACATGCTCCATACTTTTTTCATATGTTTAGTGTAACAGTTTGGGTGTTTTTTTTTCATCCTCTAATTAACATCACTTTTCATAGAAACCAGTTTATACTTGTTCTAGAGTTTAAGGTCATACTATTAAAAATAGATTTAGAATAACGCCATAAGTAAAATATCATTAAAACGTGATTTTGACATAATGTAAAATTTATGAAGGGCGGCCAACTGCATTAAACAATACATTATATTAGCGGAGTTTAGTGTTTGGTGCAAGTTGTCTTGCGAAAGAGCAAATGAAAGATATCGTAACTCTTTTACAGCAACAAACTGCACAGAGTTTCCGTTAGATTTAATATAACATTGCCATACCATGTGCATCAAACACTGAACAACGCTATTGTATAAAAGTAAAGGGGAAGAACATTTTTAAAGGTTTGTTTGGTGAAAGAATTGAGCTGTTTTAAAAGTGTTACCCCCGTATTCATTAACGTTTATTAAATTTAACAAACGTTTATTAACGAATATTTTCGTAGAAAACTTGTTTTGTAAACCTTTATTAAATTTATAATTTTTTTATGAATACAGACATCAGCGTTCAATATTTAGAGAACTTAATAATCGGTTAATTGAAAGCATGACACAAAAATAATAGGAAAAATATTAAAAAAAAAAAAATTCTTAAAACGGCTTTAATATTTTTATATTTATAAATATATATATAAATAAATAAAATAAAAATTAAAGGCGTTCAGATAAACTTAAAAAAAAGTTTTTTTAAATTGTAATTTTAATACTTAAATACGATTGGGGTAATTATGGCCCCAAGGAGGATTGATTGTATTAAGAGAACATCAAAACGTACTTTCGAAAAGATAATTACATAATATTTAAAGTTAAAAACTAACCCTTAAATGCACTTGGGATACTACTGGTCTTTAAAAAGAAATTTGTAATTCAAAAGTTTTAGTTAAGAAATTTTGTAACAGAGTTATAAACTTTAATTTGTTTGTAATTTTTGTCTTACTACATAATTAATTTAACCCTCTGAATGCTCTAAAGATAAATATGCTACCATATTCGTAGAAAACTTTTGTAGATTTTATTGCTTAAAGTAAAAAGAAAACATAATTTATGTATCAAAAACATTCGATATTTCTTACTCAAAGTTAACCCTTAAAAGCAGCTGGGTCATAATAAGCTTTTAATGGGAATTTTTGTTCGATATAGGCTGGATTTTTTAGATCTCAGTTAAAATATTCCTGGAAAATATTGAAGGAATAAGACTATTAAAGTATAAAATAAAAGCTTTTGAAAATTATAATTTGACTTCGGATACACATTCGAATAATATGAAAATTTATAAACTAGGTTTAGTTAATCTGAAAACAGATTTGTGTCGGCATTACCAAGTTTGAATACCAAATTTTGACGGAACAGCTTAGTTTTGAAATAATAAAAAAAAATCACATTTCGCCGGAAAAACTGCGTTACAGGCTACGTTAAACTAAGTTTTAAATTAATCCACCGGCATTAAAGTTTTGAATGTAATGAAATTGATAAAATTAAAAGAAAAATTAAATTTTTTATTTTACTTTGAGAATGAATTTTAAAATTTAACCCTAAAACACTCTTTAAGTAGATATGACCCCAATTGAACATAATTTTATTTCTAAGAAATATTTAACACATACAAATTTCAATAAATACAGATTTCTTGCAAAGTCCTATTCCGTCAATATTTCTCATACCTTTTGCTTAAGCCAACAGTTGATTAACATTGACGCTTTAGATATAAACGTATACGTCCACAGAAATATGAGGGAATGGGACTATTCCAAGAAAGCTTTGTAGGTTGAAATTTGACTCATAAAACTCACTTTCGTAAAATGTTTAATGTGTGGTTCATAGAACACGAGCGCAGGACTCATCCGTTTACCTCACATTTAATGGCAAAAAGTATTGCATGTGATTTGACAACATTTTTAAATGCTCCCCTAATTTTTAAGAAGTGTTACATATTTTACGTTTACAAAAGAACACAAATTTAGGCATACAACAATTCGCCTTGATTTAGTGCTGCACTCATGCCGCTTTAAATTAAATGATTGTTGAACATGTAGCATTTTTTTTTTATTTTTAAAGGGAACATTATCAGAAAAGAACGCTTGACACTTTTAAAATAACACACGTTTTTCAGAAAAGAACATAAAACATGTAAAAGGCAGAATAAATGCAGAATTTTACTTAGAAAAGAAAACGCCATAAAACAAAAACAAAATTTCGAAATTTGTACATTTAAAACAAAAACAAAATTTCGAAATTTGTTTTTGTTTTAAATAAACCACACATAAAATAATTTATAGAAAGAAATAATTCACACATTCTATTTAATTATTATATTAAAATTATATACACATTTTATATGTTTAATCCTTTAAAGCATTTAGGATATACCTGAACCCCAATACACACTTTTGTATAAACTTTTATATTTTTACCAAAAAAAAAAAATTTTTTTTAGTCTAAAAAAATTAATAAAAACTATTCGTTATATTTCTACTACGCTCCTTATTTATAAAAAATATTTTAGATTTATAGAAGGTTTATGAAACAAATTTCCAAATTTTATACATAAGAAATATTTTTTTTTGAATAAAGCTCAAATTAAAAGTGGCATAACCATATAAAACAACTTTTTGAACCAAACTTATGGCCAATATTGTATTGGATTGCAGGTGACTTGAATTTTGCGTTCTATAGTTTTGGTACCGGATATGACACGACTAATTGTATCTCAAGGCCTCTAAAATATTTTAAAACAATTTAAACTACAATCATTTCTTTCTTTCTTTTTCAGGTATGTCAATATCTTTAGAATATTATTTTTAATTTGTAAGTATACAAAGTATTTAAAATTTCTTTTTTGTCCCAGTTTAACCCAAAGAATTTAAAATTTTCGAAAAAATTTATTTTGACAAATTTTAGTTTTTGTTCCAATTTAACCCAAAGAAATTAAAATTTTAGAAAAAGTTTTTAATAATTATACCGTAAATATAACAAATAAATTTTAATAAACAATTTCAATGAAGGGAAATAATTATAGGTACATAATAAGTACTTTATTGTTGGAAAAATCTTGAAACAATGAAATTTTAACAAAAATGGTTTTTTCCATAATAGTTCTTTCTATGCACTCACTTAAAAAACTGCCAAAAAGCTTTGTATGAATGTAAAATTTTCAAAAATATTTTCGTATTAGTACGTATGTATTTAGAAAGCCATACTAGTTCCAAGTATAAATTTTGAGCTCTCGATATTCTTCAGCAACCTACATAAAGCTTTCCATGTAAAAACCAAGTGGTGTCTAAATATATTCCGGCCACTGGACCGGACCGACCATCTACAATCTGTATACCAAATCTTTGTGCATTAGAAAAAGTATCAAACGTATAAATTTTTGGCCTTTTTACCTTTTGCTATCTCTACACCAAATTTATCGCAAAGAGAAAAAGTACCAAATGTAAAAGAGTACCAAAAGTACCACATTTGTTCTCATTTTAGGCACCCAGAAACTACACTTTGTGTTAATGTAGGCGATAATCTGTATGTAAACCAAATTTATAGATTAATGGATAAACTTCCAATTCTATCCCGCTTTTACACCTTAAAAAGTACCCTATATTTTTATCTAATGCATATGCAACCTACTTACTTACTTTAATGGCTATTACAGAACGTTTGTTCCTGTAGCCGAACAAAGAATATTCTTCCATGCGCCTTGATCTTCTGCACTCCTTCTCCAATTTATTTCACCAAGCTTTGAAATGTCTTCCTCCACCTGATCTTTCCATCGGTGTTTTGGTTTTCCTCTTCTGCGTGAACCATCACCAGGCGCGTATTCGAAAGCCCTTTTAGCTGGAGCATTTTCTTCCATTCGCACAATATGACCTAGCCAACGCAATCGGTGTAGTTTTATACGTTTCACAATGTCAATGTCGGCATACAGCTCATGGTTCATACGACATATGCAACCTGTATACCAAATTTGCCAAACAGATAAAAAGTAAAATTTTTTCCTGTTTTTATCTTTTAAAAAGAACCCTTATTTTTTTATGATTATGATTTCCATCCCTGAGCTTTGGGACAAAAGTACCGCATGCGATACCGATCGAAATTATAAAACACTTTTAATAGAATTTTTGATTAATATCGAATGCCGTAATTTGCCCCCAGGGGACACAAAAGTGCTGTAGTTGCGTTCTTAGTTTAATTTATTTTGGTTGCACTTATAATTATTTTCCCCACTATTCTTAACACTTTTCATAGATTATTGAGCAAATAATAAATTCTGTTAACATTTTTTCTTTGTAAAAACCATCATAATTAGTTTGTTTTTAATATTTTTAACAACAAATCGTATGCACTACGTTCGTGTAATAAATAATATTAAATATTATGTATTATTATTTTCCAGTCGATGAAAGAAAAAAAAAATACAGAAGTCAAAGTAGAAAAAACATTAATTTGGGCCACCTATAAAATTGGCTGAGGTTTTAAATTTAGTACAACAACTACCGTGACGGGTAGAAAAGGGGTGTAACCGCAAATCGAATTTAATCCAAAACGGACAATTTGTTTTTGTGCAGATTTAAATGAATAACAAATTGGGAGAATGAAAGCACACACATCGAATAATATTTTGGTCAAATATACTAAATGTTTAAAAAATAAGTTTTTTTTTATTATAAAACAAATTAATAATATTTTATATTATTGGCCAAAAGCCAAAGAGATTGTATGATGTCAGATAATTGTTTAAATGAACACACGTAGAGAAAAAACATGGTGGAATTATGGTTACAAAAACATATAATGGTCCTCGCAATGGCAACTAACAAACTATTGTTGTTTTTAATATTACTTTTATTACGATTAATAAAATTATATCTCCATTGAAACTTTAAAAATGTTTGGTTAAATTTAATAATATATGGGGTATTCACAAGGTATGCTATCATGTTATATTGTCATAATGCTCTCACTTTTTACAATGGTTTACAAATATTGTTGCTGCTTAATAAACAAAAAGTGTCTTAAATAAATAGAACTTGCTTGCTATGCTTATTGTGCTGTCGTAATTTATCCGAAGAGACCTTCGCTCAATGGCTGAGCCGAGCCGCATTAGTTTTTGTAAGCCGTCGCATGTCAATGTCAACGGCAACCATTTACCGCAGGTCTACATAAAAGATAAATATCTCAGCAAGTTGGCAATAACGACGGCAGAATCTTATTGCTCAACTTATGTTAAGGGTATGGGAAACCGTATTTATGTAAACTCGTTATTTTAAAAAAATCAACAGAACTGCCAGGTACTTTGTTCCTTGTCCCCAAAAAATTAAAAAAAAATCCCCAAATTTCAAAAAAATTACCTTAAAAAGCTAATATTTTTTATTGATTTTTTCTGACCAAAATTAAAATGTTTTTAAAAAATTGTGATAATAAATCCCCAAAAATCCCCACATAAAAATTTTTAGTAAAAAAATTAATTTTATTTTGTTTGTAGCGACTTGTTTCGGCATGTTTTTTAAATCAATTTTATGCGATTCCAGTGAGGAATTACAAGCAGAACAATAAATATGCTGGTTTTAAAGACGAATACGTCAATTTTTTAAGAATTTGGATTTTGTTCAGTCGGTTTTAGCCATCCTTAAAATCAACAATAAAAATACATATTTCCCTAACTTTATTATATTGTCATATAAGGAAGACATATTTATTTGAAAAAATTGTATGTGTTGTCAACGGTGTTTTTTAAAACACTCACTAAAGAATAATACCATAAGTTTATCAAGTACCTTTAGCACACTTAACAAAAATATTAATATCAATTAGGACCCTTTACACCGTACAAGTTGTTGATAAGAGTAAGATTTGCTTTGCTACTTTCTTTCATATTTTATATACGAAACAAAGAAAAATAAGCTAAAATAATAAAAGAAGGGAAAATATATAAAAAATGTGTAAAATCCCCAAAAAAATCGCCGATTATTTTTATTAAATCCTCAAAAAAACCCCAATGACATTCTTTGTCCTTTTTGCTTGCATGAAATCCCCAACTTTGGGAATAAATCCCCAAGTCTGGCAGCCTTGGAAATCAAGATAGAAGGTGCAGTGTAAAAATGACGCCATCTTACAAAAATTATATTTATTAATATAAATTCATTCTTATGCGACTTTATTTTTTAAATTGTTTAAGCTTAATTTCTTTTTTATATAAAAGTATTAATTTTTTTTAATTAAAATAAAATTTATAATTTAATATAAAAAAGAACTCAAGCCTAAATAAATTAATATAATTTTATTTATTTATTTATTTATTTATTTAATTAGAAAAATTACAGTACAACAAGACTTTCAATCTTATATAATAGTACTGCTGATACAGTGGCAGATTTATTTGAAGTTACTTATAGATTAGAGAAATTATTTATATTAATAATAAGTAAAAGTAG
Source organism: Pollenia labialis (assembly GCA_949318255.1). Taxonomy (NCBI): domain Eukaryota; kingdom Metazoa; phylum Arthropoda; class Insecta; order Diptera; family Polleniidae; genus Pollenia; species Pollenia labialis. Next base: position 128,821,814 of record OX439141.1, read on the forward strand.
ACAATAATTTTAATATAAGTTACAAAATTTTAAGCAAAATGAGAAAATATTGCAATGTTAAAGTGCTTAGCATTGCCTAGGACTTGTATATTAGATGGGAGTTCATTCCAGAGACGGATGGCATTAACGAAGAAGTGTCTTTCTGATATTAGTTTACGGTATCGAATGGAGTTTATTTTGTATCCTCTATTGGATCTTGAAAACGTTATTCTTTTGTAAAGATACTCAGGTTGTTTACTATAAATAATTTTGTGTAAAAATAGTAGAGTGCGGCATTTTAGTAGGTTTTCAAAAGGTACATTAAAGATTTGGTAAGAAAACTGTGATATTCTACTGTATCTAGTTTTACCATAAATATATCTTGCAACATTATTAAATGTAACTTTGAGCTTAGTCTGGCATAGTGAATTGCAGCTAGAAAAAATTTCGCAACCATAAAGAAGTGTCGGCAGTAAAAATGTCCTGGCAAGAAGCATGCGTATATTAAATGGAGTGAAATATTGCGTGGTCCAAAGATTTCTTAGCATGGAGTAAGTTTTTCCACAAACGAAGTTTACGTGACTTGACCAGGTTAGTTTATTATTAATTACAATTCCAAGGTTTTTTGCAGTATCAACTATGTCAATTACGGATTGCCCAACGAGTATTGGTGGTAGATTTGAGTGTACATAGCTGCTTTTGCTTATCAGTATTGCCTTGGATTTTTTTGCGTTTAAGCAAAGACCATTTATTAAGGCCCATCTATGAACTTTATCAAGATCATGGTTTAACTTTTCGATGCATTCATTGATACTAGATGGCGAACAGCTAATGTAAAGTTGTACATCATCAGCGTACATGTGAATTCCACAATAGCTGACTCTAGACGGTAAATCGTTGGAATAAATTGAATATAGAAGAGGACCCAGAATTGAGCCTTGCGGTACACCTCTTGATGTCAAACAAATGTCAGATTTTTCAGAACCTGAGCATACAAATTGAGTTCTGTTATAAAGATATGACGAAATTAATTTAACAGCAGTGTTTGAGAAATGGCACATGTGTTTTAATTTTTGGCAGAGTAAAGTGTGTTCGACAGTATCAAATGCCTTTGAGTGATCAAGTAAGATTAGAAATGATATCATGTTCTCATCCATCTTTGATCGTAGTTCCTCACAAACGTCGATTAATGTTGATATACAGCTATGTTTGGGTCTGAAACCAGATTGCCTATCAGATAGTATTGATTTATTATATAAGTGTTTTGTCATTTGCCCATTGACTAATCTTTCAAAAACTTTTGACAAATACGGTAGTATTGCGATAGGTCTATAACTATTGCAATTGTATTTTAGTGTTAATTTAATTCTTTTACTTAAATTATAATTTGCTACAATTTCACAAACTTAGTCTTTTCCCACACAATTTGCTTCATTCCTTTTCCTTTTTGCTTCTTTTTTTCAATTGACAACCAAATTTGACGTTTTATGTTAGCAATAATTGTCAAAAAAGAAAAAATGGAATAACAATTATTGCAAAATAAATTGGCGACAATAAATATGTACAAAAAGATAACATAATTTTGCAACATATGTCGTAATATTAATCTCTGGTATAGACGGGCAGTTATGATGAAACTAGACCTCCAACCTTAAGTTACAGCCATATAATGGCCATCTTCGAACATGTTATAGTTTGTTTAAAATTATGATATTTTAAAACATTTGTCTAATTCACAAGCTCGCATTATTAGTCGTATTTGTTTTTAAATCCTAAAAATATAATACAATTTTTTGTTTTTGGTAATATTCCTTCCTACTGTGGCATTAATAACAGGCTTGGAAGTGTCCGATTCTTTTAAGAATGTGATAACTCACACCACAAATTTTAATTTTATCAATGATTAATATATGTTTAATTCATTTCAATTAATTTTTTAAACGATTTTAATATAAATTGCTTATCAATTAATATTTAATACCATTTCATTTTAAATTAAAACTCCCATCCCTGGCTTAATTACGTGGTATGTATCGAATAATGCGAATGTCAACTTATATTTAACAAGAAGAAGAAATAAATACGATAAAGCACAAGCGTGTTAAAAAATCGTATATTTTTAAAACGATAAGTCAGAGCCAGAGCTTGTGAATTGGAATGTTGTTTGTTTAATTAAAAAACATATTTTTAAAAGTAACATTATTATTACACAGAAAAAAAACAAGTTCATATTTGAATACGCAAATCGCATATTTGATTAAAAATTTTTTTTGAATTTTCTGCGGTATTGATAAAAAAGTTTGTAGGTATAGTTTTTGAATTTTTAGGCAACAATCAAGTTTATTGAGTCAATAAAAAAGTTGTTGCCCAAAATTATTTTTTTAACAAAATGTTTACGTGATTTGTTTATTGTTGGAAATGTTTAATAATTTAAAGAAAATGTTTATCGAATCATTATTTATTTATTATGATGTTCTAAATTCTCAATTTTTATTCTTTGATAAATACACTAAAATTTATAGCAGGGAGATACGCGAGATCATCCAGAAACCTTTTTCCAAAGACTTTGGAAAAATTAAAGATATAATACAAATAAAACTGTAAAGCGAATGAGAATTATAAACACACAAGTCTTATTTGTCACAATATCAAAGGTATTAAAAATGGAGAAGAGTTGTTTAAATACTGTCTTTATTTTGATTTGAATATTTTTTTTTTATTAAATGTGAAGAAATATTTAATTATCGTATTATTAAGTATGTTTTATTGAGTGCTATTTTGCAAAGTGTAATATTGATAAATTTTTTCATTGAATCAAATAAAAAGTTTGATGACCTAAAATTTTATTTTTAGCAAACTTTGCTGTTAAAAATTTTCTTAAGGTATTTTTTTCTGTGAAATGAAGCAGCAGCAAATATTTAAAAACAATTATTTATCTATTTCTTTCTTTTTAATTTTGCTCTGAACTTCACATAGAAGAATACGCTTGACGTCGACAATTTTACGATAGAAATGAACTTTATTTTTGCCCTATAAAAATTCGTTTTTGACCTTCCAAAATTAGTTTAATTCTTTCCATGTGTTTATTTTGTGGCAAATAAAATCCGATTTCCACACAATATTTTTTTTATATAAATATTCGCGTTTAAATTTTATTTTAAAGGAAAGCAAACTACTCGTATAAAATTGTTTGTTTATTTTGATTTTCTGTTAAATATCCGCTGAGTTAAACAATTTTGTACTTTTTTTTTTTGGTGGGGGTCAATCTATAGAATCTTCAGCAAATGTTGATTGTTGTAAATAAAATATTAATGGTGAGATTTTCGATTAACTAAATAATTGAAAATTAAAAAAACGCTCCATATTACATACTTAATAAACAAAAGCTGATGAGAAATGGAGCAACACAAAACTAATTAATAGTTTTTGAGTATTTGGTTAATTTATAGAATTTATAGCAACACAAATTTTTTAGAGGACAAAAAATATTGAACAATTTTTTTTTTTGTCTTGATTTAAGGTAATTAATTTTAAAATATGAAATTAAAAGATAATAAAATTGTATTGTTGGTGGTTATTAAAATTTTTTTAAATTTAGAGATTTTTTTGGGAACTCTAGGAAAATTGGAATTTTCAATGCCGAATACGAAATGGATTCTTTTCGTATTAAAGTTACATATTTTCGGGAATACATAATTTTTCATAAATAAGATTTTGTTTGTTGTGCTAAATTCCCAATTTTCATTCTTCGTAAAAACACTGCTAAAAATTTTGGGAATTCTCAGATTTATAAATTTTAAAATTAATTTAAAAAAAAGTGAAGCCTTTTAAGAAGTTTCTTAAAGTTTTGATATTTCAAAAACTTCTTTTTATTTTTGAAATTAACTGAATAAATTTTTGCTAAAACTGTATCTTCTTAGATCACTTTTACTGTTAAACGGTTTACTTAAGATGTTTTAGCCACATAAATTGACTAGAACAAAAAACTCAAAACGAACTCCTCCCTGGGTTTGTAGGAACCATCTTAAAGACATTTCACCATCTGGTGTTTCATCCTCCAGCGAAATCAGGTGCAAACAATGCCTGGTATTCTGTAAAAATACAAAATTAAACGATCTTAAGAAGATTGTCTTTGCGGAGTGTTTCGCTTTTCCGTTGAATAGATACACCCGAGAATCACGTGGTTGTTGTGATTTACTACAAAAGGGAGGTCCTGAAAATCCCACTGAAGGCCTGAGGGACTTGCCGAATTGTGCTATTAATACCTGTGTCTGATGGTTGCTTTCACGCTAAGAGGCGGCTAGTAAACGCATTGTTTGTCACCCAGTTGTTAAGATTCACCTTAAGATAAGGCCATATGGTAGGCGCTTATGTTAAGTTTTTCTTTCAGTTCTAGTCGTTTTCTATGGTTTTTGCTTCATGTGACTCTTTGCAAACCGGTTTGTTATTTTGTTCTTTAAAATTGATCCCTCCAAGAATTCAATTAATATTTTTGTTTACTTAATAATACTTTAATTGAAGAAAATTTTGGATATTGTTGATGTTTCTTTAATTCAAAGTTCATTTCATTTTATTTTGGTTTCAAAACACTTAATGTGGCTTGTTTGCTAATGAAATATATTATTTAAACAAATCTCTCCTTCAATTAAAAACTATTTAAAAAAAAAGGTTCATGTAAACGGAAACAGAAAACTAAATCATGATAACTAAATAAAAAGAAGTTGGGATGAAAAGCAAAAAAAGCTTGAAGTGGTAAAAGAAAAAAAAATTAGCCAAAACTTTTATTGGCTGTTTCCTTAAGAAGAGAAGAGTCTTTGGTAAAGGCAAACAATAGGCAAAATATTCCAACACCACAAATTTTGAACAAGAATTCATGTTTTAAATAAACAAGTTCGGCTATAATTAACTATCACTTATAACAGTCAAAAACTTATTGTTAACTGGAATTTAAAGTAAAAGTTAGTTTTAAAGGAACTTGATGAAATTGGACGTAAAAATCATAATTTAAATTTGAATAATAAAAATTTAGCAAAATAGTCAAACAGATTAACAAATAAATTTTCAAATGCAAAATTTTTTTATACAAATGCAAAACTAAAAACAAAAAATGAGGCAAAAACACAAACAATTATTAAAAGTGCTTAAGAGCTGAAAAATATTTGCTAAACATGAAAAGATATGAATTGAGATGAGATCATCAGCGTCAGTACAAAAGAAAAAAAATAAACGAAATGTGTAATCGATTTGATTACTGATCTGAAGAACAACAACAGCAACAACAAGCATTTTAATCAAGGTGACAATTGAAAATAATAATGTAAAATGAATAAAATTTACGTTTATTTATTTTTATAAAAATCAAATACTTTAACTTAATAAGGTTAACAACATGTGTCTTTTCAGACTACTTTTATTAATTTCTTTTTAATTTTGAATAATAATAAGAAAAAAATATAAACAAAATACCAGATACTTACGTGATCGTTGGCAATTTTAAATGACGATCCATTCGGTTGATTATAGTTGTTGTTGTTTTTTTTTTGCATTTTCATGGTAAAAGTTAAAAAACAAAAAGACGAAACAGGCACTTAAATTTCATGCCTCAATTTATGGGAGGTTTAAACGAAAGAAAGAATCACAAAATAAGAAAAAAAACATAAGAAAAGAAGATTCAAGAAGATACAACCAACAACGATTAAAAACAACTGTTTTTTGCGAAACCCAATATTGATGACGTTTTCTCTTGGTGGAGAGACAACAGTTGAGGGCAAAAAAAGCTTAACCAAATGGAAAATAATTTATATCTCTTTAACTTTGAATGGAATAGTAAAACGAATACAAAAAAATCATCAGGGGTATTTTGGAAATCGAAAAAGCAAAACGCAAGAATTTTAAACGTCTTTTTTTTAAGATTTCTGTAATAAAAGAATATTTCTCATTAAACAGAATTTAAAGCAATCATTATAAAAAGTACATTAAAAGTGTATTAAAACCTACTTCCTAATTCTTGCGTTTTCGAATTCCAGAACACCCCTGATCTCACGGATAGTTTCCGATCGAAAGTGGAAATGATTTCGTATCTTGTTTTACATAAAACGAAATCACTTTCCATCGGAATTGATTTCTGTGACAGGCCTGATTGATAACGTTTTCTCTTGGTGGAAAGACAACAGCTGAGCGCAAAAAAGCCAACTAAATAGAAAATAATAAATATCTACTTTAATGGAGGATAATGGAAAAGTAAAGCGAATACAAAGGTAACAGCTGTTGTACACATGCCTATCCTGTTCAAATGACAACTTTACCCACTGTCTACCCTAGACATGGTGTCCCCTATTAAAGCTAATGATGCTCTGTCCACCGACCCAAGCTGATATAACTGACCTTCTGTGGTCAGTCCGGTTCCCTGATGGCAGCCCCAGCAGCAGGTATGGATGCGTGCCCAATCAGCTGGACAAGCTTAAAAACAAAGAATTACCGAATCCTTCTGAGGCCCTATGCTTCTTATAGGAAAGACGCGACCCCATTCATACATTTATAAGCCCTTAAAAGATAAGTTCTTATTTTTAGATTGAATAAAAACTTTAAAAGAGTGAAAGCTCTTGTAGTAAAAGGTGGTCCAACCATAATGCACGACGTTAGTTGTGAATTACACCCTAACGTCAAGTTTTTTGCCCAACTTAACTTAACATTTCTTTGTTTCAGTGTTAGACAAATTCAGTCATGGAGAGGTACACAATGGAGCAGCACGTTCAAATCACAGTAGATTTCGTGCACTTTGTGATTTTTTTTTTTTTTTTTGGTCATCATAATCGACCAAATGTGTAAACAATCGGGAAAATCGTGTGTACATTTTTGCAAACCGGGTCTGTAGGAAATGTGAAAACATCTATCTGTGTATGCTCGGCCAGTTCGTTCTGAGGAAAACAGCATCATCGAGCCGTACTTCTTCAAAAATGAGGTCGGCCAAGCGGTTACCGTGAATGGTGTTCGCTATTGCGAAACGATAACGTACTTCATGTGGCCAAAATTAAGGATATAGACCTGGACGATGTGAGGTTCCAATAGGTGCCACTTGCACCACAACCAACGAAACACTGGCTCTTTTGCACGAGAAATTCATTGGACGTGTTTTCTCACGTCATGGCGATTTGGGGATATTTTAGAGAAAAAGTGTACGTCAAAAAGCCAAGAACAATTCAAGAGCTAAATGATAAGATAATTCGGCACATTAACGACCTTGAACCTCAGTTATGTCTCAGAGTCATTGAAAATATGGACCATCGGTACTAAAGCCGTGGAGAGCATTCGGCCGAAATTTAGTTTCACATATAATTTTCATAGATACTTCTATAATAATAAAAAATATCAAGATAATTCTTTTATCAAAGTAATTTTTGGGAATACTAAATTTTAAATTAACAAGATTTTGGTCGGGAATTAAGCACGACAAACAAAATTATCTTAACTGTTAATTTAAGATAATTCTCTGAAAACTTTTTATTTAATTCACAGTGAACATCGTGCGTTAAAACACCGGCTGTCGGCTCAATTTTGTTTACAAACGGGAGATAACTGTCTACGCGATTTGTGGTTTAGTTGTGGGCAGAGGGAACTTGGAAAATTTTCCGCCTATGAAAGCTGTCCGTCTGCTTAGGAAAGCTTTTATTTTTTATCAAGACTGTATAAAATCTAGGTTTTCAGAAAAGAAACTTAGCTATGATTTGTCTTACAGGTAGAGATAAAGGGCGTTCAAGATTTGAGTTTTAAAAATAAAATGGAAATTTGTTCAACTACTTTTGTGGTTTATGAACACAACAAATCTTTTCCGATGTTTTTATAATTTAAATTAACAAGAAATTTCAAAGATCTTTAGAGAAAACTTTTGCGTTAGTTCTACTTGTTTGAAATTATTTCTTTTTCTTTCTGTAGTGGCCGCTAAGGCCACAATTGTAAAACTCTTTATCAATAATCTATACAAACAAAGAAAAATCGTGGTAATCACAATGTGTTTGTGGTAAACATTTAAAGATCTTTTTTTTTATCACAATTTGTTTGAGGGAATAACAGTAACATTGCGGTCCCGACTTTTACACTTAAAATTAAACGCAAATTAACCAATCCAGAGAAGAGTTTGAAATAAAAAAAATTCCATTTAATATTTAGTAATTTTTTGCCCACTACTGTTGTTTAAAACGTTTAAAGTCGGCGATAAGTAATCGAATTTTTTTCCACTTTTTGTTTTTTTATTTTAACATTTTCATTAAAGGTTTTTGTGTTTTGGAAATTTTTTCTTAAATATATATCGTCGCAAGAATTTAAGAACGCTGTAACTGCATCGTATATATCTTTTTTTTAATAAATGTATCTATTAGTTATTTCAATCTTTTTGTAGAACATTTAAATGTACTTAATTGAGAAAATTATATTAAAACGCTTGCACTTTTATCAAAGTTATTTTCATTAATAAGACTTTGCTTGTCGTGTTAAATTCCCAGTTTTCGTTTTTGTTAAAGCATTGGAATTTATTGTTGGAGGATAAACTAGTTTCTATGCGCATTTCACTGGTTGCTTAGGCCAGATCATTAGCAAACTTTTACCCAAAGACTTTAGAAAAGCTAAAGATATAATGCAAATAAAACGGCATAGTGAATGAGAATTACAAACACTCAAGTCTTTTTTGCCACTAAAGCTAAAATGAAATACCAACAATAAACAGTGAGTTTATCTCTTCTTTTTTGATGACTAGAATTTTGTCAACTTTTTTTACTCAAAAGCTATCTTTAGTTTCTATATATTTGTAAATGTATCTAATAGATACTTTCTGTTATTCTTTGAATTCTATGGATTTTTTTTTTATTATTAAATCTTTGATAAATTACACTGTGCTAGTTGAAAAAATTGCCAAGCGAGGCGAATGGCGTTTTAACATAAATCGGGTACGATGAAATTATTGGTGCTAACCGTCTCTTGTTTTCGAGATATACCGGTATTTCGAAAATGGCGGAGGTTGCACAACATTTAAATTTAAATTACTAAAAAAACCCGAAATTCCGCAGAAACTAATTGGGGACAGTCATACATTTTGTCCCACTATGGGCGACTCCTGGACATTTATGGGACTTTTTCTTCAATATATTTCTAGTCTGCATTGAACACTTTAAGAAATGGAGATAGCCGGTAGGTATGTAAGAAATAAATGATTGAGATGAAAAATAAAGTGGGTATGGTCATACATTTGACCCATTTAGGGGCATCCTTGGCGCTGCAGGGGCCAAATTTCAGACTTTTACTAAACCGTTGAAATTCTTAAATTTGGCTGATGGACTTCATCAAATTTAATTTTCATTCAATTATTTTTAGTGAAGGAAGGAATTTACAACATGAAATTAATTAAAAGTGTTATTCTTGACTGAACACGGGATTGAAGTCGGGTCGAATTTGCTAGTTTCGAAAACAACCAAATTCTCATCATCAGAATTCTTTGTCGTTCTAGCGTTTGCCTTTTTGCGGCGCCTGCCAGTCTATAGTCAAACATCAATCTTTATTAAATGGTAATTGTGGATCGAAATTTGCTGTAATTGATGATCCATTTTCAATTTTATTTACATGCTTTTTTTTTGTTTTAATAAAATGTATCTTTAAGATACTTTTGTTGTTTTTCGTATTAATTAAAAAAAAATAAGAATGACTAATAAACTCTCATGGATTCATTTGCGGTTTGTAAGAACAATATTTTTATTACTTTTTGATTACTTTAAAAGTATCTTATAGATACTTTTAGTTTGTTATTTATTTCTATGGTTTACGTTAACTACTAACATTTTAACCTAAACCTTTAATTAGTTTTACAATTTTTTAGATTTTAAAGTATTTTTGCAGTTTCAAATTTACTTTTTAGTTTGCTAGAATAAAATGTATCTTAAAGATATTTTTTTTGCAATTCAGTTTTAAGTTTATTTTAAGTATGTGTAAGTAAAAAAACACATCTTGAATTTTATTTGCCATAAATAATATGTATTTTTAATGATATTTTTTGTAATCTTATATTACTACTCGTATTTAGAGAATTTTAAACGTGACTCGTATCTTAGAGATTCTCTTTGTTTAACATTTATTTCTATAGTTTAATCTTAAGTATTTAAATCTCTTATTGAAATCTTTTATTAAAAAAACTTTAAGATTTTAAAGAGTAAGTAGATGTCATGAAATAGTTTTTATTATTTTACTAAAGTAAAATGTATCTTGAAGATTTTTTGAATTTCCTGTTTTGTTAATTTCAGATGTATTCATCTAAAGAACTTTATATAATTGTTTTGTGGCTGTAGTGGTTAATTTGTTTGCAACATTTTGTTATTTGTTTATTAGCGTTTAAGATATTTTAAAAAAGGTATCTTATAGATACTTTTTGTTATTCACTCATTTCTATGGGTTTAAAAAAGTATCTCATAGATACTTTTTGTTATTATTTATGGGTAATTTTCTATATTCTAAACAAATAAAACACTAAACAATTGATATTGAGGGAAATATTGAATAACAACCGATGAATCACGCATCTTGATATTCAGTTTCTTGGCCTAAAAAAACAACAACAACAACAACGGCAGTAACAGTAGAAGTAACAGCAACATTTATAGCTGCGATCGGGGTAAGACAAATAGTTAAAATAACGTCATCAGTTTATAAAACGAGCAACAACAACAACAACAGCAACAATAACAACACAATAACTTTATTTTGTTAAACTTATCATATCTTAAAAATATGTATGTTAAAAATATTTATTCTTTTGTTTTTGCTTTACAGCGATTTGTTATTAGAATTATTTAATAAATTTGTTGTTATTTCTTCGTTTTATTTTTTATTGGCAATTGATAAGATTTTGAATTTTTCTATCAAACCACCTGCTAATATTTGTTTTTTAATTTATTTGTTGTATTTTATTAATTTTTTTTATACACTTCTCGAAATGCTTCTTCTTCTTTTTAATAAACAAAGACATGACCTTTTTTCGATTTCGATTTTTTTTTAACATACAAATTTTTATACACCAACGTCAATGACCATCAACAAAAAATATTTTTTTTTTAATTCTCTTTAAGCCATTAATAACAACAACAACAACGAAATACAATAAAAACTTCACTCCACGTTTCGTTTTACATTCTTAAATTTCACCTTCTTAGCGGGTTTTAATTTACCTTTTGTTTTAGGACGTTTTGGTCGGTTTTTTAAAATTTTTGTAAACCCTGTTTTTGTATTGAATAAAAATATACTCTATTTTACACTTTGAATTCTTAAGATAGTTAGAATTTTATTATTTTACCGCGCTCGTTGGTATTTTTTAGATTTCTTTCTACCGCAAAAGATTATTTAATAAAATTCATTTAAATTGCGTTTACGTTCTTATCGTTGCGACTTCTTATGCTCTACTGCTGTCTGTGTTGGCGCAATGTTATCGCTCTGGCCAAGAGTTGGATTTTTACAGGGGTTTACAGTAAATTTTAACAGATTAGAAAAAATATCTTATGGATACATGTTAAATTTTAACAGAACATTTTAAAAAATAATGTAAAATCTGCTGTTAAATGGAATTATAGTTAAACTACACTCGTTGGTTTTCTGGTTAAATATTAAAGGTTTGTGACTTCGCTAGGTCAAAAAATGTTTTGCACGTTATTGTGAATATTGTACGTGCTATTGTGAATAAATAAGACAACCATTTTATTAGTTTATTCATTTACCCTGCATAGATACTAAATGCTAACTCACATAGAAAGATTTCAATGTACAAAACGAATGGAATTTGTATAAAAATTAAAACAATTTCGAAAAATTTAATTTAAAAATATGCTAATTTAATTTCGTATAAATAAACGGATATCATGGTAAAATACATAGTTTTTGGGTCATTAGGTTAGCGCCTTTAATTTCTTTTAAGTTTTTCTTAAGTGGTCTATTGTAATCAATATGGATAAAGGCATATCACTTTCTGTAAAAGCGAAAGCGAAACATGGAAACTTACGAGGAAGCAAAGCTGTCAATAAGCGAAATATTGAAAAAAAATCGGTAAAAGTCGTATAGCTACAACGGAATTCTGGCACAATAAGTCGGAAAACGGCAAGCCTGGTTTTTTCGAACACTAGAAAAAGCGCAATTCTGAGAGAAGCATCGAACTCTAATGACTTAACCCTTTCGACTCAGACGGTACATATGTGTGCCACTATAAGTTTGAACCTCCCTAGCAGCTCCACACTTAACAGTTTAATTTGGTTTAATATTTTTAGTTATTCTAAAATCTTTGGATGACGTTTCCGCCGACCTGGCCTAAGCAGCCAGTGAAATGCGCATAGGAATAGCTTATCCCATCAACAATAAATTTAAGTGCTTTTATTAAGAATAAAAATGGGAATTAAGCACGATAAACAAAATCTTTTAAATTAAAAATTTTTGTATTCCCAAAAACTTACTTTGATAATTTACGAACACAATTTGTGTATTTTACGAAATATGTTTGTTAATGGCATCAATATTTTTGTAAATTTATTAATCATTTCGTATTTTTACTGCCAATTTTTTAAGTTCAGTTAAAACTAACTATTACGTTAAATTCCAGTAAAGTATATGGTTTTGACAAGTATAACTGAACTTGGTGAAATTGGCCGTTAGAAAAAGAAAAATTATCAATTAAATATTATTATATTTTGAAAAAATAATGCAAAATAATAAAATATACAAAAATTTTATAAGTTTGTAATGTAAATATTTTCGTTGTGGTTGGGAATATTTTGTTTTGCTCACACAGCCTATTGTTATGATAACAAAAAAGTAATTTTCCAGTACTAAAACGTTTTAAGGAGTTATGAATTTTATTATAAGAAATATTTTATCTAAAGAGTACTTTATTGAATTTTTCATAGTTTGGCCAAAAATGGCGAAAATTATATTAAAAAAAAAATGCTAGACATTTTAGCAGTTATGAGCAGTGTTTGAAAGTTAGCATTACATGTATACTGGCCTTTACTGTTTGGTACGGTACGGTACACAATTAAGAAAGTTTATTCGGTCCAAATGGCCCACCACCACTCTATTTGTCACCCATGTTCAGAACGAAATTATGTAATTGAGGTTAAAAGTTGTTTAAAAGTTCTTTGTGCTGAATATTATGTAGATATTTTCATACATTTGAAATTTGTTTGCCTTTTAGTGACATTGAAAAGGGTGTTTATATGGGACCTATTGTCAATTCTGGACCAAAAACATTTTGTCATAACATAGTAGCTATCGTAAAAGTTATCGTCGCAAATTTTGATGTAAAAACTAACATTAATAGGAAAGTTATGTTATTAAAAGATATTTTCGACAGTGGTTTTTATATTGATCGCAATCAAATAAGTTTGGGCCAACTTAATCTTAATCCCAACATAATAACATGGCTTATGAGAATAAAGACCCTGTTCCGGGAAGAAGCTTGTATGGGGGCTATGGAAAATTATTGACCGATTCTCCCCAGCGATGCTAAAATTTTTTGTTTGCTCATTCCTTCATCAATGTAAAAAACACTAAAGAACATTAAAATATAATGTATAGCTAAATAATCACTACGGAAAATAGTTATGAACGGTATTAAGGGTTTTGTATTAATACACAATCACTAGGTGTGTCTTAGACCATACGCTAAATAATTTTCGGATAATTTTTTCGGATTATTTTTTTTTTTTTTATAGTCTATAGAAACAGATGTGGCTACACTCAAAAAAAAAATCAATCCATTCGTACTCAAATCAATCCGGAGCGGTATCAATAGTACGGTGAGTACGGATATTCTTGAATCAAGTACAAAAAGATTGATTCAAGTACGGATTATTCAATCCCAAAATTCTCACTTTATCCATATTTGATCCCGAATTCGTACTTGAAGTAATCCGAAAATGAGATTGATTTAAGTAAAAGTAGGATGAAATTAATGTCAAAATGCGATTGATTCAAGCATTATAAAGTTGATTTAATCCCCAATTCGTACTTGAAGTAATCCGAAAATGAGATTGATTTAAGTAAAACTAGGATCAAATTAATATCAAAATGCGATTGATTCAAGCATTGTAAAGTTGATTTAATCCCCAATTCGTACTTGAAGTCATCCGAAAATAAGATTGATTTAAGTAAAACTAGGATCAAATTAATCTCAAAATGCGATTGATTCAAGCATTATAAAGTTGATTTAATCCCCAATTCGTACTTGAAGTAATCCGAAAATGAGATTGATTTAAGTAAAACTAGGATCAAAATGCGCTTATATAAAGAAATCCTAACTCGATTTGTTAAATGAAAAGATTTTATTTAATATTTAAACATTTGGTTATTTATTTACTTTTTAAATTAATTTTAAAATTAGGAAATACAATAGTTAAAATTTGTTGGTACATAAAATAAAAAAAAACATATAATGAAATTTAATTTTATTTTAAATACATTAATTGATTCAAATTTTGAATACTAATTTATTAATTTTGATTTTAATTATTGGTGGGGTTAATAAAAGCTTAATTAATATACATACATATATTAATAATATTTTATGGACATTTAATGTATAATTTTTTATAGTTGGGTATACAACTTTTTAAATGAATTTTTAAATGAAGAAATACAATAGTTTCTAATTTGTATGTACATACATACATATATTAATTAAAATAAAAAATACATATAATGGAAGTTAATTTTATTTTTAATACATCAATTGATTAAATTTTAAATAATAATTCATTAATTTTTAATTTAATTATTGGCTGTTTTTTATTTTTAGGAGAGGAAGTAGTAGGTTCTTCTATGTTTTTAACTGATCTAGACTCAGCAAAAACGTAAGTTTACTAAAAATAGGATTATGGGTTTGATTGGTATCATTTGTGTGAACTTTTTCTAGATGTAGACGAAAATATTAAAAATTTGACTTAAAGACTGCCAAGTTAGCAAGTGAATAAATTTAAGGTGTTTTATTAAAAGGAAAGTTTTGTTCTGCACCTCACAACACTGAATGATTTTGAGCGAAAAATTTAAGAAATTATTTGCAAGTTTTATTCAGCAGGGCAAACACTGCAGCCGTTTTTGATTTTAGAAGGTAATGAGAATAATGTTAAGGGGTTCTATATTTATTTAGACAAAAATTTGCTTAAATTTGATTCGTTTTTGAAAAGTTTGGACATATGTTTTAAAATTTTTCACGTTTTGTGTCTCAAATATCCTATTGCTTGCGAGCAATCCTGGCTCTTTATACAAAAATGTTTTTTTGAAATTGAAACTGAGTTTGATCTGAAATCATCCAATGTTTCATCCGTAATACATTATTTAAGTAACAACTAACTTCATAAATATGTATATGTATCTGTTTCCGCTGTAACAAAAAATTTCAAACCCCAAACATGTTAATAAAACACCTTAAATTTTATCACTTGCTAACTCGGCAGTCTTTAAGTCTATATTGCATGCAAAACTCGTGTAGCCAAACTTTTACAAATTTTTCATATTTTCGTCTACATCTAGAAAAAATTCACACAAATGATACCAATCAAACCCATAATCCTATTTTTAGTAATACTTACGTTTTTGCTGAGTCTAGAACAGTTAAAAACATAGAAGAACCTACTGCTTCCTCTCCTAAAAATAAAAAACATGTCTTATCCAGTCTGGAAGAAATGAAATATAAAGCTCTGAAGTTATCTTTAAGTTTGTACAATAAAAACTCAATGTGCAGAAGTCATGTTATTGAAATGCGTCCCTTAAATATTTCCCATTTGGAAAATAGAAATACACTTTTGCCCGGAAAGAGGAGGTCAAAATCAATTTGAATCTGAAAACACATTTCCCAAATAAAAAGAGATTATGTTTTTTATATTTTAAATTATACCAGATCTGCCGCTTTTGCGTGGGATAACTTCGACCAAGTTTGGAAAAACTTGAAATTGTCTAGCTCTTGTTAATCTCTTCTACGTATTTGGAATGTCTGTCGCCACTTAGAACACACATCATCCCAATCTGCTGAGTCTCTATTTATAGCAGATTTAAGCGCTGATGCAACTGTTGAATCTATTTCCGTTTCATTATTTGTAATTGAATTTGAAAGTATGTTTTCTTCTTTTTCGTCTTGGCTAAATGAATTCCCGTATTTTAGCCGTCTCGCCCTAAGATTTTTGTACTTGCAATACAATTTGCCGGATGGACTTCCTTTACTGCCTCTCGAAATATAATAAATATCCTAAAATTAAACCGTATACATTAATATGTTATATAAAAATATAATAAAAAAAACTTATAATGTACTTAAACATTTAATTATGGCGTTTTCTTTTCTAAACAAAAAGTGTATCATAAGTGTTACATGGGATTTGGCAACATTTGTAAATGTTAACCTGATTTTTAAGTTTACAAAAGAACACAAATTGCGGCATAAATCAATAAAGTACAATTAGCTATTTTAGAAATAACCACAAAATTAGCTGTTAATCTAAAATTAAAAATTTGGCCAAATTACCAAAATATCTACATTTGCTACGGTTTGAGGTATTTCATTGCTTTCTTATACATATGTATATCTAAACAAAAAATGGCTTATAATGGCTAAATTGGTAACGCTGCTGCATAGTACTGCCTTGTGGTATTGACGGCCAATATAATTCGAATCAATCGTCAATGAATAATTATTTGTTTTGCTTTCAACTAAAGCCAACGTTTCTAAGCTGATTACATATGTAATCGTTATCGCTCCAAAAGTGCAACCCCATCAGTGCTCTAAGGGAAACTATGTCATTAAGAAGCTAGAGGTTCTTGGTCACTTAAAGCGATAACATTTTTCTGAGACCGGTCTTACGGCAAGTTGGGCAAAAGTAAATAATTATACACTTACACCACAATGGTTTGAATTAATGTCTGATTCCGAACAAATTAATCCATGGCGCAAAACCAACGAGCATATCTATGCAGAAGGGCCACTACCAGCATTTTTGCAGCTGAATTTAGCAATGAAAATTTCGATTTTTAAAGCAAAAGTTTAACACGTCTGATTTAACCATTTCTTGTTGAAATCAGTGTGACCATTTTTGCAGCTACATTTAGCATTAAACTTTCATGACAAAAAAACTTAAATTTGGTACTCCAAATTTTTTTAATAAAGCTAAAAACATTTTATAAAAATGCTAAAGTTATATAACAGAAACTCAATAAAATTTAAATGCTAAATTTAGCTGGGCAAATTCAAAATGGGCACACTGATTCTCATGCTTATAATACCTAATTGTTTTGTTTTTTTTCATTGCCGAATTTTTTTGCATACGTTGGTATACAGAATTGATGTTGTCAAGTTATTGCAAAAAATTAAAGCCTATAGTACACGGAATGTATAAAGCCACATGCGAAAGAGATTCTGCCGTAATTTTGACGTCACTACAAAGCCACAATATCAAGTTCGTGTTGCGTGATGACGTCAAAATTACGTCAGAACCTCATGTGACTTTTTACATTCCGTGTACTATAGGCTTAACACATTAAAATTGAATGATTAAATGCACACATACACTAATGGTGTTTTCTTTTCTACAAAAAAATGTGCCTTTTTTTTAAAAAAAATTCAATTTAATGTCTTTTTCATAAAAATTTTGTTCCCGAAAAGACTGGGTTGTTTTATTCTAAAATAAAGCAACCCAAAGCAAAATTTTTAAGAAACAGACACCAAATTGCATTTTTTAAAAAAATAGGCAAATTTTTTCTTTAGAAAAGAAAACACCATAAATAAGTGTTGGTTTTTTTGCGAAGACGCGACCAAAAGCAGTTATTATAAAAACAACAACTTATGTCCATGTTCTTTATTTATGGTACACACTTAAACTGCCGCATTCATACCAATATTTTCAATTTAACAAAGTTTTACAAAATTTCTTTGAAAATTTTACTTAATAAAAGTTTGTTTAATTTAATATTCCCTTAGGAATACGGCGGTAAAAAACATACAAACAATTGAACAAATAATTGTATGTATGTAATAATGTATACCTACAAATATTTGTCTGTATACCTATGTACATATGTATGAAGAAGGTATAAATCATTTGTGGCAAGACCTACAATTTTTTATATTCACACAAATGTTTTGTTGTTAGTCCCAATCCATTTTATGAAAAATTTGATGGTTATATGGAGTATTATTTCGCTATCCCACATCAAATGTGGTTAACAGGCATACCGGTTGAATAACACGGTCCATAGGCAACAACGGTAGGTTAACCGAACTTGCCGTATGATGACGAAAAATGATTACAAATTCAAATAACCGAAAAATATTTATGCACTTACCTTTTAAATGTTCGTAGGCTGCTTCCACACCCAATTCCTTTAACAGCTGGAGCAGCTCGGTATCTTTATCGGCTTCCACAAAATCTTCCATCATATTCATAGGTACAAACAAAATACAGAAATTAGAAGCTTCAACTTTTTTTTAAATTTTATTTTTTTCTTTTCAAAACACTTTCAGAAATGACAACCAGTCACCACCACACTTTTTTTAGAATGATCAAAGCAAAGTAACAGAGAAGGCAAAACTTTGTATGAATTCAGATCAGGCCTGCCATATTTGCCGATTTTTTGCCTCCAAATTATCAAAGTGCCGATTTGCCGATTTTTGCTCAAAAAATGCCGATTTTTTGATAAACAACTTAACCAAAGTAACTTTTTGTTGGATTTAGTACAATTTATTAATTTTGGGTAACATTGAAATACTTGTTTAACTTAAGTCAAAGTGAGAGAATATTATTATTTACTTACCTGTTACATATGTTTGTGACTGAACTCAAAATGTTAATTTTTCGAGTTTATATGCTTAAACTATGCATACTACACTTGTTTATCTATTAAAATATCAGTGAATTTTAGTTTGGCACTTTTGAACTAGGTGTGCGATATTGTGCCACCTTCGAATATTACATATCCGTTTTTAATACGGATAATTGTACAATACGAAAAATTAAGCAATCATATGGCAAGTGGATGAGCCGCTTACAGCCGTAAAAAATTTTGATAGTGTATAAAGTCATTTTTGAAAAATTTAAGGAATATGACTATTACAAAAAAGCTTTATAAAATACATAACTGAAATTTAGCTCATAGAATAAATTCGAAAAATAAAAAAATGTTGGGTATTTAACATTACATATTACAAAATACCGAACATTGAATTAGATATTATCAACTTCGCTGCTAAAATGATTAGCAGGGCCACATTTTAAAATTTTTATATTAACTGATATGGTGGAAAGTAAATAAGAAAAAAATACGAGCTTATTTTTCCCATAGCCAAGCAATATTTGGTGCAAATTTTTAGTGGTTCTCCTTAAAGAAGAAAAGTCCTCAAAACTTTTATTTTTAAAGTATTAAACTGTTTTGAAATTTAAAACGATACGAAGACTTTAGATTGTTTATCCTCGCTTTAATATATATTTTGTTTTTTTCGATAAATGCAAAGGTTTTTGTAAATTTAATATTAATAATTTTAGTTTGATTTTGTGTATTTCTTTTATTATATTCTTCCATTCTAATTTAGAAAAATGTATCACTTTGTAAGGGTGGGTGTAACCTGATAAATCTAGTACACAATTAAAATGCATTATTATATTTTAGAAAAGAAAAAACCTTCAGATTTGAAAACGCTAAACGAAAATTTTAAAAAGCACTAAAAACGGTGCGTAACTTAACGAGTTGACAACGCTGATCCATATGCTACGTGCTCATATCCATATATACATATATACATTCATACATATTTATATGTACATTGTTTCCAGAGCTTGCTTGATTCCATACATACATACATTCTTACATATTTATATGTACATTGTTTCCAGAGCTTGCTTGATCTTTACTAAAAGCAAAGTAAAATTTACTTGCAAAACTGTGTGTGTTTTTTTATTTTTGTTGAAAACATGCATACCCTGAACCATATGGCAGGTGTTCATATACTTAGTCTGGGATCACACTATGAAAGTATTCTTTCAGAAAGTCTGAGTTTATTGGTGAGAGGGGAAGAGAACATGCTTACGCAGAATTGCATATAGATATATTTGTTTTAAGCAAAAGTTATTAAAATACTATGTTCATGAATAATTTTCTTTAAATTAAAAAATAAAGGTATAGTATGTATGTAGGTATCTAAAGGTTGGTGCGATTCAATATGATTTCATTTGTACAACAATAAAACACATATTCTTTCCCTACAACTACACGGTCGGTAACATTGGACATTATCAAATTCTTTTCATATGCGTTGATGCATACAAATGATGACAACAAAATACTTTTACAATGTGCATACGCTTGTGTATACACTACTATACAGAAAGCAAAGCTGAGAGATTAGACTTATAAGTTCTCTGAGAACAATAAGCTCACTTTATAATTTAACTCTCAGAGTGGCAATACCAACGAAAAGTTCAATCTTTTTTGTACTTGATTTGATAATTTTATACTTATTTTGAGAAATTCCGGGATTGATTTTCGAAAATGATCCCATTTGGATTGTTTTAAGTACGTTTGGGATTGTTTTAAGTACGTTTAACTGTTTTTCGTACTCAATTTTTTGAGCACGCCTCGTGCTAAAAGTGAGCGTAAAAATATCAATTTATCCCGAGTGTTTTTCTTTCTGTGTAAGGCAATAATCCAATTGGTTTTCGAGAAAATGTTCAAGTTCTTCGAAAAAATCAAGTCTTAAGCTACGGTCACACTTATTAAATATTTGACCAAATAAGCGTAACCACTACTTTTGTTAATAGTTTATGAGATTTAGCATGATATTGATATCACAAAATAAACTAATTATGCTACTAGACATAGCAACAAATTGTTTTTTATTAGATGTGGTATTATTATCAAAATAAATATTGGAATTAAAGGAAATAATTATTTAGTTTTCTTGTTGGTCCCATTTTTTCGTCAAATATTTGATTAGTGTGACCGTAGCTTTAGTCAAACGAGCTAAACAAGCAAAACCTAAAAAGGATTGTTTGGTTTCCATAAGTTGGAGTCCAAAACGTAATATTTATTTACAAAAATATCTTCTTAAATCAGATTTTCTATAACTGACAGATTGTATGTAGACACTTCCAATTTCATATGTCTCTTATTTAAAAACTCAATCAATTCTGTGCTATTTTAGAAAAAAAACTAGCAATCTTTTACACCGATCCGTTTGACATACCGATAATAAATGTGGGTGCCAAAAAACATTAACCACAGCTTAAAAATTTTCAAAACAATTTTAAAAGAGTGATAAAATATCACACTCATTAGGATATCTTTTTACTAAGAAAGTGTTGCTGCGATATGGCCCTCATGTTAACAAAACGTTTGCTAGAAGTCGAGTGCGTTTTAACAAAAAAAAAAAAAAAAAATAAAAATGATTAAAACTTTTTATTTCTTTTTATTCATACATATTAAAAACACTATTTAAATATTACGAGTGAATTTAGTCATACCAGGTCAATATACGTTACGTCTCAGTTTATCAATCAACAGTGTTAATTGGAAATTTAGCAGACTTAATCCTATGCCTATTTCGCAGGAAATAAATTTTTTTTTTTTTTTTTGTGAAATTTTGGCTATTTTTTAATATTTATCTGTATACCCAACGTGTAGCTTTGCTTTCGACATTTAAAATTTACTCAAAACTTAAAAATGTTCAAAGTTATTTTCGGGAAAACAAAAATTTTAAATATAAACAAAAATAAGGGAACGAGTCTTTTTTAGGTACTTTTGGTGATTAAAAACTGCACGCTTAAAAATCGACACAAAAATTACTCGCGCTTATGATTTGAAAATGTTTGATTTTAAATTCAATAACAGCAACTATTAAAAAATAGTCGAAAATTACTTTAAACTAATAAAAAAAACGAATAATATATGACTCTTCAAGAAGCATCGCTGGAAGTGTACCATTTTCTCCCGACAAAAGTATCATTTATGATCAGAAAATGAGCGCATATTCTGATATTTTAATCGCCCTGAAGAGGCAAAAAAGACTAGAATATGATTAAAAATGCTAGCTGGGCAGAAATCTGGACCAATCTTTTAATATACCGATCGTCTCATAATCACTTTTTTAAATGATCTAACGATGTTGTTTACATTGTTTATAAAGTAAAAGTTGCAACTTTGTAGATATTTTGATCAAATTTGGTAAATACATTTTGATTGTACTAAGAACGAAGTCTATGCATATTCCCCATTAAAACTTCTTTCCAAATTAGACTCTTTGTGGCCGTAAATCATCTGATTATGTTGGAATTTGGACAAAATTCGTCCCAAAAATATTTTACCGCAAATTTTACTTTTCCCAAAGCTCCCATCTAGAAACAGCTTTACTTCCTTTTAAAAGTTAACAGTAATAAACAATTTTCAAGTTGTTACTGCATATTTAATGCGCATTAAACGCATATTTTAGAGCATATTTCTGGTTTCCCTGGTGATTGCTTATATTTTACGTATAAATTTATTTTTCTGAAAGCAAACTCAAATTATCTTCAATTTTAAAGAAGAATAAAACTTTTCGTAAATATAATATCTTCAGAATAGAGCACAGAACTCCGAAAATAATAATTTCCTGTGAAAATATAGAAGAGACCCATTAAAAAATTAAGCTTCCAACGTAGCAGGTTTGTAAGGAAGAAATGTAAAAGTTTCGTTTACCATCTCGCTTACGGGAAACATGAATTCTATATAGCGAGTTGCCACTTTCAATCGCATAATTTAGCGCATATAAAAACTGATCAGCTAAATTTTTTTGTTGCCATTCTCTAATATAATGCTTAACAAACCGGCTTCGTTGTAGGGGAGTACCGTGACCCTTTAATTTGATATTTGTTTTATATTTTTTTAAAAAAATCATTCTTTTACCTAACTGCATCTCTACCTAATTTACAATGTGAACATTAATTGCCAGGCAGACAATGTTTATTTATTTATTTATTTATTTCTAGTTCTGTACACAAGACTTAAAGCCTCCTTTTACAGAGTAGAACATTGTTTTTAGCATAAACATTAAAAATTATAATTTGTGAATGATAAAGTTTTAAAACGAAAGAAAAAAAAGTAAAAGAGAAAAAAAAATTATTAATATAATAATTAAATTGAAAACTAACAAAATGATAATATTACAAATCATAAAGTTAAAAAATAAATAAAAATTTAATATGCAAAAAAATTTTAAATGCTTTTTTTTAAGGCTCGGTGCGTTACCAATTATTTGTATATTATGCGGGAGTAGAAAAAATTGCCGATCGGAAGTTAAACTTTGGTTTCTAAATAATAAGATTATTTTGCCTCTATTAGATCTAGATATGGTTAAGCGTATGTAGTGGGTTTTTTGTGCATTAATATCAGTACTCTTGTTTTGCGAAGGTCATCAAACTGAATACCATATAATTTTACTGTAAAAGGAGAAACAGAATTTAACCTTTTCACGCCATATACATATCGTACAATACTTTAAAATACTGGACCCAGATCGTCGCAGTCGTGATCCGGAGTGACTTTGAACGAAATTTCACTTTTTGAATTCGTCCCATTCGTTATCAAAAAACTTCTATTAAAATTTGAAATTATGTCATTCGATAACGTGTAGTCGATCGAATGCCTTTACTCGAAACGTCATTCGATAGGTTAAGAGCTTTCGTAAAAACATTTAATTGGTTTTTTACAAACAATTTACACACTTTTTGGGAATAATTATTAGATTTCTTCAACAAATAGCTAAAAATTTGTTCAGCAAAAAGAAATAAAAAATAACATCACTGCTTATTGTTGCTGTTTTGTTTTGGCTTTGATATTGTTACAAGTAAGAGTTTGAGTGTTTATAATTCTTATTCGCTTTAGGGTTTTATTTGTATAATATTTTTGGCTTTTCTAAAATCTTTGGAATAGGTTTCCTGATGAGCTGGCCTAAGCAACCAGTGAAATGCGCATAGAAGCTAGCTTTCCCTCAACAATAAATTTCAGTGTATTTATCAAATATGAAAAACTGGGAATTTAGCACGTCATACGGGAATCGTGTTAATAAAAAATAACATTTTGTTTTCCAATTTTTCGCAAATTTTAGTCATGTTTGCGATTGAAGCGAATTCCCCTAATTTAGCAATTTTTACACAATTTTTTTTTATTCCTTATACTTCTATGGACTTTTGATCAATTTTATGGCTTGTTCGAATTATTAAAAATTTTCGTGAATTTTCGCTATTTTTTAACCGATTTAGCGATTTCAAATAAATTTAAGGGTTGCTTTTCAAGTTTGCAATTATTCGCGAATTTTAGCAATGTTCGCGATATCATGGATTTTTCCGGTAAGTTATCTAATTCTTTACAGCTTTAACAATTTTTAATAAATACTAGACTTGACTTTCATGCGCTTGTTGGCTATTTTTGCGAATTTCCACTAATTTAAAATTTTTTATCGCATTTTTGCCATTCCTTGTTGTTTTGTGGACTTTTAATCAATTTAATGGCTTGTTTGATACATTAAAACCTTTCGAGAATTTTCGCTATTTTTGCAAATTTTTTGAATTGGTAAAATTTTTGCGAATTTCTATAGTTTTCCGAATTTCTATAGTTTTCCGAATTTTTGAAATTTTTGCTTTGCTTTGTTGCTCTTTTTGGCAAGCGCCGAAAACCGACAAGCTGAATTCACCTATTTTATAGGGCGCTCTTAACACATTTTCCCGTTTTTGATACGTGACGAAGTTTTATTCGATACGAAAGTTCATTCGAACACGTGTGCGACGATTTGGGCCCTGAGTTTAATTTTCATGCGGCATCACATTTGGCAAATAATTCGCATCCATACATCAGAATTGGCAATAAATAGGTTTTGGCAAGAAGTATTCTTATTTTGATAGGTGTACAATACTGCGTTTGCCAGAGAGTTCTAAGCATGGAATACGTACGGCCACATGCTTGATTAATATGGTTGCACCATGTCAGGCTCTTATTAAAAATAATACCAAGATTTTTTGCTGTATTTACCTTTTCAATACGTTCATTACTAAAGAAAAGATATCAGGTATATGATCGGTTATAGAAGTTCGTTTTTAGATAAGAAGATATTTAGATTTTTTGGGTTGATACTAAGGCCATTAACAGTAGCCCATTCAAGTATTCAGAGTTAAGAAACATTGTTTAATTTCAGATGTATTCCAGCTGATGTAAAACTAAATGTCGTCAGCATACATTCTGAGTTTGCAGCGTGTAAGTTGACTCGGAACGTCATCAGCATAAAGCGAAAATAGTAGGGGCCCAATAATTGACCTCTGCAAAACACCCCTCATCACAGGTATAAGTTTTGACTTATTGTTACCACTTTGAACATACTGATGCCTGTTGGTAAGATATGTTGATATCAGACGTGTAGCAGCTGTAGAAACCATAAACATCCCTGCAGATATTATTGGACTACGAGATCCAATTTGATGATATGGACTACTCCCTGGACTGGTCCAATGTTATGCAAGCATGGACCATGTCATTGTTAAAACGTGTTTGTAGAGAGACGGTATAACTTCGTTTTTTAACGAAATGTTTTCGTTTTTAAACGAAGTTAAAACTAATCTACTGGGGTATACCATGGAGTAGTTTCAAAACTAGTCCACTAGAGTATGTATGAACATGGAGTAGTTTTAAGACTTCTCCGTTGATGCAAAACTGGGTTGTATGGTCCACTCCTAGGGCATCGTAATGTTAAATAGACCACCTTGTAACCATACATTTGGAGTATTTTTAGAGGAGTACTCCTACTCCTTTATGGATTACTCTTTACATGCATGTATGGACTAGTCTCGGTATCTACAGGGATGTGTTGCAGTTTATAACACAGGATGTTTGATCGACTGTATCGAAGGCTTGAATGATCGAACAGTACTAAGAAGACATTTGTTTTTCGTTCATCTATACCACTTCTTATTTCTTCCGCAGCATCTACAAGTCCAGTTATACAACTGTGTTTTTTCCGAAAGGGTAAAGTGGCAATTGGCCTATATTCTGATTTAGTTTTGGGTACATATTGGTTTTATTTTCGATAAATTCCCACTTGAGGGAAAATGATTGCTGGTAATTATGGTGTTGAATACATGTGTAACAAAGGGCAATATTCTTGGGATATTCTCCACGCCAACTGCATTTGTAGGCGTGATAGGATAGTAGTAAATTGTGTCACGCATACAGAGATGCCCCCTTAACGACAAACTTCGTCAGTCTAGCAAGAATGCCCACATTGTAAATTACTCTTTAAAATGTACCTTTAGTGCTTCGAAAAAAGAAAAGTTTTTATTGGCTATTAACAAATTTCTTTTTATCAATAATTAAATTTGCAAAATGTTTACAAAATTTATTTATATTACAAACATTTCCACCTCCTCTATATGAAATTGGAATATTTTTTATTAACTAAATATTTTTTCTATCCCTTGGTGATTTCCAATTCAATGTGGAAGCAAGATTTTCCCTAGGAAAAAAGAAATAAAACAAAGTCCATTGTCAAAATCCAAAACGTCAAACTGTAAACATGCAATAAACCACTTACCGAATCATGTTCAATATTCGAGTCGAGAACAATGTGGCCACGTGCCATACTCAGCAGAGCCTTGTATTTTGAAAGATCCACAGTATGGTGATTGCTGCAAACTTTGCCCTAATTTAAAAAAGATTTATCTGTATTTCATACCTTTTGTTAAGCTACAAATCGAAATTCACTTACATCCTCAACAGGACACGAGGCTGGTGCTCCAAATAGTTTCAAATAGTCCTTAAACTCTCCGGGAGCATGCTCTGCAATTGTGCACATATCAATTTTATCTTCTTTTAATAAAATGCCATCCTTGATCACTTTGTACTGAGAGACAGCTGTTTTGAAAGCTTTATTTATTACGCATCCTGCAGGAACGATTTCACATTTTTTATTCAACTTGACACTGAAGCCATCTTCAATGGTTACAACGGCATCTGGACCGGCACAGTTTTCTGCCTTAATAACACTAGCCTTGTAGCCGTTCTGTAAAATGGAAAAGTTTAAAGAAAGAAAAAAGTTTACAATGCTTTTATCCATTTAACCAACTTACACAAGCCCAGGCTACATTGACGGCCACTACCACAACCATCATTAAACTTAAAATTTGTTTTTGAAACATTTTTGTTAGATTTTCAAATTGTTTAATGTTTGATTTAAAAAAATGAAATGTTATTTGTGTTCCAAAATTCTATTTGTTTATATAGGAATTTTTCGATTGGATTTTTTGCCCTTTTTGACTTTTTCTTATTGTTCTATAATTATTTTTATATTATGCGCTTTTTAACTTTTACTATCTCTGATCGTTCAGCTCTACTGTTCATCGGCAAAATTATTTTAATTTTTTTTCTCCCAAATTTTCATTAAAATGAAAATAATTATTTTGTCGATTAGCTATTAAGTATAAGCTAGAGTTAATTAATGAAAAATGTTTTAAACTTGTTTATATAAACTTGTTAAACTGAGTTATTTTTTGTTATAATTTAACCCATGGTGCGCTCAAGGGTTAATTCGAGGAAAATTGTACTAAAAGAAAATAAGCTAATTAAAACAATGCCTCAGGTCGAAGTATGACAACGAAAATTAAATGGAAATTTCGTTCGATATCGAATGTCGTAATCTGATTCGGGATTTTAGAAAAAAAACTCAGAAATTATCTTAAACGTTTAGAAATATATCTGGATATTAGATATAAAGGAAAGCCTGTGGCTTTGTACACTCAAAAGAAAAAATCAATCCATCCGTACTCAAGTCAATCTGAAGCGGCATTAATAGTACGGATTTTCTTGAATCAAGTACAGAAAGATTGATTCAAGTACGTATTTTCAATTGCAAAATACTTAAATTATCCATATTCAATTCCGATTTCGTACTTGAAATAATCCGAAAATGAGATTGATTTAAGTAAAACTAAGATTGAATTAATCTCAAAATGCGCTTGATTCAATTATTATAAAGTTGATTTTATTCGGAATTAGAAAGAAAAAATTGTAATGATTGATTAACTTACCCTTATTACACCTTACAGAATGATAAAACACCAACATCATGCCCGATATGGTTTTTAGTTTAGAAATCTTATGTACATATTTAACCAAAAATATAAACTAAATGAAAAGCAAGAGTTTAAAATTTACTTTTTAACCTTTCGTGGCACACATGAGTCTGGCCAGACCTTTTTTCAATGTGTAAGCCGTAGGGTTAAACACAACGAAAAGTATAATCTTTTTGTTTACTTGATTTTAGAATTTTGAACTTATTTCATGAAATTCCGGGATTGATTTTCGAAAAAAATCCAACTTAGGATTGTTTTGAGTACGTTTTAGTGTTATTCGTACTAGAATTTTTGAGTACGACTCGAACTTAAAGTTATCATAAAAAACTTGATTTATCCCGAGGGTTTTTCTAATACACAGATTGGGTAAATTTCGGAAACATCGTTTTAAAGTGTAGCTTATTCCAATGAAATCGTTCTTCATCGATCGAAACAAATGACTATTAAACGGGACAATGGCTGGAATTTAACGCAAGTAAGGTAAAACTTTCTTTCTTTCACTTTTTTTCTAAGTAGATTTTCAATGATCTTGCAACATCTGACCGAGCGCTGTCATGACTTAATGTAAAGGTTTTGTTTCTGGTCGCATATTTCGGGCGTTTTGCGTTCAATTCTCGCTTTTCACGAATCCGTTGTGACCATCTGGCGCGATTTCAGTAGTTTTTAATAGATCTCACAAAATATATGGAAATTCGCCTTTTGCGTACGATTGGCATACAATTTCTTGTATTTCTTTTTTTTAAGGCTGGACGCAGTTCATCGTGCCATTTTTAACATCCTACTGGAAATGGCCATATGTGATGCTAGATTAAATGGAACAGTCAAACTCCATACAAAATAGCACATGCTACTCACTTATGCAGAAGATATTGATACCATCGGACGGCAGGGTTTGCTGCCCACTGGCAACCCACCGGGGTTTTAATGGGTATTTTGTAAAAAAAAACCCAAGTGGGGTTTTTTCTTTATATTCATTTAAACAAAGATGGTATAATTTTAACATTTTATTTACAGAAACACGAAAGAAAATGATTATTAAATGCATACAATTGGGGTATTCACAAGGTGTGCTATCATGTTATATTGTCATAATGTTCTAACATTTTACAATGGTTTAAAAATATTGTTGTTGCTTTGTAAACAAAAAGTGTCTTAAATTAATAGAACTTTGCTTGCTATGTTAATTTTGCTGTCGTAATTAATCAGAAGAGACCAGCGGTGAGCGGCTGAGCCGTGCCGCATTAGCTTTTGTAGCCGTCGCCGTTGATGGTAAAATTTTATCCGGCTAACGTCCGTATTTAACCTGCGGCTAGCAATTTTTGCAGCAAATCACTTGCGGCGTCAAATTAGATCGGCTTAGGACTCTGCTGTTTGGTAAAAAAACAAAATAAAATTTATTTGTGATTTGCGTTTGAAAAATGGAAAATAGTTAGGAAAGATCTTATTTTATTTATTAATCCATGGATTAGAACTAAAAAATATTTTGATTGTAGGAAAATATTTATTTTTTTATATTTGTTTTAAATCAGCTGATTTAAATTCCAAATAGCCCACTAAATTATAACGGGTTGTTTACAACAGTCGTATTTTTCATGTTATTATTTTAAGACACATGACTTTATGACACTTTGTGAATTCCCCAAATGTGTTTATAGGCCCATTTGTCTGTATGCAGATTTAACTTTAGAGGGCTTTTCTCTATTTATTAATTTCAACATCGATAGTATACCTCTTTAAAGTATTTAACTTCAAATTCGGCCTTTTCTAAATCTGATTAATTTTAAAAATCAAAATCAGGCGTTCTAAAATGAATTTAATTAAAATTGATTTTAGTATTTAAAGTGATGAATTTGATTAGAAAATTACGGAATATGATTTCGAAAATTCTGAATTTGTTTTTTAAAAAACGGAATTCGATTTTGAAAAGGCCGAAATTGAAGTTAAAATTCTATACATAAAAAATACAAAAAAAAGTATTAAAAAATTCATAAAAAATAGCAGCGCAAACACGTACATCAGTAGCTGAGATTTTAAATGTTGATTCATTTTTACAAGAGCTAATGCTTTTTCCAATCCAAGACGATTTCTATGGTTATTCTGCCGTCAAAAAATTGTAAAAGTTTACTGGTTAATATTTTAAATTTTTGACATTCGAATTTTTTTTTATTGCAAAAATGCATTTTTTCATTTTTTCAATCAAATAAAATCGTAACTGAATACCGTTACTGTGAAAATTATTCTGCAACTTAAATTTTAAATGAGAGGTGCTCTTGACTTATCCATTCTTCTGTGATCTTTACGTTTTCTTGACTTACACAGTGTAACAGGAAAAATTACCTGGGCTGCGGCGATACCATTTTTCTAGTAGGTCTTGTCGAGCACAACAAGACTCTGTCCTTGAAATTTGCGAAACACCTCGCCAATCTCGAGTTACGGATATAAAACCCCGGGGTTTCGTACCCTTTGCAGTTATATTCCAATGACTTTGCAGAATATCAACCGATTTTAAAATTCTCAGCGGATTTAGAAATAAGACATAATGCCTTTTTTAAAAATTTTGAACTTGCTATTTAAGTAATATTGAGGTAACTAATGTTCTCTATTTTTTAACTTTGGAGATGTTTTAGCACATTTTTTATTTTGGAACCGTATTATTTATGAATTTATTAAAAAAGTTATATTCCCAGAGGGTTAACCTAATTGCAAAATGCCATGTTATTTATTGCTTTTCTGGTCATGTTTCTGTATTAACATTTTCATTTTATTGTAATACATAATTCTATTTTATCTCAACAATTTAAGATTAATGAAATATGATAAAAATTTTCATTTAAATAATTTTATTTTTTATAATTAAACACTTTGCTTTGCATTAAATGCCGTCGCTTTTAGTGCCAATTATTATTAACAAAAAAATATTAGTTTTTGTTAAATCGAATTTGTGCGATAAAAGTTTGCATAAAATAAAAATTAAAGTTGTCTTATTGCAAAAAAAAACAAAATATAAATTGGTTTTACATTTTCTATTTTAGTTAAAGGCTCTTTTACACTAAAATACTGATTAAAACGATCAGTGTTCGAAAATAAACAGTAAAAATCGCTCCTTAGTGTTCGGCACGGTAGATTTGCGGAAAACACAAACGCTAATAGTGCTTGTGTAGATAACACAGTGCAGCAAAATTCGGTTTTCGCCGCCAGCCTAAACACTTGCAAAGCGAAATGAAAGTAGACTACTAGTAGAGCAAATCTTCCAAAGTGTTTTGAAAAGTTAACTCGGGCTCCCGGAATATGGGCCCTAAAGTTTTTGAATTTCTTGAAAAGGCGTTTGGTACAAGTCAAAAAAATGTACCAAATGTACTTCTGACCTAAAAGACTCTTTCAGAAGTCTTCAGTATAATTGTATGGTGATTCTTTTTATAGAATATATTAACACTCTAACACTCATGGTAAGGGGCCATTTTTTTGAAATGATATTTTATGAAAATGTTCAAAGCAAAATAATTAAACAATGAAAAAATCTGCCAAGAACTTAATTATAATTTTATATTTTTAGTTTTAAAATTTTTTCTCACCCCGTCTTTATTCTTGAGTTTGTTTGATAGCGCATAACGGGAAATTTCTCACACAAATTTTACAGACACACTTTTTCTGTAAATTGGCAAGTAAAGGCTCAGTTAGCCGGGAGTAATAGTAACGTTGCAAATCAGCTGATTCATTTTGTTGTGTGTAAAGCAATTAGATCTGTAAGACCTACTTTTTTCCGGTAAGGTTACTGTTACTCCCGGCTAACTGAGCCTTAGTTTTCTTACATATCATCTATTACTCGCCAAAAATGGTACAGACACAGTTAAGTGAGAAAAACAGTTGTTTGTTTCAGTTTAATTAATTTTTGTTTAACTTCTCACATTTGAATCGAAAAGTTACTCGCCGAGAGAGTTACAGAACATGGGCACAGGTTTGATACAAAATACCCACACAGAGACTGAAACGAACCTTGTTCTGATTCAGGGTTACCGTTCGCCCGACTAAAGTCCCAATTTTACCATTTTTTTTAGCGACCTGCGACTTTTTGTGAGACTGTTTTTTATCACCGACATTTTTAATTTTTACCATTTTTTTGTAAAGTTTCTCACAAAAAACCTTTAATTGGTGTAAATTATAAATTTTCTTATTATTTTAATAAAAAAAAATCTTCAAAATACCTACTTTTTGCAGCCTTGTCAAATATAAAATGTATTTAAAAAATGTTTCGCAAAGTTTTAAAGAATATGCAGTTTTAGAAAAAAAGCTTTTTAAAAAAAAATGTGGTGTTTTCAGTGCGCATTTTACAAAATTCTTTTTAGCCGCCGAGTCAATACGCACACATGACTGCAGGCCTTCCAAGAATTGTAATATTTGGTTATACCCTACGAAAGACTGGGAACTGAAGTATAAATGGCTTAATCAAGTCATGGAGTCAATGCGATCTTTTGCAGTGTTTGCAAACAGCTTTTAGTGAACTAAACAATCATCCTAAGCGACATGCATTAATAATATGACTGTTTTTTTCAATTATTTTCTTGCTTTTTTCTGGTTTTTGTTAATAAAAAACGTTAAAAAAAGATGTGCGACTTTTACTTTCTCAAGCGCTTTTTTTCTGCGACTTTATTTTTTATGCACCACCTTTTTGCGAATTTTCTTAAATTCCTTAAGATAACCCTGTTCGGATTACCGTTTGTCTTTTTGGACAAAACCTAGATAAGGCGCTTTTTTGCTGTGGGTTAGGATCAAACAAGTGTCTTCGACTTAAAAGCCAAAGACGTTCTGTCTTTTATTGGTTCATTTAAAAATATTTTGAAGATACAAAAAAAAATCTTCACTTTTAAAAAAAAAAATTAACAAATCGGCACTTCGCTATTTTCGGAAGGAAAAATTGTAAAATCTGGCATCATTAATCTTAATATACTTTAAGCAGATCCATAAAAAAGAACAGAAATATTTTTTCAAATCTGTAGTTTTTTTTTACCTGAGCTTGTAAAAAAATCTAATAAAAACTAAAAAAAAATTATAGATAAAACAAATGCTGAGTAAAAGTAGTGGTTACATTTATTGTAACGTAACCGTAGATATAACATCTGGGTGTCCGAGACAAAACAAATAATTTTTAAGAACCTCTGCTCTCAACAGCGTTTCTCTTTAATTAGATGGTGTTGGGATTTTAAGCAAAAAAATATTACCATGTGCGCCCCGGTAGGCAAGTTGCTAGAGAGCTAGTCAGTCAGTACGAGGGTTGCGGGTTCGATTCCTGCCAGAGAACTGCAACGGGCTGAAGGTCTACGTTACTATTGCTCGGTTAATTAAGTTAGAATATAATTTATAATTGTATTTGTAACTCTGAATAAATAAATAAAATAAATAAGTTACCATAACTTTTTTTTATTTAAAACTTAAATCTATACAATATTAATTTCCCGAGCAGCATTCACCATGCCAACGAAACCATCAAGAACTTCTTTAGCTACAGGCAAAATCATTTCGGGAGGTAAAACAAAACCATATTCACCCTTATCCCGTAATTCAATGGTATAAGGAATTGGAATGCCCTTCACACCATAAGCCCATTCTTTGCCAGAACCAGAGACTTTATCTAAAAATTAATCAAAACTCAAGTCATTTTAAATAGATAGCGGGAAACTGGGTGTAAAATTAAAGAACGGGTCACTTACATAAAGTTGTGGCGCTTGAGCCATAAGTAAACACCGTATTATATCTACGATATAAAGCATCGGAATAACCCTTGGCCACATGCATCATTTGATCGTAGTGCTCAGGGAATTCGGTGTCAGTATGACCCCAAGGTGATAACACGTACTGGCCATAAGCGTGTAGGGAAATATAAATCTTAATTGTATCCTCCGGTACAGTGGTATTTATAAATTGTAACATTTGCTTGATTTCTTGATCGGACTCAGCAAAGGGACCAGCATAGGTTTCTGAACAAGGATCGGAAGAGGCCCCGGTTACTGTTTAAAAAAAAAGAGAGATTATAAAGTTATTCTAATTTTAAGATTATTATTAAAAAGATAATTACACATCCATAAATAATCGAAGTTACGATTCAAATCGGTACCAATACATTTGCCTGTTGGATCGGAGGGCAATCTAGATTTACGCCACATACGATTCTTTAGATAGAAAAAAATTAAAGTAACAAATTTGAATCCATATTATCACTTTTTTGATAAATAAAACTTATATTCTTTAAGTTGTTATTTAGAAAAATAATCGTTGTTATCAAATCTTATCAAAAAATATTTTAGGTTACTTAAATAAGAACTTACCACAACATGAGAGTATACAAAGCCGTCTACATTCAAAACCGGTATTATCCACCAGTCTACACTTTCGGCCATTTTTCTTACACCCGGATTACGAGAAACCAACAATTCATCAATAATGTAAGTAATAGTAGCCGAGGTAATCCATTCTCTGGCATGAATATTGGACTCAATGAATACAGCTTTATTACCGGGCTTATGGGAAATCTTAATGCCCTTAATTAAACGTCCCTCATACGAATAACCAATGTCGAAGGGTGTGACAATATCGGGGTAACGTTTTACAATTAGATCCAACCATTCATTGATTTCATCTAAAGTATGAAAATTGTTCCAATCCATGCCGGTAGATGATCGGGCATTTGGCTGCTCGTTATCAATGAGACTAGAATTTAAAAGGGGGCCAAATATAAAATTGTTAAACTTTAAAGTTGAGACTTTATTTATACCTTTGCACATTTTGGATTTTAACTTCGTAAACAATTTTCAACTTTTTCAAAATCTCTTCAAATTTTTTTTGCAGATCAGGTCTAATCATGACATCACAACTTTCACCATAATTATGGACTTCACTCCAAAAATCCAACTTTAAAACAGAAACTCAATAAGTTCATTTAAACATGTTTTTTATTCTCCAATTTCGAAGTACCTTTGAAACACTTTCCAGAGCCATTAATCGATCATATTGTTCCTCATTTTCGATTTTCACTTTATAAACTTTATAATTATCATAACGCACACGCTCTTCGTAATTTTTACCTGGAACTACTGCTGCCGCCACAAAATAAGCGAATAGCCCTAAAAATATTAAGGATTTAAGGACGCCGCGTTTGAGCATTTTTTTCGGAAAACTTAAAACCTTTTGCCTCAACTACTAAACAGCTACTGAATTTACTACTGGAATTTCTAACGTTCTTATTTATTGTACCGATAGTAGGTTTTTTTATTTCTTATTTTATGTGTAAAGTTTTTAATTTATTGAGGCGAAAAAAGTGCTACATTCCAATCATTGATTAAATTACGAATTTTAATTGCCTTCAAGTGCCCGTATTTCCAAAGTATTTAGATTAGAAATATTTATTTAAGCAGAGAAATGTTAAAGCACCAACTGCTAAATTGTTCGTTATTTAACATTCTGCACAACATGTCTTTTAAGTTCAACACCAATAAATAAAGCTTTTAAAGAGATGTGGCCAATTATTATGTTAAAAGTTTTATTTAAGGTTAATAAAGTACGATCATTAGTTTTTATAAAGCTACGTTAATGGGTTAAAGAATGCAAACGCAACAAACAGTTCGAATATCTTATCCGTTTAAAATGTTGGTGTGTACACGATTGGTG
Organism: Pollenia labialis; assembly: GCA_949318255.1. NCBI lineage: Eukaryota > Metazoa > Arthropoda > Insecta > Diptera > Polleniidae > Pollenia > Pollenia labialis. The sequence goes on from OX439141.1 coordinate 128,857,597, forward strand.
TATACGAGCTTTTATGAAATGATGTGAAATATTTTCAATATCGAAAAAAAACTTTCTATGTAATAAATGCGGCCGATGTTGATTTTGAATGAAACACAAATTATTTAGGAAATTATTTTTTATATGATAATATTGTTATGGTTCAGTTATGTATGGAACAAAATATCGGCCAAATGGCCGCCGCGACCTTGGCGGCACACCTCCATCCGATGGTCTAAATTTTCGATTACGCTGAGGCAACATTATGGTTCTATGCCGCTAATGTGCCGAAGTATCTCATCCCTTAGCTCTGTATGGGCCACCAGTCCCGGTATCGTTTGGGGTCCAACTGGTTGTAGTATAGGCTACGAAGCTGACCGAAGTCTTTATTCGGACCCACGGGAACCAGGATGCCCTTGGTCCCAGCCTGGTTGTGGTGAGGCGCCTTTTGGGGAGTAACGTTGGGGTTATGGTTTAGTACTCATATCGCGGGTAGAGCAAGTTATTGCTAGGTGTGGAGCTGCACTGCAACCGGTTGCCATTTGACCTTAAAATGGTAGGAGTGTTAACTATGCGCCGCCCTTTACCGAGGGGGATGAAGTGTCCAAATGCATGGATTCGAATTCGGTACCTTTGCTCTGGTGTCACGGCTTTGTGGCGAAGGAGAAAGGGAGCGCTGGTCAACGCATTATTTTGACGCAGTGTTAATATCACCGTGAGGAAGGGTCTAAGGACGATGATCACGTAAAACTGTACAAAATCATCCTTTAGCTCTTGAATTGTTGCTCGCTAATCGACGTACTCCTTTTCTTTCAAATAACTTAAAGAAAGAAGTCCAACGGTGTCAAATCTAATGAACTTGGCGGCCAATTGACATCACCACCACGTAAGATAACACGGCCATTGAATTTGTCGCAATTGGCACCGTCCTGTTGAAACCACATGTCGTCCACATCCATGTCTTCCAACTCGGGCCATACAAAGTTCGTTATTATCTCACGATAGCGCATACCATTCACAGTAACTGCATGACCGGGCTCATTTTGGAAAAAATACGGCCCGATGATGCCACCAGCCCTTAAACAGTCACTCTTTGTGGGTGCATTGGTTTTTCGAGAATCACTCTTGGATTATCATACGCCCAAATGAGGCAATTCAGCTTATTGACGAGTCCACTGAGCCGAAAGTGCCTCATCACTGAAGATGAAGTGCACGATATGCATTTTGATTTGAACGCCCATTTTCGTAATAAGCCTGTAGTGCGATTCACTATGCTTTTTAAACCACAATTGTTTCGTTAAAAATGTTAACCACAAAATTAACCATTTTGCTATTCACTAACACGACATCTGCTGGTGTTAAAAGCCAGCTGTTTCAGTCAGCTGTTATTTTAAACAAAATAAATTGTGGTTTATTAACGCCAACATTCTTGGTGTGGTTAAATCCGCTTAGAAAAGTGTTTATTTTTCTTTGTACCTGATATGACTTTAAGGTAATTAGCCTACAATTTATCCATTTCTTATCACACACCAATTTTCCGTACAGCTTCTTATTTATTTATCCTATTCTTATCAAATAAAATTAAAAAATAAAAAAAATTAATTTAATTAAAATTAAATTAATAAAATAATAAAATAAAATAATTAATATAATAATAAAAATAAGTAATTATTTACGCACTTTGCACAATATCATTTAAAATCTCTAAATTAAAAGGTTTTTGTTTTGTTTTTTTTTAATCTTCTTTATTATTTTATCCTATTTTGATGTTTCTCTTGGCAGAGTCGCCACGATATATCAATTTGAATAGAGAGATATATAAAACTGTTTACCGTGGTTATAAATAAGTTAGTGAATCACATAGTGGTTAGTGCAAACATCAAAATGTGTGGTTAAAGTTAACACTTTTTAAAGTGTTAAAAATAAGTGAATTGCACTACTGAACTCGATTGTGTATCTTTCCATGGTTCAAATTGAGAAATGTCAAATGAAATGCAGAAAAAAACTTTTAGGTGTGGTGCGCATTAAACATCGGCCCTTAAATTTAACCACCCTTGTATAAATTGGTTCTTATGACTCCTGTAAGGAGCACAGGACCTCAACAAATTCGTGATGTTAGGTTTTTTTTCCTTAGCTGCAGCTGTTGTCTGACTTGTTAACTTCAAAAATATCGTTTATATCTTGAAGCTTTATATTTTGTATACAAAGTGGTCTGTTGTGTGTAGGGTTGATTCTACGTAATAGCCCATTTATTATTACACTTATAAAATTATTACAGTAACTGATTGTGGGTTATTAAATTCGTTTTCCGTACTGTTAAAATTGAATAAAAATATAGTTATTTTACGAATAATTTTATTTTTCAACATTTGTGTTTGTTATTCAAAAAACAAACTACCAAAAAATAATGTTTTTCCGTATTTATTTTGTTATGTAGTTTGATGTTTTTCGGTTAAAATATATTTTTTAAATAAATTTTATTTTATTTAACCTTTATTTATTAAATTTCAATATTATTTATTAAGCTTGAGGTTTTTCTTTTTTTATAAAAAATTAGATAACATTTATTTTATAAAAATTCCAACATTTCGATACAGCAATGTGTATCATCGTCAGGGAAATAATTAAACAATAAAAATAACAAAATAATGAAAAAATAATAACAATTGTCACAATAGAAAAAATTATTTACAATTAGAAAAATTTTTATACAAATAATCTATTACATTCTAAAAAATTTTTCAATTTCCTGTTTTATTTTTATACACTAAATGTCTATAATTTTGTGCTACATTTTCCGTGTCTGATTTAAAATTAATTCTTAACAATTCTGGTACTTTAATGATTTGCAACATTTCTAGCATTAAACGTCGTTTATAATTTTTTTCTGTGTTTAAAACTGATACATTCTCAAAGTAAAAACTATTCAATTTTACGGAATATGCTGTTTAATAAATAAAAAAATAAAAAATGAATGTAAAACTCATTTGTTTTAAATGAAATGTAAATGATCCGTTTTTTTAAATGAATTTTAAGTTGTTTCAAATGATAATTTTTTGAGTGTAGAAATCTTCTTCCAAATTTAGTGCGTTTACATTGCAACTTTTTGACAAAAATACTTCAAGTAGACATATCGGGATAAAACTTCTACAATGAGGTCTGTAAAGGGTAAAAAATATAAAAAAAGATAAAATATAATAATGCAATTTCAGTTATGCATTTTATAAAACTTTTTTTTTGTAATAGTCCTATTCCTTCAATTTTTAGGAACGACTTTATACACTACCAGACTATAATAAAAAATGTTGAATATAATACACCGAAAAGAAAAATTCATTCATCTGTACTTAAATCAAGTGCATACAACTTGATTCAAGTATGGATTATTCAAGTGCCACCTACTTAAAATAATACGAAAACGGGATCGACTTAAGTAAAAGTGTAATAAAAACTGATCTCAAACTGAGCTTGATTCAAAAATTCCTTGGCCAAATCCCAAAAGCATACTTAAAATAATCCGAAGGCAGATTAATTTTTACCTAAACATTGCCCCCGCAGAAATAAATTAAGTGACTCTTATTTTGAAAAATTAGTTTTGCTGAAGGCAAATAATTGCTAATTGTTTTTATGTACCAGTATGTATTTAATTTTATTTGCTTTCTTATATTAATTATTAATGAAACTTCCTTATTTTTTATATTACTATTTCCTTTTGTTTTTTAATTTTGTTAATACTTTAATATTAGTATTAATTAATTTACTAAATAATAAAAAGAAAAAATTATAAAATAATTCAATATAATTTTCCACTATCCTGTTAGTGGAGAAAAAAATTTGCACTAAGCTGTAAAAAAGGGGTTTTCACTATCACTAAATTAATTTTAGAGAGAAACTTTCTTGTACCACTACCACTATTGCTTAGTGAGGCTGCTATTTTTTAACTCACCACTAAATAACTATTAGTGATAGTAAACAATTTTGCGCTATCACTAACTTTTAGTGAAAACTGCAAATTTAGTGCACTACCCCCAACTCTGATATGTATGTTACCGATTTATAAATTCTCTGTTTTGTTATGTTTTATTAATAACTCTGTTATTAATTGTTTAGGAAAGCCATTATCCGTTCCATCCTACGCGCTGTACCGGCTAAATTTAAGAATATCAACGATACAAATACGGCGGTTTTATAAAATTCTTTAATTTGGTCCCTGTCGCGCGTAGGATGCCTCTAGATGGGTCAAATGTATGACCAACCGCACTTTATTTTTCATCTCAATCTTTAATTTCTAACATACCTACCCGCTATATCCATTTCTGAAGGGGGCTCCCATACAAAATAGTCAATACAGATGAGAAATACATTGAAAAAAAGCGCCATAACTGCCAAGGAATCGCTCCTAATGGGATAAAATGTATGACCGACCGCAATTAGTTGCTTGTCCTTAACATTTTCTCGAGACATACTTGACCCTTACCTCCATTTCTTAGGGGGCTCCCATACAAATATTGCGTTTTGTGAAATTCTTAAATTAATTAAAATTTGTGAATAAAATCAAAAGTTGCTAACAGATTTGAGTCATTTGTGGCTTGTTTTGTTTTCAGCTTTGTTTTTTATAAGTTCGCAAAAAATTAGAAGGAAAACTGCATTTTCCAATTTTTTTTTTTATGAATTTTTAAAAAACAAAAATTTCGAAATTTTGATAAAAATATTATTGTTTTTTTCCAAAAAAAAAATTATGTTTTTTAAATGACTGGGCATATTAGAAAAAAGTTTTACTTTTCTTAAAGGAAATTGTACTGCGAAATTTCGTTTTTTTTAGTTTTTTCAATAAGCTAAAGCGTTTTTTTGTTAAGCGAATACATATATGTTGTGCAACCTCCTCCATTTTCGAAATAACGGTATGTCTCGAAAACAAGATTCAGCGTACCCGAATTAGGTTAAAACGACAAGTGCCCAGCTTATCTAAAAAAAGTGCCAATGCCGAGCACAGTGTAATTCTATCACAAGATGCTGATTTTTCTTAAATCATAAATCTAACAATAAAGGTAGAAGTACGTAATACGCGTTAATTCGTCGACGTTTGTCGTGCGTTTAAAAACTTTAGCGCATGCACAATTGCAAGTTACACAACGCGCGTTACAAAAGCCGTTCCTGTCAGCTGTTTTTTATTTGTTTACTTATTTTTGCATTGAAAACGGATTCGGAAGTATATTAGCTTTTCCTCAACAATAAATTTCAGTGCATTTATCAAATATGAAAACCTGGGAATTTAGCACGTCATACGGAAATCGTATTATAATAAATTTTGTATTCCCGAAAATAACTTTGATAATATACATACTTGCATGTGCACGTGCAAAAAACTGAATTGGCAAATTGGTTTTTTTGTTGTTTTCTTACGAAGACAGTAGAATGAAGCAGTTTGTTTTTTAATTTTGTTTTTTCTTTTTACCCACTTACAACTACAATTCGAGTCGGAAAGAACCCAACCAATTGTAGGGGAATGTAAGTAAAGATAAACTCACTGTTTATTGTTGGTGTTTTGTTTTGGCTTTGATATTGTTACAAGTAAGACTTTGAGTGTTTATAATTCTTATTCGCTTTAGGGTTTTATTTGTATAATATTTTTGGCTTTTCTAAAATCTCTGGAAAAGGTTTCCTGATGAGCTGGCCTAAGCACCCAGTGAAATGCGCATAGAAGCTAGCTTTTCCTCAACAATAAATTTCAGTGCATTTATCAAATATGAAAACCTGGGAATTTAGCACGTCATACGGAAATCGTATTAATAATAATATGATTTTTTTATTTTATTGAATTTATTCTTTTCATATAAATATTGTATGTTTTTGAACCTCTTCAATAAGTTTTTCTTTCACGATTCGCAAATTTGTTAAATTTTTCTTTTGATTGTCAGCTGATTACTTGTCAAAAATACACGACGCGTTAAAAAGTTCAAAGTTAACCAACTTTCTGGCGCTAACGCGTCAAAATAATTTGCATGTAGCTTGTTCTTTTAAAATACACTAGTTTAACTTTTTTTGACAGAAGTCTACAGAGTGCGCGCGCACTAACGCGTGGTATGTACTTCTACTTTAAACTATTCTTCTAATTATCAAGGTGGCCAAATATGATAGATAGTCTTGAATTTTATTCCTTTTCTATTGTAAATTTAATGTCTGAATGAAACGAGTTAAACATATATAACTTGTGCTGTTCTTGATCTCCGGCATCATACAAAAAAATCCGTTTTATAATTAATTTTTCATCACGTATATCAAAAAATTTCTCCATAAATGTATCTGCTACAATTGGAGAATCGCCAGCACCCATTTAAAAATATTTATTTTTTGTTGTTGCTTTCTACAGAAATTTTGTATTAAATTTAAAAATTTTAAACGCTGCATATCTTGTGGCGTTGAAAATTTTAATATGCAATGTGAATTTCTGTAGAAACAAAGTTATGAAATATTTTTGACACTGTTTGTGCTTTCAATGTAATTTTTGGCGTTGCTTTGCGTATTAGACAATTAGGGCCTAAAATCAAAACTTTTTTTAAAAAAATAGAACATAAACTAAACATAATTAAAAAACATATAGTATTTATTATTTGCGACTAAATAAACCCTCTTCTTTGGCTTTTGCGACCATACTGTAGAGACCATCAGTGAACTCTAAGCAAACCGGTGTAATTTGATTGGCCGGCAAGAAGAAACCGTACTGGCCACGATCACGTAATTCAATGGTGGCGGTAAATGGTATATTTTTAACACCATATGCCCAATCCTTGGCAGATCCTGTGACAGGATCTTCAAAGGTAAATAAAATATTTAAACAAAATTTCTAAAATATAACTATATGTATAAACTTACAATTTAATAAGCCACTGGCACCACTTAAGAAATTCGTGCCATATTTGACCTTTGCTGCATCGGCAAAAGCTGTGGCAATACGCAGCATTTGATCATAATTGGGTGGAAACTCGGTGGTAGTATGGCCATAGGGTAAAAGCACAAAATTGCCATAAGAATGAAGAGCCAAATACATGCGTATGTAACCGTCTTTAAAGCGATTAACAAAACGTTCTAAAGCGATCACTTCGGGTTCAGATTCGCTCTTAGCGCCACCATACCAATGATCGCAAGGAACATCAAAGTTATAGCCACCGGCTAGAGAATTAAAATTAATGAATTAAAATGTATGTCTTATTTATTTTAAGTGAACAAAAAAAAACTTCTTACGTCCCCATTTATAACCAAAATTACGATTCAAATCAGTGCCATAGCAAGGACCCGAGGAATTATAGAATCCAGTAGGCTTACGATTCTTACGCCACAATCTGTTCACATGATGAGAGTATTCAAAACCGTCAGGATTTAATACAGGCACATATATCCAATCGTAATTTTCTCTTAAATGCACCATTTTTTCATCTCTGGAATTCAGCAAATTATTTACAAAACAACTGCTGGTGGCCGAAGAAATCCATTCAATGGCATGTATATTCGAGTCAAGGAAAATGGCTTTATTTCCAGGTTTAAAGGAAATTTTTACAGCATAAATGGGTCTACCTTCATAGGAACGACCAATTTTATAGAGTTTAACTGTACGGCGATTTCTTGCTTTCAATTTTTTTAACCAACTGTAGATAACGGGTAAATCATGATATTCAGTCCAACTCATTTTAGCTTGAGTTCGATTAAAATGTCGGGGTTGGGCGTCTTCAATGGCACTAAAGAAGTGACAATTAGATCAGGAAGATCTCTATTAAAAGCAATTTAAAAACATACATACCTTTGTAAATCACTTATAACACACTTATAATCTAATTCCAAGAAACGTAGCTGCTTTTCCAATTTATCCTCATTAGCAGGATCGATAACAACATCGTAACCAAAACCGGGACCACGGAGTTCATTTAAATAATGTAACTGGTATAGAAATTGAAGAAAAAAAATAATAAGATTGTTTATATTTGTTAAATATTTAACCAACTATTGCGCATTTGCAATAACCTAAACATTTTCTACTCACCGGTAAGTTATTACCAAGTTTCTGGAATTCACTTAATTGTTGTTCATCCGCTACATTCACTCTATAAACCTTAAAGTCATCATAGCGTGCTGCCGATAGATTCGCCTCACTTTGCGCTAACAGGGCCAAACAGCCTACAAACACTAACAGTAACCGCATGTTGTCTTTCTCGTTTGCCGTCAATTTTTTGTTTGTTTAAATTTTAGTTGGCAGATGACTCTTTTATATGAATTTCACTCGATTTTAAATTGGGTTTCAGTGTTCGTTTCACTCGACTTTAAATTGGATTTCATTGTTTGTTGACTTTTAAATAAACAAATAGAAAATGTTGTAAGTTTTTAAATATTTAATTGTTTGAACGCGTTTTCGTTTTCTGGTACTTTCTTATCATTCTTTTATCGTTTTTTTAATTTTTTTAGTACCATATCCCTTAAATGCGCATTGTATCTTTTAAAATATAAATAAAAACCGAAAAATTCTTACGGTTCTAATTGTGGTACAAATTAAATAAAAATAAATTTAACGTTTTAAAAATATTATAACTCATATTTTTAAAAAAGCACTGTCGAAGAAATCTTCAGGTGCCTGATTCTGGCAGTCGTGATCAAGTACTTTCTCGATTCGAAAGCAATTTTATTTCAGTCGATACTTAACAAATCGAAATTATTTTTTCAGTATTGTGAATCTCAAGTAAATGCTTTATAACACTGCAAAAATAATTCCGATTTGTTCAGTATTGACTGAAATAATTAGATAACAAATTGCTTTCCAATCGAGAAATTACTCGATCACGACTGCCAGAATTAGGCCCCTGGACTTTTGAATTTGAGAGAGTTTGAAAGAAACTAATGCTTTTAAGTATCTTTAAAGATACACTGTGCATTCTTCTACAAATTATACATTCGCTTGTATTTGAATTATGTACTGCGTTGTGGTGCATGTTCATTTATATCGTTACGTTACTGCCTTTTCAAAAACGTTTTTGGTTTATTTCCTTTGTAATAAACCTCTTGAGTTTTTTTTGTTGCAACTTAAATAAAATAAAATGAAATGCGCATAGGACTAGGTTATCCCATCAACAATACCCTGCGGGAAATTTGCGTCCATTGGTCCAACAGACGAGACTGGCCCTGGGATTTGTGAATATAGAAGTTGTTCAAAAAGAAAGGACTCACGACCAGTAAAAGGAAAAACAATCCCCTAACTGGTTTATAAGGAACAAAAAGGTAGAAAAAGTAATGAATTACAGTACAGTCTTCACCGGTGCTGTGACACAGTTTTTTGGTACTTTCTAAAATTTGGTTCTTTAATTAAGTTCTTGGACACGTTTTATTGAAATAATACTACATGATAGTAACTAACACTTAACACGTTCATTGAGAATAGATCTGTGATTGGTCAAATGGTGTCTATTGATTCCCTCCAATGGCAACACCATGTGAAAGTGATAGGTCTTATTCATATAAAGTGTTAGAACTAGACCCGGTCTCTATCACCAAAGACCTATCACGGAACTACTTTCCTGTCAGTTCGCTTCCCTCTATGGTAAAGAGATGTACAACTTTTAAATGTGATTGAATTCCATATTGTAAGTCAGGGTGGTTACTTTCTATTGCGATGCGAATGAAAATGGTAGCAAATCTACCGATTGGTACTCTTTAATGCGTTTGCGCATTTGTCTTTCGCGTCTATTAATTTTTTCCTTTTCCCAAATCATCACTATTTATTTTACTTAAACTTTCCAATTTCAAATATTTTTACATATTTTAGCATTTCATTACTGTCAATCTGCGCCATCTTTCATTTTTTTTGCCAGTATTGATCCATTTTCAAAACATTCTGCGAAAGTGATAGAATAGAAAGTACCAAGTTAACGTTTACCTTTCGCATCGAAATTGTTTTCGGATCGCAATAGAGAGTTGCCCCCCTGTATTGCTTATGTGTAACATTATTGTACTTATATTATTGTTTTATAATTTTTAAATAGACAATCGCTTGAAAAAAGTCGACAAACAATCGACGAAACGTCGAGAACAAATATTAAAATTAAAAATTTAATTTTATTTACATAGAAGAAATGTAGGCCCTATTAGCTTGACAAAAATAATATTAAAAAATTTCAGGGTTTTTATTTAAAATAAAAATTGAGAATTCAGCACAATAATCAAAATCTTTTAAATTAAAAAATTTTTGTATTCCTACAAAATTATTTTGATATTAAACTGTGCACGGCTAAAAAAACTAAACTGGCAACATGCTTTATTTATGTTTGCGAAAAAAATTAAGCAAGTTGTTTTTGTTTTCATTTTGTTTTTTCTTAACCTACTACCAACAACAACAATTAATGAAAAATTCCAACCAATTGTAGTGGGGAATGTAAGAAAAGATAAACTCACTGTAAATTGTTGTTGTTTTTGTTTAAGCTTTGATATTGTTACAAGTAAAGCTGTTGCTTATAATTCTTATTCGCTTTAAAGTGTTATTTGGTTTCATATCTTTAGTTTTTCTAAAATCTTTTGTGATGAAGTTTCCTGACGATCTGGCCTATGCAACCAGGGAAATGCACATAAGAATAGCTTCTCCCTTCAACAATAAATTTCAGTGTTTTTATCAATTGGGAATTGAGCACGATAAACAAAATCTTTTAAATTTAAACATTTTTGTATTCCCACAAAATTACTTTGACAACACTTTTATTTAGTTTACAATTTGTATTTAGAACTAAGTCACTGTAACAACCGTAATTTGCAGCTTTTATTCACAGCTTACTATTGTGGTCTACACACGTTTGTACTAATACTGACTTTATAATTTTCTTCGCGTGTGGAACACGAGCTCAAGACGTGTTCGCTTTACTAACATTTAAAACAAAAACAAATTTTGAAAGTTTGTTTTTGTTTTAAATGAAGTTAAACGAACGAGTCTTGCGCTCGTGTTCTACAAACAGGCAATTAGAAAAATTGCTGCTCAAACTCAACAATAAATTAACGAAATGCCTATTAAATTCAAGGATAAGTAGAGTTCGTATTTGCTCATGAGTGTGCAGCTCATGTTCTTAAATTTGATCTCATGCGCATGCGCATGAGCATTGATAGATGAAACTCATGCGCACAAAATACTAGCGCATGCTAGTATTTTAAACAATGTTTCCAGAAATGCAGTTTATCGTGTCAAATAGTATTATAAAATAGTTGCTAGTCAAAAATTAAGGTATTTGGATATATTGAACATTCCTACATAAATTTATTTAAATAAATAACTTTATGTTACATTTTTCTTCTATTTATGAAGTTTTAATTTATGATGAACAGAATATGAACGTTATATACCAATTGGAATAATAATTATTTATAATGGAAAAAACAGAAGCACCAATTTTTAGGCAAATTTTGTGCTAGTTCGTTTTCGTGAATTGATCGATTTTTAATAATTCGAATTAAAAAACACTTGCAGTTAATTTGTAAAAAGTTAATGGAATTTTTTGGTTTTATGTTTTTGTAAACATTTTACTAAACCATCCAAAGCAGCCCAGCAAAAACTTTACTTACAATCCTACTTTTAATGACTTCCTGATTTCATTGCTTTGTAGCTTTATTCGCCACTTTTTGGATTATCAGTTATATATTAAATAATAACTTTATTATTATATCTTAAATAAGTTATAATTATATATTTTAAAAAAAATTTAATATAATGATGTAGATAAGCTATTATAATACGATTTTAAATAATTATTTAAATCAATTTGTAGTATATTACGTTAATATTTATTAGACATTCGGTAATACTATATAACTTTAACAATAATTTTAATGTGAAATCCATGAAAGATCCAGAAATCAACCAAATGTATGTAACTATGTATCTTCTTTATATAAATCGGCTAAGGCAAAACAGTTAAGAACACTTTTCTCCCCAGTTTGCCCAGCGACTGGAATAAAAAATACACCATTTGAAAGGTATTTGCTGGCAGAAGTGCACAATATATATTTTATTAAAATCTGTTCAATATGTTCAGAGTTATAAGCGTTCAAATTTGATACTAACACATATGCATAACATATAATTAAAAATTTAGTTTTTTTTCCAATTATCAAATAATAAAAAAAATAGGGTGGTCGATTATTCGACATTTGCAAGAAACCGGGTTTCGAATATTTCGACAATATAAAACTTATATATTAATCGGCACAGGCAAACCAATTACGATCGATAATTTTCTTTGTTCATCATATTAAAAAAAAATATGGCCGAATTTCGACCATTAGGAAAACACTTGTATACATAAATATGTTCCAAAAAATATTTTTGTTATTAGAACACTAGTAGTTATATTGATCTAATGTAAAGGATGTTTTTTGAACAACATAACATTTACATTACACGCATATCTATTACATTGTTAGAGCTATAAATGATTTTGTGCAGCCAAAACACTCTTTCTTAAATGTGTTCTTACATTTCGAAAAATTTATTATTGTGTACACTCTCATGCATATAAGAGCAACCTTATTTAGTATATTTTAACCTTTTTGAATTAATTTGCAATAACTTATTTTTGTCCTCTTTTTGTAACTATATATTTTTATAAAACTTTTAAGTATAAAAAAACATAATATTTTTTAGGTTATAATTGGCTAAATTATAAGGGATTACTTTTGGGACATCGCGAACAAAAATAAGTACTTTTTCTAGTAGAAAAGTAATAAAAATTTATTATTATTTTATTGACTTATTTTTTAACGAAATTTTAATTAAAATTTAATGTATGTGACCTTCTCCGAGAAAAGTGTGAAAATTAAGTTTTGAGAAAAACACGTTTAAAGTTATTCTACACCCTTTTAGGTACCAGAATCCACTCTTAAGTCCAAACCCGTTTTTTGACACACTGACCACACTGATATTAAAATTTAAAAATGAATATGTTGTTTTTATTTTTCGTTTCTGATGAAAAAAAAACATTTTGTACGTAAAAGTTTTTTTATTTTATCAACGAAAATTTTTTATTTAAGTTTTTGGTTCTTAATTTTTAATGCCTGGATATCAAAAAACTAAAGTATTTTTTAAGGTTTATCGAAAATTACAGTGTGGTTGAAGTACTATTAGCTATTGAATTGTTGCTGGCTTATCGACGTACACCTTTTCTTTCAAATAACCCCAAAGAAAGAAGGCCATCGGTCTCAAATCACATGATCTTGGCGGCCAATTAACATCGTCACTATGTGAGATAACACGGCCATTCAATTTGTCGCGCAAAAGAGCCATTGTTTCGTTAGCTGTGTTCCTGTTGAAACCACATATCGTCCACACCCATATCTTTCAATTCGGGCCATAAAATGTTCGTTATCATCTCACGATAGCGAACACCATTCACAGTAACTGCCTGACCGGCCTCATTTGGGAAAAAATACGGCCCGATGAAGCCGCCAACCCATAAACCGCACCAAATAGTCACTCTTTGTGGGTGCATTGGTTTTTTGACAATCACTCTTGGATTATCATTTGCCCAAATTAGACATTTCTGCTTATTGACGAAGTCACTGATGTGAAAATTTGCCTCAGCACTGAAGATTATTTTCTTCGACTGTTGCCATTTCTTGCAACCATTCTGACCATTGACGCCGTTTAGAATGGTCAAGAGGCTTCAGTTCTTGAGTCAATTGGACCTAGTAAGCGTGTAAATGCAAGTCTTCATGCATAATGTTCATCAACGACCTTCAATCTTCCTACAGACCCGGTTTTCTTAAATTTTTGGACGATTTTTCCGATTAAATGCACATTTGGACGATTAAAATGACCGAAAAAATCACGAAGTGCACGATAAGCATTTTGATTTGAAAGCTCATTTTCGTAATAAGCCTGAATAACTTTAACGCCCTTAAAATTTAGCCACCTTTTACAAAGCCATAGTACAAAAACAACAATAAGAAGAAATCCGAATAAAATCCCCAAAAATAAAAAGTTCCCTTCAAATCAAATTTTTATCCCCGTTCTAAAAGTTCCCAATTTGGGTAAAAATCCCCTTATCTGACGTCACTGGTTGAATTGGTTCAAACACACGTTTTTTAAGAGCATAGTCTTCTCTTTCTAAGCAAATTTTTTTGATGTCATTTTTTTTTTTTTTTCGAATACAGAATACGAAAAAATCAGAATAAATAATTGTATTAATTTCAGGTTTTTTTTTTTATTTATTCCTCACCCAAGAAATCACTGTCGATCACAGTGATGTCAGATTAGGGAATTTATCCCCAAATTGGGGATTTATAAATGAGGCAATTAAAACTGATTCATCGTACTTAGCATTAGATTCACTGGATTTGGTCTACGCTTTTGAAGCATAAATAAAATCGATAGATTCAGTATTGTCATTGAAAGTAAAGAAAATATTTTTTTTTATGTCTTATTTATTTTATAGCAACAAATGTTGTCCTACCAAATGATTTTTTTTCTACAAATATATGCTGTTACTCATTAGGATAGCCCAGTTGAAAGGTCAAGGGCGCAATAGGTAATAAACTAGCAATTAACAAAGAACATATTTTCAAGAACAAGTATTTTGATAATTTCACCGAGTGGTTTACTAACACGGAGTGAAATTTTAGCGAAAAGGTAAGACTCCATTAGTGATTGCTCGAATTGGAGTTTAACCCATAGTTACAAGACCCATAAGTGTTTCTCCTTGTATTCCTCGTTATAGCAGACATTATAGCAGGGTGGGGAATCTTTTAATTCCCTGTTAGTGTTTTTTTTTAAACGACACAGGAAATTAGGAAATTAGTGTCCTATGACAATAAGGACAGCGAGAGGAGGAGGGCAGTATCACGTGCAGGAATTGCTGAATTAAGAAACCAACACAATTACCCATAATTTTGTTCTTGCATTGTGATTTATAAGAGAAAATAATCAAATTAAACCTGAATTGTTTTGATAAAAACCCAAAATATCAACGTGTCATTATTTTTCTTGTAACGACACTGGACAAGGCTGAGTATACCCCAAAAAAAGCCGTAACAGTTTGTTAAATGGCAAGACATTTTTGACAAACAAATATTTTGAACTAATTTTTAAGATGCCAATGGATAACGACCATTTAAAGTTTTAGTCAGCACTGTATTTTGTACCAACAAGTAATACTAATGCAGTGAATACAATTAAACAAAAACTGAGAAATAAAATGCAATGCGAATTGCTTGAATAATTTTTTTGAATGAGTAATAACTTTAAAAGTAATTAAACTTGTTGCAATATGTTTGAACTATCCCCAGAAATGGTAAAGCCGTTAAATTGTAGAAATATGTACCAAACAATTTAGCAGCATGATAAATTTGATTGTGAACGTTTTGACTTTGTTAATCAAATTAACATTTATTGAGTTGATGTAAAATTGTCAAAAAAAAAACAGTTTGGGGAATTATATAAAAAAAAATCTGACAAATCTGGTCAAACGAAATGCACAAGCATCTACATAAATTGACGCATAAACGCGTAACGAAATTTAAATCCCATGTTAAACCAACAGCGAATGTGTGTTGCCGAGCAGGTTTGATTGTATGTATGAATGCAAAATAATGTTTTTGATGGTGTTGATTAAGTGTGAAATTTTTGTCCGAGTGTTGTCACGGCGCACTATGCTTCGAAAAATAGACAAAAAAATGGCTAAAATCATGCTTAAATCAGCGTTCGAAAATAGATGTGTGTAAAACACAAATGCTAATAGTGTTTGTGTAGTAAATCATTAAAAAAATAACGTTTTCCTGTTTGTCGTCCTTAAAACACAAAAATAATACTGTTCTTATCCAACTCAACAAAAAGGTGAGCACATTTAATTCCGTTCAATTGAAATTATTTCGAGCGAAATATTTGTCCATTTTTCCTATGTAAATTCAATTGTAAAAATGGGAAAAGGGGAAAAACTCCCGGGGAATTTGTATTCATAATTGGGCTGATAATATTTAGATTTTAGCGATATTTTTAAAACATTTTAAGCATAATAAAAAATTTTGCGGTTTCTAGCGATTTTTGAAGTGTGATTTGACGGGAAGTCTTAAAAAAAGTTGGCAACACTGTCCCTGATCTAGAAACATAAACTTTCGCTCCTTTATTGCAACATGGTCACATCTCCAAAAAAAAAAAAATCAAATTTGGCAAAATGCGATTAAAGTTTATATACAGATTTAATAAATTATATTTTGCTATAGCTTCGCTTCAGTTTTAGATATTATTCTGATTTTGTTTACATACATTTAAAGAAGCTTTGCTTAAATAACCTAAAATCTTTAATATTTTGAGATATGACTATGTTTTAATAAACCCACGAAACGCAATATTATTACAGTACCGGACTGTAGTTTATTTAAGAAGTATTCCGTT
Source organism: Pollenia labialis (assembly GCA_949318255.1). Lineage (NCBI taxonomy): Eukaryota > Metazoa > Arthropoda > Insecta > Diptera > Polleniidae > Pollenia > Pollenia labialis. Next base: position 128,873,981 of record OX439141.1, read on the forward strand.
CAGCCATTTGAAAATAAATAAACATTTCAAATTCCAAGCAAATTTATTTTTAACTGATTCTAACATTTATTAAAAAAATAATATTGTCCGTTGATTAAGTTAGATGCTGCATTATGTAAAATTAAATGAAAATTTCATTTAATTTTTACTGCCAAAAATTCAACTGCGAATTCCGTAAAAACAAATGAATATTCAGTTATTTCATATAATTAAATCCAAATTTTTAATATTTTAATCAGGTTTAAGTTCATCAAATTTAATTTTCATTAAATTATTTTTATGAAGAAAGGAATTTTACAACATGAAAATTAATTAAAATTGTTATTGATAATCATTCATTCTTGACTGACCTGAGATTCGAACCCAGGCGGCTGGTTACCATGACATGTTTCGATCACAACCACTTGATCTCCTCGGATGGATTTGCCGTCTTACACTCGCAGCCATCGACGACTGCTGACGTCAATAGTCAAACATCAATCCTTAAACCAAATTGTATTTTTTAACCTTTGGTAGATCGAAATTTGCTTTTTTTTTTGAATGATTATCCATTTTAATTGATTTTACATGTTTTCCTAATTCCTGTTTTTTCCGTACGTATGTCAAGAAGTCCAAAGTACATTTTTTTTGTTTTTTCATTTTGTCTTTCTTTTTCTTGTTGACCTTTTTCAGCACAACTTGAATATATAATTTATATAATTTTAAAAACGATTTGCTTGTTTTGTGTAAAACAATTGTCAGTTTCTTAAAATAATTAAGTTAAAAAATTAAGAGTTAAAAGTAAAATAATTGCGAAACCATATCGGTCATGCTGCTGGTGTCTTATAATTGAGAGTTCTTCTCTAAACAACGTGGTCAGTACAGTAAAACAAACTTGTGTAAACGGGATAAGTAGATAATAATATGATAAAAACAAGGGGACAGGTGTCTGTCTGGTATTTTGTAGAAATTCGGGTTTGAATTTAATAAAATTACTGAATATTCCTTGGGTTTTTACGGAATATTCAGCTAATTTTTTGATATGTAGTTAATTTATATAAAATTACTAAAAATTCTTTTGTTTTTACGGAACATGGAGTTGAATTTCTGACAGTAAAAATTAAATGAACTTTTCGTTAAAAATAAATGAAAAATAAGCAGACCGGTTTTTAACTGAATTTTCATTTATTTTGTATTACAAGTTCAGTTAATTTTACGTACAGAATATTGTGAGTGTAGTTAAATATACATACATATTTACAAATTAATTTTTTTTATTGTTTCGAAAAAATAAATTTCTTTGAACAAGAAAATCCATAATAGTTTCTTGATTTTAACTTATTTCGTTTGTATTTAGTATAATTTTCTTAAATAAAGAAACATTTTGCTTTAATCAAGCAACATATTCACCCCTATCGTGAATAACAAGTGGAATTTTTGTTCCCATGAAATTTTCATTTCCCTCGAAGGGCAAAAGCAATCATGAATCTCATGTGAAAAATTGTTCACGCTATCAGTTCCAGTGAATGTAACAAAAAAGAAGAAAGATTAGGAAATATTAAAAATCAATGAAATTTATGTTCAAAAATATTTACGTATATATTTTAAAGAAAACTGAAAATAATAAAGCTTAAGGATTAGTATTGGAGGGATAGGTTGATTGCAACGTTAATTTTTTGCACTTTTTAAATTTTATGTTGTCAAATATTTCCCAAAATTCTGCCACCACGTCTTTCGAAAGCTTCTTGTTTTGCATTTTGTTGGCCAATATATCGGTTGGTGCCTTATTAACGGATCTAGCCCTTAATATTTGATTTATAGGAGGAAATAGTCACATACATGTTCTGTTCTCCAGTAAAAATGAAGTGAGAAAATCTTAGGGAAATGTGAACAAATTACGAGGGAAAAAACTTTTCACGATAAGGGGAATTTTTTCACGTGAACATTTTTTCACGTTATTATTCTCTTTTGAATTACATTTTTTTCATGGGAGTTTTTCATGATCGCAAATATGTGAAAAGGGGAAAAATTACGAGGGAAAAATTATTCACGATAGGGGTGATTAATTAAGAATAAATAATTTTTGGCTTAGACGCGATCATGCAATGTGTTCTTGATTCAATTCATATTTTCTGGTGATAAAGTAAATGATTCGATTCGTTTATATTGTTAAATTGTGTTTCACCAAAGTCGTGTGAAATAATTAAAAAAAATTTAATTCATCTACTTTTGAGCTTAATAACGTTAACAGATGTCTTCAGTAAAATTTGATGGCCGTTTTTTGTTGTTTCTTACAACATATAAACACTCTATCTTCCATTTTTCGGGAAATTTTAGCCCCTTTTTTAAAAATTCTTATAGAAAACCACTAAAACTTGTGTGTTTAAAAATTTAAAATGTTCAATAAACATTAAAGCTGGGTTTAGGCGATCTCAGTTAAACAAGGTTTAGTTAATCTGAAAAGAGATTTGTGCCGCCATTACCAAGTTTATACAAAATTTTGGCGAAACAGCTGAGATTTGCTTAAAATGTTTGTCTTTAATAAAATAATAAAAAAAAAATCTCATTTCGCCGGAAAAGTCCGAGTTTTGAGACTCCTTTAACTTAAGTTTAAACTTAATCCACATTTCAAAAACCCGGTCTAAATAGTTTTTTTTACTTAACCCTAGTACTCTATTCAAATTTGTGAAAAATGTTGAGCAACATTAATTATTTCACCCGAAAATTTTGACATGTATATATCCATGTTACCTATCATACTAGTTTGTACAATTTGACGTTTTTATTTCCTGCAAAGTATGCGACATTGTTTTGCGTATGTAAGCAAATCCCACATGTCTTTAATTAAAAATAATTAATTTATTTTATTTTTTAATATCTTATTTAATAATCAATTCATACTTTTTTGCTTTTGCTAAAAATTCCACGTGAAATAAATGCAGCGTACATTATTTCGCAGTTGTAAAAAAATGTTGCCAGAAACATTTCGGAACATTTTCACAAAATGAACAGGGTACAACTCTATCAACATTATTTCATAGATATTCCGCACAAGTTTTTTTCATATGCGTTTTGATGATTAGAGTACCAGGCTTTATTCCAAACGTCTTTGAAAAAAAATCTAAAAACTTCATTGGGCCATAAAAAATAACTCGAGCTATGTTTTAACAAACCTTCGGTGTTTTTGGTTTACTAATGATATACCCATTTAAGATACACTCGGAGCCCCTAAATTTGTTGCAAGTTATGTAAAATAACTTTTAAATAATAAGTTAGATTCAATTAAATTATAAAGTGAAGGTTGTAATCAAGGCAAAATCTGTTATGAACACGAAGCAATAACCTTCGACTTTTATGTAAAGAAATTTTCCCTTACTACAAGAAATTGCAATGAGTAGGACTGCGGGAGCCATTGATAGCTAGCAAGCAGGCGGGCGGGAAGGTTCGGTCCTCTATTGAAACAAAAGGCGGTTAACCTTACAGAAGGATTTCTTGTAGGCTCCATATTTTTTTTTACTAGATAGACGACTATAAGTATCGCATAGCCCGTGTATAGCCATAAAGATATGCCTTTAAATAAAAATACTAAACAAAACATACTCTATTCACTATACCAGTGATGCCAACTTAGCTATTAAGGGGCCATATTTGGCTCTTTTTAATTACTCCTGACTCTAAATTTTTCCCGTTGGGTCCTTTTTTAAAAAAGAGCTAACACGGGCTCTTTTCAAACGCAATATTGGAACGTTTGACACTTTTTGCATTTATCAGTAAATACTCCCATTTTTACCCTCTTGTTTCGTCTTTGGTTCAATTATATATGTGAACACATATTTTGCTAGGGCCAAAAGTATAGAAAGTCTTGGGAATCAAATCCTGTGGTTAAAAATGGATTAAACCAACAAAAGATCCGTCGAAAGCTTTATGCAAATATTACAATTCAATAATAAAAGCTAAATATTTTCATTTAAGGCGACATGTTTTTGTCATCTGACATGCCAGACGCAAAGTCATCTGACAAAATTTCAATCTCTGGGCTCTATTTTCTTCTGACAAACCACCTGACATCAGAAATCTATGCCGGAAAGAAACCGGCGGCGGCGTCCACTATTGACGGAATCATTAGCCGGCTGAAGTTAATATTTTACAATACCGATTTATGTATGATCATCTACCATGGAATATAGATTACTAAAATATATCTATAGAAAACGTTTCATAATAATATCCTAAATTGGTATCTTTGAATTAAAAGAAAACAAGTTAGAGTGCTAAATTCGGCTGTGCTTAATCTTTAATACCCTCCACCGACTGTTCGAATATTTCGATTATTTATTATTAATTTTTCTTTATAAAAACAGACATCATCATTAAAATTGGTTGGTTTGAGGTTTAACTCTATATTAAATTATTTAGCAATTTAAACTAGCTTGAGTTACAGTTTCAATTCAAATTTTGTTATGATAGCATTATTTTTAATGGTTTTAGGCGTACTAAACGTTTTTCCGGTAGTAGTGTTTATATGGGGCCTAGGGTAAATTATAGACGGGTCTTTACGAAATTATACAGCTTGATTTCCAGTCGAATAAAACAAATTTTTGCAAAATCTTATCTCATTCCGTGCCTTGTTCAACCATTTATGTTATTTTTTGTAACAAAATATAATTTTTTTTAGCTGGTGGTTCCACATTTTGATTCATAGCTCTGGTCCTACTGCACCGATTTTGCTGAATTTCAATCCCAAACTACTTAGGATAACTACAAGCAATTTGGCATGAAGTTTGTTCATTTCTTTTGAGTCGTTCGAAAGTGAGCGTGTTTTCAACAGACGGACAGACGGACATGGCTAAATCGACTTAGAATCAATCAAGGACCCAGAATATATATGCTTTATGGGGTCTGAGATGAATAATAAAAAAGTTTCACATGGAATGACAAACTTAATATACCCTCTTTACTACTAATTGTGGTGGAGGGTATAGAAATGTTAAGATGGCTAAACTATTTTACGGCGCAAATAAAAATTGCACACGCAAATCTTGCTTTATATACTGCTGTATATACACCATTTTTAGCAATGAATAAATTCAATTTAAACATGTAAAAAGTCAAAATTTTTTATAAAATCAAACATATGGCCACAAGAAGAAAACAATTTTACTCTTTTTGAAAATGGCTTTTCATATTTTTAATTCTATTTATTAAAATGTTACATATCGTTAGCTAAATACAAAAAATTCAAAATCGTGTTTTTGATAGGTTATTATATACGCCATTGAACTACATGTCTTGACAAAATTGTATATTCTTGCGATCATAATGTTTGCCTTTATTAACAAAAAACAAAGGGACGTAACTACAAGAGTGTTTTTGTTTTATAACAGCAAAATTGCGTAATAACCCATTTTTATTTCTAACAAAATATAATGAAATGAGTTTGTTTTAAAATTGTTTGCAGAATTCCATGAACGACTTATCAATGCATGTTTTTTGGATGTTTATAGTTTTAATTTTATAACGTTTTTTGCTTCTCCTGTAAAATTATATTTTTGTTAGTTACGCCTTTTTGCATTTTAGCTAACGATATTGTAATGGGTATTCGTATGAAATTGTTATGTAATCATTTTATTAAACATTAAAATGTATATTACATTTTATTAAAATAATTGAGTTTGAAGTTCAAAAATTAATAATAAATGGATTTAAAACAGGACAATCTTTGATTTTTAAATTTAGCACTTTTTAGCTCTTTTTGATTGCTCGGTCGGCACGTTTTGCCATTAAATAGTTGGCATCTCTGCACTATACCCTGGAGTAGCTCTCTTTGGTGAAGTTAAAGAGCTTTTCTGATACCCTCCCAATACCTAATGTCCTAATGCTAATGTTTCAATTAAGCACCCCATCATAATTGAGTACGCCTAATTAATTATCCACCCTCGAAAACACTGAAAAACCAATTAAGTTATTCATGTTGTTAACATAAGAATTTATTAAAGGTAAAGGGTGGTTACACTTTAAGGTTGTTTTTGAATAAAACATATATATTATAGACGTACACCTTTTCTTTAAAATACCGCTAAAGAAAGAAGTCCAACGGTGTCAAATCATATGATCTTGGCGGCCAATTGACATCGCCACCACGTGAGATAAAACAGACATTGAATTTGTCGCGCAAAAGAGCCATTGTTTCGTTTGCTGTGTGGCAATTGGCACCGTCCTGTTGAAACCACATATCGTGCACATCCATATCTTCCGATTCGGGCCATAGAAAGTTCGTTATCATTTCACCATACCGAACACCATTCGCAGTAACTGCCTGACTGCTCTTTATGGGTGCATTGGTTTTTCGACAATCACTCTTGGATTTTCATTCTCCCAAATGCAGCAATTCTGCTTATTAACGAATCCACTGAAGATGATTTTCTTCGAAAATTGATCATCCACTGTTGCCGTTTCTTGCTATTATTCTGACCATTGATAATGTTTGGAATAATCAAGAGGCTTTAGTTCTTGAGGCAATTGCACCTTGTAAGCGTGTAGTTGCAAGTCATTATGCATAATATGCATCAACGACGATCGTGGGAGGTGCAATTGTTGGCACGACGACGAGTTGAGGGGGACGGCTCTTCAGCCACACTACCGCGAACAGCAGCAATACTTACAGACCTGGTTGGCTCAAATTTTTGCACGATTTTACCGATTGTACGCACATTTGGACGATTAAATAGACCAAAAAATAACAAAGTGCACGATATGCATTTTCCATTTTCATAATAAGCCTGAATAACTTAAACGAGTTGCTCGGTTGTGTATCTTTTCATGGTTCAAATTGAGTTAGTCTGAAATTGAGAAATGTCAAATCAAGTGCAGAAAAAATCTTTATGTTTAAGTGTGGTTGACATTAAACATTGGCCCTTAATTATTTTTCAAAATTAAAAAAAAAAAACAAATATTTTAAATTGAAAATTAAAATAAAATAGAAATACAAATTTAAAAAAACTAATTAAAATGGGACATCTCCAAAAAAAAACATATATAAGTAAAATTTACGGACTTATTAACAGAAGAATTAAAAAATAAATTAGTTAATGTGATCCCCTACATTACCCTGAATATGGATTTAGGTTGGAAGTTAAGGGATCTAATTCCGTCCATGTTTAATGGAGTTTGTTCAAATTTTTAATTTGATTCAAATTTGGAACTTTAAAGTTTACTATAGACTTTGAATTTAATAATATTTACGGAAAACAATAACATGCTTAATATACCCTGCAAACAATTTTGGACTACCTGATCCATTTTGATTAAATGGGCTACTCCATGGACTGGTCCGATGTAATGCAAGCATGAATCATTGTTAAAAAGTGCTTGTAGGGGGACGACATTGCTTCGTTTTTTAACGACATGTTTTCGTTTTTAAACTAAGTTAAAACCGATCCTCTTGTGTATACAATGTAGTAGTTTTAAGACTTCTCCTTTGTAGTCCAAAGCAGGGTTATATGGTCCTGCCGTAGGGCATCGTAATGTTAAATAGACCATTTTTCCATACATTTGGGTTACTTATGGACTAGTTCTTGTCCCTTGTGGGCTACATTTTACACGCATGCTTGGACTAGTCCTATTATTTGCAGGGTACGAGGTTTTTAACCATTGAAATTACACCTTAATATGTGAATAGTTACCAGATAGCATAAGAGTTTGGAATATGGACTTCCTCCAACGTGGTGGGGATTATTCCAAACGTGCAGACCTTCTTTGGAATATTCAACTTTTAAATTGGTTAGATGCACTTGGATGGATTTCCACATGGATTTCACTGCCACAGAATCTGTTACGAACAAAGAAGTCTTAGTAGGACCCTTAACCTTAAATTTTTATAACACGTTTCTAAATACCTTCAAGTTTTAGAAGTAATTATTCACCCTGGATTTAAAATACTTGGCTTACTTTTTGCGTTCTGATAACTGATATCAAAAAAACTAGGTTGTTAATAAACATAAAGCTCAGCTTTATAAATGTTGCGTTTAACATGTTGCCAATGTATGAAGAAAAAATGAATAACCCACCGAACATGTTTACAATGTTTGTGTAATGATGATAAATGGTCAGGAAACATACCAGATACAACCTTTAGATTTGTTTCAAATTGAACATTTTGAACCGCCAAAATTAATTTGTTGCCTTTACCATAGGCTATTTTGGAAAAATACATTGGGGTAACAAAATGTATATCAAACCGTTCATTACAATTCATGTAAGCGGTGGTAGCGATACTACAACAAGTCCAACACCGAAAACACAACATTGTATTTTATTTGTTGCTTTCGTTGGTCGATGTGTTTGTTAAAAACACAAGCAACTTTTGTCATTCCTCTCTCTAAATAAAAAAAAAAAAAAGCAGCACGGCTGTGCTTTCAACGCCACCTGAAAAATAACCAAGGAATTTTTATTCACGATAGGGGTGATTTTTTATATCATATTATCAGGGCTGCCAGATTTGACGATTTATCGTCATTTTGACGATTTTTGTTCCGGAATTAGCAAAGTGCAGATTTGCTATTTTTTTTCTTAAAAGTGATGATTTTTTCAGTCTCCAACTTCTGAATAAAACACTACTACACGATCGTTTTCTAATCTTGGTATGTTTAACAGCCGTACCTGAACAAGAGCGGAAGGCGGAACGCTTTTTTTCGCTTAGCTTTTACGCTGATATGCCATACCAAAGCAGGGGCGTCAACGTTGTGTCACGAACAGTAGTGAAAGCTTTTATGTTTAATAAAACCAACAAATTATAAATAAAAATAGAGATACGGTTGACCAAAAATAGCTAAATTGCCATTATTAACTAATTAACAAAAGCGGCAAACTTCTCTATTAAACGAGCTGTCAAAATAGGTGCTTCCAATTGCAAAGCGTTGAGGACGCTCTATTCAAAAACTAGAAGTCTTAAGAAAATCTTGAAAAATTACAATGTTACACTTTATTTAACTTTCGTCAAACCATCATTAAATGCACCTTTTACGACTCTCTGTATAAATCATATTTTCAACAATCATTTCACGAGTAGTAATATAACATCTACATGAGTCTCATACGATTCTTGACATGCAAAACTCGTTAAATAATCTTTACCCAAGTCTTAAACGATTGAAGAAGCTCCTTTCGATGTGCTAGGCAAGAATCTCAGCCGTGTTACAGTTTTTCTCGTGTGAAGAATCTTATTAGATTTAAAAATCCGGTCATCGACGATCAAATACGCTCTTCATGAGACTCCCTGCTAGCTGGGTATGAAGTAATTATGTTTTTGTTTGAATGTTTTTTTTTACAAAAATCGAACAAAAATTGTTTAAAATAAACTAAATTTTTAGTTGTCCGATTTTTTTTGACGCTTTTTCGAAACGTAAAAGACGATTTTTTTCTTTTTTCTCAGGAAATTGACGATTTCTTCACAAATTTATCTGGCAGCCCTGCATATTATTATTTATATTTTTCAAATGACAGTGGGTCAAAATACTAACGGGTTCATCTCTGTTTTTGATGTATACAATGCTTAAGAAATAAATTAATAAATAACTTAAACTTCACTATGGAGATGGCAAATATTAAAAAAAATCCGATACAATTGATTGTTGGATATCAGCAGAGGTGTATAAATAATAGGCGTTTCATATATTAACAACAACAAAAAAAACTTAATACAAAATATTCAGTTTTTTAATAGTAAAGTGAATAAGTTTTGGAGAGAAAGCAGATACCTATAATCGAAGCTATTTTGAAAAAAAATAACATTCTAAATGGTTGAGTTATACATTTTTTAACCTGACAATGTAAGTTTTTCAGTTTTTTACTTCAAGTTATGAAATTAAAGAAATTAAAAATACTAACGAATCTAGCACAAGTAAAACTTGCCTTAAATATGTGACTTCCATTAACGCAACAGCTGAACAAATAACACAGCTTAAACAATACTAGCAGTAGGAATTGTAGAAACAGCAGCAAGGGATTCTGAAACAACAATGGATGCAACACAGAAAAAATGTTTGTAAAAAATTATTCAATTAAACAATTATTTGGTGTTCATTAATTATTCGATTAATTTTTTGTTTGCTGCAATTAATTTTTTTATTCAAACCCCATAAAATTAAATGTTTGTGTATATGTTGTGTATTTTTTAGTTTATGCAATTAATTTTTTTAATTGACTAAATTTGTGTCTCATGACTCGAAAATACAAATCCGTTAATTGATATGATCAATTCCTTTGCAGGGGCAAAATTAGTTAAATATTTAATTGTCTGAACGAGTTGTTTAATTAAAGTCGATTTTCTATTTTTTCTGTGAAAAGACCATTGATGTCAAATTTATTCAATTTCATAGGACAATTGTGCTAGCCAAAATATCACACATATTCTAAGTGCTGGTTCACACAGGCAGTGATGCCAGAAGAGCAGATTTATCTGCATTTTGCTGATTTTAAGCCCCAAAATTGCCAATATGCAGATTTGCAGATTTTTGATTTAAAATTGCAAAATTTTAGGTCAGTGGAAACTTCTTTACATTGTCACTTATGTTTGTTCTATTTCCACTTCTTGCATTGATAAGCGAAATCTATCAACGATTCATGGAAGAACAGCGGGGAAATAGATTCTTTAGTACGAATTTTATTCACACTTGGCACTTATGCCATCTGATATTACACGAAATAATATGCATATGCATATGTAGTTTCAATATTTTATCTCTTTAAATGTTCAATAAAACCATTGATAGTTGAAATAGCATGTCAAGCAATTAACTTTTAATCTTTGCTCAGCCCGACTAATTACATTTGGAAAGATATTTAAAATGTAAAAATATCCAACAGTTATTAGCCATGTACTGAAAATCAGATTTGGGTGATATTAAAGTCGAACAAAATTTGTTTAAAATTAATTTTAAATTGTCCGATTTTTTTAAACAAAAAGACGATCTCTTTATTTTTCTCAAGAAATTGACGATTTAAACAAAAATTTATCTGGCAGCCCTGAATATAACCAAAACAAGCAAAGGCTAAAAAAAACTTTAATTAACAAAATATAACAAAATATAACAATGGTGTTTTATTTATTTTCATCATTTAAATTATGAATTAATCAAAAAAAAAATCGAAAATCTTTTTTTTGCATCATTTTTATCCGAAAAAAAATACTGCGTCGATTGGTCCCATATTTGTATGATGAAAAAAATTCACTTACGCCGCACAGTGAGACAACGCCGGCATTAAATACAAGGAGTCATTGTAGAGCTCTGAAATTTTGCACTGGTTAATTTTGAGACAATTCCAGTTAAAAAAAAAATTAAAAAAAAACCGCCCACCTCCCATACAATCGAAATTTGTAAAATGCCGTATTGTCCGTAATACTTTAAGTATAACTTTAAATTTTGGTATACTTGAATGTTATATTGTTACATACATATATTATCGGAAAAAATTTTGAACTTTGGCCCACTTTTACCCCCACCACCCATACAACCTCAACATAAAAAAAGCCATATTTTCTAAAATATTTTAGGTACAACCTTCAAATTTGATATTACTGTAACTTATATCATTTAAAATGTTTCATGCAAAAATTACAATAACACGCCCACTATTACGCCCACCTCCCATTGAAATGCAATAAAAAAGAACGTTTTTTTTCATTCTATCAATAATTTTTTAACATGATCATGGTATTCTAATTTTTTCAATTTCATTCTCGTTCTAAATGAATTAATATAAGGACCTGATGATTTTTGCAAAAAGTGCATTACATCCTCATTCGTAGAAATACGTGAATTTTTACGAGAATGGAATAGCCTACAGTTTCTATACTCCTTATTCATTGCTTCTTGCGCTTCTTCGGATAACATTCCTGTAGCAAAAAAAAAGTTAATTTTAAATAAATTATGGACAGTGATAGGCATGTAATACCAGCCATAAAGATCTACATACAATTTTGCAGTGTCCATGCAATACGTATGGAATTTACCAACATCTATATTTTTACTAGTATTTATAGTATTTAATATAATTTTAAATCGGTGAATTAAGTTTACATTTACACCAGTTATGTCAGCGGTTATTTCTGGATTTTCAAAAAATCTTCTAGAGACATTACCATCATTGGTTGTTCCCATGCCTTGTTTCACCACATCGACTTTTAAGCCCAGAACTAATTTGAAATTCTTTTTTATGTTTAACCGCTTCTTTTTGTTCTTTTGTGTCTTTATTTGTCCTCCACGCTTTAAAAAATTTATTGTAACTGATATGTCGTCCACGCTTAACGGAATGCGAAGTGCTTGGTTGTTCATCATCCAAAGTTTCTTCACATTGTATGGTGTAAAGCTGTGCAAGCCATTCTTTATTATCAGCCAAAAATTTACTTTTTATGCGCCCAGATTTGTTCCATTTGGATTTTAATTTTGGTATGAAATATTTTATTAAAAAATCACGAAATTTTTTAATAATTAAGTCTGACATTTCATTGAATTTTGTTGATATGACACCAACAACAACATCAATATCTTTATTGCTATCGATCCAAATATCAGAAATTGCTCTATAAGAAATTGTTGAATTATCCATGACCTTGTAATTTTTTTTTTAACACTTTATATAAACTTGTATAAACTTGCACTCTCAAATAGATTGTGAATTAAATATAAATATATATGTATTGCAATTACCATTTGTTGATCAATAATATTAAAAACAACAACAATTTAATATTATTTAACAGTTGTTACTAGTGATGGGCAAATTGAAAAAATGTATTGATATACATATATCGAATCGATATTTTTTAAGAGTATCGATATTTATTATTACAAAAATATCGATACATCGATATATCGAAAGTATTTTGCTGAAACTACTACCAAATTAAAAAATTTAATATATATATATGCACAAATCAAATCTTATTATTATCCCAAACACAAAAACAGAATGTGCGCGTTGCGTATTTTTTGTATGTTTGAAGTACTTTTGCAAACTTTTGCTATATGTTCTTTACTTCAAATGAAAGCTGAGACTTCAATCTTTCATTTGATATAAGTCTGCACCTAGGGCGAGGGTCTGCTCTATATTTCCTAGTCCATTGAAAATGCAAAATGTTCAATTTTTACACCATAATTCTGTTGTTAAGAAATTTTTTTTTGTATTTTTTTTTAAATTTATTTTTTCATCTACTCATTCACAACAACTAAATTAATTAAAAAAAATTAAAAAAAAAATTATGTATTTTTTTTTTCTTTTGAATATTACATAATGAACTAACATATTTCAAGCGCGTTGGCATACCTCAACTTTGACTTGCTCTAAACCAAAAAATAATGAAGTTATGAGGCTGAAATTTCATGGAATTGTTACTCATATATCTGTTAATATACTGTGAAAATTTAATCCAAATTGGACGACACGCCAAAAACCCTTTTTTTGACGCGGTTACTAAAGGGCTGTCTCACTGTGCGCCGTCTGCGTTTTGAAAGATACCAGTGTCTTCTTTGTCGTAAGCCTAAAAAAACTAGTTTTTTTTACATTTGGTGCATACGACACTTTTGTGTCAGCAAAATTTTTCAAACAAGCATTCATTATTAAGTATCTTAATTCGGCACTTGAAATATGTCCCTATTCTATTCAGGTTAAATTGCAGTTTATAAATTCACAATTTATGAGAGTGGAACTCGAAAAGGTTATTGCAATCTGTGGACGGAAACCGATGGTCGCAGAGGAGCAAATGAAATATGAACTTGTTTGTTTAATTACATCATAAACGACGTCGGCAAAGGGTTAACGTATTGACATTACTTCTTTATTTCGACTCTTGCTTTGGCCAAAATAAGAATAAAATCGTCCCAGCCATGCTTCATTATGCACTCTCCCAATGCGAAAACTTAAAACTCATTCAAATAAATTACTTAATCCCAGGGCACACATACATGCCAGGGGACAGTATGCATTCAGTTATAGAACGAACGGTTAAAAATACAACTGTGAGGGCTCCTTCTAAGTGGCACAGTGAACAACATAAAATTAACATTACACATATTTCTCTTACAGTGTTAAGCTGTGATCACACGATTGCCGCAAATGCACCAATATGAGAAAATTTTTATTGCACCAATCAAACATTCTGAAATCACACGATTGCCCTGTTTTAAACAAATTTAATTGCCGCTAGTTGGTTACAACAATTGCCGCAGCACAGTCACACGATTGTTCTTACTTTTTATAAGTTTCAAAGTTCTTGCTAGTTTTTTCATTAAAAAATATTAAATTTGTATCATTTACCTACTTGAACAAATTTTGTTGAATAGTTTTATTTAAATTTTTTCAACAATTTCGTATGTTAAGGTTCGCATAGAAATATCTTTAATAAAAATATTTGAACTGAACAGTTAAATATGCTTGTGTACATTCAAACATATTTTATTCATAGCAATAATTAAAAAAAAATTAATGCATAATAAATAAATAAATATTTATCTTCATTACCTACTAAAAGAAACAAAAAAATTAAATTTATTAAAAAAGGCAATTATTGGCACGTATTGTGTTGTTTGATTGCCGCACAAGAACACAATAAATATTGGTGTATTTTTGTTATATTTATTGACGCGCGGTTGCATTGTAAAAAGTCACAAGATTGCCGCAACAGGGTTGCATTTGGTTGGTAAAAGTAAGCACAATACTGTCCTCGATTGGAACATGAGCGATATAAAAGCAATTTTATTTAGTGTGTTTTAACCTTTTTGAATTACTTTGCAATAACTTATTTTTGTCCTCTTTTTGCAACTTTATATTTTTAAAAAACTTTGTTGTAAGCAAAGTTTTTGCTGGAAGACGTAATATTTGTAAAAAAGTTTCCGGCAGATGAAGCTGAATATTCCGAAATTTCACTTAAAAATTTATATTCAACTAAATTACCGATTTCTTACTAAAAATACAATGATTTGAAAAGTCTTGTAAAAAAGAAAATTATTTCACATAACTTCGCAAAAGAATTTCTGGACCTGCACCACAACAATAAAGTAGCAGATTGCCTACCACAAAGCTATGAAGAAGACTGAATATTTTAGAAAAAAGGGCTTATCCTGTTAATATATGTGACCTTCTCCGAGAAAAGGGACTTAGTGTGTGAAACAACGCGTTTGGACTTAAGAGTACATTCAAGTACCTAAAAGGGTGTAGAATAAGATGAAATGAGTTTTTCTCAAAACTTCATTTTCACACACTAGGTCCCTTTTCTCGGAGAATCACCGGGACTTGAGAGGAAATAGCTACATCCAATATCAGGGCTACCAGACTTGGAGATTTATCCCCAAAGTTGGGGATTTCATGCGGGCAAAAAGGACAAAGAAAGTCATTTGGGGATTAAAAAAAATTCAGGGATTTTTTGGGGATTTTGCACATTTTTAATACGTTTTCCCTTCTTTTATTATTTACGCTTATTTTGCTTTGTTTCGTATATAAAAGATGAAAAAAAAGCAAAACTAACAAATAAAGATTACTATTTTTGATAATTTAAGTGTATTCTTGAGTGAGTGTTTTAAAAAGGAAGAATTAAAAAAGGAGTCTAAAACCGTTGACAACACATACAAGTTTTGATTTTTTAAAGACAATTGTCAAGCAAATATGTCTTTCCCAAAAATAAGTAAACGCAAAAGGCCCTCTCTAACGAAAAATTAAAAATCAACGTTTTCATTGATTCTTATGTATTGCATTAACACAGAGTTCCACAAAAAAATTTGGAATCTTTCGACTAAAATTTGCGATTTTATTTAAAAAAAACAAAAGGCCTTATCTACAAAAGTTAATATGGTAAACGCTAAAAATTTAATTATGAACAGTTTAAGGCGATTTATTAATTTGTCATTTTGAATAGTTTTTGCTTCTGCTGTAAAATTTTTAAAGTGTTAGATAGGGCCTTTTGCGTATTAGGTGACCAAATATCAAAGACGATATAATAAAGTTTGAGCTATTTACAAGTACTTATTATGCATTGAAGTATTAAACCTTAAACCGACTTAACAAGCTCCGAATTCTTTCGCTAGCTAATTCTATAGCTCGAAGGAATGCAGAAAAAAATTTTTTTTTATCGAAAAGAAAAAAAATGTGTATCCGAAATAGATCCCGCATTAAAAGGATTTAAAAAAGCATGCCAAAACCAGTCGCTACAAGCAAAATTAAATAATTTTTTTAATAAAAATTTTTAGGCGAGGACTTTTAAGGATTTCCTATAAAAAATTTTATAATTATTTTGAAAAAAATTAAAAATTATTAATTAACAAGATTTAAAATTTGGTCAGGAAAAAAACCAAAGAAAATATTATTTATTTAAGGTTTTGATTTGTAGTTTGGGGATTTTTTTGTAATTTTTTGGCGCAGCCCTGGACAATATATAAAGTGAGACAAAATAAAAATGCTTTTTTTAAATAAAGTTCCTAAGTTGTATAGTTTTTGCGATATGAATTTTTTTCTACTTTCATACAAGTTTTTTGGCTCTGGTGAACATTTAATGTTTGGTCAGTTACAGCATTGTTTACTTCTTGCGACGATATACACGCAGAGAAATAACATAGTTGGGCATGGTTGCGGCAACTGCACTTTGTTTATTGTAACAATATATTGTTGTTCTTATTTAATATCAGCAATATTATAGTTGCTGTAAACATATTAATATTTATCGCAATTATAAATTTGAGTATTGTTGACCGAAAAATAATCATTTTTCTAACAACTAAATAATAATAACTTTGAAAACATATTTTATTAATCATAACCATATCATGATAATTAATAGCCATAACATGATACTTTTTTTTACATTTATCATATTATGTTTAAGATGCAATCAAAATATTTTTACTCTAATAATATTTTGTTAGCGCATTTGTGAAATAATTTTCCATCAGTTGTGTCATTTGTTTGACTGACATATGCCTATGAAATTATTTGCTAGTGAGTAATTCTACAATTAGGGCATGGTAAAAAAATATTTTGATGTGGAGAAAAAATTTTATGTTTGTGATGTGTGAAATAATATCTTTTTTGACGATAAAAAATTTTGATATTTGTAAAAAATAATTAAAAAATATTTACATATAAATGAATGAACAATTCATGAAAATAAATACCAAGACATAATTTTTTTGTAGATGTCTCTATTTGCATTTTATTTATTGTTTATTATATATTGAGTTCATACAATTTTGTAAACGTTTTTATTTTACTTTTTCAATTTAAACTTCTAATTTGCTGCTTGTCAGAAATTTTATTGGTTGTGTCAAAAATTCTAATGAAATTTTATTCACCTCAGAAGTGTCAAAATTTTACTTTCAATAGTACTTTGCTACCGTTTCACACACGCCCTTAAAAATGAAATAAAAATTTAAAAAAAAAAAATTATTTTATTAACATGAAAATTGTTTTGACATGTAAAGTGCCATAAAATTAAAAGTCGATGCAAAAATATAAATTTTTTTTTAATTGTTGTGACAGCACCACTGTATCACAATATGATTACTTTTTATTTTGTTATGATTAACATGACAATAGTATGATTACTTTTTAACTTATTATGATTATCATGACAATAATATGATTACTTCTTAAGGTTTTATGATGAACAGGATAAGAATATGATTATGGGAAAAATATTATGATGTAATATTTCGAATATATTTAGTCATAATATGATTCAATAATAATCGTAATATGGTGACTACAATTATGAATCTTATAATAATATGTTGCTCTTAAAATATATTTACCACAACCATGTTTTTTCTTTGCGTGTATGTTTAAACTGTGAAGAAATCCTACTAGCACAATCACAGAGTTTGTTTTGTAAGGTTATTGTTCATCTCGCTTCAAGGCCGGGATTCACTATCCTACACAATCGTACGATTCATTCACACGAAGATCTGATGGAATTCTATTCGACATAAAAAAATGTCTTAAAAATCTGTTGTCAATGCCACACTATCCCACAAAAATTATGCCAACTCAAATGACCCAGCTTCTTTACAAGAAAATGCAACTCTGATCGCATAGAAACTATCATTTTATGAACATTTTCATAAACATTTGCAAGTCGGACAGACTTGTCAAAAAAATCTGTCACTTTATTCATTTTTAAGCCACACACGATTTTTTTGACAAATGGTACGACTGAATAGGATAGTGTATCGCCGGCTTAAGAAATACCAAAATTCTGTTTGAGGTTTTTGCCTTTAAAATTCATTTATTTAAATATTTCAAGTTAACTGTCAGTCGCTCTCTTTTATAAGCTTCATCGAACGTGATATGTTCGCTTGAAAGGCTGTTTCTTATCGGTCAGTTAAGCTAAATATTTCGTAATTTTTTTTTTTTTTTATTCCAAACTTTATTTTTATAAAATGTTGATCAAAATCTTTTCAAAAATACAACAGAAACTAAAAGTATTTAAGTAACAACCCTTAAATCATATTTTATTTATTATTTGCAATTATGTAAATATAAGCTCTTCTGTGGCTTTTTCGACCATAGCGAGTATACCATCAGTGAACTCTAAGCCAACCGGTTCAATAAATTCTTTCGACAAGAAGAAACCCTGCTGGCCACGATCACGTAATTCAATTGTGGCGGTAAATGGTATATTTTTGACAGCATAAGCCCAATCCTTGGCAGATCCTGAGACCGGGTCTTCAAAAAGAAATAAAAGATTTAAGGAAACGTTCTAAAATGTAAATGAATGTACAAACTTACAATTTAATAAGCCACTGGCACCACTTAAGAAATTCGTGCCATATTTGACCTTTGCTGCATCGGCAAAAGATGTGGCGATACGCATCATTTCATCATAATTGATAGGGAACGTTGTGTTATCATCGCCAAAGGGTAAAAGTATATACTGGCCATAAGAATGGCAAGCTAAATACATGCGTATGTAATATTTTTCAAAGCTATCGATAAAACGTTTTAAAGCATTTACTTCGGGTTCAGATCCGCTCTTAGGGCCAGAATACCAATGATCGCAAGGATCATGACGATTATGGCCAACGGCTAGAGAATTAAATGAAATGAATTAAAGTTTGTGTCTAATTTTTTTTTAAGTAAAAAAAAAAAACTTCTTACTTCCCCATTTATAATCAAAATTACGATTTAAATCAGTGCCATAGCAAGGACCCGAGGAATTATGGAATCCAGTAGGCTTACGATTCTTACGCCACAATCTGTTCACATGATGAGAGTATTGAAAACCATCAGGATTTACTACAGGCACATATATAAAATCGATTTTTTCTCTCAAATTAACTATTTTTTCATCTTTGGAATTGATCAAATTATCTATAAAATAACTGGTGGCGGCCGAAGAAATCCATTCAATAGCATGTATATTCGAGTCAAGGAAAATGGCCTTATTTCCAGGTTTAAAGGAAATTTTTATACCATAAATGGGTCTACGTTCATAGGAATAACCCACTGTATAAAATTTAACTGTACGGCAATTTCTTGCCGCCAAATTTTTTAACCATCTGTAGATAACGGGTAAATCATGATATTCAGTCCAGCTCATTGTAGCTTGAGTGCGATTAAAGTGTCGGGGTTGGGCGTCTTCAATGACACTAAAGAAGTGACAATTAGATCAAGAAGATCTCTATTACAAACAATTTAAAAAACATACCTCTGTAAATCACTTATAACACACTTATAATCTAATTCCAAGAAACGTAGCTGCTTTTCCAATTTATCTTCATTTGCAGGATCGATAACAACATCATAACTAAAACCGGGACCACGGAGTTCATTTAAATAATGTAACTGGTATAGAAATTGAAGAAAAAAAATAAAAATATTGTTTATATTTGTAAAATATTTAACCAACTAATGCGTATTTGCAATAACCTAAACATTTTCTACTCACCGGTAAGTTATTACCAAGTTTCTGGAATTCACTTAATTGTTGTTCATCCGCTACATTCACTCTATAAACCTTAAAGTCATCATAGCGTGCTGCCGATGGATTCGCCTCACTTTGCGCTAACAGGGCCAAACAGCCTACAAACACTAACAGTAACCGCATGTTGTCTTTCTCGTTTGCCGTCAATTTTTAATTTGTTTAAATTTCGGTTGGCAGATGACTCTTTTATATGAATTTCACTCGATTTTAAATTGGGTTTCCTTGATTGTTGACTTTTAAATAAACTAATACATATCAATTTTTTTAAATTTTACTGTATATTTTATTGCTTAAACGCGTTTTTGTTTTGTGGTACTTTCTTATCTTTCATTTATCGATTTATGATTTTTTTAGTACCACATACTTATTACTTAATATTTTGCATGATTTTTAGGCATATAAATATTTTCATATTTTAATTGCACAAATTCGAACGTTTATTATGAGAACTAATAAACTAATGTCACCATTAATGACGTCAATTGGGCAATATGAAATAAAGGATCTTGAAAAAATTATGACTTATTCACTCGGACGCGCTATGTTCAAAATGACCTTTTATATAATTAAGCGATATGTACAATAGCAATTCATTTATATATAAATAAAAGGAAACATATGTGTATATATAAAAAAATGTTCTATTCTGGAAAAAATACAAAGAACTTTTTCTTCTTCACTTGTTCACACGGACAGCAATATTCGTGTTTTGATTTCTCATTCATGTTTCGCGCCCCAAACATGATTGAAACAACACGTTTTGCCATTCTCTTAATAAGCTCAATCAACTGTCTGAGTTACATAAGACAATGAATTTTATGTCACAGAAGTTTGATGAAATTATACGGGGGGTGGCTGAGAATAAATGACAAATTGATGTTGTGCAAAAAAAAAACTGTTTCCTAAAAATGGAAATTAAAACGTTAAAAGATTCTGTGAAACAACTTAGAGTGGGTTTTTAACATCGAATTTAATCTTAGCGGCAAACTATAATTAATTAATCTGAGAAAACATTTAATTGAGTACTAATTGTGTTTGCCGTTTTTGAGGGGTAGTTTAAACCTCGCAGCATTGCCATACTGACATCATATTTAAAAATGGCAACTTTTTATCAATCCACTTAGTATTTTATACAGAAGAAGACACATTTTCGCCGTTTTTTAATTCTTATAAAAAGAAAATTAATTCTTATAATTATTTTATTTAAGTTTTTATATCACTAAAGTCTTCATCTTTACTAGAATAATCAATTTTTCTGTTTTCTAAAAAAGATTTTTAACAGCTGCTTTTGTTATACTTGTGTATTTTCTGACATTTGATGATTTAGGTTAAATAAAATAAAATAAAATAAAAGTAACTAATCCTCATTTTAAACACTAAAAACACAGATAAAAGATGACTTAATCTCTAATCTCCATGTTAAAATCGCCCCCTTAATGATCAAGGTTAGGTTAAATGGGCAGCTGTCACGACGACGACTCACTTGGGTCCTTATAGTGGTCCCTTTGTGTTTTCCCTAACCAGTGACAGGAGTCAGCCAGTTTCCATCAGACTATTCCCCAGAGGTCACTGCAGCCTCGAACCACCCCGACTCCCTGCAGAACAGGGAGATCGATTTCAGTCCCACTTTGGACATATCGTCCAGACATGGCAATTCTGGTCTCCCAAAATGCCTAAACCTAATGCTCCCCAGACCGGGACATTGGCAGAGAAAGTAAAACACCGTCGGTAGTCATTATACGCAAGACCCATCCTCCTAGCATGAGTCCCTATCAAGTCGACGACTACATCACTTTGACGTTAATTTGGTATTTTATAAGACTGTTGTGCCGACGTCGACTAGTTATCGAAAATTAAAAAAAAATCCCATCTCCATTTATTTTTGTTCTTTACTCGCTTTTTAACGTTATTTATGGTAGTTTCCGACATATTTTTGTAACCAATTTAACTTTCTAAAATATGTAAAGTTTAGAGTTTGTTTCCAATTTTTAAAATTTTTGCCAAGTTTTTGATATGAGATATTTTTGCTTTGACGTTTATTAATATATAAAGGACTTTTATATTATGCCGCTGTTAACAAATTTTTGCGAATTTCTGTTAATTGAGCAATTTTCACCGAATTTTTTCCATTCCTTGTAGTTTAAGGGACTGTTAATCAATTGTATGGCCTGTTTGAAATATTAAAATTTTTCGAGAATTTTCGCTATTTTTGTTATTTTGCGACATTTTGTTTTTTTTTTTAGCCGATTTAGCGATTTCAAATAAATTTAAGGGTTTGTTTTCAAGTTTGGAATTTTCGCGAATGTCAGCCATGTTCGCGATAGAAGCGATTTTTTCCTTTAACTTTTCTGATTCTTTACAGCTTTAACGATTTTTAATAAATATTAGACTTTGCTATCGTGTCGCTTTTTTTTTGCAAATTTCCGGTAATTTTGAGATTTTTACCAAAGTTTTGCCATTCCTTATAGTTTTAGCGACTTTAAGTGGCTTTTTTGATAATTTAAAAATGTTCGTGAATTTTAGCAAACTTTTCCGAATTTTCGCGTTAACTTTACTAATAAAATTTGTGCCAATAACTTCTTTTAAATTTGCATTTTTTATTGAAAACATATTCAGTAAATATGTTTACATTTCATTAAAAATTTCTTTAACTTTCATTTGAGTCGTAGCAAAATTACGTGTCGACAAAAACAGGGACAATACTACTCGACGTAGACTTAAAAGCGCCTTAGAAATTATCAATTGACTGTCAATCGTAATCGGTTATTGTCAATAACGATTCAGAAAATACCATAAATTACTGTTCAGATGCCGTCGACTTGTATCGATGTCGACTTTTATAATAGGGGTGACTATTGTTGGCGAATTAAATGTTGATTTTTTAAAAAGTCCCCTATCAGCAAACTTGTAAGAAATAATATCAAGTTTTAATTATCGAAACTGTCATAACGTGTTAACTTGGCCAAAATCTGGAACATCTATTGGCAATGTTCTTAGTAACATTACGGAAACAATTGAATGTTTATTGACAGATCACAATTTAGTTAAATGTACAGATTTGTCACAAAATATAGCTTATGTATATGGGAAATTCAGCTCAAAATACTACTGAGAATAAAAATGGTAAAAGGTTCTTTAAGAATGAATTGGTACCATGTACAAATAAAAATTTACAAGCCCTAAAAATTAGGTTAAAGAGAATAATTTACGTAATTTAGAAATCGTGTAGAGAGTTAATGAATAATTATTACTACAACCATTTAGAAAAAATTCAGCAGGAACCGAAGAAGAAATGCTAGACGTTTTTGAATGAAAATCTTGGCAGGAAAAAAAGAGTCAAATAAATGTTACAGATTCGAATGATATGTAAGTAGTTGACAATCACCTAAAAAGTAATCTCTTTAATCACTAAAGCAGCAAATTAGTTATTCACCTGCTGATTCATGTAACGCTTTAAGAACCCTAACACGTTGTCAAACCACATTTAGCTTTTCATATACTACTTCGCCAGAAATTAAACATATGATTTCAAACCTTGATTTAACAAGGAGTTCTGTTTGGAAAGAAATATCACCAGGATGTTATTTGAATGCAAACATTTAATCTCTCCATTTCTCTTTAGAATGTTCAACAGGATACCACCTGATACTTCCTTCGACATATCCAGACGATCTTAAGCTTGCCAAAATTGTTCCAATGGTAGAAAAACTCCTCCCTATTGCTTTGCTGCCGATAATCCATAAAATTTTTGAAAAAATTCTTTATAAACAGTTGTCGTTATATTTGAGTAAAAATAGTTTATTAAATAATTGTCAATAAACTCTATTTTTTTTTTTTTTTTTTTTTTTTTTTTTTATAATTTCCTAGCTTATCCCGCGAAGCTTTATGCTTGTCTGCAGGAAAGAAACCAGAGTCTGCAATTAGCTCCTTTTTGAATATTATTATTATTCAATAATTGTCAATACGGATTTAAGAAAGGTTGTGGAACAGAAGAAGCTGGTGTAAATGTAGTTAACAATATTTTTTACAAAGTTTGAAAAATGGATTCAGTGGTGTGGCTAAAATTTTTTACGATTTTTCTTAAGCGTTTGATTTATTAGACCATAAAATTTTAATTGAAAAACTAAAGTGCTATGGGGTTAATGAAAAAGCACTGGTTTTGTTGAAGAACTACTTATCAAATCGGAGACAATATGAAGATATTGAAACCTGTAAAAGTTATACTGGTGTAGTAGAGTATGGGGTACCACATGGTGGTGTGTTGCATCCTCAGTTATTTAAACGATATACAAATTTTATAATTAATATGATTTTCGTATGATGCGCTAAATTCCCAATTGTCCATATATAATAAATACACTGAAATTTATTTTTGAGGAAAAGCTAGCTTCTATGCGCATTTCACTGGTTGCTTACGCCAAATCATCAGGAAACCTTTTCCAAAAACTTTAGAAAAGCTTAAAATATTATCCAAATAAAACCCTTAAGCGAATAGGAATTTAAAGCACTCAAAGCAAAACACCAACAATAAATAGTGAGTTTATCTTCTCTTACATTGGTTGGGTTCTTTCCGACTCGAATTGTAGTTGTTAGTGGGTAAAAAGAAAAAATCAAAATTAAAAAACAAATTGCTTCATTTTATTGTCTTCGTAAGAAAAATTGTATTCAGTGTATTTATCAAATATGGAAAATTGGGAATTAAGCACGTCATACGGAAATCGTATTAATGATTAATTTTGTATTCCCGAAAATAACTTTGATAAAATTTAGAATTGTTTGGAAAACTGTAAATATCGAAAACAATTCTACCTATGTATGTATTTACGGTTTGTATAAAATGCAGTTGCTTTTTTTTCCAATCGATACATAATATGTGACCTTCTCCTAGAATAGGGAGCTAGTGTGTCAAAAAACAGGTTTGGACTTAAGAGCAGCTTTACCGTTGTGCGACTTTAGTTGCAATTTGCAACCTTTTTGACCCTCTGACATGACACAGGCTTTTATTAAAGAATTTAAGTTGTTAGAAAGTAAATCCAATGATAAATCATACAATTACATTTTTAAAATTACAAATGCTAACCATTTTTGGCATACAGTAGGAAGCTTAAAAAATGCTTTTAATTAAAGCCGAATTTTATATACCCTTTACCATGGTGAAATAAGAACAAAAATTTGTGTAAACACCATTCTTAAAAAACAAATCGTTTTTGTACCACGCCCACTTATCCAATACTGCCCACATTTTGTTGGATGTTGTGTTTTTATAACCAAGATGCTTGTACCTTATTTGGAAACTTTGGCTCTTGCCGTTCTCCAGATATACAGAAAAAAGTAATAAAAGTACAACAACAAGAGCTTTTTGGAAAAAACAAGAGGAAGCTGTGGGGTTTTGCTCACATCTCATCCATTTTTGGACCGACCTGGCTCAATTTCAATAGCAAAATTATAAAAAGAATACCTGACAGAAATGTACACCAACCAAGCCCCTATAATTTTTTCCTCGTAATTTTAACCCTTTTCAAATATTTGCGATCATGCAAAACTCCCATGAATTAATGGTAATTCAAAGGAGAATAATAACGTGAAAAAATGTTCACGGAAAAAAATTCCCCTTATCGTGAAACGTTTTTTCCCTTGTAATTTGTTCATGTTTCCCTTAGATTTTCTCACTTTATTTTGTCTGGGGAACAGAACATGTAGTAGTTCCTCCTAAAGTTCGAATATTAGGAGCTTGATCCGTTAATAAGGCACAAACCGATATATTGGTCAACAAAATTCAAAACAACAGGTCGATTGCCTGCGGATTTGTGAAGCTTTCGAAGACGTGGTGGCAGAATTTTGAAGAATATTTTACTACATCAAATTTAAAAAGTGCAAAAACCTAATGTTTGATTACAACTCTCCCTCTAATACTAAATATTTTACTTAATTTAAATGATTTTGTTATTCGTGCTTAATTCCCAATTTTTATTATTTGATAAAAACACTGAAATTTATTGTTGATGGGATAAGCTATTCCTATGCGCATTTCACTGGTTGCTTAGGCCAGATCATCAGGAAACTTCATCCATAAAGATTTTAGAAAAACTAAAGATATTAAACCAAATTAAACTGTTAAGCGTAAAATAATTACAGAAACGGTTCTATTTGTAACAATATCAAAATTTAAACAAAATCATCTGCATGTGCAACCATAAAATCAACCATCAATACTGGCTTGGTTTTGTAAATAATGCAAAAAACATGTCGTCGATATTCTCCTTTAAGCTACTGTCAACAATTTACGAAATGTCTCTCAAATGCATTTAAAAAACAAAAACAAAATTAAAAAAAATGTTTCATCTGGGGGGGGTTATTATGTAATTCGATTCGAAACGAAAATACTTTCGAAAGAAATTTCCGTATCGAAAATGAAATGGTATTTTCTTATCCGTTCGAAAGACCCACAGATTTGTATTTGTTGAAAAAAAAGGGAAAAACAAAGTGCAGCCAAATTTATACACCATAAAATTGGCAGTTCCTGTCAATATTGACAGCACTTTTTTCAAAAAAAGCATTTATAAAAAAACGTTAAATTTTCCGCAAAAATGTACCTTGTATTTTTAACAAAAATCTTTTTAATTTAAATTTTAAATATTTATTATCTATTACACGGTTCTTTTCTATAAAAACTTTATTAATTGTTTGTTAAAATTATCATAATTAATAATTATTTTTAATATCAATAACCTCCTACACTATAAATTATTACACTTGAGTTTTGTCAATTCTACCTTGAATTTAGATTTAATATTCGAATCGATATTGGTATCGCCGATATTTCTGTTTGAGTATCGGTATCGTTTCGGCATAAATATTATATTCCGGTGTCCTCCTATTCTTAGGAGCAAGAGTTTTTGTAAATGTTTGTGGCCATTTTAAAAATAAAGAAAACAACTCATCGTCAGAATCCATCTTTCAAACACTAAAGCACTTATAAAACACTAACCCGCTTATTCATAAAAAATAAAACAGGTTTATAGAAGGTTTATTAAACCGATTTTCATACAAAATTCGTTTCATAAACCTTTTTTAACCGGTTTTATGAATGAGGCCGTAAAAAATTATAATTAATAAAACAAATGGCTTTGTTTAATATTCCCTACAAGAAATGAATGAGCGAGTAGTCACATTTTTCATTTTGGTGTTAAGAAAATAATAGAAAGAAATGACCGAATGTGACCGAAAACTTGATTTCGGTCATTTCTTTCTATCATTTTCGTAACACCAAAATGAAAAATGTGACTACTCGCTCATTCATTTCTTGTAGGGTAGTGTTCAACTTCAATCTTTGCTTCGCTACTAGCAGCCACACTGACATCAGCCTTAAATTGTTTTTACTTGTCTTTTATTGGTTTATTAACTTAAAAAAAAAACAACTATAATTTTTTTAAATCTGAATACTTTGATGTTAAAAGGCGGCATTTTTGTGCTATTTTCTTATCATTTTTAAGTACCATATGTTTGTTGCTATTTTGTTTTTGCAAATTATGGATACAATTGATTTCCAATGTATACTATTTATACATACATACGTTAATACATACATATGTATGTATAGATTTTAATTCCACAAATTATAATTTAAGCGTTTAATAACTGCTTGTCGACAAGAACATTTCTTTCATACTCTCAAAATAAATTACAGCTAAAATCACCGTAAAATAAAATATAAAATAAATGAAAATTCATTTAAAACCCGGTCAACTTATTTCTTTTTTAAATCACACTAAAAATCAGTTGTTTTAATTGTTAAAAAATAACTCACTAATAACTTTAAAAATTACTGATTTTAACTTTTCGAAATTTTAACTATCAAAAAACCAAGATTCGTATAAAAGTTATTCGTGCAGAATACAATTTACCAGGGATGGAAAATGGCTTTTATAATTTTGTACTAATTATGAAAACAAAATGTACTTTTTAGGCCAGGGCGGTACCATGTTTTAATATTTATAGAAGTGCACAAAAAATATAAAGCTTAGTCTAGACGATATGTTGAATCAGCAAATGTATGCTTACACTAATATGCTTAAAAATAATAACAAATGCCTCTATCAGCATATTCAATATGTTAGGTGTCTAGGCGATATGCTGAAAATACCAAAATTTTCAAATCGGTACCTAAAAATTATAACCTAAATTTTACAGTTTATCGTTGCAGTTCTATGGTTTCAGGTTGATACACACACCACCATAGTATTTGTATCACCTAAAAATATTGGTCCATAAACCAAGTTTTAGTATATCTATTGACTCAATCACTTTTTACAAGTACATGTCGCAATTATTTGATGAAATTTGGTACATTGGCTCCAATTATTTATTGTTATTGAAAATGGTGAGGTACGTTCCAAAGATCTCATACAAACTTCTTTCCGGATTGCAGTCTTTGTGCCTATAAAACCATGTTTTTATGCTCTTATTAATACTAAATTTGGCCCAAATTATAACCGAAATCTATAGTTCCCATATAAGTAGCACTTCCAAACATATAACCAATATCATAACTTCCTTAAAAATATTGGCATTGATATAAAATTTGGCAACGTTAACTTTTATAATATCTACTATGTCAAGCTTCTCTAAAATTTCCTAAATACTAAAAATATCCTTAAGATATCTAAATAATATTCGGCGTAAAAAACTCTTATATGATTCATAATATGAAAAGAGTAAATTGGCCATAAGTCGCTCCAACTCGCTCTGTTAATAATTCTGGGGATGGAGACAATAAAGAATAGTATTGTCCACAAATCCTTATCATTTTTTATCGCCCACGTTGACTCATTTTCCAGAAATCTGGACGCATGCATCATAACAGCGTTAACATAAGTTCTGTTAAGTGGTTAACATTTTTCTGTAAAAAAAACAGAATGTGTCTAGGGTTATAAATTTTAAAATTTAACTTCACACACAATATGATTCATTACTTTATTTTGTTCTATCGGGTCCAGTGTGACCATATTAGCTTTTTTCGAGCTAAATTTAGCTTTATTATTTCATGTTTAGCTTTAGATATTTCATTTAGCTTTAAGCTTTTTTTTCGGCATTTTTCAACAATGCATTTAGCTTTTTTAGCCTTTTTTAATTTTAATTTCGTGTTTCGGCAAATGGTTTAAAACAATTAAATTAATTACGATATAATCTCTTTTATTACATCTGAATAGTGTCGATATGACTAACTTGCTAGTTTTTGGTGGTAAAGCGTTCATTTACTTTTTTATTTTTTTGAGTAAATGGGAGGACATTTTGTAAATTCTGCTAGTAAATGTACACATCTATTATATGTCTAAGTCAAAATTGATAAGTAAGGTTTGGAGTTATTCTTAGCTACACAGAAAAAATTATTGCCGAATTATTTTCAAACAAACGATTGTTTGAAATTTTTTTTAATTTCTACAAATTTTTTTACTGATTCAATTAATATTTTTGTTTGATTTTTATTTAACCAACAAAAATGTTGACAACTTTTCAATAATATAATATACGCGCTATTGGTTTCAATTTTTCATAATTTTGTATGAAATATTTAACGCTCTTTAATGTTGTCGTTTTTTGCATTTTTTATTTGATCGTAAGCAACACTTCTTTATGTGAAATATAAGAACAACAACACAAAACACATACAGTTTATTTTTGGACGCTTTAAAAAAGTACAACAAGAAGAAATATGATAAAATAGCGCGACGAGGTTATTAGTAAAAAAACAAAAAAATAGCAGGTAAAAAAAAGGTTTCATTCATTTTTAAACAACAGAAACAACAACAACATTATAAGAAACAAAATAAATTTTTGGTTGGTTTCAAAGTTGGAAAAAAAGAATGAAAAACAAAATCCCGTATTCAATTTTTGAAAACTGTTTACTTAAATACATCAAATACAAAAATAAAATGATGACGAAAAACATATCGAGACGGTCTGCTGCCGTTGTTTGTTACATTTCTTCTTCTTTAGCCAAGGAAAGGATACAGCAACAGTGAGTGATGAAGAAAAACATTGTGTGTATAAACAAGACTTCGTTCAAAAATAATTCCAACAAAACATGTGTCTCAAAGCCAGACGCCGCTCTGCTTCTGCCTTCATCTTCTTCTTCAGTGATAGCTTGGGTGCGCGTCATTGCTTGTGCAAAAAATTTTTGTTTGATTCAGCAAAATTATTTGTTTGAAATTTATATGAATTTCAGTAAACTTTTTGTTTGATTCTGTAAATTATTTGTTTGAAAAAATCACGGTTTTTTTTAGTAAACAAAATGCAAATAAATTGTTTGAATATGCGAATTTGTTTGTAGGACCGATTTCAGACAAAAAATGTTTTGATACTACAAATTTTTTGTTTGAATTCGAAAAATAATTTTTTCTGTGTACATACATATAATAAAAAAAAAATGTATAAATTAACCACCGTTTTACAACTTACCGATAGCTAAAGGTAGGATTTTATCGGCCAGTTTAGCCGTATTAATGGGTTTTTTGGCTTGATCGTTACAAAATTCGGTTGAGTAATTTTTAGTATTAAAATATCATAAACTGTACCAAATTTCAATTCAGTAATTAAATTTTTTTAACCGTTTTAAAGTCTGGGACATATAGTGAGTTGTATGCCGATTATCACAAAATTGCATCGTGTTATTTCTAGTAATTTAAAGCTAAATTGGACAAAATTTTGCCCCAGAGTGGGCTTTATATGGAGCCTTTCAATTGCCATATATGTGAGCCGATATTCTCCAAATTTAGTTGTTTGATTTCTAGTTTTATGAAACTATGACAACTAAATTCCACTAGAATAGCGATATTCGGTACGTCTTAGGCATATTTGAGTATTTCCGAGAATGGGTTTTATATGAGGCCATAGGAAATTATGGAGCGATCATCTTAGTGCAAAATTAAATAACAATCGGTTCACCAATTTTTGTTAGCGAAGTCGGTGCTTTACATACCATAAAACTAAGAACCCTTACGTCCAGCAGAAGACCGGCAATAATGAAAAATTATATTAAGCGAAGCTGGTGTTGGCCATACCATAGAGTTAAATAATGCCCATATTGGAGCAATTACATAAATAATATAAATTATTGCCACATGTATACTCAAACCTATATAAATATTAACCAAAAAAATTTATGTATTCGAATATAACTTTAATAACTTCCGAATTTTATACGCTACCGTACAATGCATTATATTATATGAAAGCTTGGAGGATTCTCAAAAAAATCTTAAATGTAAAAAAATTCCTTTATATCAACAATATGTTAAGATTAAAGCCATTTTGATAAAACACATTA
This sequence comes from Pollenia labialis, assembly GCA_949318255.1. NCBI lineage: Eukaryota > Metazoa > Arthropoda > Insecta > Diptera > Polleniidae > Pollenia > Pollenia labialis. The sequence goes on from OX439141.1 coordinate 128,905,252, forward strand.
GTAAGTAAAAATATTTTTTGAAATTGGTTCTTAATGGATTAATAATTCGGCATGTTTTATAAACCATGTGAAAGGTAATTGGAAACACCCTTCAGCGATACCCATATCGCTTCGATCCAATTTATACTCCAAGAGATATTGGTTAAGAATTTATCAACTTTTATGGTCGTTAACTCTAAAACAAAGTTCGTTGGCAAACATTCGTATTTTCAAAGCACTTCGTAATGCAATTTTTTGTTCCTTATTGGCCGATGAGCTAGAAATTTTGATAAGTTCCGGGGTTATGTACAAAATTTAAATTTAACAAGAAGTTGAATGAATATAAATTTGTTTATTATTTACAAAATTTTAAGAGTATTTAGAGTTTTCTGTATTTTAAAGAGACAAAAATTTGGTGCCAAAATTGTTTTGTTTTTCAAATAAATTATAAGATAATATTAATCAGCTGTTCTTTGTATGTATTAGTTAGTTAACATTTAGTTACAGCTTTACCAATAATTAAGTGTAAAATTTTTCTGCTGAAAGTAACAAACTGTGAATAGCCTAAATAGGTACTTAAAAAAGTTAACACTTAGTGATAATTTATGAATATGCGCCATGGTGTCTAGACGAAATGCTATAATTGTGAACAAACGCTTGCTGACATCGTTAACAAATGCCTGTCATATGTTGGTAAGCATACATTTGCTGGAAAAATTTTGTGTCTACACGATATGTTGGCTCTGAAAGGAAATTTTTCAACATAAATTTGCTGATTCAACATATCGTGTAGACTTAGCTATTGCATACCTTAAGGTTATTTTATAAAGCATTTATCAAATTTTCAAAATATTAACACATACGACCCTTATTGCCTTTGCTTACTTGTCCTGCATTTTATATTAATTTAAAGAAACTACTTTGTGTTTTCAAGAATTTATTAGTTTTAGGCTCGTTTTCACAACTAACCGATAGCTTTAGCTTGGTTTGTATCGGACACATGAAAAGTGTACCAACTTTACTTTAATCTAAAATGAGCGATAAGTTGAAGAAGGAATGTTCATCCTTCCTGGTAGGTTGTAAAGTTGTAAAGTCATATGTCTTAAAATAATTACAAGAAATATATATATATATATATGACTGCTGTGGACAACCGCTTATAATTTAGATTTCTACTGTACAGTAATGACCAGGGAAACCATAAATATGCAATTGCATGTTTTTCTTGTGTAGGCAGAGAGAGCTTTTTCTGAATTCAATTTGTTAGTGCATATTTTTGAATATTTTACCGTTTGCAGCATTGTTTGCATAATTTAGTTAAAGGAGCCTTTTTTATGTTTTTAGTGCATATTTTGCCTTTTTGAGGCATATTTTAATACATGTTAAATAAAAAAAAAAATTTTTTTTTTTGCAAAATTTTGGCTTTTTAAATATCTATCTGTATACCCAACGTGTTACTTTAATTTCCCCAACTACATTAAAATTTTACTCTTAAATAGTAAGACAAATCTTTAAAATGTTATACATATATGAATAAGCAAAAGCTTAGGAAAAAGCAATTATGCACGTTTTTGGCGATGTGTGAAATACATAGAAATTTGGACCAATCTTTTAGTATACCGAACAGGTTCACTACGCAGAAGTTACAGAACATGGGAACTGGCTTACAGAAGAAGTCTTAATTACAAGACAGCAGCACCATGCCCGCCATGGTTTTTGAAATCATCCAACTTTAAAAATATGATGTATTTTGCTAAATAATTTTAATAAATAGAATGTGGGAATTATTTCACATTATTTTTCTTGTTAAACATTTTTATTTATTTATTTATTTAGTCAATGGATATTATCCTTACTGACTATAAACATGAAAATAATCTATATTTTTCTTCTTGTGGTGTTGTTGTTGTTTCTTCACAAAACAAGCAAATCGGTTTTTACAAACACGCGCATTGTTTTAAGAAATTTTTAACAAGTAGCATCCATAGCCGAGGCACATTTAACAAGGTATATGCAGCTGGGAAGCCTATGTTGACTGTCTCTCTCTTTTACTTGATTCGGTGTTAAGAGCACCGTGAGGTAGGTCTTAGCATCGTACTCACGTTAATAAATGGCAAAATCCGCCTCTTTCTTTCGTATGTAGTTTTATATGTCTTTTAAATGTCAAATCCATGACTTCTATAAAAAAAGTTGAAAAACTTATTTATCACGACAACCGCGCCAACTCTCGGGTTAAACCTTATGAGAAATCTGGTGCCAGACTAAACTAATTTATTGTGCAAGTTTTGTGTCATTCGGTTCAGCGATTCTTGGATTTTAGCAACTTGTACCCTGAACTCAAACGTTTTTATTCGAGTTGTGTCGTTCCGGAACGACCTAGATCCATTGAACGATTCCCTAAAAGAAACGGTGCGGACTTTTTTAATAGTTCCTTTTTTTGTCGTTCCTCGTTCTGCAATTGCAATCCGTTGGATCACCACATACATTTGTGTAGGTTCAATTCTTGTGTATTTATTAGTGTTGCCGACTTTTGTGTATTTTTTATCGTGACATATAACGAATTTCTAATTAAATCAATTACTTATGTGATCCAAAGCAATATATTCTAGCGATATCTAAATCACTCGTTCAATAAACGACGTTCACCACCAGCACTGGCATTAGGGTACGCGCAGATTAAAACAGGTACAAATTTACGAAATTCTTAAAACATATTTGGAACATATTGAATTAGTCTCTGAAGAGATTGAGTGGTTGCAAACGAAACATGAAAGGGCAACCTGTCCGTGAAAACTTGTGTTCGGATCCCAGCTCAGTCAAGAATAAAAAATAATCAATAAATTTTAAACAATTTCATGTTGTAAAATTCCTTTCCTCATAAAAATAATTTAATAAAAATTAAATTTAATAAACTTTAGCCTGATTCAAATATCAAAATTTATCTTAAAATACAAAATCCTTTTTTATGTAGTTGTTACACCACGTTCCTCATTCGTGCATTGTTCAAAGTAAATAACAGGAACGATGAACGAAAGGAATGACTTAGTTCCTTTGATCTTACGGATCGGTCGGAACGATTCCACAAAAGGAACGATTTTGTCCAACTTCTAGATTTAATATAAAAAGAAGATGTGTAAAAATTAACAAATGGCCGTTGTTCATTCAAATTGTTGTTTCTTCAAACTTTCCTATTTGAAAAAAAATCTGTAATCACTCCTCTCCTAACTAAAACTTAAAATGGTTGCGGTTTCTTTAAAAGCATCCTTTATTTCAAATTCAAATTCGAATGTCCAGCACCAACAAGTGACTTAAACTAAAAACGGTAGCAGTTTTGTAGATTCTTAAATACCGCATCAAAAATTCATGTTTTATACCAAAATGCTGCAGTGGATTTTATTACAAATATCAGTGTAAATTTTAGAAAATGTTCAAATAAAGATTATTAATAAAAAAGTCCTGTTTTTATAAAATCCATTCTGGCTTTGCTAAACACTTGGATTCCGGTATTAAATAGGCCTTTCGAACACCCAAATAAGGAGTATATGGCATGGAAAATGAAGAGGCCGGTACAGATTTGTGTTTAAAGTACTAAAATGTAAAAAACAGGTAATAACGGATAAGTTAACTGTTATTTAATCACTGCTGGAAGAAAAAAACGTACTCTTTCGGGACAATGGGCCCCTGGTCCCGGTTTCATATGTTCATCACTTATAACTTTATGTTTGCTGCGCATAGAAAATCGAGGCGATAACTTCTGCAAAAAACGGTAATTATTTTCATAATCCCCTGGACCTGGCAAATTTAGGGCAGGAATTTGCCTGGGCTTTGAACGGCCTAACATGGAAAAGGCAGGGGCAGACTTGATTTGACCTTCTTTAGCAGTACCAAATACCGGCGGTAAATTGTAAACATTGGGAGCTGTAATAAACAAGTTTAACTTAAAACGAGAACTTCAAAAATTAAAAAAAAAACTCCTTTCGTCACCTGGTGTGGCTACAGTTTTTATAGTACCCGGCTTTTTACCAAATGAAAATGTTGGAATGGTTTTAGTGGTTGCCTTTAAGGCCTTATCTATAAAATACTTGTTAGCTGGCGGAGCTTGAAACTTTTTAGGGTCTGGTCTACGACTTTTCAATGAAAAAGCTGGAGCTCTTTGCACGCCTTTATTGCATAGTCCACTTATGTTAAATTTAGCTGGTCCTTCATCTGTATAATCAATTTTCTGTTTTATTCTTTTGCCCAAAGAATATGCTGGTGCCGATTTTTTCTTAGAGTCTATAACATTCGATCCCAAATACGAAGGAATACTCTTGTATGAAGGTTTTCCGGGAATATGTTCAGCCCCAATCTGGCCTTTACGTGTGGTTGCTTTCCAAGGTTTCTGTTCAATGTTGGCTCCAACGTTAAGAGGGCGTTTGGTAAGTGATAGTTTTTCGCATGCAGCTTTAATGGGCGGCTTTAAACGTGGATGCGGTTTGTAGACCTGCTTGTATAAGAGCAGCTTTTCTTTATACACATTAATTATTGCTCTAAAAATTCTCTTACCATAATTATTTTTTCTTTAGCTAAAAATATGTTTGTAAAAAAAATATGGAAAACAAATTTTTTTAAATAATATTTTCAAATAAAATTAAACCAAGACGAATTGAATAATGAATTCGCCTTGAAATGAGCTACCCTGTTGGAAATGTCAAAAGTGAAAATCTACTTTGACTTTTGACTTTGTCCCCAATACAACTGACGAACTGTAGACCAGACAATGCTTTCTGCTATAGAAATTGATCAGGTGCTTGTCATTAAAAATCCACTACTGACCTTGAAACTATTGACTACGTAGTTCTTGTGGAACCATATGGAGACATTGGAACCAGAGATTCAACAGAACATTATAATTACTAATTCGAGTCTACGTTTTTGAATATTTCTACTAGATTTTTCGATTCATTTTGTAGTGTGTTGTTTTCGTATGACTAAATGGTATATTTTTTTTTAATTCCATTTATATGGCCGCATCAATGCACAATATTTCCTTTAGAAATTCCAAATATGTCAAGATTTGTCTTTCGAATTTCACGATTTTAGGGTTAATGTATTAAGAATTATCTAGACTATAATATTCTGAACAAGCTTAACATAAAATGCATGGCAGTAAGAAAATTGGGCTCCTTCGCGAAAATATAGCCAAAAAATAAATTTTTCCCGAAAATCGCCAAATTTAAATCGCAGAGTACGGCAAAACTGTGGAAGGTATTGACATAATTTTTTCATATTTTTATTCCCTATTATATCCCCAATAAATCCCAAATTCTCCACCCGCCATGCAAGGAAATGCGCCCCAATTTTGCCAAATAACATATTGCAACATAGTTTTATCTCAAAATAAAAATCAAACTTGGCAAAATGCTATTAAAGTTTTAATAATGAGGCAAACAGATTTAATAAATTATATTTAGCTATAAAATATGGCTCAGTTTCAGATAAATTTCTGATTTGTTTTTTACATACACTAAAGACACTTTTGCTTAAGTTACCTAAAATTTTTGATTTTTTGAGATATGAATATGTTGCAATCAAGGAGCGATATGACAAAAACTGTTGCTCAAACGGCTCACCACATCTTTACACAACCCACCCGATTTTAAAGCTGACCCAACTGGTGTTACTCTTTGCGATAATCGCATAAGTAGTACTTATAGCTGTCTGAGGCTTCTAAATTAAATTTCTTCTTTGCCGAAAGGCATGAAAGGCATACATTCTTTTTTCTAAATTCAGGCGCATTTCCTTGCGTGGCGGCTGGAGAAGGGGTTTTTTTTTTGTAATTTTAGTATTTTTAAGTGTGGAGAATTTTTATCAATCCTTGAATAGTAGAGAAGCTTGCTTTAATGCCAATATTCACCCTGATTTTTGCGTCACAATCACAGATTAAGGTGCTTTTACACTATCAGTATATTGCAGTGGGCTTGTCAAATGTAAAATCCATACGTAATTTAACATGTTTGTAAAAATTGACAAATACAGAAGTTTTATAATGTTTGCTTTTACACGTTCGTTTTTGGATCGTGTAAAAGCAACTTTACTAGATATGTAAAAAGTGGCGTGTGAAAAAGGCCCAAAGCTTTTTTTTGGTAGTGAAGTGGGAATGTGTAAAAACAGACAGCAACAATCAACAGAAATGGCGTGATCAAAACAAAAATAAGAAAACACAAACCACATTTAACAAACGTTGTGTGTGTTTATTTTCTTAACTAACCTTTTGAATCTTACAACACATGTTAATCGAGAATTTGTTTAGGGACAACAAACGGATGCTGGTTACACTGACTTCAGTAAAGCTTTTGATGGAGTACCTCAAGGAAGCCATCTTGGACCTATTCTTTTTAGCTTGTTTATTAATGATCTTCCAACAATAATAAAATACTGTAACATTTTATTGTACGCTGATGATGTCAAAATTTTCTTTAGCTATAAAAACCCATACGAACATATTTTTCTTCAAAACGATCTTGATAATTTTTATCAGTGGTGTTAAGCAAAGTTTTCACTGGGTATATTTTAAAACTTAATTAAAATAACTACATATGAGCAACTTCAAAAATTTACGACACCTAGACATTTTTTTTTAATTTTTTTTTGTCTGACATCAATGTTGATTTGCGCATGTGAAATCCGTTTGCGTTAATCATTTTTATTACACGGCGCAAATTTTACTGCGTTTTAAAGTTAAAAATTAAAAAAAAAATATAAAAAGAAACATTTTGTTTCCTCCATAAAATTTTAAATCCTTAAAATTTTTTGGTGCGTTTTCAATTTTAGTGTCAAGCTCCGTAAAGTCTTCTATTCGATGTACGTTTGAGCGGAATTGATACAGCGCTTCAGTTGTCACAAAGCGAAATGTGTTTGGAAAAAACTGCCGCTGTACGCGCCAGGGTTTAAAAAAAATTATTTTTTTTGCACTTTATCAGTTTAGTCCGTCGCGAAGAATCTATTTAGATACCTAAACATGTTCCCATGACATGTTTTGATATAAAAAAAGCTTAAAAATAAATTGTTTTTTTGCAAAAATTTTCAAAAGTTCATAAAATTTTTGCGTTTAAAAATTTTAAAGTGCGTTTTCGCCTCGGAGGTGTCCTTTACGAAGTTACTCACATCACGCAATAAACTAGCCAACTTAAAAGGCAATTCAGATTGTCAGACGCAAAAAAGATACATTTTTAAAAAATGTACGCTAATTTCTTTTAAGTTTGTGATGTCCATGATACGTTATTGGTGCGCTGACACCAACTGGTGAGGGCTTTTCAACGTAAAACTTTGCACGTCATATCCTTCAAGTATAGTCATCCAAACCCTGTACAACGTTTTTTTTTCAATTCATAAAACTTAACGAAATAAGAGCCAGCAGGTGCTCAAAAAATTTGAAGTAGCCCATATATAAATTAAATTTTTGTTTGCATAATCAAATCAATACTTTTTTATATTATCAAAAGTAAGCCCAAGGCGAATTCATTTGAATTCGCCTTGAGTAAGCCTTTGTCTCAAGGCGAATTGAATTTCAGGTGGCGTTGAAAACACAGCTGTGCTACTTTTTTTTCTTAATTAGAGAGAGGAACGTCAAAAGTTACTTGTGTTTTTGGAATATCGGCCAACGAAAGCAACAAAAAAATACATTGTTGTGTTTTTGGTGTTGTTACTTGTTGTAGTATCGACATCACCGTTTACATGAATTCGCCTTGCCGTTGTCTGTTAAAAAGATTTTGTACATGGAAAATGATCTCTCACCGCCAACCGAAGTTGAAGCATACTTGAAGGATGCCAATTCATTTAATATTTATTTTACTTTTTTCATTGCATAACCATCGGTAGCAACAAGTTCTTCAATTAAATTCTTAAATTGCTTAAAGTTTTTTTTAATAGAATTCTGAAGCACCTATCCCGGTTCCCCTTCTTGTTAACACTGGCTGCGGTGGTGGTGGTACCAAGAGATATATTTTATTAAAAATTGCAACTCGTGAAGGAGCCTTTAAAAAATGATATCGTGCATAAAACAAAAAAATAAATCAATATTATCGAATTGGCTTCTAATTTCCTCTGCAACTCGGGGTAACCCATGTGACAAGCAAGTAACATGTAACTGTTTTGGATAAATTGTTTAAGCTCAAAAAAATTCATCAATGGATTTAAAAAATTATTTTTTTGTGAAGATTTTTTTTTAAACAATTTGAAAACTATCAAAAAGTAATTTAAATTTTTGGGAATACAAAATTTAAATTTCAAAAGATTTTGTTATTCGTGCTTAATTCCCAGTTTTTATTATTGATAAAAACACTTGGAATATTATTGTTGATGGGACAAGCTATTTAATGATGCAATTTTAGACTATCGACAAAAAACATGCATTGAAATCTCATCCCTACATATGAATATTATATACATTAAATAATAACACGTATACATAGTTTCTTTTACTGGTTTAAGTAAAACAAAAGTACTTAATGTTTATTTAAATTACACTATGCAACAAAATTAAACTTTTATCGTGATATTGTATGATCTATTTTATTGCGTAGCGATCCTCTAGGTTCAAAAACTTTGGCAATTGTAATATTACATGTTCAAAATTTTGCACACATTCTTATGCGTTATGATATAGGGGATAAAAATCTATAAAAAACAAAATTTTCAAATTTTTGCAGATACGTTATTAGGTCTTTAAGGGCCATTATTACAACTTGCCAATAGTTAAAAGTCGGATTTTGTCGGACCGATAAATAGCTTTGCATTATAAAGCCTTAATTTATTATGTTTTCATCTATTAAATATTATTATTATTGAAAATAACAGCAATAAAAATGGAAGTTGTAATAATGCAAAGCTATTAATCGGTCCAACAAAATCCGACTTTTAACTATTGGCAAGTTGAATTAATTGCCCTAAGATGACGATATGTATATACACATGTACATTAAGGAGTCCAAAAAAAAAGTTGTGCCAGTCACCTTCTTAAATGAATTATATCGTCGGCGTTATATGAAAACCTGCTAACTCCTTTTCACTAAATTTTACAGAAGAGAGCAACAACTTTTTATATTTTATATGTGTAGCTTAAGAGAAAACCCAAACATTCAGTTGGATTTACACATTTCAAGACTCAAATTGATTTACACATTTCAAGACTCAAAATTCATGCTGGTCGATGAGGAGTATCTTTCTCTACCACACGGCATCAAAATCTCAATTTACTTAAAAAGTCGATTTAGCAGGTTTGCATATTAAGAAAAATTTATTTTTTTTCGCCACGCCCCAAAAAAAAATCGCGTCGGGTGCAAGCATTTCAATAAATTTCTGTGTAAATTCTTCTTAAAATAAAACTATTTTTTTAAGTTTTTTTTTTTATTATTTGTTATTTTTGAATTGTGTCTTTTTAAAATGAAAGTATATTTTTTGTTTTTTAAATTTCGGTTTAAATTAGTAGAACACAATCTTCTTTCCAATAAAAAATTTGTATTAGTATTTTACAAAATGTACAATTTTTTTTTGTTTTATATAAAAAAAAACGTGTAAATCATTAAAAAAAATCAGAATTGTAATTAAAATACAATACTTCAGTGATTAATAAATACAAGTATAATTATAAAAAAAAAATATATAAAAAAACTTTAAGTGCTTAAAAGAAAAGTAACAAGGAAAATTTTATATAGAGATAAATAGCGAAAATCGAAAGAGTTAAAGGTATCAGCAAAAATATATTGGTATTGTTTATTGTTCGAAACCAAAAGAGGGTGGGGGTAGCCATCAATTTTCGGTACAAGTTTTAGGGAAATCAGGAATGTAGAGTTTTTAACAAATGCCAGAAAATCCGTTATCGCAATGCTCGTCTATATAACCTAAATAGGGAGAATGCTTTATGCCAAAACTATAGGCCGGCACATTAGAGAGATTGACCTGCAATGAAAGTAAAATAAAAGTTATTAGGTTAAATTTAAGGGCGTAATATGAAAAGAAGTACCTTTTCTGGACAATGAGCACCGGGACCAGGTTTCATATGATCATCACTGGGTATTTTATGTTTGCCACCCATTGAATACATGGGCGGTTTACGTTTAATGGCGGTATATTCTGCATCATAAAAACCTGGACCGGGAAATAAGAGACTTGGCAAGGGGCGAGGTTTTTCACGGCCAGCCATAGAAAAGGCTGGGGCTGATCTTATAGTACCCTCTTTGCTGATACCCATAACCGTGGGAATTTTATAGACATTAGGAGCTAAGCAAAAAGAGAAAAAACAGTACATTAGAAATTCTATTATAAAAAAATACTAGGCTCTTAAGTTTATATTGATGTAAGAATATATTATTTGATTTAGGGCCTTGAATGTTTGAGTTAGTTAATGCTTCATTGGAAAACTATTTAACCTCTTCTCTATAATGTTACCTTATAATTTCTTCTTGTATGGTACTGGCCTCTACAGCATATTTAACACTTGAGCTTTTTGCCGATTTTACCGTGGTCACTGTACTGCCATCAGCTGTGACCATCGTATTACTGGAACCGGAGGCCGCATTGGTGTGCTTGACATCGGCACTTCCCTTGGCTACAATTTTCTTATTGCCCTCTTCCTTATAGCCATTTGTGACCGTATGCATGGTGGTAGTAACAACTTGGCCCCTTTCGCCGTTTACTTCATTGATCGGTTCAACTTTTTGTGTCACCTCGGTATGGGAACCCGCAGTTCCTACTGAAGTGTCTTTAAAATTAAGCTTAGCCAATTTGTTTTCTAAATTAGTGGTGGTGTCTACTGCGTCATTGCCATTTAGAAGTGGTGAATAGTTTTTAATTGTGGTCATAGTTTTATTATTAGTATTTGGGGCGGGCTCCTGTTGCCCATTTGTGGTGTGCACCTCAGTTACTGTGGTTGTTGTGGTGCTGCTAGTGCTTTGCTGTTGTTGTTCTTGTTGATATTTTTGCGATAATTCTTGTTGTTGTTGCTGTTGCAAAGTGCCATTTTCTAGTAAAACAACATTACGTACTACAGAGTGGTGAGTTTTTTCAATATTTGTTGAGTTTCGAATTGGTTATTGTGTTTAGAGTGGTAAAAAAATAATAAAAAAATTTTTGGTTTAATTTTGCTGAATAATTTTGATATTTTGGTGGTTTATAAAATTAAAATGTTAATTAAAGCTTTTTAAAAGAAAGTTTTTTAAAATAAACCCAGAAAAATAATTTTTTAATAAAACTTAAGAGTAAAAAAATAAAAGATAAATTTACCTTAAACTGTGTGTTAAAAACTAAAAGTTAGATGCGGGGATAAAAGTTATCTACACAAAAGCAATGTTAGTTACCTTTTTTGTATCTCGGATTAATAAAGTATTAGAATGAAAGAATTTAGCAATTTAGCTATTAAAGTCAACAACTGAAAGGATTTTGCGATGAACAATTAATTTTTACTCTTTAAAATGTACGCCAAGGTATACGATAAACCTTAATTATTATATATTTATATTAAATATTTTTTAAGTGCAACTCCGACTCCTACTCCGACTCCTACTATAATATTGATGCTAAATGTATATGAGACTCAGTGATGTTAACTTTTATTTTTTCATTACCGTACGGCCTTCTAAAAATTAGAGTTTTCGAGAAGCAATTACCGTACGCAAACATTAATGTGCTGTTTCCAAATGACAGGCGATTGATTATGTAGCAAAATATATCATGGATGTGCTGGAAATCGCAAACGCAAAACGCAAGAATTTGGAAGTTGTTTTTAAGGTTTGATATCCTGTTTAATAGGAAAATATTTGTTAAATATTTGTCATAAAATTCTTTTATTACAAAAATCTTATTTAAAAACGACTTTTAAAATTCTTGCGATTTCCAGTCCATCGCCTGTCATTTGGAAACAGCACATAAGAGCAGTATTCATAAACCATTTATGTATTTAAATTTTAAATGTGTTTTAAGAAGATAATTTTTATTTTGGAAATTTTTTTAAAATTTTGTATGCCGAAAAACTGTGGAGTCGGAGTCGCGAGTTTTTGTGGGTACTACGACTCCGACTCCGGCACAAAAACATCAACTCCGACTCTTCAACTCCGACTCCGACTCCACAGCCCTGCTTTTTTCCAAACATTTTCCTACATTCATTGACATAATCGTACTTAATTATCGGCTGCCACTACAATACTGAAATTTTTGATACTTTAATGGGGGCAAAATGTAGTACCGAAAAAAGGAAATACGGGAAATTTGATATTTTTCTTTAGCTTTTGGGTTCTACTAAAGTAGCGGGTTAAATGCTAGAATTTAAACAAGTTTAAACCTAGTAAAATAAACTTTGGCATAAAAATATGTCCACGAAGAAAAAGGAGACGCCAACGAAGTAGCGGGTATATTCTAGTATATAATATAAGTTGATTCACTCGCAAGGAAACTTGATGAAACTACCTAGAATTTGCCGGGACGAGGAGGAAGAAGAGTCAACGGAACATCGTCTCTGTCATTTTTCAGCATTTAGAGATTTAACAGCCTGTTCAACGATTTCGAACTTGAACTGTATGGTCAAAGAACTTTTGGTGACAAAACTTGCCTCTCTGATATTGTTTTGAATAGGATCCAATCCTTTATTGAATCAACCGGGTGGCTGAATGAGAACATAAGCAGCCAGGTAACATAGAACCCTTGGCAGGCGGTGTAACATGGTAACACAACGGCCTCTAATTACTGGACCCACGTGATCTGTCCTTGATTATGGCTGCCAATGGAACCTTATCTAACCTAAGATAGAAATGGAGCACTATATTAAGCTCGAATTCTAGGGGGATCATGATCCCCGTGATAAGTGCGAATCGAGCACTGGTATTCTAAAATCATTAACTGTGTCTAAACACAATGCGTCTACTTACGCGTCCATGTATGAACATTACAGCTGGATATTTTAATATATAAATGCTAAGGTTATCTTTGAAGTTGATGCGACCTTCTGTCGAATAGAATTTACAATCTTTTATATTCTCATTTATATATTTATTTATTTATTAGTCAGTTCCAGCTATTTCAGAGAATCAATTGTCCTTATTTAGTAATATATAAGAGTTTTTTTTTTTGTCCTTACACGCAGAAAAAAAACACCACCAAAAAAAAACTATGTTTAAAAAAAAATCGCCAACATGTTATGTTTAATATAACCATATAACTGTCACCGGCAACCATGTTATGGTTAAATTAGTCCTTCATCAAGAAGCCACAACCATATTATGGTTGCCTCTAAACATGTTATGCTTAAATATGTCAATAATTAGTTTTAAAACTAACTATACTATTTTCCTCTTTTCGAACAGTAACATGCTATGGTTGAAAACTAACCGTGCTATTATAAGTGTTGAACATGTTTAGTTATTTTTAACCATAACATGCTCGGAGGCAACCATAATATGTTTTTGGATTCGTGATGGAGGACTAATTCAACCAAAATATGGTTGTCGATGACAATTATGTGGTTAAATGAACGTTTAGCTTTAACAATTTCTTTAAATAAATAATAAATGTAAATTAAAGAATAAACTATATTTTTATTTATGTTCTACATTGTATCAAAATCCAGATTTGAAAATCATTTGAGAATATCGTTCGAAAGCAAGTTGAACATAAATGCAATCCTCAATTTAAAAATTGTTTTCCCTTTTTATTGAGAAAGCTACGATTTTCAAATCATTATCAAACGTTTTTCGTTGGAGAAAAGGTTTGATTTTAAATTGTTTTTCTTTTGAAATTAAACCTTCGGGCTTGCCGAATTGCATTTTGCACACAGCCAATAGCGTTTTATTTGCGGTAAAGCCAATCTATTTTGGTAGAACGGTTTCTGCATTTGGCGAGTTGTATTTGAGGTGTAGTTGCAACAAAAAGCAACTGTTAGTAGGAACGATTCGAATACAAATTCAAATTGGGTTTAGGTTTAAATCATTTGCCATAACTCCTTTTTTCTGTGAATTTGTTCTTAAGTGGCTTAAATATTGAGCCCTTACCACAAAAAAGCTTCAGAGACAAAACACAATATTATAGGAGGAGGGGGTTTTTTTTAATATTTGAATTTTGTATGAAGATAGGCGCTTAAGCTAAAATTGTTTTTGCTTTAAAATCAATATTGAAAATGATGTAGCACAAGCTTTTTTTTGTTTTTGCGGTAAGGCCTCGATATGCATGTAGGTACGATCATACATATGCTTGCAGTCGTATACGTGTGCTTGACGTAAAATCTTAATTGGTTTGATTAGTGAAGCCAGACTGGGTCCAATTTAAATTATAGTAACTATCTATTATTATTTTGTAGATGGCGTTAACACATACTATGCTTGTTAAGCATTTTGATCGTGTATACACTGCTTTACAACTGGAAGTTTTACTAAAACTTTTAAGTAAAAAATAATGATATTTAAGGCGAATTTCATTCCTGACAATTGGCAGTATACGAAATTTGTAAAACTGTTTGTTTCTCGTGTTATTAGTCTAAATATAATTTTTATTTTATAACAAACATAATGTTATTTTCCCAAACGACTTTGAAAGGTTTTTTTTTAGCAAAAATTAGTATTCAGTTAAAAATTCGAAAGTGCAAAGTATTAGTAACTAAAACTTGCTACATTGAAAATAAAGTGCTTACCCGGACTTGCTAAACGTCTCTCGCGTCTTTGCAATATGCGATCTTCAACATATCTGCCCCTAGGCAAAACTTTATAATGTATTTAACATAACATCAAATTAAACACAATACAAACACACGCAAATATGATGAACAATAATAAAAAAATATATAAAACAAAATTAAATAATAATAATAAAAACATAAAAAGGGGAAATATATACAAATGACAATAGTTTCGAAACAAGAACCGAAAACATGCTTGACAAAAATAGAATCGGGAATTAAACGCTGAACGAATCGAAATCCATTTTATATAAAAAGTGGTTTCGAATCATTTGATGGCGTTCCCCAGATACTAAGTATTTGTAATCAAACCTACCTGGCATTGTAGTGGTCTTAACACCAAATGTATAAGATGGCGAATGATCTGGATTATAGTTTTCTGGATGGTAATGACCAGGAGCTAAACATGCCAAACAAAAAAGTTAAGTTTAAAGCAAGAATTTAGAAAATAAAGAGGTTTTTCCTAAAAGTAAACGAAATTTGTTAGAGCTTTAAGCCTACCTGGTGAATCGGATACCAATTTGGTTTCCGTTTTAGTGCCAAAGGTATACGATATCTTTTGTTCTAGAGAGTGTTTTTCAGGTTCATAGGCAGTGGGTGCTAAATTGTACAGAGTGATGTTAAATTTATATACAAAAGAGAAATTTAAAAAATCGATTTTCTGAAATAACATATTCACATCTTAAGATCTAATACTTTGTCTAATCTATTTAAGCTATACAACCTCTTAATCAATTTCCCAAATTAAAACTTACCAGGTGTATCACTGACATGTTCCTTTTTCAATTTCAAGCCAAATGTAAATGCTGGCGTGGCATAACCTTTTATATCACACATCTCTGGGTTATAATCACCAGGTGCTGGTGTATTCTCGATATGCTGAACAGTATTGCGTCCTGTAAATGTATAGGATGGTGTATGATCAAGTCTTACATTTTCTGGACTATAAGAGCCTGGTGCTGGAGATTCAGAAATAATTCTATCGACTTTGCGACCAACAATTGTAAAGGCTGGTGCATGATCTAAACAATGTTTTTCGGGAGCATAAGCTCCTGGAGCTGGAGTATCGTTGGGCTTGTTAAGATTTTGGCGTCCTGTTATAGTAAAGGCAGGCGTGTGATCTGATTTATATTTTTCAGGAGAATAATCTCCAGGTGCGGGAGATTCGTTATTAAGTCTTGGCTGATGCTTACCGGCCATGGTGAAGGCTGGAGTATAATCTAAACGATGATTTTCGGGTGAATATGCTCCTGGGGCAGGAGTATCACTGGGTTTTTGTAACTTATGCCTTCCAGCCATGCTGTAAGCCGGAGTCCCATCTAATCTGCACTTTTCAGGAGCATAATCACCAGGAGCTGGTGTATTGTTTTGTAGTTTAGGATCATGCTTACCAGCCATTGTGTAGGCAGGAGTATGATCTAAACGATGATTCTCTGGTGAATATGTTCCTGGGGCAGGAGTATCGCTGGGTTTTTGTAACTTATGCCTTCCAGCCATGCTGTAAGCCGGAGTCCCATCTAATCTGCACTTTTCAGGAGAATAATCACCAGGAGCTGGTGTATTGTTTTGTTGTTTAGGATCATGCTTACCAGCCATTGTGTAGGCAGGAGTATGATCTGAACGATGATTCTCGGGTGAATATGCTCCTGGGGCAGGAGTATCGCTGGGTTTTTGTAACTTATGCCTTCCAGCCATGCTGTAAGCCGGAGTCCCATCTAATCTGCACTTTTCAGGAGAATAATCACCAGGAGCTGGTGTATTGTTTTGTAGTTTAGGATCATGCTTACCAGCCATTGTGTAGGCAGGAGTATGATCTAAACGATGATTCTCTGGTGAATATGTTCCTGGGGCAGGAGTATCACTGGGTTTTTGTAACTTATGCCTTCCAGCCATGCTGTAAGCCGGAGTCCCATCTAATCTGCACTTTTCAGGAGAATAATCACCAGGAGCTGGTGTATTGTTTTGTAGTTTAGGATCATGCTTACCAGCCATTGTGTAGGCAGGAGTATGATCTAAACGATGATTCTCTGGTGAATATGTTCCTGGGGCAGGAGTATCACTGGGTGTTTGTAACTTATGCCTTCCAGCCATGCTGTAAGCCGGAGTCCCATCTAATCTGCACTTTTCAGGTGAATAATCACCAGGAGCTGGTGTATTGTTTTGTTGCTTGACATCATGCTTACCAGCCATTGTGTAGGCAGGATTATGATCTGAACGATGATTCTCGGGTGAATATGCTCCTGGGGCAGGAGTATCACTGGGTGTTTGTAACTTATGCCTTCCAGCCATGCTGTAAGCCGGAGTCCCATCTAATCTGCACTTTTCAGGTGAATAATCACCAGGAGCTGGTGTATTGTTTTGTTGTTTTGGATCATGCTTACCAGCCATTGTGTAGGCAGGATTATGATCTGAACGATGATTCTCGGGTGAATATGCTCCTGGGGCAGGAGTATCACTGGGTGTTTGTAACTTATGCCTTCCAGCCATGCTGTAAGCCGGAGTCCCATCTAATCTGCACTTTTCAGGTGAATAATCACCAGGAGCTGGTGTATTGTTTTGTTGTTTAGGATCATGTCTACCACCCATGCTAAAGGCTGGTGTATGATCTAGACGTACTTTTTCAGGGCAATAAGCTCCTGGTGCGGGTGTGTTAAAAGGCTTTTGTAAATCATGCCGACCACCCATTGAATAAGCAGGAGTACCATCTAATTTATACTTTTCTGGAGCATAAGCACCAGGAGCTGGTGTATCGCTAATTATCTTGGCATCATATTTACCTGCCATACTATAAGCAGGCGTGTAATCTAAACGTACCTTTTCAGGACAATAAGCCCCTGGGGCTGGTGTTTCACTTGGTTTTTGGAGATCATGACGTCCCGCAAATGAATAGGCGGGTGTGTTATTCAAGTTACATTTTTCAGGTTCATAAGCGCCTGGTGCTGGTGTATCACTGGTAATTTTTTGCTCGTGTTTGCCAGCCATTGTATACGCAATCGTGTGACCTTGTCTTACCTTTTCCGGACAGTATGCACCCGGAGCTGGTGTATTGCTAGGCTTTTGTAAATCGTGACGGCTTGTAATGGAATAAGCCGGTGTATGATCTAATCTACATTTTTCTGGAGCATATGCTCCTGGTGCTGGCGTTTCAATTTTAACTTTAATCTGATACTTTCCACCCATAGTATATGCTGGGGTGTGATCTAATTTTACTTTCTCGGGACTATAAGCACCCGGCGCTGGAGTTTCACTGGTTTTATATATGGTATGGCGTCCAGAAAAAGTATATGCTGGTGTCTTATCCAAGTAGCATTTTTCCGGTTCATAAGCACATGGAGCTGAAAGATTTTTTAAATAAATATTTTCACAAGTAATTCGAAATTCAGTCAGACCAGTCACATAAGCTTTTACACAACTACCTATAAGGCCTTTTAAAAATAAGCAGCATTTAACAGCTCTTATTTCTAAAAATACAGTGCTTTTTAAAATAAATAAATTACTCACCGGGAGTGCAATCGACTACATCATGGGAACTTTTGCCAGCTATGGTAAAAGCTGGTGTGGAGTGCAATTTAGTTTTTTCAGGACTATAAAGGCCAGGTGCTTAAGTAAATTAGAAAAGAAAATAAAAATTGTTTTTTATAAAGTATATATAATTAATTATTAAAAAAAAATTAAAGAAGTAAACAACATATTAAGCTTTAAAGCTTTATCCCTGTATTCATAAACGATTATTAAATTTAACAAACGTTTATTAAGGATACTTTTCATAGTAAAATTGTTCTTTAAACCCTTATTAAATTTAAAATTTTTTTATGAATACAGGCATTAGTATTCTACAACGATTAAGTAAAAAAAGCTCTATAAGCTTTTGTGCCAAATTATTTAAAAGAACAGCTAACATTAATTTAACATTAATTAAATTATTTTTAGTTTACCTGGTGTTCCCTTATCGAAGTTTAATTTTGTTCGTCTACCAAATGAGTAACGCGGTGAATTCTTTTTCGCTAGCGAAACCCTCTCGGGACGATAACTATTTGGCGCTGTGGTTATTTTTTTTTTTACCAAGTTTGAGTGATTTTGTTTTATTTGTTTGTTAGTGAACAAATCGAACATAAATTAAAGAAAATTTTGACAAAATATAAGTAATTGTTTTATTGTTTTTAGAAATTATTTAAATTTATTGTTACTGTGAATTTAAATTAAATAACAATTACTGTGCAGCTTTAAAGCTTTCTTATAATCAAAGCTTGTTTGTATTATACACAGTGCTTTTTTGATATGAATGATTATTAAGAGTATTTACACGAGCTCTTTGAATTGTGAATTTTATGTTTAGCATACAAATATTTTGTATGCAAAAAATGATTTTATGGATGAACATAAAAAATAATAAAATAAACTGCTAAAGTAATATTTACATCCAAATCAAAAAATTCTAAGAAAATCAACAAATTTAGAAAAAACAAAATTTGACAACAAACAAAATATATAAAAAATATTATGGCTCACAACTTTTTTTACTGATAATTTTCTAAACCAATTTGAAGAACTTAATACATTTACTTTTTTTTTAAGGAGAAAAGGGAAATATTTATTTTAATAATTTCAATTATACTGGATAATTTTAATAAGAAAAGTTTTCACGTTAAATGTTAACTAAAAGATTATTTGAATTGCCATTTTTGAGCGTACGAAATAAATCCCCCTTTAAAATAAAATTCGAATCTGTTTTCAGTTTTTTTGTTTTTCTTTGATTTACAAATTAAAACACAACCTTTTTTCGATAACGGATGCCAAATGAACTGAAGTTGAGTTGCCAGCAACGAAATCAGGCAACGCCGCTCATGTTAAAATATAAAATAAAGAAAGACTTTTGCATATTTTAACAAGAGCAGCATTCCCTGACTTCGCTGCTGGCAACTCAACTTCAGTTGTGTTTCCATCCCTAATCGACCCATTAGAAAAAGATTTTGGCACTCAGGGGACGACCTCTACTAATGCATTGCATTGTGTTGTGATGGAACTAGGAAAATTGGTTCTAGGAAAAAGGATAGAGGGAGTAGTGCTTGTGAACATTTGATTTGAACTTATTCATGCTTAAAATAAGAGGGACACACTTTAGAAGGACGAACAGTCCGGACAAAAACAATTAAATTTTCCCTGTAATGCGTTGTACGACATACCGGGCCAATCGACCACAAAAGAATGGGATCTTGGGGAAAAACGTGTACTTCGAACAAACGTACGAGTTTCGTTTCATCAGAATACAACCCATTGTAGTAACGATAAAAAATGCAAATACAACTCACATTGCGTCGGTGCTAAGGGGAGCCAATCGAATAAGATACCCTAATGTCACCAATGAGAACATTCGCCCTCTACTACACGCGGACGAGAATGCAACAAGTTTTGACAAGAGTGCATCATACCGGACTCTGACAAACGCCTTGAAAGTATCTAAAGCAATTACCTTACTTTCGCGAAAATGGTAATCGAAAGGCGCCATTTTTCCGATAACATGGCCAGTAGGTTTCCAGTAGAGCGTCCTCTTCGGATTTACCATACTCTTCATAACTTTGCAAAGTGCCGAAAAAATTGCAATTGGTCGGTTCAGGATTATTAGCCACTCCTTTTTTAAGAATTTGCGTTACATCAGCAACTTTCTAGCAGACGGGCAATTGCCCGCCATGAAATAAAGTGCTTAGAAGATTTGCTAAGGAACGAAATAGCGTCGAAGAGCACAACTAACTTCTAAAGTGCAAATACTTTCTATTTTTACAACAGAAACCCTATTTAGAAAGGTTTTATGTAAATAAAAAACAATTTGGCTAAACTGAGATTGGAACCCAGGGCTACCTAAGTCTAAACCATTTAGTCCGGAATCGTAGTCACTACTCTACGTCCGTATTAATTGATTGACTGCTAACGAATGATGTTCGCATACAAGCAGTGTTGCCAGAATTAGAGAAAAATCGCTTCATATAACACTTTTCTTCTCGTTGGGAAATTAAGACAGCTCTTAATACTTTTTTTTTATTCTAGTTACTTTATTTCAATAGTATTTTAAGACTACAAAAATGCTTTACATAGACGGTTTTGTCGTTTTGTAAGTTTTTAAAAACTTTTTTTTTAATTAAAAAATCCGACACTGAACAACGTACTGGCAAACTATGCCTGAATAGTGAATTACAAATAGAATAAAATAAGAACAATGCTTGCCCAGTCTTAAGCTATTATAACACTGTTATTAAAAAATATTTTTAAAAATACATTTACGTGCTGGGAAAAAACATTTTTCAATAAAACTCCCTACGCAGCTTGAAAAATGTGTTTTTTTTTTTTTTTTGTTTTGCAAAAATCGAAAAAGATTGTCACACTATTGAAAAGTCCCTTAATGTTAATAACAAAATAAGGGTCCTGTTTGCTTACGACCATTTTTTAAAATTGAATCCGAACGTATACCATGACTGCACATTTGAAAACATCAAAATGTGAAAAGATTTAGCACCAATCTGTTGATTTTTGGTGCAGTCCCAGACCTCAAAGTCAGTCACTTCCGTAAAAACAATATTTTAGTCGAGTAACTCAAATACTATATATCCTATCCATCAAAATGTTCCTCAAGGTCAGCTAAACATGGCTCCCCTACAAAAAGCGTTCTGAGCCGAAATTCATTTTAGGGCCCTAAAGGGCTAAAGTGTAGCCATAGAGGTCGAACCGACCCCAACTATTTTTACATAACCAACATTTCTTTTAAAAGATTTAAACCTCTTTCTCCGCTTCATATATAAACACCCATACAAACTGTAAATTGTACGGAAAAAATATGAAATTGGTCGAATTTGTGTTATTTTGAAAATCTTGCGATAACGAAAATTTTCACGAAGCGATACATAAAACGTAATTTTTTTGGAGTTAAGAGTCACAATCTTGGTGTTATAGAAATCGGGATACCTGATTAAAATTAATTATTAATTTTAATTTGCAAATTTCTGTGTGCGCTATAACACGTAGGGTTTAATATTCAAAAAATTTATATAGTTCTTTTCGTTTTCTGTTGGTGCTTACGTGATTTAAGAAGAAACGCGACGATATGTTAAAAAAAATATACGTATTCTTGCCTTTGGTTCAATTTCGGCTTCAAACTGCATAATACTTTCAACGTTTTTAATTTCGCACAAAAAATGATTCAGCCATATTGTGAATAAATTTTCACTCCAAATTTTTCCCTTTTCACATATTTGCGATCTTGAAAGACTCCCATGAAAATTAGGTAATTCAAAGAAGATTAATAACGTGAAAAAATGTTCACCTGAAAAAATTCCCCTTACCGTGAAAAATTTGTTCACGTTTCCCCTAGATTTTCTCACTTTATTTTGTCTAGGGAACGGTACATGTATGTAAGTAGTTCCTCCTATAAATCGAATGTTAGGGGCTAGATCCTTTAATTAGGCACAACCCGATACATTGGTCAACAAAATGCAAAACAACAAGTTGATTGTCTGCGGATTTGTGAAGATTTCGAAAGATGTAGTGGCAGAATTTTGGAAAATATTTTCCCACATAAAATTTAAAAGGTGCAAAAAACTTACTTTATAATCAAACTATCCCTCTAATAGTAAATATTTTACTTTAATATTTTAACTTTTCTTTATATTGTATATTTTTTAACAAAAATGTCATTGATTTTTAATATTTTTTAATCTTTCTTCTTTTTTTTACATTCACTGGAACTGATAGCGTTAACAATTTTTCACATGAGATTCATGATTGCTTTTTCCCCTTCGAGGGGAATGAAAATTTCATGGGAACAAAAATTCCACTTGTTATTGACGATAGGGGTGATTATTTAAACTTAAGTGCTTTCGTCAGATCATTACAATTTGTAAAGCAGTAGATGATCTAATCAGTTTGCATTGCAACAAAATAAGTCACTATTAAAATAAAGAAAATTACGGAAAAAAATAAAACTCCTCAAAAGAGTTTTATTTTATGACGGCGAGATTAAACTCTCTTTTTAAAAATTTCATCCGATCTTTAATTTTTTCATTAAAAAATAACAGCAGTATTCATAAAAAAAATTAGCAACAGTTTGTACAATTCGTACAACGAGCTGCTAACTTGAATGTCGATTAAGCTTAGCAGCTTATTAGCACAGAGTTTATTCATAACAAACTTTTGTCCATCCGCTAACTTTTAATAATTAACTCTTAATGTTAACGATTCCACATTATATTACTCAGAAATGCAACACGTTTTGCATTAATCGTCGCTGGTTTTGTCATTTTTTTTTTTTGTTTTACCCTCCACATATAAACATTTAAAGAAGTTTTAAAATCAAATTAATTGAAAAAAGAAAGAAAGCAAATTACAGATAGTAAATTAAAAATTAAAAAACCCACAAAATAGTTTGACATTAAACGTCTGTTTTTTAAAAGTTTTCAAACGTTTGGCAGCTCGTTAACAAATGTATTATGAATAAACTTTGTGCCAACTTCATGCCAAATTTTCATTATGAATACGGCTGGCTGTAAGTCTTAACTGTGAAGTTGAGATAGTTTTTTTTTGTTAGATCACTTTAGATTCTGAAATAGCACTGCAATACGAAACATTTTTGAATTCGATGACAAATGATTTAAAGCAGAAATTTCTAAAAGTAGAAAAATATCCAAACTACTTACGACATTCTAATAATAAAAATTAACAAGCTTAAATATAATTTTTAACAGAAATCACCATTTATATGATGGAAATCAAAACATTTAACACCTTCACCGGATCTCAAGTATACCTAATGAGTTTCTTTACGTCACGGCTTACGTTTTCAACTGTTAGAGACTGAGACCTTCCGACTCGCTTAGATATTTGGTCAAATAGGCAATAGTTAGTGTGAAAATATAATTAGAAATATTGACAATTTTTTGTAGTACTGCCATTTAACCAAATAATAAAGAAAGTCGTTAGTGCTTGCAGATGTTAACAGATGTAAGAAAATTGTTTTTTTTCTAATCCCGATAGAACTTACGAAGGATTAGCTGTCGAACGAACTGTCATACTGTGCTTTTACTTTTAGAAATTTATGGTTAGTCTGGCAAATGATCATAAATAGATTCGCGCTTGAGTAAAGCTACAAATTATTTCAAATTTGCTTTGAAAATCTGTCATCAATGTTTTATTTCCAAATTGTGTTCAACCATGGGGCTCATTTGAGGCTTAACCAATCCACAAAAGATCCCACAGACATGCTTGAAAATACACTCTGGTGCGGTTTACACGCTGGTGGCATAGATTATTTCCTTGATTACAAGGAAAAAATAAAAATTGATTTCATCTAAAAATTTTTTTTAAAATTTATTAAAAAATTATTTAAATTTACATTAGTAAACAAATTAATAGTATCAATTAAATATTTTTTCATATTAATAACATTTTCTGCAATAATTTAATTTACTTGAATTAATTTTTAATTAAAACTGATTTAACTTTTGATTAATAATTTTATTGAAAAAATATTGTAGAGAATTTTTTTGTGTGCGGTCAATGGAAATCGTTACGCAGAGTACCATTGAACATTATTTGTTAGTTTAAATGATATTAATCCTCTCGATGTCGGTAACACCGTAAGTCAAATTTTGTAGTAGATTGTGTGTTACTGTAATCTACTACAAAGTCGTTTTCGACATCGAGGCTGATTGTCAACAGTATGGCGCTACGAGCCTTATGGCAACCGCAACCAAACATTTAAAAATTTGGTAATAAGTTGATTTCGTGGAACAGCCCGGTCTCAAAGGTCGTACGATTTGACACCTCTCGATTTTTTTCTTTTGGCCTTTGAGGCTAACATTGTTTGTGTTATTTGTGACATATGTAAGTCCATTAATGCTCGTAAAAGTGACCTAAAATTGGACGTCCAGTATGCTCATCGTCATACTCATTGTCGGTGTCCGTATGGCCGAAATCTTTTTAAAATTTTTAAATTCTTAACTATAAAATATATTAGAAACTGGGAATTATTTCCTTCTGGAGGTTACTTTATATTATATTCAACATTTTTTATTTTTCGAATTTATTCTATGAGCTAAATAAATAAATAGTCATTTCTGAAAAATTGAAGGAATATGACTATTACAAAAAAGCTTTATAAAATACATAACTGAAATTTAGCTCATAGAATAAATTCGAAAAATAAAAAATGTTGAATATAATATAAAATATATTTTTATTATTTTTTTTTTTTTATTTGTTACATTTTCTTATTTCAAGTTCTATCGGGCCTTAAAAAAACACCCTTTGTAAGCAGAGATGTAACTAGGAAAATATTTACCAAATACGAATAGTGCAAAAACAAATTGTGAATTTTATTTACAAGAACATTTTGACTAAAATAATTCTAAATAAAAAAAAATAATCTCTTAGGATTATTTTTCAAGGAAAAAACATACAACATATACACAAACAAAAATTACATTTAAAATACGAAAATTTCATTAAAACGAATACAAGGAAAAGTAAAACAATGTTACCTGGTGTATTTATTAAGAAAACTTTAAGTTTAATACGAAACGTGTACTGAGGGGCACGAGGTTTTATAACATCGAGTGGAACAACTCGATAATGATTTGGACCTAAAAGGGGAAATAGAATAAGAAAATTGTTTGGGGGTTTTTTTCACAAAGACACAGGGATAGCGACAGGGTTTTATTTTGTAGAAAGAAAGGAAAGGCAGGAGTGGGAGTTGGATATAAAAGAAAAATAAACAAACAAAATACAAGATTAATAATTTTGATAAAATTCAACCAAATCATAAAAGAAAACAGAGAAATGAAAGAGATTTTTTAAAATAAAACACACATTACTATGTACAGAAGAAAAGCTATAAAATTATACCAAACTACAAATGACTATTGATAATTAAATCTGTGGTCATAAGAAGCTTAAGTCGATATAAGACAGAATTAAGTTTTTACAAGTGGAAAGTTTACAAACATTTTATTTTTCGTCATTTATGGCCTGCTCGTCGATTTCGAACGAAGATTTCGTTCGCTAAACTTACATATAAAACAAAAACAATATTTTAAAAATTTTAAAGTTAAGCGAACGAAATCTTCGTTCGAAATCGACGAGCATGCCATTACTTTTAGCATCCACTGTGAATTTGCTACTAATTCGATATTATAAAGACTTTAAGCAACAAAACTCATTGAATTAAACTTCAACAAAGCTGACGATATCTCGAAACTAAAATATTCGACATAAGCTACTTTTCCATATTGGCACAGAAATAAAAAATATTCTACAAATATAACTACACTGATCTCCCGAAGTTTTAATCTCTCCAAGTGACTTAGTTAAAGTTATGGGTCTGTTCAAGCACTTATTTTGTTTTTTGTTGTTTAGTTTTTATACCCTCCACAACGACTAGTGGTGAAATAAGGGTATTCTAATGTGAGAAATGAAACAAACATTCACCATTATTGTGGTTGTCGTAGTAGATTAAAAAACACAGGTTGTATGTTACTTTAATCTGTTACAAAAAACGACACAGTCGTATACGACATCGCCAACCACAATAAGGCTGATTGAAACAACCAAATATTTTTCTCACTAAACTGTGTCTGAAACATTTTTGACAAGTACAAGCTGTCACGTAAGGAAATTAATCGCCAATTTACAGAAAAAATTGTTGCGAGAAAGTTCCCGGTTTAAACTGTCAAATAAACTCACGAATAAAGACGGGATGAGAAAAAATTTAAACACTTAAAAATATTTTAAAAATGCAAAAGAATAATAACACGGAAGAGATTAGTTTTTGTTCTTGGCAGATATTTTTATTGTTTAAATATTTTGCTTTTTACATTTTTATAAAATATTTTTCTCACTTTTCTAAAATCGATGGAATATTTTGTCTCACATCTTTTCGATGCGAGTAGTTCTCACCAAAGTTACAGAACATGGGTACAGGTATACCCAACAAACATTTTTGTTTCATTTTTCAATGAATATTCGATACTATTTATTTCAAACAAATTAAAGCTTAATCGGAAAAACAGTTTGATTGTTCGTCTTTGTTATCTAGAATTTTTTGTTTGGAAAGAGCTTCAAAGGATGCAATCGGTATAGTAAGCTGAAAAAGTCACTTTAGAGTATTAACTGCGTTTTTATTTTAATTTATTTTATAGCAATATAATTCTAGTGGGCGTATTCACTTCAAAGTACTACTCAAGTAAAATTTACATACTAATTTGTATAACTATTCTTTAGCTTATTATTTAAAAATTATAATTCCATACCTATAAAAAGAGAATACCCTTTACGTGTTGATAAAAAAATTACAGTGCTGATTAAAAAATAATTATAATTTAGTGAAACAAAATGTGTAAAATAAAAAACAAAACAATTTACAATAAAAATTAAATTTTTTTTTATCTAAACAAGAAAAAAAGTTGTATAAAACTGCAGCCCATTTTCCGAAAATCGTTTTGTAGTAAAATTAAAATCGAACAAATTTTGCAAACAATTAGGAAAGTATAGTCGGTCAAGCCCAACCATACGATGCCCCACACCACAGTACTTAGAGACAAATTTTTGAGAGAACATTTGGAACCCAGAACAAAAATTTGGAAGGGGTTTATGTGGGACTTATGGTTAATTTTGAATCTACCAGCCCAACATTGTGTAATGACGTAGTAGCTTTCGTAAAAGTTATTATCGCCAATTTCAATTACAATACCATAATTTTAAGATAAATTGTGGCATTAAAAGCTATTTTCAGGAGAAGTATTTGCATGAGAGCGATAGTTAAATATGGACCGATGCCAATAAAATATGGTAAGATGATTAAGATTGCAGTAAAATAAGTTTGGACCAAATTTAATCTGAATACCAACAAAAAAAGATGGTCTATGAGCACAAAGAATCTATTCCGGAAAAAATTTGTATTGGGGCCATGTGAAACTATGGACCGATTTTCTCAATTTTCGTTAGGATTCGTCCTTATGTCAATTGAAATGTTATATCCAATTTCATTAAATTATCTTGGAAATTGCGTCCTGTTCTTTCCGCTCCGGGTTACATGGACAGACAACCAGACAGTCAAATGAACGGACATCTTTAGACCGACTCAGCACGTAATTCTATGTCGATCGTTATAATAAAATTTGGGTCTTAAGCCAATACTTTTTAGTGTTAAACACATCAGCATAAGCGGTATTATGCCTTTCGACTATTGTGGTGTGGCTATGGGCACAAAGACACTATTTCGGAAAGAAGTTTGTATGGGGGCAATGTATAGTAATGGTCCGATTCCCTCAGTTTTCAATAGACTTCGTCAATTTGAAAATTATAACAAAATACCCAATTTCATCAAACTATCTTCGAAATTGCGACCTGAACTTTTCGCAATGTGTTACACGGACAGACAGCCGGACGGACGGACATCTTTATATAGACTCAGAAAGTTATTCTGAGTTGATCGGTATACTAAAAGTTGGGTCGAGAGGTAATATTTGTTAGTGTTTTATACATCAGCACAAACGCATAATACCCTTTCCTCTATTTAATGTGGTGTGGCTGTAAAGATAGCTTATGGGCACAACGAATCTATTCCGGAAAGAAGTTTGTATGGGAGCTATGCGAAATTGAGTACCGATTGTAACCATTGGCTTGGTCCCTGTTGCATTTAGGATCTGCGTACCAAATTCCATAGAATTATCTCCAAAATTGGGGCCTGTACTTTGCGCACAAGGTTTACATGGACAACCAGTTTGCAAGTTGGGCGGACAGACGGACATTGCTATAACGATTCTAAAAGATGGGTTTAGGGGCTACACACATCAGTATTAATAAAAATGGTGTGTGTCTAATTATTCAATTTTTACTAAAAATTCCTCAAAATGAGGGCTTAGAACCATTTGTTCAATTTAAATTTCAGCCAAATTCGACCTCCTTCACATGGGCGGCGTGGCGTGTGTGTTTGCAATAAAATGATTTAATTTACAAATTAAGAAAAAGAGACTATTTATGTATAACAAAACTTTCAAATCAATCGATCTAAAAAGCATATTTATTGCAGTTTGTTGTTTGCTTTCATCTCAAGCAATCTTGAAAATAATTTGTTATAAATAAAGCCGAAAATGTTTGTATATTTACACTGCAAGAAAATGTAGAACATTTATGATCGCTTTATGGAAATGACGCTTTAAACTTCTTTAAAAGGCTGCAAATAAATAGTTTAAACAATTAATGCCAAATGAAATGTGTTTTAAGGAAATATGTACTATGAAGTTGAATTAACAGCATTAAACACTAACCCAAACACCCATTCATTCAGGACAATAGCAATAATAAATACCATACACCAGCAAACATTTCATAGTTATTTTTTTTAATTTTTTTTTTTTTTCAAAATTCTAAAACAAAAAATCTTTTTCCCATTTCACCCCTTTACACACTTACCTGGCGTTGTATTGATTTTCTCTGATGCTAATTTCTGTCCAAATGTATATTTTGGGGTCGATTGATTAATGGCCTTTACTGCCTTTTGTATATCATACTCCCCTGGAGCTGGTGTTGAGAATTTAGACATTTCTTTGTGACGACTTTGTAATGTAGCAGCGGGTGGTGTGTCTTTGCCTTTGTTACCAAGTCCAGTAACGTTGTATTTGGCTGGCCCCTCTCCCAAAGACTGTACAGTTTGACGGTGTTTTTGGCCAAATGTAAAAGATGGAGCAGCGTTTTTTCGAGAATCTGTTACTTTGGTGCCTAAAGAGTGAAGAATTATTGTTAGTGGGTTTAATCAAAATTTTGATTTGCACACAAAGTCACCTATTAAACTGGGTAATGTTACTGCAGCTGGACCTGGTGTGGAGGTCTCAGCTGCTATTTGTCCACGTCTAACAGTTGGTGTCCAAGGACGTTGTTCGAAACCGGCCACCATTTTTGTGTATCGTTGAAAATGTTGGCGTTTTTATAAAGAAGAAATGGTGTAATTAAAATATCTGTAATTAAAAAAATTTTAAAATTAAATAAAGTTTTTAGCAAAAATGTTTATGTAAATATATTTAAAATGTTTTTTGCTTTCTTTTCTAAAATTTAAACTTTAATGCCGGCCAGGGTTTTGAGTGGTGGGTATCGTTAAATCTACACAGAAAGTGATTCACTATCCTGTGCCCATCTTCTTTAAGTTTCGCGTCGAGAAACTTTGAAGTGTGTGAAATGAAGCAAAAATTCCATATATTGAAACAAACAGCTGTCTTTCTCACTAAACTGTGTCTGTAACTTTTTTTTGGCGAGTATAAGCAGTCACGAAAGGAAATTATTCGCCAATTTACATTGGCACTGTTTAATCGTACGATTTGAAAAAAAAATCGTGTGTGCTCATGAAATATGACAGTGTGACTAAAAATGCAATTGATTCTGTCTGACTTGCTTATTTTTATGAAAATTTTCATAAAATGATAGATTGTATGCGATCAGAGTTACATAGAGGCCATATACTTCTTTTAGAAACTAAATGATATATATATATATACATATCGTTACCCGAACCGCAATAGGCCCTATATATAAATCTGTGGTCACAAGCAATAACCTCCTTAACCGAAAGAGTTTTTGAAAAAAGGCACTTTATATTATGCTTTCGTTTCTAAAAAAAAATAGTTGCATTAGAAAAATAATTAATTCGGAATCAAAGATTCCCACAATACTAAGATAACAAAAAATTATAACGAAAGTTGTATTTATTTCAGAAATTTTTAATAAAAACAAATATAAACTCAATTGTTTCTTAAGTCGACTCAGGCGGTTATCGCTTGTGACCACAGATATATACATATATAGATATATATCGTAACCGGAAATGCAAAAGGCTCTAACTATCCAAAAATTACGAATTCTCTTGTTCATTGATTCTGATGTACAAAATGTCCACAAAAAATTTTGAAATCTTTCGACTAAAATTTACGATTTTATAAGCTAAAAACAAATGGCCCTATTTACAAATAATTAAATGGTAAACTTTAAAAGGCCTAACTAACCGTTTGCATAATATGCAACATTGTTAACTGTCAAAAGTACGTTTTGCAAGAAAAATTGGAGATAAATAAATTTTAAGGCGATTTATAAATTTTTAATTTTAAATAGTTTTTGCTTCTCCTATAAAATTCTCAAAAGGTTAGATAGGGTCTTTTGCGTTTTAGTTGACGATATATACATATATGCGAACAGAGTTGCATTTTCGTGTAAATAAGCAGTCATATGATTTTGAATCTTTTCTGTGGGATAGTGGGGCATTGATAAACAATTTTGCGGTCTTTTCGTGTAAGTCGTTCGATTGTCTACAAAGAAAAAAAATTGTTTACCAATTAAAGCATTTATTAAAAATAAAGTCAGTTTTAATTAAAAATTTAATCGTTAAACGTTTAATCAAGTTAATTAAACGTATAATCAAGTGAATTTGTGGATTTGTTAACTGGTGCAAATTAAAAGTATCAATTAAACGTTTAATTCACTTCATTAAATTTTTTAATTAAAACTAATTTAATCTTTGATTAATTCTTTAATTGGCGAACAATTTTTTTCTGCGTAGGATAGTGGATACCGGCCTTTATGGTGATGTAGGGTATAAACAATTAGGCTTGAAATTTATTTTAAATTGCTCCAGAAATAGAATAAAATCAAGTTTAAGGAAACCAAGTTGGAAGGGTTAATTAAATTATTTTTATTATTTTATTATTAAAAAAAATAAAATGTATTATTTATCTATTTTCACTATTTATTAGCCAACATTTTTAATTTTCTTTTGTTAAGCAAACCACAATTCCCTGCAATTCTATTTAAATTAAAATTAAGGTTTCTGCATTTCACAAATTATTTACATATATTTTTTACCGTATTTTATGTATTTTTCGCCATCTTCTGTTTACTAATAAACAATTTTTCCCCAAAGAAATGCAAAAACCACTTTACGAATTTAACTAGAATTTTGTTTAACAACTAAAAGAAGATAAAAATACTATAAAAACCCCAAGTTAAACTTGAAAAATTGGGTCACAACATTCATAAAAGTGTATAAAACACTTTACAAACTAGTAAAATGTACAAAACTACTTATTTTACACATGATTACGTACAAAAAATCAACATAGAAAAACGAAAAATTATGAAGTAAAATCTCTGCCAGAATACTAAATGAACACGTATGAATAAATGAAATTATTTTAAACCAACTTAAGAATTTAAGGAAAAAATCTTGGGCAAGAAAGAATGTAATGTTTAAAAATGTACACTGAGAAAAAAGAATTGAGTTATTTTAATACAAAATAATGCAGTTTGGCATAAAAACATTTTTTTTGTCATATTTTTTTAACTGATGATGCATCATAACCAGGGAAACCAGAAATATGCTCTAAAACACGTTTTATGTGCAATAAATATGCAGTAAAAAATTTAAAATATGCCCCAAAAAAAATTGCTAATTTGAAAACAAAATATTCAACATCGGCTCAAAAAAATAAAGCTTTCTTAAGAGGTTAAAATTCATATAAGAGTCATTTGTGCCGAATACTATCGTCGCATTTAAAAGGATGTTGAAGATTTTTATTGATGGGAGTTTTGGGCAAATGTGAACTGATTTGAAAATAATTAAATTTGCAGTAAAATATTTTTGGAGCGAATTTAATCTCAATGCCAACATAATTAGATGGTTTACGGACACAAAGAGTCTAATTTGGAAAGAATTTTGTATGGGGAATATCTTAAGTTATAGACCGATTCTCACCATTTACATAGACTTCGTTCTTAGTACAATTAAAAT
This sequence comes from Pollenia labialis, assembly GCA_949318255.1. Lineage (NCBI taxonomy): Eukaryota > Metazoa > Arthropoda > Insecta > Diptera > Polleniidae > Pollenia > Pollenia labialis. The sequence goes on from OX439141.1 coordinate 128,937,741, forward strand.
GTGTTTACCAAATTCGATCAAATTATCATCTACAAAATTGAAACTTGTACTACGCACACAAAATTAACATGAACAGGCAACCAGCCAGACGGTCAGAATTTTGCAAAAAAATGTATCAAAATATGCCTCAAAAAGGCAAAATATACGCTAAAAACTTAAAAATGCTGCAAAAAAGCTCTTTTAACTAAATTATGCAAAAAAAAATGCTGCAAACGGTAAAATATGCACGAACAAATCGATGCCAAAATTCATAAAAAGCTCTTAAACGGATAAATATATTGTTTTTGCCTTCATTGGTCGCACAAGGAAAAACATGAAATTGCATATTTTTGGTTTCCCTGGCCATAACTAACAAATGGCATTTTAACTGCCTGTTTTAAGATGACAAGCGCCAAATTCGGTTTTTGATTACTCACAAAAAATTCACGCCAATTTTTTGTTTTTTTTTTCAATTAAACCATTAATTTTATTTTATTTAACCTTTTTTTATTTTATTCCAATATTATTTATTGAGCTTGAGATTTTTCTTTTTTATATAAAAAAAATTTTTAAATAACATTTATTTTATAAAAGTTCCAATATTTCGATACAGCAATGTGTATCATCGTCAGGGAAATAATTTAACAACCCAGCTTTTTAGTGCCGGTTCACACACGCCAAGTTTGACTCGTCAAGTTTTGATTTTTTAGGAGAGAGGGGAAAAGAAATGGAATTCTCTTTTCATTTCTCTCCTAAAAGCTCAAGACTTGACGAGTCAAACTTGACGTGTGTGAATCGGCACTTATAACTAGTGATATGATTCTTTTAATAATTAAATACATTATTATCTTTTAATTTTGTTTTAACGTTTCTTCTTTGTTTTCTATTCAAATTACAAAAACTTTTTTTTAACTCTGTAAAGTTAAACAAACAACTAAGTTTAAGTTTAACAAAAAAGTCAAAAACTTTACAACTAAATATTGTTTTTTGTTCGTGTAAATATGAGTGCACTTATTAAAATTTTTGGATTTTTTATTTTTCTTTTTGTTTCTTTCGCCAGAGGTGAAATATATAAGTTTGTCATAGCGTTTGTTATTTCTATAATATTGATGGTAGATCCTTTAAAGTGTCTGTGGGTCTGTCCGTGTGCTTGTTGAAATAAGTTTTCGGGGGACCCCAAAAATTATGGGGACTAGGTTTGTGTATACATATTCAGCCCAATTATGAATAAAAATTCCTCGGGAGTTTTCTCCCTTCTCCCATTTTTCCTATGTAAATTAAATTGTAAAAATGGGAAAAGGGAAAAAACTCCCGGGGAATTTTTATTTATAATTGGGCTAATTATGTCACATACACTGCTTTAAAGTTTGCTGTTGAAATTCAGCCAGATCGGTCGACAAATGACGGATATGTAAGCAGAAAATCACGATTGCCTTTACATTTTGTCTTAAAATCCTTCTTTTTTGCTTTTTTAATGCACATAACAAATTCATACATGATTTGCCGCTTAATGAGAGAAATCAGTTTTTAACGAAAAAAATTGGACTCTGTTATGGTGGAGGGTATTAAAGATTCGGCACAGCTGAAAATAAAAGAATTACATTATTTTGTTTTTTTTTGTTTTATACGGTTGTTGTAGCAACATGTTTGTTGGCCAATTGCTTGAAAATAAATCCAAAAACGAAATTTTGCTACAGTAGAGCGGAATACCACTGCCGCTACAAATGAACATACCAATGCATCGTCACAATTAGTAATGCATTGTCTGCAGAGGCGTATTTATTTGGCAAGACAAAACATGTTGTGAAAAAAAACAATAATATTATTAAATGCCGACAGAAAAGTTCAGAAAAAATAAAATCGATTATTAAAGTTAGACTATAAAGAAGGTTAAAAGGGTTGTGAAAAAAATCAGAAAATTCAATAAATTAAATCTTTATAGAACAAAAACAGAAATTTCTATTATTACAACCGCGTTCCGAGTCCTTTAGTGATTTTTCACAACTTAAAGTCTTTATAAATTTTCCTTAAGTTAATCCCTATAAAATCGAATTACCACATGAAGAGTAACACAAAACCAAATGGATCTCTCTTTATAAAATTAATAACTTAGACTTCCAAAGTTGCTCATATTATTCGCCAAATCCTAATAATGAGAGCTACGAGTAGTTAAATTTATATCGGAAGTGGTTTCTAAGTATCTACTATGATTCACCCATCCATTGAAAACTTAAATTACTACCAATAACTATAACTACTGCTTTAAGAAATAATCGGCCTTATTGTGGTTGTCGTTGTCGTATACGACTGTATAATAGATTAAAGTAATACACAACATGTGTTCTTTAATCTACTACAAAAAACGACACTTTTGTTTACGAAAACGACAACCACAATAAGGCTGATTATGTAGAAGTAGCAAGAGAATTTAGGTGATCTGTAGTTATATGTATATATCTATAATTTCCTTATTTGTGTGTTCCTCTTTTTTGTTTTGTCTTTGCAGAGCTTTCAGAAGCCTACTGACTAAGAGTTAATTCATAACGAACTTTTCTCTATCTGCCAACTTTTATTAAATCAACTCTGAATGTTAATGATGCCACATTGTATTACTCAACAAGGCAACACGTTTTGCATTAATAATCGCTGAATTTGTAATTTTTTCCTTTTTTGCATGTTTTAAAAAGTTTTTAATATTAAAATAAATTAATCAAAAGACAGTTAATTAAAAAAAAACAGTTAATTAAAAAAAATTAACAAAATTGTTTGACATTAAACGGATGTTTTTCACAAGTTGGCAAACGTTTGGCAGCTCGTTAACCAGAGTTTAGCAAATCGCTAGCCAGAGTTTGGCTAGTGTATTATGAATAAACTGTTTGCTTAATTCATGCCAAATTTTCATTATGAAAACGGCTGTATTTGTTTCGATAAATCCAGGCTAAGGACTGAGAAATAAGATAATCTGCATTATTGATTGCTTTCGATTTCTCTAACATCTAACATAATTGAAAGAATTTTATTCAAGTCAAAATTTATCAAAACTAGAGAAAATAGTCGCTTAAATTCTAAACATTTTAACCAATTATTTTTCGAAAAGTTTATTTTATAAGTTCTCCTTTAACTATTTAAATAACTAATAAAAGGATCTCACATGATGAATATTTGTTTAGTTTGCTTGTTTTAGTTTTTTTTTTAAATTCCCTAAGTTAATCTTGAGAAGCTCTACGCTTGTCTGCAGGAAAGAAACCAGAGTATCTGGTGGGAATCGAACCCGCAACCCCTGCGCTGTTAGACTAGCTCACTACCAACTAGCCTTCCGGGTTTCAGAATTGATATGTTATTGTTTGTTTTTATTTACTAATAAGTTTTAAATAATAAATAATTTTATATTTTTAATTATTCAAATTACTTAATTTATAAAAAAAAACTTTATTAGCCAATCAATAACAAAATTAACCGATTAAACCAAAACCTCGATTAATTAATCGAGCGATTAACCGATTAAATCAAAAACCCGATTAAATTAATACCCTAGTTGTTGTTCTTGAATGTAAAAAAACTGCTATCCAAACAGACGGTCTTAAAAGCTCTAAAATCGATTCTGAATTTTTTTTCGCACTACATATTTCGATTTCATTAATTGTAAGCACCGTTGTTTATTTTTTTGGTTTCATAAAATCGTTTAATAAACAACATTGTTACCGCAATTAACAGGTCCTCACACATCTACTACATACATATCGTCCGTCGGATTAATATAGAAACCTGCTAAATCCACTTTTTAAGTTAAACCAACCATATTTTTGGGGTTTCTCTCAAGCTGCACATATGAAATATAAAAAGTTTTTTGTCTCTCCTGTAAAATTTACTGAAAGGGATTTAGCAGGTTTGAGTAACTTTAATAGGCAATTTCTGATGTGCGAGAGAATTCTTTCTTTTCTAAATTTTCTTTCTAAAAACTTTGTATTTGTTTTAAATGTATTCGATATGCATTTTGTAGCACAAAATATGACTTTTAACGAAAGCCGATACATTTTTAAAACTAATAATTGAATTTTTTTTTTGCAACTAAAACCGCTTTGTGCTGTGTGGTTTTTCTGGACGCTGCTTAAAAGTTAAAACATTTCGCTCACCGGCTGCAATAACGGCACAATTCAATATTAACTGTTTTAAGAAAACATAGAAATTGTTAATGGACATTTTAACAATGCATTTTAGTCACTGAAGCTATTATTTCTATTATTAAAAAAGTATGCCACTTTTTTGCTTATTTGATATACTTCTCACTTATTATTACTTTTTTTTTTGTAAAATTCTTATAAATAACAGAATAAATAACCTTTTCCCATTTTTACAATTGAATTTACATAAGAAAAATGGGAAAAGGGAAAACGCTCCCGGGGAATTTTTATTCATAATTGGTCTGATAGAGTTTTGAAGTGTAACCTTAATTAAAAAGGCCACATTTTAAGTAAAACAAATGTTTAGGGTTTAAAAATGTTAACTGAAAAGTAAAAAAAACTACAAAACTTTTCCTTAGGTTTTGTATGTTTTATGCTTAGTAAACAAATCAGTACCATCCCAATAAAAAATGGAGCTTCCAACGAAGCAGGTTTGTAAGGGAGAAACACAAACGTTTCGCTTACCATTGCGCTGACGGAAGACATGAATTGTATATGGCGAGTTCCCACTTTGAAGCAATACATGTTTGATACATAAAGCGCATTATTCAGCGCATATAAAAATTGTTGTAGCTAACGATCGGCCTTACACACTGAATGTTTTGAAACAGTTACTTTTTAGTATTCTCCCTTACAAACATGCTTCGTAGTAAGCACTTACTTTACTGCATTTCTGTATGTCTTATTGCGTAGCGCATAATTGAGCGCTTATTTTTTAAATGTACAATTAGTGCTTCGCAAAATGATACATTTTTTTATTGGGATATAAAATAAAGTAATAAAAGTTTATAAAATTCATTCTTTTAAAACAAAATAATCTTTGTACTATAAAAATTATTGAAAAAGTTATACCTACTTGATAAAAATACCTTAAATAAAAATTCATGACTTACAAAATAAAGGAACAAAAGTGTATAAAATTCAGTTCTTTAAAAACAATGTTTTGAAAAAGTGATACAAAAATACCTCGGCCCTGTTTCTAAAATCTACTAGTTAGAAATCTCCAGGTAAAAAAAAATTAAAAAAGCAACAATTTTAATCTTTTTGTGTTTGCTTAAAATGTATTTTACTTGTAAATTTGTAACTTGTAGTTTTGAGAAACAGGGCCCTGAAATAAAAATTAAAATCCTTTATATTCTTTATTTAATGCTTTTCAACTTTCATAGAAGTGACTATGAAATTTTTTTGATAGCGTTAGTAGTTAATAAGTATATTAAATCATCGTATGTTTTCTTTGGAATTGGTAGAGGACCCTTGTTAGCACATACAAGCTCTAAGTTTATTTGCAGTCTAATTATTCGCGGTTAAAATACTTGGGAACCGTTTTTATTCTCCATTTCACAGAGATTTTAAAGTAATCGTATCGCAATGTACAAAATCTATGAGATATCGGTGCAAGTTAAATGGCTTATAAGCTACCAACTAAAGTTTGGTTCGATGAAGCGCTCACAGGATATAAAAAAAATTTAAAAAACTAAAAAGAATAAATACCTATGAAAAAATTATTTTTCTCAAATACTGATTTACTCTTTTAAATCCTGCATTAGGTATTTACTTTTGGGGTTAACTTTAGTGAACAATAAATTTGAGTGTTGAGCCTACCTTGATAAATTTTCCGTTCTCTTAGTTTTATTTGTTTTAATTTTTTTTTATTTTACTCAAAACAAAGTTCTAGATTTTATTTAGGGCGTTTTTTAATACTGCTTGTTGTTCATATTTGGAAAACATACCAATTAGAATACAATTTGATAGATTTTTATTTAGTTGACCTTCTTTTTATTTTTCGTTATTTTTGTATGCATGCCTTTTGTAAAGAACGAGTCAAATAAAGGGGAAGTGTTTTGAATTTTATTTACATGTCTTACCTTCTTTCAAATAAGAAATCGGAAAGAATATGGTTCTATGCATATTTTTACGTGAACAAGACAAGACATATCAACACTAAAAGCTATAAACAAAACATTAATACTTAGGTACAAAAATTGTAAATAAAGTACAGTGGGGTTGAAGAAAATGGTTTAAGTATATAACCCAACGGACAATTTCGTCAGCAAAATTTAACTGAATTGTAGAATAAGCTTATAATAAGCCCAGTTTTAATTAAGAATGTTGTCGCAAGTTATTGAAAGATGAGCTGGCAGAATATTTATGCTAGAAGGGAAAGGCAATAGTGCCGCAAGAAATATGAGGATAAAACAAATTGATTTATATGTTTGATGAAATTAGTACTGACGAAAAAAAATTGCTTCCATAGTTCAGAGTGCAAATATTCGGCTATGTTTTGGAAATCGAAAAAAATTTAAATGGATTGATTGAGATTATCCATTCAGTTGCTTAAAAAAATTTACGTAGCTTTTCCTGGTTTAAAGGGAAGTTCTAGTAAAGATAAATGGTCCTCAAAGTATGCGGTAAGTACAAGGGAATATTTTTTTTATAAACTTTAAACACAAGATCGTTTTCAAAATTTGTTCGATTTTAATTTCACTCGAATTCGATTTCCATGTCTGAATTATTTCGTGATTTTCCTAAGCTTATAAAAATATTACGAATGAAAACTTTTTATAAGCATGTTTATTTTCTGTAAACTTATTCTAGAATTATGGCCATTTTCTCAATGTATCGACAAACTGTCTGTTACTAAATGCCAACATAAATTTATTAGGCCGATAAACTGTCCGTTAACGATTTTGGGTTTCTCAGTATACCTACAAAAAACATTGTTTTTAGTTGGCAACACATCTTAAATTAATGTGCAGTTTTTCGTTGGGAAAAAAGAATCGCGTATTGAGAAAACGGCCATTAGGCTTTTAAACTTATTGTTTACTACAGACAAGCAATGTTATGGCAAAGGTTCAGTTTTTATTATTAAACGATAGTTTTCACAACACTTTTCTAAGCTTAATACTTGTGTAGGTTAATAAGCTCGTTACAAGTTAATTCTTGATCATTTTAGTTTGTTGGGAAGATTAAAAGTCTTTCAAGGTAAGGTAAAGTTAAACTTGAGGTTAATGAAAAAACTTCAAAGAGTTCGTAGATAGATACAATAGCTAGTTCCCTACAATTTTTACATATGGCTGTACATTATTTTTTAATCTTATTAATAATTTAGAAGAAGCACATACTAAATTATTTACTGGTGGCAGTTTTGCTTATCTTTTTTTTCAGAATTACATTTTTTTAAAAATTTTCCCTGTTCTCTTGATCTACTGTAAACAATTATACAAGTTTGTGTGCGTGTCTATGCCAGTTTAATATAAAATGTCTTAGGTCGAGTTTAAGCCAAATATTTAGCATACTTTTAGGTGCATGCTAAAATAAAAAAATCGAAAAAGACGAAGAAAAACAACAAAGAAAGTAGGCAGGTTAGTTGGAATTTTTGTTTGTTGTTTATTGTTATAACCTGGTACGGATAGAAGCACGGGGTAACTGTGACAGTTGTTTGCTTGCATATTTGATAGCCCTAAAATGTCTAATCATATCTTAATTGGCTTTAAGTGGTCTACTTAACAATAATATCAAAAGGCATCAATCAATCATTATTTTACTACTAATTATTTATTAAAAACATATGTATTACTTTTTATAAAATTTTTAATAAATTGATTTTTTTTAAAAATAATGGCTACTACATGCTGTTAAATATTTGTTGTCTTTTAATAAGATGTTTGGGCGAGAGGCGTCTAGACTTTGTTTTTATATTTTTTTTTCTAAGTTTTTAATTTTAAGTTTCTTTATATTCCAGTTTAAATAAAAGTTTTCTTTTGTGTTGTTTTTGTTAGAAAAATTACTTGTTTAAAAAGTGTAAACACTTGACATCATTTCTAAATAATCGAGGTTATAACTTCCTACTCATTTTTATATTTAATCATTAAATTTTAATGCAACTTTTTTTCTTTGTTTTGGTAAAAAAAAAAGTTAACCCATTTTATGATGGTCACATAAAAATAATTTAAGAATAAATAAAAATGTTTTAATTTTGTTTATTAATTAGTTAAAGTTTAACCTAAAATATTCAAAAATTTTGAAGAATGAGGAATAAAATGTTGACTGAATCTCCCTTTGCATTACAATTGAATGATTACACATTTGGGGGATTCAAACGGTTGTCATAAAGTCTGGGTTCACACTATGAAAGTTTTCTTTCAGAAAGTCTGAGTTTATGGGTGAGAGAAAAGCATGTTCTCTTCCCCTCTCACCAATAAACTCAGACTTTCTGAAAGAAAACTTTCATAGTGTGATCCCAGACAAAGTAATTGCTGTGAGCAACTTAGGGTAGCCAGACGGCCTGGAATGACCTAAATTGTCCAGATTTTTGCGACCTGTCCAGCTAAAATAAAATTTTCCCAGTTAAAAAGGATTTTCTTAATCCTTAAAATAGTTTTTTTTTTATAATGTAAAAACGTAGGTTTTGGTGTTATTTAAATTAATATTTCAGGTATCCATATCTTTCAATTCGGGCCATAAAAAGTTCGTTATTATCTCACGTTAGCGAACAAGCAGTAACTCCCTGACCGGCCTCATTTTGGGGAAAATACGGTCCGAAGATGCCTGTAAACCGCACCAATCAGTCACTCTATGCGGGTGCAATGGTTTTTCGACAATCACTCTTGGAAAACTGGCTATTTTTAAATTAAAAATACAAGTTTAAAGATTCCTATTAAAGCGTGATTTTATTTATTATAGGAAAATGACTCCCTATGACATTAATGCTCAATCATTTGTAGTAATATAAATTGGCATAGTTCCATTTCAGGACTACAAGTTTAAATCGATTTTCTCAAAATACCTTTCAGTTAACAAAGCGGTGTTTGCAAGTGGACTACTCATGTATGCATTTCCACCTGAATTGCAATAGGCCTGCTCTAAATTCCTAATACCTACTAACAAACACTAATTTTTATTTGGAAGAGTGGTTAAACAACCATATTGGAAAAAGTTAAAGATACTGAAATCTACTCACTCGTCAACTTCATTACATAGAACATTGCCCTTTACATACTGTGTATTTGCAAACTTTATTTTCTTAACGTTTAGGTAATCTATTTTTATTTAAGTACAGGTAACCCTCGATTTACGCGGTTTGTTGGGACCGAAGAAAGCAAAATTTAATGTTTAAAGCTTTGTTATTATATTTTTATAAAATAATTGAATCAAAGAGAGAATATTTAAAATCAAAAGTATAAGAAAATTATGGCAATTTTACGTAAAATTGTCAAAAACAAATTAAACTATTCAATAATTATTAGAATCCTTAAAATAAAATATAAAAATCACCGAATTAAGGAAAATTATAAATAAAAACGATAAAGTAGTACAAAAAAACATTTTTTTTTTATTAATTTTTTTATAAATATGTATGCACTTGTGCAGTTCTAGTTTAGCACACAGATGCTAAAATTTCTTGAATCGCAGTGCTGCAATTCGCACAAAATAAGGATTGCCATAACTTTTTGAGAGTATTTTATTAAAATCGCGTAAAAGAAAACGCGTAATTCAAAAAATGTTTGCTATAACTGATCCGTGTTATATCTAAATCGCGTAAATTGAGTACCGTGCAAATCAAGGGATACCTGTACATAAGAGTACATTGGTAAACTATATAGTATTTTGGAAGTTATAAAATATTTAATAACTCAAAAAAGATTATTAAATTTTTTTGCATCTGAAGTTTTTACTCTTAAAATTATGTTTTAATCATTCTATACTTTGACGCGATTTTCTAAAACTTAAATTATATTTGTTGCATTCAACGACATTTTAAGTAGAGCTCCATTTAAAATTAAATAAATCAAATGACTGTGAGTAACGAATTCATTAGATTCTATGAATACAACAAAAATAATACACCCACCTTTAAGTAAAATGATCTTTACTATAAATATATTAAATAGAAAAAGTTAAAAGAAAAAAAATTATATAGAAATATATTGGAATAAAATCAACAACTGTAACACTTAACCATATTTGGTGGAAACAAACACAAATGTTGCACGCAAAATCTAAAAAAAAAAAACAAATAGACTAAAAAAAAATTCGAAACTTTATTGATGTTTCGAATTAATTCATTTGTTTTTAGTTTTTTTATACATACAACTTTACAAAAAAGCCACGAAATCATGTCTCATCTTTGTCTAAATCCGATACCGCATACGAATAGGCAGTTAAGACCAAAATAATACTTAAGCAACCCACATCGTTTTCCGATTGTATTTATTTTTTTAAAACATCACTAAATTAAATTATTTTTGATGATTCATTGAAACTTGAAAACTTTATTTGTACAGTTTTTTTCTTCAGATTTTCAAATGAAACGTAAACGAAGCCAATATAATTAAAAAAAAATACAAATGACTTGAATTAATCAGAAATAAATTGCAAGTGGGTGATTGGAAATAAAAAATGTTAAGGAGTAATAATATTTTCATAATAGATTTATTTAAAAAATGTACAGTTAGATAAAGTAAGACAACTTTTAAAATCAAAGGCCCAGTCAAAGGCTAAAGACTGTTCTTTTTAAAAACAACTTTAAAATAAAAAAATTCTTTTAGGACCATTTTCACAACTTACCGTTAGCTATCGGTAGGATTTTATCGGCCGTATAAAAAGTGTTCCAATATTTCAACATTACTTTAGCCTACCAGGTAGGATGAACCTTTACTTTAGTTTAAAGTAAAATTTTAATAATGGAACACTTTTTTAAGGCCGGTTAAAGTCTACTTTGACTTATCGGTAAGATGTGAAAACTGGCCTTAATTGCTTTGCTACTATATTCGAAATTAAAGTTATCTGAAATGTAGAAAATTTTTTCAAACAATATACAACAAAATATAAGCAAGTGGCAACTCTAAGCAGCTGACATGTAAAATTAAAATATAAATAAATCACTGCATATCTTGTGGCGTTGAAAAATGTATGCAAAAGGTAACACCATAATGAAAAAATATTTTGGCTTTGTTTTTGCTTTTAATGCAATTTTTGGCGTTCCGTTTACACCATTAGGGCCTATAAATATGTATTTTGTGGTTCTTTATTATAAAAGTTTTCCTCCAAATCATTTAAAATTGCAAAATATCGGCCAATATCTTGTAACATAAACATTTTTAACTTTTTTCAAGAACTTTTTTATTTGGCGAAAAACAGCTAATGCTGTTTTTAAATGAGTTAAAAACAACTTCGGCTAATTTTAAAGTTAACATCGGTTTTAACGTGTTAAGTATGCTTTTGCTTGTCTGTAGTAGATCAAAAGCAAGGCCCATCTATCAGGTCTGCTTACTTGTACAAAAACAAAATACGATTCTTTTTAGTTGTCAAAAATTTACTACCACATATACAAAGCAAAAGGAAAAAACGTGTATGTGTGGCATACCATAAACGTATACATGCACATGTAAGCAACTTTCGACAACTAAAAAGAACATAAACAATGATCATCAGGCTTCTTGCACAGACCTTTTCAATGGGCCTTGATCAAAAGCATATTTTGGTTTAAATTGGATATTTTTTTTTTTTGCATATTTTGACATTGTTCAGCATTTTTTTTTTTTAACTTTAAAAAAAATTTCAATGAAAATCACTCAAAAAACCGAGAGCTTTTCATATAAATTTGTCTACACAATCACTCGCCTGCTATTAAGAAACAGCACATACGTTTTCAAAAGATATTTTAATAACAAAAGACTGAATTTTTTTTAAGTTAATTACATTAAGAAACGATTTTAAATGAAAATTGTTTGTGTTTTTAGTGCATATTTTTTAGTGCACAAAACTTAAGTTGTTAAAGTCCCACTATGAATTATAAATAAACTGCACAAAAAAACTTCTTTGCCAAAAAAAGTATCGATTTGTATTTATATTTATGAGTGTTAAAAAAATTATAAAAAACAAAAGTCCACTTTTAGAAAAAAATCATATTCTGGAACGCTATCGAAAATACTTTCCAAAAACTGTCGTTACAAACAGCGGCCAATAACACCCTGCAAATGTAAGAAACTTCTTCATTAGTACGCAATCAAATCACTTAGCAAACTAACTTTAACTAAGTTTTATTTAAAAGGTGTTAAATCATTCATCATGCTTTTGTTTAAAAACGTTAAATATTAATTTCAAAAACTTAAGAAACAAAAATTCAGTCATCAATTACAGTTCCCTTTTTTAACCCACATGATGTTTAAACAGAACAACAAAAAAAAGGCATATTCTATTTTATTCTATTTCTCTTCTTTTGAAATAAATATTTTATTCCAAATAACAATAACAACAACAAAATGTTAGAGTATTTCTTTGTAATTAAAGTATGACGTAAATTGTTATTAAGTGCAAGATTATTTAAAATTTAAGTAGACGAATTGTAAGTAGAGGTTGAGACAACTCCTCCTCTTCTCCTTGGCCAACAAACAAACACCTTCTGAGAAAATTTCAAAAACTTGTATTAAGTGTGAGTGTAACTTACAACAAAATATCGGGTGTTGTTTTTAAGCTGCATGAGAACTATCGATAACTATTGTTTGACAGCGTAGAATGTAGAATCTGTTCGGTAAGGCTTGGAGGTCATCATGTAACGTTTAACCCTAGAACAATGTCTCCAAATTGTTGAAACAAAACTTTGTAATAAAAAAAAATAAATCTGTTCACAAAGTGCATTAAGCACTCGTCCATTTAACGAAGCTCATTTTTGGTTTAATGGCTACGTCATTGAGCAAAGTTTCCGTACATAATAGAAATAAAACATGGAAATAAAACCGCTAGATTGACAAAAAAAAATAGCTTAATTGCCATTATTTATTACCAAATGTGGCGAAATTCACTATTAAACGCGCTGTCAAATCAGATTTTCCAATTGCAAAGTGTTGACGCCGCGGCTGTTTATTTCATACAAATTGTATGTGGACATGGCAATTTTTGACAATTGGAAAACGCGCGCCGCTTTTATTTAGGTATGGCTGTTGGTTGTTTTTTAGTTTAAGCCAAAGACAACTTTGAGAGACCGCACATGACGCGACCATTTTAAAACCTTTTTAAAACGCATTGAAAATCAGTTGCATTGAAACTTCCGAGCTGGAAACTCTTGTTTGCGTTTCATCTGTTTCAAAAAAAAATCCGAAATGATTGTGATCATTTTATCGCATTGTGCTACAATTTAGGTTGCTGGGTATGTAGATAAATAGTGAAACTGGTTTATTGCGAATAACTTTTTGCAGTGCCATCCGTATGGGGAAATGGTTGAAAATTTGTTGGGCCTAACGTCGAGAAAAATCCAGAATATTGTAGTTGCAAAAATATGGAGCCACAGCTCACTCAGCTCGTCAAGCTATAGCTACCGCGAGTTTTTTGATTTAAACTGGCCATCGCGTTAGCCCGATTTTTTCTTTCTGGTTTCCTAAAGGATAATCCAATATCCATCCCACAGCTTATGGCGAATTTCCGAGAGGATGTGACGGCGCTGGGACCTGAAATTCTAAGAAAAGATATGGAAAATGCACTGCAAAGAGCATGTTAAGTCCCAGCAAGCAGTGGACAGCGCTTGAAGGAAATAATCTTCCAAACATTATGTTATCATATTTCCAAACAATAATCTAAATTTGAAAAAATGCCAACGTTAAATTATATCAGATAAAAAAAATATTCTAAAATAAATAATAACGTTACTTATGCGTCACCCAGTGCAAACGAACACAAAAATGTAGAAGTTGTAACATAAGCAAACGTATTGCTCCTTAAGGGTACTTTACGCTATCACACAAGTCTTACGAATTTTAAGGAAAATGCAACTCTGCTCTAGTTAGTCAGTCTTATTACGGTTTTCATTGTCGTTAGTTGTTTTTTGTTGTAGATCCAAGAACACAGGTTGTAAGTTACTATATATTACAAAAAACGACAACCATAATAATTCGAATTGTTTGAATATTGTCAAAAAAAAAAAATAACAACTTATCATGACAGATTTGTTTGATAGTGTAAAGTACCCTTTAACACGCAAGCTTTAATGCCGGGCCATTTGTCTTGGCCACCACTGTTTTCCAAAGCAAAAATTAGCATCTGTGAAATACTTTTTCAAGAATTGAGTGCAATTTAAATGATATGATTGCAGTAAATCGATAGATGAGTGTAGACATTATTTAAATAACTCTCACATTAATTCATTGTAAAATAAAACTTAATGATATTAAATAGTCTTGTGGTTAGTAAGTTTTCTTTTAATGTGATACATCGATCTGATTAAAGAAAAAAGTGTCATCCGTATAGTATTTCTAACAAATAGAGAACCATTTATTGGTATGCGAATCTAAAAATAGCTGTCGGTATTTTTCGCATTCTTTTGGGAAATTTTTCTTAAATTCATCATTAAATACATTAAATGCAAAGAAAATTAGATGAAATTAAAAAAAACAACGTTTTTCTGTTTCTAATTGCGGTTTCATCGTTTATTATTAGGATTTTCCTATTTCATTTAGACTTTTTTAACTTCACGCTTGATAATGTGTTTCCATTCACTAAAGATTCACAAGAAATACATTTCATGATGTTGCGAATGATAATGATGACAATGTGTGTCAATTTGTTTGTCTGTCCATGCGCTCATATGCCTGGTTGTCTCATGGCATTTTGACTTGTTATCGTGTGTTTGACGCATTTTTATGGCAAGAAGCCAGCCAATTCATTAAACATGAAGGGTGTTTTTTTAGACGTATTGAACTTTTGATATAGATAATTGTAAAACTAGCTGTCATACTAACGAAGAGTGATTGTTTTTTTTTTAGTATTTTTGGCAAAGACTAACACCAGATTAACGGTAACAAATTGTGGAAATTTATTTTCAAAATTCGCAATCTGTTCGTCAAGCTTATGGAGCACTTCGTCATGTTAACGTTGTGCATAATCGTCCATCTGAGCAGCTAATACGCATTACTATGGATCGATTCTTGGCCATTTTTGCTCTTATATATTATTTATCCACATAGAGCCCGTACCGTTCGTATAGAAGGAAGCCATTACCGCTGTAGACGTGAGCAACACGGTCTCTGCCCTTCCACTACTTGGAAATTTTTGAGGAAAGATCCATAAAAGATCCAACTGGTACAATGATTAAAGGCAGCGGACCAACATGCTAAGAATCAACTTATGTAGCTGAGCCAGATGTTTATCGTCAAATCATCTTCAGCGATGAGGCTTATTTCTGGTTTAAGGGGTATGCAAACAATCAGAATTTTAAAGAGAGCACAATCCTTACGAGACACAATTACATCCTGTAAAATCACTATTCGAAGCGGCTTCAAAGCCGAAGGCTTCATTGGCCCATTTGTCTTTAAATCCGATAGCGGTGCCAACATTACCGTGAATGGTATACGCTTCAGGCATGTCGTGGAGGAGAAATGGTTTCAACAAGGCGGAGCAACATGCCATAAGTCACGTAAAACCATCCCTTTATTGAGCCAAACTTTTGATGACTGACTTATCTCAAGAATTGCACCTGTGAATTTGCCACCTCGTTCGTGTTATTTGACACCTGTAGACTACTTTTTGGTCTCTCTGGTCTATGCTTATGAACCAGCAACAATTCCACGCAATATTGTCGAAGTAAAACGGTTTGCTCGTAAAGGTTGCGTAACATTGGAGTGACAGGATGGCGTAATAAAGAGCATTCAGCGGAGTGCATATGCCAGACATTTTTTTAAAACATTAAATGCCTTTTAATATTTGGGCTATTAAAACCAAAATTTTTGTCATTCGATTATATTTTTTGTATTTAATTTTAAAAAAATTTCAAATTTTGACCAACCACAGTAAAAAAAATAACACTTGGTTTAAAGGTGAGTGTTCAACGGCAAAGATTTCTGAGGGGATAGTGTGGTTACTATCGAAACCTGTCCGTGAATGTAGGTTCAATTCCACGGTTAGTCAAGAAAACAAAATATCAATAAATTTTATTTCCTTTCTTCATAAAAAAATTTAATGAAAATTAAATTTAATGAACTTTAGCCTGATTAAAATATGGAAATTTGGATCGAAAACCATAAACAGTTCCACAATACTAATTATTGTTTTATGCCTTTAAAAAAAACACCCCGTACAATTAGAAAAATATTTTGCTAAGTGCACTACAGCATGCTTAATAGTTATGCAGATAAACAATTATAAATACAGAAGATTTTTTATGGGGGCTCAGAAATATTTTTACAAATTTCAAATGCAATTTACCTAAAGATTATTCACTTATCAACCTACCCTCGTAAATCAATACGCATAAATTGTTTTCCTAATGTTGAGTGCAAAATTTAAAAATGTCATATTTTATTGGTTTCTTTTTTGTATGGTTTTCATTTGTGTCTTAACAAAATTATTGTATGCAACAGCCATTTTTCAGTTTTGGTTAGTTGGCTTCTTATGAAATGCACGAGTGTAACTTAATTTAGAAAATACCAGTTTTTTCCTCATAATTCTTGTCTTTGCTTTCAGTTCAGTTCACTCAATTTGGCTTGAAAGGCCCAAACACGAACACTTTGAATTCGTATTCATTTTCTTTTACGTACAAATCAGGGAATAATTTGAGTTGGTGACTGACTGTGGCGATAATTGTCAACCGCAATAGCAAGAAATGTGACAAGAATTGCAGTTGTTTTGATGTCGATGTTTACGAGTTTATTTTGGTTTGGTCTTTCAAATATGTACTACCTGAATGTTATGAATACAAAAAAAAAAAAAACGGAAAGGTGCGCTAACGATTTTGAAATCATAATATTAGCTTGACAGTTTTTCTGAAACGAGGGTGGTTAAGGAATTTAAAAAAAAATAAATTTCAAACCCAAAATCTTATTAACCTCGGAAATTTAATTTATTTGATATTCGACCTTCAGAGGTTTGTCTGCAAAATCTATGCAAACTAAGAGTTACTTGATTAAATTAAAAGAATGTTTTCGTAGACTATATTTCCGAAATTAACACAGCAAGAGCCATTAACTGATACATATATGTGGCATTTTGACAAAACATCTTAAGTCAAATTTAAATAGTTGAAAAAAATTATGTTAATCATACGAATTTTCATTCAAAAACATTTTTGTTTGCGTTTTAAAAATTGTATATTGGTGGTTAAATTAAGGGCCGATGTTGAATTTTAAACACACCTAAACGTCAAGTTTTTTTCTGCATTTCATTTGACATTTCTCAATTTCAGACTAACTCAATTTGAACGATTGAAAAATACACAATCGAGCGACGGGCTTAAGTTATTCAGGCTTATTATGAAAATGGGCGTTCAAATCAAATTCCATATCGAAGAAAAGCATCTTCAGTAATGAGGCACGTTTTCACCTCAGTGAGTTCGTCATTTAGGAGAATTGCCGAATTCGGGCGAAAGATAATCCAAGAATAACTGAGAGGGAAAAATAACATGCTATTTTTCCTCCCTTCTCATCAATAAACTAAGACTTTCTAAAAGAAAACTTTCAAAGTGTGAACCCAGACAAAATTTGTTTAAGCTTTGATATTGTTACAGGTAAAACTGAGGTTTATAATTCTAATTTGCTCAACAGTTTTATTTGTATAATATCTTTAGCTTTTCTAAAATCTTTGGATGAAGGTCTAAGCAACCAGTGAAATGTGCATAGGAATAGCTAATTCCATCAACAATAAATTTCAGCTTATCAATAGTATGAAATGGGAAATTTAGCACATTTAAACGAAACCTTGTTAAAATTTTGCTTAATTTTCACTTCTACTAAGTTCATTTAAGATGAAAGTAAAACAAAAAGTTTATAAATGTTTATGAGATTTCCAAAAGTAAAGAATAATGGAAAACAAATAGAGGTTTATGGGTGAAATTGTTTGGTCATATTCACGCTCATCGTGTACAAAAATTTAACAGTTTTTTCCTCGAAATTTTGCTTTTCCACATACAACAATGGAAACAAATTTCGAGGGAGATTTTAACTTAACTTCAATTGCAAACTATTGTGGATTATATGTGATATAAATATATATTAACTAAGTCCTTATCGTATCTAGGGTCTTCGGAAACCCCATTTCAACTTACACACGGATAGTCGAAAATGGCTAAATTAACTCTGCTACTTGTAAGGATCTAGCATATACATACATACATATATACTTTATATGGTCTAAAAATTTAAAGTACAAAAACTAAATAATTGGCTTGTTTTATTCTGCATCACAAAATTCTGAAAAGTTGATCAGGTCACCAAGAGACCGCTGCTTTTAACTGTATTTTACGTCATTTGTTAATTTTTTTTTTTTCATTCTTTTAGCTGTTTGTTTTTTTCCACCAAGATATTTTTAATCAACCCTCGTTTAACAAACAAGTAAAATGTATGTTTTCATTCTTTACATTTCTGTTTACAGTTTAAAGATAATATGTATTTCCAGAAACTAGAACATTTTATTATTCCATAATTGTTTGCTTCTATTGATTTAATTCAAAACCAACAAGTTGCATGCCTTGAATGTGATTTTAAACGTTCGTTTGGTTACAACAAATTGTGATAATTTAATAATTTTACTCAAGTACCAACTACAGCAAATAAATATTTACATAGATATAATCCAAACATTCTGTAGGCACTTAGAAAATATTTGCAGTTCTGTTGTTTAATGATGTTTGACATGATTGAACTTTTTATTTAAAATTCAGGCTGATGGACAAGAAGGGTAAATAAATTTGTTAAAAATGCAAATATGAAAATTAATTTTATAAATTTATATAATATATGTCTGTATGTATATCGTTGTTGCTCTGACAACATCGGCTGTGCTCTAAATTTTTTATTGCACATTTTTTAAAGTTTGGAAATGACCCTAAAAACCGTTTAATAATATCTTGACTGGTTTAGAAGTTAACAAAAGTTGCTATGTGTAACTCGTGTAACCAAAATGTTTCTTCAAACACAGTCATGTGTAAAAATTCACTTTAACGTTTTTCACAACATTTCAATTTTAACAAGTATTCCATTTATAGTGAGATCGTCTATCACTTGCAGGTTCGATTCCCGCCTGAGAATCCCTAGATATGACGAGGACAAGGTTGGTATAATTTTTTTTTTTTAAATCAACCCATCCGCTTAAAAATGACATGGGCCGAAATATTGAAAGAAATTCCCATTTAAAATTGAATTGTATTTTCGATCGGTATCGAATGTTGTAATTTGGCCTCTGATTTATTTGCCTTTTTTAAGATTAAAACAATTTAAAATAATTTTTCTTAAATTTTTATTTAAATACGATCTAAATTAAAATTAAAAAAATAAAACAATTTGAATTGAAATCAAATAGTATTTAAATTAAGTTATTCAAATGTCAAAAGTTCTTTAAAGATCTTAAAACTTTCCCAAATATTGAAAAACTCAAATCGACTGTTAAATTTAGATACATTTTAAATGTTTGTGGAACAAATTGTTATTTTTATCTTGACTTTTTAAAAAATCTAAAGAGAAAAGTGATGTACATAATTAAGATTAGGAATACAAATGAATAAAATTTAAAATGCTTATTATTGCAAATGTTTTTTTATCCCAGGGAGTAGGCAATATTTTGAGTGAATAAAATTTCTAAACAATTTCCGAACTTCATCAAAAACGGGAATACATTACTTTACCACTGTTGGCAATTTAGCTATTTTCTCCTGAAAGCTAGCGATTCTTAGTCAAAGTTTGCGGATATAATTGTGCTTAAGCTCAGTTCATTATTGGTTTGACCTACCGACCGTTTTTAAAAATTATTTAAGATATTACTAATAATAATACTCCATCTCTGAATGTCGGATTTGTTTATGGTTTAATTTGCTCAATATCAACAATTTCAAAGTTTTTAAGTATTGTTTTGATCGTGCTTTGCTTCATTCCCGTAAGAAAAAGTAGTAAAAGCAAAATTAAATGTCATCAACTCAATACACGGCAGAAAATATCCTCGTCCATATTATGAAACATTTGCTTAAGTGCTGCAAAATAAATGTTTCATTCAATGGACACGAAAGCAGTTTCAAAAGACAAGAAAGCTGCAAATCTATCACAATAAAAACGAGGACTAAGTAGCACAAAACTCTAATTTCAAAAATAATTAAAAAGTGGCATATGCGGCACAAAACAACAATTATCACTTTCATTAAATGCAATTTACTTCTAAGTTCGCTCATGAACGTTCACATAAATTGCAGTGGTAAAATTAAAAATATGCTATCGGCTATATTTCTGTGGTCTCAAGCGATAACCGCCTAAGTCGACTTAAGAAACAGTTGAGCTTATATTTGTTTTTATTCAACATTTTTGAAATAATAAAACTTTCGTTATAATTTTTTTATCTTAGCATTGTGGGGGTACGAATCTTTGATTCTGTATTACTAGTTTTCTAATGCAATTAATTTTTGCAGAAACGCAAGCATAAATATAAACTGCCTTTTCTCAAAAGCTACTTGGATTTAGACGGTTATTGCTTGTGACCACAGATTTTTAGAAAACTTCATGTAAATCTTCTTTTTTAATATTTTAATCAGGCTTAAGTTCATCAAATTTAATATTCATTAAATTATTTTTATGAAGAAAGGAATTTTACAACATGAAAATTAATTAAAATTGTTTATTGATAGTCATTCATTCTTGACTGACCTGAGATTCGAACCCAGGCGGCTGGTTACCATGACATGTTTCGATCGCAACCACTCGATCTCCTCAGATGGATTTGCCGTCTTACACTCGCAGCCATCGACGACTGCTGACGCCAATAGTCAAACATCAATCCTTAAACCAAATTGTATTTTTAACCTTTGGTAGATCGAAATTTGCTTTTTGAATGATTATCCATTTTAATTGATTTTACATGTTTTTCCTAACTTCTGTTTTTTCCGTACTTATGTCAAGAATTCTTCTTGAAGTCCAAAGTACATTTTTTTGTTTTTTTTCATTTTGTCTTTCTTTTTTCCTTTTTCAGTACAACTTGAAGGACAAATGTACACATAGAGCTCGTGCCTTAGCTTTAAGAATAATTAGAATTGTGGTTATTTTGTTGAACTATTTATGGTTTTTATTCCAAATTTTTTAATATTTTAATCAGGCTTAAGTTCATCAAATTTAATTTTCATTAAATTATTTTTATGAAGAAAGGAATTTTACAACATGAAAATTAATTAAAATTGTTTATTGATAGTCATTCATTCTTGACTGACCTGAGATTCGAACCCAGGCGGCTGGTTACCTTCATTGTCGTTTTTCTCCATTACGCCTTTTTGGAATACATATGTATATGTAGTTATATGCCAAATCAAAAATTAGCTGACGTATTAGCGGGAAATCTAGCGATTTTGTATTACAGTTTTCTGCGTTTTTAATAGCGTTACCCTTGAATGCTTCGCAATCTCATTCAAAGACATCCGACATTCTACAGTTAACCTAGAAGTCATGTAGACACCCGCTTGGGAAGCAAGGGCAGCCTTGCTGTCAGTAAATATACGTATATCTCTCGATATGCGATGATATCCCAGCCAATTTGCAGCCCGCCTTATAGCCGAGATCTCACCCTTGACCGCAGGTAGAAAGGCATTTGTTTCTAAAAAATTTCTATAATAGTGATCTTAGGCCCCTTGAAGTTGATTAAACGATCTCCGTTTGTCGTCTGTTGAAATGGGGGTTCCGAAGACCCCAAAAATTATGGGAACTAGGTTGTTATACATTTCTATCATATACGCTCCGTCAAATTTTTCTATTAAAATTCAGCCAGATCGGTACATAAATGACTAAGATATGAGCAAATACACACAATTGCCTCTAATATTTCTTCAATTTCACTCGAATTCCGTTTTTTAGAATACAGACGAAAAAGGACTAATGTGCTGTTTTCACAATACAAGTGATTTGAATGCGTGAACGTGTAGTAAAATTAATATGAAAAACGCATTAAAAAAATTGAATGCTTTTTATATAAATTTTACTACGCGTTCAATCACTTTTGTTGTGAAAACAGCACATAAGAATGGTACCAAAAAAACTTGCTGAAATTTTTGAAACCTTTATACAAAATTTTTCTGCTTTAAAAATTCTCCAATTCACAAGCTGTCGGTCGTACAAAAAAAAGTTTTTTGTTTATGCACTTGTGAATAGACATATTTGTTGTATCGTTATGGTGTTTTCTTTTCTGACAATAATGTTCCATGTATGCTACCATTCGCGCGTGTTTTTGTTCTTTTCTTAAAATATATTCAAAAATGTGAGAAGTTATCGTGTCGTTTTCCTTTCTAAATATGTTACAAAAATAAATGGAAAATTTGTTCCATTTCTTACTCCCAGTTATTATTGAGTGTGCGATAATACCATTTTTTGCATCTGCGTTAAGTACTTTTTTATGCAAGCAAGTTTTTTTCTTGTTTTTGCGTACAATTTGTGTTGTATCGCGATTTCTGGTTATTTTGTGATGGATATAAAAACTTTTTGTTTTCGTTTGTTTTACATTTATTTTTTAAATATATTTTTTTCACAACATTTTTAACAATATAATTGAAAATCAGTGTTGTTAACGTTTATTGGAATTCTAAGAAAATTTAATATTGAAAATCGCTACAACTGTGGTGAAAATCGCTAATTAGTACAAACTTTGAATTCAATATTTAACACGATAAATACACATTAGTATTGAGTGTAAAACGTAGCTATTATTTTGTTACATTGTAATTTAGAAAAATGTATCACTTTGTAAGGGTGCGTGCAACCTCATAAATGTATTACACAATTATAATGCATTATTATTTTTTAGAAAAGAAAACACCACTAGGTACTTTGCCATATTGCTAAATGTCAAAAATGGAAAATATCAATTTAATGTACATTTGTCAATTCACTTTGAGTAAACTTTTACAAAATCCCTTTTTACCAGATATTAACAAAAGCAAATTATTTGATTTTAGTTGTAATTTTTTACTTCGCTCTTTGTTTTTTTTCTTCTTTTTTAATAAAATATGTACATACATATCTGTGGCCTTTTGACAAAACATCTTAAGTCAAATTTAAAAAGTTTAAAAAATATGCTGTTAATTATACAAATTTTCCTTCAAAAAACATTTTTGTTTACGATTTTAAAATTTTGTATTATAAACAAAATTTTCCTTTAATTTCGGTTTATTTTATTATTTGATAAAAATTATTTTTTCACCGAGTTTTTTTTTAAACTTTTTTTCCTATATTATCTCGACTTAAGATGTTTTGTCAAAATGCCACAGATATGTACATACCTTAAATTTTACCATGTATGGGAGTTTTAATTTGAGTTGAAATCAATCGTATAATAAGGCAGCTCTAAAATATTGTATAAAACGACGATTATACAACTAATACGACGATACTACGAGCTCGTGAATTGGACAACTGTTTTTTCGCTATAGACAAGCTTAATTGTTTTCTCATCTAATTACATATGTATGTATGTATGTATGTATGTATGTATGTACTTATTGTTATTGTTAAAAAAATTTATGAGAATAAATATGTACGTTAAGACACGTAAAAGCTTTCTAATGGTGGTAATTAAAATATAATTTTTCAAATTTTTGTTCAACAAATAAAATCTCACGCATTACTATTATTCTGAGAACATTTTCTATTTCTAATTATGTAGTTGCCTGTCTGTTCATTTTTATAGGTATGTAGTTTTGCTTTTTTACAACTTTTTAGTTCTTCTTTTATTTTGGTTCTTTTTATAAAGAAAAAGAAAGAAGGAAAAAAAAGAGTTCATTAGATTGAGGTCTATTTTAATCAGGCTTAAGTTCATCAAATTTAATTTTCATTAAATTATTTTTATGAAGAAAGGAATTTTACAACATGAAAATTAATTAAAATTGTTTATTGATAATCATTCATTCTTGACTGACCTGAGATTCGAACCCAGGCGGCTGGTTACCTTCATTGTCGTTTTTCTCCATTACGCATTTTTGGAATACATATGTATATGTAGTTATATGCCAAATCAAAAATTAGCTGACGTATTAGCGGGAAATCTAGCGATTTTTTATTACAGTTTTCTGCGTTTTTAATAGCGTTACCCTTGAATGCTTCGCAATCTCATTCAAAGACATCCGACATTCTACAGTTAACCTAGAAGTCATGTAGACACCCGCTTGGGAAGCAAGGGCAGCCTTGCTGTCAGTAAATATACGTATATCTCTCGATATGCGATGATACCCCAGCCAATTTGCAGCCCGCCTTATAGCCGAGATCTCACCCTTGGCCGCAGGTAGAAAGGCATTTGTTTCTAAAACATTTCTATAATAGTGATCTTAGGCCCCTTGAAGTTGATTAAACGATCTCCGTTTGTCGTCTGTTGAAATGGGGTTTCCGAAGACCCCAAAAGTTATGGGAACTAGGTTGTTATACATTTCTATCATATACGCTCCGTCAAATTTTTCTATTAAAATTCAGCCAGATCGGTACATAAATGACTAAGCTATGAGCAAATACACACAATTGCCTCTAATATTTCTTCAATTTCACTCGAATTCCGTTTTTTAGAATACAGACGAAAAAGGACTAATGTGCTGTTTTCACAATACAAGTGATTTGAATGCGTGAACGTGTAGTAAAATTAATATGAAAAACACTCAAAAAACTGAATGCTTTTCATATAAATTTTACAACACGTTCAATCACTTTTGTTGTGAAAACAGCACATAAGAATGGTACCAAAAAAACTTGCTGAAATTTTTGAAACCTTTGTAGAAAATTTTTCTGCTTTAAAAATTCTCCAATTCACAAGCTGTCGGTCGTACAAAAAAAAGTTTTTTGTTTATGCACTTGTGAATAGACATATTTGTTGTATCGTTATGGTGTCTTCTTTTCTGACAATAATGTTCCATGTATGCTACCATTCGCGCGTGTTTTTGTTCTTTTCTTAAAATATATTCAAAAATGTGAGAAGTTATCGTGTCGTTTTCCTTTCTAAATATGTTACAAAAATAAATGGAAAATTTGTTCCATTTCTTACTCCCAGTTATTATTGAGTGTGCGATAATACCATTTTTTGCATCTGCGTTAAGTACTTTTTTATGCAAGCAAGTTTTTTTCTTATTAACTCTTTTCTTGTTTTTGCATACAATTTGTGTTGTATCGCGATTTCTGGTTATTGTGTGATGGATATAAAAACTTTTTGTTTTTCGTTTGTTTTACATTTATTTTTTAAATATATTTTTTTCACAACATTTTTAACAATATAATTGAAAATTAGTGTTGTTAACGTTTATTAGAATTCTAAGATGTTGAAAATCGCTACAACTGTGGTGAAAATCGCTTATTAGTACAAACTTTGAATTCAATAGTTAACACGCTAAATACACATTAGTATTGAGTGTAAAACGTAGCTATTATTTTTTTACATTGTAATTTAGAAAAATGTATCACTTTGTAAGGGTGCGTGTAACCTGATAAATGTATTACACAATTATAATGCATTATTATTTTTTAGAAAAGAAAACACCAAATGGAAAATATCTATTTAATGTACATTTGTCAATTCACTTTGAGTAAACTATTACAAAATCCCTTTTTACCAGATATTAACATAAGCAAATTATTTAATTTAAGTTATAATTTTTTACTTCGCTAATTTTTTTTCTTCTTTTTTAATAAAATATGTACATACATATCTGTGGCCTTTTGACAAAAAATCTTAAGTCAAATTTAAAAAGTTTAAAAAATATGCTGTTAATTATACAAATTTTCCTTCAAAAAACATTTTTGTTTACGATTTTAAAATTTTGTATTATAAACAAAATTTTCCTTTAATTTCGGTTTATTTTATTATTTGATAAAAATTACTTTTTCACCGAGTTTTTTTTTAAACTTTTTTTCCTATCTTATCTCGACTTAAGATGTTTTGTCAAAATGCCACAGATATTTACATACCTTAAATTTTACCATGTATGGGAGTTTTAATTTGAGTTGAAATCAATCGTATAATAAGGCAGCTCTAAAATATTGTATAAAACGACGATTATACAACTAATACGACGATACTACGAGCTCGTGAATTGGACAACTGTTTTTTCGCTATAGACAAGCTTAATTGTTTTCTCATCTAATTACATATGTATGTATGTATGTACTTATTGTTATTGTTAAAAAAATTTATGAGAATAAATACGTTAAGACACGTAAAAGCTTTCTAATGGTGGTAATTAAAATATAATTTTTCAAATTTTTGTTCAACAAATAAAATCTCACGCATTACTATTATTCTGAGAACATTTTCTATTTCTAATTAGTTGCCTGTCTGTTCAATTTTATAAGTATGTAGTTTTGCTATTTTACAACTTTTTAGTTCTTCTTTTATTTTGGTTCTTTTTATAAAGAAAAAGAAAGAAGGAAAAAAAAAGAGTTCATTAGATTGAGGTCTATTTAAGCCATTTAAAGCAGTTTTTTTTTTCTTTTTTTAATTTCGTCTAAGAAACAACTGGTTTTAGTTTTTGGAGCTGATGTCATGTCTTTTTCTGTTTTGTTGTTTCCATATATTTTTGTTGTTGTAGTTGTTTTATTTACGTTTTTACACTGTTTACGTGTTTTCCATTTAACATATTTTTTTTAAATCTTTTTCAAATCTGGCTTAGACACAAAAAATCTTCATAAATGATGGTGTTTTCATTTTATTTTTTAATTTTTTTTTTATTATTATTTTTCGTTTTTATGGTTGTTTCTTTTTTGAGTTTCACCATTATTAAAATTTAACAAAACAGTGCGAATGAATGAAATTCAGATTATCTTGGTTTTTGGTATGGATTTTTGTCCATAAATAAAAAAAATATTTGTCTAATTTTTCATTAATCAGATAAAGTGGGATGACGGAATTAAGTTTTGTATACCCACACCACAATACTGAAGAGGGTATTATGCGTTCGTACTGATGTTTGTAACAGCCTTAAGTGTACCGATGGACTTAGAATTACTTTTTGAATGAATCACACGATGTCTGTCCATCCGGTCGGCAGGCTGGCTGTCCATGAAAATACAGGACGCAATTTTGGAGAGAGTTTGATAATTTAAGTAGGTCGTAATTGGCACAAGAATCGTCCCAGAATTTAACATATGTATCCCCCACACAATCTTCTTTCAGGTATAGATCTTTGCGGCCATAAACCATCTTATTAGAAACGATATTTTAAGAAAACACTATTGCAGTGTAACTTCTATGAAGCCATTTACTGTTCTCCCAAGGAATTTTTATTCACGATAGGGGTGATTGTTCAACGAGTATACAATTAACATTGTTGTTAATGCAAACAATGTAAAGTTTAATGTTTATCAGAAAATTGTGATTTTTCTTTAAATTGAACTGTTGAGTTTAAATTTAAGTTTTTGATATTTTAAATTAGGCTTAAGTTCATCAAATTTAATTTTAATTAAATTATTTTTAGTGAAAGAAGGAATTTACAACATGAAATGAATTGAATTTTTTTTTTTTGTTAATTTTATTCGTAACTGAACACGGGGATTGAACTTGAGTCGAATTTGCATGTTTAGAACAGGACAGTAGAGTCGTCCGAAAAAAGTACGACTTCCGACTCCAAACGACGAAATTTTTTAAGTGCGACTCCGACTCACGACTCCGACTCTTATAATCTTGATTCTAAATGTATATGAGACTCAGTGATGTTAACTTTTATTTTTTCATTACCGTACGGCCTTCTAAAAATTAGAGTTTTTGAGAAGAAATTACCGTACGCAAACATTAATGTGCTGTTTCCAAATGACAGGCGATTGATTATGTAGTAAAATTTATATGAAAAGCACTAAGTCCATCGCCTGTCATTTGGAAACAGCACATAAAAGCAGTATTCATAAACTATTTATTTAAATTTTTAATTGGGTTTTAAGAAGATAATTTTTCTTTTGGAAATTTTTTTTAAAATTTGTTAAGCCGAAAAACTTTGGAGTCGGAATCGCGAGTTTTTGTGGGTACTAAGATTCCGACTCCGGCACAAAAACCTCAACTCCGATTCTTCAACTCCGACTCCACAGCCCTGGTTTAGAGAATAATTACATCCCCATCATCAGAATTCTTTGCCGTTCTTTCGTTTGCGCCACTGCGGCGCCTGTCAGTCTATAGTTAAACATCAATCAATAGGTTCATCCCAATCAAATATGAAAAAGCTTTGAAAGTAAATGCTTTCAAAAAATTATTTTTGAACATCACCAATTGTTGTTTATGTTTGCAAACAAGTTATTCGTTTAAAATTGTGGTTCTTGTAACAGTTTTATAAGATTTATCGATTTTACAGCAAAAGTTTCCAAACTTTTATTTTTATGTATAACTGAATTAAATATCATAACTTTCTTACAAAAAACTTACTCCAAAATAATATCAAGAGAATTTATTTGTGAGACCATATGGTTCAAGTAAATTTTTGTTTCAATGACTGTGTAATTATTTTTAATTTTTTAATTAAATTTTTAACACCTACAACTACATTCAGACAAAGCTTAGCAAAAATCTTGTTAAAAACATGTTGTCATTACTTTTAATAAAAAAATAATTAATAACAATATTCGCAACATGACGTAAATTGTGTTAGAAAAAAATTTCGTAAAAAATGTTTGAAATTTCAAAACCATTAATTACATCATTAAAAAATATCTCTGTAGATAACATATTGAATTTCACCAGAGCATATGTAAGATATAAATGAATATATAAAAGGGGCTTTTTGTTACCGATAGAACTTCCGAAATCTGTCGAACGAACTGCGCCACCTTTTAATACCCTCCACCAAAACTAGTTGTTATAATGGTATACTAAGTAGGGTGATCGATCGAATAGTATTCGACCGGTTTTAACCGGTTATTTTAGTTTTGCCCAAGTCGAATATTTTAAAATGTCCATTTTTCGAATATCGAATAAACCGGTTATTTCCGTAAAATTACCCGTTTATTTTAGTTATGTGTAATTTATATACGTTTTCCTTACTTTTGTTATAAATGCACCCGTAATTTAAGTATTTTTCTAATTGAATATTTGGCAAACTTAAACTTTTTATAAAAAATGTCAAAACAAAATGAAACAAAAGTCAAAAAAACATTATGAGCTTATATAAGCGTTCATTCTTGTAACAAAATCCAAAAACAATTTAAAGTACTACAAAAAAAGTTCAGCTTTAAAAGTAATAAGCAATTTGACAGTATTATAAATACTATATATAGCTTTATAAAGATGTCATCTCTGGTGATATTTCGAACTGACTTAAAAGAAAATTGTGCTTAATCGGCCCTAAAAGGATAAGTTCCAAAGGTTCTTTAACGTCACGACTTATTAATCACTTTTAATTAGTCTACAAGCTTGACATAAATATACGCCAAGGAAAACTTAACAGGGTCATGTAGTTTTTAAGAGACTGCAAATAATACTTTACTAAAATATGCTGCCAATAATGAATGAAAAACTCTTAAGTAGTTCTAGCACATCTTTATGCTCAAAACAAGAACATACCGGCGGAATCAACGTTATGGGAAAATTCATCAGTTTTATTTATTAAACAAAAAAAATTGAAATATATAATCCTGGATAAGAGGTTTTGTTTGCCACTTTTCAAAAATATCGCTGAATTTTACTGCTTCATATAGACATGCTTAACCAGCAACAAATTAAAACTCATTTACAATAAATTTAGGCAAATATGTCAAATAATAAATTTATTAAATTCCTATATTTTTAAAACCAAAGTTTTTCAAAAATTCTAAAGCTATGTTCACACCTATTTAATATTTGACTCCTAACGTAACCACTAGTTTTCTTAAAGAATTGTTTGCTTTTGCAAAACGTTTGGCTAGAGCAAACATTATTTAAGGGTATTATCAAAGTTATTTTCGGGAATACAAAATTTATTATCAATACGATTTCCGTATGACGTGCTAAATTCCCAGTTTTTCATATTTGATAAATACACTGAAATTTATTGTTGAGGGAAAGCTAGCTTCTATGCGCATTTCACTGGTTGCTTAGGCCAGCTCATCAGGAAACCTTTTCCAAAGATTTTAGAAAGGCCAAAAATATTATACAAATAAAACCCTAAAGCGAATAAGAATTATAAACACAAAAGTCTTACTTGTAACAATATCAAAGCCAAAACAAAACACCAACAATAAACAGTGAGTTTATCTTTTCTTACATTCCCCTACAATTGGTTGGGTTCTTTCCGACTCGAATTGTAGTTGTAAGTGGGTAAAAAGAAAAAACAAAATTAAAAAACAAACTGCTTCATTCTACTGTCTTCGTAAGAAAACAACAAAAAAAACAATTTGCCAATTCAGTTTTTTTGCACGGGCACATGCAAGTATGTATATTATCAAAGTTATTTTCGGGAATACAAAATTTATTATCAATACGATTTCCGTATGACGTGCTAAATTCCCAGTTTTTCATATTTGATAAATACACTGAAATTTATTGTTGAGGGAAAGCTAGCTTCTATGCGCATTTCACTGGTTGCTTAGGCCAGCTCATCAGGAAACCTTTTCCAAAGATTTTAGAAAGGCCAAAAATATTATACAAATAAAACCCTAAAGCGAATAAGAATTATAAACACAAAAGTCTTACTTGTAACAATATCAAAGCCAAAACAAAACACCAACAATAAACAGTGAGTTTATCTTTTCTTACATTAGTTACGAAACCCTTTAAGGGTGGAAATACATAAATGCAATTATCATCTTAGACATAAAGTTTATCAAATAACAAGAAATTATTTAAAATAATGCTTAAGTTTAATCAATTTACTGGTCACGCTTTTTTTTGATTTATCGTCAAATATTTGTTAGGTCTGAACATACCTTTTGTCATATCTATGTATTTTGTTGGTTCCTTACCTTCGTGAATTGTTTTGTTTTTATTATAATTAACTTTTTATTACAAAAACTAATTTGATTTTTGTATTTTTATGTATTCGAATAAAAACCGGTTAACCGGTTATTTTTAAAATGCTTGACCGAAAACCGGTTTTTTTAAAATAGCAACTATTCGGAATATTCGAAAACCGGTTATTAAAAAAAGTCGAATAATCGATCACCCTAATACTAAGTTTGCCATTCCGCGTGAAACTTTTTTTATTATTTATCTAAGACCCCATAAAGTAGTATATATTTATATATACTGGGTCCTGGAGTAATTATAAATCAATTTAGCCATGCCAGTACGCCTGTCTGTTGAAATCATTCTCATTTTCTAACGACTCAAAAGAAAAGAACAATATTGGTGTCAAATTGTATCTAGTTCTCCTAAGCAGTTTGGGATTAAAATCCAGCAAAATCGGTTTACTAGGAAAATAGTTATGAATTAAAAACCATCAAAAAAAAATTGTATTTTTTTTACAAAATAGTGACGAAATGCAGATATTTTTATAAGATTTTGCACAAATTTTTTCTATATGACAAGAAATCATACAGCCAAATTTCGTGCAGATTTACTTTAAAAATGAGTCACCCATGTTTTATTGTAAAATTGTGTCAGCGATGAGGTTAATTTTTGTCTTAACGTGTTTGTGAGCAAACAAAATTGACGCAGATGGAGTGAGATCAAATCACAGCAGACTCTACAGACTTCATTACATCCCCCGGAGGTTTGTGGGGATCATCTTAAGGATAATTCACCTTCTGGTGTTGCATCCTCCGGGGAATACCTAAAACTCAAAATAAACAGATCTCTTGAGATTGTGGCTGACCATAGATCCTACCTGGCACATAGGGAGGCAGATGATAAGGTTGGATAAGGACCGGGTATTAACAGCGACGACCTGGATTTTGTGAATGAATGAAGAGTCGAGGACGAAGGAGGAGTGAAGTGTGTTGACTGAAGAGTGCGACTTTGATTCGGTGAGTGGATGAAGAGTCAAAAGCCGAAGATAACTACACTCATGATGTGTTTTAACAGGAGTATGAAATGTGCTTTTGGGTATCACGTGGTGGCTGTGTTTTAAACATAAACTAGAGGGAAGGGTGTTCCTGAACTTTCTTTCCACTTTTGGAAAGTTCAAATTGTGAGGATGGAATATCCCTATGCTATTCCGAAAGTAGTGGAGATTAGGCAGCTCCAGCTAATAAAAAAGGGGCAATTATATAATTCTCCCGGGAACACTCAAATATCTACCTTGGTGTGCTGGTTGCTCTCGCACACAGGGGCGTTTGGTAAACGCATTGTTTGTCACCAATTGGTTAATTCATCATGGATTAGGCCTTAGGGCAGTGTCTGAATTAATCTTTTTCACATTCGACTGCAATACATCTAGAAAATTCACCTTTTGCTGCGGTTTAAATGCTGGTGGCATCACCGGACCTTATTTCTTCATAAGTTAAATGGCCAGAATGCACGAAACCATATTTAAATGTTAAATTGTTTAAAATAAAACTTTTTTTGTTTTTTATAATATCAAGTTCCATTGCGCTTAAAACACGCCCTTCACAATATTAAGATTTACTGTTTTATAAAGCCGTTTATTTTGATATATAAAAAGTTTTAAATGCAGAATATTTAATACATTTGTATGCAGTTAATATTTCATGCGATTCTTGGTCAATTGTATGCCGGTCCAATTTGATCGGTTTTTTATTAAGTGTAATTATGTATGTGTGAGAGATGTATCATCAAAGTTTTTTTCAATTGAATGGCCTATTAATGCTGTTATATATAGATTTTAAGATTGTGCTTCGATAATGGCGCGACACCGAAATGTTAAATTCTCCATAGCTCTGGCGAAAAAAAGAGTCTGAATTCGACCGATACCATGGACTTGGTTGGCTTTGAGGTTCGCTGCGATTTTTTGCTCATTTGCATAGACCTGCGACTTATGAAAACCCCACAAGAAAAAGGTTAAATAGGTAAACTCGCATGATCTAGGTGGCCAGTTAACATCACATCCACGTGAGATGACCATATCGTCAAATCGATCGTGAAGGATTTACAATGTGTCTTGACCAGTGTGGCTCTTAAAATCTCATTTCGTTGGTTAGCATATCATCCAATTCCGTTCAAAAGAAGTTTTTTATAATTGACCTTTCTCAAATAAATATGGGCCAATGGCGCCGCCAGACCAAAACCCACACCAACTCTGCGTGAATTGATATCACCCCAAATTCTACAAAATAGAGATAATAGTGCTTTTTCGCTATATCTTCGATCCTTGATAGCAAAGTCCTCTAGAAAATTAAATAAAATAAATCTAATTATCTGCAGCATTTTAAAATTCTATTTATACTATCAAAAAAGTTCTTTAAATGGGGTTAAATACAATAGAATTATATAAAAAAATGTACTATAAGTTGCACGATTTCTTAGGATCGTTTTATAGGAATGCCCCTAATAATATAAATGTATTCATATTATTCATATTTTGTATTATTTTTGCTTATTCTTGCTTATGAATTTTATTTCTATTATAATCACTTTAAAAGCGTCATCGTTTTATTTAAAAAATTATACAATTTTTGTTTCTATTATAAATCAACAACTTTTAGTGATAAAACATCTCAAGTCGAAGATCAGATTTTAAATTATTGTTGAATATTTCTTTGTGGAAGACAAATGGCAGCATTAAAAATATTGTTGACATACAAAATTTTTCTTGAACTCATTGTGGCATAAAAAAATAAGTGCTAAAAATAAATAAAAGTATTTTTATGTTCATAAATTCAATTTACATGCAATAAAATCACTTGTTTTCCTTTAACATCTCAATGAAATATAAAAAATAAAAATATTAATAAAAGAATAAAAAATGAGATCATCAATGACACGGATAGATCGCAAGAGAACAATATCAATTACCTACAAACAAAACAGATAGACAGACAGACAGACAGACAAACTTTAATAAATCCAACCAACAATCTACTACACATAATTCATAATAAAAAAAGCCTGTTCTAGATTTACACCTAAACTTAAAATAAAAATCTGAATAAATACAAAATTACTTTAAGTCTAATTAATATTGAACAAAAAAATAGTAACAATAAGAATAAATATAGAAATAAATTGTATGTATGTATGTATGTATATTCTGAAGTCTTTTATATACCTAAACACGCATATTTTTAGTTCCAAAAAGTACGCATCATTGCCGTATGGTTCGTGTGTTATCAAATAAACGCTACCGCATCAGCGTAGCACGGAATAAGCTCAGGGTTAGGAATACAAATTTTAGAATTGTGGTAAAAACGAAGTTTAAAAAAATTATTTATTTTTAAATATTTTGTATTAAGAAAGTTACTATTTTAAAAAGGTATTTTTTTTAAAGTACTTTTTTATAAATCAATTTTTCTAAAATTGTACTTTTTAACAAGGTACTTTTTAAAAAGCTTCTTTTTTAAAAATGTACTTATTAAACTAACTTTACTTTTTTGCTAATACGATAAAAAAAGTACTTTTTATTAAAAGCAAAAGGATTTTTTTGTATAAAAACATTTAATTTTTTTTTAATAAAAATGTTGTTAAATTTATATGGTAATTTATCATGTTTTTAAAATGTTTTTAATAAAAGGTAAAGTCACTGAAAATTTTATTTTTGATATACAATTTTTTTGTATATTTGTTTTTTTCTTTCGTTTTTCCTTGTATTTTTGCTAGTCAAAATTTTATAATTCAAACCTGAATGTTCTAATAAAGTGACCTCACAAGCGCAGCTGTCTGTAGTGATTTTCTTCGTGGTGTGACGTTTGTTGTCATTTTTTTTTGGCTATTTACATATTTTAATAAGGCATTTTGACATTTGCCGTCTCAATTGTAGCAACAAAATGCCTGCTGTTTTTTCTATTGTTGCATTGTTGTAGTACTAAGGTCACTTTATTAATTCAATTTGATTAAAACCCAAAAAAAAATTTCATTTAAAATATGGTCGCTTGTTTTCAGTCATCGGGATCTGCCAGTTACTAATCGCGGTGTGGAAGACCGTTTGAAGCACGAAGCAATGTTAAAATATCGAACTTCACTGAGGAGAATAGTGAAAAAACATAGAAATGCGATATGCAATTTTACTACAAAACTATGCAACCCGCTTAGGATTTTGTAAAAAATGTACTTAATAATTAACGGATGTTCCGTTACTGTAGATACAAATATTTTTCCCTAAAACATAAAAGGATAGTTTATGGGCACAAAGACTCTAGTCCGAAAAGAAGTTTGTTTGGGGGTCATGTGAAATTGTGGACCGATTCTTATATTTTCGATAAGTTTCGTCCTTATGGTAATTGGAACATATGTATGTACTAAATTAAATCAAATTATCTTTAAAATTGCATAAAGTACTTTGCGTACAAGGTTTAGATGGACAGACAACCAACCAGCCAACCAACCGGACTGACGGGTACACATCATTAGATCGACTCAGCAATTGATTCTAAGTCGATCGGTATACAGAAATGGGGAGGGTTCTACGACCAATATTTTTATATGTTACACACAAATGCATAATATCCTCTCCACTATTTTGGCGTGAGTATAAAAACGAATCTCGCAAGTGCTCATGTAAGTTTTAAGCTCTTTCGTGGTTCGAATTCTACATCAAAAATGTACAAAATTGTCCTTTATAAATCGGGTATTTTGGGGCTAGAAGGTCTAGACAACTAATATTATAAGCTATACTAAACCTTTGGTGGTGAGAATATTACATAGAGAGCGTAGGCTTTCAGTCCTAAATACGGTCTTAACATCTCCTATGTTAGGACTATTGAAGAGCAGAGATATTTTTAGTTCCAAGTTATAAAACCATTTATAAAAATGAGTTGCGCAGATGAATATGGAAATTTCCGAGAAGCGAGTTTTTTGTATTCTTTTAAAGTAAAAACTGTATTTACTTGCAAGATATTTAGAAAGTTTTAGCGCCCTATTGACTTTAGATGAACAAAAGAATTCCTAAAGCTTAAAATAAACCATTTATCCCTTCTAATTGTTTTAACGTTCATATAGTATGTAGGTATTTAATTTTGATGCTGTTTCAAACTAGTAAGGTGCGTTTTTTTATGATCTAAGAAGCCAAGAATTCCTGAACTCGGTACAAACTTTTGGTAGTTTTAAGCTTTCTATTAATAGTGCTCTCGCTTTGGGGCGTTACCTATCTTTATCCAAAGTGTACTTTTGCTGACAAATATAAAAAATGCACTGTACTGTACAACACATACGGAACTTGAGGTACTTTAGTGTATTTAAAGAGAAACTTTTAAAACAATTACATTTATTATTCATAAAAAGTACTTTATTAAAGCAAAATCTTAGAAACAGGTACTATATAAGCTTTGTTTTTTATTACATATTTAAGAAGGGGCCACTAAAATGAACTTTTAATTAAAAAAAATACTTTTTTTAAATGCATATATTTGACCTTCTCCGAGAAAAGGGGCCTACTGTGTCAAAAAAGGGTTTGGACTTAAGAATTGATTCTGGTACCTAAACGGGTGTAAGTAGAATAAGATGAAATTAGTTTTTCTCAAAACTAGGGCCCTTTTCTCAGAGAAGGTCACATATATGCATTTAAAAAAAGTATATTAATGTATGTTAAAATGTACTTTATAAAACTTAAGATCATTTTAGTGTTTGAGAAAACTTTTTATTATTCTAACCCTGTCTTTTTCAATTTAGTTGAATTAAATTTTATTATTATTTTTTTTAATTTGATCTCCGTTTTTTGCTTGTCCCTAAGGCCACATAACAATTTTCAAATAAATTACCTTTTAAAAATGTTTTTTAAATTTTTCTGATTTCAATTCTATTTGACAATTATAATGTGATGTCATTCAAATAAGTGGTTCTTGATCATTTAAATAAATTTCAAGTGAAATTATCGTGTAAATTTTGTTTAACAAAAATAAACTATTATTTAATTTCCTTAATTTGTTTATAAATGTGTAATTTTAATTGTAATGAATTATTATTAGTATTATCAGTTGTTTAAAAAATTAAAATATTTCAAATATTTTAAATTTGTTTTTTTTTTAAATTAACACCAACATTGCAGTCACTTGAACTTGTAGATAAAAAATTAAAGGTTTTTTTTAAAAACAAAAACAAATAAAAGTAAACAACTTAGAAGCCCACATAACAACGAAATTAAAATTTTGCTTTTCGTATGAAAAATACACCAAGCGAAAGTAAGATATTAAAACAAAAATGTTAATTATCGGTAAAATAAAATTTTGATTAACAACAACCAATCGTGACGTCACTTTTTGTGTATAAACAATTACTAATCTACCAATTTAACATTAAGCCCCATTTTTTCATGTACAAATGGCAACGAAACTTACTCAAAAGTACTCTTTCCTGCACTTGGGAGTCTTTGCAGGGAACAAGTTTTATTTTTAAACTGGTTTTAAAATTTTTAATTGAACTTAAAAAATTTTAAAAGGGTGTTAATATTACAAACTATTATTATTCTTTACAACAATATTATAAATATAATAAATACCATGTTAAATTGAATTTTTAATTAACAAAGCGTTTTGCTAAAAATCGTTAAGATTATAAATTAAACGTTTAAAGGGGTTGTTTTTAACCCCTAAAGGAAGTGGCAATTAAATGAAGTAGCTCCTTTGCATAAATTTAATCATTATACAAAGGTTTTATTAAGGAAAACCATTTTAAATACAAAAATCTGGCGTGAAAGGAAGTTAAAGAAGTCAAATTAAAACGCAATAAATAAAAATATTCAAAAGGCAGATATTCTCAAATAAGGGAAATTAAAAAAAAGATGCACATGATTAACAAAACGTACCTTTTTGTTAAATAAAAATATTTGTTTTTTAAGAAAAATTAAATTTTAAGAAAAATCTATTCTCTTAAGTACTTTCTTAAAGTATCATATTTTCAATACTTGGTTAAGTAAAAATTTAAATCAGACCAAAAAATGGTAACACTCTCTCCTTACATTCCCCACTTCAATTGATTGGAATTCTTCCAACATTAATTGTAGTTGTAAGTAGGTTAAGTTGTTTTTGTTTTTATTTTGTTTTTTCTTAACCTACTTACAACTGCAATTAATGTTGGAAGAATTCCAATCAATTGTTGTGGGGAATGTAAGGAGAGATAAACTCACTGTTTATTGTTAATGATTTTGTTTAAACTTTGATGTTGTTACAAATAGAACTGTTTCTGTTATTCTTATACGCTTAACAGTTTTATTTGATTCATATCTTTAGTTTTTCTAAAATCTTTATGGATGAAGTTTCCTGATGATCTGGCCTAAGCAACCAGTGAAATGCGCATAAAAATAGCTTATCCCATCAACAATAAATTTCAGTGTTTTTATCAAATAATAAAAATTGGGAATTAAGCACGATTAACAATATCATTTAAATATAATAAATAATAAAAAAATAAAAGTAGTTAACCAATAACATTTGAGGGTTTAACTTATGGTTAAGAAAAAGCTGGAAATAATATTTAATTTGTTAAACGGTTGTTATTAGCTAACTGTAAATTTGGGCCTAAGAATTTTTTTAATGAAAGAAATTTCTTTAAGAAAAATTTAATGAAATTAAAATTTGATGAAATTAAGCTTGATTTAAAACATCGAAAATAAATGCACTTTATTAAAATAAAAGTTCTTTGTAAAAAAGGACCTTTTTGTAAAAATAAATATTTTTTTTTTAGAAAAATGTACTCTTTTTAGAAAATTTTACTATTTTTAGAAAATTTTATCTTTTTTTTTGAAAAAGGTACTTTTTTGGAAAAATGTACTTTTTTTGGAAAAAGCTACTTTTTTAGGGCAAAGTAAAGTTTTTTAAATATATTTTTGTGAAATCTCAATTGTTTAATACAAAATTGTATATTTTAATCAAAAAGAGCCAATATTATGCAACTTTTTATATTTAAAAATTAGTGAAATTAACAAATACAATTTGACAAATGGTACTTTTTTATTAATATGATATTAATTAAAAGAATTTACTTCTTCTAAATTGCTTAACTGCTTGGCCAACGATTTAGGAACCTCTGTCCTAAACACTTGTTTTACAGTTAGCCAGATTACATTGTAAAATGTATTAAAAATGTATGTAAAAAATCTGTACTTGTTCCACAGAATACGACTGGAATAGAAAGAAAGAAAACATTTGTAAAAAAAATATAACATTTTCATTGTTGTGTTAACTTGACACGAACGGAATTTCGATAGTTTTTTTGACAGAGTTTCAACTCTGGTCGTTTCTCTATGACTCGTAGATTGTGAATGACATGCAATATGCAAATAAATATTAAGACGACAGTTTGCACTAAATTATAAATAAAAAAAATTTGAGAGCGAGATTCAATGAATTTTATAAATGTTTTGTTAAATATTTCATTAAAATATTAGTATGTTATAATAAATATAAAAAATATACAAAGGAAATCCACTGACAAGAAATTTTTAATTATGCAAAAATATAATATTTTCATAGAAAAATTCAATTTTACGACCATTAAAATTCTTCATAGAAACGCCAAGACCACATTTATTAAAAAAAAGAATAATAGAAGTGTTACATTTTGACCGCATCCTTTTTGCACCAAAGAGGGTTTGCATGTCAATTCAACATTTGTGTGCTGCATACACAATTTCCTTATTTCTTTTTTTTTAACTGTTCTTTACATGTCAATTGTGTAATTTTCAGTTCTTTTTTTTTTTTTGTTTTGTCTAAACCTTGAAGTTTTAGTATTGGCCAATAGTTGGCGAAAAAGAAAATTAAAGAAAATATTTAGGAAGAAGTGCAGTTGTTTTTTTCTTTATTTGTAACCTTCTCCTAAATGGGGCAATTTTCACACCAAACTTCTAATGTGGTCGGTCGTACCAAAAAAACACTCAACTGGGTAATAACCATTATTATTTATTACAAGAACTGCTAATGTTAGTAACAATTTAATTTAAAGCTTTTTACTTATTTTATTTTCTTGTTGGCCAACAAAATAATTTGCTTTAACACAAATTTTCCAAATTACAATATAAATACACATAAATTTCAGTTTGGTAAAATAGATTTTATTTGTCTTAGTTGATATGAAAAGACCTTAATCGACCTTCAATTAATATTCGATTGTTTAGTACACAGAAAAAAATTAAATTTCATTTCATTAAAAAAATTGTTGATAGTAATTAAAAAATTAATTAAATTTCCATCAGTAAACAAATTAATAGTATCAATTTAATATTTATTCATATTAACAAAATTTTCTTCAGTAATTTTGTTGATATAAGTTAACGTTTTATTTGCTTAATTAAATTTCACCATTTTTAAAAAAGAAAATTTTTTAAATAAAAAATTGTTTTTAAATTAAAAAATGTTATTTTCTACAAAAGTGCCAAAATTAAAAAAGAAAACACAAAAATGTATGTGAAGTTCAATTTGTTTAAAAATATAAAAAATACTTAACAAAAAAACATTGCAGTTAAAGAGAAAACTTGACAAATAGTAACGCAGCTTTCAAAACAAACTTCTTTTTATCATTGATGCCACAATAATAATACAAATTATTAACACCTTTCTAGTGATGACACTGAAATAATCGATAGATGTAGAATGGAATAAAATGAGATAGGAAAATTTTTTAAGATGTTGAAAGATGTTGCTTTTTAGCCCTATGTTTTCTTATGGAAAGATGTTAACATCTTCGCAAATTGATTGTAGATGTTAGCTGTTGATCGGTGTAAAAAGGTTATAACGCAAAATCGTATCGAAACCCCGATTGCAGCAATCATTTGAGTACGAACTGTGCTAAAAAACGCAAGATACAAATTGTTTAGATTACAATATATCGTTAATCTTTTAAAATCGGATCCAAAATATGAAATGGACATAGTATCGACTTTTGGCATAACCAAGGCTAGGATTTTTATGCAAATGCATATTTGTTGTCGTCAGTCTGATCTCAACATAAACTTAATATCGATTTGTTAGTGCATATTTTTGCATAATATATATATTTTGCAAAGCACATCGCGTTTAAGAGAAGTACCCTATAACAACAATGCGGGGAAAGTGGTTGAAATAAGTTGTGTATTATGCTAAAAATTTTGAACAATTCAAGGATGTGAGGGAACGATGGTAATGCAGTACAAAAAAAAATAACAAATTTACAAAATATAAAATTTCGGATAATTTTTAAGTCTTCAAATTACGGATTTATCTCTGAGACTATTGTAAAATTAGAGAAATCAAATCCATTGAGAATGCGAATTAAATTAATTGATAATGTCATAAATAGAATGTATGCAGTTAAGGGTAACTTAAGTAAACAAACTCGTATCAAACTTGATAAAGTTTTTAGAAATATGAAGGACACAAAACAATAACACAAACTGCTGGCATATTTAATTTTAATTTTTACGAAAACAGCGTAGTGGAAAATGAATGTATATGAAAATGTGTATTGTTCTTAATTAATTTTATATGAAGGTTCGTTTACATATCTATCTAACAAGTGACTTAATTTACATTATAGTTTTACTTTATATTTTGTGTTTTACTTCTGCTTTTTTGGTGTACATTATTTTCGTTAACGAGATTAAATTTTTAGGGGTTTTATGTTATTTTAATGTTTTGTTTATGATTAAAAAATGTGTTTTAAAGTGCATATATTTTCAATTTATAGCGCATATTTTTCTATTTTAAGTGTATGTTTTATGGGCATAAAACTCGATTTTAACTGCATAAAAATCCAGTCCCTAGTCATAACTAATATAAAGTTACCTAGGACAACCTTCACTATACAGATAGACTAAAAATTTGTGTCCCTAATTACATCTCAGCTGAAAATTTATGGTTTTCCTGTTGCCTAACCGTTTAGAAACTGCAGCTACTTTTTATATGTGCAATCTTATTGAAAATGAATAAATTGAATTGAGTTTTTTTAGAGGTTAATTTGAAAACCCATTTGACAGCTGTTAGTTGCTTTATGTTTAGTTTAGTTTGGTTTGAAATTTCATTATGGATATAATTACACCAGAACAACGCTTGCAAATTGTTCAAATAAGGGCTAAAGCATAAATTGATGTTGAATTTCCATTGAAAATTTTGTTTTCAAAATAGGCACATTTTTTGTTGAATGGGTACGTAAATAAGTATAATTGACGCATTTGAAGTAGATAAGAATAATCCACAAGGTTTTTGCGAAACACTATTACATCCAAATAAAATTACTGTTTGATGCGCTTTATGGGTTGGCAAAGTCATTGGTCAATATGTCTTCAAACACGATGATGGTCACAATGTTACTGTGAACGTTAAAGGGACGTGATTAGAAATGTTTTTGTACATCAATTATTTAGCTGCATTAATCTTGCTGACACGTGTTTCCAACAGGCCGCGTTTCCAACAGGCCGCAAATACTGTGAAAAGTTTGTGAAAATTGGTTTTTTAGATTGCCATCCATGTCATAAAATTTTCTATCCAATAAAGCCCGTTTCATTGATATTAAAAATTTATTTCTTTGTTTTATTGTGATAAAAACTTGTGTATATATGTATGTCGTCAGCTAAGATCTAGTAGGCCGCAAGCAAACAAAAATTCAAAATCTACCTTTTGATTTGGTTTATTAGATCGTAATCAATTTACTAAAATATGTATATAATTCAAGGAAAACATTCAGTTTTCTTAAGTTTATAGGAAAGAGCAAAAAACTAAGCAGGGTTAACTTCATCCTCCTCTCTCTCCAATTAACCAAAAACTTGCTTTAAAAACGTTTCGGTGTTTTAATGGGGTTTAACTTTAATTATATTGTACAATGATACTAAACATTATTATCAATTCAACCGCTTATTTATTTAACTAAGTTTAACGGGTTTTCTGTATTTTATTCATTTAATAAATTCTTAGTTGTTTTTTTTCGTATAAAACGAAAAACCTCAATGAATAAAAAAAAAATTGTGTCAATGAACTTCACATTAAAACACAAATAAAAATTCCAAAGGAAAATAGAAAATAGACTTAGGAAAATATAAACACAAAGACAAACAATTATGAGGAAAAACCGCAGGACAAAAACACGCGACTGTTACAATCTTTCTAATACTTAAACATAAATACATACATTTGTGTATTTGGTATAATAAGTATATACAGTGAAGGCTTTTATTATCACGGAAAGTTCTCATAGGCGGACCTTTTCCCATATCTTATGGTTTTCTGAGTTCCCTTTTTACACATCTCCTGTCAGCAGACAAAATTGTGCCGACGATCGGTATCCACCCGCGGGAACTTTTACTGTAGTTCTATAAGCTAGTCACGTCTTACAAAAACACGCACATAATTCTTTTATTAAAGCAAAGGAAGAAGGAGAAAAACCACAACAAGGCATAAAAAACAGACACAATCAATTTTCTGTGTAAATAAAATTTAGACAGGCATTTTACCTTCACACATACACGCAGCCAGATAGACAAAAACACTTAAGTAAATTATGTGAATAGGGGTAAAATGGGCTTATAATACAGTTTTGTTAATTTAATTCGATGTATAGATTTTTTAAAGGAGAGAGATTGTTGGGGTTAAAGCTTAAATTAAACGTGGCATTAGCATACAAAACAGCTGTTTGAACCAAATTTATGGGCAACACTGTATTTGGTTATAGGTGACTTGCCATAACTGCCCGTCTACAACTGGCATGACTTGCTGTTATAACTAGA
Organism: Pollenia labialis; assembly: GCA_949318255.1. Taxonomy (NCBI): domain Eukaryota; kingdom Metazoa; phylum Arthropoda; class Insecta; order Diptera; family Polleniidae; genus Pollenia; species Pollenia labialis. The sequence goes on from OX439141.1 coordinate 128,981,511, forward strand.
AGTTATAAAAGCGTTGTTAAAACATTTTCATTAACAACCGTGTTATAACATGAGAAAACTTCTAACATGATGAGTCTATACTTAACACTAACATCACATTAGTGTTAAAGTTAAGCATTTTATGTCAGTTGTAGACTGCATGTAACGCTAAGCAATAGAAACCAATTGAATTTTTGTTACGGCTTTAAACGTTTTAATTTGTTTTTAGAACCGATTTCATGTACATATATACTGTATAAGAACACTTTCCTCCTCTGTTTGGCAACCGATTTAAACAAAAAAAAAACCTATTGAAATGAAAGGTAAAAAAAGGGTAAACACAAGTTAATCCAAAACTAAAAGAGTTACAAAAATAATTTAATATTTATCGTTGTTCATTAGAAAAATAGGCGTACAGGTGTCTGGAACTTTTTCCAAATTCGTCCCTTCTATAAGGGTGAGCTTTTTGGTACTTTTCGTTTTACAAATGGTACTTTTTTAATTTCCATAAGTATAGGACCTAGAGAAATAAAATTAAGCATGCAATGTCCTGAGTGGATGAGAATCTATAAGAGGGAACTTTTTGGTACTTTTTTGTTTTTCAAATGGTAATTTTAAAATTTTCGTCAATATTGGACCTAGAAACATAAAATTAAAATTAAATTTTCGTATTTATTAATTTTTTTTAAATTAAACCAAACAATAAAAAGTAACAATTCATAAATATGTATGTACAAAGGTATACTAAATTTTTTAATTTCGTAATAGTTTCAGGAAAATACGTTCGATATATCGATACATCGATATTTTTGAAATAATAAATATCGATACTCGATATGTATCGATATATTTTTTCAATTTGCCCATCTCTATGAGAATCTATAAGAGGGAACTTTTTTGGTACTTTTTTGTTCTTTAACTTGTACTTTTTGAATTTTGAAAAAAATCATGCAACGTCTTGAGTAAATGAGAATCTGTAAGAGGGATTATTTAGGTTCTTTTTCTTTCTTAAACTGGTACTTTTTAAATATTATTAATACTAAACCTAGAACAATAAAATTCAACAGAGTAATTGAGAAACTTTAAGAGGAAATTACATATTTGGTAATTTTTGTTTTTCAATTGGTACTTTCTTCTTCTTATTATTGTCGAACTTACAAAATAAACTTAAACATTAACGGACTTTAGTGAAACTGCTTTAAAAAACAAACCATTCTAGTGTCAACAGAATACGTAGTTGTAGTAGTCGTTGCAGTTGAAGCGCGAAATTCGAAATTCTGAACTTTGTTGCGCTACAGAGATTCGTCAGTTTCAGCTACTACTACAACTACTTTATTCTGCTCGATTCATAAAACGTAGTTTCGAAAATTGCACTTTTAACCAACCGTTCTCTTAAAACAGATTATAAAGAAAAATTAGAAACATATTCGATTTACATTTTCGAAAAGGTATAAAATTTTCAAATATTATATCTACGATTATGATTTTGAAAAAGTTCTATAGTAATCTTAAAAATTTAATATATAAAATTATTCTCCTGAAATTTAAGGAAGATAAATATAATTTTCTGCCAATTTTTTATAATTTTTAATATTTAAAACAAGAAATCCTCAAGAAAAACTAATTATGTATAATTAAAAACTTTCGTACTTTTATTAAAAAATAAACCTTTTATCAAATATTCGAAAATTCGAACATAATTTCGGAACAATTATTTTACTCTAAAACACTTTTGTTTATTTGTTTCTGTTTAAAATTAACTTTTTTTAATGTTATATTTACATTTGCCCGAATTTCGAATTCGAAAAATAAAATTGGAAATTTTCTAAAAATTATGACAGCTATGGTTCTAAAACTTTTTGTTAATAATTAAAATGAATTGACGTTAATACTTTGGAAAAGTAATTTTCAAGTTTTTCAAGATTGTTGCCACAGTTTTGACTTTGTTAATTTCAATTCTCATCTCAATAAAAAATGTATATCTAGTTTAACTAAATATGTTTACTTACACTTTAAAAAGAAATTTTAAGTTTTTTTTGTTTGTAGATAATTCTGGAACGTTTTGCTAATAAAAGTATTTTCTTTAATTATTTATTACTCGTGGAAGACTTATTTATTTTTAAAATTGTCTTTTGAGTAGTTTTTTATGACACCTTTTTCTCTCTTTCGCTCTTTTTTTATTTATTCACAGTCCTTGTGAGTCCTTTGTTTGCAGACACAAAGGATTTGAGTTGAACACGTGAATTAAAATTTTTTACTTAAAATTTTTGGAATAATTTAAACAATTTCTTAATTTTTTACTGATTCTGAATGTTATGTTACTTTTCTTTTTTTAATGTTAAAAAAAAAGAAAAAAATTTTAAAAGTCGTAGAAAAAAAATTCGTTATTTAATTTTAATAAAAAAAAAAAAATTGTCGTTGTGCACTTCACTGACTTTAAATTATTTACATTAAATTACTTTTATAACAAACAATTTCTAAAATTTTTTTAAGAAAGTTTAGAAATAAACCATAATTTTGTTATTTTTCATCGAAAACATTTAATTTATTTTAGTTTAAACAGAGCGAAGCATTTGGATATTTTTGAATTCGTTAATTTTTTTTATCTTAATAAATATTACAAAAATTTTATTTAATTATCGGAGAAGTGTAGTGTACCGTTCGAAAGCGCTGTTAGATTGCAACTGTTTGTAAATAAATTTTGTTTTCTTCCATTTACGTTTTGTTGAACAATTCGTCTGTTTTTTGCTTTAGAAAGCTTTTTTCACAAATAAAAGCTTACTAAAATGTTTTGAAAAGTGTTTAACAGCAATTGGGGCTCTGTTAGGTTATGCAATACTGTTAAGTTTTAGAGATGTTAACATAAATAAATAATTGTATTAAATTTGTTTTTGGGTTTTAAAGAAGTCCCTCGACATTATCCAAACAATTTCATTCAATTTAAATTATGTTAGATCTAATAAGTTTTGTAAATAAACTTGTTAAAAAAAGGGGGAGATTTATCAGACAATTTGTTGCACATTTAGAATACTTTCATACATACATACATACATACATACATACATACGTATGTTTTAATCAATTATGCTAATAGTTCAGTATGTCGTGTTTAGTCAACCGTTAAAATATATTTAATTTTGATTATGCAGAAATGTCTGTGCTTCATCGAATGTTTCTGAATTTAACACTTTTACCGCATTTCCACCTTTAAGCTTCCATACAGTGTTGCCAGATTTTGACGATTTTTTGTTTCGAAATTAGCAAAGTCTCCAAAATCTGAATAAAACATTAAATTTTCTAAAAGCGTGCTGCTTTTGTTTAGCTACGGCTGTAATATGCAAGTCTTAAGAAAATCTTTAAATTGTTATTTTCGGAGTACAACAACAACAATGTTACACTTTGTTTATCTTGCGTCAAACCATCATCGAATGTACTTATTACGAATCTCTGTATAAATCATATATTCTACAATTATACTGCGAACATTCCACGAGTTGTAAGATATTCACCCCCATCGTGAATAAAAATTCCTTGGGAGTTTTTTCCCTTTTCCCATTTTTACAATTGAATTAACATAGGAAAAATGAAAAAAAGGGAAAAAACTCCCAAGAAATTTTAATTCACGATTGGGGTGAATATCTACATGAGTCTCATACGATTCTTGACATGAAAGACTCGTTAGACAATCTTTACCGACGTCTTAAACGATTCACACAACTATTGAAGAAGCGTCTTTCGCTGTGCTATGGAAAAATCACAGTCGGTTTACAGTTTTTCCCGTGTGAGGAATCTTTTACGATTAAAAAATGTGGTCATTGACGATCAAAGACGTCCCAGTATCTCTTACACGATTGAAAATGCTAGCTGGGTATGAAGTTATTATGTTTTTGTTTGTTTTATAAAAATCTAACAAAAATAAACTAAATTTTTAGGTGTCCGATTTTTTTGACGATTTTTCTAAACGTGAAAGCATTGATGCCAGAACTTTAAGAGGTAAAATCAGCAAAAACCAACAATTTTTCATCAAAAAATCTGCAAAATCTTTAAAACACATTTATTAAATTTTTTATGTAGTTTATTTAGAAAAAGACATACCAATTAATTTCATAATATATGGGGCCATGTTCTGAAATTTAAAATCGATGGTAGTTTTAAAACTAGTTCTGGTAAATATCGGGGTTTTCAACAAGAACTTTGTTTTTTTATTTTGGCAACACGAAAAACATGAAAGTTTTAACACTTAGTTTTTTTTTACGTATTTGTAGTAGATGAATTGGCAATTGTTACAATGAATTCAATTTACTCTAAAATCGCATTAAAACAATAAAAATCCACTATGAAAATGGTGGTTCTGTTAAAGTTACATTTCGTAAATTCGTGATATGCTCGATTTTCACTTGGCAGGTTAAGTCAACAAGCAAAATTGCCGCATTTGGGCTTCGGAAAATCCTAGAGCGATTATTGCGAAGCCTTTACATGCTCAACGTGTCACTGTATGTTGCGCTATGTGGTCTGTAGGCGTTTTTGGGCCATTTTGTTTTCGAAGATAAAGCTGGAAATGCGGTAGTGGTCAATGGATCACATTATCGTGAGGTGTTAATAGCTAAATTTTGGCCTTTTATTGGTGACATGGATATCACTTACATGTAGTTTCAACAGGACGATGCCAAATGTCACACAGCCCATGAAACGATCAAATTCTTGGAAACCAAATTTACCGATCGCATAATTTCACGAAAATCAGCTGTTAAATGGCCAGCCAGAACGTGAGATTTAACACCACCCAAGGCCCATATAACGGGTCTTACAAAACCAAAAAACGACATGTATTTTGTTTATGTAAAATTTTGTTTAAGCTGTCAAAAACTTACTACCACATATACAAAGCGAAAGGAAAAAACGTGTATGTGTGGCATATGTGGGAAAAACAATAAACGTAAACAAACATATACATGCACATGTAAGCAAAATGTAAACATCTTTTGACAGCTCAAAAGAACAATAAACAATTATCATCAGGCTTCTATATATATATACATATATGTATATACCCATTTTACCTTCGGTAAAGGGTATACAAAGAGTAATTTTTGGGGATTCAATATTTCGGTTATAACTCAGCCATTTTTTAACCGATTTGACAGATTTATATACCGACGTGTTTAAGAAGAAATTTACCATTTACTGGAATTATAAAGCTTGGACTCGGGGAGATTTATGGTCATAAATTTTTTGTATCTGAACCGATTTTTCCGAGTTTTTTATAAAATATGTTCTACTAAAAATTTCCGATATTTTGGTATGTAAGTCATATCCATAGGACGTATGGCATCCCTAAAATGTAGGTTTTTATAAAAATTTTGATGTTTTTAGCCCATTTTTCAAATCGATATATCTCGATTCCTAGACGTGACCCAGCGAAACGCCGGGACACTTATAACTTCTTTTTTAACGATATAACTTTCCCCGGTAGTTTGAACCCTTCCCGATCACTGACCCCTACCATTTGTCGCACAGTGTAATCAGCACACCAATAGAAAAAATAATTAATTTTAAAACCGATACGGGCAATGTATGTAGCTTAGAATTACAGGCATTTAATTTATATGAATAAGATAGGAAATTGAATTGGGGGATTCACAAGGTGTGCTATCAAGTCATATCGTCATAATGTCCTAAATAATATTTAACAATTTCTTAAAACAAATATTGTTGTGCTTGAAACAAAATAAAAATTTTAATGCTGTGTCTATTGATTTGTCATAACTGTACAGTAGAAATCTAAATTATAGGCGGTTGACCACAGTAGTCTTATATATTTCTTGTAATTATTTTAAGAAATATGACTTTACAACTTTATGACAACCTTGTGAATCCCCCAAATATGTTTAAAAAAATGTAATAGAATAATTTTGTTTCCTGTATATTATTTTTATTATTTTTCATGTTGTCAATTATTGTTGTTTCATTTAATTTTTGTTTTTTTAAATATTTGTTTAAATTTTATTAACCAAAGATCCCCGAAGAAGCTGTCCATTGTGACAGCGAAATATTGGATTAATTATAAACAAATATATTTTGCATAACCTTGAGCAACGGTCACACTTATTAAATATTTGACCAAATAAGCGTAACCCCTACTTTCCTTAATAGATAGTCAAATTTAATTTAAATTTTTTATTTATTTAAAGTATTAAAAAAGCAATTTATAAATAACTAACAATTTAAGATAAGTTAAGATAAGTTGGCGCAGTGAAGCCATCGTTTCCAATTTTCACGTTTTTCCGTTTTATGAAAGACTTCAGGTTTTTACAGAGATACTTCCAGTTCTGGTTGCTTCCGGGAATATGCGCGGTCTTGAACAGAAGTCATTAATTAATTCCTTTGCTAAAGCTGCCCGAAAATCAATCGAGGTCACTTCTGTCGCGAAGCTGTTAGCCAACATGAGTTTGCTTTATATCACGTAGCTATTATGCACGCATATTTCGAAGAGATAAAAGAACAATCGAATATAAAACCGCCTTTTGGTGCCTGATATCGACACCTCCCATTCCCTTGTTGTGATGCTGGACAACCAACGGTCAATCTATATCAATTTTACCTGCTTGTCCAGCAATACGCCGCTTTACTTTGCACACCACAGTTGGGTTGTTGCACTATCATTATGGACATTTCTGAAACCAAAAAGGCATAGAAAAAAGTAACTGCAATATAAAAACTTGCAATTCAAAAAACTTACCATGAAAATTCCAAACAGCATTGAACACATCATACGCTTGCGGCATTTCCACATGTGGATTTACAATGGGTTTTAGAACTTGCGAATGTTCATATATGCAATTCTCCTGAAATCCGGTGAAAACGGGGTTTTTATAGGCAAGCGTCTCTCTGAACCAGAAAGTATTCTCTGGTTTTATAAAAAGTGCTAGCTTTTCTGGTATTACTGCAGAATTTGAAGTCGATGCAAATGGCTCATCCTCTACAGCAACTTGCCTTTTTAGCCTTTTTAATTACAGGAGGTTCAATAGGATAAGTTTCTTCAAAAACAACTTCTATGGGCTCATCCTCTTGGATTTCCAAGCCTCATTTTCTAGAAAAAAGATGTCCTCTTCATCTATATATGCAGCAGCTTCTTCCGCATTGTCACTGGTGCCGCACAACGAAAGTTGCTCAATTTCGTCCAAATTATGGAAAAAGAAACGATCACGCATTAATCCACTCATTTAAATTATTTTTATTTATAATAACCAAATAATAATACACTGTTTAATCAAAAATAACACTCAAAATACAACAATAATACACTTTCAAATAGTAATGCACGAAACACGTATGCTCTGATTGATTTCGAATAATAAATGAATGAACAAACAAACAATCAGTGCAAAAAAAAACCTTGAACTTTTTGCCTATGGTCGTCAAAGGGTTAAGCGCTTCTTATACCGCACTTGATCAATTATTATTAACTAAAAATTTTTATTTTTTACTTTTTTTTAGAAATCGAATTTTTGGTAATAAAACGACTGGCTTAAATCCCCATTTTCATATGGCTTTAATGTTAAATTAAGAATTGCTTTGCTTTTACTGATAATTTTTAAATTTTGAGATAATACCCTCTTGTTAAATAAGTGCAATATGTCTTGCCCTGCATTCATATATGTAAGCATTTAATCTATCCGTTGACTCCCCATCATATATGGCAGATGGTCCATCATATTAATAAGTTAAACAATATTTGTCTATTTTATTTTAAATAAATTTCGTTTGGGGGATTCACAAGGTGTCATAAAGTCATATGCCTTAAAATAATAACATGAAAAAATAAGACTGTTGTCACAGAATATACAGAACTGACACGAGACGGAAGATTTTGCCTTTTTTTTTGTCTCTTTCTAAGAAAGCTGCCCTTTTGCATTTTTTGTTTTGATTACGCAATTCGTGTTGATAGTAGCGGCCTGTTTTTACACATTGCCACTTTACTACCAAAAAACATTTTCTTTCTCTTTCTTCGAAAGCTGCCCTCGCAACTGATTTGGGCCTTTTTTACACGTCACTTTTTACAGTTCTGTGTATTCTGTGCTGTTGTGAACAACCCATCATAAATTAGTGTGCTATTTATAAAAAAATAAATATTTTCCTACAGTCAAAATATTTTTTGATTCGTATCCATGAATTTTTATACGCAAATCACAAATATTTTTTTTTTTTTGTTTACCACACATCAGAGTCCCAAGCCGGTCTAATTTGACGCCGCAAGTGTTTTGTTGTAAAAATTGCTAGCCGCAGGTTTAATCCGGATGTTTGCCGCATAAAACTATACCATCAACGGCGACGGCTACAAAAACATAGCCGGTCGGCTCAGCCGTTCAGAGCAGGTATCTTCTTATTAATTACGACAGCACAATAAACATACAAAGCAAAGTTTTATTAATTTAAGACACTTTTTGATTACAAAGCAACAACAATATTTTTAAACCATTGTAAAATGTGAATACCCCAACTGTTTCTTATGATGCTAAAAAAAAGAAATTTAAATAAATTTATTTTTTTTAAATGTGTTTTAAATTATTATTGATCACTATAAATGTGCGCTTTTTAGTCTCAAGAAGGGTGAAAACAAATCTTTTGAGCAAAAAAGAAGAACAACTTTTTCTTTCAATTAAAATTTTGGTTAAGCAAATCAATTGTTTTCATAAATTGACAACTAAAGTTCACAATTGGGTTAAATAAAAGAAGTTGATGTTTTTACATATTTAATTCCAAAAAAAAAACCCAATGAAAAATGTGTGATCTTAAAAGACCGAAATGGCATGAGGTGATGTCATTCAAACTTTAATTTATTTTTTTCTGTTCGTAATTGAAAATCCTTTATATTTAATGCAGGAGTCTAGTTTTTAAATTAAACGTGATGTCACTTTTGAAATTCCGGGTTTTTTTTTAATTCCTGTAGTTCAATAAACGCTACTCGTTGACATTTTTAAGGTCGTTGCGTAAAGCATTTAAATGTTTTGGATACGTATACTTTGCAGTCGTATTCAATAGTTGGTAGTTACTGAAAATGCGTATACTTGTCGCATGACGTTGAAGTGTGTTTAATAGAAAACAAAAAATGTATAACAATAGTTTAAAAGAAAGACTTTTTATAAATTGAAGCTTTTTATCATCTTATGATTGGTTTGACCTACCGACCATTTTTCACCAAATTTTATATGGTTTCTAATGGTGTTTTCTTTTCTTCAAAAATTTTGTGACATTTTATTTTAAAAAATGCTATTTGATGTTCGGTTCTTAAAAATGCTTTGCTATCTAAAAACTCACCCTTAATAATGGCACAAAGAAATGCACTTTACGCCCCGACACTGTTGGTAATGCCCTGTAAAAAAGTTTACTTCTGTTTATATATAGCGCTACCAGACGAAGTTGGGAAAAACGCCTCTAATCAGGACATTACAAATGTTAAATTTTAATAGTTATTTTTGCATTTATTTTAAAGTAAATCGCATAGGAAAGCATTATATTGTTAATGGTAGGTTGTCATGATATAGAATTTAAGTGGATTCAGTGTTATAAAATTGTTAAAAAAAAAATCGTCAAATCAAAAAAACTTTAAATCTTCGTGTCAATAAATCGGTCATTCCAAAATAAATTGGAATTTCGTCATTCATTTTCTTCTTTGATTTATTTATTTAATATCAATCAATTAACAAATTTTGATTTATGTACATATTTTTTTTTTTAAATTTTAAACAGCAACCTTTTTCGCTTACGTAAGTTTTTTATATTTTCAAGAACAAACTTTTTGTCAGCTGTTAAAAACAGGGCGCTCCAATTTTGTGTTTTGTTCTTGTCAAATAAGAAACTGCATTATTAGAATGTTGGCGAGACATTTTATAGATGCACCTTTTAACAAGGTGGTATTTTGTTGTAGAAGAGAAAACACCATAAGATATAAAACATTCATTTTGCTCAATATCAACTATTTTAAAGCTTATTAAGTATTGTTTTGCTCTACACGCCACTGTGTGGCGTATGTTGCAAATTTCTTATAAAAAAATGTACAAAATAAATTTCACTCTTGCTTTGCTTTATATTCGTAAGAAAATCGAGTAGTTGAAGCGAAATCAAAATAAAATGACAACCAGAAAATAAATTTTACTCTTGAAAAAATAAACTTTCAACAACTCAATACACAGTAATAATTATACGTATGCAGCACAAAAAGCTAATTTTTAGAAATAAATTTAGAAAAGTATAATTTTCACTTTCAATAAAACACTATTTACTTCTTAGATCGTTAATAAAGTTTTACAAAAACTTAAATTTTTCTTCAACACATACGCAAACTACTGATGCGGTGAAAATACAAAACAAATGCTGTCGAGTATATTTTCAGAAAACTTCATGTAAACCTTCATTGTCGTTTTTCTCCACTTCGAATTTTTGGCATATGAGGCAAACCAATAATGAGCTGACATTTTGTTATTTGTACGTTTTGTTAAAAATATAAAACGAATACGTCGTGTACGTCGATGTAATGTTCGCATAACAATATAAAATTTTTTTACATTTGATACGTGATAATTTTATCAGGTTTATACGTACGCAACGTCACGTTTACGTAAGAGTACCTACCTATTTATAGTACATAAGCTTGGTAAGAAAAAAGGAATAGCAAATTCGCAACGTAAACGTTAACGTTAACGTCCGAATAACGATGCCTTAAACAATAAATTGTATATTAATGCCATGTTGATTGGTTTGACATGTATGCATGTATGTATGTGTGTAGTAGTTTATTGCTTTAAATTTTTTTTGTAAGTACTTATTGTACTTATTTTTGTTTATTTATTATTACTTTTTTTTGTAGCACACTTAATAATGCTCTTGTTTAGTTAATATGTATATATATAAAACATATATAACTTTAAGTATATTTATTTAATCTTAACTTTTAATGATAGTAAAACCATTTATGGCGGTTTTTTTTTGTTGTCTTTTAATTGTAAATCGTTAAATATGACACGGTCTTCCGTTTCCATTGTTTTCAATAAAGTTTTATTGTACTTAATTAAACATTTTTTATGTTTTTACTTTTGGTGCTTTTTAATTTACACCTACACACTCACTTTGTAATAATTAAGACTTTTTAAAAAAGTAAAATTTTTAAAGGCGATCTAAATCGAAATGTTTTTTATCATAAAAGATTTTATTTAAGAAATAACAGTTTAAGCAGGTTTGAAGATAAATAATTAATCACGGAAAAATAAAATTTAAATTTTTTTTTAATGTTGTGTTAAATTCAAGCCAGGCTTTAATTCTTTCAAGTCTAGCAAATTCCTACCAAAAGTAGAAAAGTTCCCCACTTGCATGTTTTTTACTCACTTAGTGGAAATCGAACAGATTTCTTTTTATATTCTCTAAGCTGTAGGTTTTTTCAATCTTTATTTTTAATTACAAACGGAATGGCAAACTTATGTACACCCTTTTACCTTCGGATAAGGGTATGACAAACTTGTCTTATATCGCAAAGTAAATCATAAACAGGCGCAACTCAAAATTTAAAAATGCTTAGGAGATTCTGAAAACTGGTTTCAAAAACATGGTTGCAAGTTTTTAATCAAATTGAGTTCCACAAAAGAAAGACGAAAACAAAATTTCGTGTTCGATATAGAATTGATTTGTGAACTGGTTTATGCAAAAAAAAAAAACTATTTTGATAAATTTCGTTGGTCGTATATGTTAGTGCACTCTAAATTTTATGAAACAACTTCTAAAAAGTTTTGAAGATGATGTTTCGTTTATATAACAATTTTTAATTGCCTTTGATTACCCCTAATGTCACAATTATAATTCTCGTTATATCTATGACACAGCAGGAGAAATTCATCTAATTGTTGTTGACCAAACTTGGAAAAATTTTTGATAAATTTGCGTTGGCTTATTATTTGGCAATATAGAAAATACGAAATAAAAAAACATTTAGCATCGTGATAACAAGTTAATTTATAATAAATAAACTGCAGTTTATTTCTATAATAATTTTGAAATTATTATGACTTTTTTTAATTCTTTACAAAAAGTTCTAAATAATAATTTTCATACAGTTTCGTATATTTAATTTTTTTTTTTTTTACTTAAATTAGTAATCACACACAAGTCTCACTTACAACAGTGGGCGTCAACCATCGAATATGAACTCGAAAGTATTTTATGGCTCATTGATTTGTTCAAACGTAATTTGTGTTCTAATCAAGCTTATACATACGTGTGTTGAGACTTGTTTTCTGAACAATGTAAATTTTTTTTGCTATTAGTTTAAATAAATTTATTTATTTTTTTTCTACTTTGAAAATGTAGCAATTTCTTATTAGTGTCAATCAATCGCCTTGAAACTTTAAAAAACTTTTTTTGTGTTGTTATTTGCTTTTTTATTATTTTGTTATAATTTTTCATGGTTGATGGATGATTTTGTTTTAAGAAAATCGTATCGCTCCTCAAAGCTGGCTGTGATATGATTATAATTGCATTGTTATGGAAAACAAAAGCACATTTCACCGCCACCTTAAAGAGGGATACAATTTTCACTTTTTTCAGATTTGTTTATGTTACACTTTAACAATTAATTCAAAAACTTGTTTTTATACTTACCCGACCAGTATTTCTATGATCTCACCGCCAATTTACAACTCATTAACAACCTAAAATGGATTTTAAATTAAATTAACGGGTAATAAAATGGTACATTTTTAAGTTCACTTTTAGTTGAACGAGATTTTTTCTGTAAAAAATTTAATGGTTTTGGAAATTTTTGTATAAAATATCACGATATAAAAATTTTGTATAAAAAAATGTGTCGATATTTAAATTGCTTTACGGTATTTAAACTTTCGAAAGAAGCTTTTACATTATTAACAGCCAATTTCACCAAGTTCTGTTATAATTAACCATCAGTTATAACTGTCAAAAACATATGGCTAAATGGAAGTTAAAGTAATTGATTGTTTTAACTAAACTTGGTGAAATTGGTCGTAAAACTTGAAAAAAATATAGTTTTTGTATAGGACATTGAAAGACTTTAAAATTTTTCTATAGAAAATTTTAAGGTACTGAAATTTTTTTTAAAGAAAATGTTACGATATTTAAATTTTCATATAGAAAATTTTTCGGAATACAAAATTTTTTTTCCTAGGAAAAAGTTACTGACATTTTTGAATAAAAATGTTTCGATATTTCGTATGGAAAATTTTTCCTAGAGAAAAGTTTTCATACTGAAAGTTTTGTAAAGAAAAATTACCAATATTAAAATTTTTTAATAGAAAATATAACGATATTTAAGTTTAAGTACAGCAAATATTTGATATTGAAAATATTTTCGTATTTTCGAATGAAAATTTGCCTATAAAATTAAAAATTTTATTATATTGAATTTTGTATAGAATTTTTTTTATATTTAAATATTCGTATAGAAAATTTTTTGTTATTAAAATTATTGTATGAAAAATTTTTGAAACATTAAAATTTAATTGTGGACTAAAATTTTCGTTAAGAAAACTTTTCAATACTGTAATTTTTGTATTGAAGAAATTTCGATACTGAAATTTTTTTATAAAAAATGTTTCTTTATAATTTATTCGTACAGAAATTTTTCGAAATTAAAATTTTTGTATAGAAAAATTTTTAATGTGGAAATTTTTCGATAGAAAATCTTTTGATTTTGATATTTAAGTACAGAAATTTTTCGTATTTTCGAATGGAAAATATTACTGTACTGAATTTTTCTAATGGAAATTTCTCTAAAGAAAAGTTTTCGATACTCAAATTTTTGTATAGAATATTTTTTCAATATTAAAATATTCGTAAAGAAAATTTTTCTAAATTGATATAGAAAAATTTTCGATAATACAATTTTTTAAAAATTAGTAGATATGGCATCTCAAAAGAAATATATAATCAAGCTCGAGGTCAATATTCCATTAAGACAAGGTCGAATTAAAAAACCAACTTTTATTAATTAGTAGATGTGTTATTACATTTAATGGTTTTTTATCCAAATTTAAATTTTTTTTTAATCAGGCTAAAACTCATCGAATTTTATTTCCATTAAATTATTTTTATGAAGAAAGCTATTTTCCAACATGAAATTAATAAAAATGTTTTGATAACTTTTTATTCTTGACTGACCTGGGAATTGAAACCTGGTTTTAACGGACTGGTTTTGATAGTAACCGTAATTTTTCTTTTTTGTAAAAAATTATTCGTTTTTAAAGCTTTCGAATAGAACATTTTTCGACATTAATATGTTCGTATGGAAAATTTTTCTATATTAAAATATTCGTATACAAAATTTTGGATATTAAAATTTTTGTGAAGTAAATTTTTTTTATGTTATGTAACTATATTTTTATACCCTCCACCACAATTAGTTGTGAAGACTTTTTTATTATTCATCTCAGACCCCATAAAGTATGTATATATATTCTGGGTCCTTGAGTGATTCTAAGTCGATTTAGCCGTCCGTCTGTTGAAAACACGCTCACTTTCGAACAACTTAAAAGAAATGAACAAACTTGGTGCTAAATTGCTTGTAGTTACCCTAAGCAGTTTGGGATTGAAATTCAGCAAAATCGGTGCTGTAGGACCAGAGCTATGAATCAAAATGTGGAACCACCACCTAAAAAAAATGATAATTTTGTTACAAAAAATAACATAAATGGTTGAACAAGGCACGGAATGAGATAAGATTTTGCAAATATTTGTTTTATTCGACTGGAAATCACGCTGCAAAATTTCGTGAAGATCCGTCCATAATTTACCCTAGGCCCCATATAAACACTACTCCGGGAAAACAGTTTAGTATGCCTAAAACCGTAAAAAATAATGCTATCATAACAAAATTTGGTACGTAAGACCGTAATTAATAATGCTATCATAACAAAATTTGGTACGTTACAGTTTTATAGTACTAGAAATTACACTGTGAATTTTCGTGAAGATCGGTCTATAATTTACCCTAGGCCCCATCTAAACTCTACTCTCGGAAAAGAGTTTAGTACGCCTAAAGCCGTAATAAATAATGCTATAAAATTAAATACTTCACACTTCACTAATAAATTTCGTGATGCTCGGTTCATAATTTACTATAGGCCCCATATAAAGCCCACTGAGCTGTCGGTGGAGGGTATCAAAGATTCGGCACAGCCGAATATGGCACTCTAACTTGTTTTGTATTAAATTTCTCAATATTGAAACTTTTGAATAGAACATTTTTTCTTATTGAAATTATGATATACATAACCAATTTTTTGATCTTGAATTTTTTTTTGCAGTAAATTTTTCGATTTTGAAATTTTTTTAAAAAAATTCTAAGTTGCTTGAATTTTTGTATATATAAGTTAACGATTAACATTAACATTTTTGTATATTTTATATTTGTAATTTTCGTGAAGAAAGATTTTCGATATTGAAACTTTTTTATAAAAATATTTGTTGATAGTGAATTAAATATTTGAAGCACAGCCGCGAGTAACGTTGTAAGTGACAAAATAATTACTTTTCAGGAGAGCAAAAAAAAAACGTTTTTAAAAGGCTGGATTACTTATTTAAAATTTTTTTTTTTTAGATTATCAAAATTAATGATAATAAAAACTTGTATGCAAACTATAAAGAAATTTGAATTTAAAATAACATGAAAATTTGCAGTTTATAAATGTTTTTAGTGGAAAAACGTTTCGTATCCACAATTGCGATGAAATTTAAAACGTTTTTCCACTACGCAATCGGCTTTTAAAACATTTTTCCAATTTGCAAAACTATTAGAGTGTATAATTTTTTTTTAAAACTTACAACGTTCTTTCACTGGCTGAGTCTTTGTATTGGAATTTGAAGAGGTTAAGGTGCATAATTTTAGATGATAAGATGTTTAAACAATGTAATGACAATAATTTGCAAAAAAAAAAACAAAAACGTTATTCGCGGCTGTGCTTCATTTGTATTTTTGTTTCGAAAGTTTTACGATAAGAAAACAATATTTATGTTCTGAAAATCATTTTTTGTGAAAGTGATTTGAAATCACAAGAAAGGTGTTCTGGACAAAAAACCTTTTCCATAATTGTGATTTTAAACCGTTCAGCTAAGTGGCCGCCGATTTAAAATTGCATGCTTATTTTTTCTGTCATTTTACTCCAAGTAAAAACTTTTGTGGTTTTCAATGCACCCTTAAATAATAATTGTGATTTAAAAATCACAAGTTATTTGAAATTTCGTGATTTTCAAAACATGCCTGCATAACAATATTTCAATTTTTGCAATGACGTAAATTTTGTTTGTACATCAAGTTTTACAATCATCCGACACCAGCGGAATATAATGCCAGCCAAAGAATAGCTAAAGTAAAACATGTAACAGGATTCTGGTTTATAGAGAAGCATTCCTAAGTAAATGTACACAGAAAAAATGTTTGCAAAAAATCATCAATTAAATAATTAATTGATTATTCAATTAATTTTTTGTTTGCTGCAATTAATTTTTTTAATCAAAACCCATAAAATTAAATGTTTGTGTATATGTGGTGTATTTTTTTAGTTTATGCAATTAATTTTTTAATTGACTAAATTTGTGTCCCATGACTCGAAAATACAAATCCGTTAATTGATATGATCAATTCCTTTGCAGGGGCAAAATTAGTTAAATATTTAATTGTCTGAACGAATTGATTAATTAAAGACGCTTTCTATTTTTTCTGTGTACATATCTATAGCTTAAATGTTAAGCAAAAGTTGGTTTAAGCAAAAAGTACATGGAATATTGAAGAATGCTTTATACATGGAACAAACACATTTGAAAAAATTTTCAATATAATATACATAAAATTTATAAAAAATAAATAATTCTCACATTCTATTGGTTTTAACTTTTAAATTTTAAAAAATTTCTTTATAAAAATTGCAATGTCAAAAGTTTTCCTTTACATTTTTTGTTCGACGTTTTACATTAAAGTAATAAATTTTTAATAGGAATAAATAACAACTCCAACTTTGTTCACTAATGGATTTTTTTTTCTAAATTAAAACAGCATTTTCTTGTTTTTTTTTTTATATGTAAATTATTTATAAACGTATGCAATTTTTTAATTAATTTTAATTGTTTATCTTATAACTAAATTTTTTGTTTTCCTTTTATCTTTAAGTTTATTTATATTTAGTTAATTTTTTCTTTCTTTTTGTTGTAATTTATAGAATATCACCATTAAATTTCAGTTAAATTATTATAAATTTTGTTAAATGCATTAAACATTTCATGGCATATCACTACATTGAAATAAGCCGATTGATTAATAAGTTAATTATTATTTACGAATAGTTGCATCATAATTTGCTTTATTGATTATTAATTCTGTTCTCACAATAAAGTGTGTAATTTTCGCCATCATTAGTGAGAATTTACTTACATTTGTTAATAGCATAATTATTAATAATATTATTATTTTTTTGGTTTATTAAATTTAAATAACTAAATTTACATTTCTTTAAGATTAACTACTATTTTTTTTTTTTATTTTCATGTCTTTTCACTTTACAAACATTGGTCAATTTTATTTTGCTGACGGTCTAATTGAGTTTTTGCTCTTTGTGATCTTTGAAACCTTCAATTATTTATTTTATTTGTATTCACAATTTGTTACAAGATATTTGTGGTATTCATTGAAGGGATTTTTTTTTAGAAAAAGTTTTGTTTTGATTTATTGCGGTTATTACTACTCTTTTTTTTCTAAGAAATTCGAGCTAAGTGAATACCCTAAATGTTTTAGCTACAAAGAAAGTTATTTGTTGCTACAGTTAAGGGATTATGTTTAGGATTAGGAATGTGAAGTCTTAAGCGGAATTCAGTGCTGGGTGCAAATGGTCTTGAGAAAGAGCAAAATGCGAAATATCGTATCTTTTTATAAATTCTAACGGAAACTCGTGTATTTTTTTATTTGGTTTTAACAAAACAGACACGATATTTTGCTTTTGTTCTTTCGCGAGCCCATTTGCACCAAACGTTGTACTCCACTTATTTTTTCTAAATAATTTTTTTCGTTTTCCTTTTTGACGATATGTGCAAAATAATTTATTTGTTTTCAGTTAAAGATCAAGATCAAGTTTAAAAAAATTATTAAATAAAAAAAATTTTTAAATTGTCATGTTTCGATTGTAAGAGAGTTTGTACTGCATTCGATAACTTCATACATGACCTTGTTTAGACAATTTTCCGTAAATATTAAGCCACTTTCCTTTAAATAAGAGAACTTGATTTCTGTTATCGTCCTTGCTGTTGTTTTACCTAAAGTATTAAAGCAGCCCATCAGTGGCACCATCGGTTTTACTGCAAATTTAAAATGTCCCGTTTTCCCAATGAAAAGAAATGAGGGGGATTGTTTACCCGTTTGGGTTTTGAAAATTTAAAAAAAACACAGAAAATTTTCTTATGAGATTGAAATATTTATTTTAGGCGATAAATAATTGGTTTCTATTTATTTTTTAAAGATGATTTAATACAAATATTGCCCGCCACTACACCGTAGGTAGTATATCCGTGAGTTTTAATTATGGCCCTCCGCGGAATGTGCTGGGCCTATTAGGGGGCATATTAAAAACAGCTACTACTTGCATCTAAATCCTCTGTGGTAAATGAATTCTGTCTTGATAATTTAGTTAACGTTGGCGCTTAAGTGTACTGGAATTTTTTGGAATCTCATAGGTGGCATGTCATAACGTCCAGTGTCATAGTGTCCATGGACACTACTCCATTCACTGTAACGTCACTATTTGCATCGTACTTGAAGAAGTACGGTCCAAACACTGCATCATATTTACAGTTCTTGCACTGTTTCCGACTGCTCTTCACACCAAATTCGGCAATTCGGTTTGTTGACGTACCCATTGAGCCAAAAGTTCGCTTCTTTTCTGAAGACAACTTTTCGATAGAAAACGGATCTTCATCCAACTTTGATTGGCAAGCGTTGTTCGTTTGTTCATGTCTATTCATGGTGAAATTGCAAATCTTACTGATGATTGATGAAAGTTGGAAATACATTTTAATTCTCATAAGGACGAAAGCCTATTAAAAATGGTGAGAATCGGTCTATAATTTCATTTTGTATGTAACGTTTTGTTTTTGTGCCCATCATGTGCCGATGTGCCGAACGTTATTTAGCGAACGGTACACATACCCAGAAACGATATTTATTTTTTTAATTTGTGTATTAGTAAAAACCCCCTAATACCGTTCATAACTATTTTCACAAAAGTAACAAACATTATGTAGTCTTCTGTTTGGGTTATAAAGCAGAAGAATTGTAATGATTCTGTGGACATACATACATTATATTTTAATGTTCTTTAGTGTTCTTCTTTTACATTGGTGAAGGAATGAGCAAACAAAAAATTTTAGCAACGCTTCTCACTAGTTTTAATAGAATAGCCTCTGTGTGTATTGTGTTCATGTTTTGTTTTTGTAAAAATTTAATGTTGGCTTCCTGCAAATAATATTAGACCACCTGATCCATTTTGATTAAATGGACTACTCTATCGACTGGTCCGATGTAATCCAAGCATAGGCCATGTCATTGTTAAAAAGTGTTTGTAGTGAGACGGCACGTCTTCGTTTTTTAACGACATGTTTTCGTTTTTAAACGAAGTTAAAACTAATCCTCTTGTGTATACAATGGAGTAGTTTTACGACTACTGCTTTGTAATCTAAAGCTGGGTTATATGGTGCTGCCCTAGGACATCGTAATGTTAAATATACCATGTTTTTTCCATACGTTTGGGTTACTTTTGGAGTAGTCCTAGTCCCATGTGGCTACATTTTACACGCGTGCTTGGACTAGTCCTATGATTTGCAGGGCTGTGTTTTACAGTTAAAAGGGCGCTGAGCACAACGAATTGATATTTTTCAAAAAGTGAAAAAGTAAAAAATTTCGAGTTAATACTCTTGTTAATCTTTGTAGGAGGTTTATTAGCGCTGAATCGGTTTAAGGCTGTTAAAGTTATTTCCGTAAGCGGTCATAAGATTGAAAAGTTAGATGGACTTTCAAGATGTGAAAATCCAAAAAATTTACGAAAAATTTGTTTAAGCAGTTTTACATTAAAATGACCTTCGAATTTGTTTCAGCAGTTTTACAGTCAAAAGTCCTTCCGATTATGATAAAGATGTATTTCTAAACGCTAAGAAGAGCTAGAATTGCGGAAAAGAAAAATAAAATACCGTTTAATTAATGATTTAACTATTAATATTCAATTGCAGAAATGAGAGAAGAACAAAATAACCAGGGAAGTTTTACTCATATTTGCCCAACTTTCATTTTCCCAGAAAGTTGTGCGTAAGAGTCTAAAGGAGCACCTACAAATGCATTGACGTGTTATTCTTGGGTATATACAAATGTGCTGTAACCTCATTACCCCAAAATTATCCGTTTCGGCTAAAAGGCCCAATCATAATATGCTTAAGTTGGCTTAAGCAAATGTGCGAATATGTACATGAAAATCAAATGAGGAGAACCACATTGAACTAAAGGAAACTAATAAAAAGATGCGAAAGACAAATGCGCAAACACGTTAAAGAGTACCAATCTCAAGACTTGCTACCCTTTTCTTTCGCATCGCAATAGAGAGTATACTTTTCCGCTTCCATGTATCTTTTCCAAGAATATAACGTCACGTTTGTAACACAAAATTTAGTCTGAGTCATATAAAAAGACTCATGCATGAACTTGGGCCTATTTGGAAATGCATCACAGCACTGCATCTGATGCGCATCTGTGATAAGTTTGGAAAGCACATTCAATTAAGCTGTCCCCAAAGCTTGTTTGTTGCGCAGTTTAGTAAAATGTTTGACATAATGGGGATTTTTTTGATGTACGTTTTTTATATTTTTGCGCACCATCTCATGCTTTTACGCACGCGCTGCGCATCGCAGCGCAGTGATGCATTTCATCACAGGCCCCTTATTTTAAACATGCTCCAGTTAGGCATAGATGACTCATTGGATAGGAGGGAATTTGCTGAGACAACTGTCCGTCTTTACCTATTGTGTTACTATTTTGTTAAGCCTTAAAGTATGCAGTAGTATATGCACTTTTTTTATTTCCTATATGGGCATGCCACAGTTTTGTTATTGTTGTGTTTTTTTTCTTATACCATGTTCGCAGGACAGCGTTTTTTCGTAATTGACTGTCATTCGTAATTCCCAGCTTAATTATGATCCAAATTACATAATACGTCATACAAAATTTTGAGAGCGGATTATCTCATTTGTACGTAATTCAATTTTTATTACCCTGTGGATTACTTTAAAATCGATGTGATCTCTAATTTTTATCGGTTTTTTCCATCGCCAGCTGTCAAAGCACTTAAAAAATCAAACAAACAAAAAGTAATTTTATATTATAAAATTTAATGGAATCCAAAAAAGGAAAGTAATATTTTATATGTATTTTTTTGAATTAATATTTTTTGCTTACTTTTACTTTCCATTCTTAACATTCAGTCTACAACTGACATAAAATGCTTAACTTTAACACTAATATGGGCACTTCCAAGATTGTGAACGGGACATTCGCACACGTTTATATTGACAAAACTGTAAAAAACAACTTGATTTTCATTTTTTAAATTAATGATTCTTTTAACTCTCAATTAGCTCTTTAATTTCCGCAAATGAAATTTTTCGCTTACTGTCGTGGTTTCCGAAATAATTGCAAAAAACCAGTGATTGTAAACGGGACAAAAAACGGAAGTGGGTTTTAAGGGGTAACCGTTTAAACAGTGATTTCTGCGAAACCTGACACAATATTTTATTAAGATTAATTTAAAAATGTTGCGTACTAATGTGCCCTAAAAATGGTTTCGATTTCAAAATAAAATATGAATTACATTTTTTTAAATAAATGGTAAACGGGACATTGTAAACGGGACAATTTTTCCACCATGATTTAAAATTTTTTTATGTTGCTATTTATAATCCTTTATATAAGAAACTTAATAAAAAATGTTTTTCAGATCATAAATATGCCTTAGATTAGAGTATTGTTGTTCCAAATGCATATTTTCTAATATACACAAGTATGTGCTAAAAGTTGTAGTACTTCGTTTACCATTTATCTTTTTTTTCGAATCAATTAATTTAAATGCATATATTAAAAAATTATAAGCAATTCTCTAAATAAATCTTGAAAAGAAAAAATTTTTTCTTCCATTTTTTGTGGTTGACGTTTTTTTGGAAATAGCCATATGATGTTAGTGTTAAGTATAGACTCATCATGTAAGAAGTTTTCTCATGTTATAACACGGTTGTTAATGCAAATGTATTAACAACGCTTTTATAACTTCAAGTTATAACAGCAAGTCATGTCGGTTGTAGGCGGGCAGTAATGCAAGTAACCGCAAACAAACAATTAAATTAGCAAATACACAAAATTAATAAAAAAAAAGAAGAACTTTCAAAACCGATTAGGAAAATGCCGTGCGAACAGGGTAATTCAAATAAGTAATAAAAACAGAAAGCGAAGTAATCCAAAGCACCATGCGAACATGGTATTAAATAAAAAAGGTTAAAAAAAATTTAAGATTTTATACAAAAATCATTAAAAACTGAAAATAAAAAACAAACAAGATTTGTCTAAATTTTTAAAATTGTTTTTATTTAAAAATTATTTTAATAAAAAAAATTAATTTTAATACAGCTTAAAAATTTACAAATAATAATAAAAAAAAAAATCAAAAAAAAAATGTTTTAAAGAAACTATAAAATTCTTTTGCTTTCCTAAAAAAAATACGCAGTTTTTGTTTAATTTAATTAATTGTTCAATAAAATAATGCAAAATCTCAAATATATTTTAAAGATATTTTTAAACAAAAACTTACTTTGAAGCAAAATTTTTTTCAAAAATTAAATAAAAACAAACAATAATAAGAAAAATAATTCACATTTGATATGATTAAAAATAAAAGTTTATAATTATAAATATAAAAAAAAAAAAACAATAATTCAAAAAAATATTTGAAATTCTTGTATTTTTTTCTTTTTCTGTTTGAGATGTTCTCTTAAAATGCTAAATAATAGTAATTAAACATAAATCACAAAAATTAATAATAAAAAAGTATTTTTTTTTTAACTTATCAAGAGTTTTTTTTTAAGATTCAAATGTAAATTCGAGTTTTTCTTTTAAATTTTTTTTTAATTCAAATTAAAAAGAAAAATATTTAGAAACAATTAAAAGTAAATTTATAAATAAAGACGTAAGTATTAAAATCGTCGGTCTTTGCTTTTTTCTTTTTAAGGTTAGGATTTTTTTTTTAAAAAAAGTAAGTCTTTCGATAAAAGACATTTTTACAAGCTTTAGTGTGTTGTTGTTGTTTGTTTTTGTAGAGTTATATTTTAATGCTATTATTATGTTCTTCTTTTAAAAGCACATATTTTTTTTATTTAGTTTAGATTTTGTTATTGTGTTTGTTGCAAATTCATTTTACAGCTTTGCAATTTATATAAAACAGTATAAAAAGAAGTTTCATTTTACTCAAATTTTGTTTTAACTAATTCCTTAAATAGTTATTTTTTTTAATTGTATTTATTTTGTAAGTTTATGTAAAAAAAATTCTAAATTTTAAAGAATGTAAAGTTTTTCTTTTTTTTTTTAGATTATGTAGACTACATACATTTAGCGTAAATTTATCAGTTTTAAGCTTAAACACTATTTACATACTGATTTCTGTATTCTCTTTCCTTTAATTTTATAGTTATTCACTTGTTTAAATCTTAGTTTAATTTTTTAATTATGTTCAGTATTTAAATTAATGATATTTTCCAAAGCTCCAAATAAATTTAAATAAATAAATTTTCGATTTTAAGGTTTTTTTTTTGTTTTCAGTTTGGAGTTCTAAACTTGTATTTAATTACACTAAAGATTTGGACTTGAAGGGTTATTTTTTGCTATAAATTTAGTTTAAGTTGTCAAAGTTGATATCTCGTTCTTTTAGTCATAATAAATATTGGTGTGTATGTATACAGAAAGAGTTATGTATGTATATACCATTGTTACAATATTCTACTATTATTATTCAAGTATTTTGTTTTTGTTACTATTGTTATTTATATCTATTATTTATTTAACTTCATCAGTGCTTGTATCTTGGCATTTATGTATATAAATAATATTGATTATTTTTCTTTTAATTTCCTTGATTTCATAACATCTTTTTATCTTAATTAATCATATGATTTTTTTCAGTGTGTTTCTAGAGAAAGACATGTTTAATCGGTGAGTGTTTGTGCCACTAAAGCAAGTTGTTCTTTAAGGACACGGAATGATGGACGATCTTCAGGACTATGAGACCAGCATTTTTTCATGACCTGTAAGTAAAAAAAAATAATGAATACGTTTTTTTTTTTTTTAACGAAATCAAGGTTGTTCTTAAGGTTTAGGTTTATGCTTACTAAAAAGTTTTAAATATTTAAAAATTTTAAAGGTTTTGCTAAAGGTACACTCACAATATTGTTACAGTAACGGACTGTAATTTATTTTAAGAAGTATTCCGTTCAGTCATTTTTAAATAAATAAAAATTTAAAATTCCTAAAAAATTTATTTTAAACTGATTCTAGCAGTTATTCAAAAAACTAAGTGCATATTAATACCGATTTTCAGTTGCAGTTAATATTGTCCGTTAATTAAGTTAATTTCTTCTTTATGTAAAATTAAATGAAAATGTATTTTAAAGTAACGAAAAGTTCATTTAATTTTTATTGTCAAAAATTCAACCGCGAATTAAAAACAAATGCATATTCAGTTATTTTATATAATTCAACTACTTATCTAAATAAAACCATGTGCTTGTTTTGTGTAACAAATTCCCATTTTCTATTTGTTAAAATTATTTAGTTAAATACATCAAATTTTTAAAGTAAAATTATTGCGAAACCATATCGTCAGTACAACAAAATTATAACCAACGTGTGTAACGGGGTAAGTAAATAAATCTCTCTCTCTCTGGTTTTTTTTTTAGAAATTCGGCTCTTTTGTAGAGTAAACGAAAATTACTGAATTTAATAAAGTAACTGAATATTCCTTTGTTTTTTTGATGGAATATGTAGTTAATTTTTTGACAGTTAATTTATATAAAATAACTGAATACTCATTTGTTTTCACGGAACATGGGTTTGAAATTTTGACAATAAAAATTTAATGAACTTTTTGTTAAAAATAAATGAAAAATAAGTAGACCGGTTTTAAACCCTTTCGGTACTTCTTTTTTGTTTTTGATTAAAAAAAATTGTTTTTACGATTTTATTACTCTTTAACCTTAGGTTATTAACAATCAGTGATAATTATTTTTAAATTTTGTATCAAAAGTGGTTTTTGAGCATCATGCCATATGGCATAGAATGTATTTAAAGGAAAAAAAGAAAATAATTTTAATTAACATTTTTAATGCAATTTCTAAAATTTTATATTCAGAAAGATGTATAAAAGATTTATTTTATATAAAAAACTATTCAAATGCATTTTCTTTATAAAATAAAGCTATTCTTTTAGAATCAGAAAGACAAATAAATTAAAAAACACGATCATTTTTATTATACATATGTATGTATGTATGTACATATGTATATTTCTGTTATTTTTTTCCATTGAATAAAATCTATGCCAAATGGCATAGTATGATTTTAAAAAAATCGGACACCTTCTTTGAACAACTCTTGGGATCTAACTTTTTCTTCACTTATTTAGGCAATGATAAACTGATAAAAACTTTATGGAAAGTTATAAAATAACATTATTTTCGTAACAATATTTACAAAATAACAAAGTGACCCTTTTTCGAAAATT
This sequence comes from Pollenia labialis, assembly GCA_949318255.1. Taxonomy (NCBI): domain Eukaryota; kingdom Metazoa; phylum Arthropoda; class Insecta; order Diptera; family Polleniidae; genus Pollenia; species Pollenia labialis. The sequence goes on from OX439141.1 coordinate 129,007,355, forward strand.
ACAAATTTTGAAATGCACGTTTGCTTTCTGGCCTATCAGAATGCACTTGATGCAGCAATCAAAATATTTTATTTTTCAATTTCAATAAAAAGCTTTAAATAAAAATACAAAAATATTAAAAAAATTAATTTCTAACTGTTTTGCCCCAAACAGGAGCTTGTAAAAAGCACTATGTCATATGGCATAGAATAACCGAAAGGGTTAACTGAATTCTTATGTATTTTATATTACAATTTCAATTAATTTTATTGTCAGTGTAATTTTTTATTTTTTGCAAAATGGCGCATTTTTTAAAAGATTTAAAAAAAAACAAGTGGCAAACACATTTAGGGATCAGTTTCGCTTAAATATTCCAAGTTACTTAATACTAAAGTTAACCACAAGTCTTACATATTCCATAATGCTTTGTAAGATATGTATAAATCTAATGAGTTTTGTTGCGACTGTCCAAGAAATTTTATTTCAGAATAAATGGGAAAATATTATGAAAATAATTTTTAACGATATTTTTGGACCTCTGAGTTAAAAAAAAAATATTTTTAAGCCCGTAAAATGATTCGTTTACGTTCCAGGTGATACGTTGAGGCACCCTTGGGCATCTAGTAATAAAATCTCATTTAATTTTTGAGGAATTCTATTAATTTCATTTTTAGTTTTTTTTCTTTTTAAGCTAATAAGACTTAATGAAGTTGAATTAATTACATTTCACACGACGTTTCGTCACTTTTTTTGGTGACTTTTTCAAGGGTCGTCTATTTAAATAAAAATAATAAAAGGACAATATTAATACAAAATATTTTTCAAAACAAGCAAACACAACTAACAAAAATTATATTTTATTTTACATTAAAAACATCTGATTTTTAATAAAATTAAATTGCACAAAAACAGTAAAGCACAACTCAATATTATAATCACAGATTTTGTTATATTGCGGTTCAATAACAAGCGCTAATATTGTCAATATTTTCGTTGTGGTTCATTGTTATCATTATGTTTTGTTGTATTCTTAAGCTTTCTATTGTGTATCTTTTCCTCTCCCCTCGTTGAAAATCCAACACTCACACTTGTTCTGTTTCGAAGACGTGAGCTTTTGAAATCATGTGTTGTGATAATGCACTTGTTTCTCTCCACTTCAATATGCCATTTTGATGTTCTCCCATTCTCTTTTCAAGTGAGCGTTTTGTTGTTCCTATATACATAAATTAAGTCACAATTCTGATCGTCCCTTCCGTTACACTTTACTTCGTAAACAACAATACTTTGTTGTAGTTTTTCTATTGGCGCCTTAACTCTTGCAAAGGGCCTGTTCGTAAATGCATCACTGCAGTGCATCATACAACCAAACATTGCTTTGCACGGCCAATCTAAGTTTGCTGTTGATCTTTTTTGGTAGGAGCCTTTCTCCACTCCGTATTTTAAACTTGGTTTTGCGTCATCTGCTTAATCAAAGTATTTTAGGGCATTTAAATTTTCATTTGCAGCGCAGTGATGCATTTACGAACAGGCCCAAATATTGCACTTAAAGTTGCGTTTGTATGCAAAGTTTATTTGTTCTGATTTTATTGTTGTCCTTATGTGTCTATTATCCGTCAAGCCAGGTATGTATTTTACACTGTAAAAATGTTGCTATCATTTGTTGCTATCATTATTGATGTTTTTGTATTGTACATATTTTTGTGTATTGTTGATAAGTGTATTAATTAATTTTTTTAGGGAAACTGTTGCTAATTAATATTTCTGCGATTTTGTCGATATTTTTGTAATGATATTGCGGGTCGCTTATATTTAATACTCTTGATATAAAATTTGTTTGCTGTATTAATTATCTGGTTTTTGGGTTTTGTCGCGTTGTAATTCATTATTCTGCCAGATGAAGTTTCCTTGGCGTACCAGTCAAACGTAATAAAATCTTGTTCTCTACGTAGCCTGGTATCAAGGTACGCTATTTCACCATTTTTCTCAAGTTGTACTGTAAATTTAATTTTGGGGTGGTGACTATTAAAAGTGTTCAGAATAATATCCTTGTACTTGATGCTAATTACGGCTAATAAGTTCATATATCGCCTACATATTTGATTATGTATTTAATGTCAATATTTTTATTTCGAAGTTCCGTGATTGCATCGTCAAGTAAGGTGTCAAGTACTATAACTGCTATAGTAGGCGAAAGAGAGTTTCCCATTAACATGTCGCAGATCTGGTTATAGACCTTTTCTTCATACACAAAGTAGTTATTGTCCGTTAAGCAGAATTCTCTAATTTTGTACTATTTTTTCATTATATTTTTAATCGTCGTGTACAAAAGATACTAAGACTTCATTTTCGTTGAGTGCATGGTCTCTAATTGTTCTTTTTTCAATAAAACTTATCAAACAAATTAATCTTCAAGCAATTGTAAAAGAGGGAAATTAATACGTAAACATTAATTATATATTGGACGTCAGTAAAAATTTTGGTGGTGGCGAACGTCATAGTGATTTTGTGTGACAATCGCTATCAATATTAAGGCCCTGATTCTGTAAACCGCAACGGCAAGGACAGAAATAACATGAAAAGCAAAAACAATGTCAAAAATTTGTCATAATTTTGTTGTTGCTTTCTATAGAAATTCATAATGCGTTTTAAAATTTTCAACGCCACAAGATATGCAGCGTTTGAAATTTAAAAATTCAATATGAATTTCTGTGGAAAACAGCAACAAAATAATGAATTATTTTTTATTTTGTTTTTGCTTTCAATGTAATTTTTAGCGTTGCGGTTGCGTTTTACAGAATTAGGGTCTAAATCATCGATGATGACATGTGTTGATTTTACTTTGGTGTCATATACATATGAATTATATTTGTCCAAACTGTCATATATGACCAATGTTGATTTTGTCTTGTAGGCGTCCATTTGTTTGTGAGTCCTAACAGACAAAATCATCAACTTTCATTAGTGAATTTTTTGAGGTAGAGTGATAAGGAAAACACAGAATAAACTCAAGTAATAAATGGAACAGAACAAACAGAAAAAAATAAACGGTCCGTTATTTATTTATTTATTGAAGGAGACATGTAGCAGACAAAGTCCTGCAGCGTTCACTTCGTGATCTATTCATAACAGACAATGTCGCTAAGTTTTTTCCTTTTAAGGGAACAAAGCCGTTGCAAAGCCGTTGTCATGCATAACGCCCTAAATATCAACTTGGTACTGACTCTGTTGCGATTATTCATCGAGGTAAATGTCATAATGACAATGTCGCTCATAAACGAACCGGGATATTGAAATCGCACTATCACATACTTATTTCTCGAGTTTTTGACATTTATTAATACAAAGCATAAAAGTGTAAAATAGCCTTGAGGAGTACTTAACATTATCACACAAGTCTTAGGTATTTTGAGGAAAATAGCCTAAAAGGTACTCTGTATTTAGAAAATGACTTCTATGTACATTCATTTTTTGGAAGCCTACTGTTAAAAAAATAAAGAATTTCATAGAGCAGAATTTGTTCTTTAAACTTGATTTTTCTTAAAAATACATAATTAGTTTTTTAATTGATGTGTCCAACTTACATCGTAAATTTCTTTAGCACATGACTTTGGTTTTTCTAAAATAATACCACGTTGGACACGTTCAACAACTTCGGTATTCTTTAGACGGCCATAAGGCATTTTGCCGCATGTGAACACCTCCCACATAAGGACACCTACAATAAAACAAAATCAAAAAAATTAAATTAATTTGAAAAAAATTCTAAAAACAAATTATAAAAAGAAGCACTTACCATAAGCCCAAACATCTGATTTGGAGGAGAAACGTGTATAATTCAAGACTTCTGGCGGAGCCCATTTAATAGGAAATTTGGTACCGCCAGAACTGGTGTATTGGTCATCTAAAACATAACGAGCTAAACCAAAATCAGCTACTTTTACAACATTCTCGGAACCGACCAAACAATTACGAGCAGCTAAATCGCGATGTATATAATTGTGACGTTCCAAGTAGGCCATGCCTTTGGAGACCTAAAAATAATAAAAAATTAAAATATTATGAAATAAATACTCCTTAAATTATATAAACAAAAATACTAACCTGTATGCACATATCTAGCAATAAACCCATATTGCCAATCAGTGTTGTCTCATGACGTCTTAGATAATTCAACAATGAGCCATGTTTCATGTATTCGGTGACTATATAAATAGGACGATGTTTGGAACAAACACCATATAATTGCACCAAATTTGGATGTTGTAATTTGGTCATAACTTTGGCCTCTTCAATGAAATCATCCTCCGACATGGTGCCTTCCTTCATCATTTTCACAGCGGTATCAATGGAACCTCGCCATTTGCCACGTCGCACAACACCGAATTGGCCAGAGCCTAGTTCTTCCATTAACATTAATTCCATAGGATGTATTTCCCATTTATCTTTGAGGAAAAAAAAAGAAATTTGTTAATGGTTTCTTAAGGTTTTGAATATCTTTTTAAAACTTACCATGAGATAAACCGGCTGTTGGTGGTACTGGACGATCGCATGGTGATGATTTTAGGCGACATGCTAAACCTCCTGAATTGTGTCGATGATAGTTGATTAGATCCGGTATAGTTTCGCAGCAATGTTTTTCACTTAAATAATATTCTCCGCGAGCATTTTGTTTAATGTGATAGTGTTTAACATGTGATTGGGGACTGTAAAGAGAACATTTTTAAAATTAATGGATTTTCGTTATCATGGACAAATTTAAATTCTATTAAAGGAATTTTAAATAAAATAATTTATCACGTTTTAGGGTTCAGACCTAAAAAATATTTGACGATAAAATAAAAAAAAATAAAAATAGCGTGACCAGTTAGTTGATCAAAATTTAGCTTTATTTTCAACAATTTCAATTGATTTACTAAACTGTATTTGTAAGAAGATAATTCTATAATTTAGTTTAGAAACTGTAAATTGATGTTTGATCTAGACAAACGTTTTGTAAAAGCAAATAATTTTTTAATAAAACTAGGGGTTACGTGTAGAACGTCAAATATTTAATAGGTGTAAACATACATTTTAGAATGAATGCTTTAATATACATATTTCTTATTATAGAATTTACCACAGACATTTAATAAGAACAAAATTCTGATCTTAATATTTTGTCCAATTCTAATGAAATCTATCGACCAGTCCAAAGCTTTAAAAGTTCTTACAAGACACCTCAAAATAATATAAACAAGTAAGAAAGCATAGCCGGCCAAGCCAGACCATTTGATATCCAAGACAAATTTTCGAGAATGTACAATAATTGGCCAATCATGGACCCGGCAAAAAAAGTTATGTTATAAGGTCAACAGTCATATAAGTGTTATTTGTACCGAATATTATCTAAATTTCAACATCTTTATGATATGTTTCTTCCTGTAGAGATTTTTCAGGGGAGGTTTGTTTGGGAGCTACCAGTAGAAAATGTTGCCATCATTTAGAAATGGCTATAAAAGTTTTTAATAGGCGTCAACCTTTAAACAATTGAAACTTGTAAAGGTTCATCAAATTATCTTTAAAATTGCGACCTTTTCTTAGCGTGCAAGGTCAAATGGACAGACAACCAGCTAGCCAGCCGGACAGACATCGTTAGATCGACATATGAAGTGATTCTGAGTATACTTAAAGGTGGATCTTAAACCAAAATTTTTATGTGTCAGCACAAACGCATAATACCGTTCCACTATTGAAGGTTTTTTTAAATTTAAAAACCTGAAATATTTAAATTTTTTTTTTTAAGAAAGTTTATACCAACGTTTAACCTTAAAACATTTTTTTAATAGCCGAGTTTAATTTTAGGCTTGCAAAAGTGCAAATGCAAAATAGCTCTTTTGTTAAATCCAACAACAAAATACACAGAGATTCCGTTATATTTAATTAAATTGCAACGATATTTTGCATTTGCCCTTTTGCCAGACTAATATTGAACTCCGCTAATGTATTGGAATTTAAAGCAGAATAGAGGAAGGTTTGTTTTATATCTCAGAGGGATTTTTACAATTCCACGAGATTTTAATTAGAAATTGAATATTTCTCTTTGAGGAATATTTACTAATTTGTTAAACATTTTTTACTTACACTTTGGTATGTAGCGATAGTGTGTATAAACCTTTTGTTGATGATTTACGCACCACAAAACAGCCTTCTTTATCACCCTGTTTTAGCAAGGATTCAGCCCGTTGACGTGACATATCACCAACGTACCATCTGGAAAAATATAAGGAATACATTTTATTAATACATTTTTAAAGGATGTTTATTTTATTTGATAAATTAATAACAAGCGAGTTAAAAAGTTTTAGTTTAGGAATTAATCTTGTGTTCTCTTCGTTCTCTGTTAAGTTTGGCGAAACATATCATTGCAAGAATTTATTAATTTCTTTAAATATTTAAAAAAAACCAAGTAACGGGACATCTATTAGTGGTACCAAAACCAACGGTCAGTCATCTGTCAACTTTTCATCTGAAGTATCATTTGCTAAGTAGTCAAACGTGGCCACTTTCCGACAATTACGGAGTAATTATAGCCGTCATAATCGACCTTCCGTGCAAAGAATTTGCAAGACTATGTATAAAGAAATTTGGATAGACTCCAACCGTTACCGATTTGGTTAGGCCTGTGCATCATCGCACATTTACATTGGGCTGTTTTTTTTTTCGAAAATGATGCTGGAAGAACCTTTACCGTCAATTCAGAGCGCTATGGCCGTGTGGCAACTGACTTTTTTTGGCCTGCAGTTGAAGATTATGAACTGGACGATGTGTGATTTCAACAAGACGGTGCGACGAACCACGATCGATTTTAGCTTTATTGCATAGGAAGCTTCTAAAACGTGTAACTTTACGTTTTGGCGTCATCAATTGGTCGCCAAGATCATGCGATTTGAAGCCGCCAGACTTTTTGTGTGGGGCTACCTCAAAAACAGTGTCTACGCTGAGATACCGCCCGAAATGTGCGAAAACTACTTGAAAAGGATCGTCTGCTGCAATCAATCTAAAGGCGGTCATTTAAATGACATCACCCCCATCGTAAATTATTTTTCCCTCGTGATTTTTTCTCTTTCCACGTAATTGCGATCATGAAAATCTCTCATGAAAAATTAGTTTGAGGTAATTTAAAGCAGAATAACAACTTTTCCCTTTGATTTTCTCACTTTATTTTTCTTTATACGTAGTTCTTCTTCTACATAATTAGAATATTAAGGGCAATATCCGTTAATAAGGCTCACACTGATAAATTGTTCAACAAAATGCAAAACAACGGCTGACTTCATAAACGCAGTTGTTTGTTGTTTTTGTAGTTATTTGAAACGCACTAAGCGAATCCAAACTGCGTTTTTTTTTATCAACTATAGTTTTCGCTTTTTATAAATTTTCTGTTCTATATTTAAAGTGCTTTTCAAAAATCCTTAATTGGTAAATAGTTAACATTTCAAATCTTGTATTTTAATTATTCCAAATATTATCAATACTTACTCATATCTTTCTAAACCCAACAAAGCTTTGGGCTTAACATAATTACTGGGTATATAACCAACATTACCCATGGCATCTTTAACTTTCCACCAATGCTCTTGGGAATCATCAATTACTTCATATTCAGCATTCTAAAAGACAAAAGATAAACAATAATAAATGCAAAAAAGTTAATATAGCTAAACTAATGACCTGGGGCCTGATTCTGGCAGTCGTGATCGAGTACTTTCTCGATTCGAAAGCAATTTAATATCTAATTATTTCAGTCAGTACCAAACAAATCGGAATTATTTTGTCAGTGTTGTAAAGCTTTATTTTGAGTTTCACAATTTTGAAAAAATAATTTCGATTCGTTCAGTATCGACTGAAAGAATAAGAAATAAAAATGCTTTAGAAAAGAGAAAGTACTCGATCACGACTGCCAGAATGAGGCTCCAGGTTCTAAAAATCGAAATTAAGTGAAATCAAAATTAAATAAATTTCGGCAAATGATTTCACTTCTATCGGTTGTTTCTTTTTTTTTTTTGCTGTATGAGAACTATCGATAACGTTAACTATGGTTTGACATTTAGGAATGTCAAACAGTGTTGACATTTCTGTTAAGCAAGATCAAGATCGTTTCATGGTAGAACACCGCTGCCAGACTATGAAAATTCACTTTGAAAAAATAAATCTGTTTGCGAAGTTCATGAATATAAAAAAATTAATTAACTGAGTTACCTAAACAAGAGCGCCAAGCGTTTTTTTTAACATGAAAATTTTATTTCCAAAACATTTTCAATAAAATAAAACGACCTATCAAATAAGAATTTCCAGCCGGCTGGTGTTAAATTCGCGTTTTAAAGGTTTGTTTCGTATAAACTGTGTGAAAATGAAAAGACTTGACATAAAACAGACGATTGCCGCTCTTGTTTAGGTAGCTCTGTAAGAAGTCATACAAAAATAGGGGATGTATATATTTTGAATACCCCCTTTCTGAATCCAAAACCTGTTTCACGATATTTTTGTGGTTTCTGAGATATAAATTTATTAATTAATTTCGCTCCATATCAACTATTTTAAAGCTTATTAAGTATTGTTTTGCTCTACACGCCACTGTTTGGCGAATGAAGTAAATTCCTCATGCGAAAACGTACAAAATAAATTTCACCCTTGCTTCGCTACATTGCCGTAAGAAGAAACGTAGCTATAGCAAAATAAAATGTGTGCAGCACAAAAAACTTCTTTTCAAAAATAATTTTGAAAAGTTGCGGATGCGGCACAAAACAATAATTTTCACTCTTAATAAATACTATTAAGTTCAAAGTTCGTTCATGAACGTTTACAAAAATATAAGTTTTTCTTCAAAACATATGCCGGGAGCTGTGGTAAAAGTGCACACAAACTTCTATCGAGTATATTTTGAGAAAACATAAAGTCAACCATTATTGTCGTTTTTCTCCACTAGGACTTTTTGGCATTTACGTCAAAGTAATAATTAGCTGACGTACTGTTAGGTACGAACACGATCAGTGACCATGTTCTGTAACTCTCTCGTCGAGAAACTTTTCGATTGGAATGTGAGAAATGAAACAAAAATGTTTTAAATGAAACAAACAATTGTATTTCTTACTTAACTGCGTCATTAATATTTTAGCGATTATTAGCTTTTACGTAATTTACAGAAAGTGTGCCTGTAAAATTTTTGTGAGAAAATTCCCGCTTTTAAGTGTCAAATAAACTCACGAATAATAATGGAGGGAAAAAAATTTAACACTAAAAAACATAGTAAAAATGCAAAGAATACTAAAAATAATATTTTGTTCTTGAAACATTTTTTCATTGTTTAATTATTTTGCTTTTAACCAAGGTATATTTACACAAGGTAGACTCATTTGGGAGTGTAGACATGCTGCTCTATAAAAATAACCGAGTGGAACGGAATTGTCAAAATTGTCTTCATATAAATTTAACGCACACATGTACAAATTTTGGCTCATATACACGGAATTTGACATTGGTGTTCCAACTTAGGTAAACAGCTGACAAACATATGGACCAACGAGTTTACCTTGTGTAAATATACCTTGCTTTTAACATTTTTATAAAACATACGAATGTTTTCAAAGCTATTTTGTAAACAACAAACATTAAAGTCGCACTTTACATTATTTGGTTTAGCCGACGGTTGTATTTTTGCCGCCGTCGTTGAAAAATTTTGCTTGCCGTCAACAATATGTGTAACTGGCGTTCTCAACTTTTGCAATGTCACATCGGCTTCGAGTGCAATGTTATGGCATTTATAACGTTACGACGTAATCTCTTTTGATAGTTTTCGACATGAGTTACAGACACACTTTTTTCTCACTGGAATACTTTGTTCACATCTTTTAGAAGCGAGAAGTTCTCAATTAAGTAACAGAATATGGGAACAGATATCATCTGTGCATTTTTCTCGTATAGTTTTTAAATGTACTTGATACAATTTCGTGAAAAATTTAAAAAAATGGTAAAAAAGGGAATTGATTTAAAATTACACAAAAGGGCATTTTAAAAAGGGGCAATTGTCTCAAAAAGGCAAAAATTTACCACTTTGGGGTGCAACGGCCATGCAGTGCATATAAAAGCGTTTTCGCCAATGGCAGTGTTGCCAAAAAAAACAAAATTAAAGTGCTTTTTTAAAAAAGGTTCAAAGAGTGGCACTAAATAGTTAAAAACAATGCAAAAGGGATATTTCAAAAATGCTTCAAAAAAAGGTATCAAGAGCGCTGAAAAAGGGTCATATTGATTCTTAAGTAACACAGCGGTAACGCTGATTGTACATTTTGCAAATGTTTCCGAAATGTTTGGTTTCTTTTCATATCGTCACCTAAAATGAAAAAGGTTTTAGACTAAATTAAATGCCACTATAAAAATAAAAAAAGTGTTGTTAAGCCCTTTTGCATTTTAAGTGACGACATACATATTTATATTTAAAAACATTTCCTATTTTATACAGTTGGATCTGATAGCAACAAAACAAATGTACTAAACTTACCTTTTCCAATGACAAATCCCCTCCCTCAATAGCTTTGAAGGGATATAAAGCTACGACAATTTTAACAAAATGAGAATTGTCCTAAAATAATAGAACAGTAAAACACACATTAATTTTCAATGAAAGAAAGAATAAATAAAAGAAAAACATTGAAAAAAGTCTACCTTAGCTTTTGAATTTGGTGTTCCTGGAGTTGGTATACCACCTGGCATTGTGTTATCCAATAATGAACCGTTACCGTTTAATAAATTTGGCGACTGTTTAAATGTGGAAACCGATGACTGTAAAACAAAACAATATTTTTTTATTAATACCACAAATTAAATTGAACAAGTTTTGACAATTACTAATAGCAGAAAGAAAGAATAGTTGTGTTAAGATTTAAATTACCTGTGGGTGCAGTGATGTAGGCGTTGAGCTGCCTAAACTGCCAGAACTATTGTGATGCAAACTAAATTGACTTGTTGAGGTGGAATTATTTGGACTAATGCTGCGTTGTGAAATCTGGGCGGGAGAACTGCCAGTGCCTAAAAATAAGATAAGAATAAAACAATAAGTATGTTATTTGATCAGTTTATAAAAAAAAAAGATTAAACAATAAATTGCTTTTTAAACTTTTGTTTAATTATGGAACTTAATTTCTTTTGATTATAGATTATGGTCAATTAGTTTTTATATTTCTTTTACTAATTTACAAATTAACTTTATCTCTGTTGTTGATATTTGATAAAGTAATAAATTTTCCAAAAATTTTAAATCTTCGGTGGCTTTTGATTTAAATCTTTTATTTTTTCAAGTTTTTTGTTTAAATCTTTTCTTTTGTATTTATTTTTCTTTATTTTGTTTTGTTTTTTTTTTGATAAAACAAATTTTGTGGGGTAAAATGCATTTAGGTAAGACTTAATTAAGTTCAATATGGAGTGAGTTTCGTTATTAAAATTTAATATTGGGCAATTATAATAAATTCGGGTTAATGTTTTTAATATTCAAAATTTACAAAAAAAAAAAAATCATTTCTTACACAAAATCAAATTTGGTTTTAGAAATGTCGTTTGATACAAAAAATTTAATTTTTTACATCCGCATTTTGTTGTATTTGTAAATATTGGACAATTACAAAACACTGGGTCAATATTGGTAAAGATTTCACTGAAATCATATAACTGTTAATGTTACTTATGATTGCATTTAGTTTTAAAAATTGGTAGAGTCAAACGTTTTCTATACAAAAATTATTTTTGGGACCCAAAATTAAATTTTACTTTATTAACATTTTCAACTAGACAAATGCACTCTTGACAATAAAAGTGCATATGTGTGTACATCAAAAATTATTCCGGTTATCAAAAAATCACATACAAAGCTAAAAGACATTTTTGATATCAAAAATAACTATTTCCATCAAATCAGAAACTTTTTATAAAACCAAAAGTAAATTTTGTCTTTTTAAAATCATTTCTAAAGCCAAAAATTATTACAGAGAGGTTCAAAGATCAAATTATTGAAAATTTGCTTAAGCTTTTGCATACAAAACATTTGTTTTTATTAAATTTTTAAATTAATATTTCTTTGTTTTCAAAAGTTTTTATTTTTTTTAATTAAAAAAATTTGTTATTTCTGTTTTGCGAATAATTTGATTCAAACAAGAATGTTTGTTGTTTAAGTCTTTTGTTTTCATAAGTACCAGAGTGTCACATCGTAAGACTTAAAAATCTATTGTTGTTTTTCCAAATGCATTCTTTGGAAAACAAATAAATATTTAATGAATTTAAGAAAAGATAACTTCTAACTTCATTAACGGCCAGTTTCACCAAGTTCATATAAACTATTAGTTATAACCAGTATTGCTAAAACTTAGTAAAGAGAAAATGCTAGATTTTTGCAAAAAGTGCTAAAATAAGAAAAAAAAATACAAAGAGAAGCTTTAAGATTTAATTTAACAAAAAATTAGCATGGTATAAAATTACATGAATTATGTCTCATTACGCGATAATCATTTATCCCAACGAAAAACTGCACATAAAAGAAATTTGGTTTTCTCAATGCCTCATTTGTTTCTATTCTGTCGTAAAGCTAACCAGCACTCATCTGCGAATTAATTATTTTCCTTTTATTTGCTTGTACATTTGTTTTGAGATGCGTTGCCAACTGAAAACAATGCTTTTTTGTCGGTATATTGAGAAACCCAAAATCGTTAACGGACAGTTTATCGGTATAATAAATTTATGTTGACATTAAGTAACAGACAGTTTGCCGATACATTGAGAAAATGGCCATTAGTATGATATTGTCCTTTACAATTATTTGGGAAATAAAATATAAAAGAAGAGTTCTATAATCGGCTGTGCCAAATAAAATAATCTTAATAAAACCTCACCTCACAGTATTATAATTTGTTGCCGAACTTTTAAAAAATATCATGATTATTTTCAGAAATATTATAAGGCGTATTAAAGTGTTTTTCAGAAACAGATTTGATATAAGGTGTGTTCATTTACTTTACTAGCAGAAACTTGCAACGAGAGAGTAAATTAAAAATTAGCAAAAAAAAAAATAAAAAGTAAATGAACGCTTTACCAGTAAAAACTAGCAATTTACGCATTTTGACACACACTATTTTGCTGTAAAATACGAGATTATTTCTTGCTAAATGTTCAATTGTATTGAACTATTTGCGTTGGAATATTGTTCTTAAATTTTTTAAAAATAAATATTTTTTAATCCAAATTTTTAATATTTTAATCAGGCTTAAGTTCATCAAATTTAATTTTCATTAAATTATTTTTATGAAGAAAGGAATTTTACAACATAAAAATTAATTAAAATTGTTATTGATAATCATTCATTCTTGACTGGCCTGAGATTCGAACCCAGGCGGCTGTGTAAGACGGCAAATCCATCTGAGGAGATCAAGTGGTTGTGATCGAAACATGTCATGGTAACCAGCCGCCTGGGTTCGAATCTCAGGTCATTCAAGAATGAATGATTATCAATAACAATTTTAATTAATTTTCATGTTGTAAAATTCCTTTCTTCATAAAAATAATTTAATGAAAATTAAATTTGATGAACTTAAGCCTGATTAAAATATTAAAAATTTGGATTAAAAACCATAAATATTTCAACAAAATAACCACAATTCTAAAAATAAATATTTTATGTTGTTGAAAAACTTTTAATTAAACAGGTGGTTGAATAATTCTTGGTAGTAAAAATTTTACAATCAGAAATGTTCAACAATTTTTTTGTCTCTCAAATTTGTATTAAATTAGACCAAAGGTCAATACAGTACTGCTGCTTAAAATGCTTCTCGCTATATAAGGGGCACATGGTAAAATACGGACCCATCATGACAAAATTTTAGTGCAATTTCCAGTCATATAAACCGAATTGGTTCAAAATTTATTGGGAATCGGTACATTCTGTCACTCTTGTATGTTAATTTTTGTAACAAAAGTATAAATAGAATGTGATAATTATTTCTTTTTGTAAGTAATTTGTATTGTTTTAAGCATTTTTATTTTTTAAATGTATAGAATTATTCCAAATTATATGTATGTACATATCTACAGCTTAATATCCTATTGTTAACTAAAAGTTAAAGTAATAGTTAGTTTTAACTGAACTTGGTAAAGTTGGCCGTTATTCATTCAAAAATATTTCATTATAAACAAATTTCCATAAAACAGTAAAACTGAAATATTTTTAATGAAATATATCCCCATCATAAAACATTTAACAAAAAAATATTATAATTTGTACAGTTATTTCAATCATTATTAACATTTTTTAGGTTAATGATACCCTAATAAGTGTTTTAAATTGATGATTTAATACACAACCTTGTGTTTTTTTTTTTTTTTTGTAAAAAAAAAACTTATAATTTTTAAATGTTGTTTTTTTACTTATTTGTTAATAATTTTATGAAGTTCTTCTTAACACTTGTTATATTGTATAAACGTAATGAATCATTATTAAATTTCATTTTGTTTCACACTCTAAGCAAATAATATCAGGTCTATTATTTTGAAAATACAATTTTTATAATCGTATTACAAATTTATAAACAATTAATCATTGAATTATTAAAAATTGTGCATTAACTAATATTTAAAAAAAATATTAGTAATTTATGGCTTGTGTTACCCTAAAAGTATAAAAAAAAAACGTTTGTTTGTTTTCCAAATATAAATTAGTTTTTATTTATTAGTTAAGAATTTCTTAACGTCTGCTTAAAAGAAAATTTTCAGCAGTGATGGACAACAAACATACTTTGATAATTATACTTGTGTGTGTACAGCAGCAACCACTTTGCAAAAGTCCCAAACAAAACCACATCAGAATGAAAGAGCATTAATGTGTTTTTAATTTTAGTAAGAAACAAAGAGCAAAGCTCTCTTCGGAGAAACTTTTACAGAAAACTGTAAGCCTAACAAGCGTGCCGAGAAATCGAAGACAAGACCATCACTGATGTATTGGGAAATGTATAAGAGCTTGGTCCAACTGGCAAAATCGTTGTAGATTGTGTTGAAATCTTGACTCTCATCGTTTAAGTTTTTTCGGCATTGATTTCAAGACATTTTTGGTCTCATGCTGACAATTTGAGCGGGTAAATTTTCACACTTTCTAATACCCCAATCGCTGCACAACCAAATTTTGTTTACTTTTACCAATCAAATGCAATCCTGGTGCGGCAATCGTGTGACTCTTTGCTATGCAACCGCGCGTCAATAAAACTAACTAAAATGCACCAATATATAATATTGTGTTCTCGTGCGGCAATCAAACAACACAATACGCGCCAATATTTGACTTTTTTTAGTAATGAAAATAAATATGTATTTATTTATTATGCATTAAATTTTTTTTTAATTATTGCTATTAATAAAATATGTTTGAATGTTCACAAGCATATTTAGCTGTTCAGTACGAATATTTTTATTAAAGATATTTCTATGCGAACCTTTACATACGAAATTGTTGAACAGAGTGTGAATTTTATAAATTTCTTAAAAATATAAATAAAACTATTCAACAATTTGTTTAAGTATATGATACAAATTTAATTTTTTTTAATGAACAAACCACAAAGAACTTTTAAACAAATAAAAAAGCTGCCACGAATAAACTTATCGCCAAATGGGAACTTAATAAGTCAATGGCTGCGGTCGCCATATCTGGATATCACGCCACCCTGCTGCGTAAAATTTGTGTACATTTTTCTTAAAAATTGCTTTAAAAGTGTATTAAAAACAACTTCCAAATTCTTGCGTTTTGCGTTTTCGATTTCCAGAACACCCCTGATAATCATAATAAAACGAAACGAATTGTGATAGATGAAAACAAGACATATCCCTTAATTGGTGGTGAAGTTTTTAAAGTTTAGTTACTCCAGAGGAAAGGTAATTGGCAAAAAACTAGTCATATGGCTGGATGTTGTGCGGGCTGATGCTATCTGGTTATAGTTATTACTGTACATGAAGGATATCAGCATAGCTTACCCGGGACATTATCTGCAACAGGCATTATTTTAACCAAAATTTAATGTTGTTAATTTCGGTAATTTCAGTGGCCTGTTACAGAGTGTCAAAAAGGTGGCAATTAACCCCTTCCTAGGACAAGACCCATCTATATAAAGTGTTAAAACTAGAACCGGTCCCTACCACTTTAGAAAGTGACAAGTTTGGTGTTGGTTTCCTTTCCCCTAGGGTATTTACAACGGTGCGATAAAGATCTCCATTAACCGTTATTTGAAGTCCGATGACAACATCAGCGTCTAAATCACACCTAATAATAACGTTTTCTGGATGTAATGGAGTCGATAGCGTTTGTTGTGGATTATTTTCACACCGTGTGAGACAATTTTGTTTACAGCATACCTGTTAAGCCAAAATTGGCATCTCTGAAAACAAAAACATTTTGGGAGAACAACATAGAGCACAACCGTCGTTTATACATGCCTGTATATGTGTGCTTGCAAGTATAATGCAAGAAAAAAACACATTTTGGGAGAATATCAAAAAAATTCAACCACTATTAATACATGTATGTGCGAGTGTTTGCAAGCAATTTTTAAAAGCGCTTTTAAAACCCTTTATTCCTGAAAATTTAGAAAATTTATATTGTGCATATCTGTATAATACTTGAATCAAGCGCATTTTATATCAATCTAATTTTCGGATTATTTCTAGTACGAAATCGGGATTGAATATGGATAATTTAAGTATTTTGCGATTGAAAATCCATACTTGAATCAATCATTCTGTACTTAATTCAAGAAAATTCGTACTCACTTATCTATAACGATCTATAAAATTATTTTGAATTGTCCTACATTTCAGCCTCCTACATTGTACATAAAAAAGTCGTTTGAAAGGATGCCTTGAAGAAATCTGAAGATAAGATAACTGGGTTACATTTTACTGCACACATCCGAGACGAGATCAACTAACGTGACCAATTCGGATGCATAGAAGAAAAAATTTAGCTTTAGCGAAAAAATGGGCAACATTGTCATTTACCACGATTTTCGCTTAACCTGTTCGAAAATTACGTTGACGATCAGTTTTAGCTGATCTTCATTATTTCTTGTCTAAGATTGACATCCATCCAGCAGTTCTTGGGCATCTCTTAAAGATTTGGCCAACTAAACTTTGAAGAATTAATGCACTACACAGACAGATTCACATTAAATTCTAATACTTTTGTCGACTAAAACTGCTTAATTTTTTATATAAATGTTTCTTTTATTATTTTGTTTAACAACTTAATAATAAAACATCTGCATTGTTAACTTTTTTTGTATAAAAAATTTTTAGTTTTGTTAACTACGAAATTTTCATTATGTATTTTGTTTTAATTGGGAAGTTGAATGCACCAGGTTATGTTGTTTTTTTTTTTTTAATATGCAAAACGCGTAAATTTCAACGCTTCTGTGCTTAAAAGTTAATGCGTTTTTTTATTTCTAACAACAACAATAATAACTGAATTGCAAAAGTTTCCATTTAACCTCGTCTCCGTATGTCTACGTACAAGTTGTTTTCTTTCTTTGTTCAATTGTCTAACTATTATTGATTAAGTTTTTTTTATTTGTTTTATTAATTTTTTTGTTGTTTTTTTTTCATTAAAAATTTCATGTTTTATGTCTGTATTTTTTCATAATTTATTATGCGTAAATGTTTTTTAATGCTGATTGATTTGTGAGGTGAATTTAAAGTACTTAGACATCTATTAAAGTTCATTCACTTGTTTAATAATTGATTAATAAGAAATAATTTTTATGATAAACGTAAAATCATCATGTTTTAGTTATAAGGCGGTCAATATGAAAGACATAATTTGAAGAGAATCATAAAAGTCAGATACAGGAATTGGTCAGTAAAGTATAATGAGACCTACACATTAAACAAATGTTTGACAAAAAAAAAAATCCTAAAAATGCCTCAACACTAAATTGATCTACTTTCAACTTTTGTGTAAATAATTTTTGTTAACCTATTTAACTTTTTTACTGAAACAAATTAGAGAATAGTGTAATTAAAACAATTTTGAATGCAGTTTAATCTAGTAAACGTTGTGCTAAGTCAAACAAATGATAAATAAAATAGTGGTTACGTGTGGGTCTTCAAATGTTTCTTAAATGTGACCATAGCTTGAATAGCTGATTTAGTTCTTTTGTCGTTTAATTGTCCTCTTACTACTGAAAGCGATAATTTGGCTGTGCTCTGAATGGCATACTCGTCAGCTAGACGACGACACTTCTTGCAATATTTCATTGCGTCATAAGTTTTGTTGAAATTTTACTTAATAGACCTGAGCAATTGCTACTTTGGTCATTAGAGAATTAAGATTAACGCCTGTATTTATAAACATTTTTGAAATTTAACAAAGGTTTGCAAAAAAAATTTGTATGAAAATTTGGTTAATAAACCTTTGTTAAATTAAATAATCGTTTATGAAGACGGGGGTAAGACTTTTTCTTTTAAGATCAGCACAAAAAACAATATCTACTTGAGTTAACAGAAAAAATTCTCTAAAATTGTTCACCAATTCAAGCATTAATCAAAAATTAAATCGGTTTTAATTAAAAATTTAATCATGTTTATTAAACGATTAATTGATACGTTTAATTTAGTTTTTAATTAAGTCACAAATTTTTTAATTGTAATAAATTTTGATTTTTTCGTTGTTCCCTTCAAGAATTAAATCTCTGGATTATTTTCTTTACACAGATTAAAAAAATAATACCTTGGAAATTTTTTTCATTTAGACCAATATAAAGCAATCAAGCCAACAAGAACAAGCCAACTAATATTAAAAATACGGTTTTTTTTTGCCAAATTCGGTTTAAAATGCCACTAAAAATGATTTCAAAAAAATGCTGGACGAAAATTATGTTATTGGATATCGATCAAAATTTTCATTTAAATCGTATAGTAATTGCGATCAATATCGAATGCCGTAATTTTCCCCTGGCTTATGCCCGTAATTTCTACAAACAGATATCTACACGTGTTCGTATCTAACAGTTATCTTTTCCGGTACCACTATTTTGGTAATTTCACCTACGGGAATTAACTAACAAAAATCGGTGGTAAGAAATACGTTTTAAAATTATGATTGCGGGCATGAGGATCTAATTTTTACCCAAAAAGCAAGAGTGAAGTTTGGTCTTGCACTAATAAATAATTCAAGCTTTTCTGGATATAAAAATTTAAATATCTTCAATATATTGCGGCTGTCCAGAGTCGAATATGCTACAAAAGGAACCGGTATTCTTAAAAATGTATCAATCAACCACTGCAACATGTTGGCTCCCCCCGGAGTTTTGAAGGAATCCACTTAAGTATTTTTTACTTTTGGATGTTACATCCGTCGTCGGGAACCTGGGATTCGGTATATTGACAGATCTCAAGAGATCTACACGATCTTTTGCGATCTACCAGTTACCAAGTTAGTCAGTAGCTCCCTTGGGCACTGCACCGGACCGACGATTTGTTGATACCTGCGTTAGTATGCTTTTGCGGGAAATGCTTTCTGCCTTGCGCGCAGATTGTCTTTGCGAAAGTTTCGCTTTTCCGCTGAAAATATACTTACGGGGATAACGTGGCGGTTATGGTTTATTACCCAAAATCGCAGGAAAGGGTATTTTGAAAATCTCACTAAAGCGGCTCATACATTTACAATTATATTGCAAATGTGTATGTCATATTCGAAGGTGGCACAATATATTGGCAACAATCAAAAGACTTGTTTTTTTTGCACAACGAAAAGAAAGTGAAATTGTTTTGCCAACATTGTACAATGCTGTTTATGTTATTCCTATAGGTTATGTTTACATTTTTATTGAATAAATTAAACCATTGTGCGACTTGTTGCATAATATAGGACAAAACGGAAATAATATGGAGAGTTTCATATACAATAATATTGCAGGTGTATGGGCCGCTTAAAGGGCTAATTTTTTTTAACAAATTGCAGGAGAGTTCGGCCAGAGGGAGGAATATCCCTAAGTGCTGCGGCTACTCTACAGATGCTGCTTACATTTTTTTAAAGCAGCGGACATTTAATGGCTCCAGCTCCAAAACAAGCCGAGAGTGTATAAACTTGCCGAATTATGCACTCAAATTGCTATCTGGATGTGTTTTGTTGTGCTCACACTCGGGGGCAGTTGATATACGAATTATTTGTCACTCACTGGTTAAATCAGCCATGGCTGATTGTAAATCTTGTAAATCTTTTCCACAGCTGTAACATGGTGTGATTGTTTTATTATCAAAACAGGGAGAGATTTAAACAAAAATTATAAGTTAGGGGCTTTTTCTTGCCTGTTACGAAAGATAAAGATTTACTTAATATAAAATTCCTGAAAGCTGTTGATAATCAACAAATGGTGCTCTTGCAGTGGAAGTTAAATGTGAAGCTCTTAAGCAAGAAACAAGTCCAGTGGCCGTATTCTGTAATTCTCTATAGCTAAAAATCTTAAAAGTTTATTTAGCAATTTTAGGCTACGAATGCAATACTGTAACGTGCATTGCTAAATTTGGCATTGCCATACAAATTTAATTCGCCGCAATTTTAGCTTTTTATTTCATCGCTAAAATTTTTAAATGTTGTTGTTGTTACATGGACAGCCAGCCAGCCGGACGGACATCGTTAGTTCGACTCAGAAAGGGATTCTAAATCGATCGGTATACTTTAAGGTAGGACTAGGACCAATATTTTAAGGTGTTGCACACATTTAAAGAACTAATGTAATAAAAATATCTTCCGATTAAGGTAATTTTACATTAATACCCGATCAAATTAAAATTTCTTATAATCAGGATACAACAACAAGGTTTGTTCTCATGCATTTAGCAATGTTTGTATGTACAAATGAATGTATCTTTTAAATTTTTTACGAGTTTATTATGCTAAAGTTCTACAATGAAACTCTTAAAAACTGTATTTAAATAAACTAGTTCTTCAATTAAAAAAACAATCAGTTTTGTTATTTTTGTTTCACTCTAAACAATTACCTGAACTTTTAGTATTTACGACAAACATTTTTCACCACAAACAATTACAACAGGTGTCTATTGATTTGTTTTATTTTACAATTAATAACTTTGTAAAATGAACTCGTATCAATTCTAATTCTCGTAGAGTGTAAGTAGCTAAATTTTATTCTTAAGTGGTTTTAAACAATTTTTTTTATATAAAAATTATAATTTATTTAATTAAGATGTTTATTTTTTCAAAAGCAGTCATGTTCTAATTTGTTTTGCAAATTTAATTAAATTTTTTAAAACTGTTTCAAATGAGAATTTAGCGGATATTGAGACGGATAAGTTGTTTTGTTAATACTGTAATAAAAAAAACTTGTGGTTTTAGATTGTTTAGAATTTTAGAAGAAATATTTTCAAATGAATCATCAACGAAATTTTTTAAAACGTTATTGTTATTTTGACAAATTTAGATTTTATTTTGGCTTTCCAATGCTGGATTTGTCATCTTACTTTGTCAAAATGCCTTACTGAGCTACATAAACATGAGCGGCAATCGTTTTTTAAACCTGATAATTCTATTGTCAATACATTTTCAATAAAATAAAACGACCAAGCGATCTATCAAATAAGATTTTCCAGCTGGGTGGTGTTAAATTCGCGTTATAAAGGTTTGTTTCGTATAAACTGTGTGAAAATGAAAAGTTTTGACATAAAACAGACGGCTTGCCGCTCTTATTTAGGTAGCTGAGTTAAGGTTTTTAAAAAATTATGATAAATGCTAATTTAACATAGTTCCTTTACATGTAAAATAATACCCTTGTTATTATTAGAATTAGACGCTTCTTATTAATTGAAATATTATTTTTGTTTATTGTATTTCTTTTTATTTCACCCAGGAGTTTCAAATCAATCCGTATACTACAAAGCTTTGGGTTTAATGCTATCAAGTATAGGAAAATGTGTGTTTTTAATTCAAAATCTATTTGCATTTCGAATCTTTCCTAACATTTAAATAAAAATTGAGAGTGTTGTCATATTAACGATATCACGAATATTTCAAAAGAATTTTTTTTCTCTCGGAAAATACTTTTTATCGTTTCAAAAATCCTCCAATTATAAATTCCACGGGAACAAAAAAAATTAATTAGTGGCATCACTGAATTTGTTTTGTGCAAGTTTAAGTATGGGTTTAAAAAACTATAGTCAAAATTAAAAACTGTTGAACAAGGAGTTTTTTAAACGATGGTTTAAGTAAAATTAAATAAATTCAAGATCTTTATTAAAAACTTTTTTTATGACAGGCTTATTTATAACACCAACGGGCTTTACCGGCACAACTTCGGCACATGATTTTATTCCTCCTGTGGACTTTTGTTTTGTTTTGTGCTGCAGCCTTTTGCCATACATAATTTTTTGATTGATTAGTTATTTTGAAGAATATTATTAACAGAACATTTTTTCTCTCAGTAACACAATTAATTGGTGGCCCCATGTAGTTAAGTTCGTTTCCCTCTAAAAATCCCACTTACGGGTTTTTACAGTTCTTAAGTTTTGCAAGGGAACTTTTTTCGGGAAAAAGTGAGAAATTTCATGCGGAATTTTTATTTGTTATAGAATTAATATGGAAAGACAAAAATTTCCGGCGTAATATTTATGAGTGGGTTGTTTAGCATATTTATTTTTTGACGTTTTAGCACTTTATGAAAACCACTTCCTGGCAACACTAGTGGCGCTATAGTTTTGCCGTTCAATGGTTTACTGCAAAGCTATCAATAACTTAATTATAGTTTAATGACGATAGGAAGAATTTTTTAAATTTAAGTTAGTGTAAACGATTTATGGCAAAGTAAAATGTTTAAAAATATCATAAAAAATCAGAGGCCGAAAACAACAGTCAAAAAATAACTTTTATCATCCAGGGTTGCCGCTCGTCGACTTAAGTCTCAATTTGACAATTTTTTTTTGGCGTTCTGCGACTTTTAAATTTCATATAACTTTTCGAAAATTTTAAAGGTCAACACTTTTCCTTTTATTGCCAGAAATTCGTAAAAATAAAGAGCAGCGATAGTTTGGCGCAATCAATATATGTGACGCACAAAATAGAAAGGGACCTAAGGGTTTTGTTCAGGAGAGCCATTTTAAAGATTTAAATGCGTGTTTCTTTGGTGTACCATCACTGAGCGTGTTGGTATTGGTTTCATTCGAAAGCGACTCACCTCATGACGTCAGGTCAACGTGTTGGTCAGCCTTGAAAACGCGCGTAGGCCGTCCCTACCTCTTGTTTTGTGTAGTTGGTTTTTACTGTTCCCTTTACCTTACTGGTGGTCCCTCTCTCTATGCGCTGTCATATATTACTTTTACTTTTTTAAACATTGACATGGATAACATATTAGAAAGCTTTTTAGAGAATTTCTACAAAAATATATACAAATATAATTATTCTTTGTATAAAGTGGTTTAAAAGCATTTAACATAAGTTGTCTATTCTGAAATAAAGTCAAAAAATGTTTTTTTTTTGTAATTCGTTTTATGTTACGTTTTTATAAATAAAAGTCATAAAAAAGGATTGCGACTTTTATGTTCTTTAACGAGGTTTTTTGTGTAACAGCACCTTTTGTGTAAAATTCACAACGTTAACCATATTATCATCTGACTTTTATGAAACAATGGAATAACTAAAACTATCCCTGCAAATAATACAAACTAATCAGTTTCTTCAATGTCTTTTACATTAAGGGCTTTTATTTATTCAACTAGAACAGTGTTATAGATCACGAAAAGTTAAAATTTGTTTCTGAAAAGTGCAATTTGTTTTTGCCTAAAGAAAGGCAAAAGATTCTCAGATTATACCAAAAATTGTTGTTTTTAAATATTGAGTTGAAAAAACGACGGTCGTTTTTAAAAAAATGCACAACTAAAATTGGCAAATTTACGAGACACAATTGTTAGGCAAATTTTACAAGTTTTTGTAAATGAATTCTCATACAATTTTTGGCAGATCATTTGCGAAATCGCAAAAATACGCAGTTTGCACAGATTTCATGACTTTTAACGATTTCATGAAGACCCTTATTATATTAATTAAAATGACAATTTATTTTACAAAAGTATCGTAAATCTTTTAAGTAGACTTCAAAAAAGTGTCTCAAACGGTAGAACTGCAAAGATCTCTGATGATGGAAATGTAGTTATTTTTTTCGAAACATGTAACTTCGACCCGAGTTGAATCCCCAGTTTAGTCAAAAAAAAAATTATCAAAAATGTTAATTATTTTCATGTTGTAAAATTCATTCCTCCATTGAAATAATTTAATGAAAATTTAATTTGATGAATTTAACTAAGCCTTATCTCAAAATATCAAAAATTAAATTTCTAATACATGGACTTAACTAAATTTCTAGACTAAATGCTTTTTTTACTGACATTTGAATTATGTGTGTTTTTTTTTTTTGAAAAACAAAGTGTTGCTTACATTCTTCATTAATGTTTTTTCCTTAACATTTATTTAAAATTCCAAAAAGTTCATTTATTATTTACCTACTTTTATGTCATGTCGGAAACAGCACCTTAACTAACTCATAAAAACCAAAACGTAGCCAACTTTACCCAAAAAAATTAAAAAAAAAACAACACATAACATCCATTACAATGTTTTACACATGTTTACAAAACACCTGAGGAATTTTTTTACCTTGTAAATATTTTTTTTTAAATTTATTTAGTACCACTTCACCTATAAATATTTAAAAAAATAAGAATATCTATCTCTATAAATATATATCGTCGTCTCAAATGCAGTCGGACGTTACTACACAAAAATACTGAATTTAAATTGATTATGTTTTTTTTTTTATTAAATTCAATGGTTTAGCCAACCGCGATCAGTTATTTAGACTTTTGTATAGAATACTTTATTACTTTTTATTTTCTTACTTTTTTTGTTTATCCTGTTATTAAAAAATAAAAAAGTGTAGTTGCGTCCAATTGTATTTTAAGTGACGATATGAATGTATATAGTTTTTTTAAATATTTATGAAAATATTATAAACAATTGTTGACATTATCATGATGGCATTTATGAACTTACAAATAAATTTTAAAAACCAAAAACATAATATTGATAAACAGTAGTTAAATATTATTATTTATTTAGTTGTTTAAAATAAAATTAAAAAAAATACTAAATAACCTTTAATATACCAAATTTAACTAAGAACTTGAAGTCATTATTAAACTGCCAAATTAAAAAAAAAATTTGTTTTATACGAAATATCCCTGTTTAAATTTCGTAAAGAAAATTCAATTTACCATCGAACGAGTTTATGGTCAGTCATTGTTGTCAACTGAATCAAATTATGTCAAAATAGTTATTGTAAAAAAAAACAAATAAATTTGATATTAAAGAAAAACAAAAAAAAAACACAAAAAATTATCAAAATAGCTAGCAAACGCCCACCAGCCGGATTTTTTTTTCCTAAAAAGGCAGTTGTTTAATATAAAAAAATACATTTATTTTGAATATTACTTCATTTTTAAAATGGTTGAATAATTTTTGAGTCTTAACCGTAAAAAAGTGTGTGTGTGTGTGTGAGTTTCTTTTTTAAATAATTGTTACCTTAAGACAGTATTAATTAACTTTAGGAGAATATAGCGAATGTCTGATAAAACGTTTAATAAAGATTTCTAGATTTTAAAAAATAAAAAAATTAAAATTATTTTTAATATACGAAAAATATACACAGTTGGCAAAAATAAAATACTGTATCGTTGTTTTATCGTGTTAAGCTCCATTTTTACTAATTTTAAACTGTCAGATGTCGATTTTTTTTAAGGGTTTTGGGATTCCTCTTATTAGAAAAATTTTTACTGAAAGCATCCGATCAACTTATGGAACACAGACACACCAACAATTTACAGGAGCACAAAAAGAAACAAAGTCTGCAGTAGTGCTCCTAAAGCCAACATTTCACGTGAAATGCTGTCAAAACGCATATAAAAAAAACTTGTGCGGAAAATCTATGAAATAATGTTGATAGATTTGCACTCTGTTCTTTTTGTAAAAAAGTTCCCAAATGTTGCTGGCAACATTTTCTCACAACTGCGAAAAAATGTAAGTTGCATTTATTCCACGTGGAATTTTAAGCAAAAAAGGATTAACTGATTATTAAATAAGAAATAAAAAATTAAAATAACACAACCGGCAACAGTTTTTTTTATTCATATTTACTTTCTTTTTTATTAAAGTTTTTATTAAAAAAAATTATTTTTAGTAAAATACATGTGGGGTTTGTTTACATACGAAAAACAATGCTTACATACTTTGCAGGAATAAAAACGTCAAATTGTACAAACTCGCAAAATAGGTAACATTGATACATGTCAAAATTTCGTGTGAAATAATTAATGTTGCTCAACATTTTTCACAAATTTGAACAGAGTACTAGGCTTAAAGGACAAGAAGGCCTGTGCTCTTGATAAGATTCTTTCTGAAATATCCAAACATCCAAATTCCAACTTCATTTATGACACGGGCCAATACCCACAATATTGGCTTAAATTCACATTCATAACCATTCCAAAGAAAAGTCATTGTAACGTTTAAAGACTAATCAGCCTAAAGAGTAAAGCCCTTAAAATATTCCTAAGAATTATTCATTACAGAAATAATGGAATCCGCGAAAGGTGAAATAGGTGCATATCAGAAGGCATGGCCACATGCGAATATCTTTTTTCTATACAAACGTTTGTCAAAAAACCCTAACATAAAAAAGAAAAATGTTTTCTTAGGCTTCATTGACTACAAAAAAGCATTCAACACAGTGCAGCTCAACAAACTGTTGGATATTCTTAATTCAATAGGTATACATGACAAGGAAATTCGAGTCTATATTGGCAGCAGGCAGCGCAAGTTGAAATTAACGAAGAGATGAGATGAGAGTTAGACAAGGCTGTATATTGTCCCCCTTATTATTTAATATAATTTCCGAAAAGCTTTTCCAATAACCCATTAACAATGTTTGAAAAGGTATATAAAAAAGGCTTATTTCTGAACAACATTAGATACGCTAATAATACTGCCTAATTTGCAACATACATAAAGATACCTACAACCATTAATCAGAAATAAAATCAGTTTTAGTTGAAAAATTTAATTGAGTGAATTAAAAGTTTACTTATATTTTTTAACAAATATCTCAAATTTTTTAATTGAAATCAATTTTTACGCCAGGGCATTTAAAAATGTGGGTATTTTTTTGGCTAAGA
The DNA here is from genome assembly GCA_949318255.1 of Pollenia labialis. Lineage (NCBI taxonomy): Eukaryota > Metazoa > Arthropoda > Insecta > Diptera > Polleniidae > Pollenia > Pollenia labialis. The sequence goes on from OX439141.1 coordinate 129,034,622, forward strand.
TATTATTAAATTTAGTTTGGCGAATAGAAAAAAAACCGTAAAATAATTTTTATTGATTGCAAAAGCTTTTTAAAAGCTAGCAAAATTCATTTATATGCAGTCTAAATTTTACCTTAATTTATAGCCTTAAAGACTAAAGTCAAATAAAACAATTACTTTATTAGTATACTTTAAAGTATTAGTATACTTTCTTTACAGCAAAATTATTAATTTATATTTATTGAAACAAAAAACTAAGCATGTTTTCCTGCCATAAATCTTTCGACATATAAGTTTATTGAATAACACACTAGATAATAAAAAATTAACAATAAACCCGTAATCGTTGCAATATAAAGGAAATGTTTAATCACGTATTTGTGCTACTTTCTGCCCCACAAATAAATAACAATATTAGAAATTAAGCTAAATGAAATAGAAAAGTAAAATAGTTTAACTAAAGTAAACAAATTTTTACTTGAAAAAAAAACTCACAAAGTCATTCTCTTGTATGTAAATTTTCTTTATGTTTTAGAAAATTTCCTTTGTTTAAAAAGAAAAAGAAAATTAAACTCAGTATTTTTTTTCTTTAAAAAAAAATGTAAGCAAAAAGGAAAATTTACTTTCTAAAATTAAGTCTTTTTTTTTTGCCTTTTTTAGAAAAATGTTGGTAAACTTTGAAGCAAAAAAAAACTGTTCACAAAAAGTAGTTACGTTAACAGTTTTGTTGTAATGTGCACGCGTTATAAGAGTAATACAAAGTGAATGTAAAATAAAAATGTTAAAGCAAATTTCTGATAGATTAAGAGGGTCGTTTTGTAAATTATATCTTAATATCACTTTGCATTTGAAAATTAATTACATTAAATTTTCTGAATTTTCCAAAATTTATTATGATAAGTAAACAAATTGACATATTTAATACACATTTTTTGTAAATTTTAATTTTTTATACAATTTTTTTTAGCTAAAACTCGACAAAAATTCGTCAAAATCATTTGTGAAGGTCATAAAAATACAAAAGACAAAGACAAATGGCCGTTTCACCTCAAAATAACCATATTATGATAAAGACTTAAGAAACATGCTTGATTATATTAAACTTTTAAAGACTTAAGACAAATGCGCAATTCGCCTAAAATAATCATAATTAGGAAAAGACTTAAGAGCCAAACATGATTCCCTTGGCACTAGCAATAAGACTTAAGGCACATGCGTGATATTATTGTTCTTCTTATGGAGATAAAAACATCAAAGACTTAAGCTACATGCGCTTCATTGTTAATATTTTACTAAATCAGTCTGAAAGACTTAAGACACATACATATATTTGAAGCAAAAAATAAAGAATTAAAACAAGGCGAATTTACACCAGGTGACCTTATCTTGCTACGTAAGCCACAGCTAATTACTAACCTTGTGCTAAAATGATATACCCAAGGCGAATTCATACAAGGTGGTCTTAATTTGAAAACGTTTACAACAATGTAAGATATTTTAACGTTGTGTCAAAAATAATACAACACTGTAGTAAACAATTTTAACAAATATTTCATTTTCTTTTTATTTTAAATTGTTTTTTTTTTGAAATGTAATAATTTAAAAAAATTTTAAATCTCATAATTTTAAGTGAAAAATATAAAATTTAGTAAATATTCCCCAGAACCACATGAACGGTATATCATTTTGACACAAGGCTAGTAATCAGCTGTTTCTTACGGAGCAAGATAAGGTCACCTGGTGTAAATTCGCCTTGGATATACCGTTCATGTGGTTCTGGGTAATATTTACTAAATTCTATAATTTTCGCTTAAAATTCTGAAATTTAAATTTTTTTCAATTATTACATTCCAAAACAAACAATTCAAAATTAAAAAGAAAATGAAATATTTGTTTAAATTGTTTACTACAGTGTTGTATTATTTTCGACACAACGTTAAAATGGTTTACAGTGTTGTAAACGTTTTCAAAATAAGACCACCTTGCATAAATTCGCCTCGAATTAAACTGATTTCAAGTCTTTTTAGAAAAAATATTAAAAAAAAACCTCTTTGTATTTATTTGGAAATTTTTATATGACATTTTGTTAAATTTGTTTAATTTGTTAAATTTGTTAAAAAAAACCCTGAAGAAAGCATAAAATATTGGATTAAATAAATTTAATATTTTTTATAAAAAAAAGAGACCTCAAGCTAAATTTAAAAAAATTTTAATTAAAAAAATTTTTATATTTATACTTTTTGTACTAGAATCTTAAATAAAATAAAATCTTAAAAAAATATGTATAAAAAAGTATACAAAATTAAATATCGTAATAAGATAAAATAAGCAAATTCTTAACACTGGTGACTGGGATAACGGAACTTTTCAAAAAAACATAAATAAACTTTACAGGCAATAAATAGGAATTTTTGTATATGCTGTAAAGCACAGGCAAAGCATATGATACACCAAAATTCGAGAATTTACTGCGAAAACCTTAAAAAAGGCATTAAATTCTGAAATATATTAAAGCTGTCATAACATTTAAACAAAACAACAAATCACATTAAAACAAATTCAGAAACAAAACAAAAAAATAAAATGGCAGAACGTTGTTGACAAAGGCTGTGACGTTGGTCTTTAATGGAGAATAGCAGATCTTTGGAAGATTTAATGGTATTGCAAAACCTTCGAGGAATAGCGTTGCCAAAATATATTTAATGTAAAAAAAAAAATAATCGAAATTTAAAAATTTTTTTTAATACTTTTTTGTTTTTTATTGGTTTTTCTCAAATTTCAATCAAAATCAAAACATATTTATTTGTTTTTTTTTCTTTTTTTTTAAATAAACCCTTTTTTTAAGTTTGCAATAAATTATAAAATCGAAAAATATTCACAGAAATATTTGTCTTCGCAACAATCTTAGTTTTCGCAACACCATAAATTTATATTGGTTGCATTAACCGCGGTTACAAGGAAAAGACCTTAATTAAAAAAAATATATATAAAATTGAAAAAACTGCTTGATGATAATTTAGAAATAATTTAAAAAAATTTAATGCAAATCTTGAACATCACTTTTTTATAACATTTTTATGCCCAGTCTATTCCTCCTTGGCTCTTGTTCTACAGAATTATTGCAATTGTTCATAACATTTTAAACCTATTGAAAACTTCCTGAACACAAGTGTTTCTCTATTTGGAGGTTAAGTAGTTTTATGTTTATTTTTCCATACAAACAAACATTAATAAATGACTTTTTTGCTCCCATGTTTCACACAAAACATATGATTAATTAATTGTATTCTTAACTATTTATTTCTGTTTAAAATAATGTTTCTGTATTTGTTTGTTTCTTAATTTTTTGTTTCGTTTTTTCTTAAGTGCAACCTACAATTAAAATAAAGTATCTACATTCTTAACTGCCTACTTGCTAATGTTAAGTATCTGAATGAATGTGTATAGTTTTTGTTGAAATTTACTTACAAACATCATTAAAAAATAATGATTTAAAATAACCTTGACTTCTTCTGCAGTCAATAACTCAAAGAAAATATACGAAAAAAAAATTTACCATAAGTGTACGTACATAAGTTTAGAAGAAAAAAATTAAAGTTATTATTGGCAAGTGAGAGTATTGGGAGTTCGTATAAAAAAAATTTTTAATCGTTAAAGTTATGTCTTATTTTGTTTAAAGACAGAAAAAAAGGTTTATGGCTTTTTACCTTAAAATTAATGTTTAACATTTAACAAGTTCATCGATGAGATTGTAATTTCAACACAATCTTAGGGCCGCTTTAGGTTTTTCTAATTACCAAGACGTGTAAGCACACGTTCAAAGGTGTTAGTTGTTAAGGGAACTCAATTTTAATAGGAGCTTTTCTCTATTCAGGTGTTACCAATTTAAAACATAACGCAACTAATATTTATTTTTTTTACAACTTCATTTCTGGCAGGAAATTGTTTAAAATGTTATTGCAACAAAATGCAGGTTTTTTTGGGCATTCATCATTTTTAAATTAGTATTTTCTTACAAATGTAAGTTCTTGTTTAGGTGTTAAACCTCAAAAATAATACAAACCAATGGGCTTTTAAGGCCCTAAAGTCCTAAATTGAGAAAAATTGTTTGAAAAGTTTGTTTAAAGTTGTAAACATGTCAAAAGAGAATATCGTCACCTTTAATGAAACGGATGTAACTACATTTTTATTTTTTTTTTTTACAAAAGAAGCCAACAACTTTACAAAATCCATAACAACGTAGTTTTTAAATAAAACGAACAAAAATCACGCAAAAATTCATTTTCGAATTTTTGAGAAGTTACGTCCGTTTGCATTTAAGGTAACGATGTAAAGAATTTTCTAAAAAAAAAATTTTTATAGAAAGGTACATTTTTGACGTTGCGTTTTTAAGGTCACTTCACTTTTAGAGTATTAAAATAAATAGTTTTTCTTAAAGGTATTTTAAAGCAATTAATAGAAACGTATCTTTTTTTATGTTTATATTAATAAAGTGTCTAATTTACAAAAGGAAATATGGCCTCAGGAAGTATGTCCGTAAAAAGCAAATGAAAATTTGTGAACAAATTTTTAAAATGAATTGTCACCCCAAAAAAATGAAAAAACCCCTAAAAATGATATATGATGTCCCTAATTTTAATTGTAATTATACTTTATGAAACGTCAACATAAATTTGGTTTGGGGTCATATTTTCAAAACTTAAAATCACGAATTTTAAAATCCCTAATTTAAAAATCCTGAATTTTAATATCCTAAATAATTGCACAGTTTTGGTTTTAAAAATCGTGTGATAGATAGCATGATTGGTCCTTCAGCCGGGAGCAAGGAATTTTTTCCTCTGCAATATAAAAAACACCGGCTTCGCTATCTAATTACAGTTTACTAGAAATTGCTACTTTTTTGTGACAAGCGGAGCACTTGGAATTTTAGCTTAATTAGGGTACGTTAAATCCCGTGGTCCTTACCGTTTTTTTTAGGTTAGCTCTTGTTAACGAGATACTATTATTTCAATAATGGAGGAGGTTTCACAACATATTTTCGTGTAACTCAAAAACGGTTAAGTTTACTAAATAAACTAAAAAATATTCCGCAGTAAAATAACCTTTAAGAAAGGTTTAATTTTTTCTAATATGCGCAGTGGTAATTTTTTTTAACAGTTTTTTTTAGCAAGATTTTTAAATTTTTGTTCTCTTAAAATTCATAACAAATAAAACAAGCCGTATTTGATTAAAATCTGTCTACAAGTTTTGATTTTTTTCACAAAAGATGAAACATTTTAATTAAACATAATTTCCTAAAACGCAATATTTGTATGGAGCCTACCCCCCCCCCCATAAGGGGTAGAGTATATTTTAAGAAAATGTTTAGTAAAAACTATTTTATCCCCCTAGGGTCTACTCCTAGGCAGTAAAAGGATTTTTTTCTTACAATATATTTCTTGCCTGTATTGAACATTTTGTATGGAAGCCGCCTTAAGAAATGATGGGGATGAAAAATAAAGTTGGGTTGGTCATACATTTAAACCGTCTTAGGGCATCCTAGGCCCCCTGCAGGGGTCAAATTAAAGATTTTTATTTAATCGACATATTTGAATACTTAAAATTCTTAAATTAAAATATAGCGTAGGATGCTCCTAGACAGGTTTAACGTAAGACCAACCAAACTTCATTTTTTGTAAAAAAAAATTTCTGCGAAATTAATTTTTCTTAAAACAAAATTGTTTTTTTTTATCAAGCGGAGATTTCAAATCACGAGATTGATATTTTGGTGTTCTGAAAATGACAAGATTTTTAACTTTTCGTTTTAATTTTCATTGTTCTAAAACACGAGTTAACATCTTGTGAAATTCTTTTTACAGTGCTTCCACATTTATTTAGTACTTATTGTTGATATTTTCACTAATTTTTTACCTTTTCATTTCAAAATTTAACAAATTACACTTCATTTTTATTAACCAATTCAAAGGAAAAGAAAATCACGAAAAATGTTAACAAAACTCAAACAGCGTCTTCGTAAATTTATAAATTTTATGTTTCTTCTGTGTTAAATATATAATTTTATTGCAGAAACAAATTACGAACAAATCATTTTCATTGTATGTGATCATTTTATTATGGATTTAAATGAAAAATGCTTTTTGAAATCGTCATGCTGTAAGCTGACGACCGGTTTTAGATCACGTGTTTTCAAAAATGTATGTGCGCAGAAGACCTTTTCAGTGATTCGAAAAATCAATTTACGAAAAACTGACATTCAGAACATGACTGTATAAAGTACTTTTTTATAAAAAAAAAACACCATTTGTTAAAGATACTTTTTTTTTGCTCAGGATCATTAATTTATTTTGGTAAAACAAAAGCTAATGTGTAAAAAAGTACTTTTGAAAAAAGTACTTTTGAAAAAAAGTACATTTGTAAAAAAGTAAGAAAAAATTTAAATTTCAGAATTTTAAGCGAAAATTATAGAATTTAGTAAATATTCCCCAGAACCACATGAACGGTATATCATTTTGGCACAAGGTTAGTAATTAGCTTAGTAATTAGCTTTTGAAAAAAATTATATTTGTAAAAAAGTACTTTTGTAAGAAAGTACTTTTGTAAAAAAAGTAATATTGTAAAAAAGTATTTTTTAAAAAATTAATATTTTAAAAAAGGTGTTTATTTAAAAAGTACTTTTGTAAAAAATTTATTTTGTAAAACAGAACTTTTTTAAAAAAAGTATAAGGTACTCTTGAAAAAACCACTTTTTTCCAAAAAAAAATTATTTAAAAAAACGAAGAAATGTTATAAATAAATTAAACTAAATTTAATTTAAAGCGAATAAAAGCAAAAACAAGAACAAGAACTTTTTCCAAAAAAAAAATTACTTGAAAAAAAAAACGAAGAAATATTATAAATTAATTCATTAAAACTAAATTCAAACCTACCCAGCTTCAAAGCGGATAAAAGCATCATCTTTTTAAAGTTGACTTAACGCCGTTTGTCAAACGAGTGTCACACTGAAAAGCCAGTTGTTTTCTGTTTTTTTTTACAGCAACAACAAAGAACTTATACAAGTTGTCTAGTTTAGTTTAAAAGGCTAAAAACTTGTTACAAATTAGTGTTACGAGTCTGCGAAAAAGAATTCAATAAACTTTCCCTCTAAACACATTAAAAAAAAAGGAAAATTAACTGTCTAATTTTAAAATTTTTTTATAAGTTATTTGCAGTTTATTTAGTTTTAAAGGTGTTTTTCGTTTATTAAACGTTATTTGTTTTATTTCATATAGAGCCTCGCTAGAGTTGCAAATAAAAAAGTTATTGTTTATTTATGATTTTTGTGTAATTTAATTATTAATGGCAGACAAAATTAAATTATTTTTCCATTTTTTTCCTTCTCTCAACTCGTGTTCATTTCTTTACAGTTTTGTAGATATTTTTTAAATTTTTTACACGTTTCCTTCCTCTTATTGTTTCAATAAAAACTGCATTTTTACAAAAATTCATTTATTTGATATTTTATGCTTTTTATTACTAAAAACGATTTCATTTTCTTTCTGTTATTTTTATTTGTGTGTTTTTTTTTACAAACAAAAAGCACGTTTCAACGGAGGCTTGAGTTTATTTTTGTTATTCTGTATTAATTTATATTTGTTTGCTATTGATGAGATGATTAATCTTCACCAGAAATAAACAGTTGCTTTATTATTAATTTTTTTGTTTCCAAAAATATAACGTTGTATGACCTTTATTTATCATTTATTGTTGGTTTTAAATGTGAAATAAATGTATTATATTTAGTTTATATTTAAAATAATTTTTAAGTCTGTTCTATTTCGTTTTATTTCGATAATTTTTTTTTTTATCAATATTATACATAAATATTTCTTGAAAGTGGAATATTTTTTTTTGTTTTTGTATTTTTTGTTTAAGATAAACAAGTTTTTAAAAGTTGTAGTCAAATTACACTTAATAAATATTGCGTAGATATGAAAACATGTCTATGTCTACTGACTTTTAAGCAGTCACAACCTGTTTGGCAAAAAATAAAAAAAAAAAACTACTTAAACATATTTTCATAAAAAAAAAACAAAAACCTTTTTATTTAAGTTTTAATTAACTTAAAACCAGCATTTGCTTTAAACAGAATTAAAACTAATTTTTATTTCTCTAAATAACAAAAATTTTATAGATTTGATTAAAAAGTAAAGAGTGTTTCAATAAATTTGATACAAAACAAGATTATTTTAATTAAATAGTTACTTTAACAAAAAAATTCTTTTAACAAATGAACAACTTAACAAAGATACTTAAAAATACGTATATCTTAAAGGTACTTATAGAATTTAATTAATTAAAAACTAAATTAAAAGAATGTTTCATTTAAAAATGATACGATTCGATATGGTTGCATGCAACAAAACCAGTATGGTAACAGTGAAAAATCAAATTTGCCATACTTATTACCACAAGCAAAATAGCTTAAGCGACTTAATTTTCAATTTTGGTTTTTTTTATTAATTAATTTGTTGCACCGTCTCCTAAAATGTCATAGTCACATAAGGTACCGTTACGGTTTTATATCAAAAACACTTTTAGCTTAAGTGACAAACTTCATACAAAATTTTTTTAAAATAAAATAAAATTTAATAAAGAAACCCTTCTCCTATAAAATTGTGTTTTTGTTTTTAAACCTTTTTTGCGTTAAGGGCTCTATATTTTTTTTTAGCAACTTATATGTTAACAGCTAAACAAATCATGTTACCCTTTTTCAATAATTCAGTAGCAGCAAGTCTACAATGTTTGGGAGACAATTGGGAAGTCGAGTCCCTGACTCCAGAAAGTACTTGGGGTCTCCTGTGTTTAGCTAACGAGGCTCTGGCGACCGATCAAGCGTGTATGTATTTTACATCAGCATGAAGGAAATTCTAATGCAAGCTAGGAGTTCAGAGGAGCGAGGAGAGTCAGAGTATCAATGAACCCTGAATTGCACAAGAGCGTCTCAAGAAGTAAGAGAAACACGAAGATTGGTTTCAACAAAAACAGCACGTTTGGGTGCTCAGATAGCAGCCCTATTACCAAACTGTGAAACGAAGGTTAGTAAGCTACGTGTAGGTAACGTATCTACGGTACCTGAAATAAAATTTCTACTGCATGGCTGCCTCTAAGCCGAAGCGCCGTGTACTTAAGTAGAAGTTTAGAGAACAAATCTAAGCGATTACTTTAATGGTGTCATAAATCAAAAATATATTATTTCCAAGGAAAGCCTGGTACTCTGTTCAACATTTCACGTGAAATGCTGAAAATCTATGAAATAATGTTGATAGAGTTGTACCCTGTTCATTTTGTGGCAAAGTTAAGAAATGTTTTTGGCAAAATTTTATTACAACTGCGAAATAATTTACGCTACACTTATTTCACGTGGAATTTTAAGCAAAAAGTATGAGCTGATTATTAAATAAGAAATAAAAAATTAAAATAATACAACAGGTACAGGTTTTTATTCATATTTACTTTCTTTTTTATTAAAAAAAATTATTTTTAGTAAAATACATGTGGGGTTTGTTTACATACGCAAAACAATGCTTGCATACTTTGCAGGAATAAAAACGTCAAATTGTACAAACTCGCATAATCGGTAACATTGATACATGTCAAAATTTTCGTGTGAAATAATTAATGTTGCTCAACTTTTTCACAAATTTGAACAGCGTACTCGGCTTAAAGTTTTAAAACAACAATAGAAAAAATATCAGAAATATCGTTCATCGATTTCGAACGAAGACTTCGTTCGCTTTACTTACATGTAAAAAAATACATTTTATTATTTGTTTTTGTTTTAAATGTATTTATAATCTTAAGATTGGGCATTGATAAAATTAAACTTAAATACATAAGAACAAGCAGAATAACGGTTAATTTTTATCACAAGTGGCTAATTTCCGAACGCATTTCTGCATACTAAGCTATAAAAAACGTGCTTTTTGAATTATTTTACGTTCTATTCAGTAAATAACAAAGGTCGACATTGGAAAAGTTTTTTACATTATTTCATATAAAACATGCAGATGATGATTTAATTATTGCAAATATAAAATTTCTTTAAATTAGGCTTGCCAGACGGCCTTGTTTTTGCCCGTCAAGAATCAAATTGTTCTTGCACTATCAGAATTTTCGTTTGTATATTTCTGTTAAGAAACTTACTTTAAATTGTACAGAAAATTTATACAACTAGTAGATACCAGCTGAATGTAAAATCTACTTCATTGCTAGCCAAAGGACAGCTAAAGTTAGCTTCGTAACAGACATATACAAACGAAAATTCTGATAGTGCATAGAAAATATTCCTGGAAAATATTGAAGACTATTAAAGTATAAAAGCTTCTAAAATTGTAATTTGACTTGGTGATTGAAGATGATAACCATGATATAGAAGAAATCGACCATGAAGAACATTTGGAGCAACAAATAAAACTCATAGGTGCTATCAAAATTCAATGAGCTCAACAAAATAATGTTAATTTGTCATCTTAATTGCTTTTAAGAGAACTTCAGGAAGATGTCACAAAACAATATTTTTTTGTTCCAAAAAAAACATTACTCAACAAATTTTTTATTAAATTAAATTAAATTAAAATGAGTTTGAACCTATTTTTCATTAAAATTATTTTAGGTTTCATGGTACCAGTGTAATTAATTGTACCTTTTTTTTAGTATAACATACATATCCCAAAACATATTTCAAAATAAACGGTAAATAATACAGTTCTAGTCATTTATTTATTTATAACATGGGTACTAGACATAAGTATGGCATGTAACGAACTTTTCAGTTTAACGAACAGGCCTGACAAAGTACTGACTGGTTCGTTAAACCGGAAAACTACTGTATCTCATTTTAGAGTAAATTTAGTATAAATGTTTAAAAATAAAATGGTTTAAAAAGTAACTCTTATGCTGTATTCACACTTGGGTTTTTAAACGCGTTTAAGCAAAATGTTGGTCAAGTTAATCAAAAAGATGATTAAGAAAAAAACACAACAAACAAATTTATATTTCTTTAAAGTATTAAAAATGGATGAAAATACTTTTATAAACTTATCAGAAGATTATTTTCATTATTTTAATGATAAAATTGTGAAAATGTGTGAATTATTTAAGGAAAAAATAAAAACATTAAGCAGAAATCGTGGCCGCTTGTACACGTTCATGTTGGCCGATTCTACATTATACTCATTTTGATGTATGTTAGTGGATTCTATGTGATTAATGAAGTGATTTAGTTGTTATCATGTCATTTTGAAGTGATTAACTAATCACTTAAATGTATGTTAAATCATCTAGATTTTGATGTGATTAGAGCTTAATCACGTTCGAGTTGCTTACGCCTTTAAGAACCCAAGTATGAACATAGTAGTGCGTCTTTTTAAAATATGGAAATTAAAAAAAAAATTTTAAAAAGTACGTTTTATAAAAAGACACTTAAAATATAGAACCTAAACAGAAGAGGATATTTAAAGAAAAGTACCTTTTAAAAAAAGGACTTTTATTTAAAGAAAAAGTATATTTTATAGAAAATTACTGTCTTTTTTGAAAAGTGACGTCAAAATTTAGAAAAGGTTAAGAAATAATTATAAAGTTCGATTATATTCTTGAAAAAGCAAAAACTTAAAGAAAACAGATTAATACAAACTTTCCAAAATTTTTAATTGTATAAAATTCTAAAAGTACCTATTTAAAAAATTTTCACTCTAAATGAATCACCTTAGTTTGTGTGAATTTTTTTTAAAGTTCTAACGTTCAAGGAAATGTATATTTTTTTTAATGCTTAATTTTCATTAAAGTTTTCATTTGTAACCACCTGCCCTGTGGCTGCTTTAGGTCATGGATAGTGCAAAACAAAAAAATAATAAAACTGAAAATTATTGAAAAATACACCAAAACACACTCCTCAAGATAGTCAATGAACTACTTTGAAAGTTAAAGTTTGTGGCTTCTTTTGAGAAACTTTAATTTAAAAGCAGACACAAAGAGAAAAACAACATTAAAACTGATTACAAAAAGAAAAAAAAATTATTAAACTATTAAAATTTACGTTAAAAAAAGAAAGACAAAACAAATGCTGGTTTTAATAAAATTTTGTGGTTAAATACGTTTTAACACAATCCTAAGGTTAAACTAAACAAGGATTTTTGTTGTTTTAATAAAACTTTTTAATTAATTTCTTTGCATTTATTTAAATATAAAATTTTCTGTCATTTTGTTTATCAAGCACATTTAAAGTTAATATTATTATCATTTTATTTGTTTAGATTTCTTGTTTATTTTTTTTAAATCATTTTTGATATTGATTAGCTTTTTATTTGTATTTAATTAAGACACACCGCGTTTTGCTGTATTACATTTAATGTTTGAAACTCAACTGATTTTAACTGGCTACAACAAAAAAGAAAACGCAAAAAAATCCGTCAAAATATACAGATATGCTCACAACAAAACAAAAAAAAAACATAAAAACTAACGTCTTAACACACAAAACAACATTTAACAATTTCTCACAGCAAAACACTAACAAACAAAGACAACCAACAACAACAACAACCTTAAAATTTATTTCTTTCAAAACAACAAGTGTTTTGACTTTTTTGTTTCTCTACCCAGACATATGAGTTATTTCTACAGTACACTGAAAATAATCTACGAGACATTAAAAAAAAAATAATTCGTAGCTACACGCAGAGAAAGAATACGTTTTTGGTCATCTACAACAAAAAAATTTTTAAAGACAATTTTAAAATAATATGCTTAGTTTAACCATATTTTTGTCACCGACAACCATATTAAACTGAAATTAATCCTCCATCACGAAGACACAACCATATTTTGTTTGCCTCTAAACATGTTATGGTTAAATATGACAATAATTCGGTTTAAAAAAAACAATAATATTTCCTCTTTTCCAAGAGCAACGTTCTATGGTTAAAAACCAATCATGCTATTATAAGGGTTAAATATATTTTAGTTATTATTAACCATAACATGTTCGGAGGAAATCATAATTCGAATTATTCTTTTAAAAAGTTACAAAACTTACGAATCGTTGGATTTTAAATCAATTAAATAATCATTTGTAGCATAATTTTCATACTTTTAACTTTAGAAAGTCTCGCCTTTTGTAATTTTTCGAAACTAACGAATTCGTTCAGAGTCTCCAAACTCGAACCAAACTATTTTGAACGAAAATATTTGAAACGTGCTAAGGTTACTGCAACCATATTATTAACATTTGCAACGATATTATGGTTAAATAAGCCAACCACCAAGAATTTACAACTACATTAGGGTTTCCTCCGATCATGTTATGGTTCACGATGTGTTGTTTGATGCCAATACAAGCTTTTGATGCAGCTTATTTCCTTCTCTCCAATGCCAATAGAATCGAAAATGTAAATTAATTTCTCATGTTTAACCGAATCTAATGATTTTTTAAATCAATGATCATATCGTCATCTTAAATGCAAACGGACGGAATTACATTTTTAGTTTTTTTTTTTACAGGAGAAACAAAAAATATTTACAAAATGAATAACAAAAAGGTCTTCTTGGCGTTTGAGTTTCTTAAATGAAGTGGCCGTTTTTTATCGCCGGGATTTAAAAATGTTCGCAAACTTAATAAAAAGAACAAAAAATCAAGTACATAACTTAATTTTAGTGTAATATGGTCCGTTTGCATTTAACTTGACAATATGTAAAATTTTTTTGTGCGTTTTGCTGCTCTGAATTAAGATTTGTAATTAAAAACCCAAGCCTTTCTTAAAACAAAATTTAGATGTACCCATTACCTTAATGCTTATCTCAGAGATTCAAGCCTGAATTATTTTGAGAAATATTTTTAGAGAATGGCTCATTGGGCTAATGAGTTTAAAGTTATTGCAATGTTCTGATTTTGTTTTTTTTTTTTTTTTTTTTTTTTTGAAATGGTTATACAAAGTGATCTGATCCTGTCTTGTAAATATTCACCGGTCTCGTATGTGAGATTAAATAATTTTGCAAGGAGATTTAAATTAATACCGTCAATGAGTTTGTGTACTTCTGAAGGAATCTCGTCAGAGCCACAAGTTTTTTATAACTTTAAGATACTTAACTGCTGTTTTAATTTAACGTTTACTGATCGGTGTTCCAGTTTGCGGTTGATGCATTTGCATTTCATAGTTTGGTCCGCAGTTACCGTTGAACAGTAGATTTATATGATCATACCACATATTTTTTTGTTCTCCGAAATATCAAAAATGGCTTGTGTGCTGTCGTTATAGAATAACTTTGGGACAGATTTATTGTATATTCCGGCCGTTTCTGGAGAACTTGTTTAACCGTAACAAAACTTTATAGAAAAATGTGTTTTCTCTGCGTGTTGAGTTTAGCATATTTATCGAAATAAACTTCGTTATAAAACTATTATAAATATTGATGAAAGACGCATTTTGCATACGCAAAGTTTACTTAACAAAGTTTTAGGTTTGTTAGACTCTGAAGGGAAAAAAGAATGGGTGTGTGTACAGACTTTGATTTACTTTGCGTGTGCAAAAGGTTGGACCCCTGGTCAAAACAAATAATTATTATAAAACTATCGTAGATACTAAACTGATGAATTCGTTCATTAGTTCTTTTTTATATTCAGCAAGTTTTAATATTGTAAGAAAAAAAAGTTCCGTAGGATATAAAATTTAAAAAAAAAATTATCGTAAATTCGTTTTTGTACTTAATATAGGCACTTCCACAGTAGTGTCACGTAACACCAACAAGCAACTAATCTTATGTTTTAGATCCATGTTGTTAAAATTTTTTTCCACTCTTTTACTGAAATGCGCTTTAAAATCAAAATAAACATTAGACAATAAGTTTAATTTAAATAGACGAATCCCATGATAAAGTGAACATAACATTCACGAAAGGGTGGGAAAATATGGATTAAATGCATTTTTAATTACTTATAGCACTTTAGGCCGTATGAGCTAAAATAAAATCTAATTTAATAAATTTCAGTGGTTTTTATCAAGAATTAAAATTGGGAATTAAGCACGACAAAGAAAATCGTATCAATTAAAAATTTTTAATTCCCAAAAAATTACTTTGATATTAAACTAGCAAGTGCACGGCTTAAAAAAGTGAACTGGCAACTTGCTTTATTTTGATTTTCTTGCGAAAACAATAAATCAAGTTGTTTTTGATTTTATGTTGTTTTTTCTTAACTGCAGTTAATGTTGGGAGGATTCCAACCCACTGTAGTGGGAGATGTAAGAAAAGTTAAACTCACTGTTTATTGTTGGAATTTTGCTTTGATATCGTTGCCAATATGGCTTTTGGATTCTTGCAATTCTTATTCACTCTGAAGTTTTAATTTGCCAACATCTTTGGCTTTGCTAAAATTTTCTTGGAGAATGTTTCCTGATGATCTGGCCTAAACAACCAGTGAAATGGGCAAAGAAACTACTTATCTTCCAACAATAAATTTCAGTGTTTTTATCAAGAACAGAAATTGAGAATTAAGCACGACAAACCAAATCTTATTAATTAAACATTTTGTATTCCCAAAATTAAAGCAAAATAGGGAATCCAACAAAAGTGGAAGCATGTAAAATAGGGAATACAACAAAAGTTGAAGAATTTGCCAACGTATGGAATAAAGTTAACCGCGAAGCTCTAAGGAATTTGTGGACAAACTGGAGGACCGAGAAGGATGGACTATACCTTATTTAATAAACTACTATCCCAATTTAGTGGTAAATAATTTAACTTTACAATTGGTTTGTTTTTTAAGCATTTTAAGTAGTTTATTTAATGCATTTTTTGCTTGTATTATGCTCTGAGGGATTTTTGGCCATTGTGGACAAACTATAACGTAAATTCTTGATATAAAATTCACTTGTAGCGGCAAAATAAACAGAGAAAATGGACTATATGGCGGCTAATGTGACTAAAAACTGTTCTGACTATAAACGAAAAGTACGTAATACAAAAATGTATTCCATTATTTTTAACTTTGGCTAAATTTACAAATTGGATTTTAGTTTATTTCTCCATAAGTATAATGTTTTAGGAAAGAAAAACAAATTTCGAATATTATACAAAAGTTTACTTTAAAGTTAAATTAAGTTAATTGCTCAGTTATTTTACACGTAAATTAGAAAAATCCTGTATATTTTCTTGTACTACAAATTATTTCATAGCACGTTCGAGCATTTTCTTATCTAATGTTAAGCCATGTTTTTTTTCAGTGTATTTAATTGATTTTATACTGCAAAAATAGTGTTGTACTTAGTTTTCTCTTAGTTTCAGTTACAACTCGCAAATATACAGAAACATATTTCTAAAAGTCAGGTAGTTGTAAGTGATTTGCCGTTAATTGCATTTAGTTTACTCACAATAATATTGAAAGAGATGAATGGACTGCAAAAAAAGAAGAAAAAGAAAAAACGTCAAAAGAGAAAAAGTGGTTTAATAACCATTAATGTATGAAATTTTGAAGAAACAAAAAAGCTGTTTTTATTTTTTATATCAAAATTAGTAGAAGAAAAAAAATACAAAATAAAAAATAAATTTCACATTTTGCCAAAACAAAATCAAGTCAAACAAGATCTGAAATAACTTAAAAAAAAGAGGAGAAAAATCAGCGAAGCAAAACCAAGATTGAGTTTGTTTAATAAAAATTAATAGAAAAATAAAGATGAAGCATTTAAAAAAACAGATGCGTATGCTTAATTTTATTATCAAAAGAGGATTGAATTCCAAAAATGTTTATTAATCAAGCTGGGGGAAATACGATTTGTACTTGAATTTTGATTATAATTGTGTCCGACTTTCCAAATCCGTGTAAACATCATCATCCGACTTTTCGAGTCCTTGTATTATTCACTGTCAAAAAAAGTAACATCTTTCATCCATTTGTGAAGATGTTAACATCTTCGAAATAATTATTTTAGTGTCATCAATAGAAATGTGGCAATAAATTCTATAATTATTGTGGCATCACTCACAAAACGAAATTTGTTAAAAAAAAGCAGCGTTACCATATGTCAAGTTTTTTGTTTCAAAATTTAATTTACATTTTTAAACAAAATTAATTCCAAATACATTTTGTGTTTTTCTTTTGAAATTTTTGCAGTTTTGTATAAAAAAGAAGTTTTTTTTTAGAAAGGGTGAAATTTTTGGTTGATAGTAGATGTGAGAAGTTGTAAGTGTGAATGCATGTATTCAAGTGTGAAAAGGCTATTAACTTGTTATCCACGCGTGTTTAAGCGAAAAATTCTGTTAACACAACGTTGAAACACGTTCAAGTCCTCGTTACTCAAACGTAAAAGTTGCATATACGCAAAAATACGTTAAAATGTGATAAAAAATAACAGAAACTTTTTCAAAATGTTTATAATTTATAACTTTAAGCTTTTTTTATTTGCGCATTTTGTATAAAAATATAAAAACACGCCATTTACATCGCTTTATTAATGAACAAAAACAAAAATATAATTCTTTACAAGCTGATACGTAAAAAAACAGTCACCATTTATACATAAGCATGGTAAGGGAAATGGAACAGTTGTTCCGCAACGTGTACGTTTACTTAAAAAAAAAGTGTCCTTTGCGCTCTTTGTCCCCGTACATGCGTAATTTTTAGAGTGTCACAACTTCGAGTTAACATCACTGCTTTATTTGAGCACCCATTCAACAGCTGATAGTTGCTTTTTGTTCAGTTTGCTTTGAAATTTCATTATGAATGGACATACACCAGAGCAACGCGTGCAAATTGTTGAAATTTTCATTCAAAACTAAAATGAAGTACAAATTTATATTCAGGGGTGTTCTAGAAATCGAAAACGCAAAACGATAGAGTTTTTAAAGTGGTTTTAATGCACTTTTAATCTAATTTTTATAATTTTTGTTATAAAATTCTGTTTAGCATAGAGATATTTGTATAATATTTGTAATAAAATTCTTTTATTACAGAAATCTTTTTAAAAAACGACGTATAAAATTCTTGCATTTTGCATTTTCGATTTCCAGAACACCCCTGATTGATTTCGTATTCCCATTCAAAATTTTATTTTTCGATGAAGAATTTCGCATTTGGAGTGAGGAGTATCCACAAGCTTTTGTCGAAACACCATTACATTCGCAGAAAATAAATGTTTGATGCTCTTTATGGACTGGCGGAAACATTGGCCCATCCATATGTATTCCAAAACAATGATGGTGAAAATGCGAAAATTTGTTGAAAATTGGTGTCCCAGATTGCGCCTTCTACGCGCTAGCGGTGGCGGCCACATGTTCGAAATCATATTTACACTTTAATTTCATAAAATTTTCTTTCCAATAAAGCCCGTTTCATTGATATTAAAATTATATTTCCTTATTTAATTATGATTTTTTAATTATGAAAAAACACCCTTTTTGTGTGTTGCCACCACTGGCTTAGAATAGTTTTAGGAGGCTCCTCAATTTTTTCATAATTCTTTAATTTCTAACTAAATATTTTCTCATAAAATGCGTTGAGATTTTTACTTTGGTAAAATTTTAGATTATTGCTTTTATTTTCCATTATCTAACAAAACAAATCTGTCAAAACAACTGACACACTTTTTTCCAGTTTTACTTCCCTTTTGATAGTTTAAATTTTTTTTTTCATTTCGTTTAAATTCAACTTATTTTATTATTTACTTCTTTGTTTAGTAATAAATGTATATTTTTTTCCAATTAAATTGCATTCAAATAATTGAAAATGAAGCAGAAAACCCCAAAAGACGTTTTAAAACTCCTCTACAGCTCTCTAGTCAACTTCTTTTTTTTTATATCGTAACAAAAATTTGTTTTAACAAACCAAATTAAATCAAATTCTCTGCACAAATAAAGAGAACAGAGAAATAAAAATAAAACTCTATTAAATAATAAAAAGAAAGACTGGTTGGTATTCAAAAATGTAAAAAGTAAAATAAAATGAAATTTAAACAAAAAAAAGGAAAAAAAATATAATGGAGTATAATTTAATACAAAAAAAAAGAAGAAGAAAATGTTACAAACATAAATAAAATGCAAAAAAGAAAAATTAAGTTTTCCATGTTACGAATATATTTTTTTTGCTTCTCCGTTCTGTAGCCTCAAGATAATAAAAGCAAAAAAAAAATAGTTAAGTTTTCAATGTGGTATTATTATTGCAGCAATGTGTATAGTTGCAGTTGTGAGAAGAAAAATAGCAGAGTGTATAATTTAGCTTTTATTCCACCAAGATCGATTTATTTGACCTTTTGCCATACATATCCATTATTCTTGTGAAATAAAGTCATAAAATGTGTTTCATGAGGGATGTGTGCAGGCTCCTTAAAAGTGCATTTAGTTCTTAAACTGGCACTCCCGAGAGAAGTGGGGTTAGTAACGAATCTTTTCTTACAATTGACAGGCCACTAAATGAACACTACCAACAAGATTCCAGCCAACTTTATTCACTCTGGGCTATGTTAAGGTAAGGCCGTTTTGGGGATCAACTCTTTAAAAAAAGGAGTCTGAATCGATTCCTATTTTTTGCCCTAGGCCTAGAGGTCACCTTTCGTTCCGTATTTTTTAGACATGACAACAAAAAATTTGAGCGCATAAAATATTCTGAACAGAGTCCTCGAGTTATGCAAATAATCGACTATGGGCATTTTAAGAAGCAAAAGACTCATGAAAGTCGAATACTGCAAACAATTAATGAAAAAGTTAATAAAAAAAATATAGAAGACAAAAATGTTTTTTTTTTATTTGCACAAGAGGACATTCTTTTATAAATTTAAAATAAAAAAATTGCACAGTTTTCTTGTTTAGTGAGCGTTATAAGTTTCGTTTACACTGTGGCAGACTTGAGAAATGTTTTTGTACAGGGCGTCCGCCGGTAAGGTAAACTACTTTGTTTTGCCGCCATTTTGGTCAACATTAGTCTTGCCAGTTCATATTTGGCAGTCGTGAATAAGACTCTTGGCAAATTTATTATTGCAAAATATTTGAAAAACCAGCGTATTTTAATCGTTAAAAGATTTTACCAAAATCAATCATCGATTACTGTGACGATGAGAAAGTTACTTGAAATTATTGGGAGAAACAACTTGCTAACAAAACGCACTATTTATCTTTATTTATATAGTGAATTATTTCGAAGAAAGACGGTCTGTAGGTGATAGGCCCAACGTACTGCAAGATCGGCTGAAAACATTACTGCAGCTCAAGAAAGTGTTCAAAACAATCCATCAACCTCAATTCGACGCCGTGCTCAGGAGCTTGGCCTTCAAAGAACAACTTTGACCACAATTTTGCACAAGGATTTGCATTTGTTTCCATTTAAGATTCAGTTGACACAAGAGCTTCTTTCACCAGACCATTTACGCCGCCGTACATATGCCAATAGAATGTTACAGCTTGCCTACAACAACAAATCGGATTTTCATGAAAAAATCATAATGAGTGACGAGGCACATTTTCCTTTGTATGGATATGTGAATAAACAGAAAAGTCAGTTCTGGGCAATGGAAAACCCTCAAATTATTCATCAGTCACCTTTGCATTCCTTTAAAAGTGACAGTCTGGTGTGCAATTTGGTCAGGAGGAATTATTGGACCGTACTTCTTTGAAAATTAAAACGGCGTAACGGTAACTGTGAATGGGTGCGAAATCGTGATATGTTTGAAAGCTTTTTAACGCCACAACTGCATGCGTTGGGCTTGATTAACATGTGGTAGCAACAAGACAGTGCCACATCGCATACTGCCAGTATTACAATGGAATTACTGCGTGTAGAATATCTTCCCGGCGAACAACCTGTATATTGTAAGACCTGCAATAGCCATCAAGTGCTCCAGAACCGAAAAATACTTCGAATTCTGAAATCTTATGTCCATGAAGACCTGAAATATGCACTAAAAATCTATTTCATAATATTTTCATATAATAAACCATTTAAAAGCATAGTGGATCATGCTTACGTCACAGTACATATTTGCAGACTATTTTTCGAGA
Organism: Pollenia labialis; assembly: GCA_949318255.1. Classification (NCBI taxonomy): domain Eukaryota; kingdom Metazoa; phylum Arthropoda; class Insecta; order Diptera; family Polleniidae; genus Pollenia; species Pollenia labialis. The sequence goes on from OX439141.1 coordinate 129,055,616, forward strand.
GTTCCTCTTTGGGGCTTATGGGCAGAAATGGAGCAACCCGAATTAAAATATGTTATGGGGTTAAAGTTTACATAAGAGCAACTTGTGCATTTAGAAAACATTTACAACTATCAAAAACTGCTTCAAGAAGGGGTAATATAGACTGAAAACTTAAAAATGCTTTTTTGGCTAACATATGCAAAAATATGCTTGCAACGGGTAAAATATGCGAAAATATTCACTAACAAATCTATGTCAAAAATTCATAAAAAGCTCTGTCTCCACTGGTCGCATGTGCAAAAACTTATACAGGGCTGTGCTGGAAATCGAAATCAAGCACACCCCTGATAGTTGCATATTAACAAGTTCCCTGGTTATGATCATCTGTGTTAAAACTTTATGCCCCATGGTGTCATTTGGCGTAGACGAGTACAAAATAAATTTATTTCCATACAAACAGTTTGATCTGGAACTACTAATGGAATTAAATATTTCACAAGAAAAAAAAACTTTCTTTTAAATTAAAAAGAAAATCAAAGTCTGAGCTCTTGATCTGACAGATCTAAATTTAGTTTAAAAAAAAATGTTAACTTTATTTATTACCTTGAATAACAAATTGAGCTTTCGGACTGGAATTTGTTGATTTTGGAACCTTTTTTCCTGCAACATATTAAAAAAAAAGAAATTGAATAAGTATCACAATTATCAAACAAAACTTATGAATAATTTTGAACTATCTTTTTTTGCAATGTTAACAATTGGTCCAGAAAGTAAAAACAAAATATTGAAAATTATTTGTAAATTTTAAGTCAAAATAAAGAAAACTTTTGCAAAAAAAATAACGATATTTTAGTTTTATTTTGCGAAGATCTAAGAAATGATTTTAAATTTTTTAAAATATAAAACAAAATATATCAGACCTTCTCCGAGAAAAGGGACCAGGTGTGTGAAAATGAAGTTTTGAAAAAACGCATTTCATTTTATTCTACACCCTTTTAGGTACCAGAATCCTTAAGAGTGGATTCCAAACCCGTTTTTTGACGCACTAGGTCCCTTTTCTCGGAGAAGGTCACATATATTAAATAAATAAAGGATTAATTCTTAGCATAAAAATGAGAAGCCTATTCCAACTTTAACTTTAAAGATAATACCAATGTCGACTTTAAAAGTCGAAAATGTTGTTAATTCAGGCTGAACCCACCACAACAAAAAACAAAACGTGAATTCGTCTTTATAAAAAATACAAATTATTTGTGAGTAAAATCTGAAAGCAATTTGGAAATAAATGCATTTCGCAATTTGCAAATGATTTCCCCTTTTTGTTGAGAATGCTATGATTTTCAAACCATTATCAAACGTTTGATTTTGAGAAAAGGTTTGATTTCAAGTCACTTTCAATTTGAGGTCAAACCTCCGTGTTTATTGGGTATGCGCAACGAGGTTCGTTTCAGTCTCTTTTGTCTTACTATGTGTGTGTAAGTTGTATCAAACCACATGTATTTTCTGCAACCAGGGCTGCCATATTTGACGATTATTCGTCATTTTGTCGATTTTTTGTTCCGAAATTAGCAAAGTGCCGATTTGCAGATTTTTTACAAAAAAGTGACGATTTTTTTCAGTCTCCAAATTCTGAATAAAACATTACATTTTTCGACAATTTCGTTTTCTTTCGCTTAGCTTTTACACTGATATGCCATACCAAAGCAAGAGCGTCAACGTTGTTTTACGAAGAGTAGTGATAGCTTTCTTGTTTAAAAGAACCCACAAATTATAAATAAAAATAGAGATAAAAACGCTATATTGATCAAAAAATAGCTACATTTCCATTATTAATTGACAATAGCGGCAAACTTCACACTAAACGAGCTGTCAAAAGCGGGTTTTCCAAGTGCAAAGCGTTCAACCCGCTCTATTCAAAAACTAGAAAACTCATGCCGCTTTTGTTTAGGTGCGGCTGTAATATTCAAGTCTTTAGAAAATCTTTGATTATTTTCAGAGTACAAAAACAAAAAAGTTACACTTTGTTTATCTTTCGTGCAAGCATTGCACGAGTTGCAGGAGAATATCTTCATGAGTCTCATACGATTCTTGACATGAAAGTTTCGTTAGATTATCTTTACCCATGTCTTAAACGATTCCCACAACGATTGAAGAAGCGTGTTTCGCTGTGCTATGGAAGAATCTCACTCGTGTTACAGTTTTTTCCGGATGAGGAATCTTCTACGCTAAAAAAATGCGGTGATCGACGATCAAAGACGCTCTTCACGAGACTCCAAGTAGCTCTTACACGATTGAAAATGCTAACTGGGTATGAAGTATGTAATTATGTTTTGTTTGAATGTTTTTTTTTTAATAAAAATCGAACAAAAATTGTTTAAAAAAACAAAATTTTAAGTTGTCCGATTTTTTGACGATATTTCGAAACGAAAAAGACGATTTTTTTATTATTTCTGAGAAAACTGACGATTTTTTTACAAATTCATCTGGCAGCACTGTCTGCAACCAATGTTTTGTTGCAGTAAGTCAAATAGTTTTGTGGTTGTTTTGCCTGGTGTGGTTTGCCTCATAAGAACTAATGTTCTGTTGTCGGATTAGTCAAATAAAAACTGTTTTGTCTTTTGTTAGTGTGGATTCAGCTTTAAAATTAATTATAAAGTTTGACAATTAATTATGTAGTACTTTCATTTTTTCCCAAAAATTTTACGATTTCTTGAATTTTTTATAGGAATGTTGACGTTATTTCGAACTTTCCATAAAAAACATTTTACTATTATTCGCATTTTTCATAGAAAATATTCCGATTTTTTTTTTAAATTGTCTACAGAAACTTTTACGATAATTTAGGGTGTCCCTAGAAAATTCAACTATTATTCCAGTTTTTTGCTTTTTGGAAAATTTATCAATATTCGACAGTTCGACATTTTAGCGTAATGCGAAATATGTTGAGAAAGTTTAACAATTACTATTCGAAATTTTTTTCAAAAACTGGATTTAGATATTTTTTTTCTTTGTTATTTTCCATAGAAAATTTTCTGTTTGTTAAAACTTTCTATAAAAAATTTCACAACTATTTTATTAAAAATTCTACGATTTTTCAAATGTTTCAAAAAATTTTGCGATTAGTCAAATTTTCTTTAAAAAAATTTTACGGTGACTCCAATTTGAGAACAGCCTCATGATTCTTTAAGCCTCTTATGCTTTTTATTTGCCCTCAACTGTTTTATTTTGCTATTTTTTTCTTTCCATTTCTGTTGGGCTAAAGTTAAAGTTGGTTTGCAAATTGTAAATAGTATAATGGTAAATAAGTTTTTCTTAGCTATTGTGGTTGTTGTTGAAAACAACAACAACTTCTACAAATAACAAACAACCAGCACATTGCAAACCCTGAAAACAACAAACTGGCGTACAAGTGTATTCTAATAGTCATAGACTGCAAACTGTAAGACTTTTTTTTATATGACAGACTGACTGACTGACAATCTGATGGTTAGTTGCAAGGTATGACAAACAAGACACATACATGAACTCAGTAGCACACATCGACATGTGCAAACATACATAAATATATGCAACTTCTTCTACGAACAAACAAAAATAAAAAAGGTTTTTCTACTTAAAACTAAAAGTTTGCATAAGGAAATGTTCCAAAGTTTTCTTCAGCAGCTTAAAAAACGATTTTTACAAAAAAAAAAAAAAAAAATTTAAGAAACAATGATAGATTTCTAAAGCATTTTCTACTTGTCTTACATTTTTTATACAGTAAAAGTGTAATAACAATAACTTTGTATGTAGTTAGAAGTGAATAACTAAAATGCTTACAACAATAATAACAAAAACAATAAGAAAAATCTATTACAAAAACTTAATAAAAACAAGTTATAGAAATTGAATATTAAAAGTACAAACTTATCTATAAACATAAACGACGGACGGACGGACGATTGTTAAAAAGGAAATGAATCTATAGACCAACATCTGGGCCACACCAACTGACTTACCAACCACCTCCGGTATAGAGCGTAGATACGTGGAAATTTACATTTTATGTTTCTTTTTTTTTTTTGTTCCAACAAATTCATAGTTTGCATATGAATGATTCGAATGAATTTGTACAAAACAAAAAATTATACAAAATACTCATATCGCACTTGTTCAACAATACTGTATTAACTCAAAATTTTAAAATTTTCAATAGAAGCAAAACAATTTTTAATTTAATATGAAAGGCATATGAAAAAGTATTTTTAAACCAACCGTTTCTTTACCAAAAGGTAGACAAAATAGCTCGATATTTTCACAGTGGGTAGATATGAATAATATCTGTCGATTATTTCCAAAAAGTGAAAAACTAAAATTTTTGAGTTAATACAGTATTGTTGAATAGGTGCGATATGTAACTAGTCTTTAAAGTACAACCAGTATTAACTTATTGCACGGGGAATAATGAATGAATAAATGTTCAAATAGTTATGAAACGATTTCAAAATTCTGGAAACTAATTTAGAGGAGGAAGGGAATTGAAAAAAAATAAGGTGGAAGTGATTTATGTTTTAATTTGTTAAATACAATACACAAAGTGTTTTAAATGTGTCAATAGTTTTAGAAATTTTTTTTATATAAAGGGTTTCCCAAAAGTAACGCAAGCTTTGAATTAAATAGAAAACAGAGATTTTAGACTTTTTTTAGGGTTGCCAACACTTTACTGCACAAATTGCGACAAATTCAAATCTAGCGTTAATTTCGGAACACCCTTTATTATTATTTAAATTCAGTAAGAGTACAATTACTGAATTAAAAAGGCAAGCACGTGACAAACTGTCAAGGAAATTCTTCACAATATAAAACTGCTTTAAAATTGTTTGATTTTTTTTCTAAAAAAAAATTAAATTCTTTTATTTTTAAGAATTTTAAAATTTTCTATAGAAAAACTGTACAATTATTAGAAAATTTAACAAGAAATAAAAACAAAATCGCGATCAATTGAAAAGTTATTTAAATTTTCTAGAAAAGATTCATTAATTACTTTAATTATACGCATATGACAATAGTGGGCAGTGTATTTTGGGTTTTTACAGACCTTAAATTACACTGTGCAAGAAATTGACACTTTTTTTGGACAAGCTGGGCACTTTGCGTTTTAGGTTAGCTCTGGTTTTCGAGACATACCGTTATTTCGAAAATGGAGGAGGTTGCACAAAATATGTTCGCGTAACTCAAAAGAAAGGTAAAACTTTTTTCAAATATGCGCAGTCGTTTTAGAAGCATATATTTTTTTTTTTTTTTGAAAAAAAAAATAATTTTTTTTATCAAAATTTCGGAATTTTTGTTTTTAAAAATTCATACAAAATTGAAAAATGCTGCTAGGCTTCAAGTTTGCAAACAAAACAAACCAAAAATGATTAAAACTTTTGATTTTATTTACAAAAGTCGAAAAATTTTAATTCATTAAAGAATTTCATAAACGGCCATAATTGTATGAAATTTCGGGGTTTCAATAAACTGAAGCGTTTTTGGGTAACGCGAACATATCGCTCATATGCTGCAAGACCGGCATAAGTCAAAAAAACCCATTTCGAGATAAACGCGTTTAAAGTTTTGATTTGCTCTAATCACTTAGAAAAAATAACGATACATCTTCAAATGGGGAAAGTATAAAAGATATAAAGATGAATTTTATACACAATGTAAAGAAAAACATAGCGAACAATTCTGCATCAATAACTCCAAAATTGTATTTTTTGATTTATGCCGGTCTTCCAGCAATTGAGCGATATGTTGCAACCTACTCCATTTTCGAAATAACGGTATATTTCGAAAACCAGAGCTAACCTAAAAAAACGGCCAGCACCACTGGATTAAGCGTACCCGAATTAGGTTAAAACGCCCCTGGCCCAGCTTGTCATGTTTTTCAACTAGCACCGTGTTATTGGTCCTACATATATGCCCACCTTTTAGTATACCGATCAACTTAGAAATACTTTTCGAATCGATCTCACGATCTCCGCCCCTCAAGATGACTGGCTGTCCATGTAAGCAGCTTTGTGCGCAAGGTGCAGGTCACAATTTTTGGCGATAGTTTGATGAAAATTGGGTCATTTGTTAAGAATCGGTACATAATTTCACATAGCCCTTTCCGGAATAGAGTCTTCATGCCCATAAACCATCACATTATGTTGGCATTAAGATAATATTTGGTGCAAACTTGTTTCTTTGCAATCAAAATCATCTTACCAATTTTTTTTTTGGAATTGATCCGTATTTGACCAAAGCTTCCATACAAATACTATTCCCGAAACTTGGTTTTAGTGCCATAACATCCTTGGGAATGTTGATATTGACATACAAATTTACGACAATAACGTTTACGCTTTAATGTCCTGAAAAATGTTGTGCTGGTGGGTCCAAAATAAAGCGCACACAATCACTTAAAGGCAAAAACAATCTCATATAAATACTAGATAAAGATATTTGGCACAAAGAACTTTGACCTAAATCTTAACTGTATAACTTAATTTCGTTTTGGTGGTTCGGTCCATGATTGCCCACGGTCCCAAATAGGGTACACACTCGATATATTTATACTGTGGTGTAGGATATCATACGGCCAGGCTTGACCCATTATACTGTTTTACTTGTTTTCTATAGAAAATTTAACGATTTTTAAAATTTTTCTCTCAAAAGCTTAAATGATTGTTCGAATGTTTTAAAGAAAATTTAACGATTTTTAAAAATTTTTTCCTAAAAATTTTTTAAAATATTTTAATTTTCTACAGAAAATTCTAAAAGTTTTCCATAGACAATAAATAGATTGACTAGTTTTAATAGAAATTGTAATAATTAAACGAATATTCTATTAAAAATTTAACGATTAATGGAACTTTCTACAGATAATTGTAATATTTAAATTGTCTATAAACTATTTACGGTTATTTGATTTTTCTATAGAATTCTATAGAAAATGAAAATTATAAATTGCTATAGAAAATTTAACGATTTCTTGAATTTTCAACATTTTTTTTAACATTTTCTTTGATTATTTTAATTTAATCAGCCATGTCACAGAGTACAATTCCGTTCTGAAACGGAATTCATTCCGAATTTTGGTGCTTCAGAAAATGACGAAAAAAATTTTCGGAATGAAACTCACTGTTTTTTGTTTTTGTTTAAGCTTTGATATGGTCACGAGTTAAACTGGGGTTTATAATTCTTATTCGCTTAACAGTTTTATTTGTTTAATATCTTTAGTTTTTCTAAAATCTTTGGATGAAGTTTCCTGACAATCTGGCCTAAGCAACCATCGGAATGCGCATAGGACTAGCTTATCCATTCAACAATAAATTTCAGTTTATCAATGGTATGAAATGGGAATTTAGCTCATTTGAACGAAACCTTGTTAAACCATTTTCTGTATCTTTTTTTTAGTTTTTGAACATTGATATAGAAAATTAATTATTTCTTCGAATTGCTAGTATTTTACTCGCTTTTTCGTAAGCCTCCCTTTCTTTTGTGAACTTATTTTAGTTTTTTGTTTTAAAGTACCAACGTTTTTCTTCTTATTGCTTATTCACTCAGGAACCTGCGCCTTAAATTTGATGTTTCTATGTTCAATTTTATACAAAATAACAATAGTACCACATTTAGAACGGAAAAGTAAAAAGAAAGAAATTTAATACCCCCTTTTTGGTACTTTTTTTCTTCCCATTTTTAAAGTATCAAAAAATTTCAATATTTTAGTGGGAGCCGATAATTTAATGCGTATATGCCAGTAAATAGAGAAAAATGTTTTTTTTAGAAAAAAAACCAAATTTATTTTTTAAATTATTTACGAATGTGATATAATATTTATTTTTGTTTATTGGTTTAAAAGATAAATGAGATGCAAAAAAGTTCTAAAATACAGGTTTTACCCGTTAACTCCCTAAAAGTTACGAATTTCAAAAAAGATATACATATTTAAATTCCAAAATTACCGACTAAGTGAATTGATTTGGCGATAGGCGTTTTGGCTTTGTGATAATAAATCCGACAGTAACGTTACAATTTTATATACATACATACATATGTATGGATATGTATATTGATTATAGTTCTTAGCAAATTTATATATCAAAATTTATATATCGGTCACTGTTCTACTGTAAATCTAAATTATCGACTTCTTTTCTTAAGAAAATCTAAAGAAACGACCAATTTCTATAAAAAAAATGTATCGATAAGATTTCTTGTAAAAATCAAATGAATAATTTCTTTTCTTTTATTGTTTAATACTCTTAAGTTATCGACAACATAATTACACATATGTACCTTTTAGTTGTTTTTTATATTTTTCCCAAAGTCCAATTGATTTTTTAATATAAATTTCATTATTTAATAACACATTTTTCCATTTTAGTTTTAATTAATTAATTATATTTTTTGTAATAATTTTATTTTAGGCCTCCGTTTCAAAGTAGACATTGCACAAACCACAATAATAGAAAAAAAAATACTTATTACACCACAAAAACAAAATTTAATGAATGGAAACCGCACAAAACTTGGCCAAATTGGCAAACAAACAGTCTTTTACAACACAAACACACAGGCACACACACACATTTACACTTACACGCTTTAACAATCTTTATGAATATTTTAATGAGAAAAATGTTTCTTTTTTGTATGAGGAAAAACCAAATAATTCCTCAAATAACACAATTTGTCGACAAAAAAAATTGTCTATGTAGGAAAATTCACTTAACGGTGATGAAAATGATATAGAATGATAATGACATCAATAATGTGGTAAAAAATAAAAAAAAAAATAAAAACTCGTACAGTTTATAAAATAAAAAAAAAAAAACATGTATAGCAAATTAAACCAATTAATTTTTGGTTGAGTTGATTAAGTCTCTTCTTCATTACAAGCAACCGAAATTAATTGTGTTTCACAGAGATGATTAGAACAGTCTGTCTCTGCGGAACTCTGCTGCACACAAAATAACAAATAAATGTAGATAAAAAAAATGACAGCTGATGTAAAAAAGTTATACCAAAGAACGTCTAACTAACAACAAACGACAAGGTAGCAAATAAGACTGAAAAAGTAAATAAAAATTTTACAGAATAAATGTGTGGCAGCAGTAGATGTTTAAATGTGGATAGACGGAGGCAACATAAGCAGAAAAAAGAAGTTAAAGCATAAAAAGTTATGAATGAAGTATTTAACTAAAAAAAATAATGAAGAAGTTAATAATGAAAAGCATTAAAAGCTTGAATTAAAGAGAAAAAAGAGCTTTTTGTGATCAACAAATACTAGATGTTTTAATGAATTAAATATGCTGATCTTAAAGAAATGACACAATTTTTTTTTTTAAATTTTAAGAAAATTCCGTAATGAAAAGAACTTATTAAATTAAGTTATAATTTAATAAATATTAATTTAATTTATTATAAATTGTTTTATTCATATTTTTATTTTATATATATTATTTTTTAAATGCTTGCCATGTAACGATATAACAATCAAGCTGTTATTTATGTAAGCCTTAAAGTATGCATCACGTTTTGTTTAATTTAATTTGTGCAAGTATTAATTTGTAACAGGGTTGGCAAAGTTAGTATATTTGTAATTTTTTGGGTCTGTTTAAACTCGAAAAGTACAATGGTACGCCCGCCAATGACTGATATAAAACAACTAAGGAATCTTCCAAAACTTAATGTGTAACAGAAGTATTTATTTTCAAATTCAAAAATATTTAGAAAAGGCAAAAAAAAAACTGGCTTCAAAAACATGGTGTCAGTTTTTTTAATCAAATTGAGTTTTACAAATGTTAAAGAAAACAGTGGGGCCAACATACAGCCGGGCCCACAATGTCGTCAAGAACATTTCATTCGTATATTTATATTGAAAAGAATAATAAAAAAATAAAAATTTGTTTTTGTTTTCAATGTTAATATACGAAAGAAATTTTCTTATCGACATATTATATAGATTTGATTTGTGAACAGTGCCCATGTTCTCAAACTTTGCGTCTTGAAAATGTTCGATTGAAATGTGAGAAATAAAACAAAAATGCCATAAATTTTCACAAACAACTGTGATTCTTTCAGAAAAAGTGTTCCTGTAAAATTTTTGTGAGAAAGTCAAATAAACTCACAAATAAAAATGCAGTGAGATAAAATTTGAAAATTATATTCAAAACCCGATGAATAATAAAAGATAAGTATTTTGTATTTATTTGTTAAATTATATTGCTTTCAGAATTTAAGTACAATATTCGAATGTTTTCAAAATTATTTTGTAAACAATATAAATTAAAGTCGCGCTATACATTATTTGGTATAGTCGCCGTTGTATTTTCCAAAAAAATTCAAGCCATTTATTTTTCATTAAAACAAATGTTATCGATGAATTGTTAGTAGAAAATTAAAATAATCGATATCCAGAGCTTTTTGTGGAAAACGGAAGTTATCGATAAATTTTATATAGAAAATGAAATTTATCGATAAATGTTTCTGTAGTTAAAAAAATTTGCTATAGAAAAATCAAGTTTTCTAGAAAATTAAAAATAAAACAAAATTATTAATATTTTAAGTTATCGATATGCTTTGTTTGTTTGTTTTTGTTTGAGTTTTTGTGGAAGAAAAATTTATATTACATATGTATGAATATGCATAACTTTTCTGTAGAAAATTAAAGTTATCGACAAGTTTTAAAAAGTTCCTATAAAAATTCAAGTTATCGATAAATATTTCATAAAAATAAATGTTATCATTAAATTTTTTATAGAAAATTATAGTTTTCGATAAATTTTTACTGTAGAAAATTTAAATTTATGTTACATTTTCAATAAAAAAAATCAAGTTATCAATAAATTTCTCATAAAAATGTTATCGATATTTATTTAACAAAAAAACTAAAGTTATCGATTAGGTTTTTAATAGGAAATTAAAATTATCGATACATTTTCTATAGAAAATAAAAGTTAATTAAAAATTTTCTATAGAAAATTCAAGTTATCAATTAATTTTCCATTAAATTCAATGTTATCGATAAATTTTCTATAGAAAATTAAAGCTATCGATAAAAATCTCTGAGAAAATAAAGTTAACGATAAACGATCATTTTTACAAAAAATTTTTGAAAAAATTTGAAATTAAAGCTGAATAGTTAGTTTTTCTGCGGAAAAATCGAAATATTATCTATAGAACATGCAAATATCTTAGAAGCCCATTGGAATTCACAAAATCGATAACCCTCTTAAATATTTAAAAAGAAAAAAAGAGTGCTTTATCACGACCAGTTGCTCTGCAAGTCTTAACAAATGACTGTGTCAATTTAATCGTCTTACAGAAAAATAAGCACAAGTGTCGATGAGTTGTTAAAACTTTATAAAAATTAACAAAGAAAATTATGTTAAGAAAAAAGTATACAAAAATGTGTGTAAGCACTTTTGTAGAACTTTATTAACGCCCTAACAACCACCTGAACAAAGTGAAGACAACAACAGGCTGCAGTCAACCAGTCACTCTGACGTCCGGCAAGTGGGGCAGGCATGCAACCAGCCATATGGATGTTATGAAGAGCTTAAAGTGCAGTACATAATAGTTAATAATTCTGTTAACAAGAAGATTTAAGTTGACTTGGCTGGCGTAAATACTTGACTTAGTGGCGGCGGCACAACTCTTTTGCTTTCGAAGTAAAATAAAAACAAAATAAAATAAAATGTTTAACATGAAATGAACACTTGTGGTGAACTAATAATTGTAGCAATCCATGCCATGGAACTATCTACATATCGTTGGTCTCATGTAGAAAGACCCTAACTCACATGTGTAATTTCAACTTTTCAGGAGAAGGTAAAAACGTTATAGAAATTGTATGATCAGTATGTAAAATTGCTTATAAAACCGTTATTGTTGAAACTAAAGCATTTAATTTTTGTAACGGGGAGGGAGTATTTGTATAAAACATTTTGATTGGAATCACTTAAAAAATCAATTTCGGAAAAAATCAAGCTAGGGCCTTTCTACATGAGACCAACGATATACAAAATTAATAAAATTCGAAAAAAAAACTTTTATAAAACTAAATACTATCAAATCAAAATTTTACTTTCTATTTACTCTCTCATTTGATTTACAACAAGCTAAATTTACAAAGTTTCGAACAAACGAGTTATGGGACCCTTTTAACAACAACTGTTAAATTTAAATTTGTTCTTAAGTATAAATTTCATCAACCGATTATTCCTTTTAAACCTTCATAATCTTTTTATTTTTGCAAATAAGCATAAGTAGAGAAAACTGCATCTAGGAAAACGTGACTAAATGTCTGAACAGAAAAACTTAATAATGGTTTTTTCTATTTGAAACAGGAAATTCAAATTAAGGAAAATAATAATAAATAAAGCAAAAGCTCATAAAAATAATAATATTGCAGTTTAAAACACAGTTTGTGTGTGTGTGCTCTTTTTTAGCATTTTTGCCATAAATTTACATAAATTGTGTGCACGGCAGTTTATGAGTATTTGCAAAAGCGATTTAAAGGAATGGAAAGTATTTCCAAAGAAATAAAATATTCGAAAAGTTGTAAATTGAAACTAATTTTTAATATTGTAAAATTGTAATCGAATTTTTTTTTACTTTTTTTTAAATCGAGATTTTGTATTTAATTTTCAATATTCGAATATTTCTGTTAAATTTGCATGTTCGAAAATGTTAAACGTTTGTTTGAATGTTTAAAAAGTTTCACTGTAAGAAAATGTTTCCTGCAAAATTTTAAGTATTTGAAAATGTTTACTGTAAACACCAATATTTAAAAATTAAAAAAAAAATTAAAAATGTTGGAAAATGTATACGAAGTTTTCAATACAAAATAATGTTTATCAATTTGTTTGCCTTTAAAGATATACAAATTTTAATGTTTAAAAGTTTTTAACAAACAAAACGATAGTGAGTTGTAATTTAAAAGAAATTTGGATTTAAAATCTTTTTTAAGGATAATTAAGTTTAAAAACTTTTAATACAAATTTTTTTTTAACATCTTAATTACTTTTTTAGAAACACGGCACTTAATATGAAGAAAAAAACAAAATTTTTGTATTCGAAACAGTTTTTCAATAATCACAGTTTTATTAATTGTAAACTGTTATTTATAAAAATAAAACTGGTTCATACAGGGTTCATTAAAAAAATTTCCAAAGAAAATCCTTTTCACAAACCTGTTATAAACCTGTTTTATTTTTTACAAATAAGACCATAAGTATTTGAAAACTTAACCTATTTACCAAATTTTAAATATGACATAATTCTCATCAAGTTTAAAATACACTAAAACATTAAACGATTTGTCTATTTTCGAAGATTTTCATTAAACTTGAAATAATTGTAAACTTTCCCTAACCAAATAATCGAAAATGTTTAAAAAAAAGCTTAAACAAGCTTTATCATTTTCGGATTATAAAAAACATAAGCTCGATGTCCTTTTTTGTATAAAATATTCTTTATTTTATTTCTACAATATTTCGTTATTCTTTGAAATGTATTGATTTTATCGTATACCTGAAATTTTATTCTAGTCGGACTAACCGTTTACAAAATCCAGAATTAATTTCATTTTCTGCTAAAATCTTCCACGCTGTATTGGAGAATTTTTATCAAAATTTTGGTATTTTAAAAATTAAGTAGCTAAAATTTTTATATAAAGAACAGCAAATATTTTAATCAATTTATTCCGAGTCAAATTTTCTTAGTTCGAAAAGCTTTTTGTATGGGCAGCATTTTGTCTAATGTTGTGTTTTAATAACCAAGATGCTTGTATCTAATTTGGAAACTTTGTCTCCTGCCATTCTTCAGATAAACATAAGAACAAAAAAAAAACAACAACAAGGGATTTTTGAGTTAAATTAGAGGCAGTATTGGTTTTTTGCTGATATCTCAGCCATTTGTGAATCGATCAGGCTAAATTTCAATTGGAAACAATTCCGGACTATATGTGACATAAATATATAACTACCAAGTCCCCATCGTAAAAGGGGTGTTCAGAAAGCCCATTTTAACGGACACACAGACAGACAGACATTGTTAAATCAGCTTTGCTTCTCATAAGGACCCAGAATAACTTAACCAATATTGTAGAAATTCGGTAAAGGGTACAAAAAAAGAAAATTTTAACAAAATATTCTATATTTGAAAATTTATAAAGCCATTTGATTCGAAAATTAATATAAAAATTTTCGATATATTCAGAAATTAAAAAAAAAATTAATGTTTACAAATTTATAAAAAACATATCGAGGCCTAACCGCGAAGATAACGTAAGCTCCAAGAATCAAGTTTTGCAGGGGAGTTTTTTTTTAATTTTATTTTATACAGATTTTGTATTCAATTTGTCGCTTACGATAAAATTGTTCTTGCTATATGTTACCATGACAATTTAGAAGATGATGCAAGTGTTGCCAATAAAGTCATTTAAACGAAAATTGGAAATGATGTCGCTTGCGTTATTTTCGTGGTTAGGGCTCGATATTAAGAAATTTTTTCATTAATTTTTTAACTTAAAATATTTTTTAAAAACAAACTTTACTATGTTCAAAATTTGCCACATATTTTTAATTTTCGAAATTCGAAAGTCCATTGTTTTAATATTTGAAAATTTACACAATTTTATATAATCGTATTTGTTTAAAGGTTCAGTTTAACATTTATCGTTTTTCGGTATTTTTTAATTTAAAAGTTTTAATTGCCTTCCGCTTCTGCCCATGTTTTTGTTTAAAACACTTTGTTCAAATGTTGTCTGGACAATTTTCAACTTGCTTTTTATTTTATTTCAAATATGTTTTTTCACTCTTTCTTTGCTTATAAGTGGCATAAAAATGGGTTAAACTGCAAATAATTTGTTTCTTATTTTAGCCAAATAGAAGAATAATTTATGGCTTAAATAAAAAACATTGGAAAATTAAAAAAAAATCAAAAAGAAAAATGATGTGCTTATATATTTGTTTTGTTATTTGTTCACAACGAATTATTTGTTAATGAAATTTAAGTTGTTAACAATTAATTTATAAAGAAACAAAATTAGAAAACGAGGGTGAAGTACCAAATTGAATGTACTAAATGTCCCAAAAAACCTCATAAATTGTATTTTACGTATTATAAAAAAAGTATATACATATTTAAAAAATTCTAATTTTAAGCGTACATTTTTTGTTGTTTTTTTAAACTTAACCAATTTAATTAAAACAAATATATTATAGTTTTCGCCTCATTCAATAGATTCCAAAATAAAATTAAATTTTTTAAAAGTTTTCTGTATTGAGCGTTACAATTTCCATCACGGCTGTTCAGTGAACGAAAAGAAAAGTCGACAAAAACTAAGTATAGGGGTTGAAAGCACTATAAATCTACTTTCTAAAAAAGAATAATTTTAAATAATCGTAAAAGCAAATTAGGAGTTATGACTTTTTTTCAATTTTGACGTGGTATCACACCAAAAATTTCAATATTTAAAATTTTAAAAAATAATTATTTTCAAAACTTTATAAATGACTGAATAACAGGTTAAATCTTCTTTAAAAAAACTAATTTTTATCAAAATCAACAATTGTAACTTTTAATAATTAAACGTATCACAATGCGATCTATCTAATACTTTCTTGTTATATTTAAAAACTACAGTAAACATTTTTTATATAAATCTGGTATTTCTTAACGAATTATCCTATCGGAATAAAATTTAGTGCTTAGGAGCGGAGCAATTAAGTCCCATTTATATTTGCTTAACTTTCCTAACCTCCCTCGTCTAAGCAATTACCAACAAATCATTTATTACAAGCAAACCAACTGTAAAAAAATTGTTTGGCGTTAATGAAAAAACCAGCCATTTACGAAATACTTTTTTATAATTATTATTTTTAGTTATTGTTGACAATTAATTTAAACAATTTGTCATTGTAGTTGAATTTTTTCCAATAAATTATACAAAATTATGCGGTATTATGGCTGCTGTTTTGCTTTTTAAGGTTTTTAAATAGTTTGTTTGTGTCTTTTTTTAGTACTTTTTCGTCAAATGTCAATGTGAGAAAAGCAAAGTTGTTGTTAAAAAAAAAATAATAATAATTTATTGCAAAAGGAAGAATCGTTTGTTTTGTTTTATAAATAAGATTTTAAAGCACGTTTTAAAAAAAAACTACAAAGGCAGTCAGCCATGTTCTGGCAATCGAAATAGAGAGAAATTAAAATCGATTAATATTTTCAATTAAATTTTCTTGAAAATGGCAGTATTTTTTCTGATTTTTGACAAGTTCTGGTAAAGAAAAGGTTTTCATAAATATGGATTTATTTATGTTTATTAACTTCATTAAAGTCGGGTTGGAAGTTTGTGAGAGACAGAAATTTCCCCCTCGTGATCCTACGATTCGGCCAATTTTCAATAGCTTGGGCCAATAAGAACCTTTGTCCCCAATTTAATCACAAGGTTACATGGGCAGCCAGCCGTTCGGATGGACATCGTTAGTTAGTTCGACTCAGAAAGTGATTCTGAGGCGATCGGTAGGTGTATGACCAATATTTTAAGTTGTTACACACATCAGCATAAATGCATAATACCCTCTTCACTCTTGTGGTGTGGGTATAATAATGAAAATTCAGTAAAAGGATTTGAAAACACTAATAAATATTTGAAACTTTTTAAATATTTACCGCCGTGTTCATAAACGGTTATTAAATTCAACAATTTTTTATAGAAAATTTGTTTTGAAAACCTTTTTGAAATTTAAAATTTTTTTGAATACAGGCATTACATTTTGAATACCTAAATTAAGGAAAAAGAAAATTAAAATTTCGTAGCAGAGTTTAAATATTTCAATTTTTCGAAAGAAGTAAAAGTGCTTTATTTGGCTGTGGTGAATCTCCAATACCCTTCCCCTAACGCAATACAGCATCTTAGACCACTAACCCACTAAGACAAATTTTAAAACCAAATTCAAAAAACAATATGGGGTGGTGTGACAAGGTGTGTTAATGTTAGGGTGTAATTTTTCCTATAGCCCTTGGTTATTTTTATAACTGTCAGGGTTTCAGCTGGTAACTTAGGCGTTCAAAGGAACTGCCGAATTATCTGAGGCTTGCAATCAAAAACACACGGCAAGTTGTTTAGCGCAGTATGACAGTTCGTTTGACAGCTCACCTTTTCGTAAGTTTTATCGGGCCAGGTAGGATGAACTTGCCTTTAATTTATCGTTCACTTTAGGTTTAAGTAAAGTTGTAATAATGAACTAAAACTTATTACAATTCCGATAAAATCCTACCTTTAACTAACTCTCAAAAGTGAAACAGATCAGAGTATGTAAAGAGAATCAAACCCGCAAGCATCGCATTCTCGTTTAAAAAATTTTCACATTTTCATTATGGTTTCTTTGGCAGACCTAAAATTTTCTCAATTTTTGCAATTTTGTTTCAAATTATGAGTTTATGAGTATTTGCAAAAGCGATTTAAAGGAGTGGAAAGTATTTCCAAGGAAATAAAATATTCGAAAAGTTGTAAATTGAAACTAATTTTTCATATTGTAAAATTGTAATCGAATTTTCTTTTACTTTTTTTTTAAACCGAGATTTTGTATTTAATTTTCAATATTTGAATATTTCTGTTAAATTTTAAAATGTTTTCTGTAAATACATACCAATATTTAAAAATTTCGAAAATGTTTACGAAGTTTTCAATACTTAATAATGTTTATCAATTTGTTTGTCTTTAAAGATATACAAAATTTTAATGTTTAAAAGTTTTTAGCAAACAAAACGATAGTGAGTTGTCATTTAAAAGAAAATTGGATTTAGAATCTATTTTATGGATAATTTTTATGGAAATTAAGTTTAAAAACTTTTAATAAAAAAATTTATTTAACAACTAAAATATTTTTTTAGAAGCACGGCACTTAATATGAAGAAAAAAACGACATTTTTAGTATTCGAAACTGTTTTTCAATAATCACATTTTAATAAATTGTAAACTGTTATTTATAAAAATAAAACTGGTTATAAACCTGTTTTATTTTTTACAAATAAGACCATAAGTATTTGAAAACTTAACCTATTTACCAAATTTTAAATATGACATAATTCTCATCAAGTTTAAAATACACTAAAACATTAAACGATTTGTCTATTTTCGAAGATTTTCATTAAACTTGAAATAATTGTAAACTTTCCCTAACCAAATAATCGAAAATGTTTAAAAAAAAAGCTTAAACAAGCTTTATCATTTTCGGATTATAAAAAACATAAGCTCGATGTCCTTTTTTGTATAAAATATTCTTTATTTTATTTCTACAATATTTCGTTATTCTTTGAAATGTATTGATTTTGTCGTATACCTGAAATTTTATTCTAGTCGGACTAACCGTTTACAAAATCCAGAATTAATTTCATTTTCTGCTAAAATCTTCCACGCTGTATTGGAGAATTTTTATCAAAATTTTGGTATTTTAAAAATTAAGTAGCTAAAATTTTTATATAAAGAACAGCAAATATTTTAATCAATTTATTCCGAGTCAAATTTTCTTAGTTCGAAAAGCTTTTTGTATGGGCAGCATTTTGTCTAATGTTGTGTTTTAATAACCAAGATGCTTGTATCTAATTTGGAAACTTTGTCTCCTGCCATTCTTCAGATAAACATAAGAACAAAAAAAAAACAACAACAAGGGATTTTTGAGTTAAATTAGAGGCAGTATTGGTTTTTTGCTGATATCTCAGCCATTTGTGAACCGATCAGGCTAAATTTCAATTGGAAACAATTCCGGACTATATGTGACATAAATATATAACTACCAAGTCCCCATCGTAAAAGGGGTGTTCAGAAAGCCCATTTTAACGGACACACAGACAGACAGACATTGTTAAATCAGCTTTGCTTCTCATAAGGACCCAGAATAACTTAACCAATATTGTAGAAATTCGGTAAAGGGTACAAAAAAAGAAAATTTTAACAAAATATTCTATATTTGAAAATTTATAAAGCCATTTGATTCGAAAATTAATATAAAAATTTTCGATATATTCAGAAATTAAAAAAAAAATTAATGTTTACAAATTTATAAAAAACATATCGAGGCCTAACCGCGAAGATAACGTAAGCTCCAAGAATCAAGTTTTGCAGGGGAGTTTTTTTTTAATTTTATTTTATACAGATTTTGTATTCAATTTGTCGCTTACGATAAAATTGTTCTTGCTATATGTTACCATGACAATTTAGAAGATGATGCAAGTGTTGCCAATAAAGTCATTTAAACGAAAATTGGAAATGATGTCGCTTGCGTTATTTTCGTGGTTAGGGCTCGATATTAAGAAATTTTTTCATTAATTTTTTAACTTAAAATATTTTTTAAAAACAAACTTTACTATGTTCAAAATTTGCCACATATTTTTAATTTTCGAAATTCGAAAGTCCATTGTTTTAATATTTGAAAATTTACACAATTTTATATAATCGTATTTGTTTAAAGGTTCAGTTTAACATTTATCGTTTTTCGGTATTTTTTAATTTAAAAGTTTTAATTGCCTTCCGCTTCTGTCCATGTTTTTGTTTAAAACTCTTTGTTCAAATGTTGTCTGGACAATTTTCAACTTGCTTTTTATTTTATTTCAAATATGTTTTTTCACTCTTTCTTTGCTTATAAGTGGCATAAAAATGGGTTAAACTGCAAATAATTTGTTTCTTATTTTAGCCAAATAGAAGAATAATTTATGGCTTAAATAAAAAACATTGGAAAATTAAAAAAAAACTCAAAAAGAAAAATGATGTGCTTAAATATTTGTTTTGTTATTTGTTCACAACGAATTATTTGTTAATGAAATATTTAAGTTGTTAACAATTAATTTATAAAGAAACAAAATTAGAAAACGAGGGTGAAGTACCAAATTGAATGTACTAAATGTCCCAAAAAACCTCATAAATTGTATTTTACGATTTATAAAAAAAGTATATATTTAAAAAATTCTAATTTTAAGCGTACATTTTTTGTTGTTTTTTTAAACTTAACCAATTTAATTAAAACAAATATATTATAGTTTTCGCCTCATTCAATAGATTCCAAAATAAAATTAAATTTTTTAATTTTTTAAAAGTTTTCTGTATTGAGCGTTACAATTTCCATCGCGGCTGTTCAGTGAACGAAAAGAAAAGTCGACAAAAACTAAGTATAGGGGTTGAAAGCACTATAAATCTACTTTCTAAAAAAGAATAATTTTAAATAATCGTAAAAGCAAATTAGGAGTTATGACTTTTTTTCAATTTTGACGTGGTATCACACCAAAAATTTCAATATTTAAAATTTTAAAAAATAATTATTTTCAAAACTTTATAAATGACTGAATAACAGGTTAAATCTTCTTTAAAAAAACTAATTTTTATCAAAATCAACAATTGTAACTTTTAATAATTAAACGTATCACAATGCGATCTATCTAATACTTTCTTGTTATATTTAAAAACTACAGTAAACATTTTTTATATAAATCTGGTATTTCTTAACGAATTATCCTATCGGAATAAAATTTAGTGCTTAGGAGCGGAGCAATTAAGTCCCATTTATATTTGCTTAACTTTCCTAACCTCCCTCGTCTAAGCAATTACCAACAAATCATTTATTACAAGCAAACCAACTGTAAAAAAATTGTTTGGCGTTAATGAAAAAACCAGCCATTTACGAAATACTTTTTTATAATTATTATTTTTAGTTATTGTTGACAATTAATTTAAACAATTTGTCATTGTAGTTGAATTTTTTCCAATAAATTATACAAAATTATGCGGTATTATGGCTGCTGTTTTGCTTTTTAAGGTTTTTAAATAGTTTGTTTGTGTCTTTTTTTAGTACTTTTTCGTCAAATGTCAATGTGAGAAAAGCAAAGTTGTTGTTAAAAAAAAAATAATAATAATTTATTGCAAAAGGAAGAATCGTTTGTTTTGTTTTATAAATAAGATTTTAAAGCACGTTTTAAAAAAAAACTACAAAGGCAGTCAGCCATGTTCTGGCAATCGAAATAGAGAGAAATTAAAATCGATTAATATTTTCAATTAAATTTTCTTGAAAATGGCAGTATTTTTTCTGATTTTTGACAAGTTCTGGTAAAGAAAAGGTTTTCATAAATATGGATTTATTTATGTTTATTAACTTCATTAAAGTCGGGTTGGAAGTTTGTGAGAGACAGAAATTTCCCCCTCGTGATCCTACGATTCGGCCAATTTTCAATAGCTTGGGCCAATAAGAACCTTTGTCCCCAATTTAATCACAAGGTTACATGGGCAGCCAGCCGTTCGGATGGACATCGTTAGTTAGTTCGACTCAGAAAGTGATTCTGAGGCGATCGGTAGGTGTATGACCAATATTTTAAGTTGTTACACACATCAGCATAAATGCATAATACCCTCTTCACTCTTGTGGTGTGGGTATAATAATGAAAATTCAGTAAAAGGATTTGAAAACACTAATAAATATTTGAAACTTTTTAAATATTTACCGCCGTGTTCATAAACGGTTATTAAATTCAACAATTTTTTATAGAAAATTTGTTTTGAAAACCTTTTTGAAATTTAAAATTTTTTTGAATACAGGCATTACATTTTGAATACCTAAATTAAGGAAAAAGAAAATTAAAATTTCGTAGCAGAGTTTAAATATTTCAATTTTTCGAAAGAAGTAAAAGTGCTTTATTTGGCTGTGGTGAATCTCCAATACCCTTCCCCTAACGCAATACAGCATCTTAGACCACTAACCCACTAAGACAAATTTTAAAACCAAATTCAAAAAACAATATGGGGTGGTGTGACAAGGTGTGTTAATGTTAGGGTGTAATTTTTCCTATAGCCCTTGGTTATTTTTATAACTGTCAGGGTTTCAGCTGGTAACTTAGGCGTTCAAAGGAACTGCCGAATTATCTGAGGCTTGCAATCAAAAACACACGGCAAGTTGTTTAGCGCAGTATGACAGTTCGTTTGACAGCTCACCTTTTCGTAAGTTTTATCGGGCCAGGTAGGATGAACTTGCCTTTAATTTATCGTTCACTTTAGGTTTAAGTAAAGTTGTAATAATGAACTAAAACTTATTACAATTCCGATAAAATCCTACCTTTAACTAACTCTCAAAAGTGAAACAGATCAGAGTATGTAAAGAGAATCAAACCCGCAAGCATCGCATTCTCGTTTAAAAAATTTTCACATTTTCATTATGGTTTCTTTGGCAGACCTAAAATTTTCTCAATTTTTGCAATTTTGTTTCAAATTATGAGTTTATGAGTATTTGCAAAAGCGATTTAAAGGAGTGGAAAGTATTTCCAAGGAAATAAAATATTCGAAAAGTTGTAAATTGAAACTAATTTTTCATATTGTAAAATTGTAATCGAATTTTCTTTTACTTTTTTTTTAAACCGAGATTTTGTATTTAATTTTCAATATTTGAATATTTCTGTTAAATTTTAAAATGTTTTCTGTAAATACATACCAATATTTAAAAATTTCGAAAATGTTTACGAAGTTTTCAATACTTAATAATGTTTATCAATTTGTTTGTCTTTAAAGATATACAAAATTTTAATGTTTAAAAGTTTTTAGCAAACAAAACGATAGTGAGTTGTCATTTAAAAGAAAATTGGATTTAGAATCTATTTTATGGATAATTTTTATGGAAATTAAGTTTAAAAACTTTTAATAAAAAAATTTATTTAACAACTAAAATATTTTTTTAGAAGCACGGCACTTAATATGAAGAAAAAAACGACATTTTTAGTATTCGAAACTGTTTTTCAATAATCACATTTTAATAAATTGTAAACTGTTATTTATAAAAATAAAACTGGTTATAAACCTGTTTTATTTTTTACAAATAAGACCATAAGTATTTGAAAACTTAACCTATTTACCAAATTTTAAATATGACATAATTCTCATCAAGTTTAAAATACACTAAAACATTAAACGATTTGTCTATTTTCGAAGATTTTCATTAAACTTGAAATAATTGTAAACTTTCCCTAACCAAATAATCGAAAATGTTTAAAAAAAAAGCTTAAACAAGCTTTATCATTTTCGGATTATAAAAAACATAAGCTCGATGTCCTTTTTTGTATAAAATATTCTTTATTTTATTTCTACAATATTTCGTTATTCTTTGAAATGTATTGATTTTGTCGTATACCTGAAATTTTATTCTAGTCGGACTAACCGTTTACAAAATCCAGAATTAATTTCATTTTCTGCTAAAATCTTCCACGCTGTATTGGAGAATTTTTATCAAAATTTTGGTATTTTAAAAATTAAGTAGCTAAAATTTTTATATAAAGAACAGCAAATATTTTAATCAATTTATTCCGAGTCAAATTTTCTTAGTTCGAAAAGCTTTTTGTATGGGCAGCATTTTGTCTAATGTTGTGTTTTAATAACCAAGATGCTTGTATCTAATTTGGAAACTTTGTCTCCTGCCATTCTTCAGATAAACATAAGAACAAAAAAAAAACAACAACAAGGGATTTTTGAGTTAAATTAGAGGCAGTATTGGTTTTTTGCTGATATCTCAGCCATTTGTGAACCGATCAGGCTAAATTTCAATTGGAAACAATTCCGGACTATATGTGACATAAATATATAACTACCAAGTCCCCATCGTAAAAGGGGTGTTCAGAAAGCCCATTTTAACGGACACACAGACAGACAGACATTGTTAAATCAGCTTTGCTTCTCATAAGGACCCAGAATAACTTAACCAATATTGTAGAAATTCGGTAAAGGGTACAAAAAAAGAAAATTTTAACAAAATATTCTATATTTGAAAATTTATAAAGCCATTTGATTCGAAAATTAATATAAAAATTTTCGATATATTCAGAAATTAAAAAAAAAATTAATGTTTACAAATTTATAAAAAACATATCGAGGCCTAACCGCGAAGATAACGTAAGCTCCAAGAATCAAGTTTTGCAGGGGAGTTTTTTTTTAATTTTATTTTATACAGATTTTGTATTCAATTTGTCGCTTACGATAAAATTGTTCTTGCTATATGTTACCATGACAATTTAGAAGATGATGCAAGTGTTGCCAATAAAGTCATTTAAACGAAAATTGGAAATGATGTCGCTTGCGTTATTTTCGTGGTTAGGGCTCGATATTAAGAAATTTTTTCATTAATTTTTTAACTTAAAATATTTTTTAAAAACAAACTTTACTATGTTCAAAATTTGCCACATATTTTTAATTTTCGAAATTCGAAAGTCCATTGTTTTAATATTTGAAAATTTACACAATTTTATATAATCGTATTTGTTTAAAGGTTCAGTTTAACATTTATCGTTTTTCGGTATTTTTTAATTTAAAAGTTTTAATTGCCTTCCGCTTCTGTCCATGTTTTTGTTTAAAACTCTTTGTTCAAATGTTGTCTGGACAATTTTCAACTTGCTTTTTATTTTATTTCAAATATGTTTTTTCACTCTTTCTTTGCTTATAAGTGGCATAAAAATGGGTTAAACTGCAAATAATTTGTTTCTTATTTTAGCCAAATAGAAGAATAATTTATGGCTTAAATAAAAAACATTGGAAAATTAAAAAAAAACTCAAAAAGAAAAATGATGTGCTTAAATATTTGTTTTGTTATTTGTTCACAACGAATTATTTGTTAATGAAATATTTAAGTTGTTAACAATTAATTTATAAAGAAACAAAATTAGAAAACGAGGGTGAAGTACCAAATTGAATGTACTAAATGTCCCAAAAAACCTCATAAATTGTATTTTACGATTTATAAAAAAAGTATATATTTAAAAAATTCTAATTTTAAGCGTACATTTTTTGTTGTTTTTTTAAACTTAACCAATTTAATTAAAACAAATATATTATAGTTTTCGCCTCATTCAATAGATTCCAAAATAAAATTAAATTTTTTAATTTTTTAAAAGTTTTCTGTATTGAGCGTTACAATTTCCATCGCGGCTGTTCAGTGAACGAAAAGAAAAGTCGACAAAAACTAAGTATAGGGGTTGAAAGCACTATAAATCTACTTTCTAAAAAAGAATAATTTTAAATAATCGTAAAAGCAAATTAGGAGTTATGACTTTTTTTCAATTTTGACGTGGTATCACACCAAAAATTTCAATATTTAAAATTTTAAAAAATAATTATTTTCAAAACTTTATAAATGACTGAATAACAGGTTAAATCTTCTTTAAAAAAACTAATTTTTATCAAAATCAACAATTGTAACTTTTAATAATTAAACGTATCACAATGCGATCTATCTAATACTTTCTTGTTATATTTAAAAACTACAGTAAACATTTTTTATATAAATCTGGTATTTCTTAACGAATTATCCTATCGGAATAAAATTTAGTGCTTAGGAGCGGAGCAATTAAGTCCCATTTATATTTGCTTAACTTTCCTAACCTCCCTCGTCTAAGCAATTACCAACAAATCATTTATTACAAGCAAACCAACTGTAAAAAAATTGTTTGGCGTTAATGAAAAAACCAGCCATTTACGAAATACTTTTTTATAATTATTATTTTTAGTTATTGTTGACAATTAATTTAAACAATTTGTCATTGTAGTTGAATTTTTTCCAATAAATTATACAAAATTATGCGGTATTATGGCTGCTGTTTTGCTTTTTAAGGTTTTTAAATAGTTTGTTTGTGTTTTTTTTTAGTACTTTTTCGTCAAATGTCAATGTGAGAAAAACAAAGTTGTTGTTAAAAAAAAAATAATAATAATTTATTGCAAAAGGAAGAATCGTTTGTTTTGTTTTATAAATAAGATTTTAAATCACGTTTTAAAAAAAAACTACAAAGGCAGTCAGCCATGTTCTGGCAATCGAAATAGAGAGAAATTAAAATCGATTAATATTTTCAATTAAATTTTCTTGAAAATGGCAGTAGTTTTTCTGATTTTTAGACAAGATAAGGTTTATCTTAAGTACAAAGTATATTTTTATAAATATGGATTTATTTATGTTTATTAACTTCATTAAAGTCGGGTTGGAAGTTTGTGAGAGACAGAAATTCCCCCCTCGTGATCCTACGATTCGGCCAATTTTCAATAGGCTTGGGCCAATAAGAACCTTTGTCCCCAATTTAATCACAAGGTTACATGGGCAGCCAGCCGTTCGGATGGACATCGTTAGTTAGTTCGACTCAGAAAGTGATTCTGAGGCGATCGGTAGGTGTATGACCAATATTTTAAGTTGTTACACACATCAGCATAAATGCATAATACCCTCTTCACTCTTGTGGTGTGGGTATAATAATGAAAATTCAGTAAAAGGATTTGAAAACACTAATAAATATTTGAAACTTTTTAAATATTTACCGCCGTGTTCATAAACGGTTATTAAATTCAACAATTTTTTATAGAAAATTTGTTTTGAAAACCTTTTTGAAATTTAAAATTTTTTTGAATACAGGCATTACATTTTGAATACCTAAATTAAGGAAAAAGAAAATTAAAATTTCGTAGCAGAGTTTAAATATTTCAATTTTTCGAAAGAAGTAAAAGTGCTTTATTTGGCTGTGGTGAATCTCCAATACCCTTCCCCTAACGCAATACAGCGTCTTAGACCACTAACGCACTAAGACAAATTTTAAAACAAAATTAAAAAAACAATATGGGGTGGTGTGACAAGGTGTGTTAATGTTAGGGTGTAATTTTTCCTATAGCCCTTGGTTATTTTTATAGCTGTCAGGGTTTCAGCTGGTAACTTAGGCGTTCAAAGGAACTGCCGAATTATCTGAGGCTTGCAATCAAAAACACACGGCAAGTTGTTTAGCGCAGTATGACAGTTCGTTTGACAGCTCACCTTTTCGTAAGTTTTATCGGGCCAGGTAGGATGAACTTGCCTTTAATTTATCGTTCACTTTAGGTTTAAGTAAAGTTGTAATAATGAACTAAAACTTATTACAATTCCGATAAAATCCTACCTTTAACTAACTCTCAAAAGTGAAACAGACCAGAGTATGTAAAGAGAATCAAACCCGCAAGCATCGCATTCTCGTTTAAAAAATTTTCACATTTTCATTATGGTTTCTTTGGCAGACCTAAAATTTTTCTCAATTTTTGCAATTTTGTTTCAAATTATTGATATTCGATACTTTTAATATTTAAATTTTCAAAGTTTCCCGTATCTTAGCTTTTATTTTGAACTATCAATCTGAATTTTTTTCTTTAAACTTTTTAATTTTAAAAATGTTGTTCTAAATTTTTAATTATTTGAACTTTTAAAATGAAATTCAAAGTTTAAATACAAAATTCAAAGTTTAATACTTTTTTGTGCCAAATATTTGTCCAATTCACAACGTCCGTCATATCAGGGCTGCCAGGGGATTAGGGATTTTTAAAAAAAAATCGGGGATTTTTTTTGGGTATTTTACACATTTTTAATACATCGTATTTGACCTTTTTTTTGTTACGCTTATTTTTCTTTGTTTCGTATATAAAATATCAAAAAAGTAGCAAAACTTATCTTAGTCTTATCAACAACGAATACGGTGTAAAGAGTCCTAATTAATATTACCATTTTTGATGAGTGTGTAACTTAATAAACTTATGTTATTATTATTTTTGAGTGAGTGTTTTGAAAAAGAATAATTTAAAAAAGAATCCCAAACTGTTGACAACACACACAATTTTTGATTTTTTTAAGACAATTTTTAAGCAAATATGTACGGATTTAAAAAAACATGCCGAAGCCAGTCGCTACAAACAAAATAATTTTTATAACTAAAAATTTTTATTTTGGGGACAAGGATAAAAGTACCTGGCAGCCCTGCGTCGTATGTCTTATCGTTTAAAAAAATACGAGTTTTGTTTAGGCACTTGCGAACAGACAAATTTGTTGGATCGTTACTTTATTGTATTGCTTAATGTCAAAAATGGAACGTGTCAATTCAATGTACATAGTCAATTCACTTTGAGTAAATTATTTAAGAAAATCAACAAATTTCTTTCTACCAAATAATAAAAATAAAACTAAACAGTAATATTAAAATAATTCGAACAGTATAATATTTCAGTGTATGCTCTGAAATCGACTAGAACTCTACTAGATTGGTTGTGAACTATAAATAGAAGCCAAATCATAAATGTTGCGCTTAGTTTATTTTAAAACATTAATGGCTAATAAATCACTGATGGTTTAAACGCCGTTTTAGCTCAAATAAACTTGAATTTATAAGCAGTTTAAGCTCAACTACTACAAATCAGTTATATGTTGTTAAAAAAATAACATGTGGCAACACTACGATAAATCTAATAAAATTTATATGGTCTGTATTGGTAGTTTATACGCCCAATTTTATGCGTTTAAAGATGGTTGATATGTTTGGTGATTTATAGATTTGTTGGTTTAAAGACATTTTAAACCAAAAGGAGAGTTTAACCTCCTCTGATTTCTTAGCCCTAAACCGTTCAATTAGTTACTAACAACAGAGGATACATTTTCTGAACATTATAATTAATTTCACTAAAGTTTGTTAAGTTGAATAAGTGTGTAATTATTTTGATTTGCAATTAAAAGAACTCAACGGTTTATTATAAAGGGAATATTTCGAAACGCGTTTTATGAAGTGAAAACGTAACAATATGTTAATCATGAAGGCCCGTTTCCACAACTTACCGATAGCTAAAAGTAGACTTTAACCGGCATTGTAAAAAGTGTCCCATTATTAAAACTTTACTTTAACGTAAAGTGAGCGACAAAGTAAATTACTCCTACATGGCAGGTTAAAGTAAAGTTGTAATAATGGTACACTTTTTATACGGCCGATAAAATCCTATCTAAAAAGACTTTTAGTAATTCACCAAACAAATCGAACATTTCCAGGCCTGTGCCCGTGTTCTGTAACTCTCGCGTTGAGAAACTTTTCGATTGAAATGTGTGAAATGAAACAAAAATGACATATATTGAAACAAACAGCTGTTTTTCGCACTAAACTGTGTCCGTAATTTTATTGGCGAGCTCTAGCTGTCACGTAAGTAAATTTCTCGCCAATTTACAGAAAAAGTGTGTCTGTAACATTTTTGTGAGAAAAGTTCCCGCTTTGAACTGTCAAACAAACTCACTTATAAAAATGGGGCGAGAAAAAATTTTAACACTAAAAAACAATTAAAAATGCAAAACACAAAGAATAATAATAATAATATTTTGTTCTTGGCACATTTTTTATTTTTTTTTATTCTTTTACTTTTAACATTTTTATAAAATATACGAATATTTTCAAAGCTCGTTTGCAAACAACAAACATTAAAGTCGCACTTTACATTATTTGGTATGGCCAACGGTTGTATTTTCACCGCCGTCGTTGAAAAACTTTTCACTTTAGTAAATTTTAGTCGCCGTTAAAGATATGTATTACTGGCGTTCTCACCGTCTGCAATGTCACATCGGCTTCGAGTGCAATGTTATGACATTTATAACGTAACGACGTAATCTCTTTTGATAGTTTTCGACATGTGTTACAGACACACTTTTTTCTCACTTTTCGAGAAACGATGGAATATTTTGTTTCACTTCTTTTCGATGCGGGAAGTTCTCACTATAGTTACAGAACATGGGTACTGGTATATATACAACTTTTTTCAGAAGATATAACAATCAATCGTATAATTATACCACACTTTTGAATGTGGTTACCAATAAAAACAAACCACAACATTGTATAATTATAAGTAAATACAACAAATACGACAATAACGCGAGCTTGTGAATTGGACAATTGCAAATAACAAAATTTTTCGATATTTTCCGTTTAATATATATTGAATCTTATTATTCGATAATTTTTTCAAATTTCCAATAAAATTTTTTTTACATAATTAAAATATTCGAAAATTGTTGATGAATTTTTTACATCCGAAACTTTTTTATAAGTAAATTAGAAAAAATTGATAACTATCGGAAAGTTTTTTAAAATAGATTGTTTGTATTTTAAAATGTCAGAATTTTTTTGAATTGAAATTATGTTGTTATATTTCGAAACTGATTTGAATTTCGCACTAAAAATGATTTTATAATAACTTTTCTTTAGTTTTAATTTTTTTTTTTTTTTTTTTTTTGTTTAACCTCCATTACAATTATTTTGCTTACCACAATTCTCAGATAATTTTCATAGAGATTTTGTTTAAAACATACCTGCAAAGAAAATAAAAAGTTTAAATTAGTATTTTATAAAGTAAAAAAATGTTTCCTTTAATTATATAAAAAATGGTTTGAAAAAAAATCTCATTTAGTTCAACTCTTAATTCTTGTTCCCTTTCGATCCCTGTAATTATTGAATCACATGTCAAAAACTGCTAATTATCTCTAAGGAAACATGACCAGAGAAGAAGAAGAAGAACTTGTAAAACATTATTTTATACTCATGACCAAGAGCAAAGTCATCCAGCTTAAAAGAAAATTAAAATAAAAATACACTTTAAAGAAGAAAAAAAATTTTGTAAAATTGACGACTACAATCACGTAAATTACAATGACGGCAAGACATGAAAAGGTTTCGCATGGTAAAATAAATGCTAAGGGATCAAGGTGATGAAGAAAGGTATTAAAAAATCGACTTAGAATTAAAAAAACATTTAATTATGATGTTAAAAAAGGAAGCTATCTTAACCAATAAAGGATGATTTTTTTTGTACTATAAGCAGTGTTTTTTTTTATATGGTAAAATTCGGACATTTATGTATTGTGATTACTTAATTTACACAACTCAAACAAATGTTCAAGCATTTGAGCCCATGTCTCGGCAATGGCCCGCAATGGCCTTCCAAATTTGTTGTTTCGTTCAAACAGGCTGGGTAAAGTTATAATTTTCTTCTGATAGGACAGAAATTTTTACAAAATATTTAAAATTTCAATGTTTTTCTAAGCTGCAAATTCCGTTTGACTTTCGAAAAAGTTCAGATATGCAAATTTTTAATAAAAAAAAGACTAAAATTTAACGTTAATAACGAAATTTTGCTTAAAATTGTCAATGCTTTTCATAAATTTTGTATCTAATAAGCTGTCGTAGATACAAGAAATTAAGGCTTTTTTAAGCCGGATACAACTTGCGAAAGGGTTTGTTGTCAAATGAGCTGGCATACTGGGCTCACTTTTTGACAGTTATGATAAGTCTGACTACACAGAAAAAATTATTTTTCGAATTCAAACAAAACATTTGTAGAATCAAAACATTTTTTGTCTGAAATCGGTCCTACAAACAAATTCGCAAATTCAAACAATTTATTTGCATTTTGTTTACTGAAAAAAAACACTGATTTTTTCAAACAAATAATTTACAGAATCAAGCAAAAAGTTTACTGAAATTCATATAAATTTCAAACAAATAATTTTGCTGAATCAAACAAAAATTTTTGCACAAGCAATGACGCGCACCCAAGCTATCACTGAAGATGAAGGCAGAAGTATAGTGGCTGGCGGCTGGCTTTGAGACACATTTTTTGTTGGAATAATTGTTAAACGAAGTCTTGTTTATACACACAATGTTTTTCTTCATCACTCACTGCTGTATCCTTTCCTTGGCTAAAGAAGTATAAATGTTACCAAAACCGGCAGCAGACCGACTCGATATGTTTTTCGTCATCATTTTATTTTTATATTTGATGCATTTAACTAAACAGTTTTCAAAAATTGAATACGGGATTTTGTTTTTCATTCTTTTTTACCATACTTTGAAACCAACCAAAAATTTATTTTGTTTCTTATAATGTTGTTGTTTCTGTTGTTTAAAAAGAATGAAACCTTTTTTTACCTGCTATTGCTTTCGTTTTTTTCTAGTAACCTCGTCGCGCTATTTTATCCTCTTTCTTCTTGTTGTACTTTTTTAAAGCGTCCAAAAATAGACTGTATGTGTTTTGTGTTGTTGTTCTTATATTTCACATAAAGAAGTGTTGCTTACGATCAAATAAAAAAATACAAAAAACGACAACATTAAAGAGCGTTAAATATTTCATACAAAATTATGAAAACTTGAAACCAATAGCGCGTATAAAATATAGTTTTGAATAGTTGTCAACATTTTTGTTGGTTAAATAAAAATCAAACAAAAATATTTATTGAATCAGTAAAAAAATTTGTAGAAATTAAAAAAAAAATCAAACAAGCGTTTGTTTGAAAATAATATGGCAATAATTTTTTCTGTGTAATTATTATCTTAGATTCACGATTAAACACCGCTTCAAAATTATTAAAATTTACTTTAAAAATCAGTCATCAATGTTTTATCGCCAAATTGTGTTCTATTTTTTGACTTAACGATGTGACTCTATTACATCCGGAAAAATGCAGAGTTTTGTGCGGTTTACACGCTGGTGGCATCAACGGATCTTATTAAATTAAGCCAAAGCTCGCGCCAAGGTCAATGGAGATCGTTTAATCACCATGATCAACAATTTTTTGTTTAAAAATACTGATGACATTGATTTGGAGAAATGGAACTGTTATTTAGCCTCCAAGGTTGTGCGATTGGACACCTTTCGACTATATTCTGTGTTATTACTTGAAGGTCACTTGTTTAAGCTGATAAACCAGCAACAATTAACGCTTTGAAGGCCAAAATGGTTCGTGTTATTCCTGACATATGGCCAGCAGCAATACTCTAAAACGTGGCCCAAAATTGGACGCTCAGAATGCGCTTCGTCAAGGTACGCTGCGTTGGCCGAAAACATTTTTAAATTTTAATGCCATGTATTTCGAGTGATCTTTCGAATAGAAAATTTTTTTGATTATAATTTAATTTCTGTCTTCTTACAAATTTTTCAAGTTCTATCGGTCTAAAGAAAACACCTCTACAATATTTCAGTAAAAGTTAAAAGTTAGTTAAAGAGTTTTAAAAATTTCAAGATTTAACCAGGGGTCTAATCACCGCATACGATATCGACCAAAATTGATCGAAATTATTTATTTTGGTATCATGACTCTCGATATCGAATGAAATTTATTGAATTTGAAATTATAGCATTCGATATCGAGTAACTCGACATTACATTTCTCGAGTTTTCATTTGATGCGTCAATGTCTTTCGTATGCAAAAACATTCGATAATTTATTCGATACGATATTATACGATAGTATCGAAAGCGCTGATTAGACCCCAGGTTAAAACTTCGTTCTATAGATCCCCTAAGGGGTCTGCACACGGTCAAAATCCTTGACATCACGGCGAATTAACTCATGTACTTGAGCCTGACGCAATATTTGCCGTCATATATAATACCTTCTAAAAGGCCTCTGTACTCCTTTTAGATATGCAAGGTCTGCTCGCTCCATTCCATACTCATATCCTTTTTTACACACGTTGTCATTGCGGAGTATGCCTTACGCTCTCGCTTCTTTAGTAGGTACATAAGAATGGTAACGGGATCAAAAAAATAATTATTTTGCTTGTGCAAAAAAAAAACATTATAAAAAAATGTTAATCCTTCTCTACTCCCTTCTCTTAGAAGCGAGTGTGGAAGGTGTATCTTATCTTTTCTACCAAAGCGCCGAGGCATTCTTTAGCAGTTAGAAAAGAATAGTAATTGAATCAAAAAATGTTTAAGCAGGCCTTCTGAGTCACAATTAAAAACACATTTTCACTAACACTACCATAACGCTTAATGGGACCGCGTACAGACCCCTTTAAGCTGATTGTAAATACATTTAAAACTTTTATTTAAAAAAGGGAGTTTCAATTAATATTTATTTATAATAAAATCTATTAAAATCACATTTATTTCTTTAATTTTAACAGTTGAACGACATAATAAGTTGTGTTTGAATTTTAATTAATTTCAATATTTTATTTAATCAAAATTCAGAAAATAAAATTTTACACACACGAAGCAAAAAGATTGTGAACGAACTTTTTTGTTTTCTGTTCCAAGAAATCCAAACTGTCCGTCCCCTTAAAATACACCAAAATTCTAAAAAGCTGTCGTGTGTTAAAATTAAGCAGAAACCACAAAAACCATAAAAATACTTTATCAAGCAAACAGCTGATCTGTTATGAAGGTCAGTTTCATTATTGACAAATTAAATAAATGTTAAAATAAAATTGACAATAAATTTTAAAACAACAAAAATTGGACTTAACGTTCATAATAAATTGTTGTTGGTTCTTTTAATAAATGAAATGTTAAAAAATATTAATAAACAAACCGGTTGATTTAAACTAAAATTTAATAAAAAATTAAAAACAGCCAATTATCACTTTAAACAGGCGGTATAAATAAAAATTTTTAATTAATAATTTACATATTTAATAAAATGTACAAGGAGTGTTAATTAAGTGCACTTTAATGTTGAACAATTAAAAAATAGGGAAGTTATTTTAAATTATAAAGAAAATCACTGTGTAATGTTGGCATTCATTTAATTGTGTAGTCAATTCACCATTGAATAATGTAAACCTGTATTTATACCCCCCCTCGTTCTCTCATTTACCCCTCTTCTACACTGCTAACATTGAGACAACATTTGAAGGGTTAATGTCATCATTATCAACATTTTGCTAATAAACATAATCGACCACCCAAAATTATATAAAAACAAGCAAGAGTTCTATGTTGGGCTTTGCCGAATTTTATATGCCCTTCTTTTCAATATTGAAAGTCATATTTTGTAGTTGTTCTACACTTTTCATCCCATCATATACAAAATAAGCCAGTAAACTTTTAAGGAATTACATTGTAATTACAAGGTAGGTCGTATGTAGAGAGAATATATGACGTGAAACATAATATTGTAACTTTTCTTTGGTTACCGTTTTTCTCTTAAAACCCTTAGTGATGAAACAGAATAACAGCTTGGCCGACGATGTCCATCGACTACAAGTAACTCGTTATCGTTCTCATGAGTGCCCCACCAACTATCGACTTGTCGGTCGTCAGATTATACGTTTCTTACGTAATTCATTTATTCAATAACGAAAATATTGTCACATCAAATAGTCCACAAATTAACCGCTAGTTTGAAAATAACAGTTGGCAAAACATTAAAATTAGGACATAAAAACACAGTTCTGCGCTACTTGATTTGCTGCAAATGACAAGAAATCAGTAAACATAAAATACTGCTTTCACCAACGCAATTTAGTAAAAAATATTTTATAAAACAATATAATTTAATTTAATTATAAAATAAATATTTAGTGTTGGTGTTTTAAGAAATAATTTCGTGCATTAAATTAATTAGCCAATTAGCTGTTTTTCGTTAAAAATGCAAGCAAGCGACATCGTTCGACATCGTGAGCTAGGCTCAAGGCGAATTCATACAAGGTGGTCTTATTTTGAAAACGGACACATCACTGTAAACTACTTTAACGTTGTGTCAACAAAATACAAGACTGCAGTAAACAAATTAGCTGTGCTTTAACACACAAACATTTAAATGCAAATGTCAACAAAAGTAACAGCATATCATTTTGACACATGGTTAGTTTTCAGCTGTTGATTACGTAGCAAGCTAAGACCACCTTGTATGAATTCGCCTTCGACAGGCTGTTACTCTTCAAATTCAGGCAAAATCTCTGTCAAATTTACAGAAGCTTCAAATGATCTCTCATTTTGTTTTTGCCATTTTTGATTTTTTTTGTTCTTAGTTTTCTGTTTACAAAATGTATAAAATTTAATAAAAGTATGGAAGCATTGTTGAGAGAGAATGATAGTTTATAAGTGAGAGGATAAAAATAAACGCTGTCAAAATAAAAAAGATTATATTTCACGAGGGCTTTCTACGGCAAATTTGTATGGAAAATGTGGTATCGACGCAGATCTGTTTTATCATTTATTCCGGTAGGACATTTGTGCGGGGACTAGGTTAAATAATAAACTTCCAAGCTAGTTTTAATTATAACAAAAACTTTGGCTTTATAAAATTATGAAGTCCAATTTGAAATACCTTATTCTTCTCTTATGGTCTCTATCGTGCTTAAAATAACTATTAAAGCAAGATGAAATAAAATGGCACTTTAGCTGATTTTTTAACCAAACAAATCTCATATGTACATAGAAAATAAATTTCATGAACGTGGCTTGCTAAAATGGGCCATATCGTACTAATTTGGGGAGACATTTGTATGGGGTCAGGTAAAATAATAGACCGATATGGCTCACTTGCAATATATCTTTAAGGTAAAAGTGAGAAAATAATACATAATAATAAATTATAAGAACACTTTTGGAAGCAGAGACAGTTGTTTTCTTTTATATCAGCCTTTAAGAAATTGATCTGACTAAACTACAAAGCAAACTTTCTCGTATTATAAGTGATAAAATAAATCTCGACCAACCCATTGCAGCCAGCACACGGACAGGCGTACAGACGGACATTTTTAAATCAACTCCGCTTCTAATAAGGAGTCAAAATATGTTTTTTTACTTTATAGGGTTCATAATCAATATTGCATAAATTACAGCCCCACGGGGTTTAATAGTTCACCTTTTGGGGTTGCATTCTCCGTGGCATAATCAGTCGAAGTCATACCTGGCATCCGAAAATTATTCAAAATGATAGGCCCCTGGAAGTCTTTGTGATGACTTGAGACCGAAAGCTCAACAGAGATCCAATATGCCTGGTACCACGGGAGTCATTAACCCCGGGAAGCAAGGCTACGGACTAATTGCTGTCTAAGGCAGCAGTTTACTTACTTTGGAAGGGGTGACTTCGTACTTGAGATAAGATCTGTGAGAGGCACGTTTTATGAGTATATTTGAAAAAAAAAACGGATTTCATTTTATTCTACTCCCTTTTAGGTACCAGAATCCACTCTTAACTCCAAACCCGTTTTTTGACACACGAGGTTGCTTTTCTCGGAGAAGGTCACGTACATAAATTAAAAATGTATAAAATCGCAAAAAAAAATTTCCCGAATTCTCTTTACATCCCCAAAAATTTCCGATCCCAAAATTACTTTATTTGCCCTTTTTTCTCGCATGAAATCCCCAACTTTGGGGATAAATCCCCAAGTCTGGCAGCCCTACAATTGAGTACCTTTACAGAACGTAAGAGAGAGAGAGAGAGAGCATGAATGTATGGCCTGTATCAGCGGCAGGGATGATAAAGTCAGTACAATTGTACTTTTTTCAGTACAATTTGCATTGCAAAAGTACTGGAGTACACCAATGACATATTTAGTACAATTTTAAAAAATTTCCAAATATCAGAAGAATTGCCAAAGATATTATGTCTACACAACATTCGTCGGCGAATAGGGAATGGAATTTTTCGTAGCAAAATATGATCAAAACAAAGCGAAGAAACCTACTTTTTGTGAATATTGCATCGAATTTAATTCAGACAAAATACATATATACTACAGTCTGATCAATCTTGTTCCTATAAATAAACGAAAACTTTTAAGCTTGATTTCTTAAAGTATTGGGAAACGGGGTATAGTGTGCCGCTACATGTTGCGACTTGTTGTACAATTCGATCAAGTTGTACAACATTTTGTTACGTTAGAGGTGTGGTTGTTCATCGGTTGAATAAAAAATCAGTTTGATTTGAGCTTTCAAATTGGTACGTCTGATGGCGATTTTTTTCCTTCGTTTTTAATTTTCATTCTAACGTTTTGAAAGCAGCAGCGTGCAAAGCAAACAATATTTTAAAAAACTAATACGAAATTCCAATGTACAATTTTAGTAGGTTAGGTTAGGTAGAAATGAAGATTTTAGTAAAGAATACAAAAACTGCCGGAACTATTATTTAATTTCTTTTCTTGCTCCTCTTCTTACTCCACTTCATTTATCGCCACTTGTGCTAAAAAATCGGTACTCATGTTGACTTTATAAAAATAATTTCTTAATAAAACTTACTGAAAAGTTGGTTAAAAAATTGTACATATGCTGCGAACGATCAACTGGTCTATTCAACTCAATTGTACGATCAGTTACAACCTGTAGAGATCGCATAAGGGCCCTTAGACAATATCTCTTGGGGTTATTACTGGGTGAAACGTATTTATACTCTATTCCACTTTGGCGCCCTATGCTCCAGTGGGAGTTATAGGAATATAAAAAAATACCCTGTTCCACTATCAACTTTAAAAAACCCAGATAAAAAAGCATCGTCTTAATTCTTTATTACGTATTAACTTAATGTTTTTTGTTAATTGCCAAAGATGTATTTTAAATACGTATGTATAAAAGTATAGTACAAGTGAATTTTAATGTACATACATATGTTCGTACTTTTTATGTAATTTTTATAATAAAACTAGTAAAAAATATTTTTGTACAATTAGGGTCAAAAAAGTACAAATTTTTACTTAATTAAGTACAATTTAGAAAATGTCATTTATCATCCCTGATCAGCGGTGCCAAATGATTTTGGTAAGTCTAAATTTACACGTTTCATCTTTTGATGCTCAACTTCTTTTCAATTCCCTTTTAAAGATGCCAATATAATCACACGCAGCAATCGGTTTCAACTTTTTTCGGTTCAAAACAACAACAATTTCATTAACAGCAAATCAAAGAGAAAAAGAAAAGAAAACAAATTACATGCAGCCATCGTTGTACATATACCAACGAATAAAAACATAAAGCGTACTGACCGAGTACAGGCATCTCCGTACTAACCCCCTTTCACCTTTCTTCTCTCACCTAAAAACATAAGAGTTGAGCATCAAAAGATGAAACGTGTGAAAGCAGACTAAGAAATCGGCATTATCAGCACTTTAATTTAAAAAAATCGACAAACCAAAAGTACCTATATTTTGAATACAAAAAAACAAGACAAAAAATAATAAAACAGAACCATTATTATAGATACATATGAGCTTGACATTTTTAATTAATAGTAAATTTTAATATCAGCATCAAAATAGTTTAAAATTTGAAATAATCTTTAGAATGCAGAATTCCTTCCTAAGATTAATTTTAAAGGGAACATCAAAATTTTGTTTTATTTAGTTGAGTTGGGTTAAAAAAAAGTTATCCACATTAGCGGAAGAATGTGAAAGTACCAATATTTGTTAAAAATGCTCCAGGAAAATTCTCACTTTTAAATCTGAGTTTATTTGTCAAAAAGTTTGTAAATTTACTTGACTTTCTTACAAAAGATTGGCAATCTTATGTACCTGCATCATCCTCAATTGCGATTTTTTGATTTAAATTGTTTTATTAAAAGTTAATATGAATTAAGCTTGCCACAAATTTTTTGTAAGTATCAATCTATTTCCAAACTCAAATATAAAGAACTTTTTATTTTTAAATTCAACTTTTCCTTCTTGTAGCTTTTGTCAAAAAAATGTTCGACTTTTTCTTTTGTTTTTTTCTTTACAATTGAAATATTTTCAAATAAAATGTGTGTGTGTATTGTATTAGACATACATAACAAACAAATCTAATCCTTTTTTTCTTAAGTAGAAGCGCTCAATTAAATTAACAGTTCTCTGTTTTTCATGAAACAAATATTTCAATGTTAGTCTGTGTTTATACGGTTCATTCTTTACTGAAAAGATTGCTACTTTATTGGCGAGAGGGGAGAGGGGAAAAGAAACGAGTACACACATGCCTGTACTGTCAGTACGCTTTGCTTTTACATTCGTTGTTTAATTTTGTTTTTGTTTTCAATATCAAAAAGCACACATGCATACGCACGACTATACAACATAAAAAACATGTCGTCAACATGACATGAATCATTTGAACGCCAATTCATGTTCAAAGAAGAAAAAGGAAGAATCTTTTCAGTAAAGAATGAACCGTCTAAACTCAGACTTACCCAAATTAATAAGTTGTATTAAATTCAACAAAAAGTTACCGTGTTTTAGAGGTTTATCAAAAAACCGGCAAAACGGCACTTTAATAATTTAGAGGCAAAAAATCGGCAAAATGCCGATAAATCGGCAAATATGGCAGGCCTGCCATGTATGCATATTAAGCCTTTACTTGTTTTTGTTCTTATTTCTTTTTCTTAGTTATGTTTATTATTGTTATTTTCTTTCTTAACGTATGCAAATAATGCAACACACTGTCAACATTTTTAAGACATGACGTTATTTTTAGTTAATAAAATTTATTATTATTTTTTGTGTTATTTTCTTTAAACTTTTGTGCATTTTTAGCGCGCGTTGGTTTTAATGTTTGAAAATATTCTCTTTGGGTTGGGTTTATGAGTTTAAGCTGCTTTTTTTATTGTGTTTATCATCGTTTAATTTTTATTTACATTTTGTGTCTTGAAAGATTCTAACAACACATGTATTTTTCTTTAATTCTGAATGCTTAAGAACATTTATTTTGTGTTATTACACAATAAACTTATTTTTAAATTAATTGTTTAATAGTTAGATAATAAAAAAAATAGCATTAATTATTTTTAAAAGTTGGGATTTAAGGTGCAAATTAATTGCATTAAAATTTATTATGGGAATAAATAATAAAACAAAAGCAAATAAATAATAGCAGTCAGGGTTGTAAAGAATTTTGAAATACACAGTCACGATAATAAAAAAAGGTAATTTTTAAAATATTTTAAAGTTTGACAATCTTTAATTTTGTATGCAATAAAATACACAGTCACGATAATAAAATAGGTAGTTTTTAAAATATTTTAAAGTTTGACAATCTTTAATTTTGTATGCAATAAACACACACACACACCCACATGTAGAATATCCAAACTTCTTTAAAGGGTCTGTACACGGTCTGCATTTCTACTTCTTGTTTGTAGGCATCGACAAGTTTATTTTAATGCTTTTCAGTCGAGAGATTTAGCAAGCGTAATAATATGTAAGATTTAGGGGCATTCGAATAAACCCCAATTATATCCCGTTTTACATGCCTGTTATAGCACAGTGTCTTAATGTACGAGTTGTAGACTTTAATTGCTGTAAAACCTGTTAACACAAAGAAACAATTACTGCACCAACTAAACAGAATGGTTGACTAAGATTTATTAATAGGCCTGTTTACGAATCCAGGCTGTCTTTAGGACGTTTCACTAACGTTATTATTAAATTTGCTTAATGTATCGATTGGTTTATGCGGAAAAACACGATTACTAGGGAAAATTTGGAAGGGGTCCTATTAACACTTATCGAGTGAACTTGTTTAAAAAATATTACAAATGAAAACTTTCAAAACCAAAATTCACAAAAAAAAAAAAAAAAAATTGGGTTCAATTAAAAAACTAGGATATTAATTAAAAAATTAATAAAAATTTACATTAGTAAACAAATGTATAGTATCAATTAAATGTTTTTTTGGAATCAACAAGATTTTCTACAGTATTGTTGTTAATGTAAGTAGGGATGTATACGTTTCATTCACTTGATTAAATTTTTATTTAAAATCGATTTTATTTTTCATTAATGGTTTAATTGAAAAAAACTTGACGAGAATTTTTGCTGTGTATCGTTTGTAAATATGTAATAAAAACCAATTTTTATGATTTGATTTTCCAAAAGCTATAAACTCTAATATGTTTGTCGGATCTGGCAACTGCGTTATAATTTGTATTTAGTTTGGTTTGTCAGGAGTTTCCCTTAATTATAATGTCGGTCTGTCCGTCCGCCAGTTTCACTGTTCGTGTATGTTTATGAAAATAAACAAGCGATAAATTTTTTAACTTTATAATTTTATTTATTTTATCAAGTTTATCAAGTTTAAAGTTATAACTAAACGAACACATATTTAGAAATCTCTCCGAATTTTAGTTTTCTACTACCCAATAATTTTTTCCAAATCACTTGTTTTACTTATAAAATTTAAAAAAATAGTTTTTAAACAACTCAAGCCCATTTTACTGAAATAATGAAAATAACAGCCATTAGAATTCCAACAAAATTATAGTTTGTTGCAATTGCATAATAGAAAAACAAAATATAGAATTTACAACACAGATGACATTGAACAGTTAAATTCTGTTTAGAAAACTTGAAAAAACAAGAATGAGTTTTTATACTCCAACAATTTTATAAATTCTTAACAAAAAAAAATTTTTTTGCACATATTTCTCTTTCATAATTTAAAAAAAATGATACAAGGCACACTTCTATTAGAATTTTATAGAAATAAGAAATTAAAGAACATGTAACTACCATAGCAAAAAATGCGTAGGATTTCTTTATAAAGTATAAGAAAATACAAATATATGTACATAGTGGTAACTCTTTTGACCGATTACCGAAGAGTTCATTAAAACGTGTCAGTACAAGGGTCATGTACTTTCAAAAAAAAATATAAAAGTTTTTTCTGTGGGAAGCTTCCGAAACCAAGCAACAATGTCCATTTAAAAGGTTGTCGCCGTCCGCCCAAAGGAGGTTACACTGTATACAAAAAACCATAGACTATTGACTAGAATCCAAAGAGAGAGAAAAACCTTACTTAACGGTTGTTTTAGTAAAGAATCGAGTATTACGACATGTCAAAAACTCAGATAAATTCCAAATGTGAATACAGTGTTGAAACAATTTTTAAGTCAAACAATCTGTTATAAAAATTAACTAACCCTGCGGCCACACGGTCAAGTTTTTCTTGATAATCTTTTACATATACTGTTTGTCAACATTTACATAAATTGAAAGCTGTGAAGTAGGCTGCACTCAATTTGTAAGCAATTTACTTTCAAGATGTCATCAAGAAAACAATTTATAAAGACAAACTTGTTATCAGCTGTTAAATTGAAAGTAAAATTGCCAAACAAATGGAAAGGTAAAATTGAAAGCAATATCGCGGTCAATTTAAAACAGTGTGAGTGTGTTAGTAAAAAAGTGATAGTGCATTGCAAAAGAAATGGAATTGGAAGGCAAAACTTGATCGTGTGGATACCAAGAAAAGAAATTTGAGAGTAGTACGACTCTCACCATATTTTTAAATTTTCTAAACAAACTGATTTATTTTATCAGAGTTGTATTTTTACAAAATTTTTATTTGAAGTGTAATAATGAAGATGCAAAATCAAGGCGAATTTATACAGGTTTTGTTTTCGGGTCATCTGTTTATTGTTTATTGCTTTATTTAAATTTTTTGAAAAAATTAGTTAAAATTTATACTTAAAAAAAATCTAAATACTTGAAAGAAAAAACTTATTTAAATTTTATAAAACAACAAGTGAATTTAAAATATAAACGCAAGGAATTAAAAATGCATAAGAAAAAAGTGGAGCCAAAATAAATTTGCAATACAGGAAAAAGATTACTTTCTAAGGCTCGATTCACCCATGCGTTCCGAACAATATTTTTGTCTGGACAAAATTTTTTTTATATTGAGATTGAAGTCTTACTTTTGAGAGAGAAATTATTTTGTTCGGCAAAGTTTTTTGGAATTGGTTTAATATAAATTCTTGCTTAGAACAAAATGAACTTAGACGCCATTTTTTTCAATTTGGACATTAAGGTTGAATTGAGCTGCCACATCACATACAGGTGTATGCTGGAAATCGAAAACGTAAAACGTAAGAATTTAGAAGTTCTTTATAATACTTTTTTATTCTAATTTTTGCAATACAATTCTGTTTAACAGAGAAATATTTGTATAATATTTGTCAAAGAATTCTTTTATTACAGAAATTTTATCAAAAAACTACTTTTAAAATTCTTCCGTTTTACGTTTTCCATTTCCAGCACACCCTTGATAGTGTTTTTGCATTTATATGTACCCTGCAAATAATAGGACTAGTCCAAACACGCGTGTAAAGTGTAGCCCAGAAGGGACTTAAACTAGGACTAGTCCAAAAGTAACCCAACCGTATAGAAAAAACATGGTATATTTAACATTACGATGTCCTAGGGCAGGACCATATAACCCAGCTTTGGATTACAAAGGAGCAGTTTTAAAAATAATCCTCT
Source organism: Pollenia labialis (assembly GCA_949318255.1). NCBI lineage: Eukaryota > Metazoa > Arthropoda > Insecta > Diptera > Polleniidae > Pollenia > Pollenia labialis. The sequence goes on from OX439141.1 coordinate 129,099,380, forward strand.
TGGGTATACAATTCGCTTAAAATGAAAACATGTCGTTAAAAAACGAAGACATGTCGTCTCACTACAAACACTTTTTAACAATGACATGGTCCATGCTTGCATTGCATCGGACCAGTCCATGGAGAAGTCCATTTAATCAAAATGGATCAGGTGGTCCAATATAATTTGCAGGGTAATTCAATAACTGTTTTTTGCCGAATTCAACAAGTTGTGCTGCCATTTTTTTATAATTGTCAACATATTTAAACCAGATGGTAGCTTTGTTTTTCCGTACAACTTTTCCGAAATGGTTGAATCGTTCTGCTGAAAACGTTCAGTAAAATAATTACTCTCCGGACAAAATACTGTTCGGAACTCATTGATGAATTCATCTTAAAGCCATTATGTATATTTTATAAACAAAAAAATTCCCTTTTTTTATTTTCAACAAATAATGTTGGCATTCACTCTAAACTTTTACAAAAACAAAACAAAGTAGTATTTAAAAAAAGGTATACTTAGAATAACTATCTCATGATGCGGTCACCTGTATGCAAGGCGAATTGAGGAGAATGTGAGGTCAACTCTACAACACTGCTCTTGTGGTCGGATTGTAATTGGTAATTTTTATTCGCGAATAGGCTACGTATAATTGTAGTATAAGAAATGGGAAGTGGCTAATACTTTGTTTGATTTCCTTTTGGTTTTAGGACGGCTTCTAGTCTCTTTGGCATCTATTCCACTCATTTAAAAGTTATCTCAGTAGACAATTTTGGCCACTCTTCCTGCCGAATTTCCTTCAGAGAGTGCTGGCTGCTTATGTTTTTTTTTTAAATTTGTCTGTCCTAATGCTTCCATATATTAAGTTGAGTTGATATCCAACGATTATTAAGCTGATTCATCCCCAGGCGGCAGATTACCCTGACATGTTTCGATCGCTACCCCTCGAACTCCTCAGAGGGATTTGCCGTCTTACACTCGCAATCGCAGGGTAACCAGCCGAATTTCAGGTCAGTCAAGAATGAATGATTGTCAATGACAATTTTAACTAATTTTCATGTTGTAAAATTCCTTTCTTCATAATATTTTTCTTTATTTTATTTAATAACTAGCTTAACCCGGTGCGCTTCGCTACACTGCTTTAACCACTTTATCGGTTGAGAGATATTTAATATATGCATCCTATGGAAGGTAGTTCCCCCCTGCGCCTACCCGCTTTATTTTTATTTTCAAAGTAAAGTATACCATAAGAGTGACTTCTACAAAGTTTGAACTTTCTCACTATTACAGTTTTTAAGATATCCGATATTAAACATTAGCGTCCTATGGTGGGTAACACTTCCCCCGCTGCTATTTTATTTCAATTTTGGGGCTCAGAATATCCTACTACCAAAAGTTCAACAAATTGCTTGCAGCGGCTCTTATTTATATTTCTATCTATGAGGGGTACTGCTCCTCCTCTGGCTACCCCGCCCATTTCTATATTGAAATTTATAGTTTACCATAATAGTAGCTTTAACTACGTTTGAAGACTCTCCCTTTAATAGTTCTTCAGTTGAGCGATATTTAATGTATGCATCCTATGGGAGGTATTTCCCCCCCTGCGCCTATCCGCTTTATTTTTATTTTCAAAAGTGTAGTATACCATAAGAGTGACTTCTAGAAAGTTTGAACATTCTCACTATTACAGTTCTTAAGATATGCGATGGTAAACATTGGCGTCCTATGGGGAAAACCACTTCCCCCGCTGCTACTTTATTTCAATTTCGGGGCTCAGAAGATCCTACTACCAAAAGTTCAACAAAATGCGTGCAGTGGCTCTTATTTATATTTCTATCTATGAGGGGTACTGCTCCTCCCCTGTTTACCCCGCCCATTTTTATACTGAAATTTATAGTTTGCCATAGTAGTAGCTTTAACCACGTTTGAAGACTCCCCCTTTAATAGTTCTTCAGTTAAGCGATATTTAATATATGCATCCTATGGGAGGTTTCCCCCCCCTCCCCTACCCGCTTTATTTTTATTTTCAAAAGTGTAGTATACCATAAGAGTGACGTCCACAAAGTTTGAACATTCTCACTATAACAGTTCATAAGATATGCGATATTAAGCATTGGCGTCCTATGGGGGGAACCACTTCCCCCGCTGCTATTTTATTTCAATTTCGGGGCTCAGAAGATCCTACTACAAAAAGTTCAGCAAAATGCCGCCAGCGGCTCTTAAGATATGCGATAATAAATATTGGCATCCTATGGGGGGTACCAATTCCCCTGCCCCTATCGAAAAAATAAGTAGCCTATTTTATTTTTAGGGCTCACGTGATGTTACTGTAAAAATTTCAAGAAAATCGGTTCAGTAGTTTCGGAGTCTATAAGCCAACAAACAAACACACAAACATACAAACATTTTTCATTTTTATATATATAGATAATAGATAATTTAATGAAAATTAAATTTGATGAACTTAAGCCTGATTAAAAATATTGAAAATTTGGATTAAACCCCATAAATAGTTCAACAAAATTACCACAATACTAATTTTTTTTTAAAACTAACATAACACTTTCTATATTGGAAAACAAGCTGTACACTTTATTTTGACGCTAACTGTACGAAACTTAATTTAAAATTATCGCCAAAATTGTTGCTGTACTTTGTGTCAACTAGCTACACGGACTAGCTAGACGGATAGACATCGTTAGATCGATTCAGAGAGTGAAACTGTATTCTAAATGGTAGATCTACTACAGCCAATATGTCTTGCAGATCTATAGTTGTGTGGGTATAAATAGAAAAGCCATCTGGTAACCAAAATTAGTTCATTTTTTGTTGTTTTGCACTAAAATTAGCTTGGAAAAGGTTTAATATGCACTATAAACTAAAAAACATGTTGCAAATACTAAAATATGCACAAAAATTCTGTAGAGAGTAATATATGCAAAAATATGCACAAACCAATCGATGCCAAAATTTACTAAAAGCTCTAAAACTAATAATTTATTATAAATACGATTTCCGTATGACGTGCTAAATTCCCAGTTTTTCATATTTGATAAATACACTGAAATTTATTGTTGAGGGAAAGCTAGATTCTATGCGCATTTCACTGGTTGCTTAGGCCAGCTCATCAGGAAACCTTTTCCAAAGATTTTAGAAAGGCCAAAAATATTATACAAATAAAACCCTAAAGCGAATAAGAATTATAAACACAAAAGTCTTACTTGTAACAATATCAAAGCCAAAACAAAACACCAACAATAAACAGTGAGTTTATCTTTTCTTACATTCCCCTACAATTGGTTGGGTTCTTTCCGGCTCGAGTTGTAGTTGTTTTTATTTATTTATTGTTTCTGCCTTCATTGGTCGCGCAAGGAAAATATTGTATTAAAAATTTCCTTACATACTGTACGTTTTAATTCATTATGCTCTTTGCATACAAGACTTTCTGCCTGCAACGGTGTGCGTTAGTGACTGATTGCATTGCAACTTTAAAAGTAACGAGTCAAGTTTTTTTTTTCTTTTAATACTCGTTATTCTATTAAACATTTGTTGTGTTGATTGTTTGTTTGTTTAACTCTCTTACATGTTTTTTAAATCAAAGTTTAATTTGTCAGTTAGTCTGTGTGTATGTAAAAAATGTAAAAAAAATATTGGTTTTTTTTAATCTAGACGTATTATATCTTTTTAGTTACCACAAAGTTAATCGACACGTTTTGTATTGAAAGCTTACAACGTGAGCTTATAAACGATAACAGAGTGCTGATTACTGTTGCAGTTCTTTAAAGATTTACGTAGAAAGAAGTATAGACAAATGGAAAAGTAAAAATAAAACAAACAAAAAAACAGTTCATTTCTTCAGGTCGTATTGGCAAATAGTGGTGTAAAAGATATTTAAATTTACAAACAGTTTCTATACGATTTTGTAAGAAACTTAAGAAAATGACAAGTTTTAACGTAACCCAAGAGGGAAGCGAACTGACACTGAAGTAGTCCCGCGATAGGTCTTTGGTGGTAGTTCTAACACTATATGAAAAAGACCAATCTATCACTTTTAGATGGGGTTGTCATTGGAGGGGGTCAATTGACACCATTTGACCAATCACAGATCTATTCTCAATGAACCTGTTTAGTGCCAGTTACTAAAATGTAGTATTATTTCAATAAAACTAGTCCAAGAATTAATTTGAAGAGCCAAATTTTAGAAATTACCAAAAAATGTGTCACAGCACCTGTTAAGACTGTACTCTAATTCATTTCTTTTTTTACCTTCTTGTTCTTTATAAACCAGTTAAGGGATTGGTTCTTCTTTCACTGGTCATGAGTCCTTTCTTTTTGTACTTGTTCTATTTTCACAAATCCCAGGACCAGTCTGTTGGAGCAATTGACACAAATTTCCCGCAGGGAAATTTTGGATGATTTCAAACTTCAAATGATCGAAATTCCCATTTAAATTATATTGAAATTTCGATTAATATCGAGTGCCGTAATTTGCCCCCAGTATTTTAAAATACTTATAAAGTTAATAAATTTTCAAAGAAACATCAAAAATACTGGTAAAATTCTTTGGATGCATTTGTTTAACTTTATTTTCTGGCAAATAATGATGCAATTATCTTTTAATAAAACAAACCAAAACGCAAACTAACACGAATTAAAAATACTGGTACATATGTATACACAGAAAGAAAAACACTCGGGATATATCAATTTTTTTGGGATGACTTTAAGTACGAGTCGTACTCAAAAATTCAAGTACGAATAACACTTAAACGTACTCAAAACAATCCTGAATGGGATTACTTTCGAAAATCAATCACTTTTCAAAGTTTTTTTTTTAAATTTGAACTCATGCTACTCATTTAGTTTATATTTTTGGTTAAATATGTACATAAGATTTCTAAAATAAAAACCATATCGGGCATGATGTTGGTGATTTATCATTCTGTAATGTGTACTACGGATAAGTAAATCACTCATAATCATTTTTTCTTTGTAATTTCTTTTTTATTTGTTTTTTTCAATCATGAATTCGGGATAAAATCAACTTTATATTACTTGAATCAAGCTCATTTTGAGATTGATTCAATCTTAGTTTTACTTTAATCAATCTCATTTTCGGATTATTTGAGGTACGAGTTCGGATTAAAACAATTTTATAATTTTTGAATGAAGTGCATTTTGAGATTGATTCAATCTTAGTTTTACTTAAATCAATCTCATTTTCGGATTATTTCAAGTACGAAAACGGGATTGAATATGGATAATTTAAGTATTTTGGGATTAAAAATCGTACTTGAATCAATCTTTCTGTACTTGATTCAAGAATATCCGTACTCACCGTACTATTAATACCGCTTCGGATTGATTTGAGTACGGATGGATTGATTTTTCTTTTGAGTGTATATAAAACTGTCTTATTATAAAACAAGTATTTCGTTATTTTAGTGCGAAATGTTTTTAACATAATAACAGGTTTTAAAATAAACCAGTATTTTTATTAGGAATTTTCAAATAAACTGCACTAAAAGGATATATGGAAAAAACCCATTTTTAACAAACTTTGTATTAGAAAAAATTTCAAGTTCTCTTGTGAATAAGTTGATAAAAAATCATGCAAAACATGTTGCATATTTTACCCTTACTTTTATTTAAGGTGTTCATACTGCCCTATTTTACAACTTTGGTACTTACTACTTTGTTTGTAGAACCAATGTTTTATTTTCTTTGTCATAATTAAAACCGCTCATAATTTTGTAAAAAGATTGTTAAAAAAAAAAAATATAAAAATATTTACATATTAAAATGAAAAAAGTCTATCTATATAATTTACAGTAGGTATATTATAATCGTTTTAATTTTAAGCCAATATTCGTTGCCAAACCGTAATAGCGTGCAGAAACCGCTCAAATAGCCTTAAAAATCGCTCATGAAGTACATTAATGATAAAAGTGTAATAATTGCAAATAAAATCAGATAATTTTGTTCTATTGAAGTTGCACAACGTGTAACACGTCAAGTGATTATAGGTTATATTAGAAAGTGTTACATGTATATACTGTAACATTTTTTTCTCAGAAAATAATTCGCCATTAAATAAAGTTGTTACAACTGTTTAAAATTTCAATTATGTCATTTTCATCTTCCTCATATACCAACTCATTTTGGTACTTTTCAGTTGAACCGATTTTTTTTTACATTGTCGTCCGATATGTGTTAAGTGTGGCAACAAATGTTGTCTAATTTTGCACCTTTGCTGATGCGTGTAACTGCACATAACAGTTCTGGTTACATTCTAGTTCTAAGCAAGGTCCATCCAATAGGGGTTTGGTCATAGCTGATGGTTTTTTGTCCCAATGTCTGAGAAAACATTCATTTGCTTCTCTTAAGCCCGACAATGATTTGTGTGGTGTGGCGAAATTATTTTTGTTGATAATATGATCAGAAAACCAAACTTCGCTCGAAGGATCACATTCAAATAGAAAAAAGTTGCAATTGATATCTTGGAAAAAATATAAATGACAAAAGTGCCAGAATTCCAACGAGCAATGCTAATCGGTCATTGCGTTTGATGCGAAAACTTGTATGTGATTAAAAAAAGCAGCTTCTATTCGACTATGCTATGGCATTGTTCCTATTTGCAAAAAGTGTAAAAAGTTGTTTGCCTAAATTGTATGTATTTTTCTTGATACACTTAAAGAATTGATATTTTACTTGAATTGATTATGTGAGTTTTTAAGTGGTTTTGTGATCTAAAAAAAAGTGCTAAAAATGCTACATAATTATAAAAAAGTGCTAAACTAGCACTTAGCTCTTTTTTCGAAATTCTTAATGCTAAATTCGAAAAAAATGTGCTAAATCTAGCACTAAAAGTGCTAAACTGGCAAGCCTGGCTTCCAGGCTTTTAAATTGGTTAATTTGTGGAATGAAAAACTAAAATTTTAAGTTTGAAACATTAGATTTTTAAAGACGATTTTAGGCACTATGTTAATTATAAACCAGTATTCTTATTAATTTTTTTTTTAATTGGATTAAATTATAGTGAACAATTTAATAATACTGGTTTTTATCTTAGACACTATTTTATTTTTGGCTTTAATTAAAAAAAAAAAAAATACAATAATTGTTAGAATTTTACGCTTATTTTGACAAGTTTTCTATTTTTTAAGTACATCTTTATGAATTCTTTACTCCACCAATCACTGCTTATCCATTTTAAGATCCTGTTTTATTCTCAAATTTGTTAAACTAATTGCAAAAATCTTTAACAGAAATGCTGCTTGCACACACATATCTTTGGTAATCAATCACTTTTGTAATTATACAAAATATTCTTATTGACTTAATGCCAAGTTTACATTTATCTGGAGTTTAGTTTTATCTTCTCCCATCCATTCAATACATTAATTCTTTGGCATACTTCCCAATGCTGCTACAAAGTGCAGGTTTATGTGTGTAATTTTACTTGAAAAAAAATTTAATAAACGCGTTTTTTAGTTTAACGTTTTGATTTGTTGTTGTTGTTGTATTCTTACAAATTCGATTCGAGACTTGCATTTTATTAACGGTGAAGCGTGCCAAATGTGATATTTTGTGCCGATGCTGTTGTTGTCTATTGCAGTTTTCGTTGGAAAATAAATGACGTTACGATTTGTTACAATTTATTTTTGTGTGTTAAATTTATTTAAAGTTTTGATGTTATAAATGGTGGTATAAATGACGTAAATTTAGTAGAAGTACATTAAAATAGTATTTCTACGAAATTAACGTCATTGAAATTTTTAATTTGCAAAAAATAAATTAATTATAATTCAAATATACATTCATTTTTGCAAAGTAGACCAAAATGTCTTTATTACGTCTTCCCAAAATGATTGATATTTGAAAAAAAATTTATATTTAAAAATTGTTCGTAAAGGACTCTTGTACGTGTGCTTGACGTTATATCTCAATTGGTTTGATTTTCCATCCAGCATCGTCGGTGTCACACATGCAAACACATTTTCTCTAATAAGTACTTTCACAGCGCTTGATTAGTAATTTGATTAGTGTAATTGGCCCTTTTATCATTTTGATCGCGGTATAGACCCATATAGTCATTGTCAGCTTAACAATGTTTAACAATAAAATTATGGTTACATGTGGTCCGTTGAATATTTTATTAAATATTATTTATTGGAATCGTGCTCGCATCCAGTCTAAGATTTATAAGTTTATAGAAAGATATTTTCTGATTTAATTAGACGGACAACATCACTCTATGAGATCAAACGTTTTCATCTTAATAAAGAGAATTGTTCGTACCCCGATAAATTGTAATTCCCAATAATTCGTAATAAACTGTCGGTCCCTTGAAAAATCTCGTCAATTCCTCTTATAAATCGTAATTGTTTGCTAACTACCACTTATAATTCGTAATAAAAACAACAGAAACATAGAAATAATGATTTTTTTGTTTACCGCTATTTTTGCGTGGGTTTTTGTTTCTACGATTGTTTTTATCGCTTTACTAAATAAATTGAAAACCCCCGTTAATTCGTATTAATTTTATTTTAACCCCGTAAAAGCGAAAACCCCTATAATTCGTAAGAAATGGCCGATCCCTGGCGATTGCGCATTATCGGGAGCCCACTGTAGTATATAATAGCGTTGAATTACTTCGTTTTATTTTTAAACGAAGTCTCCTTTGCGCTCTTTAGACTTTGTCCAATGTTTCCCTAGTCACCAAAATAGGCACATTTGTTTCGAGATGAATTAATTGTTGGAGTCAAGTAATTTTCCGCCTAGCCATTTCTTGAGGTTTGTAAGCAAAAAAGCCACTCGATGCTTAGTCCGGAGAATAAGTCTTGGATTTTTGCCATAACTTTATTGAAGAACAAACCAAAATTCGCCTTATTTGGTACCTAGGAAGCCGCAGTTTTGACTGCTTTTAAGTCTATGGTGTGTCATGGTAGTTTCGTATACGAAACGGCGCAAAACAATTTTCATATTGCGATTGAAAAAAACCAAACTTAGTTGTCAGACGATTTTGATTGTGCAACTCCTATCTTGTGGAAAGTGATCATTCAAAATTGCAACCACTGAGCCACGTGAGATGCCTATGGCTTCCGCAATCTCTTTAACTTTAATATGGGAACGGCCAACGCTATAACGGGAATTTTTTGAATTATTTCGGCTGAAGATACCTCGGGGTCTACTCTCTATTGCGATGCGAATGCAATTTCGATGCGAAAGCTAAATGCAATTAAAAGGTAAATTTAATACTTTTTATCGCTTTCTCAAAATTTTTTTTGAAGCAAAGTAATGACAGTAATGAAATGTCAAAATATGTTTAAAAAAAAAAGGAAAATTAAGCCGCTTAACTTGTTTTTGCTTGAAAATTTATTTTATTTTAATTTTCAAACAAAAACACGCTAAGCGGCTTAAAAGGATTGATTTGCGAATGGAAGAAATTCTACAAAACTAAATGCGCAAATGCATTCAAAAGCACCGATCACTCGATTTCCTACCATTTTTCTTTGGCATCGCAATATAGAGTAGCCCCTTGAACTTGATTGCCATCGTTCGTGCTTGAACGGCCACAGTGAATTTCAGTTAACCACCTTTTTTTCTACTGAAATAGATGGTGCAAAGCTCCGCAAGAGTAATCGGACTTCTTGTGCAAGGCAATTTCCACAATAAGGCCGAATGGCTAATGAGCTCACGAAATTCAATTTTTTTTTTTCTTCTCATCATGTGGTTGTCTGCTGTCAAACTAAATGACGCAGTTTGTTAATGCTTTGACAGAAGTCAAGTGATAGCTGATGCCGGATGGCAGGAGCTGTGTTGCCTGTTTAGTTAACAGGCCGGAAATTTAAACTTATTGACCCGCCCTCGTATTATTTCAAATGACTTTATAGCTTAAACATTTACCTAAATCTTGACCGTTAAAAATAAGACTGCCAAAAAGAACAACCCAAGATCAGCTTGTACACATGTGATGTAAAAGATTAAATTAAATTTTAAATTTTCACAAGGATAAAAGAAATAATTCGTAAAACAAAATGAAGCATTAGCGTGAGGCACGCAAACTTTTAAAGAAAAGTAAATTTAACAAATACACAAAAAAAAACTAAATAAATAACAATAGAAAGAACTTTTCTTAATTTAAAGACTTTTAAATTTCAATTAAGCAACTTTTAACTTTAACTACAAAAAAGCTAGATAATAAAAAAATTAAGAAAAAAATAGGTCAAATAAATTTTCTCACATGTTTGATAAAGAAGAAACTCGTACCCGCCGCCGACTTGAGTTAAATTGTATTGTTTAAAAACTCTCGGCCGACTTAATCAACTTTTACGTTAGTTTATGTCAAATTTAAATGATTTTTATGGTTTTTTAATACAGCTTTTAACTTTAGATAATTGTTTCGTTAGTTGTTGGTGGTTTTTTTTATATTTTAATTTAATTTTGTATTTAAAATTTGCCTAAGGTTGATTTTAAGAGGTGTTTTTTTTAAAAAATTTTGGCAAAATAAAAAATTTCCAATTTTAGCAATTATTTACAGAGAATTCGTTTAGTGATGGTTTCAATTCTCCTCCTATTTCTTTTTGAAAATATTTTAAATAATTAGCGTGTGAATTTTAAATATTTAAACTTAAACAGAAGAAAGGGGGACAGCAAGCAAAATTTCAAATAAGAGACAAACTAGAGATACGGAAGGGGCTGGCACAAGGTTTCTCTAAACAGATTTAAATTTACGCCTTAAAAATCTTTATTACTTCTAAATAAATTTACAACACATTTCAAAGTATTCATTTTATTATTAACGAAAATAAACAATAAAGAAAAAACAAGTTAGAAAGTTTAGTCGGTCCAGTCCGACTATATGATACCCAAAGTTACAATATTTGTTACCCTTTTTTGGGCCAGAACAAAATTATGTTAGGAGGTAAAGATCTACGCCAACGAAAATTTATTATCAATGCCTGTTAAATGTTCATTGCCGTCAACAGCGAAAGAGAACGAAAAAAGGAAACGAATAAATTCTGTCTGTCTAATAAGTTTGCGATTTTGTAAAAGGTTTTGGCAAGCGAACTTAGAAAATTTCTAGGAAATATCTTGGCCTAAATCCATATAAGATTGAACTGGTGCAAAAGTTTTAGCCATCAAGGATCATCAATTGCGTCAGGTGTTAGGTTAATGGACTGAGAATCAACTTGAAGTTTAACCAGAATTTTATCGTCAAATCATCTTCAGCGATGAAGCTCATTTCTGGCATAACAGGAATTTAAGCAAGCCTAATTGTTGTTTCTTTTGAAGAGAGATAAATTCTCTCGAGACTCTATATTAACCCAAGGAAATAACCGTTTGGTGCGGTTAACATGCAGAATCCTTAGTGGGGCAATTTGTCATTAAGGCCCGTTTTCACGACTTACCGATAGCTGAATCATCCGTAAATAAAGTGTTCAATTATGAAAACTTTACTTTAACCTTAAGTGAGAGATAAGTTAAAGTTAAGTTGAAATAATGGAATGCTTTTTAAACGGCCGATAAATAAAATCCTACTTTCAGCTATCGGTAAGTTGTGAAAACGGGGGTAGATCCGAAACCGGTGCCAACATTACTGTGAATGGCGAACGCTAAAGGAAACCCATTTGTGATTTTTTTTTATTCTTCATTGCATTGCAAATCACTTAGAGGATAAATGGCACAAGATGCCATACAGCGCCTGAAACCATCATTCTGATGAGCCAAACGTTCGGTGACCGAATTCCCTTAAAAAAAAGGAGCCTCCTCGTTTGTTTGATTTGTCACCTTTGGACTACTTTGCTGGGGGTACGTCAAACCTCTGGTCTATTCTGATAAGCCAGCAACGTTTGGCCATTTGGAAGTCAAAATTTGACGCACTACTGATGAAATAACGCCGGGTATGCTCCAAAAAGTGTTGTATTATTGCACCAAAGGAATGGCGTTCCTAAGACACAGTTGCGGAGGCCATATGACAAATGTTATTTCAGAACGCTAAATGCCATGAAATCTTTGAGATAATAAAGCCAAATATTGTCCATTGAATGCCCCTAAAAACACCCCTTATACACGTTAGTGCTTGTAAGTTTCAAAAACGATTTAGGTTGATAAAGGAAGGAAGTTTAAATTTGTATTGTCCTAACTCGTTTTTTTAAACGCCCACCACAACTTCAGGTAGAAGATACTCTATCACTTTTTGCTGGTGGAACTCAAGTACATCACTGGTAATTGTTATTCGGTGGGCATGTGCTTATGTTCCATATGGTAGAACGTTAACTACTGTATACAAGTTTTAGAGGCAACACTGTGTCCGAAATTCGTAAAGTTGAAACCGGAAAACTCACAAGAACACATTTATGGAAAAACAAAGGATTCTTATTAACCAATACCAATAATGCAAAATGCAATTTTTGTTATGTTTATAAACAGCATTTAAGAGTATCTTTACGACAGCTCTTAACATATCGAATCTACTACTTCTCCTTATCGAATCCCATGGGATCTCATATTTGCATACAAGCTATCGAGGTAGGCGATATCAATAAGTAAGATTTCGATAAATAAGATATTTGATCACGAATGCGACGATTTGGCCCCAGACCAGATCGTACCGATCCTGAAAAGGAATCTCTCTTTCTCTCTCTCTCTCTCTCTCTCTCTCTAACTCTATTGTCACAAATACTTAGATTTTGGTTTATTCTACCACAAAAAAATATAAATTGTTTTCTTAAATTTAATTAAAATGTTGTTTCATTTCAAAATATCCGTTTATTTGTTTTCTTAAACATTGAAATATGATTAAGAAAATAAATAAATAAAGTGAAGTAAAACTTTGATGTTCTGTTTATTAATTTGTTTCTTTTTTCTTCTTTTTTTTATTTTTTGCCGAAAAATAACAAACATCTGTTCAAATATTTTTTATCGTTTTTATTTAGATTTCTATTTTATGCGTTATGGGGAAATCGTGAGCAAATATCAGGCCAATTGTTAAAAGAAAAAAATTGTGTTTAAATTATTTTTACTTTAAAAGCAAACGTTTATGATCAAAGATCGAAATAAAAAAGCCTACAAAAAAAGTAAATTAGTATATTTGATTTTTGTTTCAATATTGGCTAAATATTTAATTAGTGATTGTGATGTTAAAAAAAAGTAAAAAATTAACAATGAAAATGCGCGTCGGAATAGATTTTCCCTTCAACAATAAATTTCAGTTTCTCAATAGTATGAAATGGGAATGTAGCATATTTGAAAGAAACCTTTGTTAAAAAAATTAACGTAAAAATAATGTAGTCAAATATTAAATTTTGTTTATTTAAAAAGCCGTTGCTCAATTCTTAGGAACGGCTTTGTAAGAAATAAGAGAATATTTATGAGCACTATGAGCCCAATTATGAATAAAAATTCCCTGGGAGTTTTCTCCCTTATCCCATTCTTCCTATGTAAATTTAATTGTAAAAATGGGAAAAGGGAAAAAACTTGTATTCATAATTGGGCTGTATATTATAATTAAACAACGTTCTGCTGAGAAATGTTAAGAGTATATTTGAAGAAACAATTTATCTGTGAATATTAGCTATAATTTATTTTTTTTTTCTAATGAAAAACTTGCAGCTGAACCTAATTGAAAGCGGCAAGCGTTATTTTAATGTCAAAAGTTCTTGTTTTCATACTGTTTATACCAAACAAGCCTTTATAACCCAAATTCAAATCTACCAGGACGGAAACTTGCTTTAAAAAATCTCTACGTGGTTTTTTTTATAAAAATTGTTTAGCAATAGAATTTTCAAGTTTTAAAAGCGAGTGCCGTACTTGTTTAGGTCGTCTTATTATAGTTTTCAATCTCAAATATTGCTAAAATATTGGTTAAACTTTTTAGAAGACGGTTGTCAACATGTTGCTTAAAAAATATTAAGTTATATCCAAATGACAACATATTTGTATTCCCTTTGAAAATTGTTTCGATAAAATTTTAAGAAAATATAGCACAGTACGTGCAATGAAAAAATTGCAAAGAATTTAATATCAATTAAATTTTGATAAGTTTTTGTAACCAAAATCGTGTTTGCACCTTCTTTCAGTTTCCACTTTTACTTTATTTATTTTACATGATCTTCTTTTAGTTTTACTTTTATTTAGAATATGCTATAAAATTATATTAAAAATCATTAGTTTTATGTTGAGATTTTAAGCTGGCAACATGTTGCTAAGAATTGGATTTAAACATTTTAATATGTAAGGCCTGGTACTCTGTTCAAGATTTGTAAGGCCTGGTACTCTGTTCAAGATTGAGAATAATATTGATCAACATTTATTATATCATAATTTACGTATGTAAACTAAATCCATATATTTTTTTCATATACTGTCAACTATAAAACAGGTATTTTAGGAAATAATATTTTTTAATAAAATATTAAATTAAATGTAAAGTGCTTTTTAATATGGACGAAAAACTATTATCGGTTTCGTTAATTAAATTTTGTTTCTCATTTAATTAGCTTTTTAGATTAACCATATTAAAATTCACAAAGCTGTTGCCTAAATTTCCGCGTGAAATACAAGCAACTCAAATTATTTCCCAGTTGTAAATAAATGTTGCCAGAAACTTTATCAAAACTATTGCACAAATACTTCGCACAAGTTATTTTCGTATGAGTTTTGAAATTATTTCACGTGAAATGTTGAACAGAAAACCATACTTAAAGATAAAAACTCATCGGGAAACCTTTTTCCAAAGACTTTTGAAAACGTAAAGATATTTTACAAATAATACTGTAAAGCGAGTGAGAATTACAAACACTCAAGTTGTGTCTGCAACGATATCAAAGCTCAAAAAAACAACAGCAATAAATGGTGAGTTTATCTTTTTTTACATTACCGACTACAATTGGCTGGTTTTTTCCAACTCTAAATGGTAAAGAAAAAACAAAAATAAAAACAAATTTCTTTGTGTTATTGTTTTCACAAAAAAAAATAAACTTAAGCGTGTTGCCAGTTCAGTTTAATTGCACTGTCACCTGCATATTCGTTATCAAAGTTTTTCTTAGGAGTAAAAAATGAATTAATAGGATTCCGTTCTAATGTGCTAAATTCCCAATTCGTACTCTTGACAACTTCACATGTTGTTTAATGTTGCTTAAGTCTCCACGTGAAATACTTGCAACTCATGTTGCCAGCAAATTTATCAAAATTATTTCATAAAGACTCCGCACAAGTTATCTTTCAAATGAATTTTAACATCATTTCACTTGAAATGTTGAACAGAGCAGAAGGCTTAAAGATAAAAACTAAAACATACTTGAGAAAACCAGACAAAAATTTTTGGTTGTGTTTACAAATCTTGATCTAAATTTATTTTATATTAACAACATGTACGTGTGTGAAGATAAATATGAAAAGTTAAATTCGTTTTTAAAAAATATCGCATGCGATAAAAAATATTTTAAAAAAATATCGCATGCGTATTATAAAGAAAATACGACTATTTACGCGAAATTTTGCAATTTTTATTAAAAATAAATCATTTTTATTTAATATTTAACAATAATAAGATATTTTATTAGTCTTTTAATATTAAAATGTATGATATTTGAAAAAATACGACTTAGAGTGAAATTCTCATGAAAGTGCTGTGTGAGAGATATGGCCACTGTGTCCAAACCCTTCGACCTCAGGGAATCAAACATAATGGAAAACGAAGCTTATGAGTAGGGCTACAATAACCTATAAGCACTTTTTCCGAATTGTATTTGTGAAAATTTTTATACATTTTTGAAAATTTGTCTTAGAGTGAAATTCTCATGAAAGTGCTGTGTGAGGGATATGGCCACTGTGTCCAAACCCATTGACCTCAGGGAATCAAACATAATGGAAAATGAAGCTTATGAATAGGGCTACACTAACCTATAAGCACTTTTTCCGAATTGTATTTGTGAAAATGTTTATACATTTTTGAAAATTTGTCTTAGAGTGAAATTCTCATGAAAGTGCTGTGTGAGGGATATGGCCACTGTGTCCAAACCCTTCGACCTCAGGCAATCAAACATAATGGAAAATGAAGCTTATGAATAGGGCTACATTTTGCATTTTAAATGAAACATAAAAAAGTTTGTTTTCAATTTTAAAGATGATACAAATTTGCTGGCAACATGTTGGCATGAGTACAATTTGATAGAGGCAATACTGTTTAGTAACATGTTGCCAACTAGGAATAATTTTTCAAAAATCTTTTTATCCAACAATTGATTTAAAATTAAAATATTTTACAAATTAACTAAAAAAAACAAGCATTTTAAAATTTTATAGCTGGCAACTTGTTGCTTAGACATGCCATATTATTAATTGCTTGTTTGCAATTTGAATCTATTATAAATTTTAAAACATTATTAAAGTTCAACTCATTATAAATTTTAACAAATTTTTTGGAAGCCAACCGCTTAAAAAAGACGGCTGTTTAAGTATTAAAAATTTTTTTAAATTAAAGCAAAATCTTGTTAAAATTTGTTGCTTAATTAATCCAAATACTTGTTTTACTAATTATGTATAACTTTTACTATCATTAACGTTTATTTATTTTTTTTTTTTTGTCAAGTACAAATTTTGTTAATTTATTCATACAAATTTTATTTATTTCAAACAAATTAATTAAAATTTGTTGTTAACTTTTTTACTGTTCAAAAGGTGATGACATGTTATTAACATCGTAAAGCATTTTTTTATTTAGCACCTCGTTTTTGGGTTTGCATTTTATTATAATTTAGATAAGTTTTAACAAATAATAAAAATCAGGCTTGGTTTTACTGAAATGATTGACTTAATTTGCGTGCTACACGTCAAATAAAAATTAAATGTGAGAAAAAAAAAACTGCAAATGAAATAGTTTAGTTTATAAAGAAAAGAGTTAAAGTAATAAATTAAATTTTTTTTAGTTTTATAACTTCCTTTTGGAAGAAGGGGGTTAAATTTTTCATTACAAAAACAAATACAAAATTACTGAAGATTTAAGCTGTAAAGAAACCTAAATTCTTCATTTACGAAAATACTAACTAAAACAACTTCAACGTAACCATAAAATTTGTTATATTAAAGTTGTTTTTTTTTTTTTTTAATTTTTATGTTACACTATACATACGTGTTAAAGACTTCTCCAAACAGCCAATAAACTTTTAAATGTGTGCCAAATTATTTAAACATCTTTAAATTTTCCCCTCATTTTTTTTCAAATAAGTGTTAAATTTTTGTATATTAGTCAAGCTACACTCCCTTTTAATTTTTTTGTTGATTAAATTTCTATAAAATTTAGCGTGTCTAAGTTTTAATAAAAAAAAAAATAAACAACAACAACCATTATTTAATATTTAAAGTTATATCTAGTGAACACCTCCTTTCTGTACAAAAACGTATAGAAATATGTTTTTTAACGCCTACACTTTCCTTAAATGTATGTAACTACAAGCTGTACATTATCTTCATGTAAAGTTGACAGAAAAAAATTTTTTTTGCAAGTGACACTTTAACGTTGTCATTTATTGTTTGTAGTTGTTTTTGTTGCCGTGTTTTTTTTAGCAGCACGACATGGCTATTATGTGATGAAGAAGATGATATGACGAAAATAGAAAGGAAAGAAACAGAATTTAAAGGAATGGTTTCTGAAATAGAAGGCATTAATTAACTAGTATTTTTACTACAAATACTAGTTTTTAAAAACTATAAAACATGAAAATAATTTCTTAGAAACATGTTGATAATATTAATTGCAACATGTTGCTGCGAAACTACCCACTCTATTAAGTGTAAATTTATTAATAAACTAAAAAATGTTTTATTTTTAAAGTTTAAAATTATCATTCGACATATTTTCAATAAAAACATCTATATTTCTTTGGCAACATATTGCGGAACATAGTAGCAACATGAAGCAAAACCAATTATGCTTGACAAACAAGTTGCTGAAGTAATTTTTGTGAACACTTTATTTGTTATATAAAATATTTTTCAAAAATTATAAAAATTTGTTTTTCTAGCAACATGTTGAAGGTAATATTTTTTTTTTTTTTTTTTAAATACTAAATGTAACATGTATAATATGCCTAAATTAAAGAAAAACATTTATCTATTTCAACTTGAAAACGTGTTATTACCTTTAATGCAACATGTTGCTGTTTGTAATATCTTTAGCAACATGCTGAGAGAAATACATTTGTGCATAACAAAAAGCAATATGTTGCTTCAATTAAGGCGAACATATAATATTAGAATTGTGTTTTATTGCTAGAAGAATAAAGATTTTTTATAGCCACATATTGTTGCATATTTTATCTAGTTTTATTGACAAATTGAATGATCTTCAGTAATACTTTAAGACCTGTTTTCACAACTTAACGATAGCTAAAGGTAGAATTTTATCGGTCGTATGAAAATTGTTCCATTATTACAACTTTACTTTAACCTACCAGGTAGGAAGAACATAAATTTACTTTATCGCACACTTTAGGTAAAAATAAAGTTTTAATAATGGAACCCTTTTTATAAGGCCGGTTAAAGTCTACTTTTAGCTATCGGTAAGTTGTGAAAACGGGCCTAAGAAATTTATTTAAAAGAGTTTAGGTTTAATATATTTGTTTTAATTTACCAGCTGTTAAGAAAATGTCAGAAATTGAAATCGTTAAGAAATAATTTAAATGCATAAACTATTTGCAACATGTTGCAAGCAATATTAAAATGATTTTTTTAGAATTGCATTATTTCTTAGCTTTCTAAAGATTATGTTTCCACAAATAACATAGGGAAAGTTTCATTTTCAAAACAATTAAATATTTTATAAAACAGAGAAACATTTATTTTTCTTAGCAATATGTTTTTAATTTTGTATTGTTGTAAAGAATTAATAAAGTTACATTTAAAAATTTGTTTGTTTAATTCTTTTTATTAACAAGATGCCCCTGAAATTCAAGAAAATGTAAGAAATTGAAATTGTTTGCAACATGTTGCAAGCAACATTGAAATAACTTCGTAAGAATAGTCTTTTAACAAATAACATAACGGAAGTTTAATTTCCAAAAAAAAATATATATATATTTATAACATAGAAACATTCATTTTTCTTAGCAACACGTGGGCAGAAAAATATTGACAGCAACATGTTCTACATACACATATCAAAAGTAAAGAATTTAAAGAAAATAATAGACAAAAATGTCGTGCAGCATGTTGCCCTCAGTATTAAAAATTACTGCCATAACATGTAAAATTTATTCACAAGATTCAAAAGCATTTTAGAGTGTTTTCTTTTTAAGTTTGCTTTCCTTAAAAACTCTGTCAAACTATTCTTATCGTTTCCTAACCCAGTCTACCCAAACAAATGATGATTTACATACGTTATTTAATGAGCTTATATGACTGTCTAACGAAGGAAGAAAGAGGAATAGAATCTTAATTTAGTAGGATTCTTTTAGCATTATTGCATTTCTTGAAATTTTCATTATACCATGATAATGAAGCTGAAAAAGAAGTTAATTAAGTGCATAGAATTTAATTTTACTGCTTTGTTTCTGAAGCAACCAACAACTAAGTAAATACAACTTGACAGTAGAAAAATAAAGCTGAGTTGCTAAAAAAAATAAAAATGGTTAGATAATGACACAAGATTTTTTCTATGACTCTATTATAAGATCAACCCGTTTTATGTTCTTTTTTTTATCTAAAGATTAATTAGAGTCTTAAAGTAGAATAGTAAGAAAAGTGTTATAACATAAAAGCATGCTGCAGTAGCGATTTTTATACAAAATTTTTTAAATATTTTCCACATTTTTGCTTCGAAAAACTGAACACTCCTAGCAAAATATTTGTTAAAAACATTTTGGCTAAATGAATGCAAAACTAATGACAAGACTCAAAATGAGCTACAAATCAATTTTGGTAAACTATTTTTACATTTTTATTTTGCTTGTATTGATTTATGTAGAAACAACTCTTACATTTACTTAAACATTACATTTTAATCTGTTTTAGTATGTTTCTAGCTTGTGTTTCTTCAATTTAAGTTAACAGCCATTATTTAATTTATTGTGCAACATCAGTTTTATTGCAACATAATTCAAATCTTTTACTACTGACAGCAGTCGTTTTTAGCTATAAATAAAGCAAATCATATTGACTAGCTTCCCAAGCAAAGAAGGGAATTTGAGACGCATTGAAGCCACATCACTTTTATTTAAATTATCATTTCGAACAAATCTCGGATGTCAACTTTAAAACTCGTAAAACTAAATATTGTATGCGCATAAATTGCACAGCACTCTGCATAAGAAACAAATTTGATGTGGCTGGCAACATGAACATTATTGATGACAAAATAAAGATTAGATATTTTTTCATTTAAGAAAAAAAGTTTAATCAAAAGATGTTTTAAAGTTCATTAGATAAAATATGATTAGTAAATAGCAAAACATTTGGTTCAATAATTGCTAAAAACATAAAAAACTTTGTAAGTTGCTACATGAGTTTAATTAGTTTATCTTCCATAAAAATAATTAGTATTTATGTTTGAAATAAAAAAAACATAAAAAATTTAATGATTTCTTTCAAAAACCTGTTGCTGTGAGGTTTAATAAAACTGAAAATTCGTTTTGTTTTGGAAAGCAAAATAATGTATACCAAAACTAGAAGATTGAAAATGCTTTACAACATTTTGTTAACATATTGCCAAGACTCTTTTCTTATTAAAATAAAACTAGATAAGAAAACTAACGAAATAACAAAGTTATATATCCCTTTTTACCACTGGGTATAAAAATAATAATCTAGTAGAAATTCAAAAATATTGGTAGCAACATGTTGCAACTAAGTTTTTATTTAATGCATATCTTATTAATCCCTATTTATACAGGTTTATTTATATTAAAATAAGTGATATTAAAGTAACAAATTTGCTTATTAAATATAAAAATATGGTTCTATCAACATGTTGCTAAAGGCCGTTACACACTATCCCACAAAGTCTTAAGTATTTTTCGAAAATACTTCCCTGATCTAATTATTGTTTGAAAATTTGCAAAAAAAAAAAACCTTAACAACTTATCATGACAGTGTTGCAATGAAATGTTCTTCCTTCGAATTTACTTTATTCAGAGTTAATGAAAAAAAACTTAAAAAGAAAAATTGGTTTAATAATTTTAAAAATCAACACGTTTTGTAACTAAAAAAGCCAATTGATTTGAAATGCTTCCGAAAGTTAAACCCCTAATTAACAAAAAACGTCAAATGAGTATTTTTTGGCCTTTTGATATATTCCAAAAAGCTTAAAAATGAAATATTACAGTAGTTGTTGGCAGCAGCAGCATCTCAAAGCACGCCCTTTTAAAAATGTTGCTAACACCATGTTGCTATTATAAATTCGAGGAATTGCATTTGGATTTTTATTAAATTCCAAAACGATTGTTTAAATTAAATAAAATAAAGAAAATTTTCCTTTTGGGTACAACTTAACATGGCGGAATTTACAAGCATAAAATTTAATCACAGATTTTGCCTTTAATAAATTATATGACGTGTGACTGTTTAGAGGGTAAACATTCGTAAGTTATTCCTAACTAAGTCAGAGAATGACATAGTTTAAACGACAAAGTTTTTGTTGTGTCACCTAAGCAGCATTTGCAGGAAGTTGAGTTTTACTTCTAAAATATCAAAAATGGCATCTCAACAATGTGCTGTTCGCCTACCGCTGTTTATGCCAAAAATGTTGCATCAATTTTTTACGTGCGCGGAAAGGTTAGTACGGCAGAAGTGGATATTTTGATACAAAAAACCTAGTTCCGATAAGAAATTGTGAAGATGATAAATAAGAAGCATTCAGCCATGAAGATTATTGTATAAAGCAACATGTTGCTAAAAATTTCAAACACATTATTCATAAGCTATATTTTGTATCAACAATTATGCAGCAGCATGTTGCAATGCAAAAAATTTAAAAGTATTAATCGTAATAAATGTTAGGAGATATTATGAAGCTTTTGGAAAAGTTTACTTTTCAGGTCTAGAATTTTAGATTATAGTATAAATAAATGCTGACATGAATATGTTGCTAAGCAAAACTAACAAGTTGCTGTTATAATTTCGCTAAAAATACGTCGTCAAACGTTGCTGATATATATAGCAACATTACCAATATTTTATTAAGAAATATGTATATCAATACGTTTGGCAACATGTTACTATCAATTAATTTCGTAATTCAAACTGTTTTAACATATTTATTTGTATGTAATCTTACATATGTTTTTTATTCAATTTAAATCCTTATATGTATATTTATTACTATATTAAAATAAATGTTGCCATTAACATGTTGCTAAGACAAAACCGGCAAGTTGATGTTATAATTTCGATATATATACATACGGCATCATACGTTGCTGAAGTTACATAGCCAAATTACCAATATTTTATTAAGAAGTATGTATATCATCATTATGGGCAAAATGTAACTATCATATCATATTTATTTGTAATTTTATAGCTCTTCCTTTTAAATTAAATCGTAAATTGTTATTATATTACAATAAATGTTGCCAGGAACATGCTGCTAAGACAAAACTATCATGTTGATGTTTTAATTTCGATAGAAAAACAATACACCTTCAAACGTACCTGAATTACAAAGAAACATTACCAATATTTTTTTAAGAAATATGTTTATCGATATTATTGCCAAAATGTTGCAATCAACTTCTTTCGAAATTCAAGCTATTTTAACATATTTATTTGTGCTCGAACATCTATTTTTTTGTTTTTTTAATTTAAATTATAAAATGAAAATATGTGTCATCATTATAGAAACATGTTGCTAGCAATTACTTTCGTCATTCCAGCCATTTTAACATAATTGTTTGTAAATCAACATCAGTTTTTCCATAATTTATCTTGCCTTCTTGTTTAACAAAGATGATGCCATGATGAGAACGAAAAAGAAATTCCTTAAATTAATTATAATGTTGCAGGAAACGTGTTGCCAATATAAAAGCAGCAGTTTTGATCAATATTTTCGTAAACCATTTTTCATTTTAAATTTATTTCCTTATTGGCAACATGTTGCTCTTAATTTCTATTATAATTCAGTTCTCTACTACTCATTTAAATTTCACTTTTTTCTGCGCTAATTACACTCCCCTTTTTCTGAAAATTCTGGATATCTAACGGAAAAATTCAAAATATCTCAAGCATAACAAAACAGTCGACTTGAATTACAATTAATTATATTTTTACACCTTCTGTTTAAAAAATAAACATAAAGAGACATCAAGTTAATTAAAATCTTGTTTTTTTAATTTTTTATACAAATATTTTTCAATTTCATTTGAAACCATAAACAAGAAAATTTCAGTATGACTAGACTTTAATAAAAATAAAAACTTACATTTAAAACCAAATTCAATAACAAATGGTCTTATTTAAAAAAAAAAAAGTTAAATAAACATGTTAATAACAGTATTTGAAATCCAGGTTTGTTTAGAGTGAAATAATAAAATCATTGAAATTGAGAAAAGAAATTATTATAATGAAAACAAGAAAAAAAACTGCATTATGCCCCGAGTATTTGTTTAACTATTGTATCCAGTTGTAATGGATCTGTCTATATAAAATGAACATTAGTAGTCAGTTGATGTTGTTGTTATTGTTGCAGTACTGTTTCGCTTAATATCTTTAGATGTATCGGTATTCATTTATTCATATATCAATGTCAATTTACAATGACAGACATTTAGTCAGGCAGACTGACTGTGTAAAGACTGCATTTTTTTTTTTTTATTTTTTTACTTTTGTACTGTTGTTTTTTTCTTATCCTAACCAATGGCCGGAATGAAGTTAAGTTTTTCTTTGTATTTCTAGTTTAAATCGTAATAAGCCAAATGTGCCATTAATGGTTTTTGTATCATAAATTTTTATAAGTTTTTTAATCATAAAAAAAATCGATAGTAATAAGACAAGTGTTCAGGAAAAAACAAAAAGTGTTATAAATATTATGCAAAATAATGCTTAATTACAAATAATAGCAAAAACATTAAAGTTAATTTAAGTGGTTTTGTTTTTTATTATTGTATTTAATATCCTAAACATGTAAATATTGTAAAAAATTATTGATGGCAGTAGACTAAGATTAGTAGATTAACAGGAAAGAATAAAATTAGAAACAAATGTGGGTTTAATAAAGAAAAATCGATCAATCAAATTTTAGAGTTAGAAACATGTTGGTAAATATCGGAAACGATGGCAAAAAAGAGATAAAGTAAAAAAAAGACAAATTTTTTTTTTAACTAGAAAAATCTTTTGTAATTTGAAAAATTTGTATTTCGAGGTTTTTTAAAACATTATATTTGCAAAAAAATTTTAAAACACATGTTGCTAAACAAATTAAACTTTTCAAAAGTTTCGATACGTGTTGCTATCTCAGTTTTCCTGACAAACAACATTTGGATTATGTTGATAGTCTGAATTTTATTAAAATATACTATCAGCAACATATCACTAAAGTTAAAAACAATTGCTTTAACATTTTGCAAACATGTTTTACAACTTATAAATAATATATCAAATGCAAACTTAAGTATACAAAAATTTTTAAAGCAACATGCAATAAAGAAAATTTTAAATTTTAATTACCTTAAATATATTGCAAGCAACATATTTCATAAATAATAAATTTTGCAATTTATTTTCTGCTAACTTCAGTTTTTTTTTCTTTTTTTGGCAAACTTAACTAGCAAAATGTATTACTCCAAATTTTTATTGTAAGCAACATGTTGCTCAACAAACTACTGTTGACTAAAATGAATCTTGGTGATTTTTTTCTTTCTGACAAGCTTCACTATTTACATGTTTCTGGTTTATCTTTAAGTTAAGTTAAGCCCGGCAACATATCCCTAAATTAATAAGATGATTTAAAAATTATGTTTTACATTCAATAAATTTCGTCAGAATACATTTTTTTTAATTTGTTTTCCATAGCAACATGTTGCTAACATATTTTTTCCGTCAATAATTTATTAGCAACAAGTTGATAATTAATATTTTTTCTTTGAAATTACATAATCCGCATCTATTGTCAAAGCCAACGTTGTTTTTGTTTTTAACAACATGTTTTTAATAAGATTTTCTTAAAAATGTTTCGCAAGCGAATTGTTGCAAACCAACATGATGCTGCTTGTTACACATGCTGCTTATTTAATTTTGCTTTCAACGTTTCGGAACATTCATTGTCTTTTGGCTTTTTGTTTTAAAATTAGCGAAAATAAATGTTTTAAATACATAAAAACATGTAAAAAATAATTTTTTACAAAAATATTTTTAAAACAACATTTCGCAATAAAATTAAATAGATAATACCTAACATGCACATTTTGCATTGTAATATGTTGCCAAAATATTTTGAGATACAAACTTAAATGCTGCTGAAGTTTAAAGCTAGAAAAGTATTGTATTGATAACACATACCCCTAAATGTTGCTGCAACATGCTTATTTACAAAAATCTGTTCTTAGCTACATACACAAATGTTTATAATGTTGCAGAAAACGGTTATTTATATGTTTAGAAACATTTTGCTGAGACACGTTAGAAATATATTCTATGCTAAAAATAAAAAGTAAACAAATTTAGCAACTTGTTTATATACATGTTTCAATATATGTTGCAAGGTATGTTCATATACACGTTTTAGTTGAAGACAAAATTTTTGTTAGTCGCATGTTTATATGGCATATTATAATACATGTTTATAAACATGGTGAAAAAGATTTTATTTTGGCGAATTAAAAATTTTTCGATTTATTGCCATTTTAATTCCATTGTTTTTTATGTAGCAATATGTTAAGCTAAATGTTTATAAACATGTTGTACACATTTTTTTTTTTTTTGCAAATTAAACATTTTCTAATTTGTTTACCGTTAATATTCGATTAAATTTTGATTTAGCAAAATTTTTGATACATGTTGCCAAAGTAAGTTTAAAAATAAGCTAAAAAAAGGGGGGCTTTAAGAAATATTTCCACATACCTTTTGAACTAGTCAAACTGTGACTAATATTATTCCAAAAATTCAGCCTACAGCCAAAGACCTTCATTTCTTTAACACGTTCCTTCATATTGCCCAGAACACTGGTTTCCGCGAGACTAACACACGGAATCATTTGATGATGACAATATTTTTTAAAACTATAAATAATACACACACTTCTTTTGTTTTTTTTACCACTATTAAATTATTTAAACTTTTTAATAGTTTCAATAAAATTAAAATAAAACATTTAAAAGAAAATTTAAATTATTATTTTTTGTTTTTTAACCTAGAAGAAAATAGAAAAAAAATTTAGGAAATTAAAATAAACCAAAAAACGATTACTGAAAAAAGAGCCAACCATTTTTTAAAATTTTGCACAAAAAAACTAAAAAAGAAACAAAATGGTTAAATAAGCAAAACTCTAATTTGTAGTTGCAAACAACAAAGTAATTGTTTTAGCAATTATTATCTGATGAAATATTTACAAACGTAAAAACTTATACAAGAACAATAACAAATTTTTTAAATATATTCAACAAACCATGTAAATGTTTAGCAGGTATAAACAATTTGCCGGTGCGGTTAATTTTTAGGAAAAAACCTTAATTTAACCCATTAGGAGGCAATTTTGTATTTTTTATGGAACTATTTTTGTCCTTAAAAATAAGTAAAAGTTGTAGATTATCTAAATTATAATGTTGGTACTGGGAATCAAATCTGATTTCTATAGCAACATGTACAGCAACAAGCAAGATTTCCCAAAGTACTATTTCTATTCTCAAAAAAAGGTTAAACTATACACTTTTTCGTTTCTCACTGACCACTTTATTTGAAATAGCATTTGCTAATATTATTATTCTCTTCAAATTTAAGACAAAAAATCTTTTGAACCTGTTAAGTTTTTCAAAACTATACCAAAAAAAAATTTGAATTACATCAAGTTGAAACTACATAGCAACACTAAATAGATATGCGTTTAACGCAAAATTCTTTATTGTTTAAAACTAAAAACCATTGAAGTGTTTAAACAAAAATGCCTTTGAGTAATTTGTTTAATAAATCACAGCTAATTGTTAGCAAAGTTTGTTATTTAAGATTTCAGTTTTATCTTAAAAAAAATAAAATAATAAAAATATTAAGAGAATGTCTTAGAAGATTTATGAGTTTCAACTTAGGCCTTCATTTAAAATTAAAATTGAAATTTGTATTAGAGGAATAGTTGAATAGATTAGAATTGATTTAATAACTTGTTTAAGAATAATAAATTCAAAATATCCAGTTGCTGTTTTAATGCCTCAAAAGTAACTGCTAAATTGATTTGTTTAAATCTATCAAAGAAATGAAAAATTTAATGAAGATGTATTAATTAGTTGCTTGCAGTCAGGAAAGGTGTTTTAATAATTTTTTTTTTTAACAAATATTGTTAATTATAAGCATATTTTCTTAAAATATGTTAGATATTATTTATTTTTTCTAAATTTTTGTTATAGCAACATGTTGCTCAACACTGATTAAGGTTTTTTCTTAAATTTTGATTTTACAATATGTAGCTTAATTTATTGTCGTTAATATTTGTTTCCTATATAGGAAAATTTTAATTTTAGTAGATAAACCCATTTCAAAATTAACAGTTTATGTAACATGTTGCTGAAATTGAAAACTATTGACTGGTCTATATGCAAAATGAGGTTCTACTTTAAAATGAAATGTATGTTTTCTTATCCCTTTTTTAAATTAGTTTTTCTTGTATTAATCAATGCTTTTCATATCAAAAACCTTTAACAACATGTTGCTAATTTTAACTTAATTACGTTAGCAATATTTACTTAGTATTCTGTTCACAGTAAGCAAAAATGTTAAGCAATATAAATTTCAATTTAATAAGCAGCATGTTCAACTAGAAAAATATAAAAAAAATGTTGCTGGAACTTTTAGAAAGTTTTACGTTTGATACATTTAAATATTTGATTATTGTTAAAATTATTTATTAAAATATTTATTCAGCAACATTTCTAGCTAAATATGCGAGCAATTGAAGTTGTTAATGAAATAGTGTTCACATATAAGTTATCTTTATATTATTGGCAACATGCTGATAAGTCTAAAATTGTCGGAAATATTTTGTTAAGCTCGTAAATTAGATACAACATTAGCATCATGTGGCAGAATTTCTTATATAAAATGTTTTATAAACAACAAGCTGCTTTGGCTTACTAGGCTTACTAACATATATATATATATTGTTAAAATGGTTATAAACAGGTCGCTTAGTCATAAGAAACATGTTATAAATGTTATGTTTTCAATAAACTTAAAATTAAATGTTGCTAAACAATGCAAAATCAGAAAAGGTTTAAGAACAATAAATCTTGCACTCGTATCTGCCTTACATTGTTTAGAATCTAAGTAGTTTTCATATTCATGCCTTTCAAACATTGATATTTTTAAACTATATTATATTATAAAAAAGTTGTTTATTTCAACTGACTTTACAACTTCTTTATAAAACGTTTGCTAGAAAGCAAAAAATTTTAGCAACTTATTACTAAACATTCCAAAATTGTACATAGTTGTTATAACTTTTTACAACATTAATAAATATTTCTAATTTGTTGATATCAATACCTATTGATACATAAAGCCGTATTTATGCCATAAATTTTTTTAGCTTAATTTCAAAATATATTAAGCGACAAAGTATCTAAACAATGTTTCCAATACCTCAAACCATTTTATTACAAACAGTCAAGAAAGTTATTTCTAAAAGTCAACTTATAAAATCTTTAGTCCGATTTAGTGTTTTCTTAAATTTAGCAACATGTTGCTTCAATAAAAGTTTCTATAAATTGTATGCTTTTAAACAATATTAATCGACAGACATTTTAAAAAATCGCTTTTGTGTTGTTGACATATTGTTAGAGGTTTTTGACTTATGGTATGCAACATGTTGCTAAACGCCATAATTCAAGTTTTTAAAAAATGTTTGGCAACATGTAGCTAAATTATAAATTTGTTCATAACGTAGATATGTCCTTTGATACATTGATACAATATTTACAATTTCCACCATCACAATGTTTAGCGATAATGTCTCTAAACAAAGACTGTTACAAAATTAATTTGTCTTAAATATTAGTATTATTCTAAGTTTAACTCTCTGCAACATGTTTTTAGCTCTTCCAAACCCATAAATAACTTATAAATTTTTAAAATTTTTTAAAATTACAACTCTTTTACAAACTAATTTACTGCTTTAATTAAATATTTGATTTATCAAGTGCCAACTAACAAAAATGCACTCTATTACAAACACGATCATGATCAAGAATTTCTAATTACCTACAAATAACAAACACCCATAATTTTCTTAATTTCATTATAAACCATAAGAAATTCTTTGTAATCTTGTTTTTAGCTGCAGTCAGTTGAGCAAATTTCAATTAGCAGCTTATCATAGAAAATACTTAAAAAAGAAAATGTTTTATTATAATTTCTGAAACTAGTGTGGCCAAGTATTTTAACCTGTTTGTGTATAAACGCCGTTTAGTTTACGATTTTCGTAGTTTTTATTTTAATACAGACCATTAATATGTACAAATTACTTGAGTACACTTACAATTATTTTATTTAAAATAACTAAACAAACGAATTTGTGCTAAAATCAATGACTTGTAAAACAAAAGACACAAAAACTTGGCTTAGCGATAAAAATACATGTAACCAAGCCAGTCAAGTCAGCCAACTGTGTTTATAATGTTAATTATGTAAATGAAATAAAATAAGTAAAAAAAAAAACAAATAATAACGCCTACTCATTGTTTAAATTTTGAAAAATTTTAAGCTTTAAAGAAGCTAAGACATGCTTAAAAAAAATTTTAAATAGTTTTGATAAGACAAAACAAATAAATTAGCAGCGTTTAAATAGAAAATACTTGCTGTAAACGGTTTAATAGCTTATGAAACATTGTTGCTATGTGACAATTAAAGATCGTTATATATAATTTTGCAAATTTAGGAAATATCAAAAGATTTTGTTATTCGTGCTAAATTCCCAGTTTTTATTATTGATAAAAACACTTGAAATTTATTGTTGATGGGATAAGCTATTCCTATGCGCATTTCACTGGTTGCTTAGGCCAGATCATCAGGAAACTTCATCCATAAAGATTTTAGAAAAACTAAAGATATTAAACCAAATAAAAATGTTAAACGTATAAGACTTATAGCAACAGTTCTACTTGTAATAATATCAAAGTTTAAACAAAACAACATCAACAATAAACAGTGCGTTCATCTCATCTTATTGAAATTACTTTTTGATAATTTAGGAAATATTTTAAAGAGTAATTAAAATATTTGTTTTAAGAAACAGTAGACAGTTTTTAATTTTAGCCATAAAATTGGTGAAAAAAATGTTTTTGTATTGAATTACAAACCGTTTACCAATAAAAAGTATTGCAACATGTTTTTAAGTTTGATATGTCTTATTAAACACTATTCAAAGGCAGCAACAAGTTGCTAAAAGTAAACATATAATATTTAGAAGAAAAATGCTATAATCTAACATTTCAACAATAACAACATGTTGCTAAAGCAGATGTTTGTTCTAACTGTATGTTTTCAAACTGTTTTAATAGATTTAGATTAAGCGAACTGGTTTTATATTATCAAGATATTTTTAAAAGTTCTTAGCTAAGGCTTAGCAACATGTTGCTAAAGAAAAGTTTGTGTAAATCAAACATTTTTAATAACGCCAGTACCTATTTTAAAATTAATAAAAGATTAAAAGTTTTTGGCATCATAATGTTATCAACAATGTCTTTAAGAAATGTTGCTAGTTCATTAATATGAATAAAAATTGCAGTTTTAACGTTAATTTTGCATAACTTTCTGTTATTATTCAAACTATCTATCATTTCAGTTTTGCACACAACAATATCCAAAACATTTTTAAATTCTTTACACTTTTCTATTTTGCAATTTCCTATCTAAGAAAATTCATTGTTCCTGCTTTCAAATGACCTGCTTAAATGCCATTATAATCTTTAAGTTGTTGTTTAACTCAGCTTTGGGTCAAGGTCAACA
Organism: Pollenia labialis; assembly: GCA_949318255.1. Taxonomy (NCBI): domain Eukaryota; kingdom Metazoa; phylum Arthropoda; class Insecta; order Diptera; family Polleniidae; genus Pollenia; species Pollenia labialis. Next base: position 129,130,502 of record OX439141.1, read on the forward strand.
ACGTGTCTTCAATTACCCACCAAATGATTCGGGCCAATAATCATACATTTGCAATAAAAAAATCATACGATGTGGGGGCTAAATAAAGGCGTAGATAATGGAAATGTACCAAAATATTAAAGAAATCCACACGCCACAAAAGATGCATTAAATTGCAATGCCAAAACATAAATTAAATTGAAAGTTGTTCTCAATAGTTTTTGAAAAAAAAAAACAAGGAAACCAGATTTTAAGAAGACAGCTGCAGCCAATTCGAACCAGGACAGACCATTGGTTGGACAGACAACACAGAGACGTATTGAAATTAAACGAAACCCAAAAGTGCGTTTACATAAATCAGGTCAAAATCATTTTTATTTTTTTTTTTTTGCTTATTTTTTTGGCTAAAGCTGATGTCTGAAGTGTGCAAAAGTATTAAAAGTAACATCCTTTTAAATTCTACTTACAAAAAAAAAAACAAATTAAAGAAGAAAATTGAAAGGAAACCTTGCAAAAGTTTAGCACATGTTATTAAAAAGGGTTTACTTAAGTCTGCTTTTAAGGTCATCAAGGTTTTATGTTTTTGAAATGTTTTCTTAAAGATCCATGCGTGTAAATCGGTTGTAAACACAACCAGGAGCAGCAGCCGTTATAAACCACACATTCAATTTTAAAAAGTCAGTCAATACCAACCGCATGCTCCCCTTTACCGCAAAACAAACAGTAGTGACGTTAACAATGAAAAACCCCTTCATAACTGCAATAAGTGGCGCAATTATGTTCAGGTTTATATTTTACGTCTTTCCCTTCAATTCCCCCCTAACCACAAGCTCTTCAGTATTACGAGAAGGTAGGTACAACTTTAACAGTTGTTTTAAGAAAGTCGCGTGCATGTGTAATTGTTGTGTCCTCCCTTGGCCAAAATGCAACTTAATATGTGCATATCTGTGTGGAACACATCCAGCAACAACAACAACTTGCATTATTTTCGATAAACATCTTAAAATTTATGTTAAATGTTGCAACAACATGCGGGTTGGTCTGGCTTTGTGTTTTTTCTTATTTCTTCAGTTGTTTTAAAATGGTTTTTTTTCTGATTTCGAGTGTATAATTTATGTTGCTTTCGTTAAACTGTGACCAATCATAAATTTGTAATCGTATCGTTGCTAAAATGCAACAACAAAAACAACGACGACAACAACATAAAAAGTGTACTACAAGTATGTGCTGTCAGACAGATTTGTATCTTTAAGTACCGTTATTATTATTAGTGTTGCTGCAAAATGCTTTTTTAGCGAATTATGAATATTTAAATAATTAAAGGGGGAAAAAATGCAAAGAAGTGAAATTTCGTTTACGCACTTTGGAAACATAAAAGAATAATGAAACAAAAATAAAGATTTTTAAGGAATTACAAATTATGCCTTTAGTACAAAGAAGAAGAATTTGAATAATAATTTTTTTTAGGTAATTAAAAGCAACATGTTGCTAACAATTTGTACTACAGCAAATTATAATTATTAAAATAAAAGAAAAAATAAATAAAGAGAAATTTTACCAAAGATCAGAAATAATGAAAACTTTCTAATCATAATAAGTTTTATTAAGAGATTTGAAATTTTATAAATGTAAAACAAGATACATTGCAAAAATGCTGATTATAAATATATTATAAACGTGTTGCTAGCGTTATGAATAGTGTTTTTCATACGGGATTTCCCGGGGCAAAAATCCCGGCATCCCGCACATTTTTCGGGATAAAATTCCCGGGAAATTTGTGCGGGAATTCCCGGGATTTTTTTTAATTTAATTATGGCAACTTAACTGCTGATAAAATAGTAAATAAGTTGTGTGTTAAGTCAAAAAAACTATTTTGGTTTTTTGATTGCCTTTAATTAATTTTTTTTCTTTTTTTTTTTTGGTTTAAATCACTTTATTCTGGAACAACTGCTTCTAATCGTTATCATCTTCTCTTAGAAAATACACCTATAAATATTTTTCAATTTTACATATTAAAAAACAATAGTTTCTGACTTACGACAGTTTTTCCAAACGCCAAAGAGATGTCAATTCATATCCGATAAGTTAGGCAATTTTTAAATTTTCTCTGAAGTTTCAAAGGAATAATGGCCATTTTCTTAATGTACCGACAAACTGTCTGTTACCTTATGTCAACATAAATTTATTAGACCGATAAACTGTCTGTTAACAATTTTGGTTTTCTCAATAAAACGACAAAAAACATTGTTTTAAGTTGGCAACACCTCTCAAAATACATGTAAAAGTTGAGAGTCAGCTGATTGAATTTATCTGTATGGCAAATAAAAGGAAAATAAATAATTGGCAGACGAGTGGTGGTTAGCTTTGCGACAGAATAGAAGCAAATGCGACATTAAGAAACCCAAATTTCTTTAATGTGCGTTTTTTGTTGGGGAAAAAAGATAATCGAGTAATGAGTAAACGGCCATAAGAGTAAAAATGTATATAATTTTTAATTTGTGTAAAGACCCTCATTTATTTCATAAAAACGAAAAAATGTTGTACCCAGTTGCTTCAAAAAATTTAATGATTTTATATGCAGAGCATTTGCATAAAATATTTTTCAGATTAGATTCTGTAAGAAATTATGACAAAAGTTATTAATACAGAAAACTCTTGTTCGATTCAAAGAAAATAATATTTTTTTAAAAAAGAACTACAAGTTCTGTGTGAAGTGCTGAGGAAACTAAAAGTGTCTAGAGGTTATATTATGTTCGTTTGACTATAAAGGCAAGCATCCGTAGAAACGAAACGTGTTTTCTTATTGAAATCTTCTTGATAAAAATTAAAAATAGGCTGAAATGATTCTGTAAATTCATATTCTGAACTAAAATCCTATTTTAAAAGAAATATTTTGTAATAATTTGCTTAAATAATTTAACCTTTTTTGGTTTAATAAAAATGTATTGATCGGTAATTCCCGGGATACCGGGAAATTAAAAAATAAATCCCGCTTTCCCGGGAAATGAAAAAGTCCGGTAAAAGAAAAACTCTAGTTATGAATGACGTTATTAACTACTTAACTTTGATTTGCATAATTTACCATATAATTTTTTCTTAAAATCATTTTAAATGTTTGGACTTTCTCGGACCATATCAACATGTTGCTAGCATTAATGATGAACTAATGAAGCATTTAGTGAGATCGAATATGCTTTTCTGAGTCACAAATTTAGGCGATGTTGCTAAGCTTATAAACGAAAGGTTGCCTAAAAAGAAGCAATTTAAAAAAATTGCTAGCAACATGTTGTAAAGCTTCAAAATTTTGCTAGCAGCATGTTGCTAAGCTTCTAATTTTTTTTTAATTGCATATTTTTTATAGCCAAACATTATTTTAAAATACATATAATTTTAAAATATGCATTGCTTAGGTTTTATGAAGCCAACAATTTTCAATATCATACAATAGTATGTACATACATATATAAAAAAACATGTTGCTGACTATTACTATTATGTGGTACTTGAATTTGTTTTATGTTTAAAAGTTTATAACAATTTGAATCGACAATTTAGGTGTTTAAAAATGCTATAAGCAACATGTAAAATAGATATTTGGAAATAAAACCAGTAACTTTTATAAAAGTAAAGTATATGGTAATTTTATACAGCTTACCTATTGTAAAGCCTCGTACTCCGTTTAAATTTATGTAAAATGTTGAGCAACATTTAAGCAAAAAAATTTGGGGTGTAACTAAAAATATATTTTTCGCAATTTTTCAGAATTTTTCTACAAAATTTAAAGCTAGACACGTTTCTCCAAATTAAACAGTCCTAGTGAAAACCCAGTCCAGTAATTCTAATTAAAAGCAACAGTTTTCCAAAGTAGTTAAACATCTTAATCGTATGTTTTTAAAATTTCTGTTAAAGCTTTATAAAATTTTACTGTTTTTAATTAAAAAAAAACACAATTTTTAACTATCTGCCTCTTTAAAAAGTAAGAAAAGGGGGGATAACTCATTACTTGGAATAATTTTATGACAATCATATAAAATTGTTTAATGTTATTTATTTCGTTTTACAACTTTGTTAAAAAATCAACTCATACAACACTCATTAACCTTTGAGAATATTTTTTCCTGTTACATTTTAATGTTGATAATTTCTTAAGAAATTAGATAAAAAATCATATGAATGTAAATCAAGATCTTACAACTCCTCATAATCAGAATAAACGAATGGAGAAAAAACAAATTATTTTGTAAGACAAACACAAATAATTAAAAGAAAAGCAAACTCCTCTTATACAGGGTGATCCAAAAGAAACGAAGGGGTTTAGTCCACTGTGCGACGTGGGCCTGAATGTGTAAAAAGAATGTGTGCACGCGAACCGACTGTGAATAAAACATAATTTTAGAGAAGAAATTCAAGCAAGAAATATTGAAAAAGTCTTGGAAAACGACTTGGAATGCCCGGCACTTACGTAACGTTATCTTTTACGTCGAACTAACTCAATTTCTTATTAAAAATTGTAAAAAATAATCAGCCTTATTCCGGTTGTCGTTGTCGTAATCGCTCAAGTCGTTTTTGTAGGAGATTAAAATAACACACAACCAATGTTCTATAATCTCTTACAGGCAATTCACATGGAGGCTTTTACGACGTCGCTTTGTCGACGTCTCTTTTGGTTTGACGGCAAGCGGTATAGAGACGAAAAAGGGGTAAACAAAACGACTTGGTTTGTGTTTTCATGTCGTTTTTTATATTTCTCTTTTAACTTTTTCTTTTTACGCTTTATTCTTTTTCTTACTTTGAAGTGTGTGGTTGAAAATACAGTGAGTCCTCGATTATCGATAACATACTGGACCGGCAGCATTCTTGATTATTAATTTTTTTTTTTGTGTGTTTCATATTTTATATAAATATGTAATGTATTATTATGTAAACATAGGGAAAAAAGCAATTGGCAGAATATGCTTCCAGTACGTTGGGAAATTCTCTTTCTTCGTTTATTTAAATTTGGTTTGATTGTTCTAATTTAAAGGAAAAATATAATTTGTTTATAATTTCGGATAACAGAGGTGATTTAAATCAATGCAAAAACAAATTATATTTTCCAGTTAATTGATGCTGCCGGTTAATCGAATGACGCATAATCAAGGCCATACTGTAAATTAAAAAAAGACATGCAACCAAAAACCATCGTATGAACGCAAAGAGATTTTGGAAGTTGATTTAAAAGGGAATCAAGATAAAACGACGTCGTAAAAGCCCTCATGTGAATTGAGTGTTACAATTTAATCTCTGAATTAAATAGATTTTTCAAGTCCGTTTGTGTTTTTTTTGCAACCCTCTGTAGATGAAGTAAAGTACAATTAGGCCGGGTATTTAAGATGTGGATTTAACGTAGTCTGAAACTCTAAATTTTTCTCGCGAAATTTGATTTTTTTTATTATTTCATTAAAAAGCCAACATTTTAAGCAAAACTAAGCTGTGTCGTCAAAATTTTGTATACAAACTTGCTAATAGCGGCACAAATCTGTTTCAGATTAACTTATCCCAGTTTATCTGAGATCTCAAAAACCCGGCCTTAAATGTCGAATAGATAAATGAAATGGCCTAAAGGACCTCAACAAAATGTAAGCCTCATAAAATTTAAATAAAGAAAAACAAACAGTTTCTTTTTCTTGTTGTAGTTTTTAAGTCATAATTTTTTTCTGACTAACCCCAACCTTTAAGAAAAGAATACAGGAACTTGAAAAAACGATTTTTTTTAAATTCTCCTTCTTCCACATCACCATCATCTTCAATTATAAAATAACAATTCTCAAATAAGAAGTACAAAAAAACAGTACTTTTGTTTAGCCAGAGCATAATAGAGTTGCAGACTAGACGACATTGCCACTTTTTGTGTTTTCTTTTTTATTGTTGCGCCGGTTTTTATTTTTTAGATTTTCCTAAAAAAAAAAAACTCCGAGAAGAGAGAGAAAAAAATGACATTCATATTCAGGGGCGAATTCTATAATTTTTTTTGTTGTTGTAATTTCTAAAACTATATACTACCAATCTTTTGTTACTATTTTTTTTCGTTATTACCATTATTTGTTTTTATTGTGTGTATGCGGTTTTTCTAGGAAACAATAAACTGTCAAAAGCCTGTCACTACTAGACAGACACAGAGCAACAACACCGCATTTTACCAACAAAACTCTGTCAAACAGGTAGAGAATTGACTAGTGCTGCTGAGTTGATGCTGCTAAAGAGACAATACAATAATGTTTTGGCAACACACAAATTATATGAATGGATGTTTCAGTAGACGGGATTGGATTGGGTTGGAATAGAATAGAATGGCTCTTACATAATACCACAATACACAAAGGGAGATGAACTTTAAGGTCTTGTCTCTGTTGTTAGAGACCATAATAGAATTGTATTAAGAACACAGGCGTACTTGAGAGCGGTAAAGAATAAAGATAATAACTTTTTAATAGGATCTTTTGAGTTTTTAATGCGTTTTAGGTTTAATTTCCTGTAAATTAAGGATTCACTGTTACCAGTATAGGATTTTTGGTTAAAATAACCGTAGAAGTTATGATTGGAATTTATTTTCAAGCTGTGCTAAATACGTTGACCTTTGACATTTTTACATTTCAAAATTATTATTGGGTTTACGATATAACTTTGTTATTTGATTTGAGTTATTGTAACGGAAAAATTGTATTTCTTAGGTGGTCGGTACCATACATGGGCATACTGCATTACTTTTTTACTGTATTACGCGTTTCAGTAATCAGTAAAAAGTACTGATTACTGAAAAAAAAATTAACAAATATTAATTATTTATTAGGAACAAATTTATTTAATAAACTTGCCAGCTTTTCTTACTGTTCAAGTGTTGTTGTTTTTGACTTGTAATAAATTTAATAAAAACTTTTTCACTTAAGTACAAAAAAAATCATAATTGAAAAAATATTTATTCTATTTAATTTTACCTTCATTTTTTTAATTAAATTGTTTTTAAAACGGAATAAACAACAAATCGTATAACTTCCCGTTAGTTAATAAGCAACTTGGTAAAACGTTGGTACCTACGATCGTAATGCAGCATACATAGTCCAAGATAAGACGAGCCAACAATTGGAAGAAAAACATCTGTAATTCTCTTTTGTTTTTTCATTCGCGGTCACACAGACGAACATTTATAGCTGGCAACATTCTGTTACTATTGTTGCTTTTTTGTCAAAAAGCAAAGTAGATGTCAACAAAGAAAATGTGAACAAAGCGTGTCGCCGAGTACCAAACACAAAAACCCGACTCTCTTCCCCACCCGTAATATGCTTCAAAACTTAAGGCCTAACCATAATATCCATGCATTGCTTAACCTACTGTCAAAAATTCCAAAAAGTCTCTCAAATGTATTTAAAAAAACAAAAACAAAATATAAAAACATTTGATTCCGTACGGAATGTGCGATTAGATTCGCACCTTGCTTAAGCAAATGACAGTTTTATTAAACTCAGCAAAAAGTTTCCTTAAATTCAATACGGTTTTCCTCATATCATTAACATGTATTCGCACATTTGCTTAAGCCAATTTAAGCACATTGTGGTTGGGCCTTTAATGTTTGCCTTCCAAATGTTTCCCTGTCTAAATGGTCACATACAATCGGTGGAAAAAAAATTTGAACGAAACAACACGAAACGCAGAATAACAACGTTGCCAAGCGGAAAAAATTTCGATCCGAATCGGAACACAGAATAAGGATGAATATGTATATTTGTTACGGTTTTAGGCGTAATTAGTTAATTTCCAGAGTGGGCTTTTTATGGGGTTATCTTCAATTATATACCAATCTTTACAAAATTTATTTTTTTGGATTTCAAGCCTAATAAAACTTTGACAGACCAAACTTTACTACAATAACGTAATTCGTAACAGTTTAAAGCGTACAATAGACATTCTGCGAGTGGCCTTTATATGGGGTCTACATATAACAGAAACGACCAGCTGTTTACATTACATTTACATTTCTGCATTTACGGTCGGCTAAGAATACATTTACTGTTTATTACAATTTCATAGCCAGCAACATGTTCAGGTATAAAGTTTTTATTTTTACAAATAGAATGGTGAGTAACATTTATTATATAAATTTTCATATTATTCGAATGTGTATTCTAAGTAAAATTACAATCCCCAAAAGCTTTTATACTTTAATAGTCTTGTTCCTTCAATATTTTCTATGCACTATCAGAACTTTCGTTTGTTTATTTCTGTTACGAGGCTTACTTTAGCTATTCTTTGCCAACCAATGAAAATGTGCCTGGAAAATATTGAAGGAATAAGACTATTAAACTATAAAAGCTTTTGAGGATTTCAATTTTACTTAGAATACGCCTTCGAATAATATGAAAATTTATATAGCAGAGATCTTAAACTAAAAACTTCGAGAACAGAAAATTTAATAAAACTTTAATTGTCATAGTAATATTACTTATTTTTGCTTCGCAGCATATGATTATATATGGAATAATTTATTGAAAAAATATGTATATTATAAAAGCAAGTATCTTTAGTAACTGATGTTACTAAATGAAATAAATATTGTTTGTTTAGTTCGGCAACATGTTGCAAAGCTAAAATATTAATTAAAATATTTTGCAATATAATTTAGAACTACATATGTATGTTTTGTAGCTGCTGTTATTTTTAAACAGCTGCATGTTGATAAGATTTCTTTTTATTTCGCAACATGTTGCATTATTCAAAATATTAAGAATTTTGTTGTTGAACTTCTTTTTAAAACTATGGGAAATAAAATGTATTTGTAGCTGCTGTTATTTTTTAGGCAACTGCATGTTGATAAGATTTGCTTATATTTTGCAACATGTTGCAGAACTCAAAATAATTTGACATATTGTTTTGCAGCTTCTTTTTTAAACTATATGAAATAAGGTTTCGTTTAAATGTGCTAAATTCCCACTTCATAATAAATATAATTTATTTGAAGCTGCTGTTATTATTAGATAGTTGCATGTTGATAGGATCTGTTTTTATTCAGCAACTTGTTGCACTACTCAAAATATTGAGTGAGTCTTTGATTTTTTAACTTCTTTTTCAAACTATGTGGAATATAATTTATTTGAAGCTGCTGTCATTTTTAAAAAGTTGCATCTTGATAGGATTTTTTTTTATTCCGCAACATGTTGCAGAACTCAAAATATTGAGTATTTTGTTTTTTAGCTACTGCTGCTGTTATTTAAAAGCAACGGTATGTTGATAAGATTTGTTGTTATTGTGCAACATGATGCAGAACACAAAATATTGAGATTGGTTTTCTAACTTTTTGCAAACTATGTGGAATTATAATATGTTGCAGAACGTGTTTTTAGAAAACATGTTGCAGAACTAAAACACGTATAAGTTAATTATCTTGATTAATTAATTTAACGAATATATATTAAAAACGTATGTATCTTTACTAGATGCTGTTATTATGAAACTTGCAATGTGTTAGTAAATATTTTTTTTTTTTGCCAACATATGGCAGAGCTAAAATATGAGCTTCATAATATTTTTCCAATATATTTTAGAACGACATATCGCACCCTAAATACTAAAGGGTATTAACTCAAAATTTTTATTTTACCACTTTTTGTAAGAAATCGACACAAAATATACATATCTACCGGCTGTAAAACTATCATGCTATTTTGTCTACTTTTTGGAAATGAAAAGTTTGGTTTAAAAATCCTTTTTCATATGCCTGTAATGTAAAATTAAAAATTGTCTTACTTCTACTGAAAATTTTAAAATTTTGAGTTAATACCCTTTAGTATTTAGGGTGCGATATGTATTTTTTGAAGCTGCTGGTATTTTTCTATCAACTGCATGTTGATTAGTTTGGTTTCAATGGCGGAACTTAAATATTGACTTTTTTTCTTTTCAACTAATTCTTAAACTATTTGTCAGTTTAACAAGTTCTTGCCAATTTTTTAGGTTTTTCAACATGTTGCATTGTTAAAATATTAAAGAAGATAATTTTTTGTACAATACTTTTCAAGCTAGATTTAAAATTTTCAACAAGTTGATAGATTTTTATTAAGCTTGGTAAAACATTGAAGAACATAAATATTGATGAGCTTTTTTTTTCGACTAAATACTTTTAAATTATTATACTATAAACTTTCAATGGTTTAGCCACTCCAAAGACTATTTACCAATGTCTAGAGTTTAACTTAAAATGTTATTTTTGCAATTTAAAACGGAAAACATAATAATAATAATGGATTAGCCAATAATTTAGGTATGTTTTTTAGTAAAAGCAGCATTTTTTTCAAGTCCAAATTAATTAAATCTTGCAAATTAATGATTAAATTTAAAAAAAAAACTATTTAAAAGATACTCAGTTTTAATTATATACATTTTAAATACATCTATGTTTTATTATTATCATTATTTTGTTCCATATAGTTTTAAATAAATTGTTTTATAACAAAAACAAAAACTAAGTAGAGCCACATGTTGCTCTACTTTTTAAATGAGAAGAAAAAAAACAGTAGTATGCTAATAATAATAAAATGTTGCAAAGCTATTTATTAGATACATATTTAAGTGCATGAATTTTTTTATTAATATTTTTTTTTTTTTAATTCATTTAAAGATAAAAAGGTTTGGCAAACAAGTTTTCTTTATATAGAAAATTTTAAACAAATAAAATGATTTATTATAAAAATTTCTGAAAATTTAAACACTGACCTATTAGATGGATTTTTATTTTTTATTTCATTTTACATGTTTTGTATTGTTTGTATCTGTGTCTTGTTTTTAATTTAACGGATACAAAGTTTAATAAAATTTGTTTGTGTATTTTGAAAGTTCTTTTGAAATTCTTTGTTTTATCTTTACCTACAAAGTTGCCTTATTTTTTGTTTATTTAACAATACTCATGTTTTATTTTGCTTTGTTTTTATTTAAAACATAAAGAAGAAAAAAAACTTTCGCTGTTGCCTTTGAAAATTTGATAGTTTCTTTTGAAAGCAGAGTTATAAATATTTTCGTTTTTAAAATTATTTTATTTCTAATTCTAAACGATTTCATTTTTGCTTTATGATTTGTGTTGTTATAAAACGAAATTCCGTTAATATCTGTTTTTAGTTAAATTGTTATTTGGGTTAAAACTTAAATTTAATTTTTTACAGATAAAGAAATCATTATGACTCTCTGTAGCAAAGCAGGCCGATTTTTTTCAGCATTTTTAATGTATCTGGCAACATGTTGTGCCTTTATAATTAAACTAAATTTTCAAATAATTTTCTTATTATAATTTATATGTATAATAAAATAATATTTCAGGTGAACATTCTTTGCAACATGTTGCTTAAAAGATTTTACATATTTTAGGGCTTAGGAAACATATTTAAAGAGATTTTCAAATGAACAAAACTATAATAAACATGTAGCTAAGAACATCATATTTAAGCATCATGTTTCTAAGAAAATTTTATAAATTATTAAAGGCGATAAAAGTACATATTAGAATAAATTGTTAGCAGAGCTATATATGGTCTTCGAGATATGATTTACTTGGAAGTAACATGTTTCTAGCAACATTAATGGTTTTTTATTACTACTTTCATTAAAAATTGTTTAAAAATTAACGCAAAAAACTAATCTAATGCTTAAGCAACATGCTGCTAAAAAAAAAATTTTTTAAGTTTTAACAGAAAACGGTTTTAACAACATTTTACGTGCTTTATAATGCTTAACTTATCAAAATTTCACATATTCGAAAAGATTTTCTTAACATTAGTTTTAGCAACATGTTTCTAGGAAAATGTTATAAGTCTTTATAAGGAAAAATAATTTAATAATTTAAATATATTGTTAAAAAAGCTAAAAATGGTCTAAGAGATATGCTTTACTTGGAAGTCTTTAAGGTTTGCAACATGTTTCTAGCAACATTAAATTTTTTGTAACTAGCTTCAATAAAATATGTAGTTCAAAAATTAATGTAATATACTGTTTAACATTTTAGCAACATGATGCTAAAAAAATTTTAAGCAAATAGAATGTAAGAATTATTCCGCTTTCATTAATTATTTTAATTTTATAAACATTTTTTCGAATGAAATTTAGCTCATAGAAGCACATTCGAGGAAATGGTTAATGTAATTAAAATCGAAAAAAAGGTTACCTCACTGTTTATTGTTGGTGTTTTGTTAAGGCTTTGCTATTGTTACAAATAAAACTGGGGTTTATAATTCTTATACACTTAACAGTTTTGTTTGGTTTAATACCTTTAAATTTTCTAAAATCTTTGGATGAAGTTTCCTGGCCTAAGCAACCAGTGAAATGCGCATAGGAATAGTTTATCCCACCAACAATAAATTTCAGTTTATCAAGAGTATGAAATGGGAACTTAGCACATTTAAACAAAACCTTGTTAATTAAATTTTTTGAATCCCAAGAAAAACTTTGATAATTTTTTAAGTTAAAACAGAAAACATTTTTAGCAACATTTCTTTAAAATGTTTTATTAACACTTGACAATAAGTTGCTAATCAATATTTCGAATATTCAAAAAGATTTGCAACTGCAAATAGCTGTAAGAGACATCAGGCTAAAAGTATCATATTTTAGCAACATGTTTTTAAGAAAATTTTATAAATTATTAAAAGCAAAAAAAGTATATATTTAAATAAATTGTTATGATTTGATTTATTTGGAAGTTTTTTACGCCTGCAAAATGTTTCCAGATGCTTTAAAGTTTTTTTGTTACTAACTTCAATAAAAATAGTTAAAAAATGAATGTTGCTAAACAAAAAAAGTTAAATTTAAACAGCAAACAAGGAAGATTTTCATTCAACCTTATTCCGGCTTTCGTTGTCGTAATCGATCAAGTCGTTGTTTGTAAGAGATTAAAGAACACTGGTTGTGTGTTACTGATTTATTTCTACAAATCTGTTTTCGCTTGCTCAAATGTTGCTAACAAACATACAATTCATATCATCATACAATTTTAAATCATTATTATTTAAAAAATCGATAAATACCAAAAACAAAAGTCATCACTGAAATCCATTTCCAATCTAATATTAGCCCTTCGCAACATTTTGCTGGGTTAATGCAGCATGTTGCTTCAATTTCGTATTGTGTGGTTATGTTTTTAACACTATCAAATAACAAAAACCCATCACCATAAAGTGCAATTTATTACCTAGTATGTACAATGTCCGTATAAATGTTCATCATTATTTGCTAAATTGTTTAATCAATCAAGTAACATTCAGTGGCAATTTGCATTAGTATGGTTTCATTTTTTTTGTTTTATTCTGGCAACAATATGAAAAAACCACTATTATAACATGCCACAACAATACCAACGAAATAAACAACATATGAAATTTTATGATGTAATTTTTTTTTTTGTCTATTTAAGAGGCCCTCTCTTCTAGTTAATTGTCGAGTGTTACATTTTAATTAAAAAAATGAAATGAAATTTTTAGCACCATCTATGTATATAAGGATTTATTTGAAAACAAAAAGTTGTTTTTAATTAGTTTACTGAAGGTGACTTCAAATGCAGTTGGTACATACATTTTTGGGAAACGTTAAAGTAAATAAAAGAATTTATAAAAATAAATGTTTGAAAACAGACTAATTAGTTTAATTTAAAATTTGGTTTCTTTTAAGGCTTTCTAAAATAAGTTTAAAAGTATTTTCGTAAATTTAAACAAAAAACTCACTATAAATGCCTTTGGCAACATGTTGCTTATGAACGAGTATAAACATATTTTAAAAAAACTTAACCGCTTGTTACTTGTTACTACTTTTCTATTCAAACTTAAAAATCTTTTTAGCAACATGTTGCCAATAAAAAAAGGATGTTTCAAAAAAAAATAGCATTCTTAGCAACTTTTTTTTTACATTTTGCCAGCGGTAGGTATTTTAAACTTTATTATATGAAAAGTCAAATTTTTAAGAAAATTGTAACAAAATGTTGCTTAATGTTTTACCAGACACATGTTTCCAAGAGTAAGGAAACATGTGGCTAATGTAATTTTTAAATATTTTCAGTTCTTGGTAAAAAATTAAACAAGTTTTTCTTAGTACAGGTTTTTAGAAACTATGTTATTTTAATAGCTTAGAAGTCTCTATGAAAAAGTGCTCAAAAACGTTACAATTTAGAAACAAACACGTTTTGCTTTTCGCAACATGTTTCTAGCAAAATATTAAAAACATTTATAAAAATTTACTATAAACACATACTGGAAATGAAAATATTTAATGTATGCCACATGTTGATCACAAATTAAACACTTTATTTTATTAATTAATTGGGTCGATTACGGGCAGCGCAACTGAAGTTGAGTTGCCACTAGCGAAATCAAAATTTATTTTAAATTTTCTAACATGAGGCGTTGTCTGGTTTTGCTGCTGGCAACTCACCCTCAGTTAAGTTGCCATCCATAATCGACCCATAAGTTATTTCGAAAATAAATAAAACTAAAAATTGAATAGAAAATCTGTGGTTTTTTCAACTGCATTTAAATTGATTTATTGAAAAACATTGTATACCACATGTTGCAAAATATATTTATATTACAACCCCTTGAGTTAAGAACTTTGTGTAAGAAATTATTTTGTTTTTCTCTTTAACAACATGTTTTTTCATATTTTATTTTATTTTTTTTTTATAAAAAACAAGCATTTTAAATAAATTTGCTTGGATGACATTTCAGACATAAAAGGTATATCAACATGTTGCATGATATATAAAAAGCAAAAAAAGTTGCTATAAAAAATTTTAAACAAAAACCTATAGCTAAAAATTTGTTTAATAGAAACATAATAATAATTTCTCGACAACATGTTGCTAGCAATATTTTGAGAAAAAGCATTTATGTGGTAAGGAAATAAAGATAAATTAGAAGTTTGTATTAAACAATGTGAAATTTTAGACCGATTCTCACCAATTCCGATGGTTTAGTGTAAAAAATTTTTAAATTTAAATAAAATAAAGTGATGATTTGCGAAAATGAAAAGATGCGAAAGATAAATGCGCAAACGCATTAATGAGTAACAATCACTAGATTCAATACCATGTTCTGTCGCATCGCAATAGAAAGCAACCGCCCTGTACTTTGAGCACAAAGTCAGATCGACTCAAAAAGTGATTCTGAGTCGTATACTTAAAGGTGGGTCCAGAACCAATATTTAAAGGTGTTACAAACATCAGCACAACGGACTACACAATATAAAAAGCCTTGAGGTTTTAGCGAAAAGTAAGCGTTAGTACGAAAAAAAAGTAAACATTATCTTGGCAACATTGATTTTTTATCGATCGTCGATCAGCAAACCAAATCTTTAACAAAACTTTTTCCTTTAAATAAGTTTTCAAAAGCAACATTTATCGACTATGTTGCCATCTTAATTTGACTTTTGCAGCATTTTAAGACGCAATAATAAAAGTTGCTTAAAAAACACCACATCCTTTAACCTAACGGTACGCATTTATGTTTTAGAAAAAAACCAAGATTTGAATTAAGACCAAAACAAAGCAAAAAAAACTAAGAAACCTGAGTGCAAAAATTAAACAAGTCAAGATTTTCTTTCTACAGTTTTTTCCATTTCTATAGAAATAAATTCATTTGTACGTGTATGGTGCTTTTAATTTATTACCATTTGAATACAGGGTATTGCTTTCTGCGACTTGAAACTACAAAAAAAGAGAATGGTAAAACGAAATGAATGGAGAAAAATACAAAAAAGAGACTAACTTACTGGTTACAAACCAGACTTGAAGTAACAAAACGAATGGAACATATGGATAATACACATGGTGAGTATGTGTACCTTAACACAAATGGACGTTTTTTGGTTTTAAATTTTGTTGAAATAAAAACTAAAAGAACTTTCGAGTTCGTACGGAGATGCGAATGTGCATCTTCGCAGTTTTAACGTCGTCATTGTATTCTACTGGCTTAACTGTTGGCTTAAAAGTGTTTTTTGGCAGGAACTTGTTGTTGTTTTTTTGTCTTGTTATATTTTGACCATTTTGCAAATTAAATTTGGTTTTTTTTTTACAAAAATAAGTTTGTTGTTGTTTTTTTTATTCATTGTTGTTCTTGAGTATCTTAAAGATTTTTTAAACGAGTTTTTGGTCATGTGTTTTTTCCTTCAGTTTGCGCGTTCAAAAAATTTTCTATGCCTACATTTCGTTGCTCTTTGGAGGATTTGTTTTTTTTCTTTGTTGTCTTTACAAGCAACTTTAATGTTAATGTAAGAAAACTGGTTATTTTGGTCTACTGTTAATTTAGTTTATTTTTTCTTTTATATTTTTTTTATCTATTTTTAGCAAATGGAAAAATTTTATTAGAAATAATGAGAAAAGTATTGACAAAATTTATAACATATTGCTAAAATAGATTAAAATTTGGAAATTTATGGTGAACAAAATGTTACTCGCAACATTAATTAATTGTTATTTTTCTAGTAACAAATTGCTTAAGAAAAGATGGTGCGTATGAAAGGCAAAACTACAAGAAATTGTTATAAAAAACGCTTGACTTGTGTAATAACGTGTAACAAGTTATTATAAGCAACATGTTGCTAGAAATATTGAAAAAAAACTAAAACTTTGCTTGGTTAATCTTATTGATAGCTATTACTAATTGTATATTTTCCTTCTACATGCAAATGACATAAAGAAGATATGTAGTTTACGCAACATGTTGCTAGCAACAGTAATAAATAGTAATTGTTAAAAAAAGATGCTGCCGTATGAACGGAAAAACTATAAGAAATTATTACAAATAACACCGGACTTGTGTCATTATGTGAAACAAGTTAGCAACATGTTGATAGAAAGATTGGAAAGAAAACAAGAACATTGTTTGGTAAAACTTATTGGAAGCTAATATAATATAATTTTCCTTCTACATGCAAATGATATAAAGAAGATATTTAGTTTACGCAACATGATGCTAGCAACATTAATAAATAGTAATTTTTCTAGTAACAAATTGCTTAAAAAAAGATGGTGCGTATGAAAGGCAAAACTACAAGAAATTATTATAAAAAACACTGGACTTGTGCTCTTATGTGGCACAAGTTATGCAAAGCAACATGTTCCTAGAAAAATTGGAAAGAAAACTAGCATTTTTCTTGGTAAATCTTAACGAAAACTAATATTTAAATATTTTTACGCTTTTTTGGCACTCTACATGCAAATGACATAAAGGATATATTTAGTTAACGCAACATGCTGCTTGCAACACTAATAAATAATAATTTGTATAGCAACAAACTGTTTAAAAAAATATAATGCGTATGATAGACGAAACAATAAAAAGTTATAAAAAAACCATGATTTGTTATTATGTGGCACAAGTTATGCCAAGCAACATGTTGCTAGAAATATTGAAAAAAAACTTAAACTTTGATTGGTAAATCTTATTGATAGCTAATATTTTTATGCTTTTTGGCCTTATTCATGAGGGAAATATTTATTTTAAGCAACATGTTGCTGTCATTTTACCAAATAATATTTTGACAAATACAGCCATCAGCAGGTAACAATACCTATTTGACAAGACAAAACCCATTCTGTTTGTTTGTCAAACCTTTGGGAAATTATAAAGTAACATAAATAGTTAGAATTAAATTTCAAAATGAACAGGAGTAAAAAAAAACTGCTTAACACAAAAAAGACATTATTTCAATTTTATTTCAAAATCAGCTAAAAGTGGCTTAAAAGAGCAACAACTGCAGGTAAATAGTTTAAGTACAGTATTCTGTTTCAAAATCATAAATACAGCTTAAATTAATGAATATTAACCAAGTTTTTTTAATAATTTTGTTATTTTAATTTGTGTAATTTGTTTAGGTATTTCTTAACAATGTCACGTACATTGTCACTCATTCATTCGCAGACAGACAGACCTACGAATTGTATTTTTTGTACATTAAATAACAACTCACGTATGATGGATTGTCAATAATAAGTAATTTCGACACATAGAAAAATATATTGGTAGGTACCTACACACCTCTTTCCATTTCAGCTTAATAAATACAAACAGAAATATTTCTGAGTTCCCGGCTAAAAGACGAAGAATAGATTTATGGAAATTGGCGGCAGTGGCTTGAAGTATAATCTAAGTTATTTTTGTTTTAGTAGGATTTTAAAAACAAAAGAAATATTTAGAATGTTAAAATATGTAAATGCATACTGGAGGAAAAATATGAACTTAAAAAACACCCGATACTCGTTTGTCAATAGAATACATACTTTAGAATATAAAAAAGCAGAAAAACGTTGTCCAAAGCAACATGTTGCTAAGATTTCATTTATTTAAAAACTATACAGTTCAGAATACCAATTTTAAACACATGTTTATAACGTAAGAAATTAACTTCAACATGTTGCAGAAACAATTAACGCATTTGTTTCTTAAGCCTCGTACTCTCTTCGAAATTATTTTTTCAGTTTTAAAATTAATGCTTAACAACATTGAAAAATTAATTCAGATTCGTTCAGTATTGGCTGAAATAATTAGTTATTAAATTGCTTTTCGAATCGAGAATGTACTCGATCACGACTGCCAGAATCAGGCCCCAGCTTTGGTTACTTCACACGAAAGTTTTGACATGTACATATCAATCCATATTATCTTTTTGCGGCTTTGAAAAACTTTACGTTTTTATTAGTTACAGGTATGTCTTTATATAATTTTATTTTTGTTAAGCTTGCTATAAAACCACTACACAAAAACAAAATAATTACTACAAAAATAATCAGCTGTTGCTGTTGCGCAGCAATATGATGTGCACTTGTTTCGTGCGGAAAACAAAAATGTTGCTTTAAACATTTTGTATGTTTTTCGCAATATAAGCAGAGAACAACTCTATTTGATTTTAAATAAATTATTCTTTTTGGGGACACTGAGGCCTAGTATTAAGCAAAATTGATGTTGCTGTATTTTGTATTTGGAATAATGGTACAAATTTTATTCTTGATTCTTTATACCAGTTATTCTAGTTCTAAGTGTAATTGAATAACTTTTTAAAAAAATTAACAATACAATTGAGAAAAATGTTTCAACAAACAAATCCAAACAGCCATAAAAAAACCATAAACAAATAAACAAATGAAGTACATAAGTACATTATTTAACCGGTTTAATTTTTTTTCTGAACGTTTTTAAAATTTTTTTGGTTAAATTCATTTTTTTTTTTTTTGCTTTTTATTAAAAAAAAAAAAGCCCGTCCAGCACCAATAGATTTATATATATTTTAGTTACTAGTTTTCAGTTAACAAACACAAATAAGCTGATATTTCTGAATACCAAATAAAGACTTGAAAAAGTCAAACAAAACTGTCTGAAATATGACAAAGCCAAAGCAAGACTTTTGTTTAAAAAATAATAAAGAGTGTGTTTATTAAATTAGCAAAAGTTCAATAAACAGCAAATGACTGAATAGTTAATTTTTTAACTTAGAAAAAAAATAAAAAGTTGGTTAAGAAAATATAAACAATAATTTGTATTAGTGCCAAAACAGGCATTAAAAGAAGTTTTTTTTTTGTTCCTTAGTGTACTAAACCAGAATTTGTAGATGAAAGTGTGTTTAAACGCACAATAGAAAGTACATTAAAAATTTGCAAAAGCGTATGTGGAACGAGATGTAGCGTTGGTATCTGAATTTGTGAGGATTAACAAATGATTTTTAAATGCAAGTAAAACCCGTGTACTAAGATTTAAGCCATATTGTGAATGCAATTGCAATTTTAGTATTTTCATTGATGGAAATGAAATTTTTGAAAGTGATTCAATAAAGTATCTCGACTTACACTTGCAAAACAATTTTGTATGGAGCCAACATATTCAGTGTATTAAATCGAAGGCAGCTCAAGCAATTGGCTTCTTATACAAATTTAAAAACAAATTTAATAAAAATGCAAAACTATTGATTTACAATTCACTAATCCTGAGCCATTTCAATTACTTAGCTATCTTATATGAATATAAAAACAGTAACGAATTAATATCATTCACCTTCCTAGAACATATCCAACAGTATTAGTCTATAAAGAAATATACAAAACTATTTTACCAATTCGTGGCATATACAAGATGAAAGTGTTAATGTACGTTTTCAAATGCATACAAAATATAGGGCATCACACCATTTTCCTTTCAAGGAACCAACACACAATTAACACAAGAAATAATAATAATCTTCCTGTATCCTGTATCCAGGTGTCGACTTGAAACAACCAAGCAGCGAATAGAATATATGGGTATTCATGAACACAACAATTTGCCTATTTGTTTAAAAAATCTAACAAGAATTTCAACGTTTAAGACAAATTTAAAGATAAACTTACTAAATCAAATAGAAAAATTATTAGTGTTTATAGTTAAAAAAAGAAAAAATTTTTAAGAAGTTCATTTAATCCAAATTTTTAATATTTTAATTCGGCTCAAGTTTATGAAGAAAGGAATTTTACAACATGAAAATTAATTAAAATTGTTATTGATAATCTTTCATTTTTGACCGTGGCCGGGGCTCGAACCCTGGGCGGCAGGTTACCATGACATGTTTCAATCTCCTCAGATGGATTAGCCGTCTTACAGGCAATTCACATGGAGGCTTTTACGACGTCGCTTTGTCGACGTCTCTTTTGGTTTAATGGCGAGCGATGTAGAGAAGAAAGAGGGGTAAACAAAACGACTCGTTTTGTGTTTTTCATGTCGTTTTTTATATTCCTCTTTTAATTTTTTCTTTTTACGTTTTATTCTTTTTCTTACTTTGAAGTGTGTGGTTGAAAATACAGTGAGTCCTCGATTATCGATAACAGACGGGACCGGCAGCATTCTTGATTATTAATTTTTTTTGGTGTGTTTCATATTTTATATAAATATGTAATGTATTATTATGTAAACATGGGGAAAAAAGTAATTGGGAGAATATGCTTCCAGTACGTTGGGAAATTATATGAAAATGTTGCCAGCAATAGTTTTTAAAGTTAGTGATATTTCCATACAATATTTAGCCTGTGAATCAAAAATATTTCTAAATAAAGCCTAGTACTCTGTTCAAATTTGTGAAAAAAGGTTGAGCAACATTAATGTGACCTATCGTGCGAGTTTGTACAATTTGGCGTTTTTATTCCTGCAAAATAAGCGACACATGTATTTAACTAAAAATAATTTTTTTTAAAAAAAAAATTTTATAAAAAAAAATGTAAATATGGATAAAAACCTGTTGCCGGTTGTGTTATTTTAATTTTTTATTTCTTATTTAATAATCACTTCATACTTTTTTGCTTTTGCTTAAAATTTCACGTGAAATAAGTGCAGCTTACATTATTTCGCAGTTATAAAAAAATGTTGCCAGAAACATTTCGGAAATTTTTCACAAAATGACAAATTAGTATAAAAATATCGCTAACTTAACATTTGTAAGCACAACATGAAAAATAAAATCTTTAATAGTTTTAAGTTCTGCTAGCAACATATTTAACAAGAGTATAATAGCTAAAGCATAGTTTAATTAACGCGTTCGCAGCTTTAAGATATGTTTTTCCTAAAATAAAGCTGCATGTTGCTAAGATCATTTTCTTTTTTTTTTAACAAAAAAAATTAATGTATAATTAGTATAAAAGAAATGTTGCTAACTTTGTATAGCGCTTTACGTTTAAAAATACAAAATGATAAATAAAATCTTTAATAGTGTAGGGTGTTTTTCTTTTTTGTTGACTGTGTTATTATGTATGCTTATTTATTAGATTCGGCTAAAGGTCTTGGATCATAAAATGAAAATAAAAACAACTTTTATTATTTTATTTTTAACAATTTATTTTTCCGTTTCTTCGTCGACCATTTTCAAGGAATCTACAAAATATACCCAAATTTAACTTACATTTTTGTAGGAAATTTAAATAAATATTGATAAAGTGAAAAGTTTAAGAATGTGTGGTAAAAAAATTATTGGCAACATGTTTCAAAAAGATAATAAGTTTATTTTCGAAAATAAAATATGTTTAAAGCAATGTTGTGCAAAATGTTTACAAAGCATAAATATTGTAACAAATTGCAATAAACTGCATAAGTAAAAGTTTTTAAAATGTTTCGGCAACATTTGGATAAACAAAAGAACAACTTTTCTTATTAAAGGCAACATGCTACTATTAATATTATTAAACTAGTAGTTTATCAATATATTTATTGTATAAAAATAAAAATGTTTTTCTTTATAAATTGTTATCATGTAGTCTGCAACATGATAACAGCTTTTTACTGTTTTATTAACATTGTGAAAATCTTTTGAATTTGAGACATTATGTTCATAATAGTTGAGAATCATAGTTATATACATAAAATTGTTTTTGTATAGTTTATTTACTAATCTCGTCTGTCTTATTCACAGCAACATGTTGCTAGTAGTTAAGAAATTACTTTAGATATATTAAACTGTTTTTCTTTAATGTTAATCATATTACAACAACTAAGAGATAAAAAAGGTGTACATATATAAAAACATGTTGCCAACCTCTTCAACTTAAAGCTACATGTTGCTAGTTGTTTATAAATATCTTTATATGTATACATACATATGTATACATAAAACTGTTCTTCTTTAATATTAATCATATTTCAACAACTAAAAGTATCAAAAGGTACATAAAAACATGTTGCCAACCTCTTTAATCTTAAGCAACAAACATGTGTATAATAAGAAAATTTTGTTTTTTTCATTTTAACCACTTTTTAAAACAAACAATATTTTGTAATTATGTTTTTCTTTAATTTTTTTTTAAATAATACGTTTAATTTCTTGTAATTATTACTTCATCTAATATTGACGGCATTTTATTTTGATATTTATTTCTTTTTTTAACCTATTTTCAGTTGAAATCGTTTTCAAAATTTTTCACTTTAAACCACATTTTGCAAATAACTAATTTAAAAAATTAGCCAATAACAACAAAAGCAAAACAAAATAATCCTAATAAGTAGATTTCTGTGTAATTGGGAAAAAAAATTGAGAAAAATGCACAATAGTTAAAAAAAACACACACACACACAAAAAAAGAAGTAAACAGCAAAAAGATTTGTTTTAATGATTTCTTGGTTAAATGGATGTCTCGGCGTTTACCAAGTTAAACGTGAGTGAAAATACTTTAATTATTTTGTAATTATTTAACACTTTTTTATGCGTTTTTAGTTTGTTTAGTTCGCTGCTTTTTGTTACTTTTCTTTTTAAAATAATTTTTTCAACAATAAAAAAAACAAATTATATTTTGTCATTTTAATATTCGGTAATGAGTTTAAAACAAAAACTATATACTGCAAAAAACCCGAAATAAAAACTGAAACTATCTAATAATTACTTACAAATGAAATGAAAAAAGTGTGACCAAGTGTGGGGAATTTTAAGGGGCATTATAAACAATTGACATGTCATTTAGTCATTAGTAAAAAATTATATTATTTTTGTAATAAAACTAGTCATACTATTTGAACAAAATGTGTGAAACTTCCCTGAAATAATTGGTTTAATCAAAAAATTGCATCTAAAAGAAAACAAAAATAAAATCAACACTAAAAACTAAAAAAAAAAAAAAAAAAAAACATTTTAAAACGACGACAAAAATATACTTTAAGTTTTGGATTATATTTGTTCGCGAACGAAAAAATAAATGTTTTTGTGCATAAAATTGATAATAATTTGGATTTAGTTCTGGCTACGTGGTAGAAATAAATCATAGAAAGTCATTATTTTAGTTTGAAATAATCGTATTCTATGTTTTGCATTTATTAAAAATTGATATTAGAAAATGTTTAGCAACATGTTGCTAATAATATAATACTGTTTTAACAATCATTATTACATTGTCAATGAAAAGCAATTCTAGTTAGTTAAAGTTTAAAGTAAAACATATAAAAATTATATAAAGATATTGCTAAATCAGTGACGGGCACTTTCTTAATTCCTTGGTTCGCCTATTTAGGCAACAAATTTCTAATTCATATGCGTAAGGCGTAGTTAATGTTTACAAAATTTGTATGAGACTTATTATAATTATGCTTATTTAATTATCTAAAACAGTGACCAGATCAGGGAATTTTTTTAATTTCTTTGTTCTCCTATTTAGGCAATAACTTTTTGTTAACGCTACGTTGACAAAAGTACGCTTTGAAAAATCTCTTGATGAAGAACAACATGATTAGAGGTAACCATAATATGGTTTCGGCTTCGTGATGGAGGACTATTTTAACCATAATATGGTTGGCAGTGACAATAATATGGTTAAATTAAAAATAATATGTTCAAAATTTTCCTTGAAAATAGTATTGTTGGAGGTGACCATATTTTAACATGTTTTTCTCTGCGTGAATGATTTGAAATAATAAATCTAAATTTGACTGAATGGCAATTATCAAATAAATATTGTACAAAAAATATTAACGCGAGTTAAACCACGTTTAGATTTGCCCGAAGGTCCACTTTAAAGCAAGATTTTCAAAAATAAATCTAGGTTTATGCCTTTTTTGTTTTAAACCTACTTTATTTATTTTATTTTTAAATAAGTCGGATTTGAGTTTATAAAAAACTAGCATTTATCCCGCTACTGCGTTAGCGTCTCCCTTTCTTTCATGGAACTGTTTCTATGCCAAAGTTTAGGCTTCTAGGTAGCTATAAAAAAAGTAGCAAAAACTCTCTTAAAGATTCTCATTCACTCAAAACCTTGAATGTTAAATTTCATGTTTCTAGATCCAATCTTAACGGAAATTAAAAAAATATCCGTTAAAGTACCAAAAAGATCCTCTTCTAAATGCTCATTCACTCAGCACATTGCATCAATATTTAAACCAAATTGTATTTAACCTTTGGTAGATCGAAATTTGCTTTGAATGATTATCTATTTTTTTTTAATTGATTTTACATGTTCTTCCTTACTTCGGTTTTTTTGTACTTCTTGTCAAGAATTCTTCTTGAAGCCCAAAGCACATTTTTTGTTTTTAAATTTTCTTGTCTTTTCTTTTTCTTGTTGACCTTTCCCTTTGAAGGACACTTTAATAGCCGCACAAGGCAAAGCATGCAATTGCGTATATGAGGTTTTCCTGGTCATAACACATTCAAAAACGATCGAAATCGTACTCTTTTTCTTTAATTTAACTGAAACAGGTCGATCTTAGTTCGATTTAGTTTCCGCTTAATAATTTTTATCCATGCTTCCAAAATTTCTAAAAATTTTCAAATTCGAAAAGAAACATTTTAAAAACGGAGCAGAGCAATTCTAAAACCAAATCAGAGGGCAAATTCTTTGGTGTTCATGGGCAAACGCAAGTGTCAGGAGATCCGAAAACTTATTCTAGATCAGGGTGCCCCGGTAGACTAGTTGGTAGTGAGCTAGTCTATCAGGGCGGGGGTTGCGGGTTCGATTCCCGCCAAAGATTCTGGTATGTTTCACTACAACGGGCTGAAAGTCTACGTTACTATTGCTCGGTTAATTAAGTTAGAATATAATTTGTAATTGTATTTGTAACTCTTATTAAATAAATAAATAAATATTCTAGATCAAACTTTGTAGTGGGTATTGCACTTGTTGAACTTTTTATTTTTAGAACCATTTAAAGACTGTTTAAAATTAAGCAATAAGGCCATTAATATCTCAAAATCGAAAAAAAATGGACATACACGGTTGCCTATGAAAACCACATAATTACGTCATTCGATATCGATCGAAATTACAATACAATTTGAATGGAAATTTCGATCGATATCGAATGATGTAATTCGACCCCAGCAGATTTTTTAAAACAAATTTTGCTTCAAACTAAGTTTAAAGAACTTAAAAAAAATCTTCGAATAAAAAACTTCAATCAAAAATCAATTCAAAATTTTTATTTTTTTTTTTTAATGATTTTTTCTTAAAAACTTAAATTTGTAAATATCTCATTTAAACTAATATTAAGAAACACTTTATTAATTGTTGGTTGGCTCTTTTTTATATGCAAAAGGAAAAAATAATTGTTAAATATTTACTTTTGTTTGTATGTAGATGTTCTCTCTAAAACTCCTTTTTTTTTGTTTTATTACGAATTCTACTGGAGGAAAAGGTTGATAATCCAGTTTCTAGTTGTTTAATTTCAAACACAGCAATATTTTTATTTTATTTTTAAAGTAAATTATTTATTAGATAAAAACATAACAAAAACTCAAACTTTTTTTTTTTGTTAAATGACCTCTTAAAGAAACAATTTCAAACAAGTTTTTGTTAAAATTAAACTTTTTTTTGCTTAAGATAATTTGTTAAATTTTTTTTTTAACTTTGCCAAGATCACTTTTCTTTTTAATTAAAAGCAGCAAGAGATACAAATTTAGTAATTCTAAAGTCGAAAAAAAATTTGACTTTTCACATTTTCACTTTTTTTAGATTAAAATTTATTTGGTAATTAAATTTTTTTTTTTTTATTGCACAACTTTTGTTGCAAACTAAAACAAACATTTAAAAAGGAAATTGATTAAATGAGAACTCTGGCGTAAAATTTGTGTAAGTTTTACCATATAGAACTTTTTCAGATGTAAAATAAGAGTGTGGCGGCTATAAAACAAAAAATTTCAACCGAAACCGAAAATTTACATTACACAAAATCTAAAAAGAAATACGCGCTTACACACAATTGTATACGTTCAACTCTCGTAACGAACTGAAGTGTTTGATTTTATTTTTAATTTAAACTCGAACCAACAATTTGATCGTTCGTTCGTTCAGTTAATTCAGTATTTCCAACACCAACTAAACAAACACTCCCATAGAAACACAAATGCACACTCTATTTTACACTCATCACAGAGTACAAAAAGAAAAATATATCTCCAACAGCAACCAAAAAAAAAAGTTGTTAGTCCAGCAACAACAACTTAAGGAATTAAGAAGTTCTTGTATTTAACAGAGTATTCATTCAATGATTTTTGTTTGGAAGTGGAGTACTTCTTTAAAAAAATTAGTATCTTTAATTATCAATTCATGCTTAGATCAATAAAATTTACTAAAAGAGAGTCAGAACAAGAGAGAGAGAGCGAGTTACATTAAATTACAAGCAGCGTTGCCACTTTTATTAAAATTTTTAAATTGTACTGTTTTCAAATTCTGTGGCGAATAAACGGCAACAAATGTTTAACCCGAAGAAAAGAAAGAAAAAAACAAAAATCAGGACGAAATAGTAAAAAAATCCAGATGAAATTATAAGGAAACAAATAACAACAACATAACAAATTGAGAAATTATAGGGAAAACCCGGATCAAATATCTATATCAAATGGGGAAATAGATTCATACGATTTTTTATCTGTTAGAAGATACATTGTAACAACATATCATTTGACAAAATCTTAACTCCTAACTCGGCTTCCGCTCCCAATAATGCTATTCCTAGATGTTCTTTAGCAGTCATCAAAAGGGGTCCTACGAGTATAAGATTACGCACAGAAAAAAATACCAATGTAAAATTAACATGGAAAAATGTTGATTGAGAATCATAGTAAATTTCTGCAAACGTATGCCCTTTATTTAAATATATCATTATTTCATACTAATTTTAAATAAAAAATATTAAAATAATCTTTAATCACGTTTATTAAATATTATTCACTGTTAAAAAAAATAAAAAAATATATTAAAATATAAATATATATGGATTCAATATTGAATCCATAAAAACCTGTTTTATAATAAAATCAAAAGTTTGTCTTGTTAAATTAACATGCATACATAGTTAAGTATATAAATTTTTTTATTTTCATTCCTAAAATATGTTATAAAAGAAGACAGTTCCCGTATTCTTTTAATTAAAATTATTTAGTTAAATAGTACATCAAGTTTTCAAAGTAGAATGATGACGAAAACCATATCGGGCCATTCTGCTGATTGATCTGTTAACAAAGGAGACTACAAAATAAGTGAAACATGTGTAACAGGGGTAAGTGTTTTGAATTATTCTTAAATAAATATGTTGTCTCTGAAGCTTCTTCACACTAATTAGTTTCTACATGAAATTCACGTTGTTTCAACATGAAATAACTTTCATTCAACGTGATTCGAATTGTTGTTTCAATATAAATGACATTTTGCTCTACCTTTACTGCAATGTTAAATTAACATGAATTATAGTTATTTTAAAAGAAAAAAATGTTGTTCGCAAGTTATTGTAAAATCAGGTTGAAATAACATAAAAAACGTATGAAGCAAAATCAACACCGAAAAATTTTAAATCAACCTTGTTTTCAACGTTTTTAACTTGATTTTTTTCTGTGTGTAGATGGTAAGATGCATCATATAATAAAAAACAAATGTCAAAGTCGCTGTGGAATGTGTCATAAAAATACCACAATGAAATGTGAAAGGTGCAATGTTGCTTTGCACCAGAAATGTTCTCCAATTTTTCACACTTAGTAAAAAATTATTTTTTGTTTACCTGTATTAATTTTATTTAACTTAATTATAAAAAATTTTTATTTTTTTTTTTTTTTAATAAAATTGTTAAGTAGGGACAGTGGCACATTGGCCTACTGTTCCACTTTTGGAAAGGTTCTATAACCTAAATATTGGAAGACCAACATTTTTGAAGAAACCATCTGTAAGTTTTTATAAAAATCTGATGACTAGAAGATCGCTAGGGATAATATGGGTAAAGATATCTCAGAAGAGAAACAAGATATTACAAAGATTATACATTTATTTTAAAGGTAATAATTGGTAGGACTTTCAGATGACATATCAGGTTTTATAAATAAAAATTCTCAAAACCTGATGCGATCAGGGTCGTCAGATTTTTGTGAGCTCCATCGCCAAACCGGATGTCAGAAATCGCCAAAAATCGTCAATTTTGTTCAGTAGTCGTAACATTTTTTTTTTTTTATTTATTAATTAAATTTTGCATACAAAAAAAGGAAGTAAGTATAATAGTTCAGTCAAAAAACGCACAAAAAACTGAGAAAAAAAAATAAAAAAAAGTCGCCGAAAGTAAATTTTGTTTAGTTTCTGTTATTTTTGATTTTAAATAACATAAAATGGAGATCCAGTCTATAAGATCGTACACTAATCGTAGCCTAATCGATTTAATTACTATTTTATTGACCTGCACATGCACAGAAAAAATAGAAAATCGACTTAAATTAAACAATTCGTTCAGACAATAAAATTTTTTACTAATTTTGCCCCTGCGACAGAATTGATCATATCAATTAACGGATTTATATTTTCGAGTCATGCCAATCAAATTTAGTTATTTTAAAAATTAATTGCATGAACTAAAAAATACACATCATATACACAAACATTTAAATTTGTGTGTTTTGATTACAAAAATTAATTGCAACAAACAAAAGATTAATTGAAACAATTAATATATACCAATTAATTATTTAGTTTAACAACTTTCGACAAACACTTTTTCTGTGTACTACATTAGAAATAAATAATGACTGAATATAAAATGATAGCAACGTTAAATGATAGCAAAACAAAAATCACGTGCTTTTTTTAAATTAGTAGTGATAAAAAAAAATGATAAACTGTTAAAAAAAAGCTGGTAAAAATAGCCAAGTAAATCGCCAGTTGTAACAGAAATCGCAAAAAAAAAAAAAAGTCGCCAGTCACCAAATGGAAAATCCCACCGCCAAACACGTTTGGCGAAAAATCGCCATTTCTGACAGCCCTGGATGCGATTGAGAAATTCTGAGTACAGACTTGGACTCAGCACAACCCAAACCCTTAGAAAAGTAAACTGTAGATTTACCAAAATTTTCTGGTCTTTATAATTTTTAAATCATATCTATTTTGTGTTAAGGTCCAAATAAACTATACAAGCTGTTCAATAGCAACAACAAAATGATGTTTGTTTAATTAAAGGGTGGTCCAACCAAAACGCACGATGTCAATTGTAAATAAAACATAATGTTTTCGCAGAATTATCTTAAATATTTTTAATTTGTTTATGTGTGAAACAAAATATTGGTCAAATGCTCGCCACGGCTATGGTGGCCTACCTCTATCTGATGGTCTATATTTCCAATGACTCTGAGACATAGTTGAGGTTCAATGTCGTTAATGTGCCGAATTACCTCAACCTTTAGCTCTTGAATTGTTCTTGGCTTATTGACGTTCACTTTTTCTTTTAAATATCAGCTTCAAATCACATGATCGCGACGGCCAATTAACATCGACATGACGTGAGATAAGACGGCCATTAAATTTCTCGCACAAAAGCTCAATTGTTTCGCTGGCTGTGTGGCATGTGGCACCATCCTGTTAAAACCACATATCGTACAGGTGCATATTTTCAATTTCTGGTCACAAGAAGTCCGTTATTATCTCGCGATATGTAACAGCATTCACGGTAACTGCTTGGCCTCTTTTCAAGTAGTCACAACAATATTATGGTTACATCCGAACATTTGACGGTTATTAATAACAAAAAAAAAAAAATGTTTTGCCCTAACAATTGTATGGTTTTAAGTTAACAGTTACATTTTCCTCTTTTCAAAGAGCAACATGCTTTGGTTGAAAACCCACCATACAATTATTAGTGGTAAACATATTATTGTTTTAATTAAACGCTCTTAACACCCAGTAAGCATTGTCAATAAAATAATTGTTCTTACTTTCAACACTTTGCAAAAATATTAAAGCGTGTTAATGGTATTATTCCCCCTATAATGATTCTATTTGCTCTAAAAAATTCAAGTCGGTTTATACGTTTTTAAAATTTAATTTATTTATTTGGTAAAAACTATTTTTTTTTTCTCTTTAAAGCATTTTTTCTTCTATATGTTGCTTCAATTTCTGATTGTATTGAATTATTATTTAAAGTGTTCGCCAAATAATTTCAAAGAAAAACGTACGAAGGGTTTTATTTATATACCCTTTGGGTAATTCCATGTCAAATCGACTTTTCGATTTTAGTGAAATTTGGTAAGAAGTTCCCTTTTATCCTATAAGGAACATCTATGAACGAAAAAAAAATTTTAAAATTATTTTTTTTCAAAAGTTATGTCACATTCAAAATGTCGTTATTTCGCCGAATTAGCCGAATGTGTTAAGATTATTTTTTCAATATCTCGAAAACTACTTTAAATATGAAGATGATTTTAATGTAATTTTAAAGAGAATACTTGGGGCTACAAACCATATAGTGAAAGAAAAATAATCTTTAAATAGATTTTTAATATTTTAATTTTGAGCAATAAGTACACTGTGCTAGTTGCAAAAAACAGACAAGCTGGGCACTTGGCAGTTAAAACCTAATTAGGGCACCTTGAATCCAGTGGTGCTAACCGTTTTTCAGGTTAGCTCTTGTTTACAAGATATTTCGAAAGTGTAGGAGGTTGCACTATATTCGCGTTTAGGTTATTCAAAATACTTTAAAACCCGAAATTCCGCAAAAAATAATTAAGTGGGAGTCATACATTTGACCCATCTAGGAGCGCCTACGCGCTGTACCATACAAATATGGCGGTTTAAAAAAATTCTTTAATTTGGCCCCATATTTTTACCCAGCTTTTTTCCTCTACTTTATTTGTTTGCTACCTCTAAGTTAAAGAACACTGGTTTAAACAGGCAAATTTATTTTAAAAAATAAATGGTTTTTATAAAAAGTACGAAAAGCACAAATTTGTACCCTGATTTACCCCAAAAATGTACTTTTATCGTAAAGAATATAGGTTTTAATTTTAAGAAAAAATTATTTACAAGAAGTACCCAAAATTGCGAATTTTGACTCTGTTTGAAGCAGTTGAACAAACCACTATTAATTTGTATTTACAAATATAAGATGACATTTTCATGGGCAACCATAATATGGTTGTGGCTTTTAAATGGAGGACTCTAATGTTGTTTAAGTAACAAAATTACGTTTGAAATTTTTCAATAAAAATTGTTTTTTGGAAGTGGCCATATCGTTAAATATGCCTTATTTCCGTGTATGATAGATAACATTTGTATAAGAACACCATGAAACTATGAGCAGATGGAGGCCATTTAAAAATTTTGCCATATAATATTTAAAAGGGCTTGCCTCTACTCTGATTTCCGGACTCTTGTAATGCACGGTAATCGGGGCAGGATCATTATTTTTAATAACGTTCAACAATATTACAAAAATGTTAAAAAAAAAAAAAATATTTTGTGTAATTTCTAATGATTGAAAACAATTTTCAATTCAGATGTGGTAACACTGGCTTATTTGTTTGTCTTAAATAAATCGAGAGAATTTTTCCTATTCTTTTTGTGAGTGTAAGATGTTTTGTGCTCTTAAAATTCTGTTTATTTTTCTTTCTTTTTGTTTTATAAACTCTAATAGATCGATAAAATAAAACTTGTGTTTTGACAAACTTCTCTTTTGCTTTGTTTCTTAAAATTTTTTTCCTTCTTCTTATTTTGTAGTTAAAAAAAACTATTGAGTTTTTTCAACTTCCTAGAGTGTATTTTTTTTTGTTTTTTGTTTATGCATTACTTTATTTTATTTAGCCTAAACAAAAAATTTAAATTAAAAAAAATCTTGTGTATCTTATAAAAGTCATATAAAAAATTTTCGATTTTTTTTATCGATGACATGTGTGAGTGTATGCAAGCTGTTCCTTAAAGAAAGAATGCCCTACATCCAAAAGAAATATATTACAGAATTTATTAATATTAGTAATATCTACGAACTTTAAGTTTAAGCTGCTTTACGGAGGCAATAGATATCTATAACGAAATTAGGATCTAAGTTTATTTTAATTACAATAATTTGATTCGGGAATATTAGCGTATTCCATTACGAGGCATGCACCAATCCAGTTGAACACATATTTAAATCATTGAAAATGTTTTAAACCCTATAGTGCAGTGTCGCTTTTAAGCCAAGACTCTGTTCAACTTTGTGAAAAATGTTGTGCAACATTAATTATTTGACATGTATCCATGTTACCTACCTATCATGCGATTTTGTACAATTTGGCGTTTTTATTCCTGCAAAGAATGCGACATTATTTTTCGTAAGTTAACAAACCCCACATGCATTTAACTAAAAATTATATTTTTAATAAAAAGAAAATAAATATGGATAAAAAACCTGTTACCGGTTGTGATATTTTAATTTTTAATTTCTTATTTAATAATCAGTTCATCCTTTTTTGCTTTTGCTTAAAATTCCACGTGATATACATATGTATGTATGTAAGTGCAGTTTACATTATTTCGCAGTTTTAGAAGTTGCCAGAAACATTTCGGAACTTTTTCAACAGAGTACAACTCTATCAACAATATTTCATAGATATTCCGCACAAGTTTTTTCATATGCGTTTTGACAGCATTTCACGTGAAATGCTGAACAGAGTACCAGGCTTTACAAACAAATTATGTATGAAGAGAAGTGTATACGATGAATAAACGTAATTGTGTGAACGTGTAGAATCAAAAAACAAATGCTTTACTATAATGAAAGCAATGATAGTTAAAACAAAACAACAATTCTTTGCAAAAACAATTATTATAAAGATTGATTTGAATTAAAAAATTGGTGATATTAATTAAAAAGGTTATTTCAATTTGCACCAGTAAACAAATTGATAGTATCAATTTAATATTTTTTGATATTAACAACATTTTTCTGCAGTAATGTTGTTGATATAAGTAAACGTTTAATTTAATTGATTAAATTTTTAATTAAAACTAATTTGATTTTTTTTAAAAAGTTTATTTGAAAAAAATAAAATGGTGAACATTTTTCCTTTTCTCGCAGACTGCATGAGGTAAAATACGTAACGAACGTTAGGATTTAATAAAGGAATAAATTTTTTGCTGGTTTTTTTCAGAATTAAATTTAAAAAACTTAGGAAATTGATGATGACACAGCACAGAAAAAAGAACCGACACAAAGATCATATCGAATAATAATGAGCGATGTTTTTTCATTATAAAAAGATTTTGAAAGAAACTAGTAGGTACAATCTGGAGTGAATTTTTTTGAATTCTTGTACCATCGCAACACTATTTAAATTGTGCGACGAACAGTACCTCATAGCATTTGTCATTGTGGTTGTACACAAGCACATATGATTTTTGGTGTATGGTTGGTTTTCAAATACATTTAGTACCATATTTATTTTGCAGTTGATATAATCGACCATTTAAGCAACATATTTGATACACTATGGATCGTTGCACCACTAATACTCTTAACAAGTCAACACACAATGTTCATATTTTTTTTAATAAAACATATTGCCTTTCTCGCTAGAAAGCTACTTATTTAGTTTTTTCTCTTAGAAAGCTGAAGGTACATTCGCATTAACACAAGTTTCAAATTCGAAATTTCAAAAATCAAAATATTGTGATTTAATTTTGTATTCGGTTAGTTCGATGTTTTCGTTGGTATTGTATATTTTTCCTAAATTCCTTTTTTTAGTGAAAAAAGTTAGAGTTCTATATTCGGTTGTGCCGAATCTTTGATACCCTCCACATACAGTCAGAATATTTTTAGGAGTGGGCTCTAAATCGAACCAATGGTAAATAATTAACCGATCTTCACGAAATTTGACAGTGTGATTTCTTGTCAGAACATTTGTTTCAAAAGCATTATTCGTTACGATTTAACGCGAACTTAAGTGTTTTCCGCAAAAGGGCTCAATATGGGGCATGTGGTAGGTAGGTAGGTAGAAAGGCTGGTGTGAAGTCTCCTCCACCCAGAGACCAGTATGGTTCATTGTGACGCCTTAATTAGAGATAGCTATATAGAGATGGAAAGTAGGTTAAATTAACAGCGAAAGCACAAGTCAGAAATAAAAAATAGATAGAACAGAAGGTTTCCGACCAGCCCCAAAAGAAATCCTAACGAACTTAATTCGCCCTACATGCGGCCAGCACCCAGTCTCCTCTCGCGCAGCCAGGCCATCCCCATTACGAATCCGATCAGATTCTCGAGTCCGCAACACATCCCCTATTTCGCCCAGGAATCTACTGTCCAGCCACCTCAGCCTGCTGCCCTGCCACCTGGGACAGTGGCACAAAAAGTACTCAACTGTCTCCAACTCCTCAGGGTCCTCACACAACCTGCACATATCCGACAAGTCGGATCCCATCCTCACCGCCATCCTGTCTATCATACAGTGGGCCGTTATCATTCCTATCGTGGCCTAACGCAGATCGGTTCCACGGCCCTCAAGACCCCCAGAACCTCCGCCTGTGGTAAATTTATTACAAACGGATAACTAGTTACGGCTTTAGGCGTACTAAAGTGTTGTTTCGAAAGATGGCTTTATATGGGGCCTATGTTGTGGTATGATTTCTAGTCATACAGAATTTGCGTAAAATCTCATATCAATAAGAGCATTTCGCAACTTTTGATTCTTTTTTTTACAAAAATATCATCATCCATATATTGATTTCTGTATTTCATTCCCAAACTGCTTAGGAAAAGGCAACTAGAAACAGTTTGAAACCAATATTGCTCTTTTCTTTTGAGTCGTTCAAAAGTTAACGTGATTCAACTTCCAGGGGTGTTAAGTCTGTTATATGCTTACGGGTCAAACCCTGGTTGAGATCAATTTCGCTTACTGAGCTAGCGGTCCAGTTTTTTTTAAGTATTTAACGGCGCGTTACATATACGGAAATGGTTAAATCGATTTTAAATTTCTCCAGAATACTAAGGGTCTTAGATGATTATTTTTCACGTGGAATGACAAACCTTCAAAACTAAATAGTTGTGGTGGAGGGTTTACAAAAAATCGATATTTAAGAAAAAAAATTCAGATATTTCGTTAAAAATATGAATTTTACTCGAAACTCGATATTTTTTTTACTAAAATTACCGATATTTTAATAAAAATTCAAGATTCTCTAGTTGCAACAAGAAAGGAAACGTAATTGATCAAAGGTTTAAGGAAGTTTTGGAATAGTTGCGATAAGAAATCGTATGGTCACAATTAGGCGTCAAAAAATACAAGATTTAAGTACAACTCTCTTTAAGCTATGTTCACACTTGGGTTCTTAAACGCGTTCATTAACTTGAACGTGATTAAACTCTAATCCATTTAGAAATTATTGTTTTAAAACAAGTTTCAACCGTTTTCCACACACCCTGCGACCTAAATTGTACCAGAATATAATGAAATTATCACAATCACAATCACGAGTTTCCTGCTCGCCGGTTTCAATGCAAATGATTTCCAATGCATTTCAAACCGGTCTCAAAATGGTCGCGTTTTGTGTGGTCCCTCAAAGGAGTCCATGGCATAAACTCAAATGAAGCTCGAAAATAACTGGAAGTTGCAGTTTCGTTGCAGTTGCGTACCACCGTCTGTTCTTGGCCTATCCATACATTAAAGTGATTTGTTAATCGCTTTAAATGTACATGATTACAATTAAACACTTCATTGATAACAAAGAATCCTCTGAATATACCTCAAACTGAGTATAATGTAGAATCGGCCAACTTGAACGAATCCCTCACGTGTACAACCGACCTCGATTTCTTCTTAATGTTTTTATTGTGTCCTTAAATAATTCATAAAATTTCACAATTTCTTCATGAATATGTTCGTCTTACTCATGAGTCTGGCCAGACCTTTTTCGATTTTAAATGTTATTTTAGTATATTTAAAAAACAGGTAGGGACTTGAAATTTCAGGTACCCTTCTAAAATTTAGTTTACTATAAAAAGCTGAAAAATATAACCTGGAAAGGATATATAAGGAAACTTATTCGAATATTTTACTGCACACACCACATTCGTAACATATGTGGTCTGGCCAGACCCATATATATTTTGTATAGAAGATGCCGTATTTTTAACTTTCTTCCTTGCTGTTTTTAAGTATTTTTTTTTAAATTATCTATTATTTATTTATTTTTACTAAAAACACAAACTATAAGCTCCATCTAGTTCTCAATTTAACCCTTCCTAATTCATATGTTTTTTTAATTTCACATTCGTAACACATGAGCCTAGCCAGACCCAACAAACTTTTGAATAAATAAAACCAATTTTTTTTAACTAAATGTCATATTATACACATTTAAAATTTAAATAAAATATGAAAATATGTATTTAAATTATAAATGTGTATAATATAACATTTAGTTAAAAGAAATTGGTTTTATTGATTTATTTATTGTTGGGTCTGGCTAGACTCATGTGTTACGAATGTGAAAATAAAAACATGTGTAAGACGGAGGGTTAAAATAATCTTCTGATAACTTTATTAAAGTATTTTTTATCCATTTTTAATACTTTAAAGAAATATAAATTTGTTTGTTGTCGTTTTTTTTTTCTTAATCAACTGTCATCTTAATCTTCTCAAATGTCATGTGAACGGCTTTGATTAGCTGAATCAACATTTTGCTTAAACGCGTTTAAAAGCCAAGTGTGAACATATCATTAGCGTTGCTGGTACAGATATTTGAGGGCCAACTAAACCATACAAATAGTTACACAAACATTTAAAAAAAAAGTCTGAATCATGTTTGTGTGAAAATCAAAAATTTTTGATATTCACACAAACATCTTATTGTTTCAGTTGTCAAACTACTTGTGACGTTTATTTGGCCCTTAAGTATTCAATTTGGATAAGCTGTAAACCTCTAATTTTTTGTTATTTCGAAATATAATTTATTTTCAAAATATATTACGATTGTATTCTGTTCCTTTGGTA
The DNA here is from genome assembly GCA_949318255.1 of Pollenia labialis. Lineage (NCBI taxonomy): Eukaryota > Metazoa > Arthropoda > Insecta > Diptera > Polleniidae > Pollenia > Pollenia labialis. The sequence continues at coordinate 129,168,173 of OX439141.1, forward strand.
TTCGCCACAGTCTAGTGTAGTATATATCTTGTTCCTCTTAACCAAATTTTTTCTTCCCATTTAAATTTTTTTTATTTTTTCCTACGATCTCTTTTTCTCTATCTCTCAATTCACCCTTACAACTCATACAGATGATAATGTAAAGCTAAAGTGTAGTCAGCAACCAACTTACTTCTGCCTACAAGAATTGGATTGCTTGTGCCTGCCCATGGGCTTCAAAAAACTCAAAGAAAGACATATGAGGAAAGATATTCGAAGACACAACAAAAAAAAAAAAAAAATTATAAATGAAAAAACATCTACACTTAAAAACGATCGATCATTTAAAAATTTTGCCTGTTCTACGGCTGGTTCACTCAGCACTGCACACATATGGTTGGTTGGATTCTTCTTGTGCCCACAGCCAATTTCTAGTGTAGATCCTACAGACAAAAACAGACAGTTTCTTTCCTGCTGATGTGTTTCTTAAAAAAATCTACAAAAAAAATATCTAAAGAAAACAAAGAGCTCCTCATCATTAGCTACTGCAAAGTGGCAGCAGCAGCAACGACTAGAAGCAGAAGGCAAACATGGTGGAAGATGAAAAAATTGAACCTCTAGGTTTTTATTCAAACTTCTTCTTGGTCAATGGCTGAATGACTGACTGACTGAAGGACGGACGTACAAGATGGCTGGTTGACTTGCTTTCATGCATGCGTATGCATGCTTAATAAAATCAAGTAAGAAGACCTCAAGTCTTAAAACCGTCCGTCCAATTGTGTGTCCAATACTCATACTTTGAGTTAGTGTTGTTTTTGTTTTGTTTTGGTTTTTTTTTTTAATTTTTTAAGGAAAGAAATATAAACAGAAAACAAAAATAAACATGACCGAACAAGATTTAACACGTACACTATATGCAACACTCTTTCGTATCCATAATACAGCCGATAAGGCAAATGGAAGAGCAAGAGGAGTAACGTATACATGCACACACATGCTTTTTGTTTATTTTTTCAATTCGCATTTCGATTCTCATCCATAAAATTTTAGCTGATGATAACAAAATTAAAGGAAGTGCATGCACACATTAGCAAAAAGTCAAATGAAATAATAACAATTGAAAAGAATAAAAATAAATAAAAGTAATGGAAAATATTAACGGCCTCGGTCTTATTATATTTGCCAATATAAAATAAGGAAAGAAACTGAAAGCTTAATTGTCACAAACATTTCCGTATGTTTTCAGAATTCATCAAAATTAAAGGTGCCTTTTAGATTTGAGGGATTAATCAAATATGTCTAGACTTTGGATTAACAATAGAAATAGAATTTGTGTGGAACAGGAAGTGGATTTGTGAAAAGATTGATAGCCATGCCAATAGTAAAATGAATGTGAGGACACACCTAAAGCTGGACATAAACGATACGTGGCTTGTCAAGCGAATTGAAGTTGTAACTTCATGTCATAGACACATGAGTTGAATTGAAAATTTAAAGCTCTAAAAATATCCTCAAAGTTGAAACATAAATTTAATCAAATTAGGAGTCATCGCTTTAGATTTGATAGATTTCCATCCGAAATTAAAGCAGAAAATTGGGCTATCAAATCCCTCTTAAAACAGTTTTGCGAAATTAGATTGGATTTTATTATATGGACTTTTAAAATGTAGCGAAAACTAGCCGGCATGACATAAATGGTAACAGTAGTTTGAAAAAAATTTCTTTGGTTAAAAGTGGCAACCTTATAAAACATATGTTTTAAGTTTTAAGATGCCACGTTGTAATAATTTTTTGTTTTAGGCATCAAACATCAAAAATAAAATAAAATTACCGTTAGTCTGGGTTCGCACAATAAAAGTTTTCTTTTAGAAAGTCTGTGATTATTTTGTTAGAGAGGAGAGAAAAAAAGCATGTTCTCTTCCCACTCTCAGTAATAAACACAAGCTTTCTGCAAGAAAAATTTCGTAGTGTGAACCCAGACTTACTAAATGCATTACTGTCAAACGAAAGGTCTCATTCCAACCAATATTAAAGACGTGCTAGATGCTGCTCTGGGGATGTCGGCTCTTTACAGCCATACCTAAACAAGAGCGGAAAGCGTTTTCTAGCTGTCAAAAATTCTCATGCCCATACAATTTGTATGAAGCATCCCTAAATAGCGCAGCGTCAACGCTTTACAATTGGAAAATCCGATTTTGACAGCGCGTTTAATAGTGAAGTTGGCCGCTATTAATAATAAATAATGACAATTTAGCTATTTTTGTCAATCTAGCGGGTTTTTCTCTTCTTTTTATTTCTATTGTATGGGTTTTATTAAACAAGAAAGTTAACATTACTGTTTGTGGCTCAACGTTGACGCTCTTGTTTAGGTATGGCATATCAACGTACAACTTAGCGGAAGAAAACTTTCCGCATTCCGCTCTTGTTTAGTTTATGACTATAAAATACTGGGTGGCAAAGTTTAAGAGAGTTTATACGATCTGCCAAGACGAACAACATAGTGGTCAACCAATTGAGGTGTGCACGCAAGAAACGATAAAAAAGATCAAGCTTAAAGAAGGTTATGTTGAGACATGAAAACAATTTCTCTAAATTTGTTGTGATTTCTTTGTTAAATGTGCTAAATTAGAACCGCTCTCGTAAACTGACGATTATCATCCAATAAGAAGAAATCGTTTATGAAACAAGAAACTCTCGGACTCAAGAAGAGTTTTGTAAAATGGTATTGATCACTCACAAAAACCGCTTATCAAGTTTTCGAATAATCGATAGGAAATGCTCATAATCGATAAATTTTCTTAAGAAAATTCTCAAAATAAATACATTTTTTTTTTATAAAATTCGCATAACCGTAAAGTTATTTTAACGCAAATCCATAAGTTTTCAGAAGAAGTTCGAAAAAATCGAAAAAAAAAAATGTTATAAAAGATTGAAAAAAAAAATAATAATTATCAATTTCTCACGCAAATTGAATTAATCGATATTTGAAATAATCGATACATTTTCTAACCACAATTCAAGCTTTCGACACTTTTTTTAAAGACAATTCGAATAATCAATAAATTTGTAATAAAATTTGCATAATCGTAACATTTTTTAACGCAAAATTAAATAATCGATAATAAGTTTTCAGAATAACATTATAAAAATTTAAGAAACAGCAGGAATAATAAATAATAATAATTATCAATTTTTAACGCAAACTAAAATAATCGATACATTTTCTAAAAAAAAATCGAATAATCAATATGTTTCCAAACAAAATTCACCTAACCGATACGTTTTAAAAAAAAACTTATAATAATCGATTTTTTTAAAAGATCAATAATTCTTGTAAAAAAAATTCGAATAACCTTTAAACTTTCAAATTCAAATAACCGTTAAGCTTTCGATAAAAAAAAATTAAAAATCGGAAAATTAGCTGAAAAAAATCGAATCAGAATTTTTTTTTATTTAAAACTGGAAATCGAAAAATATTGTATAGAATATTCGCAATATATTCTTAAAAAATTCGAATAAGCGGAAAATATTCTATAGAACATTTAATTATTCGGAAATTTATCCGATAAAAAATATGGAAAATCAAAAGCTTTTTTTTAAATTCGAATAATCGGATTATTTTTCATAAAAAGTTTTAATCTCAAAATTTTATTTTACAAATATACTTAATAGAAAGAAATAATCTATGGAACAAAACATTTCCCTAGAATATGAAAATATTTTTTTTTTGGGTATACAAATAAACGATTTTTCGAATAAAACAATTCGTTGAATATTTTATTAATCACCTCTAACCAAGTCGCATTGCTTTTAAAAGAATTTAAGTATAATACTTACTTATCACCCTGTATTACTTAGCACAAAGCAATTTTAGACTTTAATAAAATTTTTACATACCTGCAAAGATAAGAAAAAAAAAATATTATTTTAATTAAAAGTTTCATTAAATTTTCATTAAACGTATACAAATGAATAATTGTGTAATCAAGTTACACAGTCATATACAAAAAGACATTCTTTAAAAAACAGACCGCAATTACAGCACAACGAAACTGTAATCAATATCCAACATTAAATCCCCCCAAAAACAACAACAACGCACACAAAAAAAGATCAATGAAAATTTACACACAAATCGCCTAAAGACACAGACTGAAAAGAGTTTGTAAAGAAAAACTCGAAAACTGAACAACTGACAAAACAAATGAAAGCAAATGGATAAAAAACTACGACAGAAACCAGCGAAATGACAGAATTTAATGTAATACATAAAATATAATTGTAAATGTAATTAAAATAACAAAAAAAAATTTATTTTTCAAGTAATTTCTTAATCACCAAATTTAAAGAGATCCACTTAAAGAAAATGATTTGAAAATAAGGAAGTTTTAAAGCGAAATTATACGAATGAGGGACTAGATGACTAAGGAAGAATATAAAATAATTGTAAAGGAAAAATAATTGTAAAAAAAGGAAGTGCATTACAGCTAATGATTAGAAAATGGTCAAACATGTCAAAAGCTGCTGATCTATAACTATTTAAAACTATTAAATAACAAATTTCGTTAAGGTAGAAATGTTTATTAATTAAATTTTACATCAAATCTACAACCAACAAAAGTTCAATTAGATTGATGTCAGTAGGTTTTTGGTAGCTTTTTAATTTCCACATTTGTAGATTTTATTTTTACAAAGATTGGTGATTCATTGTAGGGTACTTTACTTTACATGTACAGATTTTTAATAAACCCATGATTTTATGCAACTAATTGAACTAATTGTCATGTTAATCACAAATTTTTTAATTGAAATTAATTTTTATTTTGTTTACCGATCAACTTAGAACCACTTTCGAGTCGATCTAACGATATTTTTCCGGCTGGCTAATCAATAATTTTTTATATACATAAATTGAAAACTAAACGATGTCCATCCGGCTGTCCGTGTCAACCTTGTGCGCAAAGTACAGGTCGCATTTTTAGAGACAATGACCAAGCCTATTAAAAACGGTAGGAGTCCATCAAAAATGTTACATAGCCCCCATGCCAAATTATCGCCAAAATTGCGACTTGTATTTTGCGAACAAGATTTACATGGACAGCCGGACGAACATCGTTAAATGTTAAATTTATATATAAAGTATTGCTTAGCCAGCGGAAAAGATAGCGTTAGATTGACTCAAAAAGTGATTCTACGTCGATCGGTACACAAAATAAAAATAGATTTCAATTAAAAAATTTTAACCGGCAAAAATATTAAATGTATCAATTAAATGTTTAATTCACTTAATTAAAACTGATTTTATTTTCGATTAACGCCCGTTGTTTATACAAAAAGAAATCAAACTGTGCATAGAAATCTATGGTGTAAAAGCTGCCATATTTTAAAGGAAAACTGAAGGTAAAAACACGTAGGCAAAATAAACGTTGAAACTGTTAGGTACGAAAACGACCTGCTTTCTTTTTGTAGAAATTACGGGCATAATGCCTTAATTCGTGAACATTTTTGGAGAATTTTTTCTGTGTATACATTACAAAAATTCGGTCTTTGGCATGCATAAGATTTCTTCCTGCTAAATATTTTTCTAGAAAAAGGACCCACAAAAGATTAACCTATTCTTTTACATAAAAAAATTGAAAGCAATTAAATATTTCCATCACTACAACCATTACAAAAAAAAAAAAAAACTACCATAAAAAAAATATTTATTAATGTTTAACAATTTCTTCTGGTATTATCGAATGATGTTAAGGAAGCTTAAGCTGACTGCCTGGCTCACTGGCTTTTTGGTTGATTGCAAAAATTGTGTCTCAAAAGCAGAACTACACATGCGAGTCCACAACACAACACAACTCAACTATCAACTAACTGACTGACCATTGCCACCTTTAATAAAAAAAACGCACCAAATAAAAACTGAAAAGCCAACAACCAGCAGCATCAGAAAGCATCATTAACTCCATCCAACAAATAGGAGTCATTAGGAAATTGTTAAAAAATTTCCGCAACAAACAGACAACAGCAACAATAAAAAACAAAAAACAAAAAGTGTTTGAAATAAAAAAAAAATAACATAAAAGCGCAAAAAATATTTTGAACCATTAGTTGCCACCACAACCAATTTCAGTCAAAGATGTGAACGAACAATAAACAGCTTGTAAATGCCCTCCTTGGAGATTTTGTTTCGAAATGTCAATGCAATTCTTTTTTTACCGAATGCAATATATACTTGCAACGCAATGTTGCACTGCAACATAATACATACTTAAACAATTACAGTTGTTTAAATTTCATTGCATGAGTGTTGAAGAAACCCCGAAGAAGATGAAAATGCTGAAAACAAATTTTAAGGATGTCTTTGTTAAATTTGTTGACAATTTATTTTATTCGAAATAATGTGGGTTCATATCCTAAACAAATACATACTCACACAAACACACACACACACAAACAGATACAACAGTAATTCAAGGCGACTCCAGACTGTGTTGCAACATAAAAGAAATTGATGCAATACGTTGCTAATGAAACGTAAACAATGTGAACACATTTGGAGCAGTGCGATAATAATAGCTGCTGGTTGACAGACATGGCAGCTACAAAGTATTTTCAGATACTCCATTTATAAAAGAGTTAATGAGTTGATGACCTAAAAATGTCGTGGAACGGAAATTTTTAATAAAATTTTGTTACTGGTTTTTATGGACTCTAGAAGAGTTAAGAAAAATTTAAACATTCGTCATAGAAAATTGGAAAAAAATCTAAAAATTATTCCAATTATTTGTCAACTTTTGATTGAAACTTCGTTTAATCTGGGAAATAACAAACAAAAGGAAATTTTCTAAATTTTTAATCGAAAATACGAATGACTTAAAAAGAAAACTCAAAGGAAAGATGACTAATTTAAGGTTTGTCTATAAAAAATCAGAAAATTCGAACATTTTTTTTATAGAAATACGAAGAATGGAAAAAATGTCTATAAAAAATACAAAATTCTAAAAAAAAGGTACGATAATCGTCGATATATTTTCTAAAGTAAATGCGAATAACAAAAATGTTTAAAAGAAAATACGAATATTCCAAAAAAAATGTTATTGTTAATTCGTATTAATCAATATTTCGAAAAATATTCTATAAAAAAACGAATATCCGATGCATTCGCAATGAAAAACATATCAAATAAACGATAATTTCAAATTTTCTATAAAAATATTAATAAAAGGTTAAAAGTTAAAAATACAATTTGGTTTAAAGATTGATATTTGACTATTGACGTCAGCAGTCGTCGATGGCTGCGAGTGTAAGACGGCAAATCCATCTGAGGAGATCGAGTGGTTGCGATCGAAACATGTTATGGTAACCAGCCGCCTGGGTTCGAATCTCAGGTCAGTCAAGAATGAACAATAACAATTTTCATTAATTTTCATGTTGTAAAATTCCTTTCTTCATAAAAATAATTTAATGAAAATTAAATTTGATGAACTTAAGCCTGATTAAAAATATTAAAAATTTGGATTAAAAACCTAAATAGTTCAACAAAATAACCACAATTTTAATTAATATTAATAATCGTAAAATTTAAAATTTTTATAATCGTTTAATTTTCAATAGATAATAAGAATAATCGTTAAATTTTCTAAAGAAAATTTTAATAATCTTTAAATTTTCTACAAAAAAATAAAAATAATCGAAAAAAATTTTATAGACAATTAAAAATTATAGGTCTTAAATTACGAATAATCGAAAAATTTTCTATAGAAAATACTAAGATTACAAGAATATACAAATTTTAAAAAAAAAATGGTAATTCTTATTAACTAAAATTTTTTGTTTTCAAAAATCAAATAATCGAAAAATATTCTATAAAAAAAACGAGTAATCGATTAAATCTGAATAAAAAAATCGAATAATCAAAAAAAATATCATAGAAAGTACGAATAAATGGGTAATTATATAAAAATATGAATAATCGTAAAATTTGTTATAGAATTCGAATTTTCTGTAAAAGATTTCAATAATTGTATAGTTCTGCAAAAGATATTGTTTCTATAAAAAATTTCAATAATAAACGATTTCTACAGATAATACGAATAATCGTTCAATTTTCTATAGAAAATTTTAATAATCGTTAAATTTTTTATTAAAAAATAATTAATGGAATATATTTCTATAGAAGAAAAAAAATTAAATCAAAAATTACGAAAAATTTTCTATAGAAAATACGAATAATTCAAAAAATGTTTAAAAAATATACAAATGTTCCAAAAAAATGTATAGTCAATTCGTAGTAATCAAAATTTGTTATTATAGAAATAAAAATAATCGAAAAATATTCGATAAAAAAACGAATAATCGATTAACTCTCAATAAAAAAATCGAATAATCGAAAAACTTTTTATAGAAAGGGCGAATAATTGTTTAATTTTCTATAAAATTTTTAGAGTATTCGAATAATCGTTTAATATTTTACAAATAAAATCCAAAAAATCGTTTTATTTAAAAAAAATATCCAATAATCGTTAAATTTTCCTTAAAAAAAATAAAAAATCTCTAAATTTTTCGTAAAAAAATACGAAAAATCTAAACGATTTTTTATAGAACATTAGAAAAAAATTTAAATTTTCTATACAATTTCGAACAATCGTTAAAATTTTTAAAGAAAATTTAAAAAATCTTTACATTTTTTAAAATTCGATTTATCGTTTAATTTTCCATGCAAAATTTTAAAATTAAGTAACATTATCAAAAAGTAATTTCAATTTTTGGGAATACATAATTTAAATTTCAAAAGATTTTGTTATTCGTGCTAAATTCCCAGTTTTTATTATTGATAAAAAACACTTGAAATTTATTGTTGATGGGATAAGCTATTCCTATGCGCATTTCACTGGTTGCTTAGGCCAGATCATCAGGAAACTTCATCCATAAAGATTTTAGAAAAACTAAAGATATTAAACCAAGTAAAAATGTTAAACGTATAAGACTTATAGCAACAGTTCTACTTGTAATAATATCAAAACTTAAACAAAACAACATCAACAATAAACAGTGCGTTCATCTCGTCTTACATTCCCCGCTACAATTAGTTGAAATTCTCTCAACATTAATTGTAGTTGTAAGTAGGTTAAGAAAAACAAAATAAAAAACAACAACAGCTTACAAAAGATGTTGTCAATTAAGTGTTTTTTAGGCCGTGCACCCGCCTGTTTATTATCAAAAAGTAATTTCAATTTTTGGGAATACATAATTTAAATTTCAAAAGATTTTGTTATTCGTGCTAAATTCCCAGTTTTTATTATTGATAAAAACACTTGAAATTTATTGTTGATGGGATGAAGTTTCCTGATGATCTGGCCTAAGCAACCAGTGAAATGCGCATAGGAATAGCTTATCCCATCAACAATAAATTTCAAGTGTTTTTATCAATAATAAAAACTGGGAATTTAGCACGAATAACAAAATCTTTTAAAATTAAGTAACATTTTTATAGAAATTTCCTATAAAAGATAAACTTTCTACAAAAAAAAAATAAAATTTTTATAGAAAATTTCTATAAAGGTAAAATTTTTTTAAGGAAATTCGAACAACCGGTCCCTTTTCTGTAAAGTATTTTAATAATTGTTAAATTTTCTATAGAAAATTCGAACAAACGTTAAATTTCCTATAGAATATTTCAATAATTATTTACTTTAATATAGAAGATTTGAACAATCGTTAAATTGTCTAGTAAAAATTTAAATATTCGTTAAATATTCCAAAGAAAGTTCGAACAATCGTTAAATTATTTTAAAATATTCAAATAATCGTTAAATGTTCTATAGAAAATCAGAAAATAAAATAATATTTTTATAGTAAATTTGAATAAATGTAATATTTTTGTAGAAAATTCGAACAACCGTGTAATTTTCTGTAGAATATTTTGAAAATGGTAAAATTTTCTAAAGATCAAATAATTATTAAATTTTTTATTCAAAAGTCAAATAATCTTTAAATTTTATATAAGATTTGATTTATCGCTCTTTTTTCTATTGAAAATTCGAATAATCGGTTAAATGGAAAATTTTAATAATCTTTAAATTTTCCGAATAAAATTTAATTTTTCTATAGAAACTTCAAATCGTTGAATCAATAAATAAATTTAGTGTCAAAAATAATTTCATGGTCTGTAGAAAATGTTTGAATGTTTAAAACATCTATAAATAATTGGAGTAATTGTTAGGATTTCTGTAAAAAATTCGAATAATCGTTAAATTTTTTTTATAGATTTTTTTTTTTTTTTTTTATAAAACCCATTGAATAAAAACTAAATTTTCTGTCAAAAATCGTTAAATCTTCTCTATAGAAAATGTATGTGTCGATTCCGGATGGTTACTTTAGTTCAGTTGCCATCCGTAATCGACCCACAAAAAATATTTTTAAATTTGTAAGGATAATGGATATAGAAAATGGAATTATCGTTAGGATACCTGTAAAAAGTTCGAATAATCGTTAATTTTTTTATATTAAATTCTCTATCAAAAGTTCGAAAATCGTTTAATTTCTTTAGAGAATTCGAATAATCGTAAAGTTGTTTATAGAAAATTCAAATAACAGTTACAGGACCTACAGAAAATTTATATAATTGCAAAATCATCTTCGTAGAAAATGAAAAAACCAAGATACATATTCCTAGGAAGATATTGTTTTTTTGGTTATGAACAAACAGAGAAAAAAATGCGAATTATCTTTTTCTTATTTTTTTAACAGGGAAAACTTATATATTTGTAATGTCTTTCTTTTTTCCCTGCAATCAATTGATTCTTAAATAGCGATCAAAGTATCTAATTACCTTCTGTCCCTTGAACCAAATTAATAAATTTGGTTGACATCATTTGAAAATTTTTTAAGAAACAAAAACACCCCATTTAAACAAAAGAACTAGGAGTGCTAAAAAAAAGAGCAAAACATTCGCTGGTACCCCGTGTTTCAGAAGCAACAGCAGGCAGTCAGTCAGTTGCTCGTAACAAACAACAGACACCGTCAGCCAGTCAGGTCTACTGAGTTCTATCGTCCGTTAAAAGACGAATGTTAAACATTTTTAACTTCTACTTTTTAGTTTATTTTGTTTTATTTGTTCTTCATTCGTTGCGTTTTTTAGAGTTTAGTTTGTTCTTTCAAACAAGAACCGCACCTTTTGGCCCAAGTTTTTTCAAAGATTCTTCGACATTGACTTCTACGTTTGCTTCTGCTTTTTTGCGTTTTTTTTTTTTTTTTTTTTTTTAATACACTCGATTTATATATTTAACGAAAATCGGTTTGTCGATTGAGTCAAATATGTTTGAAGTTTATTCCAACTTCAAACGTTAAAGTAGTTTCAAATATCCCAGCAAACGGTTTAGCAGTTATTTAAGTTTCCTAAATAAGCGCAACAATAATTGTTCAAAAATGATAGAATATCTAAAGAAATAAAATAACCAGAACACTAATTATTATTTAAAAAAATATTAAAATTTTGTATCGATAAACTAACGATATATCAAATTTTATATAAAAGGAAAAAATCCACGGAAAATTTCGCGATTACTCCAATTTTTATTCTCAAACGCTCAAACTTTCTCTAGAAAATTTTAGAATTTTTCTAATCCAAATTTTTAATATTTTTAATTAGGCTTAAGTTCATTAAATTTAATTTTCATTAAATTATTTTTATGAAGAAAGGAATTTTTACAACATGAAAATCAATTAAAATTTTTATTGATAATTTTTCATTCTTGACTCAATCTGGGCTCGAACCCAGGTGTTTACGGACAGGTTACCCTGACATGTTTCGATTGCAACCACTCAATCTCTTCAGAGGGCTTGCCGTTTAACACTCGCAGCCATCGACGACTGCTGACGTCATTAGTCAAACATCAATCCTTAAACCAAATTGTATTCAACCTTTTGGTAGATCGAAATTTGCTTTTGAATGATTATCTATTTTAATTTATTTTAACATGTTATTCCTTTTACTTCTCTTTTTTCGTACTTTTGTCAAGAATTCTTCTTGAAGTTCAAAGTACATATATTTTTTGTTTTTTCATTTTTTTTTTTTTGTCTTTCTTTTTTCTTGTTGACCTTTTCAGCACAACTTGAAGGACAAATGCAAACATAGAGCTCGTGCCTTAGCTTTAACAATTATTAGTATTGTGGTTATTTTATTGAACTATTTATGGTTTTTAATCCAAATTTTTAATATTTTTAATTAGGCTTAAGTTCATTAAATTTAATTTTCATTAAATTATTTTTATGAAGAAAGGAATTTTTACAACATGAAAATCAATTAAAATTTTTATTGATAATTTTTCATTCTTGACTCAATCTGGGCTCGAACCCAGGTGTTTACGGACAGGTTACCCTGACATGTTTCGATTGCAACCACTCAATCTCTTCAGAGGGCTTGCCGTTTAACACTCGCAGCCATCGACGACTGCTGACGTCATTAGTCAAACATCAATCCTTAAACATCAATCCTTAAACTAATAATTGTTAAAGCTAAGGCACGAGCTCTATGTTTGCATTTGTCCTTCAAGTTGTGCTGAAAAGGTCAACAAGAAAAAAGAAAGACAAAAAAAAAAAAAAAAAAAAAAAAATGAAAAAACAAAAAATATATGTACTTTGAACTTCAAGAAGAATTCTTGACAAAAGTACGAAAAAAGAGAAGTAAAAGGAATAACATGTTAAAATAAATTAAAATAGATAATCATTCAAAAGCAAATTTCGATCTACCAAAAGGTTGAATACAATTTGGTTTAAGGATTGATGTTTGACTAATGACGTCAGCAGTCGTCGATGGCTGCGAGTGTTAAACGGCAAGCCCTCTGAAGAGATTGAGTGGTTGCAATCGAAACATGTCAGGGTAACCTGTCCGTAAACACCTGGGTTCGAGCCCAGATTGAGTCAAGAATGAAAAATTATCAATAGAAATTTTAATTGATTTTCATGTTGTAAAAATTCCTTTCTTCATAAAAATAATTTAATGAAAATTAAATTTAATGAACTTAAGCCTAATTAAAAATATTAAAAATTTGGATTAAAAACCATAAATAGTTCAATAAAATAACCACAATACTAATAATTGTTAAAGCTAAGGCACGAGCTCTATGTTTGCATTTGTCCTTCAAGTTGTGCTGAAAAGGTCAACAAGAAAAAAGAAAGACAAAAAAAAAATGAAAAAACAAAAAATATATGTACTTTGAACTTCAAGAAGAATTCTTGACAAAAGTACGAAAAAAGAGAAGTAAAAGGAATAACATGTTAAAATAAATTAAAATAGATAATCATTCAAAAGCAAATTTCGATCTACCAAAAGGTTGAATACAATTTGGTTTAAGGATTGATGTTTGACTAATGACGTCAGCAGTCGTCGATGGCTGCGAGTGTTAAACGGCAAGCCCTCTGAAGAGATTGAGTGGTTGCAATCGAAACATGTCAGGGTAACCTGTCCGTAAACACCTGGGTTCGAGCCCAGATTGAGTCAAGAATGAAAAATTATCAATAAAAATTTTAATTGATTTTCATGTTGTAAAAATTCCTTTCTTCATAAAAATAATTTAATGAAAATTAAATTTAATGAACTTAAGCCTAATTAAAAATATTAAAAATTTGGATTAAAAACCATAAATAGTTCAATAAAATAACCACAATACTAATAATTTTTCTAATTTTCGTAAGGTAATTTTACAATGAAATAAATTTTCCAAGGACATTTTGTCGATTACTTGAATTTTTTATAGATAATTTGTTTTTTACTCGAATTTTCATTAGTAAATTAAGCGATTAAAGGAATTTTCTATAGAAAGTTTAAGAATAAGTTGAATTTTTTATAGAAAATTTCACAATAATTTAATTTTTTTAAAATAAAAATTTCGAGACTACTCGAATTTTCTATAGAAAATTTCAGGACTTCTCGATTTTTCCATAGAAATAAGAGCGATGAATCGATTATTCTATAGAAAATATGGCGACAAATCGAATTTTAAATAGAAAACTTTGGATTAATCGATTTTTCTATAGAAAATCTTGGGATTAATTGATTTTTCTATTCAATGGCGATCAATCGAATGTTATGTACAAATATTGCGATTAATCGTATTTTCTATAGACAATTTTGCGATTAATTGAACTTTAATTTTTCGAACAATCGTTATATCCATAGAAAATTTTGCGATTAATTAATTTTTCTACCGAACATATTGCGGTTAATGGATTTAATATAGAAAATTTTGCAAATAATCGATTTTGCTTTAAACAATTTTTCAATTAATCGATTTTTCATTAACAAATTTTGCGACTACTCGATTTTTCTATAGAAAATTTTCCGCTTAGTCGAATTATGTAAAAATTTTGCACTTAATGGAACTTTCTATAGAAACCCTTGCTTAACACGTTAAAACCCATGTTAATTTTAAAACCAGCCGAAGTTGTTTTTAACTCATTTAACAACACCATCAGCTGTTTTTCGCCAAATAAAAAGTTCTTTCAAAAAGTTAATGTTTATGTTCCAATATATTGGCCGATATTTTGCAATTATTTATAATTTGGAAAGATTTATGATTTGTGGAAAGAAACACATAATACATACAGTAGGGGACATAAGTGGATATATAAAACACATTTATTTTTAAAATTTTTTGTATATATTTTATTATTATAAAAACTTAAACTATTTTTTTTTTTTTACAACAATTAACTTAAACATTTTTCTTCAATAAAAGCTATAATATAGATAACTACATCATTAAGAAGTAAATAAAACCAAATACTTTCAATTGCAACCTCTTTTATCTAGTTTTGTCCATTCTTGGAATTTCTTGACAAGCTTTTCATTTAGTATTTGGTCCAAAGACCCTTGTTCTTTAAAATACATTTAATTCGAGTGGGCATACTTTTAACCATATTTTTCAATGCTGGAATATTGCTCCATTCCCCTTCAAATCTTGACCAAAGTTCATCAAGGTTTGTCGGTGCCCGTTCGTACTTGGTGAGTCTCCTTTTTACAATTGCCCACAAATTTTCGATGGGGTTCAGGTCGGGGCTTTGAGCTGGCTACTTCATCGTTTGGAATTGTTGTTCGCCTAGCCAATTTTGAACAATTTTAGCAGTGTACTTTGGAATCCCATTTTGCTTTAAAAGGATCTCTGTTGCAAGGTAAGCACACTGTTCAATAAAAAATACTAAGATACTGTTCCTTCTTCATTATTCCTTCTATTCTGATGAGTGGGCCCCAGACCATTACACTTCCACAAACAAATTTGTTTTGCTGGGATATTTTATAAGTTAAAGAGACAAATTTGTCTTTCGATTGTGCGTTTTAGTTTCGTTTATACTTTTTTTTTTCATATAAATTTATTGTACTTTTTAGTTTTTCGAAAGTCAAGGCAGATTTCCCACGTTTAGGCATCATAACAAAACGCATCATTAATCATTTAATTTTTTTTTCTTGTTTATTTGATTTTGTTATTGCTGCTGCTGCTGCTGTTGGGGTTCTCTAGTAGTTCTTAAAGAACTTAAATTTCCCTTTGTCTAAATTGAAATGAAACTTTTTCTGTTTAAAGCAACATGAGAGTCACTAGCTTTACGTAGGTTGGAAGTTTTTTTTTATTTGGTTACGACTATTATTTAGTTTTGAAAACATAATTGGTTTCCCTATTTCTTCTTCTTCTTCTTCTTCTTCTTCTTAGCACTTTAAGCCAGTAGTAAGTGTTTGTTCTTAACCTTAAATATTATTTCATTATCTCTTAACGATCTATATCACAGTCTTGTGGATGGTCAATCAACCCAATTTATAAGAACGATTCATTAAATGTGTGTTTGTGCGTGTGTCTTTTAAAACAAAATGTAAATTGTATATCAAATTTGTTATTTAACCGAAATATCAATTTTTCTTCATCAAAAATCATAAAAGAAAAGATTTTTCCTTTGTAATGATTAAAATTTGGAGAATTAATTTATCACCGCAACAAACCGATTGCACGATCATTTGTGGATCTATTGTTTGTCATCATACTGTCCGTTTAAAGATCGTATTTTATAGTTCATGTTAATTTCTTGTTACTTGTTTATATTTTCACAGACAATATCTATTAAATATTTAGTGTAAATAAATTGTCATGAAAATAATTCCCCGTATTTAAAAAAGATTATTAAAGTTATCTAAAAAAAAACTAAAATTTTCAAAGATAATTTGTTTTGTAAACATTTCTTACAACTAAAATAATATTATTTTAAATTTAGTCAAAAAAAAAAGAGGCACGAGTTCACACTGCACAAGTCGAATGTTTGTCAAAGAAATGAGAAACCAATTAATTTTATTTGATTACCAAATTAAATTATTTTATAATTATTATTTTTTTGTAGAAAATATTCTGATTATTAAAAATTTCTACAGTGAATTCAACGGTTTTTTTTTATTTTCTATAGAAAACAAAACGATTATTCTTCGATCTCTCTGAAAAATATTTACCGATTCTTGGAATTTTCTATAGAAAATTAAACGATTATTCGAACTCTCTGAAGAAAATTTAACGATTATGCGAATTTTCTATAGAAAATTAAAAGATTATTCGAACTCTCTTAATAAAATTTACCGATTATTCGAAGTTTTTATAGAAAATTAAACGATAATTCCAACTATCTAAAGAAAATTTAACGATTATTCGAAATTTCTAGAGATAATTAAACGATTATTCGAAACTATCATTAGAGAATTCAATTATTTGAATTTTTTATAGAAAATTAAACTTTTATTCGAACTCCCAAAGGAAAATTTTACGACTATTCGAACTTTCTAAAGATTATTAAATAATTATTCGATCTATCAGATGAAAAATTAACGATAATTCGAATTTTCTATAGAAAATTAAACGTTAATTCAAAACTAGCATTAGTGAATTCAACGATATTCAAATTTGCCCATTAAAAAATTATATTTATTCGAATTTTCGACAGAACATTTAACAATTATTCGAATTTTCTATAGAATATTATAATTATTATATATTTTAATTTTCAGTGAAAAATTCAGCGAATATTTCAAATTTCTCTAAATAGTTTAACAATTGTTCAAATGTTATGTAGAATTAAAAAACGATTATTCGGATTTCAAATGAAACTTAATCGATTATTCGCTTAAAATATATCGATTGTTAGAATTTTTTATAGAAAATTTAATTTTATTAAAAAAATGCATACAAAATTGGACGATTATTCAAATAGTTTATTAAGAGCGATTAGGGACTCTTCAATTGTTTTAAAAGAATATCAATCGTTAATTAGAATTGTTTCTAAAAATTTGTAATTTTTTAAAAAAGTTTTCGATTATTCGAATTTTTAATAAAAGAAAAAAAGCTATTATTGGAATTTTGTTTGTCAAGTTATCCGATTTTTTGAGTTTTTTAATAGAAAATTTCAGAATTAAATAGTTATTTTCTTTTCTTTTGACAAATTTTCTATAAAGCGAATTTCCTGTGCACAGAAGAAATTCCCGCCATTTAGTTTATTAATTAAAAATAAAATCAGTTTTAATTAAAAATTTAATCAAGTGTTAACTTATTTATATCAACAACATTACTTCAGAAAATGTTGTTAATTGCAAAAAAAAAATTAATTATTACAAATTTTTTAATTGAAATCAATTTTTATTTTTTCTGTGTCGTATATTTACGAATTTCGAGCACAAGACCTTTTTAATAAGCAAATACTTTTCAGCGAAAAATTAATTAGAAAATTATTTATACTAGAAAATCTGTGTGAGACCTTCTTAAGAATTTTTATTTTATCATTCGTCAAATAAAAAAAAAACAAAAGAAATTTGTAATCTTTTTTTAAACTTGTTTTTTTTTCATACAAAATTCTAAGTTTTGTCAATGTTTTGCGAATGGAGACCAAAACGATTTTTTATTAGTTATTGCTTTGTTTAGTTTTGATTGATTTTTCTTTAGATTTGAAAATGTTATCTTGATCTCCAGATTCCAATTGCATGGATGAATTAATGATTTGATAGTTTGATGAACTTGTTCGATAAGAACTCAGCAACGTTTTGGTTATATGGTTGCTTTTGTAGCAAAATGGTTACAAAGTGTTTTTGACATTTTAAATGTTGAATTACAAATACTTGATTTTCTTTTATTTTCTTTTTAATATTTGGTGGGTCATTGATTTATTTCATTATTGAACTGATATTTGTAATATTTGTATGGACCTCTTGGACCTCTAAATAAGATATTTAATAAATTCTATTTGAAAAAAAAAGTTTTATTTTAGGAGAAAAAGCCTCGAGTAATTAGTATCTGTAGTCAATCAATTAACCTTGAATTTTTATATATTTTAAAGGAAATGTGTTTCTAAACGAATTACAGTTAATTACGTGGTAGTTTTTTCATAAAATTATTGATAAAATTTTTAATAATTATTTATGCAAATATGAAGAAAACATACACAGCATATATGAATTTACATGTTTCAAGCATTTGTTTTTTTCGTCTTAGTTGATCGATTTGGAGAGGGACAAACCTCCGGTCCATATGTTCTCTTTCACTCAAGCCGGTGAACGTATAATTTTGTTTTGTAAGTTCAATAATATATAAAAAAAAATCAAAAAGTAACAGTAGAAAAACAAAAAAGTAACAAAAAGTATCCTCTTAGATATCGTTTAGTTAAAAAAAAGTACCATTTGTAGAACGAAAAAGTACAAAAAAGCACCCTCTTACAGATTCCTATTCACTCAGAACCATGCATGTTTAATTGTATGTTTCTACGTACAATAATAACGAAAATTGAAAAATGTCCAGTTGAAGATTCAAAAAGTGCCAAAAATTTTTTTATGTTTATTGGTTAAAAGGACAAAGGGCGTGAAAAAGAGTTTTAAAATACAGATAACAACAGTTTACTCCAAAAAAGGGGGCAGAATTTCAAAAAAGTACCAGACACCTGTCCGCTTATTTGTGTAATGAACAATGAAGTAAATGGAAATGAAGTTACTGAATTTACCAGTTTTTAACCTCTCAGATTTTATTTAAATAAATATTCGTGCACTTCTGTAAGTAAGTACCTTTCAAATGGTGTATTTGTTGGTCAAATCTGTTGATAAATAGAAACTGTTCTACTTTTGCCGATTTATATATTCTTAATATAACAATTTTCTGATAAGCGATATTTTCTTACAAGAAATAAGAAGGATCAAAATAATGAGAAAAAGGCCAACATACGTGAATTTATTTCTTTTTGTTATTGAAAAAAAATATTATTTTGGTTCGGTTTAATATGTATCCCTTATTGCAAAAGTATCAAACCCTATTTGATTTGATTAATTTGTTTAGAAAAAGTACCAAAAATACATTTAATTTTGTTCCCTCATCAGAATTAAAAAAAAAGTACCAAAACACGTTCAAGATATTTTCAAGATTGTATCAAACCTCATTTGATTTGGTGTTAATTGCATTTTTTTTTTGTTGTTATACTTTTGAATTTAAATTGTGAATTAAAAAAATATTTGTTAAAAAGAATTACAAAAAAAAGTTGAATATTGTTCCTTTATCAATACCAGTTTCAAAAAAGTACCAAAACATATACGTAATGTTCTTAAAAAGTAAAGAATTCGATTTAAATTTAATTCGTATCTTTAGTTGTTTAAAAGATAAATTAATTATCTACAAAAAAGCACCAAAATTAGTATTAAATACGCGTCTGCTTATTTTTTGGTGGCATTCATATGAGTTTTAAGTTTTGTTGACATCTGTCTTAATTTCGGAGATATAAGGTTACGAATTTGAGTCGTTTTTATTTTCTTTTACTCTTTTAACGATCGCATTTCAAAAAATCGATTCTCAGTAGATCTGCTAATGAAAAGGGATACTTAAGTACCGAATTTCAAGTTTTTTTTTTACTCTTCCGTTAAAAAATTTACGATGATTTGAATTTTCTATAAAAAAAACTCAGTAAAATTTTCTCGTGAATATTTTTTAATTTATAGATCAAAAATATTGCGATAATCAATCAAATGTTTTACAGAAATATTCAGGATCATCTATAGAATTTTCTATGGAAAATTTGTATGCAAAAGCATGTGATCAATAAAATTTTGTTATAAAAAACTTATGATCAATAGATAGATAATTATGATGTGACTAATGGTGTTTTCTTTTCTACAAAAAAATGTGCCTTTTTTTTAAAAAATGCAATTTGGTGTATGTTTCTTAAAAATTTTGCTCCCAAAAAGCATGAGTTTTTTAGAATAAAACAAGCCACTCTTTTCGGGAGCAAAATTTTTAAGAAAAAGACACCAAATTGACCTTTTTTTTTTAAAAAAAAAAAGCACATTTTTTTGTAGAAAAGAAAACACCATAAATTTCAGAGTTTTTACGATCATTTGAATTCTTTTCAGAAAATTTCGCGATCAATAGAATTTTCTATAGCAAATTGTGCGATCAAAAAAATGTTTAATAAAAAGCTCACTATCATCAGAATATTCTGTGTCTAATTGAATTTTATAAGGAAAATTTTGCGTTCAATTGAAATTTCTATTAAAAATTTTGTGAGCATCAATGGAGTTTTCTTTAAAAAAAGTTTTCGATAAATAAAATTTTCTAAAAAAAAATAAATTTTACGGTCAATAAAATTTTCTCCAAAAGACTTTGTGATCAATCAAATTTTCTATAAAAAATATTGCAATCTTCAGTCGAATTTTATATTAAAAATTTTGCCATCAATAGAATTTTCTCTAGAAAATTTTGTGATCAATCGAATATTATTTAGCAAACTTATGATCGTTTTGAATTGCATGAATTTTCTATTAAAAATATTACGATTTTTAAAGTTTTCTATAAAAAAATAATTAATGATTTTTCGAATGTTCTATAGAAAATTCAACGATCTACCAAATTTTCTATAGAAAAGCTTGCAATCAAACAAATTCTCTCTAGAAAATTCTGCGATCAAACAAATTTTCAAAAAATTGATCCAGCTCTTTTTGAATTTGCAATCACAAACATTAAAAGTACATATATAAAGATTTTATTACAATTTCTCCAATATTTCAATTGTATAAGTATTCGTTCTTCAATTAAATATAAATTTTAATGAATTTAGCTTGAAATATTTTTTTACATACTTGCAGCACCCAGATGTTAAAAGAATATAAGAAAATTAAAACCAGATGCAGGCAGGCAGGCACACAAAACCATCCAGCCAGTTGACAATAATGGAACAAAGAACGGTAGTACTCGTACTAGAGTAGAAAGGATGGTCGACCGTGTGGTTGCTTTGGTCTGGATGAGGGGAAGACACACGTTAAATAATAAAGATAATAAATAATTGAACGTATGCGAAGAGAATTAACAACAAGAGTCAGACATCTGATAGATTCGTGTTGCTGCAACCCCGGACAGACTGACAAAAAATTCATTGATAATCTATTGATGGCTAGAGTTGAAGAAGACTTGAGGATGATGATCATGATGAAACGAGCTGAAAGATGAATTGCATTACATATATGTAGCTAAGAGGCTGTCCGTCTGTCTGCCTTTTTTATAAATAAACAAAAACGTTAAATGTACTTGCCATAGTTTCACTTTGAGGGTGGGTGTTAAATATTTTAAATGGTATTTAAAAAATTAAACAAAACATTGATGGGAATGAGAACGTTTAAAGAATAAGTAATTTAACTTTTATTTTTTTTTTTATTACCCGCATTTAATAAAAAAAAAGGATCAATTCGATTGCTTAAGTCTGCTTAATTAAAAACACATTCAATTGAATTTATTAACTTTAACATTTTTTTTGGACGTTAAGACAACACAAAAAAGCTAAAACTTTAAACTGCATTGAAAAACAGCTGACAACAACGATGAGTTGAGATTTCTTCACTTATTTAACCACAAATATGGAGGGGTTTTAGGTTGCCTTGCCTTTGCTTAATTTTATTTTAGCATGATTTTGCAAAAATTATCAAATATTTTTATAAAGTTAACAACAAAAAGAAAAATTAACATAGTCTCACATAGCAAAATCTATTTGAGATAATATTAAATTTGTGAATAAAAATAAGAATTTTTTTAATTTGATTGATGTCAAAATTTTCTTAAGAAAATGGATTGCTTGGAAAATTTTCAAAAGACCGTGAAATTTTCTTTCTGATTCATCGCAAGATTTTTTTTTTTTTTTAATAGAAAATCCAACGAAATTTTCTATAACAAAATCAATTGCTCGCATTATTTTCTAAAGAATATTTAATTGGTAGTAAAATTTTATCAATTCGATTGGTCTCAAAATTTTCTTTAGAAAATTCTTTTGATCGCAAACTTTTCTTTAAAAATTTGGTAGAACGCATAATTTTCTGTATTAAATTCTTTTAGTTTCAAAATTTTCTATAAAAAACTCTAGTCTTAAATTTTTTATAATAAAAATTTTTGATCGCACAATTTCCGATAGTAATTTCGATTGATCGGACAATTTTCTGTAGAGAATTAATAATAATACACACATAATTTTCTATAAAAAATTATATTAATCATAAGTATATTAAAATGTTTATAAATCGCATGAGTTTCAATATTAAATTTGATTGATCGCAATTTATTCTTTTGAGAGTTCAATAGTTTGCATAATTTTCTGTAATAAATTCGATTAATCGCATAATTTTCTATAGAAAGTTCGATTGTTTGCAAAATTTTCAATAGGAAATTTTAATGATCACATAATTTTCTGTAGGAAATTCGATTGATTGCAAGATTTTCTATAATAAATTCGATTGATCGCATAATTTTCTATAGGAAATTTTAATGATCGCATAATATTCTATTAAAAAATCAATTGATCGCATCATTTTCTATAGGAAATTCTACTTATCTCATAATTTTTTATAAAAATTCGATTTATCGCATAATTCTCTATAGGAAATTTTACTGATTACATCATAGTCTATAGGAAATTCTACTGATCGCATCATTTTCTATAAAAAATCTATGCAATCAATCTTCTGTAGGAAAACATTCGATTGATCGAATTATTTTTCATAGGAAATTTTAATGATCGTACAATTTTCTATATAAAATTCGATTGATGGCATAATTTTCTATCGAAAATTGGATTGATTTTTTATTAAAAATTCAATGGTTATCATAATTTTCTTAAGAAAATTCGGCTGATAGCATCATTTTCTATAAAAATTCGATTGATCGCATAATTTTATGTAGAAAATTCGATTGATCGCAAATTTTCTATAGAAAAGTCGGTTGATCGCATAATTTTTTTTTTTTTTTTAATTTTAATAAATTTTATTAATTAAGCGCCTTTTCTCTGTGGCGCCTTTTTCTATGTGAATGACAATTGCAAAAATGGTTTAAAATGAAACGCAAAAAATGTTATTAAATAATTTTGGCTAATCATTTCATTAATTTGATTTTAGCAAAAACAAATTGTTAAATGCAAAAAATTCATTATTTAATTTTATTATTAATAGAAAATAAAGAAAAAAAAAAATGGTCAAGGTTATTAAAGTACGTGAAAAGTTTTTCAGAAACAAATTAAATTAAAATTTGCAAAAAATTACTTTTAATTTGAACTTAATTTTTTAGTAAAACAAAAATTTAACTTGAAACTACAGACCAAATAGGATTTGCTTTTGGCGAAAAAAAACTAAAAAAAATTCAACTTTGTTTTTGCGAAAAGCAGAGTTTAAGCCAAATTGACTTTTTTAAACTTGATTAACGCGATTGAACTAGTTTTTTGAGTGAATAATGCTCTTAAATTTTATTTAATGCAACGAGGGGTTTTTAGTCGGGACTATCAAGAAAAGCTCTAAAACAATTTGAAAGTTTTGTTCGAAGAATTTTCCAAATATTAAAACAATCCCTTATTTCAGATTGTTTTTTATATTGATTTTGGCAAACTTTAAGTTAGAGAAATTATTTTTTCTAAATATATTGAAGTTATTCTAATTTTATTATACTCAGAGTTACCAGATCGAATTTTTAAAACGTCAAATTGTATGGCTAAAAAATCAAAATCGTCAAAATTATTTTTCCAAGCCGTCATTGATTAGTACGATTTTGTAGAGAAAATTTTACAATCTTTTGATTTTTTTTAACAAAATAAAACACTTTTAACAAAAAATTTGCAAATTTTATATTTTTAAGGAATTTTTAATAGACAAAATAAAAAATTGATACTATTTTTTTTTTTTCAAAAACTGTAAGTAAATTTTTGTCTTTTTTTCATTTTCGGAATTATACCAAAATATGAAAATTGCATTAAACAGGCAAAACACATTTAAATACTTTTGAAATAGCTTTAACATTTTTTAATATTCGAGGTTTTCAAAATTTACTTGAAATAAATTTGAAAAATATTTTTGTAATGAAGTTTCCTCTCAGTTAAGAAAAATGTTTTACACGATGGGTAATTTTGAACTTTAGTCGGAAAAGGGAGTTTCCTTCTTTATATTATCAAGTAGCACTAAAAACTTTTGTTAACGGCTTAATGGGAAAATTTTTAAGAAAAAATGTATTGTTTAATAAAAAAAAAACGTAAAATATAGGATAAAACTTGTAAAATCGCCAATCTTTGATTTGTATGTCTAAAACTCTTTTCTACTCTCAAAATAAAAATAGAATGTTGTGTACTTGTTGCAGTATCGACACTACCGTTAACATGAATTCTCCTTGCCAACACATATTTAATTAGTCTCTTACTTAGAGTTGCCACTAGCAAAACAAAAAAGTACTCACTCAGCTCTTGGTTAAAAATTATTCAATACCTTATAAAATTGTACAATAAATATTGATGAACTTGTTGCAACTATTCGACTACTGCAGGAAGTTTTTCCATAAACATAAAAAACATCCGCCTGATACAGCTGACACTAATTTAACAACTTTGGAATAAGCGCTAATTAAAACGTTTCTGAGCGGGATACGTTGTTATGCCCTGAGGTTATACTGATTCGTAAGACCCAGAAGTAATCAATTCCACATTAGTATAGAGATCACAAAAGAAAACACATAATTTTCTTGTCCATTCAAATGATATTCATGGGGCTATGAGAAATTATCTCCAAAATTTCGACCACCCTGCCAGCCATCCATCCGGGCGGACATTGTAAGTTCAACTCAGAAATCGATTCTGAGTAGATTGGTGAACTTTATGGTGAATCTAGGAATTTTCAAGGTGTTACAAACATGAGCACAAATAAAAATATTATTGAAATATTTTAAAATATTTCGTAAATATTTTTAGAAATTGGCCACGCTACTTTCACTTCAATTACAACCAGTGTTGCCAGAACCTTTAGAGGTAAAATCAGAAAGAACCCCATAATTTTTCATTAAAAAATCTGCAAAATCTGCGTCACGATTTTAAAAATATTCAATAAATCTTCAAACACATTTTTTATATTTTTATGTAGTTTATTTAGAAAAATATACGGCAATGTTTGGAATTTGAAACTTTAAAAGAATTTTTGGTAAATATCTGTAAGTGGTCCTGAAAGTATGAGGGAAAAAAACTAAATATTTTTTTTGACTTTTCAACACAAAAAAGTTTTAAAATTTAAGTTTTTCAGAACATGGATGATAATTTTTTTATATTTTTACATTAAAATTATTATCCAAATTTAATTTTTCAGGCTTAGTAAGGAATTATCACATCTTTTTTATTTTAAACAACAAATTAAAAGTTAATTACTTGACATGTTATTTAATCTATCAAATGTCTTATTAAACATTAACAAGAGATCAAATAGTGAAAGATGAAGATTGAAGATTTTTATATATTAGGGATTGCTGTTCGGTTTTAACCGAAATCAAACCGAGTTTTTAATGCCAAACCCCCGAAACCGACCAAAAAAACTCGGTTTTAGCCTTTCCTTTAAATATATATTTATGCTTAAAGAAATTGCAAACTATACATTTATACTTTATACATAAAAGCCTGGAACAATGGTATTTAAAAATTCTTTAAATTTCAAATAAGTACTAAGAAGAACAAATGTTTCTTTTTTTAAAAAAGTACCTGGGTTGAAACACATAAAAAATTGTATTGCATACAAAAAATATATGTGTATGTATAAAGTTTTACTTAGACATTTTCAAAACCGAAATCCGAGCCAAAACCGACCGTTTTTAATAATTTCTAACCGAAACCGCGGTTTCACATTTTTACGGTTTTTAGCAAACTCCAGTACATATGCATATTATTTCGTGTAAAATCAGGTGACATAAGACCGGCGATAGTTATATGTCAAGACAATGCGAATTTTTAAGTAATCATTAATCTATTTCTATGAATGGTGGAAGGAAATATTTCGTTTATAAATGCATGAAGCGGAATAGAACAAACATAACTGAAAATGTAAAGAAGTTTCCAACGAGCTAAAAAATCTGCAATTTTAAATCAAAAATCTTCAAATCAGCATTTTAGCAATTTTGGGGTATAAAATCTGCAAAATGCAGATAAATTTGCACTTCTGGCATCACTGACTACAACTTCAGAGTTCGCTGTATCCCAACCAGGGTTGTTAGCCTTTTTACTTCTAAAATCGTCAAAAGTTTTAACAAAATTCGACAAAATCGTCACGAACAATCAACAAAATTGTCAACAAATTGTCAAATATTTAAATTTTACATTGATTTGTTCAAAAATATAAATTTTAAGCAAGAAATTCTATTAATGATGAAGAAAGTTATATAGTTAAGTTTTATTCTATTTATTTCAGCAAGTGAACTGAAATATATTTATCATTTTAAAAGAAATACATAAGAAAAAATATATTTTCATAAATACATAACAAAAACTTATTTATTTCATTTATTCATATTCACAAATCCATTAAATAAAAAATAAAATCTCATTTGCTATTAACTCGAGCTACCTTTAAATGATTAATTTTTAGCGATATCAATATTGCAAATTGGTTTTACTGTCTATATCAACAGTCTTTTCACCCGACTTGAAACGTTTAATTACGTCCAATTTTAGTTCCAAACTAACGCATTTTCTTCTCTTTGTACTCATTTTTCTACACAACTTCTTATTAAGAACTAACTTCTTACTTCCTAACACGCAACTATACTTCGAATAACTCACCTAACAGAGGTCAACTCTACAACAACACTGTTTCTGTGGTCGGGTTGTCAAACATATTGCTAGTAAAAATAATAGGTTTGTTTACATAAAAAACTAGTTTGTATACAAACTTTGATAAGACGACCACCGAAAAAACACCATATGTTGACTTGACACCACCTTCTAGTAAATTTGCCTTGCTGACAGAATTAAATGGGAATTCGTCTATTTCTTCAGATGTGATTATGACTTCAGCGAAAAAATGCAACCGTTGCGACGCAAATCAAAATCATAAAAACGCAAAGCCGATTTAACCAATTTTTAAAAAGCGGACCAAATAGGTCCGACGCAAATCGGGGCTCTTAAGTATATTTTTTGTTTAATTCCCAAAAATGTTTGTACATATTTCGAAAAATTGATTTTTGCGTTTTAGACTGTTCCCAAAAAATCGTCCAACGTCAATTTACTATATTTTCTCAAAAAAATCGTCAAAATGACGAAAAATCGTCACATCTAACAACCCTGATTCTTCCTAAACTCTTTAAATGGTGTTTAAATTTGTTCTCTCTCTCACTCACTTTTCTTTAACACACAAAAAAAAACTTGTTTTTCAGGTGTTTATTTTTTGGTTTATTTACTTTTATTTACATTTTTTTTGTTGTTGCTTATATTTATACATATGTATAGATATTTTAAAAACTAGTTACACAAAAAAAAAACAGTAAACAATATCACTTGTAGTCATCATACATTAGAAACAACAACAAAATATAAAACCAACAACAAGTCAACGAATATTGAATTATAACAACAAACAAAGCACACGTGCATTGAACTTGTAGGTAAATTGAGTTTTAAAAAAAACAACAACAACAAGTAGGAAAGTACTCAAGTATTTCATACGTAAGAAGTACACGAGTAAATTGCAGCAACTGCAGTGTGATGAACGGGTATTAAATGACAATTTTGTGTAATTTGCTTTTGTTTTAATGTATGACAAACAAGTGCGCCATCATAAGTACATATTAAATTACAATTTTGTTGTTTGATACAATTTTTTTCATACATTTCATGATCATCTGCAACGGCCCTGGCAATGTAAAAAAATTTTAAGGCGGAAGAAGTGGCTTGTTGGACAATTAAATTTCAGTTGTGTAGGTACAATAAATGTGAGTTAAATGCTGCAATTCATTTTCCGTCAGTGAGAAAATTGTCATACGGTTGCAACTCTAATTGCCTAATTACTAGTTTTGTTTGCAATTCTAGCATGAACCGACAGACAAACTGCCAATTTCACGCTGTCGAAAGTACGCTTTTTTCGCACAGAAACATTTGAGAGAAAAACTAATTTTTTAGGATGTTCATAGATCGTAATTATCTACTACCCGAAACAAACTTTATTAAACGCGGAAACTTAATTTTGAATAGGTCGGTATATAATTTTAAAGAAAATTTAAATAATTTTAAATGAAAGATTAAGTTTTTAATACAATTTAGCATAAGACAATTATTTCGTAACTCAAACTTCATTTACAAGAACTTTAACGCATATTGAACGATTAAATCTGTGCAAAATCATATTTCACACATTGTGATTGTTTAAGAAGACTTAAAAATAAAACTACACAATTCATTAAATTTAAAACAAACAGATTTAAACTGCAACATAATCTGACATCGTTTTAAACTTTAAAGGCGTCCAGTTATGGAAAAAATAATTAAAAGAGAGAAACATTAAGTTACAACAGAAATATGAAAAAGAACTGGGCGTAACAGTTACGCGCGATTGAATTCTTAAACAGTTCGTTAAAAATTTAATGCAAAATTTTAAAACAAGAAAAAAAACTGAAATAATCAGTTTTTAAAAAATTGTTACAAAAAGAATAAAAACATTTAAAACCAACTATTTCTTAAGAAGTTAAAAGAGACATTTCAAAGAAAAAACTCTATTTTTAAAATGACTTTAACTTTAATAATTATTTGCAATTAAAAAAAAGGCGAACATTTTCCAAATCATTTGCTAAAGCCTTTTTTTGGATTTGCGATCCCTTAACAAAACAAAAAGTTTGTCAACCCTTTTAGGAAAACTCTAAAATTTTGTAAAAAAGAAAAATAAAATAACAAAGAACACAAAAAGAACCCATTAAATGAAATAATGTGTAACGTTGAAAAACAAAAGTAAAATACATACATAAAAACGAAATTATCGTCATCATCATGACAATTTTGTGGTATTTAAGTGTTGTTAACATGAAAAAGAAGGAGTCGAGTTCAGTGGAGTTGGAGTCAAGTCGAGTAGTGACAACTACGAAATAATTCCTCTCTTTTTTTTTTGCTCTTGTGCAACATCAAAGCTGGTGGAGCAAAATCAAAGGGAGCCAGAAAACACACACAAGAGTGGAATAAAAAACAAAAATTACCATGGAAAACTAACAGAATGAACTAAATGTGAAATGAAGTTAGTGATGGCAATGATTTATAAGAACATTGCACTTTCCAAGAATATGTAGAGTAGTAGCATGTGGTGATTGGGTGTGTATGAATGCATAAATTTATATGCACAAAGTTCTTGTTCTATTTTTGCCTGGACATACAGAAGCACGATAAATGTACGATTTCATAAAGAGAAGTATAAAATATTGCACAAAAAAAAAAAAAAAAAGAATGGATTCAGAAAAGGCAACGCTAAGGACTTACAGTTGTCTTTATTCAATTGTATTTATTATGTTAAAAGAAATTCCAAAACTACATTCTTCGGGAGTTTTTTCCGTGTGGAAACTCTACTACATACCTCCGTAAGATGCCTGCTCGGATTCTATTGCAGTTTCAAAACCTTAACTGTCTTGAGAATGTACTGACTGGTTTAAAAAAGATAAAACAACTTGCAGAACCAAGTAGGAGATTTTAGTTAAGGCATTTTAATTCCGGTGATTGTCAAAGACTATTACTATACTATTTTATCGGTTTTAAGTTTGTAATGTTTTTTGATTTTTGGGAAATCTTTGTTTTGTAACTCGCTTAAAATTAGAGAATTTTAGAAATAATACTTAAATACCTCTTTGAAACTTTCTAAAAACCATACGATATTTAAATTTTCTTTAAGATAACCTACGTTAATAGATTATTCTTTATACATATTATATTTCCGATTCTCTAATTTTATTAAAGACCATATGAATATCCCTAAGAAAACCCTTACGAAAATAAATTGTTTATAAAAGAAGTTTTACGGTATTAAATTAAAAACGTTAATCTTTCGATGTTGTTAAACGATATAAAAATTTTGTGAAAGTAATTCATACGATAAAAAAATTTTCTTAAATAAATTTGTACGATATAAAAAATTGTCTTAAAGGAATTTTTACGATATTCAAATTTGTCCAGAGATAAACTCACGATAATACGTTTGCTTAAAGAAAAACTTTATTTTACCAAAAAGATATTATTTCTCATTTTCATATAAAGCTTTTGAGAATTGTAATTTGGCTTAGAACACACATTCGAATAATATGAAAATTTGTATAGAAAATCTTTATTTTTTAATTTATACGATATTAGCTCTTTTTTTTAAATATTTACGATATTATAACTAATCCTCCTTACTATTTACGTGCCCTGTCATAAAGAAAATATTACGTTCTAAAATATTCATAAAGAACATTTTTCGATATAAAAATTTTTGAAGAAATTTTAACGATATTAAAATAGTCCTTACGATATTTCTTAAATAAAAACTTTTTTTTTCATTATTTCGCTTAAAAAATTTTACGATATTCAAAATGTTCGTTATGTATTAGTTATTTTTATTTGGCTGCAGGTCCGCGTAAATAAAAAAATAAATAATCGTAATATTTTTGTTTTTTATATATTTTTTTTATGTTTCCAATATTTCGGTTAGCATCGCTAACCATCTTCAGGGGTATGTAAACAATTAAAAAATATACTAAAAAACAAAACTTCCCAATAACACTTGTGCCACTTCTTATTAGATTTTCTTACAATTGTTATTGTGAAGTTTTGTGATTATTATATTTTTTAATTATTTACATACCCCTGAAGATGGTTAGCGACAATGTCCAAAACAACAAGCCATAAATGATTAAAATCTGTTAACAACTTTTGATTTAATTCACAAAAGTCGAAAAATTTTAATTAATTTAAGAATTTCATAAAACGCAATATTGGTATGGGAGTGGGAATAAGGGACAAGTATGTGTCGAGAAAATGTTTAGGACGAAAAACTAATTGAGTTCTAGGGGCGACTCCTGGGCATTTATGGGTTTTATGAAATTCTTAAATTAATTAAAATTTATTTCAATAAGCTAAAGCGTTTTTGAGTTATGCGAACATATATTTTATGCGGTACCCCAATTTTCGAAATTTTTGTATGAGGACAACCCTAATGATTAAAGACGTAGACTTGGTATGTTCTGAAAAATGCTCGGGTAGCAAAAATATTGGGGGTCCGTCATATATTTGACTCCTCTAGGGGCTAGTTAGGGCGGTGGCGGGTAATTTTATAAAAAAATAATTAGTATGGGAGCCCCATTAAGGAGCACAGGTAGGGGGTTAGTATGTTAAATAAAAATGTAGGGGGGAAATATTAGTGGCAGTCCGTCTTAAATTTTACCACTCTAGGAGCGACTCAGGGACAGTTGTGAAGCTTTTTTTGGTTTTTGTATTATTTTCCCCTAGCTTTGACCCCGATGAGGAGCCATTTACCTCCATCCCTCACCCCTAATTTTTTGGTTCATTCGTTTTTTATTTTTACAAACTTTACAAAATTGGGGGTTCTAGCGTATCGAAATCAAAAAGTCGTGCACTATTCCACCCCTAAGCGACTTTGATGTTAACTTTTATTTTTCATTACCGTACGGCCCTCTGAAAATTACCGTATTTGAAAAAATATTACCGTACACAAAAATGTTTAAATAAAATTTTAATTTATTTGAAATGCAATCAGTCCATCGCCTGTCATTTGGAAACAGCACATAAGAGCAGTATTTATAAGCAATTAATTTAAATTTTAAATGTGGTCAATAGTACGGTAAGTACGGATTTTCGTACATCAAGTACAGAATGCTTGATTAAAATACGGTAATCAAGTGCCAAACACTTAACTTTAATCCCTGATCCGTACTTAACATAATCCGAAAACTAAACTTAAATTTATAACATTTTTATCTGTTTAAAAATTGTTGACTTTTAAACAAACAAAAAGTACAATTTAAAATTATTAATATAAAAAAATTCTTACGATATTTAAACTTGTTAACAAACAAATTCTTATGATTTTAGCATTTTCTTATAAAAATCTTAAGATGGTAGAAATAAAATTTACAAAATTTTTCAAATTGAGCGCCATATTTTTCCCTTCCCCGGTTTAGGTTGTACGTTTGTATGATGTCGTCCTTCTTAATTAAAGGGTGTTATTTGTGCACTTTTTTTATTTTTAAGGGATAAAAAAAACTAAATACACAGCAAAAAATAAATCTAAAGTGTGTTTAACTATAATGGCTAAAAACGAGTACAAGACAAACTACAAAAACAAAGTAGGGGACCTTTTTCCACAGAACATTTTTTAATTATGAATCATGTGTCTCTTAAAAACTTTAGAAAAGGGGGAGTTTTAACAACAAAGCAACGAACAATAATTATAAATAATTGCTCTTGTAATAATAACGACAGAATTATCAGAATTGTTATTTATATAAATAAATCTCGCAATTTCATTCAATTACACAAAAAAGGCGCCTTTAATTGTTTGAGGGGCAAAAATTAAATAAAGGTAAATCACAGGTAAAAGTCATCTCTCTCACTCTCACATGAAGGTTTATGTGTCATTTGTAAACAACGTAATCAACTCTGCAAGAAAACAGGGTTGCATATGCAAATACCAACAAGCGAGTCAATGTGAAATTTAACAAGTAAACAAAATAACAAGGTTGGCAACCAAATCGAGTTTCGGAATCGGCTCTTAAGCATGACTGAGTTTACAAATGCAAGTTGTAAAGCAACTCGCCCTAAAAATTGCATTTAAGCATGCAACAGTGTAGAATTTTACAATATTATCTGGCGCAAAGTGCAGTAAAACAGTTATCGATGAGTACACAATATGTCATCATCCAGACTTGCAAATTTTATTGCTGCAATTTTTAAAAACTCTGCTTTGAAATTGCATTAGTGTCCAGATCATGAAATTATAGTTTAGCAATTTTTGTTTGTGTTTCTTGTCTTTCCTCTTCTTCTTTTTATATTTTATATATAAATACAAATACACCAACACCCAACTTTAAGTTAAAAAGTGTGAAAATATCAAAACAAAACAGAATTACAATGTACATAAAACTGAATACCCCGCCCCAATCTGCTCACCCCTATCACCATTAACTCAGAAGAATTGCTGCAACAAAAATTGCAAGTCCGGGCGATGACTATGCAAACTGTGCACCGTTTAACTTGTTGATATGTTTTTGACTTTGAACCCTGTTTTGGAACTCAGCCAACTTGTTATTTCGGTACCAATTTAATATTTACATAAATAAATTTCGGTACATCGGATTTACAATTAAATTTACCAAACTTAACAAGAATTTTAAAAACACAGAAGGAAGTGGTCGATATGACTTAGATGACACTTTTATTAAATGGTAGCAATAATCAAAGGTATTTTTCTTTAAAACCGTGAAATTATTTTTTTGTATTTGCAAAATTATTACATTTAAAAATAAAATTAAAATTTGTTTGCATCTGACGCGAATTTCGGTATTAAACTTTTTGTTATTCCGCTATCGGTTGCCAACCTTGCGAAATATTGAATTGATTTTATTTTTTTATTTTAGTTTTTCTTTGCAGACCTCAAAGAAATCTAACAAAAAAACTCAAAATCATATGTAAATATTGCTTCTAAAACAAACTGTAAATTGTTGGTTCCTTTTTAAGAATACGCAAAAAAATAGGAAAAACATTTAAATTTTTTCCTTTGTTTATTTCGTTTTTCTGTAGAGTAAAGAGTAGAGAGTAGCAAACATAATAAACTAAAATGTCAATAAGCTAAATCAAGTACGAGTTTATACTGAGTAGTTGCACTAGATAGATGATGGTTTCTTCTTCTGGTTGACAACTAAACAAGAAAGTTAAATCGGTCAGCCCGACCATATGATACCCTATACCACAGTACTTAGAGCAAATTTTCAGAAGAGCACCCTATTTAGGGTCCCACGGGCAATCATGAGCCCAACAAAACAATATTAGATAAAGAGGTTAAGATTTACATATGTAGAAGCTTTTTGTGCCGAATATTATCTAGATATCGACAGCTAAATGTAAATTTGACGGCCCTTTGTTCCAACTTGGAACCATAGGAATCAATATAAATGTATATTTGAGACTAAAATTTATTTGAGGGAGTAGTTTTTGTATTTGCGTGTTTTGGTCAAATATGGAAATATGGACGAACACACATACTTTGATATTTGCATTTGCGGTAAACAGCTTTGCAAATTAACTGAGCTACCTAAATAAGAAATATACGCATATAAAAATGAACCTTAAAGCTTCATTCACAATCACAGTTACATTTTCACTTGGTGTTCATAATAGAGCAAACATTTTTTTCGCCACCACACACATTTTGCATTAGGAAACCATTTGCAAATTTTACCCACGACAATTTTATGCATTTATTATTACTTTTTTCAACATTAATGTGCTGTTTTTACAACACAAGTGACTGAACGTGTAGTAAAATTTATATGGAAAACACTCAAAAAACTGAGTGCTTTTTATATAAATTTTACTACACGTCAGTCACTTGTGTTGTGAAAACAGCACATAAGTTAAAATTTTCATTCAAAACTAAATAAAATTATTTTAAACGTCAAAAACAATTTCATACATACCTATGTATGTAAATGCTGAAGTTTGAGTTGACTCAACTTTAGTTACGTAATCGCAAGGGACAGGCCATTTCTTACGAATTATAGGGGCTTTCGATTTAGCGGGGTTTCGATTTAACGGGGTTAAAATCAAATAAATTCGAATTAACGAGGGTTTTCAATTTATTTACTAAAACGATAAAAAACATTTTAAGATCTTAAGAAAATAAACACACACTCAAGCAAAAGTAAAAACCCATGCAAAAAAATAGCGGTAAATAAAAAACCATTCATTCCATGTTTCTGTAGTTTTTATTACGAATTATAAGTGGTGGTTAGCAAACAATTACGATTAATAAGAGGTAAAGAAGATTTTATTTGAAAAAATAATACAAATTAGCGAGGGGACCAAAATGTATGGACATTTTACGAATTAACGAGATTTTTTCAAGGGACCGACAGTTTATTACGAATTATCGGAAATTACGATTTATCGGGGTACGAATTATCGGGCTTTGACTGTATATGAAATACTTTGGGAAGAAAAAAGATAGAAGAAAAAACGAAATTGTTTCTCTGATTGTGAACAAAGCTTAAAGGTGTCGTACCAACGTACTTTTAAAATCGTACTTTTTCGGCCCGAATAGTGACAAGCACCTCGCGATTCTTGTTCTATTCCAAGAAACTTTGCCAAGGAAACCATAGGTCAAAAAATAATTTCGGGCCCCGGATTTTTCAAAATAGTTAGTTTTCCAAAATATTCAAGAATAGAGGCAAACAAATTGTACTTGATTTAGCCAGACCTGTATCATGCGGTTTATAGCGTCGAGAAATCCATTAATTTTTATTTTTGATTGCCGCCAGAGAAAGGTTTTATACACATTTTAGAATTGTTCGTCTTTTTTTGTGGAAAATGGACGAATACTTTTCAAAATGCTACCTCGAATTTTAAACAAAAATAAAATGTTTGAGCGTTCTAAGAATATGTGCATACGAACATCTTCGGATTGCATTTCCAAATTTATGGTGTTAACAATTTCCAATATGTACTGCAGAAACCGGAAAGGAGTAGAAGGTACGAATATAATAAAATTTAATTTAGCGCTTGTAAAATCTCCTTCAAAATTATTTGGAGTAAAATAATAATGGAGTGGTCTCCCACTGTTCCAAAATTCTGTTGATTACTTGTTGACGTTACAACCATCTTGTTGACGAATATTTGAAAATATTATGAGTTCGTTCTAAAATAATATTGAATTGAGAGGAATTTGTCGCTTCTACTATGTAGAACTTTTGCAGAAGTGGTTTCCTAAAAACTTGTCAATATCATCAGAAAATGCACGCTTACATGATGCCGGTGATACTAAATTTAGAATGTGACAAAAGCAATCGTTTAATGAACAAGTGCAAAAATCTATTCACAATAGCGGAGCTCAGTAATTCGTGCAAATGGTCTTGCAAAAGAGCAAATGGAAAATATCATAGCTGTTTTGTTAAATCCAACAACAAAAAGTAGAGTTTCCCTTAGATTTCATAAAAAATCTACGACATTTTGCAAGATTAGTTGCACCAAACACTAAACTCCGCTTATATTTTTGGACAGTTAATACGAGTTGGAAATAGTCTTAAATGAGTCACGGGAGTACCAGCGTACTTTTTAGTTTTGAATTGACCAAAAAAAGTACAATTGTACTAACTTTATCAACCCTGGTATAAACTGTATGAAAATGAGAAGTTTTGACTGGAATAAATGCTTGACGTTCTTATTTAGGTAGATCAGTAGTAAGCGAGCGTTGTTGTCTTTTATATCTGATTGGCTTTTGTGCTTTCGTAGCTGTGAAAGCACAAAGCTCTTTTGTAAAAGCTTGCATATTGTTCTGATGGCTTAGACGTAATTGATTTATGGGCTTTAAGAAAATTCCAGAAAGAATTTTGTTGAGGTCCATGTGAAATTTTGTACAGATCCTTATATCGATTTTTAAAGTGATTCTGAGTCGATCGGTATACTAAAAGCTTGACTGAGGACCAATATTTTTAGTGTTACACAAAGCACCACAAACGCATAATACTATCTGCACTATTGTGGTTTCGGTCTAAAAACAAGTGTTAAATTTTAATTTATTTTTTTCAATCTTCTATTAAAACTTCATTTAAAGAAAACCAACAGGAATGAATAAAAATGTGTAAAAACAATAACACGCTAATGCACTCAAGGCACGTTTGACTGTGTTTTTTTTTTTTTTTTTTTTTTTTTTTTTTTTTTTTGAAACGGACCAAAAACGATTGCCACAAATCACTGACAATTTCTTGACACTTGAGTATCTTTTCACATTGTTATTGTAAAATCACAAAAATTATGCATTTAAGTGGTCCTTTTTACAAAGACACATGTTCGTGTGTGAATTTTGATGACGAATTGTTGACGTTTGGTGTGAGTACTTTTCAGAGTACATTTATGACGCATATGTCTTATGTCTCTTAGAAGTTTTTATCCATAGAAATGGAAAACAAGTATTATAATGACCCGGATCCCAAAATTGAAACCAATTTAAACAATTGTTTTATAGAAAATGCTACGGAATAGTCATTCAAATATGACAACATTAAAATGTTATATTTAATGCACTTCAGCTTAAAAGCACTCATTTTGCCGGCAAAAATTAACTAAAGCAAATAGAGAGAGAGAGAGAGCTGAGATTGTTGTGGAGCCATAAATAAAGCCTGGTGAAAATATGGGCGCAAATGGAACATCCGCGTCCATTAGCTATTACGTCCGATTTTAATGCAATTTGATACCAAGATAAAAATTTATTTTGAATTTGCTCTAGCCTATTGGAGCAGAAAGGGATAAAATGGCTAAAATAGGGCAAAAGTGAAACCGATGTTTTTCAAGTAACCCTTCACACTAAATCCAAAAATTGTTTGTACGAATTTTTATAGTTACGTGGGCATGTTCCAAAAAAGGATATTTTCAGGGGGTACAGGAG
This sequence comes from Pollenia labialis, assembly GCA_949318255.1. Classification (NCBI taxonomy): domain Eukaryota; kingdom Metazoa; phylum Arthropoda; class Insecta; order Diptera; family Polleniidae; genus Pollenia; species Pollenia labialis. Next base: position 129,206,094 of record OX439141.1, read on the forward strand.
GGTAAAAAGGGAATTTTGGGTACTTTTTTATCAACCGCATTTAGATTGAAAAATTTATAGTTAATCTATTTTAATGCTGAAACTATCACCAGCGACAAAGTCTAAAAAATTTTAGCTGAAAGTGGCGGAACAGTATAAAAATTTGTACTTTTGGTACATTTTGTAAGCAAACTTTCTTGAATAATTTTGTAATCCTAAAACAACAATTAAGTTTGCATGAATTTTTTCCTCGACATTTCACAGAAAAGTACATTTTTAAGACTCACCTTTTTTTCTGCAATAAAAACAATCAAGATCAGCTGTTTGTTCGTCTGTCAGAGTTGCATAGTAATTTACACATTATTTAATTAGTTATTTTGCCTGCTATCAAAGTAACAACTAAAAATTGTCTAAAACAAAATCGACTTTTGGCTGCAAAAGCTCCAGTAAAATAATTAAAATTTCGTTTCGAAAACTTTGCAATATTAAAATTTTCCGTTTTACAAAATTTAGATTTTGGCAAAAAAAACTACGTATTTGAAATTTGCATATAAAATAATTAAAATGTAGTTTAAAATTTTTGCTTTAAAATAAAAATTATTAATAAACGAATTGTGATTTCGTTGAACTGTTAATTTTAATTTTTGATATTTTTTTTTTTTTTAGTTAGGCTTGAGTTCTTCAAATTTAATTTTCATTAAATTATTTTTACTGAAGGAAGGAATTTTTACAACTTGGAATTTTTTTATTAAAAATTTTTTGATAATTTTCTTGGCTGAGCTGGGGCTCGAACCTGGGTTGAATTCACATGTTTCATGAATCACCACATTCTTTCATCAGAATTCTTTGAGTTCTAACCTCTGCACCACTGCGGTGCCTGCCATCCAACAGTCAAACATCAATCTTTAACCAGTGATACTGGTGGTTCAAAATTTGCTGTAATTATAATTTTTAATAAAAAAATTCAAGTTGTAAAAATTCCTTCCTTCAGTAAAAATAATTTAATGAAAATTAAATTTGATGAACTCAAGCCTAACTAAAAAAAAATATCAAAAATTATTAATAATTTAAAAATTTTCTTGTAGAGAATACTGACAACTTACCATCAGTCAGTAGCAACGCAGAAATGTCAGTCTATTTTTTTCAAATTTTTTTTTTTCTTTCCATTTTTTCCAGTACTCTTCTATTATTTTCTTTAACATGCAACGAAATTTTTGTGTAATTGTTATTTCAGTTGCATTTTTTCTTTTTGTTGTTGTTACGTATTGCTGCCAGGATAATCTCTTTTATTCCACTTCTAAATACTCATACACAATGCACATTGGAACAATGCAACATCAGACGAGTAAGTATTTTGAACCTGACATGTTTACCAAATTGTTTCTCATGTTTTCGAGAGTGAGTAAATGTTTTTTTTGTTGTTTCTTTTTCATCATCGTCTTGAAACATGTGACAATTGTCAATTGCATGTTGGCTAAATGTACATTGTTGCAAATGCAGTTGCAATTTGAAATGTTTCAAGTACTTTTTACATTGAATTGAGTACGGAAAATGTGGCAAATAACATTGACGTTTGACAGTGGCAATTGTTCTTGTTGTGTGTTTCAAAGTGGTTAGGAGAGTGAAGGAGGAGATTTAGATTTAGTACAAGACAAATGTCATTTTCAATGTCATGTAAATTGAGTGGCAATTTAAATATGTCTGCATTTAGTTGTTGGGAAATTTAAATTGGAAAACATTTAAGTGGATTTTTTTTTTTTGGTATTTTGCTTTTCAAAATTAATCTTAATGTCAGTTTAGTTTAAGAAAAATTGCATGCAATATGTCAACGTTAAATGTAATTTGACTCAACCAGTACTTTTCTTAAAAACCTACAGGGTCCTTTAAATTGAGATTATTTTATGATGTGGTTTAATTGTTTTGGCAAATTTACTGTTACTTGTACCAAATACAGACCTGGAGATACAAATATGACGAAATGTATTCAAAATGTTTACCAAAAGAATCAACATTTTAAAGCTTGGATTATGCAATAATGACTTTTATGCTTGAAGAACAGGCATGGGTTTGAGTTTTTATAAACGATAGGTGTAGAATAGCGAGCGGGTTAAATAATTATTTTTACACCGCTGCCCCTACAAAGTTTAATGACTGCCCATTAAAGCTAACATTTTATAGATATAATCATTTTAAGCTTTTAGCTTTCACATTGGAAACTTTTTCAAAAACTATGGGACCAGAACAAATCAGGTTAATTTTGGAAGTCCTGTTGTGAAGTAAAGCGTTTTTCAGTAAGAACGTTCGGGATCGATTTAAACAAATGCCAGTCAAACGTGGCAAAATCTTGACTATTAAACGGTTAAAGCAAAACTTCCAAACCATTATTTTTAAAATAATTTTGATCTTATTTTGCAAAATGCGGTTGAGCTTTGTCAGAATGGAATAATACAGCTTCGTGTCAAGTCGCACATTGCGGGCTTTTTTCCAACAAAACTCGCTTCAAACATATCAATTGCGTTTTGCACCGGTTTTCTGAGATCTATTAGCACGATTTGAGTAGCTTATAGTAGATGGGACAGTTTTTATCCCGCCAAATACACAGCATTATCTAAGATATTCGGCTTTGGCGTTATTTCGGCTGGTTGGTCGGGTTAAATATACAATTTTGGTTTGTTGGAAAAGGTTTCGTGATGATCTGGCCTAAGCAAACAGTGAAATGCGCACAGAAGCCAGCTTCCCATGAACAATAAATTTCAGTGTATTTATCAAATATAGAAAATCGGGAATTTAGCACGTCATACAAAAATCGATTAAAGAAACATTTTTCATCGCCAGCAATTTGTCCATGCAACAATTGACTTCTTTTGGTTGAGTTTTAGCGCCATTTTGAAAAGACAAGCAAAATCATCGTCAATCAACGTCTGACGGCTTTAAGTCTTTGCTCTTATATGAATCCAATCTTGTTGCTTGAAACCGAGGCCCCAGGGATCAAGTGGAGTTTGTGGTTTACGTCCCTAAGTCACGGGAAGGGATATCCTAGAACAAAGAGCTGATTTATTACCAGTTTTAGGAGCTTGGCCTGATGGAAAATCATGCGTAGATGCCGTTGCTACTCAATAAAATCTGTTAACATTTTTCTTAAAGCAGCGGAGTTCCTAAACAAAGCGCGAGTATATAATTTTGCCAGATAATGCACTCAAATTTGCTACCTGGGTGTGTTGATTGCGCTCAGACTCGGGAGTGGTTGTAAACGCAGTGTTTGTCACCCAGTGGTTAAGATCCACCATGGAGTAGGCCCTAGGGCAGGTAATCATGTAAATCTTTTTCTAAGCTGCTTGAAAACGTCTAGAAATATTTATGCAAGTTCCAAACTCCATATTTATGGAGTTTTGTATTTGTGTTAAGTTTTGGGCTTTGGTATGTTATGACATATATGTGACCTTCTGCGGGAAAAGGGGCCTAATGTGTCAAAATACGGGTTTAGACTTAAGAGTGGATTTTGGTACCTGGGTGTAGAATAACTGTAAATGCGTTTTTCTCAAAGCTTCATTTTCACACTAGGCCCTTTTTCTCGGAGAAGGTCACATATAGTAAAATGTTATGGCCAACATTTTTGTAGAAAATTTCATTCCCGCCCTCCCTTTTTCCAGGCGTATTTTACGATTCGTTAGAATGAAGAGTTAATTTGATCCTCAACAATATTTGCCATGACATTTTCTACAAAGTTGCTGAACATACCCTACACATCAGACGTAAAAAAAAAATTTTTTAAAAGCTGGGAAACTTTAACCGCCTCTAAAATAAAATTCCAATGTGATCTTTCAAAACGCCGTCACACGTATATATTTTTTTTTGTCTCCTCTACCAGAATCCGTTGTCAGAACCCCGTAATTTTGGAAAAAGTTTGAAATTGCTGCACAGTGTAATTGCAATTAAAAAGAATTCCGTATAAAAATTAATATTGATACTTGTGAATTTTGATACCTAATCCCGCTTGCTTTAAGTTATACACCTAACCCTCCCGTTTCCACATGCAAGTACAAGTTCGAAAAACTAAATACACTCACACTTTTTCACTAACATTCACACACAGCCTTATTACTGTTGTCGTTTACAATTGTGTCGGTTTTTGTAAAAGATTAAAGTTGCGAACAACCTGTGTTCTTTAATCTTTTACAAAAACGACTTTAAAACCCGTAATAGGGATGAATATTTGTGTACTGTTTCCTCGATTTGTCGTTGACAATACATATACACTACTTGCATGTGGAAACACCGGGTAATAAGCACATAAACAGTTAATTTTTATTTCAAATGTGTCTTAAGTTTGCAATTTAAGAAGAAACTCGAAATTAAGAGACCCCGTGCTACTTGAATATTAAAAAAAAGTGTTTTAACACAGTAAAAATAGAAAATCGACTTCAATTAAACAATTCGTTCAGACAATTAAATATTTAACTAATTTTGTCCTTGCAAAGGAATTGATCATATCAATTAACGGATTTGTATTTTCGAGTCATGGGACACAAATTTAGTCAATTAAAAAATTAATTGTATAAACAAAAAATACACCACATATACACAAACATTTAATTTTATGGGTTTTGATTAAAAAAATTACTAGCAGCAAACAAAAAATTAATTGAATAATTAATACACACCAATTAATTATTTAATTGAATAGTTTTTTCAAGCATTTTTTCTGGGAAACCTCTAATGCCAAGTTTTAGAATAAATGGAAATATATTATGAAAATAATTCAAAAATCATATGTTTAGGCCTGTACAATAAGTCGTTTACGTTCCACGTGAGAAAACAAGAAGGAGTACCTTGAGGCAACCTTAGACATCTAGCTATAAAAACACATTAAATTTTTCAGAATTTTATTTGGTAGTTTGTATTGAAAATTAAAACTAGTGAAACAAATGAAAAATATTTAGTTTTCTTTATGATAATAAAAAAAAAACAATTTTATTATTTTAGCTGCATAATTGAAGTTTACGTTTTAAACAAAATCATTGCGTTCGAGATTGTTTACAAAGCTTTAAGAGCTTATAGTAGCTTTCGAAGCTTTTACAAATATTTTTCGAGATCTTTGAGCAATTGTAAAAAAACGAAAATTAAAATAAATTATTGGACGTCAGTAGAAATTTTGTAAAGCATGCCTTGAGGCACTCTTAGGCATTAGAGGGTTAAAGTTTTTAAAAATCGAAGATAGTCCAAGTAAACACAAAATTTAGCACAACAAAGTTTTCAAATCATGTATTAGATTATGTGGTCATACATTTTACACAAAAAAGTCATTTAACAGAAGCCGAACGAACCAACCTCAAAGCAATTTCTTTCTAAAAAGCAGAAAAATAGCGCAGAAACCGTCCTCCCTCTTACAAATTTTTTAAGAATACAAACAAACCGCCTGAGATGACCAAACCATAATGATGATGAGTGTGAATACCATGACCAAAGTGATATATGATGAGATAGTCAGTCAGTCAGCCCATCCGTCCGTCCGTCAGTCAGCCAGGCAAAATTCAATTCCTTTAAAACCAAAAATAAATACAAATTTAACCAAGAAACAAAACAAATAAATTTGACTCTTTATACACTTCGCTACTGTTTTTTTTCTTCTTCTTCTTCTTCCAAATAAAAAAAAACACCACAAGAAGACATTACAGACGACACCAGAGGAAAAGAAGCTGCAAATAGATGGATGCAACATCCTCAGCCATTTAATATGAGCAGACACAGACGTGTTGGGTAAATATGTGGTGCTGCTTCTTCTGCTGCCGTAAAAGTGAATAAAGTAAAATTATGTATGACTAAAAATAATGTACATTTGTATAAAATTTATTTATTTTTCTTTAGCATTTTTTTTCATGTTCTTAAATATATTAAAGAAAAATAGGAAAAATGAGGGAAACAAGAAGACATGTCTTTGCATGTATTATTGGAAATAATAATAAAAAAAATTGTTGAGAAATTCGTTGCGGTTATAAATTTAGGAGTTGTATTTTAGTATCACCTTTTTTTTTAATTTATGTAATGAAGTAAAAGAAAATTATTTGTTTGGCATAGAGTTTTAGTTAGCCGACCAAACCGACTCTCATAGATACCCTACGAAACTGAGACTAGAGCAGAGTTTTTGTCTGGGATGTCTTAAGCTAGATTTCCTCCTAATCTGGAATTTAGTGCAGCTCTCTTATTTATTTTCTTAAATTACATTTATTTTGCAAGCCGAACTTAAGACCTTAATCGTTTTTACGTTTTGTTATTAAAATTGGAAAGTATTTATTCTTCGAAAATGTTACAATATTTTAACTCGCGTTTGAGCTGCTTACGAAACAAAGTTATTTTCAACGTAAAGTTAAAAATGTTTAAATTACCAAATATATTTTATGCCTTTTTTAAATTAATGGATGGTGGGAAATGCAAAATTGCTTTCCGCTTTCCCAGAAAGCAAAAGAGGCACAAGGAAAAACCCCTGGACTTGAGTGACTCTAAAAATATAAAGAAGAGATTAAACGCTTCCCTAATAATAATAAATAAGATAAGGAAGCAAAAAAAATCCTACCAAATATGTTAACCGAGAGAGATGCTCGTGCCATGAAACATTTAATTGTTACAAAACAGGTAAAGACACCTAAGCAGGCTGCAAGCATGGATCCTAACAAATTGGACTGGTTTCATCTAAAAAGCAAAAAAAGATTAGCACTATCAGATACAAATGTTAAGGTTCGTTGAAAGTTCTGCAAAGAGAACAACAATTGGAGTGTGGAAGACTGAATGGTCGGATAAAACCAATATAAACCCTTTTGAATCAGATGGAAAAGATAACTAAAAGCAACAACTAAAAGAAACGATAAAACATGGAGGTTAGACCTTAACAGCTTGGACCTGTTTTACTTGGTGGCATCTCGATCCAACAGTAAAAATTATTTAATGAAAAAAGAAGATTACCTTCGGATCCTAGAAGACAATTTACCCGACTTTGTGGAAGGAAGTGCATACCCAAAAGAAAAAGTTATTTTTCAACAGAACGGGGATTCCCAAAAGATACGGCTAAGATCGTTAAGAACTGACTGTCAAAGCAGAAATGGCCAGCGCAAAATCCAGTCCTTAATCCGGTCGAAAATTTACGGGCTTTTTTTAAGAACAATTTGCGCGATACAATAGTGCGCCTTAAACTTTAAATGAGAGTTCAAACACGTTGGTCAACTATTTCGAAGCAAACAATAGAGCACTTGGTTGAAAGTATGCCAAGACGCATCAAGTGGCTCGAGGAAGAACTAAAAATGTTAACAAAAATGTTACTTTCCTCAAACGTGAAAGATGCCAATTATAGAACCTCTATTACGCCGAGAGCAAGCCGGTTTTAGGCCCGGAAGATCATGTGCAGATCACATTAACATTAAATATTGAAAGCGACTTTGACACCGTATACAGACCTGCCATATGGCCGACCCTTAGGAGCCAAGGAATACCAGAGAAGATTGTTGACCTTATCCGTGAGCTATATAATGGGGCTGAATCTAAAGTGAGATTCGATGGAAATGGGAGCTGCTCATTCGAACACACCACAGGTGTAAGACAAGGTTGCGTTTTATCCCCCCATTATTCCTTATCCTCCTAGACGGGGTAATGGAACAAACAAACATCGATGCTCCTCATGACATTCGCTGGAATTTAAGCGAACACCTAAACGTTATGGACCATGCGGAGGATATATGCTTGTATGCCAACCGATTTGGTGATGTACAACAAAAACTCACATGCCTTGATAAGAACGCAAGGAAACTTGGTCTTAAGAAAAACAAAACTCATGCGGATTGGCACCATCAACTTAACTCCTCTTTCACTACATGGAGCCGTAATTGAGGACTTTGACTCTTTCTGCCGTCTGGGTGGTCGCGTTTCGCTTTTCGAAGGATGGCGGTTTTGGTAGTGACATAACGGACCGCATAAACAAAGCCAGAGTCGCATTCTAATAACTAAATAAAGTCTGGCGAGCGAACAACATTTCTATACCCACAAAAATTGCAGTGTAAAATCCGTCCTACTACACAGCTGTACTACATGGAGCACAACGCAAACCACACTCAGACAGTTCCAAACATTTGTGAATCGTTGCCTTAGACAATTTCTGCGCATAGTCTGGCCACATTGGGTGACTAATGAACAACTATTGTACTTGGCCAAATGTGTACCATGAGGTAGAAATCAAACGTCGAAAGAGGTCTTGGATGGAAATCTGCAGAGCTGTACTCGATTGGAAACCGCAAGGTTACCGCCTGCATGGTCGACCGATCGCCCGCGAAACACTTGGGGCAGGATGTTAAGAAGAGAAGTCGAAAGCTGCAACAATTCGGGGATCCACGTCAAAGTTCTAGCCAATGATCGTTCCAAATGGAGAGAATTTACGGACGCCCTATGTTCAAAATGAACTTTAATATAATTTAGCGATATGTACTGTATCAATTCATTTATACAAATAAAAGGAAATATATATGCATACAGGGTAGCCCGAAATTAACGAAGGGGTTTGAATTCGTTATAATTTTTATTTAAGAAATAATTATTAATTTTTTTTTAATACAGTATATAAATGGGCAATATTTTTAGTTTAGTTATGAAAAATAATATCTCGCAAGTGGTGGACATTTTCAGCTTCGCAAATTCGTTATCTTTCCAACACATTTTCCATAACCTTTCGCAAAGCTTCAGGTGTGATGTTGTTTATTTTGTCGCGTATTTTGCTTTTTAATTGCTGGACTGTTCTAGGCCTATTACTCTAGACTTTGCCTTTCAAATAACCCCAAAGAAAACAGTCTGGGGCGGTTAAATAAAAACAATGGATCGTTGATTTGAAAAATAAAGCTCAACAATTTGGGCACGTTGTCCAATTGAGTACTGCTCCAATTTAAATTCCCCAAGTCTTCTTTACAAAATACTGAAAAAAAAATTATAATAAAAAAGTTATAAGCAATTTTAACCCCTTCCGTAATTATGGGCCACCCTGCATATATATAAACGTGAATACTTTAGATTTTTAAATGAAATCCCATTTATCTTAACTTTATCTTTAAATATTCCAGAATTTATGCTTGTTTTCTTATGTTTATACTCTTCTTATTTGTATAAATAAAACCCGGAATAGGTTTTATTTTATTTGATGCGTTTTAATTCACTATGAAATCTCAACTAGTTAACATGTATTCATTTGTGCTCGTCAATGTTTTTGACCCTTATTCTTAGAAATATCCGTAAGATCTGTAGACCCCTTAAGAATATATTGAATTTTGCAGAAGTTCATCGGCTAACAAAACTTGAAGATCATAAAATTTCCTTCTTGAATTTCTTAGTAGACCCCCGGTATGACAATTACATTTTGTACATTACATATTCTACATATGATTGTAATTGACAAGTTTTCATTTACAAGTACATTTTTCTCATTCTTATATAATCGCTTAAACCTAGAGTTCACGGAATGGGAAAAGCCACATGCGCATGTGGCTCTGACGTAATTTTGACGTCATTACAAAGACATAAGGGTCATTATGTGTTGTGTTATGACGTCGGAATTACGTCAGGTGCATGTGTATTTCCACATTCCATGTACTCTAGGCTTCATCAGTTACTTTTAAAAATGACGCGAATGTGCGAGAAATTCGTTTATACCCAGTATATTAAAAAAAAAAAACAGACGGCATCTAATAAGGCCATCGAAACCCCTCAGCTGGTTTATCACCCTGTGATTATCGTGCAAAAATCAACTCGCACAATTCGATTGGAAATTACGGAAAATACTTTAAAAAAAACATTGATAGGAATAGAAAGTCTAGAGATTTCGACTAAATGGCCAAAATCAGCGGTGAAAACCTGCTAATCGTTCCGCGAATACGTCTTTGATTCAAAACTGATTTATTATTTTTAAGTATTTTAACATCAACCTTCCTGCTTAAAGAAGGAATTGCGGTAAATTTCTTAACATAAAACTTGAAAATTTTAAGCATGAAATTGGAAAATATTTAAACTGATCCTATAGCACTTTAAATATAATCAGGGTTACCGTGCACCCGACTAAAGTCGCAATTTGACCTTTTTTCAGCGGCCTGCGACTTTTTTTAACATCGATTTTTGCGACTTTGTTAATTTTTACCATTTTTTTTGGAAAGTTTCTCACAAAAAACGTTTAATTTGCAGTAAATTATTAATTTTTTTTTATCATTTTTATCAAAAAAAAAATCGTCAAAACAACGTCGTCAAAATATAAAAGAAATTCACAGATTTTTGTTTCTTTGGCAAATTTTATTGCTTTTTTGCAACATTGTCATATACATATATAATTGGGGCATTCACAAGGTGTGCTATCATGTTATATTGTCATAATGTTGCAACATGTTACAATGGTTTAAAAATATTGTTGTTGCTTTGTAAACAAAAAGTGTCTTAAATAAATAGAACTTTGCTTGCCATGTTTATTGTGCTGTCGTAATTATTGCGAAGAGACCTGCGCTGAACGGCTGAGCCGAGCCGCATTCGGTTTTGTAAGCCGTCGCCGTTAAGGGTAAAATTGTATCCAGCTAACATCCGAATTTGACCAGCGGCTAGCAATATTTGCAACAAATCACTTGCGGCGTCAAATTAGTTCGGCTTAGGACTCTGCTGTTTTTTAAACAAACAAAATTAAATATATTTCTGATTTGCGTCTGAAAAATTGGAAATAGTCAGGTAAGATCAATTTTAATTTATTAATTTCATGGATTAGAATTAAAAAATATTGTTATTATTATTTATTTTTGGTAAATATTTATATTTTATATATGTTTTAAATCAGCTGATACAAATTTAAAATAAGTAGCACACTGAATTATAAGGGATTGTTCACAACAGTCGCATTTTGTCATGTTATTATTTTAAGACATGTGATTTTTTGACACCTTGTGAATCCCCCAAATGTATTTAAGAAATTTTTCTCAAAGTTTCAAAGAATAGTTTTAGGAAAAAAGCTTTTTAAAATAAAAAAATTGTGGTGCTTGCAGGGCTCATTTTACAAAATTATTTTTAGACGCCGAGTCAATGAATTAAGATAACGTTAACATCGCTGCAGGCTGTACCAAGAAACGTAACATTTGGTGATACCATTCAAAAGTCTGGGAACGGGAGTGTAAATTGCTTAACCAAGACATTTGGCTCTTACCGTTCTAAAGATACACAGGAAAAACCCAAGGGATTTATGGGAAAAATTAGAGGCATTTTTGGTTACGATCTGTCTGAGTTACAATAGCAAACTTTAACGGAGCAAATGTGACATGAATATACAAGCTAGTCCCCATAATTTCTAGGTCCTTCGGAAAACCCATTTTAACATACACACGGATTTGTGTGGACATCGTTTAATCAACCTCGCAACTTATAGGGAACCAGAATTTATAAACTTTAAATTACGAACAGAATGACTTTACCTTCGGTGAAGAGTATAATTAAAATAAAGCAAAAGATCTCGGTACGATCTAAAAAGATTCTTAAACTTTAGAAATTTAGAATTTGAAGCATGGAAATGCCTTTTAATCTAAGTTCACAGCTTATCTATTTTCCCGATACTGAAAAAGTGTATCAATGTGATGAAATTTTCTTCAAAAACGTATGATTTTGAACTAACCATGGAGTCCTTTAACGAAAGTCTCCAAAGTTATACAAAACTTCGAAAACATTTTTGGGAGAATGCTTAACTAAATCAAAAATTAAAAAAACAGCTTGGTAAATTGGGCTTTGGCTTCTTAACCTTTTTTAATTTAATAGATTAAACTAAGTAGTTGAAACGATCTGAGAAGTCTCCCGTAAGATAAAATCCAACTTCAAGAATAAATAAAATTCTGTTTTTATAAAATGATTCTAAAAAAATATATTGCATTTGGAGGATTTTTTAAAAGGAGCTCGTGAGAATTTGCATGTATTTTGTTTTTAAAAGATCTTTGAAGAGCGCATGGTTTATGAAAAATTACAATTCAAAGATATAAACAAGACTTTGGTTAGTTGTGCACTAACTATTAACCTTTACAAACTTTGGAATTAAGTTCTGTTAAGTTTTTCTTTAAATACCGCATTTTGGAGAATTATTTAAATCAAGCTCTTTTTTTCTTATGTGTTTGAAAGATTTTTGGGATGCTTTTCAATTTCGAAACCCTTCTGCCGTAATTCCTCTAATAGATAATAATTTTTTTTAAAAAGAGTTCGGTTGGTAATTCGTGCACTAGGTTCTTTAGTTTAAAGTAATTATCAAGAATAAAAATTGAGAATTAAGCACGACAAACAAAATCGTGTAAATTAAAAATTTTTTGTATTCCCAAAAAATTACTTTGATAATAAACTGGCAAGTGCACGGCTATAAAAACTAAATTGGCAACATGCCTTTTTTTTTTTTTTTTTTTTTGCGAAAACAATAAAACCAGTTTCATGTTGTTTTTCATAACCTACTTACAACTACAATTAATGTCCAGAATTCCAACCAATTGTAGTGGGGAATGTCAGAAAAAGTAAACTCACTGTTTATTGTTGTTGTCTTTGTTTAAGCTTTGATAAGGTTACAAGTAAAGCTGTTGTTAATAATTCCTATTCGCTTAACAGTTTTTTTTTGTTTTTGTTTAATATCTTTAGCTTTTCTACAATCTTTGGATGAAATTTCCTGACGATCTGGCCTAAGCAACCAGTGAAATGCGCATAGGAATAGCTTATCCCTTCAACAATAAATTTAAGTGTTTTTTATCAAGAATTAAAAATTGGGAATTAAGCACGACAAACAAAATCTTGGTAATTGAAGACCTTCATAGGAGTACCCCAGAAATTTGGAAACTAGCCATTAGCAATGAGTTTTTTATTAAGATATTTTGCTTAAGAGATGCCATTTTAAGGAATTACTTCCATTGTTTTCAGATTTAAGGACACCGTTAAATCTGTGGGCCCTACGAAAACAGCTGCAGAATGATTTAATTTTTCCAATAAATTATTATTTATCATTATAATTTCAGTTTGTTTCAATATTTAAGTTCTTGCAATATTTATGTTGAGGAGCATCAAGTCTTCGTTACTTCCATGAGTTACAAACCTCTTAATAAACCGTACATATTCAATTTCAATTGCCTCTTACATTATGACAAACCCAAAGGTCATAAAGTCTTAAATTAAATCCATAGATTCTACATAATGTTGTAAGTTGTAACAACACAAATAACGACAAGAACAAATGATGATTATATTGAGGTGGATAGAATGGAAAGATCAAAAAATGAAAAAAAAATGTTAAAAAGAAACACATTTTCTGTGATGTATGGCACGCATTTCCTGCTTAAAAATACACATTGTAGTAAAAATAATTAACAAAAGTTTTAAAACAGAAACAGATGAATCTTAAAAAGCATAAAAATAAACTCCTAAGTCAACGATGTGGTGTTGCAGTTAATTAGGGGAATATTCCAAAACAAAAAACGATATTTTGAAACATTTTTTAATGTGTTGAAAAATCTATTATTACAGAAATAATGCTAATAGGCGATAGACGTACACAAGTATCTTGAACATTTTTTAAATTTCAATTTGTATGTTACCTAAGTAAAAATTAGGTTCTTTAACTTACTTGGATTATTGTTGGTTTCACGCCAATGTGTTGCCGCTTGACAGCCAAATGTTGAACGACTGATGCCTTTACAGCAGGACCATCGTTTGCCAGACCAGAGACCAGGATGAAAACGATATGACTTAGGGGTGTTTGTATCTTCACAAACTACAAAAGAATACAAAGAAAATAAAATGTTACATGAAAAATTTATCAAGTATTTTAAATATTATTATTTATACATTAATTTAATAATAAAGGGTTATCCATTTAGCGGTTTCAAAAGGGAGGTTAAATAAAACACACATACATAAAGCTATAATTTCGATAAAACTTTTATTTCATTTTAATACTTGAAATCTTGCCATTGCGACCGAAAAACAATGTGATTTGAATGGCCGCCTTTAGATTGGTTGCACCGACCGATCGTGATAATTTTTCGTATCACGGCGATAACTTGACTTATGATGGTTTTCAAATGCACCAACGTTATGAGATTATCCGTGTAGAACTTGTGTATTTGACGTAGCTCCACAGAAAAAATTTCTAACGGCGGCAAATTGCATGATCTTGGTTGATAATTGACGACACCAAAACGTGAAATTACGCGTTCTAGAAACTTCCCATGCAATAAAGTCAAAATTGGTCGTTTGGTGTGGCTCGTGGCATCGTCTTATTGAAACCGCATATCGTCCAGTTCATAATCGTCAATTGCAGTCCAAAGAAAGTTGATAATCATACGTCCATAGCGACAAATTCGGATTATCCGCCACACTATCGCTCACAGAAGCGATATATTCGTCAGTGCGGTCACAGCGATGATTCACAGGCCTGACCACATTTGCACCTCTTCCAGTCTCTTCAAATTTTTTAATATTCCTGTCAATTCTTTGCACAGTAAATCGATTATGATGACCCTAATCACCCCATAATGCTTGAAAAGTGGTCGCATTTTAACCACCACTTTTGTAGTTAGTTTTAACTAATGAGATTTGGTTTGTTGTGCTTAGTTCCCAATTTTCATTCTTGAAAATACACATTGAAATTTATTGTTGGAAGAAAAGCTTATAGTTCCTATGCGCATTTCATTAGTTTCTTAGGTCAGATCATCAGGAAACCTTTTCCCAAAAACTTAAGAAAAGCTAAAGATATTCTATATGCAAATAAAACTATAGATTGAATGAGAATTACAAACACTCGAATTTCATTTGCAACGATATCAAAGCTTAAACAAAATACCAACAACAAACAGTGAATTTATCTTTTCTTAAATTCACCGCTACAATTCGTTGAAATTCTCCCAACAAAATCTTATTAATTAAAAAAAATTATGTATTCCCAAAAAATAATTTGATAGTAAATTTTAACTATATTTACGGGTTCTTTGGTTCCTTAACGATCCTTGTTCAAAAATGGCAAACCTTTCACGAAATAAATGATAGTTCAGATGACAGATATTTAACAGTTGACAGCCTTGCCAGACCGTCTTGAACTATTCGTTAAAGTGTTGAACCATTTATTATCCTTCAGACTCTTGAAGTCCTTGAAAAGAATATCCGTTGGGAATGCGGGAACCAATTCTGGAGGCGAAATACATTTTCTTCTTAATTAAAAAAAAAATTTACACATCAAATACACACAATCCAAAAGCAAAACTAAAGTTTTTTATTTACTAAAAATATTTCATCCAAAGAACATCTATCGGGTGACAAGAATTTTTGCGCCACCTTGTACAACATTTTATTAACAATGCGTTGAAATTTCCCAGATACTTTTATACCAGTTGCCATAAAATTTATTGATTTTTATTCGTTTTAATAGATTTATGAAGAAATTGTGCTGTGTATTTTCATTTGAAATTTCTTAGACAAAGATTTTGGGATAATAAATGGGTCAACACTTTAACGAATAGTTCAAACTTGCCACAATAAAAAGTCAAAAGATCACGAAATGATGAAGGAGAAACTGTGAAATTCAACCACAGCATAAAACTATGGAAAAAATATTATTTGAGTTGTTGTGCAGTGAAAAAAATCCGTTGTAAAGAGGAAGGAGTTTAAAAGAACAGACTACAAGTTAGAAACAACCTTAACAAGACGTTACAACTATAGACCTTCTACAACAAACCGTTAGAAAAGTCATGTACATAATTTGAAAGGGGACTATAAGTTTAAAGGAGTTGACTCTTTGTTTTGGAGTAGCTTATTAATTAATTTGATTTTTAGAATTTCATACTTATTTTAAGAAATTCCGGGGTAGCTTTGTGTACTTTATTAAGTTTTTTCGTACTTGAGTTTATAAATTCAAGTCGTACTAAAAGTAAGTGGTACTATTTGATCCTCCAAAGTTAATTGGCAAATAAATAACTAATTTAGTACAAATATGGCTAATAATAATAAATCAGTGGATGTTTAAACACTAGTTTAGTTGAACTAAACCAAAATTTATATGAAGTTTAAACTCAATAGCTGTAAATCAGTGTACCATAGAATATATGTAGACTAAAAAATAATAATGTGGCAGCACTACGGTAAATGTTGTCAAATTCATATGGTCTGCATTGGTAGTTTAAACCTGCGATCGGCAACATATACTATTACATTTTGCGATTGTATGCGTTGTATGAATTTTATATATGTTGTTGTTAATGTTGTTTAATTCTCTTCAATGTGTGTGAACGCGTACATAATAAAAAAGTATAAAAGAGAATAAAAGAGAAAACGCGGCGCCCTGGTTGTGCCGACCGCAGGTTTAAACGCTTGATTTTATGCGGTTTATTTGTTTACTGATTAATAGATTTGCTTCTTAAAACACATTTTAAAACAAAAAAAAAGGTAAGCTTGCTAAAGCTAAACTTTCTTTAATACACAATTGAACTGCTCTGACGAGCAATCTATTATTATGCGTAATACATAAATCAATCCCACTGAAAGCTAAAACTTTCTGCTACCATTTTCTCTAAACAGAAGAGACTTCCTGAATCTTCATAGTTCGTTTAATTTCCTTGTACTTTATGAATGCACGGCCAGAAGCGTATACAGTGCACTCACGATAATATGAACACCCCAAAATATGAACACTAAAGTTCTTTCATTGACTACTCTAAAATATGAACTTGTGCAAAAGCCTTAAAATATGAACAACTTATAATGGTACTTTTAACGGGTTTTATCTACCTACACAGTGTTAAAATCAAAATCAATTTCGATTTAACTTCATAATAACTTGGGAATTTCCCTAACCATCTGCTCTTTAATTGTCTTCAGTGCTAAATCAAAATGTTACACTAAAACGTTTTAGCAAGTGCTCGCATTAACATGGAATTCTATATACATCTTTAGATATAATTTTAACGTAAAAAGTTTTTAAAAAAGAATTAAAAAAGCATAAGTTTTGAACTTTAAAACGAAAAATCTGACGGTTTAGAAAATTTAGAACATTTAGGAAAAGGGGCAAGTGTTACTAATTTAGCGAATAAATTTGTTTGTTTTTTAAATGTTCTAACAACTCGTTTATTTGACCTGGAAAAAGAAAAATGCGCGGCCTTCCGAGTACCCAAAAAATGGAAAATGAATTTACCGATAGTTTTTGAAAATGAGAGACAAAAATATCACTATTAGAGGACACGGCAAATATCTGGATTGTTAATAGAGCAGGGCGTTTTTCAGGTGATTGAACGGAAGAAAATCACAGACTTTTTAGCACAATAACTTTAAGTTTGTTTCTCTTTTTAAAAAATCAATAGTTTTTCAAAATAAATAAAAAATGCTTTAATATAAGAAACTTTATATTGTTATGGGAAAAACGTTTTTAAAAGAAAATAACATGTCACTGGCAAATATGAACAATCTTGCAAAAGTGAATGGGCTTTGTTTTTATTAGTTCATCTTATCGCGAGTGCACTGTAGTTTGTTGTAATGTTTTGTTTCCTGTCAAGAAAACTGACATTAACCAAATTCGAAAATAAACAGAACTACGTCTTTTTTTAGTGTTTGTGTAGACGAACACAACCTTTAATACCATTCGTAACTTTTTTCAAGGAGCCGAACATTTTATATTGTTCTGTTCTTCGTTAAAAACCAGAACAATGCGATACTGAAGACAAACATTATATTTTAATGTTCTCTTATGTTTATTTTCACACTGATAAAGAAATAAACATATAAAAAATTTTGGCTTTTTGGTTTCGTATGTGTATTTTGTTTTTTTTTTTAAGTTTTTATTTTTTTACCAGCCAAAAGGGACGAACATTAATAATATAAACCGAACTGACGATCTTATCCCATCAGCAATAAAATTCAGTGTATCAATAGTATGAAATTAGTATGAATTTAGCACATTTAAAATTAACCTTGTTAATTAATTTTTGAATCCCAAATCTTTTGTTGAGTTGGATAAAAACAGTATTATTTTTGTGTTCAAAAGAAGACAAACAGGGAAATATTTTTTTTTCATTATTTCCTACACAAACACTATTAGCGTTTGTGTTTTCCACAAATCTACCGAACCGAACACTAAGGAGAGATAGTTAGTGTTTTTTTTCGAACACTGATTATAATAAATTTACAGTCTCTGATGCAACGTATCATTTGCACTAGTAAAAAAATTATTAGTATCAATCAAACGTTTAATTCACTTATTTAAATTTTTAATTAAAGTTGTACCCATGTTCTGTAACTTCCGTGAGAACTTCTCGCATCGAAAAAAGATGTGAAACAAAATATTCCATCGTTTCTCGAAAAGTGAGAAAAACGTTTGTCTGTAACTCATGTCGAAAACTACTTCCCAGTAAAAACAATTTTTGTTTTTTGAAGCACTTAAGAGAAAAAGCGCATATTCGAGCGCTTCAATAAGAGAGCTCTTATACAGCAGTAAATGATAAAGAATAAAATACAAAAAAGGTGCTATTTTAGTGCTGACGACGAAGAAGGTTTTAAAGCGCAAAAAATAAAAATATGTATATTATGGTTTACGAAAATGATTAAAAAAATGCATTTAAACATGAAAAGGCAAAACATAAATTAATATGTTTATATAGTTAGCTCTTAAAAAAGCACTTTAGGAGTGCTTTTTTTGCATGGTTAATAAAGCTATTATTGTCAGCAGCAATTAGTCCTCTAAACCGGGAACACCCCATACAAAAATCAGGCATCCCATCAGCAGGTTTGAAGCGATTTGAGGTATGAATTCATACATTAAATCTGCTCCTTTTGGAGCACATTTTTTACTGGGTTATAACTTGTTTACGGCGACTTTTAATTTACAAAAATTTAAAATTTTTCATCGACGGCGGCGAAAATACAGCTATACCAAATAATGTCAAGTGCGACTTTAATGTTTGTTGTTTGCAAACGAACTTTGAAAACATTCGAATATTTTATAAAAATGTTAAAAGCAAAATAATTATCTAATAAAAAAAGAAAAGCCAAGAACAAAATATTATTGTTATTATTATTATTATTTCTTGTATTTTGCCATTTTAATCGTTTTTAATCGTGTTAAAATTGTTTTTCGACCCATTTTTTTCGTGAGTTTATTTGAAAGTTCAAAGCGGGAACTTTTCTCACAAAAATGTTACAGACACACTTTTTCTGTAAATTGGAGAGTAATTTTCTAACGTGACAGCTACTACTTGCCAAATAATTCTACAGACACAGTTTAGTGAGAAAAACAGATGATTGTTTCATTATAAAGCGCTTTTTCGTTTTATTTCACACATTTCAATCGAAAAGTCTCTCGACACGAGATGTACAGAACATGGGCACTGATTTTATTTTTGATTAATGCTTTAATTGTTGAACAATTTTTGAAAATTTCTGATGTTCTTTTAAACACTCCAAATATTTAATATCGCTGCTGGGATTCGTTTTTATTTCAGTCATTTTATACATTTCATTCCTTTTAAGTTTCGAATATCAACAAGTGTAAAAGGGAAACAAGACACACGACCAAAATTTAAAACAAAAAAAAAATCATAAAAATTCAAAAAAAAATATTTTTTTCTTAACAATATTTTTTCCAAAATTTAAAATTAGCAATTATCCTAATAAAAATGAAATAAAAACCACAAAATTTCACTAATAAAAGACATTTTAGTAAACTTTTGCTTCAATTGTTGTTATTGTTGGTGGAGTACTACATGCAACACTAGTTGCAATGGTTAAAGCAGACGATAGCAAATTTTTTAAGGTGTTGTTAAGTTTGTCAAGTTTTGCTTATTTTTTTGTTTTTTTTTCCTTGTTAGATTATGGGTAACATTGACCAAGGTCATGTTGTTGGAATTTTATTTAAATTTTGGTAGAAATTCGCTATAGAAAATTAAGTCGCTATTGGATTTTTAGCATAATTTGGTAAATGTTAAGACTTGACTTAAAAAACAAATTATAGTTTGCTGTGGTGAGTTTTTATTAAATAATAGCAACATTTATTAGAGGATTTATTTGTAGTAAGAAATTTGTTTATTTATTAAAGTGGTTTTTGTGGTTTAGATTTGAATTTTAAGCTTAAATTTGTTGAAATTCAGTTTCATGATTTATGGTTTTCTTCAATTTGTTCGAAAACCATTTTTTATAAATATCAATATCACACCCTCCATATTTATTCTCATCATTGCTTTCATTATTGTCTAGCAAATGGGTGCTTCATTGCGAGGTACTTTTCTTTAAACAAAGTCTTGAATATTAAAGAATCCACATCCAGAGAAAAACCCTTTTTCAATAGTCACTACTAACTAAACTATTTTTAGCAAAAGTTTTTAAGCATATTATGGTGAATATTATTGGCAATGGCAACTGTATTATGGTTAAATTAGTGCTCGATTGAGGTGCGACAGCCAAATTATGGTTGCCACCGAGCATGGAATCCTGTTCAACAACTTGTAACACTGTGCTAGAATTTGAAACTTTTTTTTGGAGACAAGCCGGGCACCTGGCGTTTTAACCTAATTTTGGTACGCTGAATATAATGGTGCTTATTGTTTTTTTTAGGTTAGCTCTTGTTTTCGAGATACACCCTTATTTCAAAAATGGTGGTAAATTAGGCCCCTGCAGCACCTCGGTACTGCGAGGTGGTTCAAATGTGTGACCAATCCCAATTAAATTTTAAGCTCCATCATTATTTTTAACACATGCAGCTACTCGCTATCTCAAATACTGCCACCCACACAAATATTCCATGTAAATGACATTTTTAATTTTGGCCCTGCAGTGCCTAGGATACCCTTAGATGGGTGAAATGTATGACTAATCCCACTTTATTTTTCATCCCAATCATTTATTTGCTACATACCTAACCGTTAACTACATTCCTTAAGGGGGCTCCCATACAAAATGTTCAATACTGACTAGAAATATATTAAAGCAAAAGTCCCATTACTGCCCAGGAGTCGCCCCTAGTGGGATATAATGTATGACCGACCTAAATAAGTTTTTTTGTCCTTAACATTTTCTCGAGACATACTTGCCCTTTATCTCCTCTTCTTGAGGGGCTGCCATACAAATATTTCGTTTTTTTGAAATTCTTCAATTTAATTAAAAAATTTCGTTTAATTGTAAATGAAAACAAAAGCTGTTAACAGATTTTAATCTTCGTTTTTAAAATGTCCGAAAAAAATTAGAAGCATAGCTGACTTTTTGAATTTTTTATTAATTTTAAACAAACAAAACTTTCGAAATGTTGCAAAAAAAAATATTTTTTGTTTGTCAAAAAAAAAAAATTATGTTTCTAAAACGACTGCGCCTATTAGAAAAAAGTGCAACTTTACTTAAAGGTTATGTTATTGCCGAATTAAGGTTTCAATAAACTAAACCGTTTTTGAGTAACGCAAATACATATTGTGCAACCTCCTTCATTTTCGAAATAATGGTATATTTCGAAAACAAGAGCTAACCTAAAAAAAACGGTGAGCACCACTGGATTCAGTGTACCCGAATAAGGTTAAAATGTCAGGTGCCCGACTTAACTGTTTTTTCTACTATCACAGAGTAATTGAAGCATGCAGGTAATATTTTAAAGGCTTTTGAAAAAGTTCCTCATCATAAATCTTAAAGCTTAACAAATTTTTTGTAGATTGTTTAGTGGTTTAAGAGCCTAAAATAGAAAAATCTTTATACTTTTTTTTT
Source organism: Pollenia labialis (assembly GCA_949318255.1). NCBI lineage: Eukaryota > Metazoa > Arthropoda > Insecta > Diptera > Polleniidae > Pollenia > Pollenia labialis. The sequence goes on from OX439141.1 coordinate 129,227,805, forward strand.
GTTGTACTAAATTGAATTTGATTTGATTTTCTCTAAAATATGTTAAAACGCATGTACTCGAATATTAAGAATTTCTCTTGCGCATCTCTGCGTTTTCTTGTGTTTTTCTTGTAGGTGGTTAAAAAAAAATTAATTTTAATATGTAAATTATTGAGGTAACAAAGATTAGAAAATTAAATTATATTCGTTCTTCTTTTGTTTTCTGTAAATCAAACAAAAATAATTTAATCTTAACGGTATTGCGGGCATCTGCTGTCAGATGGCAAAAGTTAACGAGAAAAAGGAAAATGAATTTAAATTTAAATTTAATCGCAAATTTTCGCAAAATTATTGGAACTTTAGCAGCAAATACTAAATCTTTTAAAAAAAAATCTATACATAATCAGGAGACTTTGGTAAAAATTTCGTGTATGCAACAATAACTTTGGCAAACTTAGTTACAATAAAAAAATAATTTAAAAATATTTTTTTAAGATTTAAAAAAATATTTACCATTTTTTTTCAAATGTGTCCAAAAAATCTATATATATAAAAATGAAAAATGTTTGTATGTTTGTTTGTCAGTTTGTTTGTTTGTTTGTTTGTTTGTTGGCTTATAGACTCCTAAGCTACTGAACCGATTTTCCTGAAATTTTTACAGAAGCATCACGTGAGCCCTAAAAATAAAATAGGCTACTTATTTTTTCGATAGGGGCAGGGGAATTGGTACCCCCCATTGGATGCCAATAGTAAATATCGCATATCTTAAGAGCCATAGCACGCATTTTGTTGAACTTTTGGTAGAAGGATCTTTTGAGCCCCCAAATTGAAATAAAATAGCAGCGGGGGAAGTGGTGCCCACCATAGGACGCCAATGTTTAATATCGCATATCTTAAGAACTGTTATAGTGGGAATGTTCAAAATTTGCAGAAGTCACTCTTATGGTATACTACACTTTTGAAAATAGAATTAAAGCGGGTAGGCGTAGGAGGGGAAATACCTCCCATAGGACCCATATATTAAATATCGCTCAACTGAAGAACTATTAAAGGGGGCGTCTTCAAACGTGGTTAAAGCTACTACTATGGCAAACTATAAATTTCAGTATAAAAATGGGCGGGGTAAACAGGGGAGCAGCAGTACCCCTCATAGATAGAAATATAAATAAGAGCCACTGCACGCATTTTGTTGAACTTTTGGTAGTAGGATCTTCTGAGCCACAAAATTGGAATAAAATATCAGCGGGGGAAGTGATGCCCATCATAGGACGCCAATGTTTAATATCGTGTATCTTAAGAACTTTAATAGTGGGAAAGTTCAAACTTTGTAGAAATCACTCTTATTGTATACTTCACTTTGAAAATAAAGATAAAGTGGGAAGGCGCAGGGGGGAACTATCTTCCATAGGATGCATATATTAAATATCTCTCAACCGATAAAGTGGTTAAAGCAGTGTAGCGAAGCGCACCGGGTTAAGCTAGTAACTTATAAAATTAAATTTTTCTCACATTCTATTGTAAAACATTTTAAAATTTTCTACTAATAGAAATATAAATGTAAAAAAAAAATCTATAAAATTGCAATTTTTCTTTTTAAAACAACTCCTAAAAACCAAACTATTCAAAACTTTTTATTTTTTTTATTTATTTAATTCAATTGCTCCATACACACGACTAAGAGTCTTATTTTGCAGCATGGAACTGAGAAAATTTAAAAAAAAATGATTAATTAACAACTTAAAAACTAAATGCAATTTTTATATAAATAAGCAAAAAACAAATTAATTTAAACAAGAAAAAATAATTTTATAATTTAAAATATTTAAAAAAAGCATCTAACAATATAGTTTTACAATAAAATTTAAAATGTTGAACATAATATAAAGTAACCTTCGAAAGGAAATAATTCCCAGTTTCCATTTTTTAATAATTTTATATATTTTAATCTCAAGTAATTATGTTAAAAAGTGCTATGATGAAAACAGTTTAAAAATATTTTCCTTAAATTTTCGTGCGTTACTTAATAGTTGAAAGCTATAGGGTATAGAATTCCAGAGAAATAATGCGAATATGTAGAAATGCCACTCAGAAATTAAACTTTTGTAACCAAACGATCTAATTCTTTCCCTCCTGCTTATGTCAGAAATACAAAGTTTTCGTAGAGGTGCTCAGGTTTGTGGGTATATATTTTCTTATGTAAAAAAAACTAAAACTCTCATGTTCGGCAGATTATCTACAAAAAAATGCCATAAAGCCGAGATGAAAACAAAGAAACCCTGGAACGCCTTTTAAGTCCATACACGTACCGGACAATGTTGTTGAACGCAACGTTCAATTTCGCTTTACTAATTGTATCAGATTTAGCAAATACAAGCTCACAGCCATACAGTAAAACTGGCATCAGATAAGTTTTAGCAAGTAGCATTCTTATTCTTAAAGGTGTACAATGCTGGGTCCTCCAAAGAGTTCTTAGCATAGAAAAGGTGCGACCACAAGCATTGTTAATATGGTTCGACCACGTACGAGTGTCATTAAAAAATATCCCTAGATTCTTAGCACATTTTACTATTTCAATCTGCTGATCATTTATAAATATATTAGGTTTAATATTGAGTTTATTAAGGCGCCTTTGGATAACTATGCATTTTGATTTTTTAGGATTTATTTCCAAGCCAGTATAAATACGATGAAGTTGGCGATTAAGGCATTATTACAACTGCTATAGAGTTGAATGTCATCCGCATACATTCTTTCATTACAATTCGTTAGGATACCTGGGAGGTCATTAGAGTACAGTGCGAATAATAGTGGCTCAACAATAGACCCCTGAGGTACCCCTCTTGTGGATTCTAGTTTCAACATACTGATATCTGTTACAAAAGTATGTCGACAGTAGCGGTCGAAGAAAATTTGAAAAAATGTTTAAGTTTGTAACAGAGAATGTTATGATCCACAGTATCAAACGCTTTTGAATGATCCAAAATTATTAAAAATGTAGCCTTGCCATCATCAAGTTTCGCCCTAATCTCCTCCGTAACATCAACTATCGCTATTATGCAGCTGTTTTTCTTTTTGAATCCAGATTGACGATCTGTTAGTAAGTCATTGTTATCCAAGAAACAAGTCATTTGGTTATGCATAATACGTTCAAATACTTTAGAGAGAAATGGAAGAATGGCTAATGGTCTAAAATCGGAACCAGTTTTGGTTATTGGAACGTTTTTAGCTATTTTCCAGTTCGAGGGAAAGTAACTTGAATTTAATATTTTGTTAAAGAAAAATATAATAATAGGAAGAAGTTGGGGTAAAAGAATCTTTAGAAACTTTGGATTAATCCCGTCCGCTCCTATAGAGTTGGATGTTATAGACAATAGGCTAGATAAAACGTCAAATTGGTCTACTGCAGCAAAAGAAAAAAAAGAGTTAGAATTGTTACTCGAATTGTTATTGGTATAATCATTTTAATCTGCTTGCACAATAGGGATATTTAAAAACTTCTTATTGAATGCATCGGCATCAATTGGACATGGTTCTGGGTTCGTAGATTCACCGATACCAACTTCGCGTATCGCTTGCCATGGTCTTTTGGACCCAATGGCGGAAGAAAACTTTTCAGCATAAAAAAACAGATTTGGCCCTTTTAATCATTATATTTATTTTTCTTTTAGTACTCAGATAATCCTCATGTAATGTTGTAGTTTTAAAAATTTTCCAACGTGCATACGCAAAAAAAAAACTTTGCTCAAAATTTAACCAACATGCAGTTTTTCGATCGCTCAATTTCCAAAACGAATAATGAAGTTTTGTAGAGGTTTATTTAAATATGAAATGTGCATTTATGGGTTTTTAAAAAAATTATATTTAATATTTGAAAAATTAAAGTCCATGGAATGGTGCTCTTACCAAGAAAGCACTTAAATTTTCACGCAATTCAGTAATCCATAAATGTTTGGTTTTCTTGATTATATCATTTGACTTTAAAATATTTGAAAAAATAAAGAGTTTTACCATAAATTAAAAAAGATCTGAAGTTATCATGAAGCCTTTAAAAATAAACATGTTTTTGTTTTTTAATGAAAAAAATTTAATTGCTGCTCGCTGTTAACCGAAATCGAAACCGCGGTTTTAAATGCCTAAAAACCGAAAACCGACAAGAAAAAACTCGGTTTTTGCTTTAACTTTAACAATATATTTATTCTTGAAGAAATTTGCAAATTATACATAATAATCGTACTTCATATACAAAAACATTATACATAACAGCCTGCAACAATGACAAGGTAGTTCAAAATTCTTAAAATTCAAAACAGGTTCTAAGAAGAACAAATGTTACCTTTTTAGCTCTTAAGTAGACACCTAATTTGTGTGGCACAAACTACCACCTGGGCCTAGCTGGGACCACTAGTATTTGGTATGGAGTTTTTGTGGCTATAGAAAAAACTCACACGCTGGGCAAGGCTGGGACTACTTTTATATGTATGGAGTTTTATGGCTATAGCAGGAACATTTTGTCGGGAAATAGAATAATTCTTCGAAAAAAAAACAAAGAAAGAATTCTTATGTGTTGCGTATGCTTGTTGAAACGTTTCATTTTGATTTTATTTACAGCAGTACATATATAATAGGGCAGGGCCTCGCTAGGCCCAGGTCGATACAATATGCCCATAATTTTCATTTGGTCAATTGCGCCGCCCACGATTTTTACACATTTTTCTCATTTTCTTGTAAATAATACTTTGATTGAGGAATGCATAAAGTTTCGTTCTAAAATACTTAATAATTATATAAAAAAAAAAACCGGAAAAAAGTCAAAAAATGCCCGGCCAGGACCAGGTATACACTTAAGGGTTAATAAAAGTATGTACCTGTAATGAAACAAATAAAGAAAATTGTATTACATACAAAAAAATATATATTTGTTTATGTATGAAGTTTAACTTTGATATTTTCAAAACCGAAAATCGAACCGAAACTGACCGGCTTTAAACATTTTAAAACCGAGACCGCGGTTTCACATTTTTACGGTTTTTACCAAACTCTACTGTAGCCCCACTTTTCCTTAAGCCCTTCTTTTAAAACAATGTCTTAATTTCGATAAAAAAAAAATTTTTTTCGGAAAATTTTTAAGCTATTGCATACTTTTAGGCCAGGTATTTATTGAGTAATAAGTAGGGTATCCATTCGGTTAACCTTTAATTGATTAACCGATTAATAACTGATCGGTTAGTTGAAAATTGGCTTTTTTCGATAAACGATTAAACCGGTTACTTTCAGTCGATTAACCCATTAACCGATGTAACAAAATTTTTAATTTTTTCCAGTATTAAACCACATCTGTTTGTGTTTTTAAATATGAGTGAGTGCCAAAACGTCAGTTGCAAGCAATTCGCTTTTTTAAATGCATTCTACAATGCAACCATGTACAATTTTAAAACGTCATCTGTACCAAAATTCACCAAAAATTTTATTTTCTTCTACAAAAACAGAAATTAAAAAGTCCGAACTTATTATATAGAAGATTCGGTGCTAAGCTTTGCCAGTATGAGTTAGACGATGACCTGACACCAGAAGAAAATTTCGGTAGCAACAAAACAACAGAATTAACCGAAACAATTAGAAGTGTTAAAAATTTGAAAAATTAAAACAGGACTCTGATGGAATAATGGACGATTTTATATAGAGAAATCCAGGAAAAGGACTGAGAATTTAGATATTCTGTATAATGGGTTGCTTTCTTCAGCATATACGATAAGTGAAAGAATTTTTCACATGTCAAAATTTATCAAAACTAACAAAAAGAGTCGCTTAAATCCTAAACATTTAACCAAATTATTTTTCTAAAAGATTATTGTATAAGATCTCCTAAAACTATTTAAATTACTAACTAAATTACCAAACAGTTTATTTTTAATCAATACATAATATGTATTAAGTAATTAAATAATACGTATGAAATAGTTATGAATTATTTTTTGTTTGCTCGTTTGAAGAATAGTTATCTTTGTTATGTTATTGTTGATTTTTTTTTACTAATAAACTTCAAATAATAAATAATTTTTAATTTTTATTTATTGAAATCACTTAATTTATAAAAAAAAAACTTTTAAATCGGTTAACCGATCAATAAAAAAAAACTAACCGATTAAACCAAAACCTCGATTAATTAATCGAGGGATTTACCGATTAAATGAATACCCTAGTAATTCGTCAGTGATGCCAGCCCTTGGGACAATAAACGCTTGAAAACATAGGACATTTCTATGCAATTTTTTTTTTTTTTCAAAAGGGCTAACTAAAATAGTACATACACAAGCTATTCGTGCTGTGGTCGTTGCTAAAAATTTGTGTTTGCTCATTTATTTATCAATGTAAAAATAGAAATACTTTAGAACAGTGTTCGAAAATAAACAGAAAATTATTTAGCGTTTGGCTCACGCACCCAAGAACGATATCTGTTTTTATATTGTTTTTTTGTAGACGAACACAACCCTTTATACCGTTCGTAACCAAACATGATATATTGTTCTGTCGTTAAAAAACGCAATAAAGTGATACTGTAGGTAGACAAACATTATATTTTAATGTTCTTTAATGTTTGTTTTTTTACATTGATAAAGAAATGAACAAACAAAAAATGTTAGCAACGACCGCACCACGAACCGCTTGTGTGTTGTGTGTGGGTGAATTAGTGCTGGGAAACTATCTTTAATGCAGTCGTCGATACTATCGATAGTCTAAAAATATTGGAAATATCGATAGGAAATATTTCAACATCGATATTACCATTGAAAAAACAGCTTTGAAAACATCTATAAACAACAGCAAAAATCACAGTTTTTCGCCGCAAGTCTACTGCTAATAATTCGCGCTAAATAACAGTGATGTATACAAACAAGACAAATAAGAGGGGGCATTAATAGGTGCTCTTCTTCGATCTACTAATTAGAGTCCCTTATGTCAAAATTTTTATGTATGTTTACACAGAGACTGAAATGTCAAAGAAATGTGATTTTCAGCTGCCGGTGGAATATTAAACAAAAGGAGAACATGCTGTTTGTTTTTCCAAACATCTAAATTTTTTCCTACTCAAGTACAGTGAGTGCCCCGGTAGGCGAGCTGGAAATGAGCTAGTCTATCAGCGCCAGGGTTGCGGGTTCGATTCCCACCAGAGACTCTGGTTTCTTTCCTGCAGACAAGCGTAGAGCTTCGCGGGATTAGCTTAGGGAATTAGAAAAAAAAAAATATTCAGTCGATAGTAATATCGATAGTGATGATAGTGAAATCTGAACTATCGATAGTATCCCAGCAGTATTGTGTATGTGTTTTGTTTGTGTACAATTTGTTTTGTTTTTTTTTTATGTACTAAAGTTTTTCTTTTCACTGACTTTTTCACTGCCTGTGTAAGCGAGAGATTTCCCGGGATCCCGAGAATTTCCGCTTATTGCAAATTGATGCAAAATATTCTTTAATTTAATTTATTTCAACAAATATCATTTCCTGATCTCAATTAAATAAGTTTAAAAAGGAAAGTGCTTAATGGCGCCTTAAGATCTTCATGTTTTTAGACCCACCTTAAAGTATACCGATTGACTAAGAATCACTTTCTGAGTCGAATTAACGATGTTTGTCCGGCTGTCTGACTGGATGCCCATGTAAACCTTGTGCGCCAAATACAAGTCGCAATTATGGATATTATTTGATAAAATTTGGTACGTAGGTTCTAATGTGGTCAGGGTTGACCGACTATACTTTCTTACTTGTGTTTTATTGTAGATCTGGACTTAAATGGTTGGGTAAATGTTGTCGTGATTATGATTTACCTCAAGCTATTTAAAAGTAATGGGCACGAGTGATTCCTATGAGATGAACACTAACGACATCGAATTTATAGACGATTTAATTGTTTAAATATCTATCAAAATATTACTTTACATTTATTCTTATTTAACAAACTTAACTTACAATTTCATCGCAAACAAATTTAAATGAATTATTTCTGTTTGTTATTAAATTTTAATATGTTTTTATTTAAAAAAGCTTTTAGCCATTTTTTAGCCCATTTTTAGCCATTTTTTAGCCATTTTTCCCGTAAATTTAGCCATTTTTGGTCACAGTTTTGGCAACACTGTTGAATTTTAATGTGTTTTTATTTAAAAAAGCTTTTAGCCATTTTTTAACCCATTTTTTAGCCATTTTCCCGTAAATTTAGCTATTTTTGGTCACCAAGTTTAGGCAACACTGTTTGTAAGGGAGAAATGTAAGAGATTCGCTTACCACCACGCTTGCGGAAGGCATGAATTTTATATGTTGCGAACCCAATTTGAAGCAATAAATTTTTGACACAAAAAGTGCTTTATTCAACGCATATAAAAACTTGTGAATGTAGCGTTCAGCTTTACACACTGAATGATTATTTTACAGTTATTTTTTAGTATTCTCCCTTACAAACCTGCTTCGTAGTAAGGGAATGGCGTAGCACTTGAAATGTTATTTTTGCTTTTATAAAACATGTTAAGAGTTCCTTCAATTATTTTACTGCATCTCTGTATGTCTTATTGCGTAGCGCATAACTGTGCGCTTATTTTTTTATAGATTACTTTAAGGTGGGTCTAAAACCAAATTTTAAGGTTTTACAAACTTCAGCACAAACGTATAGTACCCTCTCCACTATTGTTATGGGGGTATAAATATTTTATTGTTATGGTAAAAATATTTACCCTATTGATAAAATCAAATTCACGGTTGATATATGTTACCTATTTCTCAAATTACTTTAAACGATGTTTACTTAGCTAAATACACTCTCTACCTACTTCAGCATTAGACCATGCAAGTGAGATCAAGTTTATAGTAAATTCTGAAATTTCTAAAAAAGAAACACCGATGTTTGTGAGATCCATTTTATAAATTTAATATTGGAATACTGTTCCTTTATTTTGAAAGATGTTTCATCAACATCGTTTATAGCGATTTTCAACATTTTTAAAAGTTGTGTTTTAAATTAAAAGCGTTTTAATTGTTAAAAATGTTTATTTTACTTTTATCAATTTTTATAATAAAATAAAAATTATTCTTTTAAAAGAAAAACGGCAAAAAAATGTTATGGCTAAACAAGTTGAAAAATGACTTATGGCTAAACTCATTTTTAATGGCTGAACAGGTTGAAAAATGGCTAAATCTAGCCACTAGATGGCTAAATTGGCAACACTGCTTAAACCCCAGATTTTTTCGGTCAATTGGGTATTTTGTTATTTGAAAAAAATTTTGTTTTTTTACCAGCCAACAGAGCGCTAAGTACAACTGAAACGAACGAACACAAAAGAGTTGAACCGAACACAATGAAGTTTGTGTTTTTTTTTTTTTAAACGGACGGAATTAAAAGTTCACAATTTTTTGTTGAGTTGGATAAGAACAGTATTATTTTTGTGCTTAAAAATTACAAACAAGGAAACGTTATTTTGTTTAATGACTTTCTACACAAACACAAATCTACCGAACCGAACACTAAGAAGCGATATTTAATTTTTATTTTGAACTCTGCTTTAGAATATTAAAAAATTATGTATGTCTACAGTATCACTACAATTGTTCCGTTTTTTAACGAAGAACATAACAGTATATGATGTTCGGCTCTTTCTTGAAAATAGTTACGGACGGTATTTTGAGTTTTGTTCGTATACACAAACACGAAAAAAATATATGTTTCTGGGTGTGTGAGCCGTACGCTAAATAATGTTCTGTTTATTTTCAAACAATGGTTAATATATTTATATTACATATATTTTATTTTGAGCAGACAAGTGAAACGACCCTAATATTTCAAACTCTTGTAATTTATTAATCAAATTAATCATCAAACTAACGGTTTTTAAATATAAAAAAACCTTAAATTATTTTTTTTATATCTTAATTAAAAATACCTTTGTTATGATATTAAAAAATAAAAAATTTCTTTTGACATCTGCACACTTGTGTCTTAATCAAAAATAAATATCTCAAATATCAACGTATTTCCTTTGTAAACCTAAAACTGTGATCATTTTCTTTGTTTTTTTAATCAAAGAAAAAAGATTTAAAAAACAAACTCTCTCTGTGTGTCTCCCCTCTCCCTCTTACTTACCTTGTCTTATGGCACGTATCCAATCTAAACGTTCTTTTTCACTACTCGCTACCAAATACAAAGTATATTGAGGAACAGTACGTTGAGATTGATCATCTGAGGACTCACAATAACCTACTTGAAAAGGAAAACCCTAAACGAAAACAACAAAAAAAAAAAGAGAAATAAAAGCAAATTAAAAAAAAATATTAAATTAAAAATAAATAAAAACTTTTAAATAAATACAAAAAAGACAAATAAAAGAAAAAAAAATTTACTTACATCCGGTGCAAAAGGATCGCCGCCCTCACCATTCACTGTTGCTATTTCAACTAGTCTAACACCTTTAACAGGTATACGACCACGTTCGCGACGACGCTGCAATGAAATGAGACAAAAAAGGAGTGAAAAAAGCGAATTAAATTTATGAAATAAAAAAAAAATAAAAAAGATATTGGGGTTAAATTATTGAGGGACCAGGTAAAGAAAAGAAAAAATACTTGTAGTGTAAAGAACTTGAGGCAAAATATCTATAAATACAAATACAAAAACAGAGAGTGCAGGAACAAGTTTTTAGTAACAATAAGCAAAAAAAAAAATCATATAATGATTTCGTACTTAGAAATTTTAAAATCTGATATCACAGAAATGTTAATAAGAAACTTAGTAGCCATGAGGTTAAAGGTCGTTTATTCAGAAGTTTTGACTTTTAAAGAATTTTTTTTTTTCAATTAATTTTTACATATAAAAAAAGTTATTAAACTGATCAAAAAATCTAAAACAAGTAAGAGTGCTAGGCTAGGCTGAACCTAATATACCTTTCACCATGCTGCGATAAAAAAGTTTTACAAAAACTGATCTTTAGCTATAAATAAATCTATTTTGTGCTACGCCCATTTAACCCATCCCGTCTACATTTTGTCGGTAATTGTGTATTGAGAACCCAGATTCTTTTGCCTTATTTGGAAACTTAGGCTCTTGCTGTTCTCCAGATATGCAAAAATTGTATGACTTTGTACGAGAGCTGCCACGTTCACTCCTATTATCCTTCCCATCATTGGCCCATAGAGGGCTTATGTACTGATAACCCAGCTATGTGCACCAAATTCGGATAATTGTTCTCTTACCGTTCTTTAGATATAACTTAATCTATTTTGTGCCACGCCCTCTTGTTCAATCCCTTTGTGTGGGATGATGTGTATTGATAAATAAGATGCTTGTACCTAATCTATTATGTTTTTGTATGGGAAATACCACTCCCACCTCTACGATCCCCCCTAAATTTTATCGAATTTTGAGCATCATAATCAAGATGATTGATCCTAATTTGAGAACTTTGGCTCTTTCCGTTCTTCTGATATACTTCCATAAAAATAAAATGAAAAAACAACTATAACATGCAATTCGTAGGTAAATTTCGATGCAATCGTGGTTTTTGCTTATACTTCAGCAATTTGTAGACCGATCAGACTTAACTTCAATAGCAATTTATTCCAAACTATTTATGACATTAATATATAAACATCTGTTCACTATTATATAGGGGGTCTTCGGAAACCCCAGTTCAACGGACAGATGGACATCGTGATTTGAACTTCTTCTAGTCTAAGATCAATATTGTAGAAATTTAAAACTGAATGTCAAACTGATAACCCTGGATGAAGGGTATAAAGAAACTTAAAAGTTTACACTTTCGACCCGTCAGGTCAAAGGTCGTTTTTTCTTATCTGGTTTTTTTAAATTTCTACAGCGACTTCAATTGGATACAACATTTTGCTTATTGTTAACTTTATTTTCAAATTTAAATAGTAAAATAAGATGCTAAAATTCCCATATTTTATTTGTTTACATTATTCAGATTAACTCGTAAAATTTTAAAGTAAAATGATAACGAAAACCATGTTGGCAAGCTGCTGTGTCGCATAACGGAGAGTTTGTCATTAAATTCAACATATTTTGGCATAACCATTAGGGTGTCCCAAAATTTTTTTTTGTCAGAGGCTCAAGCATAATTTGAAAGCTTATTGGGTCCAGTATTTTTGAATTTTTTTTTAGATTTTTAGGAAGAGGTTTAGAGGTCACGCAATTCAAGTCTTTGTTAAAAATCTGAGTTTTCGGGCTTTTTTCAAACTTGACTCATAACATTGTCAATAAACACGTTTATTTAATTTTTTGACCGAATATTTCTAAAGAAAATTTCCCAAACTTTATTTCCATATGCAAAAACTTTAAGTTCTGGCAATATTTTTGTCCATTACGATTCCACATATTAAGTATTTTTGTAATTTTTTAACAAATTCTGTAAAAAACGGTTTATTACTTTCCAAATTTATATGAAAGGTATAAAAACTAGTGACGCGATTTTAAATACCGATAAGTTCTAAACAATTAAGAAAAACAAAAATGGAATTTTGTCCTACAGTTTCCGAGTTACACTATTTTTATAGTTTGTACCTTAAAAATGGTGATACTTTTTTCGTTATAATTATTGTATATTTCCATAAATTTTTATAGTTGGGTTTTAATTGTCATTAACTTCTGACATTTATTGATCTAAATCGTTACACGCTGTCATTTTCACTTTCTATTTTATGTGTATTCTCCGCTATAATATTGTCGTTATACGTTTTTACATAACACAATTTTTTGATTTAGCTGACCGACGAATCAAATAGAAAAGTTTTTTGTGTATGTGGCAGCGCATAGAGAAAGGGACCTAAGGGTAAAAAAATTAATTTTTACTTTTTTTTTTGATGGGGACATCATCTGAGCATCGAATGAGACCGATCCCATGCCCCAAAAGTGTTCCCTCCCAGAGATATGCGCGTTTTATGAAGTGATGGTACACCAAAATGGCTCTCCTGAACAAAACCGGGGTTTTCCCTTAGGTCCTTTTATATTTAAGCGTCACATATATGTATAAAAGTTTTTGTCGACGTACCGGTAAGAATTTTTTTATTTTATTATTTTTTTTTTGTTAGTTCAAAAATGTGTAATTTTATTCAAAATATATATGAATTTTGTGAAAACAAGAAATGTGTGGCTTGTGGGAAAAATTTAAGATGCCCTTGAACCCTCCAAACCGCCGACAAAAATGCAAATTTTGCCAAGATTTTTTAATAACTTATATTGGGTATAAAGATAAAAACGGGTATAACTCAAGAACGGTAAGAATAAATTTAAAAATTGTTTATTCATATTAATTATAATTAATTTGTCTTTCAAACTGCATCATTAGTTTTTTTCGTTTTCATTTAAACTGAAAAAGTTGTAAAGCGTTATTACAAAATTTTTGAAAAAATTACGACAAATTGCAATTAAGGGTATCTAAATGAGTAACCTCATCACCAAAACTTATAAGTTTTTAACACAGGAATAAAGCTTGGATAATTTTCTTTAAAACTGTTTCCTCAGGAGTGCAGAAACTCGTGGTATTAACCAAGTTATCAGTAAAGTTAAAAAAAAGGCCGAAAACTCCGGTTTTTTATGAAAACTCCATTTGCGCGACCTCTAAACCTTTTCCGAAAATTCTTAAAAAAAACCAAAAATACTTTACCCTATAAGCTTTTAAATTTTGATTGAGCACCAATGAAAATCATAAATAAATAATTTTTGGGGACACCCTAATAACCATCTACGGGTTCAAAACTATAATAGCGGAATTTGTTTGTAAAATCCTTGCAGTCTTGCCATTTAAAATAACGGTGTTGGTAACCTTAAGATTCTTCCAAATTTAACTAAATTAAAAAAAAAACAAGGTCCAAACAACAGATTTTTTCTTAAAGAAGACTATTTTAATATTCCTTAAAGGCGTTTCATCGCTTTAAGAAAGGGTGACATGCATTAAAATTTTTTTATTAGTTTAAAGTTTCGAAAATACTAAAGGAATTCTGTTAATTTCTTTCAAACGGTACAAGCATTTTTACTTAATTTTTTCCTTATTTAAAAAAAGCTAAAAACCTGAAGAGGCAGGCAAACTTTTTCTAGAGAGTTACTTGCTACCTTAAAAAAGTGCGTTCAAAATAATTTCTAAATGGCATTTTTGTAAATAATCCAAGGAATTTCTGCTAATCACAACGTATTTCCAATCACACCGTAAAGGAGTACCTTGGGGCCTGACAAAATGGAATTAGTTCAGATTCCAAACACTGCTTTTAAAACTATTTGTCTTAAATTTATCTAATATTTTATAGAAAAAAAGCCAAAATGTTGGATATAATCCTTTGTGTTGTACCAGTGTTCTCTTGAGGAATACTCCGGCACTCCACAAAATTGGCTTCTTGCCACACATTAATTAATCTTCTGGCACACTCTTTAAACAAGAGGCAATAATAAAAATTATCCAGGAATTAATTATAAAACTTAAAACCCAAATAAGTTCCTTAAGTATATTTTTTTCACCACCACTCATACTTTATTTTCGGTGCGGGGGGGCACTTATTAAAGTTCTTCACTTAAGTTTCCTCAAGTGTTTATGCAAGAGAAAATAATAATAATAAAAAAAAGTGAATACAAACGAACAAAAAAGTTGACATTTTTTCACACACATTATACAACATACTGGGGCGAACTTACGTCAAACGAGGTTTAAAGTTTCCTTTTTTATTTAGTTTCTGAAGTGTTTGTTCTGTTTCATAAAATATTAAATAGCTTTGGGGGAAAAATACTTAATTCCTCAGCGTGAATTACAAGTGTTAACAAGTGTAATATTTAGTTGTTGCTTTAATTTTTTTTTTTACTTACTTTATTCTTTAGTTGTTGTTGATTTAGTTGCAAAAATAGGTTACCAAAGAACAGTCGTCAGTCACCAGCACACATGTTGCCCAAACACGTCAACGACATGCAACAACAATCAACAACATCTTTTAAGGTTTCTTAAAGAGTTAAGCTAAAAATTTCTTTTGAAGGGAATTAAGAATAAAATGCCACAAGGTAAAATCTTTGAAAAGTTGTTAAAATAAAAATTAAAGATTTTTTTTTGAAATTATTAAGCAAAGACCAGCAAACATTTTAGATGAAATTCAAGCAATTCAGCTAAAAAAGCAATCATATTAACTTTTCTTTGGCATAAAAAAACCACTCTTTTTCTATTTTTTCCTCTAAAGTACCACAGAAATGACTGAAAATTGATTAAGAAGAAAAATAGAAGGGGTGTGTGATGCTTGATCGACGAATGATCAAATTAATCTTTTAAATTATTCATGTTAAGTCTTCCTTTAAAAAATGTTCTTAATTTATCCTTAGAAGCATCTGATAATCAAAATTCTCTATAGAAAAATTCCACTCACTAAATACAAAAATGTCACACTTTTTTACTTTCTTTAAAATTATTTAATCGCGATCTTTTTGCCAACCAACCAAGCTAACCAAAATTTCCTTTTGCGAATGAATATTTTGTAACTTAATATTAAAGAAAATATACAGAAATGATATGGAAATAAATTTAACTACATTATAAAGGGTACCGCATAAGTAACTTTATGATCGCCAGTTAGAAAAGAAAGAGCCATAGTTGGAGAACTGTGGCTCCATTTTCTTGGAACCACAACGATGTATTGTTCTCTAACTCTTTGATTAAGTTATTTCACACCATACTGTGCACCTAAGTCCGTGCATTTTATGTTCAAACATTTTTCTTGGAATTGGAGTGTCCCATATATTTATTGAGATAAAAACGGGCCTTATCGTTCATTATTCGCTACACTCATAGAACAATGCATCTCCATATTAATGATGCCCTAACATCAGAATTGTGACATCATTGTTATTTCAATTGGCTTCAGTGAGGCAAAACGTGACAACAAACCAATGACGAAAGTCATTATAAGATTTTGTCATATTTTATGCGTCATCTATGCTATGACTACAGTGACATCAATTCGATGCCACATTTTGTGTGCTAGCAACAGTTGTTTGTAGAAACAACAACAACACTACAAAAATCATATCGGGCAGGCTGCTGTGTCTTTAATTGAGAGTTCTGCTGTAAACAAAGGGCGGGGTACAACAAAATTGAAACAATCATGTGTAACTGGTAAGTAAATAATAAATTCTCCCACTTTGACTTGACTCAAATTAATGACAAACTGTCATTAATGAGTCCTTTCTCCGATGTTACTGACTCAACGAACTGATAAAATGTTTTACGAAACTGACTCCGATCCGTCATTTCTATAATGCAGATGTGTCATTCCATTGATGACATAATTTCAATATTTCACCCTGATAACAATTTGCCCAAGTGATGTTAAGGCTGAAATCACAATGTTGAATAGGGTGACGGGGTCAAAAACTAAGACACTTGTCAAAGTACTGATGTCATTATGACGCCTTTTCTATCAGTGTATGATCTTTGTGTCTGAAATCGCATACTGACTTTCAAAATAATATTGAACAACTTTTGCTGAGTCTTTCTATCATAAATTTCGCAAGTTCTTTCAAAGTTAATTCTGAAAAAAAAATTTTTATTCAGTTATGAAATCATAACGTTCACTATGCGCCACCCTGTATTTATTACAGCGAGTCTGCATACGAGAAGAGTACATGATAAATGTAACATTAATTGACTTTCACTTCCTTTCAATTTCAATCTAAATTTATGAAATAAAATAACTTTAAGCGACTTTTAAATGAACAAACTCTGCTGTAGGAATGTACAAATATTCGTGATAATGTTGATTTAATTTGCTTGAAAGCGAATTAATGGAAGTTTATTAAAGACGAAAAAAAATATTTTTTTGAAATGTGTGTTAAATTTTTCGAAAATTTTTTTTAACACAATTTCTTTTTTATGTGACGACGATTAAATGGAATAATTTATGAATTTATTTTTTGTTTTTTGGGTTGATTAGCGTGACTGACAATAAAATGAGTTTAATTGAATTGAATTCTTTTGAAAGGGTATTGCAACATTGAGATTATAAAATTTTGACATAATTTTTTTGATTAAAGCAAAGTTAAAAACTAGAAGTGAAATGGAAAATTTAACGAAAACTTGAAAGTTTTTATAAAAAAAATGTTTTGATTACAATAAAACCTTCCATAACGAAAACATCCAATAACCGGCCATATTTTGTTGATCAAAGCTGTGCATTATTCGAATCTTCAGGAGAAAATTTTAATATTTCAAGATTATTTAAAAAAATTTCTTTAAACAATTTTACAACTTTTAGAATATTCTTTAGAAAATTTTACGATTATTTAGAATTTGTATATAAAACTTCAAGGATTATTCGAATTTGCAATAGAAAATTTAAAGATTATTAAATTTTTCTAAAGAAAATCTAACGATTATTCGTATTTTATAAAAAAAAAAATTACAATTATTCGAATATTCAATACAAAATCTTACCCACTGTTTGCATTTTCTATAGAAAACTAAGAGACAATTCGTATTGTGCAAAAAAAAAATTATTATTTGATTATTCAATATTAAATTTTAGAACTCTCTATTAGCAATTTTACGATTATTATTTATTAAAATTTTGAACATGAAATTTAACGATTGTTAGAGTTTTTAGCAGATGGGCTGGCCAAACAAGGTGGTCGTATGGATGACGCATTCATTGATCAATTCGTTGGCCTTCCAATGGGTCACTGTGAGTCTATCTGCTCGATATCCAGGATACTATGGCCTGGATATGACGAACGGAGAACTTGGTATCTACTTAGGTTCAATAGGGACCATATTAGGACAGTGACATCGGTTATGATTGGGCACTGGCCGGTGGGCACTCATGCTGGAAGAATGGGTTTGGAATTTAACGACTACTGCAGAAGTTGTCAGAACGAGGAGGAAGAGGAGACTGTGCTTCCCCCGCAAACCGGGGCATCAGGGAAAAATACCTGGGGGAACCGGTGTTTGCCTGCTTGGAGGATCTATCCAGGATAGAAACTAAATCGCTTCTTCTCTTCATTAGGAAGACGAAGTGGTTGGACTTTGCAGTGACGCCATCTGAATAACTGCTGTATAGGATGGGCCCATGGAACCTAACCTAGAGTTTTCTAGAGGAAGTTATACAATTATCAAAATTATCTAAAGAAAATTTAATTCGTTTTCTATAGAAAATTTTACGATAAATCAAATTTTCTTCATTAAATTTTGCGGTTGTTTATAACTTCTTTTGATAATAAAACGATTATATTAATTTCTTCAGAAAATATTACGATTATTCGATCTTTTAATAGAAAATTTAACGATTATCTTAATTTTCTGTAGAAAATCTTAAGATTAGTCATATTTACTATCGAAAATTTAACGATTATTCGAATTTCTATAAAAAATTTAACGATTATTTTAATTTTCTATAGAAAATTTAACAATTTTTTAATTTTCTATAGAAAATTTAACAATTTTTTAATTTTCTATAGAAAATTTAACAATTTTTTAATTTTCTATAGAAAATTTAACAATTTTTTAATTTTCTACAGAAAATTGAACAATTTTTTTAATTTTCTATAGAAATTTTAACGATTATTTTAATTTTCTATAGAAATTTTAACGATTATTTTAATTTTCTATAGAAATTTTAACGATTATTTTAATGTTATATAGAAAATTTAACGATTATTTAAATTTTCTGTAGAAAGTTTAACGATTATTTTAATTTTCTATAGAGAGTTAAACGATTATTCGAATGTTCTCTAGAAAATTTTACGTTTTTTTAATTTTCTATAGAAAATGTAACGATTATTTTAATTTTCTATAGAAAATTTAACGATTATTTTAATTCTCTTCAGACAATTTTACGAACATTCGTATTTTCTAAAGGAAATTTCGCGATTATTCGAATTTTCTCTAGAAAATTTCAAGATTATTTGATTTTTCCATAAAAAATTTGAGATGATTAAAATTTTTTAAAGATCTACTAACGATATCTTAAATATTCTAAACAAAACGGTTCTTCGAATTTATTATAGAAAATTTTACGATTATTCGAATGTTATATAAATATTTATTTTCGCGATTGCTTGTAGAAAAATAAGTAGTAGACTTAAAAAAAATCAAATACTCGAATTCGTTATGGATAATTTAACGATTACTTGAATTTTCTACAGAAAAATTTACGACTACTTAAATTTTTAAGAACCTTAAAGTGAAAATGAATTTACTTGAACTTACGGTTAAGACAGAACAAATTTTGGGTACAAATAAATAACTGGGATATACAGATTTACTAGGATATACCAATTTAAAACTGCCAAAATTGCCCCCAAAACAATCAACACCGCAATCTCACACCAAACAAACGCTTGAATTTTTTGCACAAGGCATAACTAGTTACTCAAAATTTAATTTTCCCAACAACAAAAGTCAAACTGGATAAAGACAACCACCTATTTACCCAATTTCCTTTTCATATTATAAATATTTCCCCAAACTACAAAACGGGAAAAAAAAAAACGTTACTGCAACACCAAAATATCGTTTTAAAACTCAATTACTTTTTTTTAACTTTTCTCTCTGTTGCACGTTTCGAACATCATCTTGTGTAATCTATCAATATCCGCCGTAAGCAAATTCGTACCTGTAACAACCACAAAAACAAAAAATTACAGAAATTGGAAAACTATAGAGATTCGACAGTGAGGAAAATTTGTTTGACAACTTGGTTGACATTTACACCACAACTACCACCAAACAAAAAATTGTTGAAATAAAAAATGAGACGTTGACACAAAAAAAGACTTAAATATTTAAAAGAGGAGACAAATGTTTTTGAGTGGGGTGTAGAGGAGAGGCAGGCCCAAAGAATTCTACCAAAAGTTTAACCAACAAAAAACAGCAAATAAAAAAAACAAATTATTGAACAGATAAAATTCATTTGAAAATGAACAGACAGAATAAAATAAAAGTTTCAACTTTATTGCAATTATTTGACACATAAAAGGCAAAATGTTGCAGTTGAGGTTTTTTCATACACTCAAAGAAATTTTGCACTTAAAATCAATTTTAATATTTAAATATTTATCGAATATTCGAATTTTTTTATATAAGAAGTTTCTATTACAAATTTAAGTTTTATAAATTATTTTTGGAAAATTTTATCGCTTCTCCAATTTTATACATAAACGGTTACTATAATTTCCTTGATATTGCTAATTTTATAGAACAATTTTTTTCGATTATACGGTTTTTGTATAAACAATTTTACTTTTATTCTATAAAAAAAAATATTATATATATTTTTTTTTATTTTTAGAAATGATTTTTTAATTATTAAAATTTACCGAAATTCGAGAATTCTTGAAAAATATAAACAATTTTTTTAACTAAAAAATTAAATTTCTGTAGGAAACTTTTCTGAATTTTCTACAGAAATTTTTTATTATATAAAGCGATTACGTTTTTTAATAGAAGTCCTAACGATTACTCGAATTTTCTGCAGAAAATCAAGCGATAATTTAAACTTTCTTTAGAAAATCTAATGACTACTAACATTTTCTACGGAAAATTTAACGGTTTCTTAAATGTATTAAACAAAGTTTAACGATAACTTAAATTTTCTTAAGACTGACGATTGCTTAACTTCTTTGCTCTTTTTTTTGTGGGTCGAAAATTTTGCGATCGCTCAATTTTTCAAAGAAAATTTTTAAATATTTAAAGGAAGTTAACCGATTATTCAAGTTTCTTATACAAAATTTCTTTAAAAAAAATGCTCAGTTATTATTACCTTGAAATTTCTTAAACAAATTTGTCGTTTTAGCAAATTTTCTTTAGAAAAATTGTCGCTTTCTTCAATTTCCTTTAGAAAACTTGACACTTTCTCAAAACTTCTATTGATAATTTCTTGTAATCATCAGTTTTCTTTAAAAAATTTTTTTTAATTCAAAATTGTTTAGAAAATTTGTCGCTTTCTGAAATTTTCTTAAGATGTCACAAAACTCTTTAGAAAAATTGCAATTTTCTTATTAAAATGTGCAGATGGATTAAATTTTTTAAAAAGCTTTTCGATTTTGAAATTTTTTTTTTGGAAAAAATTTATCGTTTAGTGCTTTTAAGTCTAAGCCGTCAAGTTTTGCAGGGCTGCCAGGTACTTTTTTCCTTATCCCCAAAATATAAAAAATAAGTCCCCAATTTAAAAGTTAATAATTTGTGTTGTGTTTTTTTATCTGACCAAATTTAAAATTTTTTTTTAATAATAAGAAAAATTATAAATAGAAATCTCCAAATATACTCAAATTAAAAAGGTTAATTAAAAAAACTAATTCATTTTGTTTATAGCGACTAATTTCGGCATTTTTTTAATTCTTTTTATTCGATTTTTTACAAGCAGAACAATATGCTGTTTTTGAAGACGAATGAGCCAATTTATAGGAATTTGGTGCTTGTTCAATCGGTTTTAGTCACTCTTAAAATCAATAATAAAAATACATACATCCGTTATTTATTTAATACATCGATGATTCTTTTCCCCAAACTTTATTATATTAAATTATATTACTTAAAAATTGCCTTTAAAAAATCAAAAATTGTATGTGTTGTTTTCAGATTCTTTTTTTAAATTCTTCATTTTTAAAAGATTCACTAAAGAATTATAACATAAGTTTATTAAGTACCTTTAACACACTCAACAAAA
The DNA here is from genome assembly GCA_949318255.1 of Pollenia labialis. NCBI lineage: Eukaryota > Metazoa > Arthropoda > Insecta > Diptera > Polleniidae > Pollenia > Pollenia labialis. The sequence continues at coordinate 129,249,462 of OX439141.1, forward strand.
ATGGTTATCTTAATTTTTTGATATTTTATATACGAAACAAAGAAAAATAAGGGTAAGTAATAAAAAAAGATAAAATACGATGTATTAAAAATGTGTAAAATCCCCAAAAAATCCCCATTTTTTTTTTAATCCCCAAACAAAATCCATAATTGACATTCTTTGTCATTTTTGCTCTCATGAAATCCCCAAGTCTGACAGCCCTGAAGTCTTGAGTTTTTTTTAGACAAAGAAGGGAAAAGAGAATGTTGTTTCTTTTTATCTATCTCTAAAATCTCAAAACTTGATGTTAAGTTACTTACAATTTTTTTTTTTTTTTTTTTTTTTTAATTTGTTACTTTAACTAATTTTTTTTTTTTGAAAATGTTGTTCCCATCTTAAACTTTCGTAAAAAAAAATTTTAAGTTTTCTTAAAATTCTTCAGGAAATTTTTCGCTTTCTTAATGTTTGACTAGAAACTTCGAAAACTTTATTTACAACTTTTTTTTTTGTTTTATCAAATTTTCTCTAAAAACCGTGCGCTCTCTTAAATATTCTTAAGGAATTCTCACAATAGAAAATTTGTCAAATTTTAGCGTTTGTTCAATATATTTGTTTAAATATCTTTAACAATTTTAAGCTTTCTTAAATTTTCATTCCCCTTAATTTTTTTTCCCAAAATTTGTCGCTTCCTTAAATTTTTCCAAAATAAACAAAACATAGAAAACAAATGTTCTTAGGTTTTCAAGACAAAGTCTTGTCAAAAATTACGCAAAATCAGAAGTAAGGAAGACACATGTAGATATATTTAAAATAGATAATCAATTACAGCAACTTTCGATCCAACAATGGCATTGGTTAAAAGATTAATATTTAATTAAAAATTTCCAGCAGCCGAAGTGGTGCAAACTGTAGAAATGCAAAGATTTCTGATGATGAAAATGTAGTTATTCTCGAAACATGCAAATTCGACCTGAGCTCGAGCCCGTGTTTAGCCAAGAATAAAAATTTAAAAAAAAAAAATTTATAATTTTATGTTGTAAAATTTCTTCATTAATTAAAAAATAATTAAATTAAAATTAAATTTGATAAACTTAAGCCTAATTTAAAACCATCAAAAATTTAAATTTTCCAAAAGTTCTTTACTCTCTTTAATGTTATCTTTAAAATTGAGGTGTTTTTTTTTTAATTGTCTTATAAGTTAGTTAGACCCCTTTCACACTCGGCAAGTTACTTCCGCAAGTCACTTGCGCAACTCTTGGTTTGTAGATGTCAGCGGTAAGGTCGGGGTAAGGAAAAAAAATTTTGTACAGACTTTGTTGTTGTCGGCAAGTAACTTGCCGAGTGTGAAAAGGGTCTTAGTTAAGTTAGTCTTCTTAAAAAAATATGTAGCTTTCTTTAATTTTGATTAAAATGTTTGTTGTTTTTTTAAACATTTTTTTCTTTGATGCCATCAAGGTATATTTATAGCAGGTAGTCTCGGAAAGCCAGCTGTTTATTTTTTATTTGCTTGTTTTGCGATACGAACTGTCAAATTTTGTATAGTAAACAAGTAAACAAGTTTTTTGCCTTTATCTTTTGTCTTTTTTGTCTCTTATCAGTCCCTTTGCTTTTTGACAGTTTGTATCGCATAACAACAATAAAAAGCCCTGTTGTTTGTTTTACTGTACAATGGTTATAATCTCGCGGCTACCTGTTATAAATATACCTTGGATGCCATCTAAAATTTCCTTTAAAAAATTTGCTTTCCTAAATTTGTAACATTCTTACATTTATCTTTAAACTTTGGTGGTTTTCTAAAATTTTTATTAGAAAAGTTGCCATTATCTTAAATCTCCTTAGAAATATTTGCCTCTTTTCTTAATTTTCTTCAAAATAATGGCCTATTTCTTCAAAATCTTTTGAAACAAATTGTAGTTTTCTTGAAATTTCATTTAAAAATTTATCGTTTCCTTAAATTTTTTTCTAAAAAAGTTTTTTGTTTCCTTGAAATTTTCCAAAAAAAAAAATACTTGTTGTATCCTTAAATTGTATCTTATTTTATTGTTTTCTTCAATTTCGGCATGAAATATATATTTTTTTTTTTTTTTTTTTTTTTTTTTTTTGAAAAGTTCAATTATTTCCAAGTTACAGAAACTTTTTCCATGAATAATTACTTCTTCTTTGTCTTCTTACGTTCGCTGATTCCGTTTTCATATTATAAATAATTTTTTTACAAAAATGTAAACCAGAATGACCATAATTAATTGAATCCTTAAATACTTAATTCGACACACATACAAAATTAATAAATTATCGGACAATAAACAACAGAAAAGAAGAAACACATTTTTCTACAGAATTACCGAAAGCGAAACCAATTGAAAGTCATGTAAAGAAATGCAGATTAATCAAAAATGTAGAGATAAATAAAAAAAAAGAAGAACCTGGAAATCAATTGATTACAATTTTAAGTGACGCAAACCCAACTGGTCAAAAAAAAAAACAAAGAAAATAAGAAAGATTGAAAAAAAAATATTAAAAAGTGACGACTAGTAAAAGCGACCTTCGTAACAAAGTAAATATGATAATAATGATGATAATAATTATGATGGTGTTGGAGTGAAAAGTAGCTAAAAAGACAATAATCTTGAGATTAAATAAAACACAGCCGTTTTCTTTGTTGACCCAACACATCATATTGTAGGGTACTTGGTATGAGTAGTATTGTTATTGTTGCTGTAAGAAGAGTTACATTTAATTTGCAGTTCCCAAATAACAGCGATGATAATGATGATTCTTGTAAACTTTTTGTTGGTTTGTAAAACACTTAGGATGGATGATGATGATGTGATCAATTATTGCAAGATCTTTTTCTCTCTCGTGTTTTTCAAATCTACTGTAAAACATGGGTGATTAATGAGTCACATATTTGTTTCCACGGTACCTCGTGAAGAACTCACACACGTTGTTTTTTTCAGTTAATTTTTGTTTTTAATTGTTGTGTTTGATAAGAAGACCTGATTGGCCTAAATGTCTGCTGTGTATGTATGTAGCTGGGAATAGGGTCTAAATTTTATTCTGTTATTGAATTAACTTTGTTTTCTTTTATTTCATTTCTCTTTGATAAAAAAAAAAAAAACACTTTTGAATTTTGTAGTTTTTTTTATGAAGAGTGAGAGGCGTTACTAATGTATTTTACAAAATGTATGTAAATGTTTTGTAAAATCTACAAAGAAATAAAACAAAAAATTTGTATACAACATACGAAATATTTGATAAATTCTTTTTGATAAAAAAAAACTACATAATCCAAAATGGAATGCAGAAAAAAGCGTAAAATGTCTAAAAAATTTGTTTAAGGGGATACTTCGAAAAACCTTCTCAAAAAGTAGGTTAACACTACAACAGTATTTTGTAACAAATTTTTTTATCAAAAGTTATTGTTTTTTGCTTATTTTTTTTTCTTTGATAAGATATTTTGGGGGGTTAAATAATCATACCCATAACTAAAGCACCCATTTTTCAACGAATTTTGTATATTAACAGCCCAGCCATGTGTACTAAATTTGGAAAAAATTGTCTCTTAAGTTGTTTAGAGTTTTCTTGGACGTTTGTTCGTAGTAGGTACGCTTTATTCCTCAATGGCCCATACTTTTAAGGAAAAAGCAATTTAATTAACAAATTAAAACTTACATGTTCCCTTTTACTCATTATTTATTTATTGAATCTTTTTATATTAAATATGAACTAACAATAATTAATCAAATCTTATCATAATTCTTTATTTATGTATGTCCTGCTAGTGCCAGACAAAAATTGTTCTTCGTCACAGGTTCTGTTCACATGTGTAGGAGTTTATTGCTCATCTAATTGGGTAAGTGCTGCAGTGTCTCTTCTTCTTAAGCGAGTGTGGCCGCCATTATTTAAAATATTTCAAGCCTTTTTAGATATTTTACTGCATATTTTGTAATCATAGTTTTTACCAATGGCACATTGAGGTCCTTATGAATGTTTAAGTTTTTAACGTACCAGGGAGCGACTGTGATTACTCGAAGAAGTTTATTTTGACGCCTTTGAATTTGTTCGATATTAGAGACCGAAGCAGTGCCCCATAGTTGAATACCGTAGCACCAAATAGGCTTTAAGATGGAGTTGTAAAGTAGAAGCTTGCAATCGAGACTTAGGACAGAATTTCTTCCAATAAGCCAATGAATTTGCCATTCAAATTTAAGTTTCATTTGAGTTAATTTTGCCTCTAAATGGCATTTCCACGTTAATCGCCGATCCAGATGTATACCGAGATATTTTGCATGCGAATGTTGAGGAATCATTTGAGTATTGATTGTAATAGGGGGGCAAGATTCCCGGCGCAGTGTGAATGTTATATGTACGCACTTTTGCTCATTTACCATTATTCTCCATTGTCTTAGCCATATTTCTAGTTGAAATATATGATGCTGTAAGTAGGGAGATGCTTTATAACGGTTTTCGTGGACGCTTAGAAAAGCTGTATCGTCTGCAAATGTTAAAGTTTGTTTGTAGTTGTTCGTTGGCATTTCCGAATTTTAAATTAAGTACAATAGAGGGCCCAGGATGTTGCCTTGTGGGACTCCAGCGCCGATTGGCTGCGGTGAACTTAAGAAATTTCCTTCTTTAATAATAAATTGACGGCCGACTAAGTAACTTTCTAACAGCTTGTGTTCAATTTGTGTAATAAGCCTTCATGCCAGACTTTATCTAAAGCTTGCGAAACATCGATGAAGAGTGCTGAGCAAAATTTTTTTTTTCAAATGTTTTTCTTATGACTTTTACTATTCGATGAGTTTGTTCAATTGTGCTGTGTTTTCTTCTAAATTCGAATTGATGGTTTGGTAATAAGCTAATAGGCCTATATGACTCAACTTTTGTATGATCTTTACCTGGCCTTGGTATTCAAGGCGTAAAATAGCATTAAAAATTAAAAGAATAATTTTCTTTGCTCGCAAGAATTTTATTACTGATCTTATCAATACCAGGTGCCTTCTAAATGTTTAAGTCACAAATAGCCTTTTCGATATCTCTTATCTCTATGTTGGGAATTTGTTGACTAAACATACTCGCGGGAGTAAACATTGGCGATGCCAAATTTTTTAAGTTTGGGAATTCATTCCCAAAAAAATTTGTCATGGGAATCATTCAAAATAGTACGATAACAAAAATTTGGGAATTTTTTTCATGGGAGTAGTTGCTTGCGATAGGGGTGATTTAATTCAATAAATTTGCTTTACAGAACTTTTTTTTAATTTATCGCGCATTTTAAATTACAGAAAACAAATTGTAACCGGTAAAAATTCAATTTTCATCGCTTCTTTTTTTAAAATTTTTTTTTTTTTGTCAAATACATAACACAGTGCAACACGAAAAAAATAACCATTAAAAAAGTGATTATTTTCTCAGGCTCATATCTTGCAAACCGATCGGAATTTCTATCAACCCTCTAAGACGCTTTTTTTTCAAAAATGACACCGAGGCCCTAAATCTGTAAGGGCCCATAAAAAAAAGTGCATGACTTTCAGCAAAACTGGGAGACACGGGTCTTTTTTTTTTTGGTCCTTTATGGTTATTATTGCCCGTATATGGTTATTTTGCCATGACTTAAAAAATTACACACAGTGTAATTCTAGAAAGTGTGCCACGTATGAAAAATAATTTCAATTCTCGCTTTCTTTAAATTTCTTCAGTACATTTTTCGCCTTTCGCTTTCTAAAATTTAATTAAAAATACTGGTCGTCTTCTTTAATTTTCTCCAAAATTGTAGTGGACAAAAATTTGTTTCCATATTGTTTTCGTTTATATCTTCATAACAACCCAGTAAAAACTTTGCCTACTTTTTCAAAATTAAAAGCTTCTTTCACTCATTATTTTGTAGCTTTCTTCTATAACTACTTTTTCTTGGATGTATTAATGTAAAACAAGTAAGAGTGCTATATTCGGCTATGCCGAATCTTATATACCCTTCACCATGGTGCAATTAGAACAAAAAGTTATGTAAACGCCCACATTATTCGGATGTTGTGTTTTAATAACCAAGATGCTTGTACCTAATTTGGAAACTTTTTCTCTTTCTATATATACAGGAAAATAGATAAATAAATAAATAAACAAAACGCAAAAGTCATATAAATCGTTACTTTTTGTGATAGGTATAGAAAAAGAAAAAAAATAACATGGAATTTTATGAAAAAAATTAAAGGCAGTCGATCTTAACGGAGCCGATGTGACAGAACTATATAGCAACAACGCCCCCGTCTTCGAAAACCCAATTTCAACAAACAGACGGAAATTATCAATTTAAATGTATGTATACAATAGGGCGGGTCGATTTTTTTTTTTTTTTAAATCGTATAGCAAAAAATCCCATTTTTTTAGTAATTTGCTCATAAATTACCCATTGTGTAACCGATTTGATAGTTTTATATACTTACGTGTTAAGGAAGAATTTTACCATTTACTTTAGTTATATTTATATATAAACATTTATATAAACTTGTAAATATATATTTTAACAAAGTTAATTATAAAAAGAGTTATTTTTGGGGATTCAGTATTTCGGTTATAACTCAGCCATTTTTTAGCCGATTTGGCAGATTAATATACCGACGTGTTGAAGAAGAAATTTACCATTTATTTTAGTTATAAAGCTTGGACTCGGGGAGATCTATGGTTCCCGAAAGTGGGTATTTAAAAAAAAAATTTAATTTTGGTCATAACTTTTTTGTATCTGAACCGATTTTCCCGAGTTTTTTATAAAATATGTTATTCTATATTTTGATATACCAGCCATATCCAAGGACATATGGCAGCCCTAAAATTTAGGTTTTTATTCATTTTTTAATTTTTTTTGTACGGGAGGTACCACGCCCACTTCTCCAATCCCGCCCACATTTTGTAGGATGGTGTGTATTGCCAACCTTAATGTGTGTACCTAATTTGGAAGCTTTGGCTTTTGCCGTTCCCCAGATATACAGCAAAAAGTAATAAAAATACAACAACCACAAGGGATTTTTCGAAAAAATTTGAGGTAGTCGTAGTTTTTTGCTCATACCTCAGCCATTTTTGGACCGATCTGGCTGAATTTCAATAGCGAACTTAAACGGAGTATATGTGACATAAATATACATCAACCTAGTCCACATCATTTCTGGGGTTTTCGGAAAACCCATTTCAACATACACACGGACAGACGGACAGACGGAGTTATATATACCCTCTTACCTTCGGTGAAGGGTATAAAAATAATGGCTTACTTTTGAATGCTTTAATTTTGGGGCATCCCTTGTAAAATTCATTGGTTCTTTCAGTAGAATTGTAAGTAGTGCCTTTATGTTTTTCTGATTACTCAACACATTATTTTGTAGGCAAAGTTTTTACTGGGTAGTAACTACATAATAATAACACTGTCCAACGCACAAAAAATAACAATGTTCTGCGAACTGATTCTTGTCGAGAGGACTAAGAAACGATGTACGTGTACTAACCCTTAAACCACTTTTTGAGTTTTTGCATATTTTGGGTATTAAAGTTAAATTCTGGCTTTATAGTAAAATTTCAAGAAAATTATTTCCGCAGAATATTTTAACTACATCCATCCTGTTTTAAAGGTTATTTTTGCTTCTTTAAAAAAAACTGCAAAAAAGACGCATATCCAGAAGAGTTAGAGAGGGTTAATGTTGGTTCTAATGTTTTGAATAAATCTTTTGGAGAAACTTTATACCAAAAACGTAAGTATCGCTCGATTTTCTAAGGGTGCAACTTTAAATTGGCCGTAAAATGGCTTTGAGATGTGAAATTGTAAAACGCCGATAGTTATTCTGGTGTAGTCCCCTCTACCAGAATTAGTTGACAGATCATTGTTTTTTTTTTTTTTTTTTTTTTTTTTTAATTTCATAATGTTGTACAGAGTAATAAACTAAATCTTATTCTAAGCCTTTAGTTTATGACATGCCAGTGCCGGATGAAAAATTTACCCCATCACGATTTCTTTTTTTCGTTTATAGACGCTTAGCGCTCTTCTGATCTGATGTGTTCTGTGATATCTCTTTTTCAGGCGGGTATAGCCGCTATCACTCTAAATTTTGCAAGCCAAAAGATTTGGATGGACTGCAGGATTTTTTAAATATATAATCTAATTTTGTCCCTCAGATTTCCATTATAAAACTTACAGCCTTCCTAAATTTTCGCCATAAAATTTATCTTTTTCTCAAATTTTCCTAAGATTTCGTTAAAAAATAAAATTCTCACCTTCTAAAGTTTTTTTTTTTAAGATTGTATTTAAATTCATTTATATATGTATACACAGAAAGAAAAACACTCGGGAAAAATCTAGTTTTTTTAGTGCTTTGAGTACGAGTCGTACTCAAAAATTCAGGTACGAAAAACACTAAAACGTACTCAAAACAATCCTAAATGGGATTACTTTCGAAAATCAATCCCGGAATTTCTTTAAATAAGTATAAAATTTTTAAATTAATTAAAAAGATTTATCTTTTCGTTGCGTTTAACCCTCCGGCTTGCGTATGTTTTGATTTTCCTTACACATTGAAAAAGGTCTGGTCAGACTCATGTGCACAACGAAGGGATAAAAAGTAAATTTGAACTCTTGCTTCTCATTTAGTTTATATTTTTACCTTAATATGTACATAAGATTTCTAAAGTAAAAACCATATTGGGCATGATGTTGGTGTTTTATCATTCTGTGAGGTGTAATACGGGTAAGTAAATCAATCATAATCATTTTTTCTTTCTAATTTATGTTTTGGTTTTTTCAAGCACGAATTCAGGATAAAATCAACTTTATAATTTTTGCATCATGCGCATTTTGAGATTGATTCAATCTAAGTTTTACTTAAATTAATCTTATTTTCGGATTATTTCAAGTACGAAATCGGGATTGAATATGGATAATTTAAGTATTTGCGAAAAAGAATACTGGGGTTTACCGAGTACTGCATGTTTTGATTTTAAATTTTTTAAGAAATATTGTATTTTTCTTAAGGTTTTTTTTTTTCTACAAAAAAATTTGATTTTTTTTTTAAAATATGAAATTTATGGTGTTTTCTTTTCTACAAAAAAATGTGTCTTTTTTTAAAAAAAATGCAATTTGGTGTCTGTTTCTTAAAAATTTTGCTCCCGAAAAGCATGAGTTTTTTAAGATAAAACAAGCCACCCTTTTCGGGAGCAAAATTTTTAAGAAAAAGAATTGATTAAATTTTTTTTAAAAAAAAAGGCACATTTTTTTGTAGAAAAGAAAACACCATAAGTGTTCATTAATTCACCCTTAATTTGTTTCGTCTCATAAACAAAAAATTTATGTGTTTAGAAAATATTTTTTCATACAATATACATATTTCCTTTTAGCAATAAATTCTTAAAATACAGTACAAAATCAGAAACTAAGGAATTCGGAAATATATTTTTTGCAGAATGTTCTGTATTGAGCTTGGCCAGGACGAGCCAAATGATGACCTAACAACAGAAGAAGCTCTCGCTAGGAACACAAACAATCTTTTAACAGAATTTTCCGAAACAATTAGAAGTGTTAACAATTAAACAAAAAACCGGACTGTAATGGCAAAATGGAAGATTTTATATGTTTAGAGAAAGCCTGGAAAGGGACTGAGAAATAAGATATTCTGTATTATGGGTTGCTTTCGATTTCTCCAACATCTTCGATAAATAAAAAAAAACTATTATTTTTGCTCGTTTTAGTCCAAGAATTGTGTCGTTGGTTTTGTTTATTTTGCTAATAAACTCTAAATAATAATAATTTTTGCATTTTTATTTGTTGAAACTACTTAATTTAAAACAAAACTTTATTAATCGGTTAACCGATTAATAACAAAATTAACCGATTAAACCAAAACCTCGGTTAACTAATCGAGCGGTTAACCGATTAAAGCAAAAGCCCGATTAAATGAATACCCTAATAAATATCTACCCCCGTATTGGTCACAAAAAATGTATTGCTGCACTTTATGACAAGTGACAGAATTTTTTTTTTTTTTAAAGTCACCTCTCTTTTGAATTTCCCATAGAAGAAAAAACAAAACGATGCCTGTCAGACATCCACCAGACATTTCATTTCAAATCCATATACATAATTAGAATTTAAAAGAATAATTATAAAATAAACGGACATCCTGTTGTTTTTATTTTGTACAAGGTCTCACATTTTTTTGTTATTGTCTTGTTAAAGACACCAAATAAGCAAATGAAAAAATATTCCCATGCCTAATTTGAAGCCAAAATGCAGGTTGCTTTAGGAGGAGTTTTATGGCCACAATTAAGGCAAAAAAAAGGTCTTTTAATTTTCCTTGAAAGATTTTTCAAAAGGTTGACGCCTACAATCACCACTACAATTTTACATAAGAATTAAAAGGAATCATATTAAAAGTAAGTTTTTTCTTTCTGTTTAGAAAAGTCAGCCATCCATTAAGTTGTTTAATGGTTATTTTCCTTAAAAGTGGAAGAGGTCTAGTTTAAATGTTCTCAAAGTATGCATTTTTTTAATTTTCTTACATTTTATTACAGTTTTTTATTTCTTAAAAATTAATCCATTCGCATATTTTAATTTTATTATGAGTTTTTGTCTTCTCTTTGTTTTATATTTAACTTTGTATTGTAAAGCACTCAGAATAAATATTGTTTCGTCTATAATTTCAAAACAATTTATTATCATCAAAAATGATAATGGGCAGGGGGTAGACATTTTAAAATGTCATATTCAATTTTATAAAAGCCATTTAGTATGATTATAAATGATTGAATTAAGAATTGAGAACTTAAATCAGAGTGTTGTATTTATTATTTAGGGCAGAGAAAACGACTAGAACAGAAAGAGCGTGAAAAACACTAAACTCAGCTGTCAAAACAAAAACTAACATAACGATTGATTGCGTTATGCCCTTATGACACTACATTTTTATTCATTGAATTGATTTTTTTTTTTTTTTTTTTTTTTTTTTATGTTTATTTAAACCAATTATTTATGCTTATAAACTATAAATAAACAAATAGTCATAATGATGCTTATTATTATACATAGTCATTGAATTGATAGAAAGAAACAGTAAATGTTGGAAAGAGCTAAATATATAAAATATGAAAACCAAAATTTTCTTTCAGTTTTTCTTTTGTTATGATTCTAATTAAATGTTGATTAAATGCTGTCTACTTTTTGTTTATGAGAAGCATAAAAACAAAACAAACAAAAAGCGGTAAATCGCTAAATTTGCCCCAAAACCGCTCATTCAGCAACACTTTTAATATTTCAAGCTTGAAATTTCAATTTTATGTTAAACAATTTAACATTTTTTTGTTGACATAACTTCATGTTTTTTGATAACTTTTTAAAAATTGTTGACAGTTTGCTATTTATCTTAACACAGCTGAACTCTATGTAATTGGTACATTTTTCTATTACATTATATTTGCACTGTTCACCAAAATTTTAACAATGCATTAAAAATGTAGTGTCATTAGGGATTTAGCAAGAAATTGGTTTATTTTGTTGTTGTTATTTCAAAAGTCTTTAAAGAAAGTTTCTACTCCAGTCGTTTCTCTATGTTTTAGAGCTGTGGGAATTTTTTCCTTATCTCGTTTTTTTCTATAATTTCTGTTTGTAAAACTATTTATTATAATTATTAGTTTGTTGTGAATTGTCAAATGTGTATTAGATCATTTTTAATCATGTAGCCGAAATAGCTCAGTTGGGAGAGCGTTAGACTGAAGATCTAAAGGTCCCCGGTTCGATCCCGGGTTTCGGCAAATTAGGTTTTTTTTTGTTTTAATATTTTTAAAATTATTTTGAGTTTAACAAGAATTAATATCAAAACTAAATATTCCTCATTTTGAATTAAAGTGTTATTAATTAATTTTAATGAAAGTTCCTTTGCTATTCCATTCCGTTTCAATTTCATTTTAAATTTAATAAAAAATGGATTATATCTTAAGAATAATTTCGATAATTAAAAGAAAAAAAAAAGTAATGTAAAAGGTGTTTTTTAAAACTAAACGACTTTAAATGGAAATTCGTTAAGTTTTTAGGAAATTTTGCATATCAATATTTACGGGTGTGTTTTTGCCCACTGTGTTTTGAAAATAATTCTTTTTACTTAAATAACACAGTGCAATATTTTTTAAGTCAATGCAAGCCAATCGTTGCTCTATAACAGTGAAGGGCAACGCTGCTAATATTATTGGACCACCTGATCCATTTAAAACTAATCCTCTTGTGTATACAATGGAGTAGTTTTAAAAAATTTGCAAAAATTTATTAAATAAGTTTTTTTTCGTATGAAAAAATTAAAAATTATCTTAAATTGGCAAAATAAGTCAAAAAAAAGCCGATATTGCAAAAATACGTAAAAAAAATAGCCAATATTGCAAAAATAAGCAAAAAAAAAAACGGCCCTGACAAATATACCCTACAAGAAATTAATGACCTAAACTAACACATAAACAAACTTTTTACTAACACATTTACAGTTATTTAACTTTGAATTTCTACCACTGGCGTTGCCATTAGTGTGGTTTTGTATACCAAATTTTGATTATTTTTAACAGCCAAAAGTTTATACGTATGTATTTACATTTTACATTCTATATCTGTTAACACGTTTTATAAGTTTAATTAATTTTCAGAATTTAACTAAATTTGTATATATTTAGTTAAAAATAGAATTGGAATTTTGGGGATTGTGGTAGTTAAAATCATGTAAGGAAAAAATGTTTGCCAGTGGTAACGCTGATTATTTTTTAATTTAATTTTATTTACTTCAGGTAATGAATGCGTATGCAAGAGTGAAACAAATAAAGTCTGTTGCGTTTTTCATGTTTGATGTGTAGTATATAAAAAAATTTAGTGAATCCCCAACAAAGAAGAATAAGTTAAAAAATTTATTTTATGTGCGCGCAGTATTGTGGCTGGGTTAAAAATATAAAAAAAGGAATAAAAAAACAAGTCATTCACAGATTATTTTTCAAACGGAGGATGTCGACTTCATTGAGCACCAATTCCAAGGGTTTCCTACAATTTAAGTAATGGGAATGACACAGTCTCTCAAACACCAAAACACAGTGGTAAGTTATTTAGATAATATTTATTTAAAACATTATTTCATATAATTTTTTCATTTTAGATTTTCTGGTGCTTCAGCAGCAGCTGATAGATGGCCAAAAAAAATTGTAGAGAATCAATCAACGCTGAGCCAAGGGCAGGCAAGCATTATACAGAATCAGGAGCAACTTGCCCAAAAATTTGAAGCGATTGAGGCGAGTGTAAGTTTCTGACAGTTTAATGGCCGTTTTCTCATTACATGATTATATTTTTTCCTAACGAAAAACTGCACAATAAAGAAGTTTAGTTTTCTCAATGTCTCATTTGCTTCTTATCTGTCGCAAAATTAACCAGCACTCATCTGCCAAATATTTATTTTCCTTCTCTTTGCCGTACAGATAAACTCAATAAGCTGACTCCCAATTTTTACATGTATTTTGAGAGGTGTTGCCAACTAAAAACAATGTTTTTGTCGGTATATTGAGAAACCCAAAATTGTTAACAGACAGTTTATCGGTCTAATAAATTTATGTTGACAATAAGTAACAGACAGTTTGTCGGTACATTGAGAAAATGTCCATAAGTCTTTTTTTCATATCTACTTATTTAATCAAAGATAAATAGGCCGCATTAAAGCCAGAGATGATGGCGCAAGCCAATATCATGATGGAATGCAAGGTGGGCTTGAAAAGAGTCCAAGAGTCCCTCTGTCTTATGATAGGGGAGACTGCTGATAAAGGTCTTGATAAGATCGCCAGCATGCTCCCCTTACGGATCATCATGGCAGTTCAAGAAATAGATGAGAAATCGGACTCCGACGATTACGATTGTTCTAATATTAATAAATTTCTTCACAGAATTGCTACATCCATAAACTAACAGGAGTTTTTTATGCTCGGAATTTGTTTTCAATTAAAAGCTTTCTATCTTGTAAACCAAAAAATAAGCATTTGCTTTTTTTTTTTTTGGTTTGCATAATAACAACTTATAAAATTGTATTAAAATTTAAGAAATAATCTTTGGATAATTTTGCTCATTTTTTACACATTACTTCCGAGAACAGTACGAGGTATTTAAGCAGAAAATATGGCATCTCGATAAACGGGTGTGGGTGTAATCGAAACTTCCCCAAGTGATAGACAGGAGTATTCATATAAAAAATTGAATTGCGCGTAAAAACGCTTAATGAATTGATCTAGAAAAACTGAGAGATATGCACGTATATTTTTTTTAAGCAATATTTACAGAATCTGGTCAGTTTATCATTGATATATCGTGTCGTACAGTGTAATATCTTTTGAGTTTGGCAAAAATATCTTAAGTTAGAAGCTGTAGTTTTTCATAATGTTAAATTGAAAATTATTTCGATGTTTTTCATAGACCGTTTTCCTAAAAATCAGCTGATAACGATTAGAAGTAGTGGGGTTAGACTTAAGTTATTGATACAAAACGAGAGAGAGAGAGATAAAAATGAATTAAAGCAAATGAAAAACTCAAAATGCGTTTTATTGACTTAAGACCTGTTTGCCTAACAGCAAAGATATATTACACTTGATTAAATTTTTTTTAACTTGCAGTAATCACAATTTAAACATGATCTCTTCGACAGTGTAAAATTAAGCCCCATAATACTGTTGCCATCTCTATCCCTCTTTGTTTAGGCGTTAAATTCAAATGAATTTTAAATTGTAATGAAAAATAGAGCAAATAAAAAACATTTAATATTTGTTTGGCTTATCTCTAGATTTTTGTTGCTTGTCAATTGTTTATGCCGCTTTTATGTTAAAGCTTCGAAAAATATTTCTTCTATGTAATTTTTTTTTTCAAATCCCCAGTAAATCGAGCATGATTATTGGAAAAAAAAACAAAAAAAAACGGTGCTGGATTGTTCATTGAATTTGTGAGTTTAATTTTATCATGAATTCCATTTGTTTATTTGGTTTATTTATTTATTTTTTGTACCTAAACTTTCTGGATTAACCTAAATAGTGTTTATTTGTTGTTGTTTTTTTTTCTTCTCAATTTTGGGTTATTGTTTTTAATGGACATTTGTTCCATTTTTTTGTGATTTGTTGTACTCTATGTACATTTATTGTTGATTTTATTTTATAAAAATTTCGGAAACTAAATAAACAATAGTATACAATAGTATATCATGAACGACATAGCTTTTTTACATATGCACAGTGGAGAATTAAAAAAAAATGGAAAAGTTATTCGCTGCTTTTAAACAAATGAGCCGAGTGAGTTGGATAAAATTTCGTGTTACCTGGGATAACGTTATAACTTTAATCTGTGTTCACACTTTGAAAGATTTCTTTTAGATTTCAAATGAGCCGAGTGAGTTGGATTAAATTTCGTGTTACCTGGGATAACGTTATAAATTTAATCTGTGTTCACACTTTGAAAGATTTCTTTTAGAGAGTCTGAGTTTATTGGTGAGAGAGGAAGATAACATGCCAATTGTTCCTTTCTTCCACCAATAATCTCAGATTTTCCGAAAAAAAAACTGTCACAGTGTAAACCCAGACGTAATGCTGTGTTCACACTTGGGTTCTTAAGTGTTTTAAAGCAACTCGAACGTGATTGAGCTCTAATCACATCAAAATTGAGATGATAACCCATTCATTGAAGTGATTTGTTAATCACTTTATATTGACATGATTACAACTAAATCACATGGAATCCTTTAAAAATACCTTAAACAGAATATTATGTAGAATCGGCCACCGTGAACGTACACCTCACACGTGTACAACCGACCACGATTCTTCTTAATGTTTTTAGTTTTTTTTCTTAAATTTTTACAATTTCATCATGAGTATGCTTAAAATACTTTAAAAACATATAAATTTTATTGTAAACTGTCCTTATATTCTACACACCTAAAGATTTTTTTTGACAAATTTGTGTTATGTACATTTTTTTTTCTTTTTTTTGGCGCGCAACAGGAATGGGAGAGCGAAACACGGATATTGCTGTTCGTGTAAACACGGTATAACAGTCTGTACTCATCCCCTTTCCTGTGCAAAAGGGTTTGCCTAGAGCCCAACAAGGCATTCAAATAATCTCAATTTAATAAAAAAAAAAGTAAAAGTGCTTTAATCGGATCCGAATTCCGAATCTTAAATACCTTAGATTGAAAAGCCTAGCTCATATGTGTATGGGCGATAGTTAAAATAATCGGCCTTATTACGAGTGTCGTTGTCGTAGTCCAAAAATCAGTCGTTTTTGCAAATGAGCATTATGATTATCGTCAACGTCACTTAACAAACGCAAAAAACTTTCTAGGTAAAACCACATTGACGATTTCTTGATTTTAAAATGATATGGACAAAAAATTTTAAACGACTCTCGTTATAAGGGTTAATAAATCGATTTCGTTAATTTCTGAATTCAAACAAATGTTAGATCGAGCCCTTACCGCAAAAAAAACTTAAACGACATAATTTTTTATCAGAAAATGAATTTATTGGCAACACGTGCATTGTCTCTAAAATGTTACTTTTTTAAAGTAAAAACTATTTTAGCTTAAACGCCAACATTGATACAAAATATTTATGAAATAAAATAAAAAAAAAAAACCTTCTCCTGTAAAATTGTGTTTTTTTTTCACTTAAGCTTTTTTGCGGTAAGGGCTCGATATATGTTTTGTGTTGATCCGATCCTACCAAACTCCTCAACTTGGGAAGCCACTTGCATTAGGGCCAGGTGAGATATTCTATGGGCCTATTATGATCCAAAACAATTATTTTGGAATAAAAATATGGGTTTACAACTCGGTCGTTTATAGACCGATTTTAGCCATCGCTTCTAAAAAGATAATTAATCTTTTCTGAATATAGGAGGTGTAGCGGCCGTCAATCCTACTCTAATTTAGTGCCAGTTAAAGAAATACAAAATACCAAAAAGAAATACCTCTTAAATATTCTCATTCACTGAGGACCTTGCATGTTAAACTCAGGACATTGTATGTTTAATTTTATGTTTCAAGGTTCAATACTAATGAGAAAAAAAATCTTCACGTTTAATTTTATTTATTTATTTATTTATTTATTTATTTCATTTATGCAATATCAAGCCTTAGAGGCCAAAATAACAATATTACATGTTCATATATCCTGGGAAATTAACAATTTAGTTAATATAAATTTTTTTATGGTTTCATAGAAATCTTGGGGGACATACATTAAATTATTTTATTGTTCTAATTCGAATGAAAAAACGAAATATACATTTGGATTATTTCGTGCCAAATATTTATCTTCTTTTAATGATTTGCTGGCCAATTCAGCACATCTTAAATTAATACATATTATGCTCTTCCGTGAGCTTTTCCTTTTCTTCTGTATTACATGATGCTTTAATTTTAATATTCAATTGAACACATTTTTGGCAATTACTAAAAGATGCCATATCTAAATTATTTATGTCAGTGGACTTAAACCGGTTTCAAAATGATTTTTTTTTTATTTCGTTAGCTAACTAATTTTCAAGTGCCTAAAATCAAAGCGATTTTAATGATAGTAGACTAAAATTGTTTATAAAAAAAGATTATATAGTATTATGATTATTGTTATCATTAACTACTTTTTTTTAAAAAAATGGACGTAAACCACTTTCAAAATAAACGACTCATATATCTCTAAAGCTACGGTCACACTTATCAAATATTTGACGAAAAAACGGGACCTATAAAAAAACTAAATAATTATTTCCTTCAGTTCCAATATTTATTTTGGCAATAATACCACATCTTACAAACAACTATTTGTTGCTATGTGTAGTAGTTTAATTAGTTTATTTTGTGATATTAACATCATGCTAAATCTCAATAACTATTAACAAAAGTAGCGGTTACGCTTATTTGGTCAAATATTTAATAAGTGTGACCGTAGCTCAAGTGTCTGAACACAATGTAACGATAATTTGTTGCGGTGCGTTTTTTCATACGATTTTGAAGCAAAAAACGCAGTGCGGAACGGCATAAAATTAAAATCTATTTTATTTTCATTGCGGACTTTCTTTCTCTCTCAATTTTTAACGTTGCCATAGTTTTTGAATAATTGGCCATGTTCACAACATAATTGCAAACAAAAAACATAATAAAAATCTATGCACAAATATATGAATAAAAATGTAAACAAACAATAACAACTATTGCCGTCGCCGTCCTCCGTTATATTATGTTTATTTTTCTCTCCCCCAACGAGAAATCGCACCGCACCGCAAACATTGTGTTAAGACTTAAAGTTAGAACTAAGATGTGGTAAGTTTCTCTTTTGATTCTTAATGGCGGACACTTGGTTTATTAAACGGCAGAGAAAATTGAAAAAAGGTTTCACTCAGTTTTTTTATTTGTTCAATAAAAATTTGTTTTACTTTTTTTTAGTTACGGCAACACTTTTGAATATGCATCCAGAGAGCACTACTAATACATACTTTCAGGGCTGCCAGATAAATTTGTAAGGAAATCGTCAGTTTCCTGAGAAAAAATAAAAAAATCGTCTTTATCGTTTCGAAAACTCGTCAAAAAAAATCGGACAACTTAAAATTTAGTTTTTTTTTTTAACAATTTTTGTTAGATTTTTATAAAAGAAAAACATTGAAACAAAAACCCAGCAACCATTTTCAATCGTGTAAAAGCGTCTTTGATCATCGGTGACCGCAGTTATTAGTCGTAGTTGATTTCTCACACAGGAAAAACTGTAACACGAGTGAGACTCTTCCATAGCACAGCGAAAGACGCTTCTCGAATCGTTGTGGGAATCGTTTAAGACGTGGGTAAATATAATCTAACGAGACTTTCATGCCAAGAATCGTATGAGACTCATGTAGATATTCTTGATATTGAAAATATGATGTATTCGGAGAGCCGTAAGTGGTTCATTCGATGATGGTTTGACGAAAGATAAACAAAGTGTTACTTTGTTGTTTTTGTACTCTGAAAATAATCCAAGATTTTCTTAAGACTTGCATATTACAGCCGTACCTAATCAAAAGCGACAAGCGTTTTCTAGTTTTTGAATAGAGCGGCCTCAACGCTTTGCAATTGTAAAAACCGGTTATGACAGCTCGTTTTATAGTGAAGTTTTCCGCTATTGTTAATTAATAATGACAATTTAGCTAATTTTTGGTCAATCAAACGTTTTTATCTCTATTTTTACTTAAAATTTGTGGGTTTTATTTAACTAGAAAGCTATTACTACTGTTCGTGACACAACGTTAACGCTCTTGCTTTGTAATGGCATATCAGCGTAAATGCTAAGCGATAGAAAACGTTTCGCCTTCCGCTATTGTTAAGGTACGGCTGTTAAACATTCCAAGATTAAAAAACGAAATTGTCAGAAAATTTAATGTTTTATTCAGTCTTTGGAGATTGAAAAAAATCGTCACTTTTTAGAAAAAAATCAGCAAATCGGCACTTTGCTAATTTCGAAACAAAAAATCGTCAAAATGACGATAAATCGTCCAATCTGGCAGCCCTGCATACTTTAAATTAAGTGTGGGCTCTTCTTTAAAAATAAATTTTAAATAATTTTCCCCCAAAACATGAATTAAGTTTAATTTTTTTTGTAAAATTTTATTGAAAATTAGGACAAGTTTAGCAACCTCTAGCAGCGGCGAAACGCATTTAACATAAAAAAGGTTCTTCCTACATGTAATTTGTTTAGATACGAATACAGTACAGTATTTTTTTTTTAACATTGGAACAACAATGTTTCACCTTATTTTTGTATATGGAACAAAGTACTGTACGGTGATTTCCTGCTTGAGGGATCTATCTACGATATAACTTAGATCGCTTCTGCTCTTCATTAGGAAGACGAATTGGCTTAACTCTGCAATGACGTCATCGTGATAACTGCTCTATGGGACGGGCATTAGCGCTGGGTATCACAAACGGAACCAAGTTAGCTGTTTTTCGATGGCTGCCCATGGAACCTAACCTATTCACTAATCAAGCATTGTGGTAGTATTGGCAAAGATGTGTTTCTTTGTGCGATACTGAAGATGCTACAAGGAAAATCCAAAAATTCTGATATGACGGCAAATAATACGTCCAGCTCACGTGCACGATGAATTCGCCTGCATGACAAGTGTATTTGGCGCTTTAAGTATAGGTTCATATCCATAGCTTCAATGATAATCAAAGGTTGGCTTAAGTAAAAAAAGTTTGTGAAATATTGATGGAATATGTATATTGCAAGAAAGCTTTATGAATTAAAATTTGATTCATTGAACACATTAAAAAAAAAATGAAAATAAAAAATAAACATTTTCATTTAATTTTCCAAGTTGTTTTTTTTTATTAAATTCACCACTGTGCGGACACATGTAAGTAAGTTTGTTTAACTTTATTTGGTTTCATGCGGTACTTGAGTTTCTTAATATTTTTTATTTTTTTTTTATCTCCTGATACCAACTGTTTTAGGAAACTTTTGCTGCTTTCGGTTTTTTGACAGGTTAAATGTGGGACTAGATAAATAAAATAAAAACACAGCCAGCCAACCCCACTGCTACATCAACCAACAACCAACCAAACATTTCCATAATTGTAAAAATGGGCTTTATATTTTATTCTGTTTATCTCTAATGACTCTTGCATTTGTGAACTAGATTTTTTTTCGAGCCAAAAAGGGTATCACAAAGAGAAAAGTAGTCAAGTTTTCTATACCTTGTTTGGGTAACACTAAAAGTGGGTTAATTGTAAAGGGGGAGGAGGGATAAATAAAAGAGTGCAATACTTAATTCTACTGCCAAATATGCGATAAAATTATAAAAAGTCTGGATGTGTTGATTTTTTACCTTTGAATATCCTTTTTCTTTGTTGAAATATTGAAAATGTTTTCTTATAGTAAATAAACTTACTTTTGCTTTCCAAATAAAGTACAAGTAGAGACATTGGGTTTTTCTGCCTCTCTTGTTTAAATAGTGGCAAGAAAAACGTGCCTAATGTAAGCCAGTGTTGATAGAAACATTTAAAAAATCCCATTTTTGCAACACGCCAGGAAAGATTTTTTTTTTCATTAATCCCTACATGTTTTATGCGAACATTTTAATAAAAAACAAGTAAGAGTGCTAGATTCGGCAATGCCGAATCTTATATACCCTTCACCATGGTGAGATAAGAACAAAAACTTATATAAATAATGTTCTTGCCAAAAAAAAATGAAAATATCGAAAAGCTTCATATGTAGGTAATTTTAAAATCTTTTTTAGGATAAAACAAAATAAATAAAAATCACCTGTGGTGAATCGTACAATAAAATAATTTTTTTTTTAAATCTGGGGCAACCAGGACTCGAACTTGAAACCTCACGAGTCTTAGGCTGCAATTTACACAACTCGCCTACGAACACTTTTACTGAGGGATGCTTAGATTAAAATATATTGAGTCTACGAGTTTGTTTCTTTATTTGAGCGGCATATCAGGAACATAAATAAATGTTTATGGGTTTGTATAAATGTTTGTTTAAAATAAAGCAACAACCACAAGGGATTTTTTGGAAGAATTAGAGGCAGTCGTGGTTTTTTGGTCATATCTCAGCCATTTGTGGACCGATTTTGCTGAATTGCAATAGCAAGCGTTGGTAGACTGCATGTGACATAAATGTAAAACAACCTAGCCGCTATCATGTCTGGAGTCTCCGGAAAACACATTTCAAACGTAAGACGGTCAGACGGACAGTAGGACATCGTTAAATCAACTTCTATCCTCATAAGGACGCAAATTATATATATACTTTATAGGGTCTAAGATAGATATTGTAGAAATTACAAACGGTGAAGGTGGTGAAGGGTTTAAAAAATACAAATTGCAGCCAACCAAATTTATAACTTTCATAATATTTTTTGAACAATTTTTTACCCACACCACAATGGTGGTCTTATTGGTCCTAGACCTATGTACCTTTTGGTATAATGACTGACCTAGAAGCAGCATTTTAATCGATCCGCCTGTTCGCCCTGCTGATTCTCCATGTTAACCTTGTGCGCAAAGTACAGGTCGCAATTTTGTAGATAAGTTTTTGGTCCAAAGGTTTTAATTGTCACAAGGTCTTTTGAAAATGATGGGAATCGATAAATTACTGGACATAACATTCATAGAAGCTGCTTTCCAGAATAGTGCCTTTGTGCCCATAAACCATCTACCTATGTTGGTATTAAGGTTAAATTCGGTCCAAAATAATCTTATTGCAACATCAATCGTCTTCCAATTTTTTTTTTTTCAAGGAACTAGAGTTACCATCTAAATACTACTCCCAAACAAAAAAGCTTTAAGTGCCACAACTTCCTTACAAATGTTGGTATTAATGTACATTTTGGCAACGTTTGCTATCGGCCATGTTCTGACAATCGCACGATTTGTTTGCGTTTTTCTTGGGATCTGCCATTGTTTGTTAAAATAGTCAAGTTCCCTTGAGCGTACTTTTGCGATTTTAAGTCGTCAAACTTCTTGCGATCGCGATCTACAGAACAGCTTTTGTTGCAATTTTAAGTCAGAATCGTAAATGTTAAGCTTTTTGCGATTGTCAGAACATGCCTGTAGGCAAATTTGTTTGCTGATCAGTGTTGCCACTTTGTGGGTAACTACCCGAATTTGGTATAATTTTTACTGTCGTGGGTAGAGCGCGGGTAGTTTCTCTTAGGTGTAATTCAGGGGTTATTTGAAATTTTTACTTCAGATACCCAAATAAAATCAAGATTCGATTTCAGTGATGACATTTATTTTTTTTTAAATATTGTTGATAAAAAAAAATGCACAGTCTTCTGAACCAAAGTCTCGGTTTTTTTTTTTGTAAGAAAAGACTTCAGTCATTAAAAATATATTTTCAAAAGTTTGGTAATGAACGTCGTAAGATCGACTCTTAGATTTGGGTAAAGATGCTTATCATAGTGATTTAGAACCTGAAGTTTATTGAAAAAACTTATTCAAACTAAAAACTAGCCTGGGGGGGGAGGATATGTTACCAACTTTTAAATGTTTTTGTTTGAAGATTATTTAAAGCCCTTAACAGCTTAATTATGAAAGGTCCAATTATATAAAACCCTGCAGGCATTTTGTTTACTAAATACGGTACAAAGGTATTTTCTTAGATCATGAAACTTCAAATGGTAGACAACACTAAAATAATTAATTTTAATCGCATGTTGATACAAGGCATTCCCATTTAAAACTGATTTCAAACTAATAGGTACCGCGCCTGCCCTTGATGAAACGCATTGCAGACGTCCAATATCGTTTTCGTGCATTGCTGGCTACTTGTCACGAATAAAATGAACAATGTTGATCTCCAAGCCGTCAATTGTTGTTGGTTTATAAGCATAAGCCAGTGGCTTCACAGCCCTACGGAAAACAATCAAGAGGTGTCAAATCGCACGGCCTTGAAGTCTAATTGACAGTTTTTTTCATTTAATCAACACACACAGTGTTGCCAATTAAGCCATTTAGTGGCTAGATTTAGCCAGTTTTCACCCTGTTTAGCCATAAAATTTGTTTGCCGTTTTTCTTTTTAAAGAATAATTTTTATTTTATTATAAAAATTTATAAAAGTAAACTTAACCAACTTAACTTTAACAATTGAAACGCCTTTAATTTAATACACAACTTTTATAAATGTTGAAAATCGCTACATATAAACGATGTTGATGAAACATCTTTCAAAATAAAGGAACAGTATTCCAATATTAAATTTATAAAATGGATCAACACAAACATTGGTGTTTCTTTTTTTAAGAAATTTCAGAATTTACTATAAAGTTGATCTCACTTCCATGTTCTAATGCCGAAGTAGGTAGAGAGTGTATTTAGCTAAGAAAACATCGTTTAAAGTAATTTGAGAAATAGGTGACGTACGTATATCAACCCTGAATTCGATTTTATCAATTAGGTAAATATTTTTACCATAACAATAAAATATTTATACCCCCCTCACAATAGTGGAGGGGGTACTGTTTGTAACACCATAAAATATTGGTTTTAAACCCACCTTAAAGTATACCGATTGACTAAGAATCACTTTCTGAGTCGAATTAACGATGTTTGTCCGGCTGTCTGACTGGATGTCGATCTAAACCTTGTGAGCAAAGTCGCAATTTTGGATATTATTTGATAAAATTTGGTACGTAGGTTCTAATGTGGTCAGGGTTGACCGACTGTACTTTCTAACTTGTTTTTTATTGTATATCTGGACTCAAAAAGTGGGGTAAATGTCGTCGTGATTATGATTTACCTCAAACTATTTAAAACTAATAGCCACGAGTGATTCCTATGAGATGAACAATAACGACATCGAATTTATAGATGATTTCATTTTTTTTATCAAAATATTAATTTACATTTATTCTTATTCAACAAACTTAACTTACAATTTCATCGCAAACAACTTTAAATGAAGAATTTCTCTTTTGTTATTTAATTTTATTGTGTTTTTATGTAAAAAAGCTTTTCGCCATTTTTAAGCCCATTTTTAGCCATTTTTTTGCGTAAATTTAGCCATTTTGGTCACCAAGTTTTGGCAACACTGGTTTAGGATATCAAAGGGTCCGGTTTGACCGACTATACCTTCTTAATTGCTTATTTTCCAAATTTTATTTTATAAAATTGTCTCGTAAAAAATAGACATTTTAAAAATTTCCTGCAATTTTAAGAATTTTAAAAATCTGTCGGACATTCCCAATTCTACGTTTTAAGAACATGTCAGGATTCTTCCCTTATTCTGGCCACAGTAATGTAAAGACAAACAAACACTCTAAAATGCCGCAAACACAAATCATAAATGCCGCATAATATGCGGTGGCATAACTAAGCGTTTCTTTTATCTTAAAAAAAATAAAAAAATAAAAAACATCTTGTCGAGTGTAGTAATTTTAATTTAACGAACAATTATGGTTAATTTAACAAACAAACCAAAACACACACCCTTAAAAACACATACACCACAACACTACGTTACACACAATTTACAATGATTTCAATAAAAAAAAATCGTCTAATTTGATGTATTAATCTGATAAAATCGTTTTCCGTTGTTGCGTTTATTCCATTAAAAAAACGCGTTAATGTTTATTGTAGGAAATTAAAAAAATATAAAAAGAGACTGTTTAACTCTCTCAAGTGTTGAAAAGATTTTGAAGTGGACACTTGAGAAGCGTGTGAGTCAGTTGAAAAAGTGTTCAAATCGGTTAAACGATTGAGTGAGTAAAATTTATTTAGTTTATTAAGAAAGACAGCTTCAATTTGACAGCATTATTATTGGATTTTTTTTTCGTCCTCTCGCTCTCTCTCTCCCTTTTTTTCTTCTTTTCTATTTGTTGATTTTGTGTCGTTAGTTTGACGTAAGAACAGTAAATGGGAAAGAGGGAGGTTGTTAAAGTTGTTTTTAATGTTCGTTATTAGATGTTTCAATTAATTTATTTTCATTAAGGAAATTGGAAGTACTTACATACTTTTTCCAGGAAAAGTAAATAAACATTATTTTGTTGTTAAATTAGAAGTTTTGCAAACAAAAGAAAAGTGGTAAAAAGTTAAATTGATTTTATGAAATTTTAACGAACAGTTCAACAAAATTCGGGTCATCGCCGCCAGCCTCAATACTTGCAACGCGAAATAGAAATGCGCATAGGAATAGCTTATCCCTTCAACAATAAATTTCAGTGTTGTAAATTTTTCAACAATAAATTTCAAGTGTTTTTATCAATAATAAAAACTGGGAATTAAGCACGAATAACAAAATCTTTTGAAA
Source organism: Pollenia labialis (assembly GCA_949318255.1). NCBI lineage: Eukaryota > Metazoa > Arthropoda > Insecta > Diptera > Polleniidae > Pollenia > Pollenia labialis. Next base: position 129,275,265 of record OX439141.1, read on the forward strand.
ATTTAAATTTTGTATTCCCAAAAATTTAAATTACTTTTTGATAATAAACAGGCAGGTGCACGGCCTAAAAAAAACTTAATTGACAACATCTTTTGTAAGTTGTTGTTGTTTTTATTTTGTTTTTCTTAACCTACTTACAACTACAATTAATGTTGAGAGAATTTCAACTAATTGTAGCGGGGAATGTAAGATGAGATGAACGCACTGTTTATTGTTGATGTTGTTTTGTTTAAACTTTGATATTTTTACAAGTAGAACTGTTGCTATAAGTCTTATACGTTTAATATTTTTATTTGGTTTAATATCTTTAGTTTTTCTAAAATCTTTATGGATGAAGTTTCCTGATGATCTGGCCTAAGCAACCAGTGAAATGCCCATCAACAATAAATTTCAAGTGTTTTTATCAATAATAAAAACTGGGAATTAAGCACGAATAACAAAATCTTTTGAAAATTTAAATTTTGTATTCCCAAAAATTTATATTACTTTTTGATAAAAATTTTTTATTTTATATAAAAATGCAACACAGACTTTCTATGGCAAAAGTCTGTACCGACCTTTATGGGGTATATCATAAAAAAACTAAGTGGCAATGTCAAAGTTATTGTTTTTTTTTTTAACAAAAAGTTCCATTTCAAAATTTAAATTGTTCAACACTGTTACCTATTTATAAGCAAAACAACATTGTAACAATGCTGCAAATACTTTTTTTTTATTTTTTGTTTTAATTAAAAAGTCATAATATAAGGTTTGCGACTTTTAGTTTCTTAACCTTTATGTGCTCGGGATTGTAAACTAACTTTGGCGGTCGTAAGTCTACATTTGTAGCAAATATGTATTTGTATGAACAACTATGTCCACATATCAAAAAAACATTGGTAGGAGAGTGTTGTACTTCAAAGCATATTTGTAAAATATAATAAGGTCAAATATGCAAGCACACTAGTCTTGCCAGATCGAAATCGGCAAAAAGCTTGGCATTGAAAAGAAAACTTGATTTTTCTGTACAATTAATATTTCTGTTAAGGACTTAATTTTACTCCGATACTTCGTATAATATCTGTAATGCTTCACATGAATGGAATATGGTATAAATGAAAAACTGTATAAAGTCTGATAGTCCTGCTATACATTATTCTTCAAAAAATTAAAAATTCCTTGGGATACAAATTCCCACAACTCTTTCCGAAAAAATGCATTATAACTGCAGCCCAAAAATACCAAATAGGTCAATAATTGTTATTGTTTCTTGATTTTCTTAACAATTTAATGTAAAAATTTTTAAAGTTCCGTTTTAGCTTGGCAAATGCTATTTTTTCTTGATTCCTGACACTCATTGAAAAAGCTTAACAATCAAGCCAAATCAAGTCCGTCTGGCAATACTAAAGCACACGCAAAAACCTGCACAAGTACATTTTCGACATGCCCCATTAAAAAAAAATCGAGTTGAGTAAAAGAACGATGTGAATTTCCATACATTTTATATGGTGTCTACTTTTGTAGACTACCGGTCAGGAGATGGTCATTTTGAAAAGTAGGGTCTGCGGGGTGCTGTAAATTATTTGTTTAACGTGTCAGTAGCCAAAACTGCTTAGAATTGATTTTTAGCTACTGAAAATTTCGGACCCTGTTGTTGTGGAAATTTATTTGTATGCCACCTTTTCTGCTAAAATGCTACAAATGTAGACTACCGAGCACTTAAAGGTTAAACGAATTTTTGTGCGTCTTTATTTTTATAAAACGACCTTTGGTTCCACTTTTTTAAAATTTCCTGGATCTTTATCTATTTCATATGCCAATTGTGACAGTATAAATTGAATTTTTGAAAACAAAATAAAAATAGAAAATACAAACTACAATTTCAAATATTTTGAAATTTTCTCATACTATTTTCAACAAGAAAGAAAATACATTTACGACGAAGCGTGTTTATAGAAATTAACTGCGCTTCTAGGATAAGCTTGTCTTGAAAAATTCTATTGTGATTAAATTTTAAACAAGTTATTTCAATTTTCATGAGAGAGACTTTTCGAAAAAATTAGTGCTTTTCATATAAATTTTACTTCACGTTTAATGGCTTGTGTTGTGAAAGCAGCACATGAATTTTTTTATAAATTTGTTTTAAGAAAAATTAAAAAACGATTATAGCATATTTTGGATTTTATAGTGCATATTTTAAGCCCATTTTTACCGAATCCATATGAAGTCCACTCCCTAAAAAATTTTAATACTTGGTGAAGAGTATAAAAGATTCGGTTCAACCGAATACAGCATTCTTACTTGTTGGTATTTTTATCTTCTTCAAATTTGACCCCATCCTATAACTTATCATCCAGTTCCATTTAATGGTTTTCTATAAATAATCTAGTTTCCTATTTCATTTCGTCTTTTTATGTAAACAAAAATAAATTTAAAGGAAAACGAATACATTTATTTATAGCTGTAGCACATAAACACTTTCTGAACGTGTTTAAAATATTAACCCTTAAACGACCCGTATAAATAGTTGAGGAAAACAGACGAATCTGAGAAAATAATAAAGGTCCTGGACATTGTATCCATAATTGTTGTAATGCATATTTATATTTCAGTCTCTGTGTCAACTAAATATTACGGATCAAAATTTTAACATTTTTATAACTGGGCCTACTCGCCCCTCCAAAACTTGGAGGATTGTCAATTACATGCAACATTATTGGCAATTGAAAAGTAAGTGGCAACGCTCAAATCAAACAGAATGAAAAACTTAAGTATTTTTAGGAGGTTTGAACACATTTGGATCTACATATAACTATTTTCCTGAACCGAACCAATTATCCTGAATTTCAATCGCAAACTGCTTGTCAGACATCAAATGTCTTAAGTGAGCATGTTTTCAGAAGACGGACGTGGCCAAGTACAATTTAAATTTCACTTTAAAGACAAAGAATGTACATATATAATCATATTCATTTGTATATACATACATACATACTTTATGTGGTCTAAAGCTACGTCACACTTATTAAATATTTCACCAAATAAGCGTAACTATTACTGTTGTTGATATTTAGTGAGATTTAACATGGTCTTAATATCACAAAATACATTAATTATATTATTCGACATAGTAAAACAGTTTCCTGTAAGATGTGTTATAATAGTCAAAACAAATATTGGAATTAAGGGAAATGATTATTTAGTTTGCTTGATGGTTCCGTTTTTCCGTATCTGACAAGTATTACCGTAGCTTAAGATGAAGATCTCTTATGCCCAATTTTCAGGTAGTATTTAAATCTATATTAAGTTAATTTTCATAACAAACTTAAATCGTATTTAAAACAGATTGGTTTTTTGAGTTTTATTTGAAAAGTCTTATTTAATTAAGATAAAAGTATGGTAGCACTACTAAATACAAAAAAAAAAATATAAACAAGTGCATTTATTTACAAGGTGGTCTGAAAAAACAGCTGACTGTTAATGCTTTGCCTGTTGTTGTTGTATTGTTGTAATATTGAGGCCACCTTGCTAAAATATTACAATGGAAACTTAAGTTGAAATTAAGTGTACCACATCGGCGACTTAAGTTTTACTTAAGTTTTTAGTGAAGAAGAGAATTTTGCATTTAAAACGATTTTAAAAATAAATGTGTTTTAATATCAATCCTGAAAATTGGCCATTAGTGTTACACACGGAATGACAAAGTTAACGTACAGTTATTGTTTACTATTGCAGGGTGAGGGTTAAAAAAAAACATAATTTCAAACACAGGCAAAACTGCAAAATATTACAGTGTAAATAAAAAGTTTTAAGACAAAACAACTAAATAAAATAGATCTTAATATTAGGATATTTTTTTCTGATGCATATCGTATTCAGGGATATTGCTTATTTTACAAAACATGATGTGAAAACTTTGCTACTGGCTAAACAGAACCTCAAATGTATCCGTTAAATAAAATTACTTTCACCACTGTGCACCTTCCTAAAGAAATATATAAAAAAAAAATCGAAAATAACTTCGTAAATGTTTGATAAAAAACTTTGGTATCAAAGCACTTTATTCTACATTAAATCATATTTTTTTTTTTTGCAAACTGACATATTGACACGTTTTTATTTTCTTTAAATTGTAAAGAAACATTTATAACGAGTCCAACAGAAATAAAAAATTAAAATTAAAACCTAAAAAAAATATGCTACAAATGAAGCACAAAACATGATGGATGGTCATTAGTGTTTTTCATGTAGGATTTCCCTTGACAAAAATCCCGGGATCCCGCTCAATTTTCGGGAAAAAAAATCCCGAGAAATTTATGCGGGAATTCCCGGGAATTTTTGATATGTATAATTGTAAATAAGTTGTGTCATGAAACAGATCTTAGCCGTTAGGCAAAAAGGTCAAAAATAAGTCAAAAAATCACATTATGAGTTTTTGATTGGCTGTAATTCAATTATTTTCTTTTTTGTTTGTCTAGCACAACTGCTTCTAATCTCTAGGAAATACACTAAAAAAATATTTTTCAATTTGACATAACGAAAAACTACAGTTTCTGACACAAGACATTTTTGCCAAACGTCAAAGTAATATCAATTCATATCCGATAATGTTTAATGCACTAAAATTTTGAAAAGAAACGTGTTTAAACATTGAAATCTTCTTGATAAAAATTAGAAATAGGCTTTCAAACGATTCTGTAAATGCTTATTATGAACTATTTTAACAGAAATATTTTGTAATAATTTGTTTGAACAATTTAACTTGTTTGGTTTTATATTCATAAATGCTGTTGGCTTTGAATCTATTCTGTGGCAAAAAGTGATCAAGTCCATTTTTTAGTTTATAGGAGAACAATTCAAAACTTTAATGGGGTCAGTTCTCTGCGATTTTAGTTTTTTTGATCTCAGGAAATGTTATTTGTGCAAATAAATTAAATTAAATAATATTTTGCATCAATTTGTATTGAGCGGGAATTCCCGGGATCCCGGAAAATTGAAAAATAAATCCCGCTTTTCCTGGAAATGAAAAAGTCCGGGAAAAGAAAAACTCTAATAGTCATGCATGTCAAAATAAAATGAAAAGCAAATAAATAGTACGAGGACCGGAAAAGGATTTGAATAATAAAAAGAAGACATTAAACGAAATAAAAAAACTGGAATTAAGGATAACAGAGATAGAAAGTGGACACTTAGTTATTAATATATTAACCATCTAATGCCAGTTTCTAAAATAATGGCCAAAATCGTTGGTAATATTTTTTTTATTGGTAATTCAGGGTATCTGATTTCAAAAAAAACATTTAGAAGTTTTTACGATCAATCGTTTACCTGATAGGTGAGAAAAAAATAAATGCATGCCTTCAGGTATTCTTGGACATTTCGTTAATAAAACATTGTCGGCTATAAGAGAGAATATTTTAAAGAATTTTATTTATACATTAATGAAAAGATACTTGAAAAGATATATTAATTATGATTATGATATTCAAAAAAGCAATTTTTGTTATTCGAGCAGCATAAATGAGTTTTGCATTAAGAACAAAAACATTGCGTCTGCGATTTTTTGCAATGCTTGCAGCATTTTTTGTCACCTTCCCTATTTAGCCACATAGGGTAATGACTTACGTTATCGAAGCGTATTTCTGCAACTGGATGACTTGTTTTGCCTCCAACTTTTATTGCATTTGGTTGAGGACTAGTGACTTAAGGATCATAGATAGCTTGATCTTACACTTGGACGACCAACTGAATTTTTTTTCTTGATATGCAACTAGTCCAGCCGCGATGGCTTCACGAAACTCTGGTAACTCAAACGTTTTTGGATTATTGATTTCTGAAGTGTCTGGAAATGAAGCTTTCTGAATGCGTCTGTGTTAAAGATACACCTTTGTTGCTGCCATATCAACTAAATGATAAAATAATCGTGTCGCTGCATCCCTTGTTTTAACTCGAATATGGTAGCGACCCATGAGACGATCCATTAAATCGACACCACTCATATGGCAGTTGTACTCACGAATTATTTGCGGACAATCGATTTCAATACATTGTTTCAGTTTTCTATCGTATTGTGGAATATTTAAAATATTCACCGTTATTCCATTTAGCGTCATCAATACGAAACGAAAACGTTTTGTTTCGATTCTTGCAAATCGGTATGCGCATTGTCAATATCTTATCATTTATCGATAAGCGTCGATGTATTTTTGGTATGCCGTTCGCAACGTTAACGATGGCATCGATATAAATTGACTCTGATGTTGTAGTCAGTCTTATTGGTATCGAAACAGTTTTATTCCTTTTTAACTTTTTAAAAATAAAAATGTTGAATTAAAAAAATGGAAAAAGAGCAACAAAGCTACGCGAAAATTGCAAAAATTTGCAAAAATAGCGAAAATTCGCGAAAATTTTTAATATTTCAAACAAGCCATAAAATTTAAAAAAAAAAAAGTCCCTTAAACTATAAGGAAAAGAGGTAGATTCGTTGACCCGTCCGAAATAAAGCTAACGGCACAGGATTGATTCGGATGGAAGAATTTCATTAAGGCCTTTTGTTTCAACTTGGAACCACAGACACATCTGGTGTGGATTTTCGAGTATGGGAATTTGTTTTAAGCATTCGTCGACGGCCAATCCGAAATTTCTTACCACCAGCAGTGAACTGTTTTTAGGGCTTATTACGCTAATACTTAACCTCTCAGGAGAATTTCTAAAATCTAACCATCTTTATGTATTCAATTATTATTTAAATTATCTGCAAGGATTAGAATTCCATAGACAAATAATAATAAAATAAAATTAAGATTATCATTCAAGATCTTTAGCTGTCTATAGGTAATTATTTGTTAGTTTTTAAAAATATTCAACTGGAAAAATAATTCTAAAGAAAATAATAAGGAAATCAACTGTTTTCAAAGGGTATTCCAAAACTTGTAACTTTTATTTTTTTTATTTTTTTTTTATATTTTTTTTAACATGCACTCAAGTAAGTGATAAATCAATTTATGTTTCAGTACATAAAAAAGTTTATTTACTAAGCATACCAAATGTGTTCATCATAGTCAAAATTCAAAGTGACCCATCATCATTTTCCGATGATAAAATAAACAATCGCTTAAACATGAAATATAAAATACGAGCTGCAAACAAAAAATTCTAATCCATCAAAACTCGAAAAAAGACTCACAGAAAAACAAAAACATTTAGACATTTTTTTTTTTTTTTTTTGGAGACCTAAAACAACAAGATTTTTTTGTTAAACAAAAACTAAAAAAAAAAAAAATTATTAAAGGTTTAAAAAAAAACATTAGTAATGTTGATAAGACTCTAAATACTGATATTTGAGTCTGTCTGGCTGTCATTCACTCTCAAAAGACAAACAAAACCCAAATCGTAAAACAGCTGTATTTGTGGTAATTAATAATGAAACACAAAAAAAAAAGATCCATAACAAGAACTGCAAAAGGTTTCTAACTCTTTGTTTTTAAGTTTTATGCGTATAGGTTTTTGTTTCCCCTCGACTTCTTCACAACGATCGTAATACTCTTATCTCTTCACAATTATAAAAAAAGCCATAAAAAAAAGAAGTCACAATAAAAACTATTGATCATGCATTCGTTTACCATTTCAAACATTATCAGCCACTAAAGAAGAAGCTGAAATTTTTCAACGCCAGAAAAGGACAGAATAAGTTTTAAATATCAGCATTTTTTTTCTTTGCTTTGTATGTACATTTGCCAGCTGATCGTGAATGGCCTAAATTGCTGATGACCTTTTCTATACTTACTCGTAATTTATTTGGTTTGAGACGACCTCATTTCCTGTAGGCATACAATTCAATTGATTGCTTTAAGTTTTTAATGATTCATTTGAAGTATTTTATGAGTTTATTCTTTTATAAAACACATTATTCTGACAATGTTTAATATCATTTAATAGCATATAACGAGCAAACTGAATGTGCTTTTTGTTAGAAAATGACATTATTTTTTGGTAGTAGCCCTTAAGGAAATTATGATTTTTATAGTGCACTATAATAATCTTCAAATAAAGTTCTTCTATGTAGCCAGCTTAAAATTAAAAATAGCAAACCATAGCAACATTTATATGCTATAGGCTAACTATTGCCAGCTAAGAAATGCTAATAGCAAACTTTGCCCATTTAACAAGCTACAGTCAGCTAAAGATTTTTTATGACAAACTTAACTCAGCAGAAGATTTCCTTTAACAATATACAGTCTGCTAAAATTTAGCTATAGAAAATTATATAACCAACTGCCTTATAAACACAACAAAATATAGTCACTTTAAGACTTTAGTTTGGATATGATTTCCCATAGCAAAATATGTAGATCTGTGGCATTTTGACAATACATCTTAATTGCGATTTAAAAAGTTGAAAAAAAAAATGTTACAAATTATGCGAATTTGCATTCAAAATGCCGAAGGCCAGCTATGCAGAGAATCTTTAGTTAGCGAAGCCGGTACTTGTTTTATCATAGAGGCGAAAATCGTAGCGCCCGGCCAAAGGCCGGCTATGCCGAGACGCTTTAGTAAGCGCAGCCGGTATTTGTTACACCAAAAGTGTTTTCGTTATACATATATATTTAATATATACACCCAGAGAAAAAACCAGAAAATAATTTAAAAAAAATGTTAACCATATTATGTTTAATTTAACCTAATCATTGTCACCGACAACCATATTATGGTTAAATAATTTTCTTTAAAAATAGTTTTGTTGGTTGTGTCCATAATAAAACATGTTTTTCTCTGCGTGTATGTAGATCTATTTTTGTATTTAACTTCTTTAGTAATTAGGACATTTTTAGAAATGACATAATGTCCATTTGCAAAGTGTCTTAATGCCCACATACATTATAACATTTGCAAAAAATGTCACAGTGTCCATGGACCTCAAAGAAGACACGATAATCATCGAAAAAAGTCTATGGCTCCAGAAATTAATGGCAGTTCACTTACTCAAACTTAAATTTCATTTTTGACTTGGTTCTATTCAGCTCTGAGCCCTATCACACCCACTGGAGCATAGAGCGCCAAAATTCATTAAACATATTATGGTTAAAGTAACCATATAATTTCTAATGGAACCCATATTATAGTTAAATTAGTCATCCATCAAGAAGCCACAAACATTTTATATTAAATATATTTTTAATCCAAATTTTTAATATTTTAATCATGCTTAAGTTCATTAAATTTAATTTTCATTAAATTATTTTTATGAAGAAAGGAATTTTACAACAAGAAAATTAATTAAAATTGTTATTGATAATCATTCATTCTTAACTGACCTGAGATTCGAACCCAGGCGGCTGGTTACCATGACATGTTTCGATCGCAACCACTCGATCTCCTCAGATGGATTTGCCGTCTTACACTCGCAGCCATCGACGATCGAAATTAGCTTTTTTGAATGATTATCCACTTTAATTGATTTTACATGTTTTTCCTAACTTCTGTTTTTTTATGGTAACCTGGGTTCGAATCTCAGGTCAGTCAAGAATGAATGATTATCAATAACAATTTTAATTAATTTTCATGTTGTAAAATTCCTTTCTTCATAAAAATAATTTAATGAAAATTAAATTTAATGAACTTAAGCCTGATTAAAATATTAAAAACTTGGATTAAAAACCATAAATAGTTTAACAAAATAACCACAATTATAATTATTAAATATATTGTTAATTTAAAACCAAACAATTATAAGTGCTAAACAAATTATTGTCAAGTTTTACCATAACATGTTTGAGGAAACCATAATATTGTGTGACTTCTTGTTGGAGGACTAATTTAAACATAATTTGTAACCATTGGCAATAATATGGTTTAAATAATCAACCTTACCTTTTTTCGATTGATACGTCGTAACTGAATGCGTGAACGTAATCGAAATGCAGAATAAGCATTTACTAGTCGCTTATAGATGGAATATGTATGTATATGGCATACGTCCCGTGTAAATCGAGAGTGTTGATAATGCCCTGTAAGAAGATGGCTTCTGTTTATATATAGGGTTACCAGACGAAGTTGGGAAAAATCGCCTCTTATCAGGACAGTAAAAATTTTAAGTTTTGATAGTTATTTTTTCTATTATTTTATAGTAAAAACAAAAGAAAGCATTACATTGTTATCGGTGTTATCGGTGTTATAAACCTTTAAAAAAAAAAACGTCAAATCAAGAAATCGTAAAAACTTGGTGTTAATAAATCGGCAATCTGGCAAAGGTATTTTGTTGTTTACATATTTTGTGAGAAACAAACTAAAGAAATGGGAATTTCGCCATTCATTTTGTTCATTTATTTATTTATTTAATATTAATCTATTAACGAATTATGGTTTATATATATTTTTTTTTATATTTTGAAGAACACACTTTTTGATGTATGTTCATATTTTTTTTATATATTGAAGAACAAACTTTATGTCAGCTGTTAAAAACCGGGCGATCCAATTTTGTGTTTTGTCCGGGAGAAGGGTTAATATGGGGCATAGGGTAAATTATCGACGGATCTTCAAGAAACCGAATTTTCAGTCGAATAAAACGAATTGTTGCAAAATCTTACATCATTCCGTGCATTGTTCCACCATTTACATATGTTGGTTTTGTAACAAAATTTTTTAAGGTGAAGGTTCCACATTTTGATTCATAGCTGATCGTATTGAACCGATTTTGCAGTATTTCAATCCCAAACTGCTTAGGGTAACTACAAGCAATTTGACAACCAGTTTGTTTATTTATTTTGAGTTTTTCGAAAGTGCGCGTATTTTCAACAGACGGGCATTGCTAAATCGACTTAGAATTACTCAAGGAGCAAAAATATATATATATATTTTATGGGGTCTGAGATGAATAATAAAAAAGTTGCACACGGAATGACAAACTTAGTAAAATCTCTTCACAACTAATTGTGGTGAAGGGTACAAAATTAAAAGTACTTTTACGAAATAAGGATACATATTGTGTTTTTTTTTGGAGTGACACAACTTAGAGTTGGCATCACTGCTTTATTTGACCACCCATTTAACAGCTGATAGTTGCTTTGACATTTCATTATGGATCTACTTTCACCAGAGCAACGCGTGCAAATTGTTGAAATGTTTAATCAAAATAATTCGGCGAATGGGCTGCAGCACAAATTGATATTGATTTTGAATTTCCATTCAAAATTTTATTTTTCGATAAAGCCCATTTCTGGTTGAATGGGTACGTAAATAAGCAGAATTGTCGCATTTGGAGTAAGAAGAATCCACAAGCTTTTGTCGAAACACCATTACATCCACTGTTTGGTGAGCTTTATGTGCTGGCGGAGACTTTGGCCCATATGTCTTCAAAAACGATGATGGTCCGAATGCGAAAAGTTGTTTAAAATTGGTGTTCCAGATTGCGCTTTCTACGAGCCAGCCGACATGAAAAATTCGGAAAAAAAATAAGCTAATTGCCCGTCCAAGAGAATTTTTTTTATCTAGCAGATGTCCGCGTCCGCTCATGAGAAGCGTCCGTTCAAGGGAAAGCGACTGCAATGCTTTTCTTATGGAGCGCTGCCGGGACCTAGCAACAATGTCCGTTTAATGGGGGTGTCCGCTTATGGGAAGTGTCCGTTAAGGGAGATTGCACTGTATTACTATGTTTTATCATGATTTAAACGTGTATCACTCGATAAAAAAACACCTTTTATTTAAAGAAAGTGTCTTCCCTGAAATAATTTTTTTTTATTTTTTAAAAAATTTTATAGTCCCAATTTCCACAATGCAAGTCTTATTGATCAGCTTGCTACTTTGTAGGCGAGAGGGACGAGGGGAAAAGAAACAAGTACTCAGCTTGCTGTACTCGTCATATGCGTTTTGTTTTCTCATTCGTAATTTTTAGCAGGTCTATTTTGACAATTATCTTTCATATTTAATTTCGTTGTACAAAGTTAACTTCGTAGCGTGTGTGATTTTTTATGTGTGAATTTTTTTAAATATTTGTTATTTAACAAAACAAAAGAAATTTATAATTAAAAGTACATTTTACACAACTTTAATTTTAAATTAAACAATTGTTTAATTATTCAACACGAATTTGAATTTAAATACATTTTAATAAGAAATATGTTTTAAACGAAATGTCAAAACGCACATACATACATTCATACAAATGTAATAGAAGATAAATGATAAGACTTGACTCGTGAAAACGCCGAAGCTGATTCAAAGAAGAAAATGTGATAAGTTTATCAATAAGACTTGCATTGTGGAAATTGGGACATACTATTTGATAAAAAAAATCTGTTTAATAAAATGTTTCAAGATCTTTTATCTATGAATTTATTCTCTTATTAAATAAACCCCATAAATAACACGACCTACTAATAATTTACGATTATAAACAATGATAAGTCAAGCATGTGCCTGACACTGTTCATCCCCTTTTAAACTAAAAACAGTCATAAAACATTTCTCAAATCATTCTTTTCATGAAATCTGGTATCTCAGACAGAAGGCATTAAATAGTTTCTAATCTCTTATTTGATATTTAAGGCACGATTATTATTTTTTAGTTAAAAATACATTTTCTTAAATCCAAAAATAAGAAGCCATAAAATTGTGTCAAATGTAAAGGGTTTATTTTAGATGTTTAACAACATTAATAATAAAAAAAGTTTAAACTTTTGTTAATTAAAAATACTTCGAACATATTTAATATTAATTTTTTATGAATAAAACCCCATAAAAAATCAGCACCTCTTGTGTTCACACCTAATATTTTTATTTTCAAGAATACTTGAGGAATAGGTACCAAAAATAGGAAAAAAATAGGAATTTAATTTAAGTAGTTGTAAATAAAACACAAAAATTAGTTTAATAAAAGAAATAAAATGAAAATACCTACAACCCCATGCTGAGATAAATATTTTTAAAGCACTTACATATGTACATACATATGTACATATGTATGTACATATTTTCAAAACAATTTAACACAAAAAGAAAGAAAAAAACACAAACAAAAGGCACCATAAAAACATAAAAGATTTTTACACCACAATCAACTTGAAGAACAAACTGCTTCCAAAACAACTAATTTCCCCCTAAAAGAAAACAATTAAAAATGTTTAAATTGCTACATTTTATAGCATGCTATAAAAATGACTAAACATAAATGTATAGCATGCTAAATAATAGCTTGTTTAACACATTGCAACAACAATTTCTTATCATGCTAACTTGTGTTAGTGTTTATTTATTTTATTTTAGTTTACGAATAAGCAAATCAAAACAGAATGAAGCAAAACAAAAATTATTATTTACCGTAAGAGAGCGCCGGAGATGGAAAGATAGAACATATTTTTTTTTTATTGAATTTCTTTGTAAACAATTTGTTTGCAAGTGTATGAGTGTGTTCAAAAATACTTGATTGAGCATGTTTTCTGGCTAAAGTGGTGGTGGTTCGTTGTTGTTGGAAAAAAAAACTTTTGTGTTTATGTGGGTAATTAATTCGCTAGCAATCATGTGCCCGGGTAGCTCAGTCGGTAGAGCATTGGACTTTTAATCCAAGGGTCCAGGGTTCAAGTCCCTGCTCGGGCGAACGAATATTTTTTTTATTTAATTAATTTAATTCATTTTTTGAAAAGCACCTTAAGAAAATTTTCAAAAATTGTTTTTAATTTTTTGCTTTTCAAAACTTTTTGAAAAACGGCCATGTTTTGAAGAAAGCGGATATACAAATAATATTTAAGAGAAATTTAGTCACTCTAAAGGCCCTAATACCTTAATTAAAAAGAAAAATTTTATTTTAATTTGCTTGTGTATAATTGTAAACAAATTCAGATTTTTTACAGTGCTGCCAGAAGTTTTTTGTGGTGGCAGCAACACTACAAAAATGCAAGCACAACACATGTTTTTTTCATTGCATTATTAGTGTTTACAGCTCGAAATGTCAACTATTTATAATCAAAACATTGTGAAACCAAATTAAATTGTTTCGAATTGTCAAGGTTGGCAGGCTTTTCTGCCACTTTAGTGAAATCGCCCTGATATATACATAACTAGCTGACCCGGTCCACGTTGCTGGCCCTAAGCAAACATAAGTGCTGTATTACCACACGTTTTAAAATGAGCATTTAACGAAATTTACGGCCTTAAAAATAAAAATCCATGGAATACCTATCATAAAGTTTTTTTACAAAATAACTTACATATGGTGTAGATATGGGCTCAATCAAAAAAGAAACGCATGTAGTATTTAAGGCAAATTGGAAATTCTATTTATTTATTACTTCATCTTTAGGCCAGCGCATAGACAATGTTTTTTGTTTTTTTTTTATTTGGAGCCGGGTTCTGATTTTAGGTAAATCGCAAAAAGCGGGCGGGGCAAAATTTTCTTTCCGTAAAAACCTAAGACCATGGCGATGATTTTAAAGAAAAAATCGTCCAAATCGGTCAAGCCGTTCTCAATTTATGCGCTTAATAGAAAAAGTGAGCGTAAAAGTAGGCGTGGTAAATTTTTCTTTCGATGAAAACTTAAAATGGATTAATACGAACATTTGAAAGAAAAATTTGTCAAATCGATGGAGCGGTTTTCTGGTTTTTTGTAATTCGAAAAAAGTGGGCGTAAAAGTGGGCGGGGCAAAATTTTCTTTTCGTATAAATCCAAGTTGGACCATGGCGATCATTTTAAAGAAAAAATCGTCCAAATTATATAGATGTCATTGGTAGTGCAATATGAAAATTGGATTTTGACCGAAAATCAAAAATCAGACTTCACAGTGCCACCCGCCTGAATATTCTAAAGATTCCCTGAAAATTTCATCAAAAACAGCCAAGCGGTTTTAAAGTCCATACGCTACATACATACATACATACACACATCCTATTTTATATATATACATTAGTAATATGACATAAGACTGAATTTGAAATGTTAAATTTTTTTGGTTTTTTTTTTTATTGTAAATACAAATTGGAAGTAAAATTTAATTTTTTCTTATATTTAAGTTCTTTTTCAAACTGTCCAGGTATTTTCCCAAATCCACATTACGTTTCCAAAAAAAACTAAAGGAGTTGTAAACATTATGTAAGCGAAGTTGTTTTTCTTTCTTTTTCCTTTTTACCCCAAGCCCCAAGTATTCTCTTTAAAATGACATAAACATAGTCTTCGTATGTACATATAGAAGTTTTCGAGTTATTGAAGAAATAAACTCAACACATACGGCTAATTCGGCGAAATTTTGAAATGTTGAATATGACATAACTTTTGAAAAATAAAAATTTTTAATTTTTTTTCGTTCATATTGTTACAAAAGTTAAATTAACTAAGAATTATTTATAGTTGTAGTTATAAGTTAACTTGTAAGTTATAGTTTTATGTCATATTAGTAACTTAAAATTGTCATGTATAATTTTCCACACAACTGTTGTTTTAAAATAATTCCTACATGAATTTCCCACTCATTTCTAGAAATGGTTTTAGAACATAATAAGTTGTTATCACAGGGAGGTTCGAGAAAAATCTAGAAATAATTATGAAATATAAAAAGGGGTGACTCATGTATAATAAGTTTAGTTTATTGTGAGACATTAAAAAGGTTATGTTCATAACTTACAATTGTAAACAAAATAATTAATTCTAATAAAGTTGGTTAAGTTGTATAAGTGCGTGTATTTGGATTTGCAATTAAAAAGAACTTTAACGCATTTATTAAAGGAAAAACGTAACAATATCTAAGAAATAAACTCAACACATTCGGCTAACTCGGCGAAATTTGACATTTTGAAAAGGAAATATTTTAAAATTTTTCACCAAATTTCATTCAAATCGAAAAATGTCGGGTCCCACTCTTGGTCGATTTTACATGGAATTAATTACCCATATATGCAAAGTGTGCAAAAATGAAGTTTTGAGCAAAACGCATTTAAAGTTTCATAACACCTTTTGAGGTACCACAATCCACTCTCAAGTCCAAACCCATTTTTTGAGACACCTTTTCTTGGAGAAGGTCACATATATTTTTATTTTACTTTCCAAAGGATTTCTCTACAATCTTGCCCAAGTATACTTTTAATATCTTAAACAATATTTTGTACTAAACTTTTTATTTTTTTTCGTCCCCCAGGTAATTTTAGTTTATTAATTAACAACACAAACAGTACATAATTACCCATAATTCATTAAATAAGACATCATAAAATAATTAACTCAAACAGAAAATGTCATTTTGCCTGAAAAACTGCTTCCCTCGAATCCTTAATCAACCAACAAACCTCAAGAAGATTGGCTGCTTACATTTTCTTTGACAAACATTTTACAAGTTTTAAAACAATTTGATCGGCAACTTAAATTATTAAAATAAAAAAATAAATAAACTACCAACCATGGGAAATTGCCAAAAGCCAAATAGTAAAATATTTAAAGGCATCATAGTATTTGTATGCGGATGGTTGACTGAATGTATGTTGAGTTTCTGTGTGGACTCAGTGTTTGAGTATTTCATTCATACACAAATCAAATATTAACAAAATCAACACAAACAATAAGTACTGAGTGAAAAAATCTGTAGTCAAGTTAAAAAAAAAAAATGGTAAAACAAACGACCGTAAAGTTAGTCCAACCTAAAGATGCCCAGTAAATGTGTCAAGTTTGAAAATGATGCAGAAAATTTGTTTTATGATGTGGGAAAGTAAGCCAACGAACATAATTCGATCAAGGGAGCTATTTAGTTTAATAAAATACAGAGAAATGCATTCAACTTAAACGTTAAATTTAACTTTGTATCTTTTTTGAAACTTTTTTATTGATCTCTTTTATTTCACGCAAAATATAGCAGTTTTAAAGTCGGTAGAGGCAGCATAACTTAGTTCTGAATTAAGTTCGTATTTTTAATTCACAATTTTGCACGTTAAATCTTTCGCCATAAATTGCTAAATTCGTAAGAAAAATAAGCAAATATACTCCGAACTAATTACAGCATAGAGTAAAAATCGGCTATAGAAAACTTGGTTTGGTTCTGAATTCAGGTTGTCGGTTTTATTATTAATTTTGAATTTCGCCCAAAAAATATGTTCCCCTTTATGTTCAAATCATAATGAAATTCGAATAATTTCAATAGATTTTGTGAAATTTTAAATCTCACATCGGATAAACTCATTATTATTTAATTCATAATTTAGTTAGAGGGTGTTGTTTTTAGTTCTGAATTTGATCCGAATAAAGAACAATGTAAGTTTATACTTTGTTTTCCAACCGTGCGGACTTGTTGTACAATTTAATCAAGATGCTCAACCATTTGTTGTGTTTAAAATCTGGTTGACCAAAAAATCCAACAAAATTTAAATTTCATTTAACTGACGATCAACTTAAGGCCAAAACAGACTACACAAATAGCTTGACAAACACAAAGTGTGTGTGAAGTGAGAAAAAACAAAAACCACTCGCTTTACTGTTTTCGCAAACAACATACATATAAAACGGGCTGCTAGTCAGTTTTTTTAGGCCGTGCACTTGCCAGTTTATAAAGCCCGCTTTATATTTTGTTTGCGAAAACAGTAAAGCGAGTTGTTTTTGTTTTTATTTTGTTTTTTCTTAACCTTCTTAGAACTACAATTAATGTTGGAAGAGTTCCAATCAATTGTAGTGGGGAATGTAAGATGAGATGAACTCACTGTTTATTGTTGATGATGTTGTTTAAACTTTGATATTGTTACAAATATAACTGTTGCTGTAATTCTTAAACGCTTAACAGTTTTATTAGGTTTAATATCTTTAGTTTTTTTTTAAATCTTTATGGATGAAGTTTCCTGATGATCTGGCCTAAGCAACCAGTGAAATGCGCATAGGAATAGCTTATCCCATCAACAATAAATTTCAGTGTTTTTATCAAAAATAAAAATTGGGAAATTAGGCACGAATAACATAATCATTTTCAATATTTATGTAAACATGCTTCACATGTTTGTCCCAGCAGCAAACACCCCAACTAGCAACACAAACGCAAAATTCTGACTTGCGGACATGATCTGACATTCGCAAAACTCTTGACATTTGCGATTCGTACTTGAAATTGCATAAGAGGTGTTCTGTAAATTGCAATCGCCAGAAGTTTGGCGAATTAAAAGGCTAGAATATTTTAAAGAAACTATGGCAGATCGCAAGCAAAACGCACGAATTTTAGAAAACCGTAAAAAATGGTGTTTTGCGATTTTAAATCGTGCAATTGTCAGAACATGGTCGACGGGTGCCAAGCCATTTGTGTGATTTATTTTGTCCTTTGGTTTGTTTACTGTACAAAAATAAGTTCTTAATAATGAAGTTTAGTGAAACGTAAGTTAAAAAGAGTAGCCTGAGCAGCGAACGAACAACTGGTTTGTACAACTAAACTGTAGAACCAGTTTCAACGTAGTTTTACCAAGTCCGGCTTACTTTTGATAATAATCATCGCCGAAATTTCAAGCAGATGAACTACAGATTTTTCAAAAAACCAAAAAAAAATGTAAGAAAAGTTTTTTTTATAAACCTGAAATATTCGTATACCCTTTACCAAAGGTTTTATGAATAAGGCCGTTCGTGATTGCACATTTTCCCTTATAAGCGTGCTTAAATGTAAGTCAAGAGCCACTCATGCGCACAGCTCTAATTTTCAACAATGTGTAAAATGTCTTTCAATCAACGTACTTATCTCAGCTAACCTTCCCTTTTTACCTACCAAAAGAGAAAAAAACTAAAATATAATTAACCATAAATTGATTATGGGTTGTATAAAATACTACAAGATGGAAAATAATAAATAAAGCACAAATAACCATTTGAACTCCAACTCTGTAGGTGAAGGTTTATTGAAGACAATGAAATTATGAAAGCAAACTAGACAGGGTGTATAAAAAAATTAATTTATTTTCTTATTTAAAATTATTTTAAGGAGGAGTTTATTTGGGAGTTTTGTCAAAATAATAATCTTTACAGCATTGTGAGTGATATCGAACATTATTTAACTGGAGTTGCAAAATTGCGTAGTAATTTTTATGCTAAAAATTAGTGAGAATCTAAAGTTCTCTATCGAATTGAAATTTATTGTTGCTGGGATAAGCTATTCCTATGCGCATTTCACTGGTTGCTAAGGCCAGATCATCAGGAAACTTCATCCATAAAGATTTTAGAAAAACTAAAGATATTAAACCAAATAAAACTGTTAAGCGTATAAGAATTACAGCAACAGTTCTATTTTTAACAATATCAAAGTTTAAACTAAATCATCAACAATAAACAGTGAGTTTATCTCTCCTTACAATAAATTTCAGTGTTTTTATCAAATAATAAAAATTGGGAATTAAGCACGAATAACAAAATCATTTAAAGATTAATAAAGATAAAGATTAATCTCTAAAGACTTTTTGTTTTATTTACAATTAACATCGTTCGTTTTGGTTGGACAAACCTTTACAATTTGTATGAATATTATGGGATAACCGAACATAATTTGCTTAAACGGAAAATTTGTTAAAAGTATTGATGATAACTAGCGATGAGATTTTCATGCACTCAAAAATCGAAAATATTGTATAAATTATGCACTAAAAATTTCAAAATATGCATTAAAAAATATGCACTGAACATTTGAACATTTCCAATGAATTCGCGTTTGCTTTTTTAATTTTCTTTAAAACAAACATTTAAAAAGATTCTATTGTTGTTTTTATTCTATTGTTATACATAGGAATAATATTTTTAAAACTTAATTTAAATAACTACATCATTTAAATTTTTGTTTGCATAAATTAATAAATACTTTTTTATATCATCAAAAATAAACGTTTGTATTTTAAAAAGCTTTTAAAATAGGGATGCCATTTCATTTGGAGAAAGGATGCCATTTCATTTGGAGAATATTTCTAATTCAGATCCCACATTGGACTCCAGATCAAAAATAGATGAAATTTGTTTTATTTTTTAAAATGCCATATTTTTTGCAAAACTTTTTTTTTAATTTTTCCTTCCTTTTTGCCATATCAATTGATTTTAGTTGACTATTAAGGGAACTAAATCTCTCCAATTTAGTTATTGTTTCACCAATATATTCGAAGTTTATTATCGAATTTTCTTCTAATTTCCTCTGTAACCCGTGTACCAAGAATGAAATGTGTAACAGTTTTGGACAAATTTTTGAAGGCAAATTGGCAGCCTTAACCATGTAAGCTGCTGCATCGGTTAAAAATTTAAGGATCTTTTGTCGAAATCTTGTAATCTTAGCAGAGCTCTAAAATAATTTATTTATTGATTTAAAAAAAAAAATTACGTTTTTTTATATACAATTTTGAAATTTTTTGAAGAACTTTTTTTTTATTTTTTATAATATGAAAATAAAAAAAATGTATCACTCAAAAATGTTAAAATATGAATTTAAAATCAATATATGCAAAAATATGCATTTTCACCAAAACATGCAGTAATATGCAAAAACAAATCGATGCCATTTTATTTATCGACAAAAAAAACATGCATTTGCATGGAAATCGCAACCCTAGCGATAACTTTTTGGTGGCATATATGAGAATAACTCTTTGATCTATTAGGCATAATTCACGTCTTCTCTATAAAGCCAAAGCTAATACTTCGTGAAGGCAATTGAATGCGGGTGTCAAGTTGACAAAAGCCTTTAGAGTTTGTAGGAATCATCTTAAGGATATTTCAACTTTTGTTGTAACATCCTCAGGGGAAATTATTTGCAGTCAATACCTGGGATTCAGCAAAAATCCAAAATTGACAGATCTCTAGAGATCATCATGATCTCTTCGGATAAGTTATCTTATCTGGTATCACGGGAGTCAGTAGCTCCCGGTGAATTGGCACCGGACTGACTTTTGCTTGAGGCCTCCGTTAGTATGCTTCTAGCGGGAAATGTTTTCTTTCTTTCAGGAAGACTGTTTTTTAGGGTTTTTAGCTTTTCCGTTAAAAAAACACTTTCTGGGAACACGTGCTGGTTGTGGTGGAAAGGGAGATCCTGAAAATCCCACTCAAGCGCTGATTTTTTTACCACTTGTGCATATTTCCCAAAACAGCGGAGCTTAGAAAGCTCCAGCTCCTAAACAAGGGGCGAGTGTTTAAACTTGCCGGATTATGCACTTAAATTGCTTCATATGTGTATTGGTTGCTCTCACACTTGAGGAACGGTTGGTTCATACATTGTTTGTCACCCAGTGGTTAAGATCCACCATGAGCAGTTGCTTATATAAATCGTTTCCTCATCTGACCAAAATAGTGCCAAGATATTTAGCCGCTGGTGAAAGTAATTAAAGGACAAAAGTCAAAGTATGTTTGAAAACTCGTTAGATCAGTAAGTCCTGTATTTCACTTATCGATTCGAAATGTATTTATTCTTTTAACACCTCCTTTATAATTTCCCTATCTAAATATTTACGAAAAGAAGTTTATAAATCTAAGAACCTCCACCTTCAGCTAAAAACAGTCAACAACTTGCAACAACAAGTGTATGAGTAATCGCTACAAGGCGATTATTATGTTTTCAAACTTTAACAACAACACTTAGAAATGCAACAACACAACGACGACGACTTTTCAAGCAACACATCATTTATTTTATACAAGATATGCAACATTCAGTGAAATTAGCTAAAAGTAACTTAAAACTGACTGAATATTCCAAAAAAAAAAACAAGAAAAATATTTGCTGCTTGTGGCATCAACAGACTATTGCTCATGCTGAAGTTGCAACATATTCAAGCGATGACTAAATTTTCGTTTCAAGCTTGAGAAAATTGTATTTGTGAAACGGTTTCTTTTTTAGCCAACAAACAAATCCCTGCTATCAAACCGGAAATGGGGTGGATACCAAACTGATTGAATCAACTTATCCATCCATCCACCAGCAACGATTTGGTATGTGTAAAGTTTGATGTTGTACAGTTTAAGCCATTTATTTATTGTCAGTTGCAGAAAAAGTACAAGAAAAAGATTGTGAAAATTTATGTTTTATGATTATGACGACAAGACAGACGGACAAACAGTCAGTCAGTCAGTTAATGCAAAATTGTTTCAATGTAAAGTTGACAAGAGTTTGAAAGATTCTCGGAAGTTGTTTTGAAAATATTGACTCATTTTGTTTGTTTAAACGTGTGAGGTATTAAAAACTTGCTAAAGATTTTATTTTTATGGTTTAAATTCCATTTGAAATGGTTTTTGGAAAATAAACTTTCCCATGGTATTATTTTTTCTATTAAACTCTACAAATTTATAGTGCTGAATTAATGCATACACATACGTACAGGGTGTTTTTTTAGAGTTGCATAATTTTAAATTAAAATAAATTAAAGAAAAATCGGTTTAATATCAATTAAACTGGCTCTTAGATTACCATTAACACTACACAGAAAAAATAGAAAATCGACTTTAATTAAACAATTCGTTCACACAATTAAATATTTAACTAATTTTGCCCCTGCAAAGGAATTGATCATATCAATTAACGGATTTGTATTTTCGAGTCATGGGACACAAATTTAGTCAATTAAAAAATTAATTGCATAAACTAAAAAATACACCACATATACACAAACATTTAATTTTATGGGTTTTGATTAAAAAAATTAATTGCAGCAAACAAAAAATTGAATAATTAATGTACACCAATTAATTATTTAACTGATTAATTTTTTGCAAACATTTTTTCTGTGTAAACTCACTTAGATTACTGAAACCGATACTGGCTTTAGTGGATACATAATTTGGTGACAATTATGCTTATTAGGGATGCCAATCCCGGGATTATTCTAAAAATTTAAGTTTCGAATCGATTTTGAATTAAGTAAAATTGTTGTATTGTTTTTATCAAATACAAATATGTCTATTTAAATAAACGTGGGTTACCCTGTTAAAATTTTATATTAAATCAAACTAATATGAATCTTATTTTTAACTGGTTAAAAAAAGAAGTCGCAAGTGATTAAATGTTACATGCAATGAATTTTGTACCACAGAAAACAAAATCAGAAAATAAACTTTCGTGTTGTCTTTTTTCTAAGTGAATGATAATAGAACTGCACACGCAAAATGCAAGTTGTGCAAAAAAGTGTTAAAAACTTAAGGGGGTTCTACCAAACGTCTTTCGACACATATTTGTTTAAGTTTATTTTATTAGATTAATACTTGCATACATATTTTAAATAAAATAAATGAAATATTGTTGAATGCGAACATTGGTTTCGTTGGCAGCATATGTTTGCAATAAAATAAGGTATCGACTATCAGACGTCATTAAATTATTTTAGAAGCTTTTTAAAATATAAGTTTTATTCCATAATTTTTCTATATTACTTTAAAAGAATACATTAAACTGTTTTATTTTGTAGTGTGTTTAATTTTCTTCATGAATTAATTTGTTTTAATACTTATGAATAAACATTAAATTATAATTATGTATATGAATTTTAAAAATTGGCTTTTATATATGAAATCCCGAAAACTCCCGATCGGTCCCGGGATCCCGTTATTTTAAATAAAAAATCCCGCATCCCGGGTTTCAAAAAATCTGTTCCCATTTGGCTTCCCTAATGCTTATAGCTTATTCACACTTATCAACATCTACTATCAATTTGCGGAAATGTTGAAACGTTCACATAAGAAATACGCTTAAAATCAACATCTTTACAAGATGTTCTTATTTCATTATATTCCGTTCTACATCTTTCGATTATTTTAGTGTCATCACTAGAAAAGTGGCAATAAATTCTATTATTATTGTGGCATCACTGACAGAATAGCATTTGCTTTGAAAGCAGCGTTACCATTTCACAAGTTTTTTTTTGTTTGCAAGCCTTATTTTACTTAATTTTTTAGTTAGTGAACGAATTCTTAACAAATTAAAAAAATATATCCTTACTTATGTATAACATTTGAAGAGCCACGATATTCCCTTACTACGATGAAGGTGTTCAACTACAAGCTGATTGTTAAATTTGTGTGTAAAAAATGTATTGCTTCAAAGTGTGAACTCGCCATATACAATTCGTGTCTTCCGTTAGCGATAAGGTAAGCGAAACTTTTGTTTCTTCCTTACAAGCTCCATTTTTTATAAGGAGATGTCAACAAAATTAACTCGAGCTACACCCAGGTATATTTCGTTCAATATAAAATGGATGCGCCCAGTGTTGCATTCGTTATACGTGCGTTTACATGTGTACCAGTATTTATGACTTGCCCAGGTATATTACACTGTGCAACAAAAAAAAATTAGCCTCAATACTTGCAAAGCGAAATGAAACTAGACCATTGGAAGAGCAAATCTGCCAAAGGGTTTTGAAAAGTTAGCTCGGGTTCCCGAAATATCGGCCCCTAAAGTTTTTGAATTTTTTTTAAAGGCATTTTGTACAATCAAAAAAATATACTAAATGAACTTATGAGCTAAAAGACTACTTCAGATGTCTTTAGTAGAATTGTATGGCGAATTCCGGCCGCGGCATGATTATCAGGGCTGTTGTGAAAACCACGTGATTTCACAAAATTACACCGTGTTAATATTTCTCCGTGTGCTTTTGGTAATTGAACATCACACTGAATAACACAAAAAACGCTACAACACAATATCACATGTGTGATTTTAAAAGGCACTTTTAAGTTAAAATCACGACATTTGAATTAAAGTGATTTTAAGAACAGGCCTGTATGTGTATTTTTATGGATGTGCATAAACATTAAGGCACAAATTTACAGTCATTAGTTAGCTTATAACAACAGTTAAACAAATATAATATTACTTCCAGCTTTTTCTTAACCATCAGTTAAACCCTTAATGTTATTGGTTTACTTCTTTTATTTTTTATTTAAATTTTTTGGTCTGATTAAAATTTTAACTTAACAACTTATTGTAAATATGATACTTTAGTTAAGCAATAGTTATCATTTTAGTTTACTAACAATTTACTAAATGACTGTAAATTTGAGCACAATTGATTCAAGCATTTTTTTTTTCAATTTTACAAGTTTCTAAAAATCTTACCACTTCTTGGATTTATATGAATGATATTAAAAAAAACGAGTTAAAAGATCTGTCTTACCTGAAAGATACAAAAAAAAACAAATTAAAAATTATTGAAATATTATTTGTTTTTTTCACAAAACAAATGATTGAAGGAGTAGTAAAATTTTACTACACGTTCAATCAATTGTGTTGTGAAAACAGCACAAGTTTTAATTTATTTTAGAAAATTTTAAATCTAACTTCTATTTAGAAAAAGGGTGTTTTGATTATTTCAATGGTAACAACGCTGTACTTTTGTTTAAAATTATTTTTTTTTTCAGTTTATAGAGTTAAGAGTCATAAGTTTGGTTTAATTTGATCTCTGCTTTTTTCCAGCACCTTCCCAAAAAGTGATCAATCAACTTTAGGCATCAAAAAAAAAGGTAAAAACTTGTAGTCGGTCAATCCCGACATTATAATACCCCACATCACAGGATTTATAGACAATATGACATCAATTCGATGCAACATTTTGTATATAATTAACATTATTTTCATGATTACAATGTACTATAGAAGCAAAAATTCCTTTATTCTATTTTTTTTAAATTATTTAGTTAAATACATCAAATTTTTAAAGTAGAATGATTACGAAAACCATATGGGGCATGGTGCTGGTGTCTTATTCAACAAACGTGAAACGAACATCTTTAACGGGTAAGTATATAATAATATTCTCGCACTTCGACTTAAGTCAATTCCAATGACTTTGACTTAATGACAAACTGTCATTAAATTGATGCTAATGTGTCCTTTCGCCGATGTTACTGCGTCATCGCACTGAGGACATGTTCGTAATTTCTGTGATGCTGATATGTCATCCCATTGATGACATAATTTCATTTTGACCCTGATGCAGTGTTACCACCAGAAAAATTCAAAATTACACTCGAGATGAAGAAAAATTACCCGATTTAAATAAAATTACACCTGATATAAAATTGAAGGTTTATTCAATAAAAATACATTTACAAAGAAGCAAAACTCTACAAACTCATTGAAAGAAGATTAATATTAGTCAAACTGTTAATATTCTTATTTTAACTTAAAACTGTTAGAAATTTATGTGTTTTCTTCTAAAAACTGTCAACGACTGAAAAATGTATTTTCTACTTTTAAAATAAATATTACAATTAAAAACAAACATTATTGATTTCATTTATAAAATATTAAAACAAGTAACATAATTAAAGTCATTCTCTTTTACCAACAAAAACAAATTAACAAAAATAAAATTAAAGATTTAAAAACTTTTAATAAAACATAAAATAAAATTCCTAAAATGAGTTTAACTTCCACATTTGGTTGCATAGATTTAGAGAAGGTTCAAAATGCTCATTGCCATTCTTTTATAATGGGTGTTTTTTAAGCCCGATAGAGCTTATGAAAGGCTAGCTGTCATACTGCTCTCACTTCTGGCTCAGGCGCATTATCATAAATAGATTCATGCTTGAACAACGCCACAAATCATCCAAATTTACTTTGGAAATCAACCATCGATTTTCGCAACTTATCGACGACTTCATGATTTAAATGACGCAACTTATTTTTTTTTAAATAAAGGCGATGTGTTGATTTAGACAAAATAAACTGTCAATTAGACTTCAAGGCCGTGTTATGTGAAACCTCTTGATTGTTTTCCGTATGGCTGTGAAGTCACTGGCTTATACTGATAAGCCAGTAAAAATTGACGTCTTAGAGTTCAACATTGTTAATTTAACTGGTGCCATGCAGCCAGAAATGCTCGAAAAAGTAGAAAAAAATTGGACGTCTGCAATGCATTTCGTCAAGAACAGGCGCAGTGCCTGTTTGTTTGAAATAAGTTTCAATTGGTAATGCCGTGTATTAATATGTGATTAAAATTAATGTTTTTGTGTTATACCTTATTTAGTAAACAAATGGGCTACAGGGTTTTATACAACTGTCCCTTTCGTAATTCAGTTTAACAACTGTTAAATCTTTATCCAAATCAAAGCGTCCATCTTGCGACATTCATTATCGAACTTTTGAAAATATATATTAAATGATTGAAGACTTTTCTTATACAGAAACCAAGACTTGAGAAGACTGTGCATTTTGTATCAACAATATTTAAAAAGAAATAAATGCCTGATATCGAATCTTTATTTTATTTGGGCATCTGCCCAAGAATTTTAAATTGCACCTGAATTACACCTAAGAGAAATTACCCACGCTCTACCCACGACATTAAAAATTATACCAAATTCGGGTAATTACCCACAAAGTGGCAACACTGCCCTGATGACACTTTGGCCAAGTGATGTTAAGGTTGCCATCACAATGATGAGAAGTGTCGTAGGGTCAAAAACGAAGATACTTGTCATAGTACTGATGTCAAAATACATCAGCGTTATGACGCCTTTTCTATCAGTGTTTACTTTGACTGGGTTCACACTATTAAAGTTTTTGTTCAGAAAAACTCAGTTTGTTTTTGAGAGGGGAAGAAAGCATGTTATGCTTCTCTCCGCTCTAGACAATAAAGTCAGACTTTCTGAAAGAAAACTTTCATAGTACGAACCCCGACTTTGCGCACAAGATTTTAATGGAAAACCGGCCGGATAGACGGACGGTCATCGTTAGAGCGATTCTACATTGTACGGTACACAAAAAATCGTGTCTCTGAGACCATTATTTGTTGTACGTTACAAACATCAGCACAAACACATAATACTCTCTCCACCTATAGCGGTGTGGATATAAATATAATGACCTTAATATTGAAAACAATGGCTGGGCAATACACACAATTATTTCAACAATGTTCCTGTAAAGAATGTAAGACTTTTTTTAAATCAAATGTCAAACAGCAACTAAATCCGTTAAATGTTTTGACACAAAAATAAAATAAGAGATACTGCTGCAGTCGGAATTAACCTGAATGTATCAGGGAAGAAAATAAAGATTAATTTCTTAGTCGTTAAAAGAAAAACACAGAAAAGAATCATCAATAAATTCCTTGAAATCTTTTTTAAATGTTAATAAAAGAACAACATTTTAAAAAGATTGAAGTCGATTTCGATTTTTTTTTTCATTTCTCACTAAAATAACAAATTACTAAGAAACTTGTGCAAACGGAAAGTTAAGGAAAAAGCAGAGCAAATGGATGCAGATGGAAAGCAGCGAAATTTTTAAACAAAACAAAAACATAATTTGTAAGACAAACAGCCATAAAACTATAAAAGAATGAATGAATTAATGTAAAAATTTTGTTGATGCCGATTGAATTTTATGTTGGCCGTTAAATAAAAAACAAAAACAAATAAGTCAACAAACTTGATCATCAAGAATATTTAAAAAATAATAAAAACAAAAATATACAAACACATTAAAAATGTAATAAATCCAATAAAAATGTTTAAAAGAATGGCATTTGTATCCCAGCAAACAAAAAGTAGGAATTTGAGGAGCGGCATATTTTTTTAAAATGTTCTTCGTTCGTTACAGTGGATGCACAGAAAAAATTCTCCAAAATTCTTCACTAATTAAAGCATTAATCAAAAGTAAAATCAGTTCTAATTAAAAATTTAATCAAGTGAATTAAACGTTTAATCAAGTGAATTAAAAGTTTAATCAATTGAACTAAACGTTTTATTAATACTATTAATTTGTTAACTGGTGCAAATTTCATTAATTTTTGAATTAATATCACAAATTTTTAATTGAAATCTATTTTTTTTTCTGGGTGATGCTTATCGTGTTTTCTATTCTGGTGAAAATATTCCATGTTTTCTACCATTTGCGGAGGCTTGTGTTACATTCTAAAAACGAATGCAAAATGCCAAAAGTTGTTGTTTTCCTTGGTCCATATTTTACCCCCAGTTATACTTCATGGCAAGATACTTCCCCTTTTTGCAGCTGGGTACATTTTTGTGCAAGCTAGTGTTTTTTCTTAATTACTCCATTCTTGTGTTTATCTACAAATGTTTTAATATTATGGAAGTTTAAATATATTAAATGAATATTAAAGTTGTTGTTTTACTTTTATTGAAAAATAATAACGATAATTTATGGCCAAAAACTGCTTACAGCAGGTGAATTTCGTTATTAAGGATCAGAAGAAAGATCAAAATAGGATAAAATAACAAAGAAGAATAAAAAAAACAAAACAAAAACCTTTTAATTTATAGATTTTAAAAGATATTGCGCAAAGTGCGTAAAACATTACTAATTTTTATTATTTTATTATTTTTATTTTTTTTTTAATTAAATTAATTTTTTTAATTTTATTTGAGTCAAATGGTTTTCTATAGGATAAATAAATAAGAAGCTCCACGGAAAATTGGTGTGTGATAAGAAGTGGATAAATTGTAGGCTAAATACCTAAAAGCCTTATAATTTATCGACTATATATGTAGGTACATCGATAAAGCCCTTATGACACTACTATTTTTATTCATTAATTGATATAGAATTGATAGAAAGAAACAGTAAATGCTAGAAAGAGCAAACTATAAAAAATGTAAACAAAGTTTTTTAGTTTTTTTTTTCTCTTGTTATGGTTTTGTTTCAGGGATGGCGTTGAGAATTTTTAAAATTGTTCCAACAACCTTTAAAAATTTTATTTTTTTACACGAATTGTACTAAAAGATTTTTTTAGTTAAAATTAATTTTATTTATGTTCTTAAAAAACACCACAAAAAGGTATTATAAATCTTAGTTAAAAAAGTATCAACAAAAAAAGTACAATTGAAACAACTTAGCCATCCCTGTTCTGTTAGTTGTATTAAATGTTGCCAACTTTTTGTTTATGAGAAACCTTAAAACAAAAAGCGGTTAATCGCCGAATTTGCCTATAAACCGCTGATGCAGCAACACTTTTAATATATCAAGCTTGAAATGTCAATTTTAAT
Organism: Pollenia labialis; assembly: GCA_949318255.1. Lineage (NCBI taxonomy): Eukaryota > Metazoa > Arthropoda > Insecta > Diptera > Polleniidae > Pollenia > Pollenia labialis. The sequence goes on from OX439141.1 coordinate 129,305,146, forward strand.
TTGAGCAATTTTACATTTTTTTTGACATAACTTCATTTTTTTCGATTACTTTAGTAAAACGCCTGATAGTTTGCCATTTATTTTAATACAGCTGAACCCTTCGCACTTGGTAAATTTTTCTATTACTTTATATTTGCACTGTTCACCAAAACTTGAACAATGCATTAAAAATGTAGTGTCATAAGGGCTTAAATAAACACTTTTCTAAGTGGATTTAACCACACCAAAAACGTTGGTGTTAATTAACCACAATTTGTTTTGTTAAAAATAACAGCTGACTGAAACAGCTGGCTTTTAACACCAGCAGATGTCGTTCAAAGTGTTAGTGAATAGCAAAATGGTTAATTTTGTGGTTAACATTTTTAAACAAAACAATTGTGGTTTAAAAAGCATAGTGCATCGCCCTATTTTCCAAAAAATGTTAACGGTTCTTTTCCAATGATCGAAATTATAAAAAATACTCTGCATCAATGCAGTCAATCAAATAGCACCGAGTGACAAAAATTCTTAAAAAAAAATAGTAACAGTTGAAATAAAAGAAAATAATCTGAAGGAAAGATATTTTTAATCCAAATTGTTGCATTTAATCATGTTGCAAAATTCCTTTCTTCATAAAAATTATTTAATGAAAATTAAATTTGATGAACTTAAGCCTGATTAAAAATATTGAAAATTTGGATTAAAAACCAAAAATAGTTCAACAAAATTACCACAATACTAATTATTTGAAAGATATTTGTTTTTTTTTTTTTAATGAAATAATTCATCCCATATTTCATTATTTATTTTCATAGAAATGGGAAGTGGAAAGCATTGTACACCTGAAAAACATTAAACATGGTGGTTCAAGTAGTAGGAGTAGGACCCATATATTGGATCAGAACAATCATGGTTAAGCCACTTTACGAAGTAATGCTACCATATGTTGCTAAGGAAATGCCGCTTGGTTGGGCCTTCCAGCAAGACAATGACCCGAAGCATACCAGCAAACTTACCAAAAAGTGGTTTCAAGACATTAAAATAAACGTGATGAAATGGCCAGCCCAGTCCCCAGATCTAAATCCAATCGAGAACTTCTGGATAGATATAAAGAAGGGAGTATCCCAAATACAACGAACCAGTAACGAAACGCTTTGAGTGGCTGTTCAGCAAATCTGGAACAGAATTTCAAAGAAGAGGTGCAAAAATCTAGTGAAATCGATGCAAAAACGTTGTGCAGAGGTTATTGCCAATAATGGGCACGCAACAAAATATTAATTTCAATATGAGAAGACATCATTAAAATAAAGAATTCAAAATCTTTAATTTATTCTTAGTTAAAGTAGTTATTTTTAATACAATAAGAACTGAAGTGCTATTTTTTGACTGAATGTTTTTAATTTGTTTTAAAACAAGTTAAAAATTGTATATCAAATAAAAACACAAATTAATTTGCTTGTTATTAAATATTGTTTGACAGTCCTGTAAGTATCTTATGACAAGTATTCCTTGAAATCAGTTTGACTTATTTACTAATATTTGACTTATTTTTTATATCCTGGTGCTATTTTTTGTTACCGCAGCTGTATATCTTCATTAATTACTAAAAGAAACACTCAGAAGGAAATTCATTACAAAGGCAAATATTGGCGCGTATTGTGTTGTTTAATTGCCGCACAATAATACAATAATAATTGGTGCATTTGTGTTATTTTTATTTATGCATGCACCAGGGTTTCATTTTATTGGTAAAAGTAAGCATAATATTGTTCATTGTGCAGTCACACGTTTGGGGTATTAAAAAGTGTGAAATTTGGTGCATTGCGGCAATCGTGTGATCCCAGCTTAAGAAAATTTCTAACATTTCACTTTTCAGCATTGGTGTGATTAGTAAGCTTTTGGGTTTGCTGGGATATTTTCTTGAAATATGAAATTTGATGTAGTGGAAATTAGGCGTAATTTTTTGTCAGTCAGGTGGTAACTCTGGAGACAAAGTTGTTGGTCATTTTGAATTTTTGTAGATTTAATGAATTTGGTTTTTTTAATTGTTGATTTTTAATAACAGCGATTGTTTTAAAATAAAATAAAATAATAACTTTTTGTAAAAAAAAAAGTTTTATGATAAAAAAAAATGTGTTTATTGTCCAATTAATACTATGTTAACACTTGAGTTTTTAAACGCGTTTAAGCAAAATGTTGATTTATCTTATCAAAGCCGTTCACATTACATTTGAGATGATTAAGATGACAGATGATTAAGAAAAAAACACAACAAACAAATGTATATTTCTTTAAAGTATTAAAAATGGATAAAAATACTTTTATAAAGTTATCAGAAGATTATTTTAAACATATTAATGATAAAATTGTGAAAATTTATGAATTATTTAAGAAAAAAAAACCCTTAAGCAGAAATCGTGGCCGGTTGTTCAGTTTATGTTGGCCGATTCTACATTACACTCAGTTTGAGGTATGTTCAGTGGATTCTATGTGATTAATGAAGTGATTTAGTTTTAAACATGTCAATTTGAAGTGATTAACAAATCACTTGATTGGTAATTGAATACAAGGTTTGTATAGATTTAGCAATTTTTTTCTTCTTTTCGATTTCGATGTTTGTATTAAATTTAAATTTTTTTCAAGAATTTTTTTGAAATTATAACCATTTTTCTTAATTTAAATTTGCTTTTATTTAAAAGTCATAAGGCATCCCAAAAAGCCTATGATTGATTTACTGATCACTTTATCGCTGACATGTAATCCAAAGTGTATATTTTTCCGTTTCTTTAAAATCAAGGAAATTTTATTAGAAACAAATTATTTTTGCATTCAAATTCAAAGTCCTGTAGCTACATTTCACAGTAATCGATTGTCTCTTTTGTGTTCCCAGGTAATCTTAAGTGTATACAGTTTAACTTTTGTCCATTTCTTTGTAATTTTCAAAGATTTTTTTTGAGAATAATTTATTCTTTGTCATTAAAATTAAAATTATCTTGATGTCACACCTTACAATTAAAGACAGGTTCCTTTTAATCCACAGATAATCGAAAGTGTAACCAATTTACTCTTTTAAGCATTTTATGTCAAGGCGAATTCAACAACAGGTGGTGTCGGAACTATAGTATCCCAAAAGCAACAGAAACAACATGGGGTTTATTGCATTGTTAGTGCTTATAGCTCGAAATGTCAACCATTCCTAGCAAAACACTAACAAATCAAAACAAATAAGCTCGAACTGTCAAAAACAGATGCCGTTTCGACAACACCTGTAGTTAATTCGCCTTGTTTTATGTATGATATTCTTGCTTGTTTCAATAATTGTCTCCTTGACAATCTAAAGGAATCTGTACTGTTAAAAGTTTATTTTTTTAAATTAATGACATTTTCCAGACTTTGTATTGCAAAACGAATAGTTTTTTTGTTGTATTTTGTCATTTGATGTGTTTTTAACCCGAGATAATTAAGAGTTTTTTTAGGGGCGTCGCAGTTTGTTTTTTTTTCAATTAACAGCCTTTTCGTCGATTTCGAATGTTAACGTTCGCAAAGAAAATTACATTTAAAGCATAAACGAATTTTGAATTTTGTTTGTAATATAATTTTCTATGCGAACGTTAACGTTCGAAATCGACGAACAGGCTGTAATGCTGGGTACGGACAGTGCAATCTACATGCAATCTGTTTCAATGCAACCTCAAAATATCAAAGTGTTTTGATGTTGATGCAATCTGGAATGAATGCCAAATGAATGAAAATGAATTTAATTTGCTAGATTGCGTAAATGCATTGCATTGTGTGTACCCAGCATAAAAGACTTGTGGGTTAGAAATGAAAATTATTTATCAAATATGATTTCAATGAAGAGCTGGTATCTACTAGTGAATAAGATGAAACAAGTTTTCTGTGTCTCGAGTGAACAAATCGGCCGAAATACCATAAATTTGGCGGCCGATTTTGGTCTGCAGCTCTTCTAACGTGTTTGGCATAGATCAGCGATAAAACGGAACTACAAAGCAAACAATGTAAAACAGGGTTAAATCGCAGAAATATGGCAGGCATTTGTGAACAACGTTGAGTGAGACTACTCGCTTACTGAACTTGGTTTTTAATTATTCGATTATGTCCTTTTGAAACCCGTCCTTTTGAAACCATATATCGCTAAAGTTTATAATGTCGAGCTGGCCTAAAAACATAATTTGGTAAAAGGCGGCCCTGTAGCGCTAGCCATTAACGGTTGTTGGCAGGCTGCTCACTTGTTCAAGTCCGACGTATTTACATGTTGACAAAAGCATCTAGTCAAATGTTAGCTTCACCTAAAAAGAAAATTTTCCAGTGTTTTAGGTAACGAAACCTTCATTAAAGAAATACGTTTAGTACAGTCAAACCTCGATAATTCGTACCACTTTAAATGATAAACCTTGACAATTCAAAAAAATATACAAAGACAATGTTTTTAACAAATCCGCTTACAGTTCATTAAATTTAAGACCCTATAAACGCTTTTTTTTATTTTAGCCTCATTAAATCAAAATGAAAGCTCCTCTAATTCGTTAAAAAAGAATTATGGGTAGAACACGAATGGCAACTGAACTAAAGTTGTGCTGCCAGCAGCGTCATCAGGCAACACCGCGGCACACAATTTTTTTTAATTTTATATTTTAACATCAGCTGCGTTGCCCGATTTCGTTACTGGCAACGTCAGCGACCGATTAGTCTTTTCGATTACAAATTATCGGGACTTTACTGTAATTTTGCAAACGTTCTTCAAGAGTGCGGCTGAGTTTTAAAACATCATCATAAGTAATACTTTGCGGTCAAAACCAGAAAATGTACAATGGAGTTTCAACGAGGCACAGCTTGCTTATTGTGTTCGCATCGATTACTATTTTGGTAAACTTTGGGACAGATAACATTAGCAAAGCATTAGCGCTAGAACAAAACAACGAAATTGTGCACTTATGTTAGATTTGCAACATATGCATGGTTTGCACACATATTTGCAACGAAGAGTGATTTCCGTTATTGTAAAATTCTAAAAATGCATTCTGCAATGCAACTGGAGTTTAGAAACTCACCCTCTATTTCTACATGATTAAATGAGATAAGCTTACGCTTCTGATGTCAAAATTAAAATTGTGTCTAACCAACTGAAGGAAGTTAAGTTCTTTTTTAGACTTTGGTAACCTTTAAGTTTTAGTTTAATTAAGCCAACTTCATTCCAATTTAAAAAGTTTTTTAAATCAACCAACTCCGATATAAAAAGAAGTTATGTTCCTTTTGGTTATCTTTAGTTTTAGAATTTTTTTTTTTTCATTTTGACGGTTTTTCTAATTTAGTGACGTTGTTTTTGATAACTTTACAAGATTTTACCGACGATACTAAATTTCTTGCGAATTTAATTATTGATTATTAATTAAAATTAAAATTTAGTCAAAAATAAATAAATCTTTTAACAAAAAATAAATCGTACCATCTGATTTATTCCTCATCCGTTCTTGTCAAATCAAAATAAGAAAAAAACACTTAAATTAACATGTTTTTAATTTTAAGCATTTCTTCTTTTCCCCAAAAATGTTTTTTAATACAAAAATGGTAAAAGCGATGTTAAAAAAAACACACGCTCGCATTTGCTTAAAATCATAATCATGTTCATCATTTGACAACATTAAAATCAACATTCAAGATATTTATTGAGACTTATCGAATTGTTTGCGGTTTAGTTGTGGCCCATACGAGCAGATGGTGCATGATCGATAACCAACCACGATGAAAAAAAATAACGACCAAAATCGAAATCTAGTAATGAAACATGAAATAAATTCTAATTTTGTGGGGGCAAACTAAAATAACAAAACCTCTACCATATTTTTTAGAATAAGTAGATATTTGTAAAGCAATAAATGAACACAAGAAATGTTAAAATGTGTTTTAATTAGGAGTGTTTTTTAAAATAAATGCCATATTTGTAGCTACAAATTGAGATGAGAAAAAAATCAATTCAAAGACTAAAATCTTTTAATAGATTTCTATAACTTTTTTGCAATTTAAGAGATTTGTGAAATTTTTTTTTTTTTTGATTTTAAGACCATTCTAAAATGTTTAAGATTTTTCTGTAAAAACGCTTTTAACGATTTCAGTTGTTTTTTGTACTTTAAGCGTGGTTTAAAAGCAATAAAAATTAATTTAAAAATTTGCGTTAAATGTCGTTTACATTGTGCAAAATTTCCCACTAATACCAAATTTGAGCAAAATTTCTAATTAATAGCAAATTTGTAAAAAACTTTTGTGAAAAGCAAATTTGAAAAAAAAAATTGTTAAAAGTAGCGAATTTTGTGGAATAATTTTTAAAAATTAAAATTTTTCTATATAAAGCACATTTGCCCAAAAATTGTTATAAAAAGAAATTTACACAGCATTTTCTAAAGATGGCAAATTTGCACAAAATTTTCCTCTCAATATCATATTTGCACAAAATTTCCTATAAATAGTAAATTTGCACAAAATTTCCTAAAAATGGTTCAATTTGCTTTAAATTTTCTATAAATGCCAATTTACACAAATTTCCTATAAGAAGCATACTTGCACAAAATTTCCTTAAAATATAAATACCAAATCGACACAAAATTTTTTATAAATAGCCAATTTGCACAAATTTTCTAAACATATCATACTTGCACAAAATTTCCTTTAGGCAGCCAATATGTTTGCACATGATTTCGTATAAATAGCAAGTTGGCACAATATTTCCTATAGAAGTAAATTTGCTCAAAATTTTCTATAAATATTATATTTGCACAAATTTCCTATTAAAAGAAAATTTGCACAAAATTTTCTTATAACAGTAATTTTGCATAAAATTTTCTTTATATAGGAAAACATTTCCAAAAAAAGTTAATTTGCACAAACTTTCCTAGAAAAATAAATTTGCTTAAAATTTTCAATAAAAAGCAAATTTGGACAAATTTTGTATTTAAAGAACAGTTGCATAAAATTTCGAAAACAGTTAATTTGCTCATAAATTTATATAAATAGAAAATTTTCTCAAATTTCCTTTAAAAAGAAAATTTGTACAAATTTTCTATAAAAGAACATTTGCAGAAAATTCCTAATAATAATAATTTTGCACAAAATTCCCTAAAATAGTAAATTTGCTCAAAATTTTCTATAAATAGCAAATTTGCACAAATTTTCTATAAAAATCACATTTGAACAAAATTTCCTAAAAATAGTGATTTTGCACATAAATTCAGATAAATAGCAAATTGGCACAAAATGTCCTTTAAATAGAAAATTTGCACAAAATTTTCAATTAAGGTAACTTTTGGAAAATTTCCTTAAAAATAGCAAAATTTCGCCCAAGTTCGCCCAAATTTGTTATTAGTATCAAATTTGCGCAAAATTTCTTATAAAAAGCAGATTTGCTTTGTTTACGAAATATGTCTATCAATTATCAAATTTGCACAAAATTTGTGCAAATTATTCTTTGATTAGCAAATTTCTAACAAATAGAAAGTTTGCGCAAAATTTTCATTCTTTAAATAGCGAGTTTGCCAAAAAAAAAATTTATAAATTGGCAAATTTCCAACAAATAACAGTCCTCTAATAATAGAAAATTTTTGAAAAATTTCTTTTAAATAGCAAATTTGAACAAAAAAAATTCAAAAATACCAAGTTTACCTAATATTTTTTTTTAAATTTTCTTTAAATTGGCGAAAAATAGTAATTCTAAATATAACAAATTTGCGCAAAATTTTCTATAATAAGTGAAAAATTGTACAACTGCTTTAAATTGCAAGTTTACGCAAAATTTTTGCAAAATTTTCAATAACCGACAAATTTGCGCAAAATTTCGTTTAAATAGAAAATCTTCACAAATATTTCAATAATTATACAATTTTTTGTGAAATTTTCTACAATTATGAAAATTTGCGCAAAATTGTATAAAAATAGCAAATTTGTGCAAAGTTTTTTTAAACAACAAGATAAGCATAGAAGAACCAAAATTCAAACGCCATTACCAGTGTGTGTATTAAACATATTTAATCATCATGTAGGTAGATTTTGTTGCACGATGACGTTTTTTATGATGCTGGCTGGTAGCATATAAATACTTTACTTCATTTCACATTTGATGAGTTATTTGGGTTATTTGTCAATTTGACAGACATCAAACGAAGCCAACGACAACAAAACAATATAAAATTCATTGTTTAAAAGCTGTGCATCATTATCAGCTTCTCGATTTGTTTGCCAGACAAACGATTTTTGTTGCATTTGCAAAATAATCGCTGAACTTACTCTCTGTTTGTTGGGCTTAATAACTGAACTGAGTTGGAAATTTATAATGAAGATTAAATGATGTGCAATTTTCTTTTGTTCTCGCAATAGAATCAATGTAATAAAACAATGAACAAAATGCTGAAACTTTACTTTAATGCCGCTGTAATAACTTCGCATTGTTAATTTAAACGAAATTAGTTCTGGTTGAATTTTAAAATTGAAAAGAGGAAGAGACTAAAAGCAAAACAAGAACTAGTATTTAACAACTAAAAAGTTTGTTGAACGTCTGATGAACGATGGCTGAGGTTCACGGAACTGAGCTGTGTGTGTAAACATACATATAAATATATTTAGAAGTTCATCTTGGCGAATGTTAAATGTTAGTCTGGGAGATGAGACGACAGGAATGCTTAAAATTAATTCTCCTGAACAATATTCTAATATTTTTTATTAGCCTCCACCTTCACAAGTAAGTGATAGATGAATGCACATAAATATAATTGTTTCTTCTAAAGTTAAAATGAACTCAAAGCATTATGCTGAACATGACCCTAATTAACATGAATTATAATTTCTTGTGGTCAAAAAAATGCAGCTTCTAACATATTTGTGCGAAATTTTTAAGCAAATTAAAACAAAAAATTTTTTAAAAAAATACAAAATTGCACAAAGTTTTCTAAGAATACCAAATTTTTAAAAATTTTCATAAAAAATCCAAATTTGGGCAAGTAATTTTAAAATAAGTAAATTGCCACAGAATTTTTTAAAATTATCATAAAATTTAAAAATTTTTATTTTGCACAAATTTTCCTTAACATAGCAATTTTTCAAAAAAAAAAATTGGGATTTGTGCAGATAAATATCAAAGAAATAGTAAATTTACACAAAATGTTCTAAAATTATCATAACATTTACATAAACATGTTTTAAAAATTTTAAATTTGCACAAATTTTTCAAAACAAGGCAAATTTTCCTAAAAAAAAAACCAAATTTGGGATTTTTAAACTAAAAAATTTGGGCAAAATTTTCTAAAAATAGTAAATTTGCACAACATTTTTAAAAATTTACATATACTACACGTTTTAAAAATTTAAAATTTGCACAAATTTTTTTTAACATAGCAAATTTTCCTAAAACAAAAAATTTGGGATTTTAAAAACTATCAAATTTAGGGGAAACTTTCTAAAAAAAAAATATACAAAATTTGGGCAAAACTTCCTGAAAAAGACAAACTGAAAAAAATTTACTCAAATAGCAAATTTAATAAATATCAAATTTAAGCAAAAATTTTTATAAATATTAAATTTTCGTAATCGAAAGGTTTTCTTAAAATAGCGAATATCGGTCAAATTCATGTAAAAATATAAATTTGCGCAAAATTAAACAAAAAAAATATATTAAATTTGTCAAAAGATTTCTAAAAATATAACATTTTCGCTAAATTTCCTTTAAATATTAAATTGGCACAAAATTTAATAAAAATTGCGAGTTTGCACAAAATTTTCTTAAAATATGTATTAAACAAATTTTTGTAACAATTTTTTTATAAATAAATTTCATAAAAACAGCAAACCTCTATAAAAAATTACGAAATCGACTAAAATTTGCGCAAAGTTATCTAAAAATATAAAATTTGCACAGGAATGTTTAAAGAATATAAAATTTGCGCAAAATTTCCTTAAGATAGAAAATTTGCTCAAAATTTTAAAAGAAAAAAAATTAAACAAAATTAGCTATACTGACAAAGTTGTGCAAAATTTGCCCAAATTAAAAAAAAATCCCATCTCAGTAGCAAAATAATCGCTCAATTTGCAACAATACCACCACTTTCATCATCATCTTGTACTTCATTAAAAAGTTTTTTTTTTAGTAAAATGGCAATTTTTTAATATTGCCATAAATACTGGTCTCTTAAGTTGTTATTAGAAAAATGTTTAACATTTATTTTTATGACTCAACATCATTAAACAGCAGCCGAAGAAGCAACTTTTCAGCAACAGCAACAATAAAACACATCGTTTGCATTATGAGAATGAACGTATTTCACACACACACACACAGAAACATCAGGGAAACATATTTTAAGGGATTTATTTGCAATAAAAATCCTTTTTACACACTTCAAATACTTCTTTAGAAAATGGCTGATATAATTAAGACTTTTTGTTGTTTAAAATAGTGGCACAGAGAGAAATATTAATGAAAACCCCACAATTGCTATTATTCTTAAGTGAATCCGTTAAAAAGAATGCGAAATTTTAAGGAATGCTACCAAAAAAAAAATTAATCTCCCCTCACATCCTAAGCCGTGATATCTTGGTATAGGATCCCAATCATCTTGTTAAGAAATGTGAGGTTTAGATTTGGTTAAAAAAGCCCCACTTTTAACGTTGAGCTATTAAAGGAGACATTCAAACAGATTTGTTCTAATCGATACGATATCGAATCGATATGTAACAAGACAATCTTGGCGGTTATGTAAACAAGCAAAATTGTCGCATTTTGGGCACAGAAAACCCGCACGCATACATTGAAAAACCGATGCACCCAAAACGAGTCACTGTTTGTGCGGATTTTGGTCCAGAGGCATAATTGGGCCATTTTTCTTCAAAAATGAGCAAGGAGTCGCCGTTACAGTCAATGGCGATCGTTATCGGGCCATGTTGAACGAATTTTTGTTCACAAAAATTGAAGAGGAGGATATTGGCAACATTTGATTTCAACAGGACGGCGCTACGTGCCACACAGCCGAAGCAACACTCGATGTTTTGCGCCCTGTTTTTGAAGATCGCATTTTCAGCCGCAGAGCTGATGTCGTTTGGCCACCTCGGAGCTGCGATTTGAAACCGTTGGACTATTCTTTGTGGGGTGCCGTCAAAGATATGTGTTACGCCGACAAGCCAGAGACAATTGACGCTTTAAAAGACAATATTCAAAGGGAAGGATTGTACTTTCAAATAAAAAAAGAAATTTGAGAAAATATTCAGTAGTTTTTTTATAGCATTTTCAAAAAAAAAACATATTTGGCAGACCGTTTATATCTTAGTCAACTTCATTGTAGCGTAGCAATGATCTAACTCCCATTAGAAAGGAACCATCATCTGTATAAAACGGCTGCTAACAATACATCAAGAATTAATGGATCTGCCAAGCCTTGAGTCATATTTAGGGGGAAAAGCTTATGCTGGGATTATGGGATTTAAAGTATATAAGTATTGATAGGGACCCTTGAATTCAAAAAAATCTATTAAAGTTATTAATAAAAACCTTTACGCTTTCCAGAATATGTAAAACCCAAAAGACACTAAACGTATCAAGTACACTGAAAGAATTTTCTTCGCAATACCAATGAATTTTGACATTAATCCCATGAAAAATTACATTAAAAAGGAACCTATGCAGCGCTTCGTTGGATCAATGAAACCTGTTTCATTTAAATGTATTAAATGAAACATTACATTAGATCTATGAATATTATTCATTGGATGAATACTTTCAATAAAGTCCCTGCGGGAAATTTGTGTCAATTGGTCCAACCGACTGGTCCTGGGATTTGTGAAAATAGAACAAGTACAAAAAGAAAGGACACATGACCAGTGAAAAAAGAACCAATCCCTTAACTGGTTTATAAAGAACAAAAAGGTAGAAAAAGTAATGAATTACAGAACAGTCTTCAGCGGTGATGTGACACATTTTTTGGTACTTTCTAAAATTTGGCTCTTAAATTTAATTCTTGGACTAGTTTTATTGAAATAATACTACTTTGTATTTAAATAATACTACATTTTAGTAACTGACACTAAGCACGTTCATTGAGAATAAACCTGTGATTGGTCAAATAGCGTCAATTGACCCCCTCCAATGACAACCCCATGTAAAAGTGATAGGTCTTATTCATATAAAGTGTTAGAACTGGAACCGGTCCCTACCACCAAAGACCTATCACGGGACTACTTCAGTGTCAGTTCGCTTCCCTCTAGGGGTAAAAAAAAAAAATTTTTTTATTTTATGTTTTTTAATTCTTTTATTTTTATTTTATTTTTTAATTTTTATTTTATTTTTTTTTCTGTCTCTGGCGGGTATCGATCTCGCAACCTCGATGCTGATAGACTAGCTCACTACCAGCTTGCCTACAGGGGCAGTGTAGTTTTTGGATAAAAAAAACTATGGCCCATATTCATAGTCAATAATAAAGTCGACTTTAAATAAAAACCAGTTTTAAATGCATGTCAACACCATTGTTTTAAAATATACTTTAAAAAAAGTCGACTTTATTTTTGACTATGAATATGGGCCTATGTTCTTTACTCAACAGAGAGCGTAAATATGAGATTAAATTGTTAATTACAACAATAACAACGTTGATTGAAAGTTTTTGTTTCATTACTATAACAACATTTTTCATTGTCATAATCAAAATGTTTTCATATATCCAATGAAAATTTTTAACGTAATTACGAAATCCAATGAAGCGATTTTAAGGAAAATACTTCATTAAAACATTGAAATTTCATTTAGACAATGAAAATTTTCATTTAACCACTGAAAATTTTTTTATGAAAGTGATTCATTAAATATATGAAGCATTTTTCTTTCAGTGTAGTGAAAAAGACGAAAATTACCAGTTTTTTAAATATTAAGTTACGTAACACCACATCTAACGCAATTCTTTAAAGCAGCAATACTAAAAACGTTCCCTAAATCAGTTTCTGGTCGTTACTATAAAAAGAGTTCTTAGGCTAAGAAATAATCGGATCATGTAAATAATTCAAGATTATTGGCCATTTTCTCAATGTATCGACAAACTGGCTGTTACTTAATGTCGACATAAATTTATAAGTCCGATAAACTGTCCGTTAACGATTTTGGTGTTCTCAATATACCGACTCAAAACATTGTTTTCAGTTTGCAACACCTCTCAAAATACACGTAAAAGTTGGGAGTCAGCTGATTGAATTTATCTGTACGCCAAATTAACAGCAAAAACTATAATTGGCAGATGAGGTCGGGTTAACTTTGCGACAGAATAGAAGCAAATGAGACATTGAGAAACCAAATTTCTTAAATGTGCAGTTTTTTGTTGGGAAAAAAGATAATCGCCTTATCAGAAAACGGCCATATGACTGTTTGTTCTAAAAAAAGCCTGAAACTGAAACCGTTATTATACTGGACAACTTCCAGTATATTTACGAAGACTAATTAAATGTCCTAGAACTCTGAACCCCGTGGTCTTTGCACAGATGACATCTTAGACACTTTCCAGTTTAACGTAGTCTTAAACTTATATTTTTCTGACGAAATGTGATTTTTTTCTTTTAATTATTTCAAAAGCTGATGTGGTGATTTTGTTCATAATGAACTGAAGTTGCACGTTTCCTGTAGAAATTATAAAAAGCAAAGTTTTAACAATGGAACACTTTTTATACGGACGATAAAATCCTCCCTTTGGTTATCGGTGATTTGTATAAATGTGCCTAACCCTACGTTTCCATATGCAAGTAATTGCTGGCAAGTACCAAATTTGTGTGAATGTATGTAAAAAAGTGTGAGTGTATTGAGTTTTTGGAACTGTGGGATTCGGGGGGTTAAAATTTTTTTGTTTGAAAGTATAAATAAAATAAATAGTGATAATTTGCAAAAACAAAAAAAAACTATGCGAAAGACAAATGTGCAAACGCATCAAAGCGTACCAATCAATCACTCGATTTTTCTTTCGCATCACAATAGCCCCGCTGGATATTTTGCTTATCTAATAAGTTCTATAATGTTTAAACGTATAAGTAGAACAGTTTGCGACAATTTATATTAAAGCTCAAGTTGTGATGATCGCCATATATTTTGCTTAATCGGTCTTTAATTTTCCCTTAAGAACTTTAAATCCTACTAATATTGCAATGTGAAAGTTTGAATGTTTGGATGTTTGTGGCTAAATTATGCGAAACCCGATTTATGGATTTGGATGAAATTTTGTAAAGAGAAAAATTGGTAATATGGTACTTTTACTTATGGTACTTTGCAATACTTTATAAGCAGATTGTATATGGTTATGAAAATAAATGGTGCCTTTTAAGAGATAAAATTAGTACTTTTTTAAGGGGTAAAAACAGGATTAAATTGTTACTCTCTCTTTTCGATAAATTTAAAATGCATACAGATTACAGCGAACAACAACATACAGTGTTCTTTCTGAGGGCCTTAAATGAGAAAAAGCTGGTAGGTACTCTTGGTACTTTTTTACTTTTGGTACTTGTTTACTTTTCGAAAAATTTGGTGTAAAGATATCAAATGGACCAGATTAAAATAAAGGGTACTTATTGTGATATGAGATAAGTTTGGTATACAGATTTTATATTGTGCAGTGGCCGGAATATGCATATTTAGACACCCCTTGCTTTTCATATGGACAGTTGAATATCGGTTGCTCAAGACTATCCAGGACTCAAAACATATAAGTTTATATGTGTTTCCAAAAAAATAATAATAACTATAATTTTGTATATAGAAATATTTCCCAGATTCCAATATTGTGTACTTTTTGAGAGGTAAAACAGGGAAAAAGTGGTACTTTGGTACTTTTATCTTTTTAAGGAATACAATTGGAACCTTTTAAGGGGTAAAAACGGGATAAATGGTACTTGGTACATTTTAATTTGTTGATAAATTTGGTATACATACAAATTATAGCCTACATGAACGTATAGGAAAAGGTGGTAAACTCTTGGTACTTTTTCTCTATTCGAAAAATTTGGTATAGAGATAGCATATGACCCAGATTAAAATGAAGGGTACTTGTTTATGTTAAAACAAAAAATTGTGCCTTTTTCTCTCTTTGTGATAAATTTTGTATACTGATTTAGTCCAATGGAATATACATACTTAGAGACCCCTAGCATTCCATGTGGATTGCTTAAGAGTATCAAGTGCTCAAAACTTAGTATGTTTTGGCCATCTCTAGAATCATGTCGAGAGATACCCGCATTGAATAATAGCATACTCTTGCTTGTGACGCATTTTCTTTTTCGGTATGTTCAAGGTTAAGTTAAGCGCTAAACTTTTTCAATCTTTCAGCATTGACACTATCGAGTGAAAAATTTTAGTTTTTTATTTTACTATTATTCGCCATGGCGTCTATTGCAAAAGATTGGTAGCACATGGAACGTATTTGCTGTAATGCTAACATTATAATTTTTTTGCTCTTCCACAGCAATAAATACTGGCTATAAAATGATTTTAAATGAAACACAATGACTGTGAAGTGTTTTGCAAAAGAAAAAAAAACTGGCTAATTTAAGTCTTGCTACTCCAAAGGAAATGGAATTTTAACACTTTTTGCTGCCAGAGTGTGTCATAAAACAGAGTTGCTTATTAAGCATTGTACTAAAAGTGAGACAAAGAAAATAGAAAGGATGGAGCGAGCGTGTTATGGAGATGTGTTAAGTGCTTTGTAGAAGCAACACAACATTTACCACTGTTTTCTTTAAACACTTTTATGGCATGCTTTCGATTTTTTTTGTTTTTTTGCGTTTTCTGCAGGTTTTCTTTGTTTTTAAATAGTTGGTTGCAAATAGTTGTTACTGGTGTATGGGGCCGTTGGCAATACAAAGATGAGTAATAAGAATTATATGAAATGTGTTTGCTGTAAAGTAGGTAAAAGGGAATATTGAACTTTTTATTGTTTTAAATTGCCATAATTTTTAATTGGAAGAAACAGTTCGTAAGCTTAGCTTATTTCTGACATTTTGAACGTTGCGATCTCTGGCTGACACAGAAATTTACCACAAGTGATGTAGCCGTAAAATGTGTGAATACGATTGATTTCAAGCAGAAGCAAGTGGAGTTTGCAAGGCATTTTAAGTTTCGACATTTTGAATATGTGCGTTTTGTTCAACTAGAAACCCTTTACAAGTAAGATATGCGATTTTTATAACTGGTCGAAATGTCGAGATGACAATCTTTAAAATTGTAGATGTTTAGACAAATGGCGTAATGGACCCATAATTCATCGCCAGTATGATTCGACGTCACATTTAACATTTTTTATAGTTGTTTTTACTCAATAACTCTTAAAAGATCCCCGTCTTTTTTACACTGAACGTCAAATTTGAGAAAAAGTTGAGTCCAATATTGGAATTCCTAATTTTTTGTCATATCTTAAAGCAGAAACAGAGATTAGTTTAAGTTTTAATAGAGACAAATACTAGGAATGGGCAAAATATATCGATATATAAAAATATCGATATTTAAAAAAAACACGACTATCGAATTCGATATATTTTTAATTAACTCTTTTTTAAAAACTCAAAATTTTAAACGTTTTTCAAACAAAATGTTTTTTTAAATTGGCATCATTGCATGCATCATATGTTTTTTTAAACTAAAATAATTTGCATTTATAAGAAGCAAGAAGCAGATTGACAGGAGAGCACATAAAACAGAGAGTCAGTGTTGCCAATTTAGCCATTTTTCACCCTCTTTAGCCATTAAAAAATGCGTTTAGCCATTAGCCATTTTTTTTAGCCATTTTTCAACTTGTTTAGCCATAAAATTTTTCTTGCCGTTTTGCTTTTAAAAGAATAATTTTTATTTTATTATAAAAATTTATAAAACCAAAATAAACATTTTTAATAATTAGAACGCCTTTAATTTAAATCACAACTTTTACAAATGTTGAAAATCGCTATAAACGATGATGATGAAACATCTTTCAAAATAAAGGAACAGTAGTCCAATATTAAATTTAAAAAATAGATCAACACAAACATCGGTGTTTCTTTCTGGTTGCAAGTATTTCAATAAAGAGATGTAGGCGGCAACAATTTTTTTTAGAAATTTCAGAATTTACTATAAAGTTGCTCTCTCTTCCATGGTGTAATGCTGAAGAATGCCAAGTAAACATCGTTAAAAGTAATTTGAGAAATAGGTTACATTTAGCAACCGTTAATTCTCTTTTATCAATGAAATATTTATACCAACACCACAATAGTGGAGAGGGTACTATGCGTTTGTGCTGATGTTTGCAACACCTTAAAATATTGGCACTAAGCCCACCTTTTCGTATACCGATTGACTCAGAACCACTTTCTAAGTCGAATAAACGATGTTTGTCCGGCTGGCTGGCTGTCCATGTAAACCTTGTGCGTAAAATACAGATCGCAAATTTGCAGATATTTTAATAAAATTTGGTACACAGGTATCAATGAGGTGTAGGGTATCATATAGTCGGGGTTAACCGGCTATATTTTCTTACTTGTTTTTTATTGTAGATCTGGAATCAAAACGTTGGGTAAATGGTTTCGGGATTTATCTTCAAATTATTTAAAACTAATACGCACGAGTGATTCCTATGAGATGAACAATAACGACATAAAATGTATCGATGATTTAATTTTTTAAATATCTTTCAAAATAATAAATAACGTTTATTCTTATTTAAGAAATTGATATTAACTTACAATTTCATCGTAAATAACTTTAAATGAATTTTTCTGTTTTGTTATTGAATTTGAATGTGTTTTTATTTAAAAAAAACTTTTAGCCATTTTTTAGCCCATTTTTAGCCATTTTTTAGCCATTTTTTCTCGTAAATTTAGCCATTTTTGGTCTCCAAGTTTTGGCAACACTGCAGAGAGTGCTCCTGATGTCCATATCTGATGATTACTCGTTTGACTAAAACAATCAAAAACATTTCTAGTTAAAGTTGGTACTTTTGTGATGCAATTAAAATTAAGGTAAGTTGGTACTTTCATGACTTATATACTTCCATTTATATTTCTCGTAAGTTACTTTTTTTGGATTTCATATGGTTTTTTTGTATTCTTCCCTTTTGTTTTTGTTATAATTGAATTTTTTGTTTTTAATAATTTTTTTAAATTAAACGAAACAATAAAAAGTAACAATGTTCATAAATATGTATGTACAAAGGTATAACAAATTTTTTAATTTGGTAATAGTTTCAGCAAAATGCATTCGATATATCGATATATCAATTTTTTTAAATTATCAAAAAGTAATTTCAATTTTTGGGAATACAAAATTTAAATTTCAAAAGATTTTGTTATTCGTGCTAAATTCCCAGTTTTTATTATTGATAAAAACACTTGAAATTTATTGTTGATGGGATAAGCTATTCCTATGCGCATTTCACTGGTTGCTTAGGCCAGATCATCAGGAAACTTCATCCATAAAGATTTTAGAAAAACTAAAGATATTAAACCAAATAAAAATGTTAAACGTATAAGACTTATAGCAACAGTTCTACTTGTAATAATATCAAAGTTTAAACAAAACAACATCAACAATAAACAGTGCGTTCATCTCATCTTACATTCCCCAAGAACAAGTAGAACTGTTGCTATAAGTCTTATACGTTTAACATTTTTATTTGGTTTAATATCTTTAGTTTTTCTAAAATCTTTATGGATGAAGTTTCCTGATGATCTGGCCTAAGCAACCAGTGAAATGCGCATAGGAATAGCTTATCCCATCAACAATAAATTTCAAGTGTTTTTATCAATAATAAAAACTGGGAATTTAGCACGAATAACAAAATCTTTCGAAATTTTTTTAAATAATAAATATCGATACTATTAAAAAAATATAGATTCGATATGTATCGATATATGTTTTTGATTTGCCCATCCCTAACAGACACCGATATACGCAGAGAAAAAACATGTTTAAATATGTCAGCTAAGGAAAATCTTAAACATATTTGGGGTATTCACAAGGTGTGCTATTATGTTATATTGTCATAATGTTTTAACATTTTACAATGGTTTAAAAATATTGTTGTTGCATTGTAAACTAAATTAATAGAACTTTGCTTGGTATGTTTATTGTGCTGTCGTAATTAATCAGAAGAGACCTGCGCTGAGCGGCTGAGACGAACAGCATTAGTTTTTGTAGCCGTCGCCGTTGATGGTATAGTTTTATCCGGCTAATATCCGTATAGAACCATAACATGTTTGGAGGAAGCCATTACATGGTTGTGGCTTCATGATGGAGGATTCTTTTAACCAAAATATGGTTGTCGGTGACAATAATATGGTTAAATTAAACATATGTATGTTTAAAATGTTCCTTAAAAATAGTTTTGTGGGATGTACCATATTTAAACATATTTTTTCTCTGGGTGCAGTAGCAAAATGCCACCAGTTAATGTTAATGGAAGAAAACGTCGCTGCTGTTTCCTCACGGCAAAAACTTCAGATGGATTTTCTAAAGAAATTTGTGCACGATTTAAAGGAAATTTTATTTAGACGACGATGTGTCTATCGTTTATTTTTTTTTAATATTTTATTTGAAACGCACGACATGTATGTATTATGCAGCGAAAAATTCGACAGTTCAGCCAGCTTTAAAAAATCCGTCGTTTATGGCAGGTCTAAATGACTCAGTAAAAATTAACGACAGATGTTTAGACACCAAAATGCCATTTAAGTTATTAAAGATCCAAGTCATGTGTACAAGATGAATGCCGCATTTTTAGGTTAACCTCCTACTTCATTATGCATAGAGTTGATGAAGTGTGTGTCTTAATTGGCTTTTAGATTAGAAACTGAGTTTTATGAAAATATTTTTTGTAAGGCTGAGATCTATCGAATATTTGGCAAAAACTTGTTTTTAGTGCGGATCTTTGGAGAAAAGCTTTAGGCTTAGAATCTTTAAATAGTCCGAAGAGAACTTAAAATATTTTCAATGCCAAATTGAAGTTGGTTTAACTCTTTCACATCCTTACGCTAACTTTTCAAAATCATTTCTTTTATTTTTTTTTTTTTAATAACATTTTTTAGTTTTCAACTTAAACTTCCTTGAAAACATTCCAAGGTTTATAAAGCTAATAAATAATTATCATAATTTTTTTGTTGGAAAAAATCTGAACTAAAAATTCTTGGCGAACAGCACAGCAATTGCATTTGGAACTTAACCAAACATTCTTCATTCCAAAGAAAAACAAACAAATTTTTTTCAGAATTTCAATGTGTCAACAACCCAAATTGATTGAAAGGCGCATAAAAAGAAAAAGAAAAACACAATATTCTAATCATATTCATTCCTACCACAACATCTACTAAGCACAGCCTTAATATGCGAGACCCAATGTGCGGTTGTTATTAGTATTACAACATCTGATCGATCTCTCATATGCCGCAAGGTCTCTTTTGTATTTTTAATTATTTTTTTTTTTTTTTTGTTCTTCACAATTTCATTGTTTCAATACGTGTTTTAAATTGTTAAACACTTTTTATTTCAGAAAAAGAAAACAAAAAGTTAAAAAGTAGTAAAAATAAAAAAGATCCATTAGTTGCTGTTGATAGTGTTTTTGTTTATGGACTGGGACCTCCCAGCAGTTGCGTGTGTAAAATACCATGGAATTTGTTAAAAAATTATTTTGTAAATGAGTTATAGTCCGTCCAGAGTAGTTTCTATACAATTCTTTTAATCACATTTATTATGATTATAATGTTACATTTGGGGAATGAATCATAATTATTCTTTAAAATGTTGCTGGAAAATGTAGTGAAATTAATGTAAATTTGTATTAAGAAGCTTGAGATGACCCTATTTTTGGCTTTCTTTTGTGTATAAATATTTAATGGTCAACATTTCGATTTGAAATTTATCGCAAACAATTTAAATTGGCAGGTTTATTAGACATTTTTTTTTATAATAGGCAGAAGTAAATAGTTTATTACAAAACTAAAAAGAAAAAAAACAAATAAAAAATAATGACTCAGGAGAGATGTGTTTGAATTTCAAAAGAGAAAGACAGACATTGGTGCAAAATGCTGAGTAATAGTGTGGCTGTAGTGCCGTCCACTTCAACTCGTCGTCGTGCCCAACAATTGCACCTCTCTCTCGCTCGTCGTTGATGAACATTATGCATAAAGACTTGCATTTACACGCTTACAAGGGCCAATTGACTCAAGAACTAAAGCCTCTTGCCCATTCCAAACATCGTCAATGGTCAGAATGGTGACAAAAAATGGCAACAGTGGATGATCAATTTTCAAAGAAAATCATCTTCAGTGATGAGGCACATTTTCAGCTCAGTGGATTCGTCAATAAGCAGAATTGCCGCATTTGGACGAATGATAATCCAAGAGTGATTGTCGAAAAACCAATGCACCCACAAAGAGTGACTGTTTGGTGCGTTTTATGGGCTGGCGGCATCATCGGGCCGTATTTTTTCCAAAATGAGGCCAGTCAGGCCGTTACTGTGAATGGTGTGCGCTATTGTGTGATGATAACGAATTTTGTATGGCCCGAATTGGAAGATATTGATGTGGACGATATGTGGTTTCAACAGGACGGTGCCTCTTGGCAAACAGCTAACGAAACAATAGCTCTTTTGCGCGACAAATTCAATGGCCGTGAAATCTCACGTGGTGGTGACTTTAATTGGCCGCCAATATCATGTGATTTGGCACCGTTTGACTTCTTTCTTTGGGGTTATTTGAAAGAAAAGATGTTCGTCGATAAGCCAGCAACAGTTCAAGAGCTAAAGAATGACATAATTCGGCACATTAACGGCATAGAACCTCAATTATGCCTCAGCGTCATCGAAAATTTGGACCATCGGATGGAGGTGTGCCGTCGAAGTGGCGGCGGCCATTTAGACGATATTTTGTTCCATACATAATTCTACAATACCAATATTAACATGTTAAAAAGAAATGACAATAATTTCTTAAATAATTTGTGTTTTATTCAAAATCAACATCGGCCCTTAAAATTGAAATTTATGATCTTTCACCAGGCAGGGTAAAAATTTTATACGTAGCCTGAACCTGACATAGTCAGATACACAGAATGCACAAAAAATCATCTGGGTCGTGGTGCTTATGGCCCTCTACATATCTACCTTTCAAAACATTATTGACGGCATTCAAAAAGAAGTATGTATGTATGTATGTACATCATTTTCGGAACAAGAAAAAATTGTCAATCAAACTTGTACGAAAATGTTTCAATTCTGAAGCATCTGCTGTCGAACAGATTATTTGCTAATTCGATTTGAATACTTAATAAAAAAATTAAAAATAATTCTAAATTTTTAAAAAGATGTTTTGACAACCCACTACATGATTTATTTTGCCATCAATCATGCCAATCATATTCAGAGCTCAAACATCCTTTGCCCAGCATTTGCTTGGCAAATGTGTGGGTGTGGTGTCAGAAACTTGCCAGTTATTTTGAAATGAACACGAAAATGAGTACAAACGATTAAAGTCAAAAACCCCAAGCCCACATATTGATAAACCCAACAAACAGATGTCATTCAAGTGATTAAATGTTTACTTTTTTCCAAAACTCTTTACAAACAAAAAACACCAAAATCGATAAAGATCCAAAAACTTAAACAAAAACCACTAAAAATGAGTTTTAGGCTTTAAAACACAGCAGCTGTAACTGCAATTATCTTCGATAATGAGTCGAAAGGACAACAATGTGACAAGTTAATGGAGCAACAATGTTTAACAATAACAATAATGCTGGTTGGCGGTTTTTAAGCAGATTTCCTTGTTAAGAAAAGAATTTGAAAGAATATTGATTAGTCTGGAGCAGCAGTGAATAAATAAGTAGTGCAACGTAATTATGGCAATTGTGGTCTGTGCAAGAAGGTTTTACAATGAAACAATAAATTTCGAAAACAGATGCTTCCACATGCATATGTATGTATGTATGATGAATAATGAAGAGGATTGAGAACAATGTGAGTAGTAGCTGGCTGACATACTGTATAACAATGTATTGTTAAAAGGAAAACAAAGACAAAAGCAATGGGCTCCTTTAAGTCTACATTTTAAAATGTACGTCAGACAACATCTTTGTTTAGAATAATTGTGTCATAATATTTATTTAAGAGAACTAGTGTAGGAAAAAAACTAAAACGGGAGTCTAAGGGATTTCTAAACTTATTTAATAAAAATTAAATAAACTTCCTTAATATGTAATTGATTTAGTTCTTGATATCCCGACTTTTTATCTTTTTTTAACTAGAAAACCTACTACAACTTGTACTTGAAAATATCTCACAATACATCAAAAATTCGAAATCGTTGAGTCCGTTAAACTACAAGAGTCGACTTAAACAATTAAATCTAAAATTTTTCAATACAAAAAGCTAAAATGCAAAAAAATCTTCACACAATAGAAAAATGCGCTAAATAAGGTTTTCAATATCGAAGTCGAAATTACTGAATTTAATGCGTTTTCAGAAAAGTACAACATTTCAAAAGATAATCTTCTGTACATATTGCAAATAGTTTATCAAAGGGAAAACACACAAGAATAATATCGTTGGACTTTGAAAAGGCGTTTGACAAAATTAATATTCATACCATAGATAATCAACTAGCAGAATGGAAGGTTGGCCCGCATATTACAAATTCTGTTAAAATTGTTATGACAAATCGAAAACTGTCGGTCAGAATACGCAACCACTATTCTCCTTCATACCCAATAGATAACGGCATCCCTCAAGGATCGCCATTATCAATCATACTATTCTTAATATCCTATGACAGGCTTTGCTCGGTTTTAGAAATAAGTAAGGAAATAGAGTTTACGGCATACGCCGAGATGACTTCAATTTAATATTAAATTCCAACAAGTCAAAAAATCCGAAAATTGCAACATTTCTGGAGCATCTCTCTCAATATCTAAATGCAGGTTTATACAAATATGTCGAAAAAACCAATGTAAATGCACCATAACTGCCTCAAACTCTCAACCTACTGAAGTTGATAACTTGAGAATACTATTGGGGGATTCACAAGATGTCATAAGTCTTAAAATAATAACATGAAAATATACGACTGTTGTGAACAACCCCTCATAATTTAGTGTGCTATTTTGAACTACAAAACTAATGCGGTTCGGCTCAGCCGCTCAGCGCAGGTCTCTTCTGATTAGTTACGACAGCACAATAAACATACCAAGCAAAGTTCTTTTAATTTAAGACACCTTTTGTTTACAAAGCAACAACAATATTTTTAAACTATTGTAAGATTTTAGAACATTATGACAAAATAACATATTAGCACACCTTGTGAATACCTCATATAAACAAGAGATACACTTGGGACACACATACCTGACGAAATTCCAATTTCTTTAGTTTATTTTTCATAAAATATGTAAACAAGAAAAAACCTTTGCCAGATTGCCGATTTATTAACATCAAGTTTTTAAGATTTCTTGATTTCGCGTTTTTTTTTTTTTTAAAACAATTTTATAACACAAAATCCATTTAAATTTAATATCACTGACAACCTAACATTAACAATGTAATGCTTTCTTTTGGTTTTACTATAAAATAATAGAAAAAAAAAATATCAAAACTTAAAATTATTACTGTCCTGATTAGAGGCGTTTTTTCCCCAACTTCGTCTGGTAACCCTAGATATAAACAGAAGCCATCTTTTTACAGGGCATTATCAACACTATCGATATTTACGGGGCGTAAAGTGCAATGCCTTATGACATTTAAAGGTGGATTTTTTCTACAATAAAACACGCTGCCCTTTTAGAGAAACGAATACCAAATTGCATTTTTTTATATAAAATGTGGCATTTTTTGTAGAAAAGAAAACACGATCAGTTAAAAAGAAACAAGATTAATATTTAACCGATTTATTTCATTTATATATTTACCTTTTGCAGAATATTTTAGGTTTCATAATTTTTATATTTTTGTATTTATGACGTATAAATATGTTATAATTTTTTTTCTGTCTAGAACATTCAAAATTACTTTTGATTATTTTCATCTTGGGGATATTGCTAAACTATTACCTTAGGCGATATCTTCCATTTGTTTGCAGGGTATGTATATTAAAAAAACATATAAAAAAGGGCGTAACTGCAAAATTTATGGATAAATACGGAGAACTAGAAAAGATTTAACTCAAGGGCCGGCAAAAAAATGTTCGCTTATAGTCCACTCTGTTTTTTATATTGTTTTAATCAACTGGTAACATGTTTTTATTTACATTTCTGGTAACTATTACAAATGCCAAGTTTCGCAATTTATATTTCATAACATGGTGTCTTCATCTGACAATTTTTTTTTTCATAATAAACGTCAAAGTTCATAAAAAAAAAACGCTGGCAAACATATTTGAGGTTTTTTATATAGACGGTGAACACCCCATGTAAAGAACCAACGAAATTGATATTAATGTTATGTTTGGTTTCGTCATCCAAAGAATTAAACTTAATCTCATACTAAAGGCTTATAAAGGATTGAAATTATTTACATTTTTGTTTTTATTGTAAGCTTTTAAAGCACTGTATTTAATTAATAAAACAGATTTTTGTTTCAACTATGTATTTAAATTAAATTAAAATCAATAGTCCAAAATGTGGATTATTCTAGGTTTCACTTTTAATCCATAAAATGCCTTATAAAAAAAATCGGTTATAGTCCAAATTCGCTTTTAGTCCACAAAAGTTGTGCAACTATGGTAGTGGACTATAAGCGAAAATTATTGCATTGGTATCACAACTTAAAAAAATATGCCTCATATATGAAAATGTGTATGTCTTCTCTTTAATCTTAATCCTCTTAAATTTATATATTTTCTTACAATTAAAAAAAAAAACAAACTTGAAAAAATCCTTAAATATTGACACCACAATTTTAAAACAAAAAGTAGTTACAATCTGTGAATGTTTCACATTTTTTTCATCGGAAATTTTTAACACATATTTTGTGTCATGTGTTTTAACAACAATTTCTTTCTTTCGTTCATATTTTTTTAATCCTGCAACGCTGACAAATTTGCAAAAATATTAACACGATTTTTTTATTATGTTTAGGAAGTTGTGCTTGCAAAATGGTTTTAGTTTTGTGTGGTCTTTTTAAATTAAAAAAAAAATCCGCAAACCATAAATCATGATCATTTCGTTTGCTGTGATAAGTGACTCATAAAACTTTCGTACCGAACCTATAAAATTCAAAAACAGAAACGGTAAAATGTCACGTTTTTTTGTATCTTTAAAAAGAAATTTTCATTTGGGATTTTATTGAAAAATTTGGCGCCAAATATCTTTGTCATATAAATTATATCATATTCATATTGTGACAGTTGGCTGTGGTGAATGTAAAAATTAATAAATACAATAAGAGGTTTTAAGTTTGGAAATGGAACGAACTACTTTAAAAGGAAGAAAGGGATTAGTTTATATAAATATTCTGACACCCTTCGGCAAAGGTTTACAGCAGGTTTAAAAATTAATGAATACCGAAGATTTTACTGTTTTTGAATTTTAAGAAAGGGACTTAAACTGTTTATAATTTAAATGTCGCCCTGTTATAGAACGTAAAACTTTTACCTTTAAAAAGATTTCACTAAGTCAGATAAGCAAAAAAATTCCGTCGTAGCAGATAGGACCTCTGATCAGCCGCGATCTCAAGAGATCTATCAATTTTGAACACTGTTGAATTGCAGCACATTATTTCCCCGGAAAATGTAACACCAAACGTAAAATATCCTTAAGGCTCAGTTAGCCGGGAGTAACAGTAACAGTAATCTTACCGTAAAAAGTAAGACCAATCTATTTCTTACAGATTGAGACGTAACATCTTACTGCTAACTGTAATCGTTCTAATTGCTTTACATACAACAAAATTAATCAGCTGATTTGCAACGTTACTGTTACTCCCGGCTAACTGAAGCCTTAGCATGTCTCACAACATACTCCCGGCGAAATGAAAAGTACAAAAAAAATAATCAATAATGTACTAAAGTCACAAAGGTTTATTTGAGAATACAAAAATAAGAATTCAGCACAAATCGAAATTTAAATTATTCGCTATAGAATATGGAAATGGGAATTAAAAATCCTGTATTTCTACCTTCAACATCTAAGTGCCTTTACTTTTAACATCTACCCTGCAAATTATAGGACTAGTCCAAACACGCGTGTAAATTGTAGCACACAAGGGACTAGGAATAGTCCAAAAGTAGCCCAAACGTATGGAAAAACATGGTATATTTGACATTACGATGTCCTAGGGCAGGACCATAGCTTTGGATTGCAAAGGTGTAGTCTTAGAACTACTCCATGGTATACTTTCGAGGATTAAAACGAAAACATGTCGTTTAAAAACGGAGACATGTCGTCTCACTACAAACACTTTTTAACAATGACATAGTCCACGCTTGCATTACATTGGACCAGCCCAGGGAGTAGGCCATTTGATCGTATTTATTTATTGAATCTTTATAAATTATATGAACTACACGCAGAGAAAAAACATGGTTGAAGTATTGTTAAAAATCATATTATGGTCCCTGCAATGGCAACAAACAAACTTTTGTTGTCTTAAACAAAACTTTTTTCACGATTGATAACACTGTGCTCGAAATTGGAACTATTTTTAGACAAGCTTGGCACTTGGCGTTTTAACATAATTCGGGTACGCTGAATCCAATGGTGCTAGCCGTTTTTTTAGGTTAGCTCTTGTTTTCGAGGTATACCGTTATGTCGAAATGGAAAAACGGTTTAGTCTATTGAAATTATAAAAAACCCGAAATTCCGCAATCGCAACTATTTTTAATATGCGCAGTCGTTTTAGAAACTTGATTTTTTTTTTTGGAAAAAAAAATAATTTTTTTATCAACATTTTTAAATTTTTGTTTTTTAAAAATTCATAAAAAATTAAACAATGCAGCTAGGCTTCTAATGTTTTGCAGATATATAAAAAAAAAGCTGCAAACAAAACAAGCCATAAAACATATAACGGTACTGCATCTCAAAAACAAGAAATTACCTTAAAAAAACGGTAAGCACCATTGAATTCAGCGTACCCGAATTATCCTAAAACTCCATGTGCCCGGCTTTTCTGTTTTTTCAACTAGCACAGTGTAATCAGTTTAATAACAACACTTTTGCCCAATTTTCAGGATTGTATTTAAATCTGTATTAAGTTAATTTTTATAAAAACTTAAATCGCATTTAAATACAGATTGGGTTTTTGAGTTTTAATTGAAAAGTCTTATTTAATTAAGATAAAAGTATGGTAGCACTACTAATTACAAAAAAAAAATATAAACAAGTGCATTTATTTACAAGGTGGTCTGAAAAAACAGCTGACTATTAATGCTGTTCCTGTTGTTGTTGTATTGTTGTGATATTGAGGCCACCTTGCTAAAATATTTCAATGGAAACTCAAGTTGAAATTAAGTGTACCACATCGGTGACTTGAGTTCCACTTAAGTTTTTAGTGAAGAAGAGAATTTTGTATTTGAAACGATTTAAAAAATATATGTGTTTTAATATCAATCCTGAAAATTGGCCATTAAAATATTATGTAGTTAAATTCAAACGAAAACTCATTTTAAACAACTTAAAATTCATTTAAAAAACGAATCATTTACATTTCATTTAAAACACATGATTTATACATTCATTTTTAAATTGTTTATACATTATACAGCATATTCCTTAAAATTTAATAGTTTTTACTTTTAAAAAATATAGTTTAACCAACAAAAATCAAACTACATAACAAAATAAATAAGAAAAAACATAATTTTTTAGTAGTTTGTTTTTTGAATAACAAACCTAAATGTAAATAAAATAAACAAAATTATTCGTAAAATAACTATATTTTTAATCAATTTTAACATTACGGAAAACGAATTTCATAGCCCACAATCAGTTACTGTAATTTTATAAGTGTACTTATTAGTTGTGTTGTTTTCAGTTACTGATAACGTACTCGATAACTACTTACACAGTTCTACAAAATTCGGGTCACCGCCCTCTTAAGTGCCGTTTTAGTATACTTTTCTATTCTACGAAAAAAAATCGCCATACAATTCTATTGAAGACATCTGAAATTGTATTTTACCTAGGGTTTACACTTGCAAGTGCAAGTTCGAAAAACTCAATACACTCACACTTTTTCACTAACACCATCACATTTTTCGTACTTGCAGCTCAACTTGCAAGAGAATTTGCTTGCAAGTAAATATTTGGCACTTACAGTAAGTAAAATGACAAATGAAAAAACAGTGTTACCGTGGATGATTTTTGTATCAATTTACTAGTACTTAGTAATATAAAAGTAATGTTTATAGCGGATTTTAAGTGTATTTATAAAAAATAACAAATAAAAAAAAGCACAACTATACAACATCGCATATTAATGTCAATATTAATCATAAATTTTAAGCAT
Organism: Pollenia labialis; assembly: GCA_949318255.1. Classification (NCBI taxonomy): domain Eukaryota; kingdom Metazoa; phylum Arthropoda; class Insecta; order Diptera; family Polleniidae; genus Pollenia; species Pollenia labialis. Next base: position 129,334,596 of record OX439141.1, read on the forward strand.
TTTGAAAAAAAAAATTGTTAATCAAAATATTTTCTCAGTAATATTATGGCATCGTTACTACGGCAATACTGGAGTCACATATATTATAAAATAAACATAATTGTTTCATCAAGATGGACCGAAAATTAAATAAAGAAGAAATTATTAAATATATTTTGCTATAGCATGGTAATGTTTTTAACATGGTAATGTTTTTAAACCGAAAAACAAACCATTTTAATAAGATGTTTTCGCTTCGAGAACATTTGAAAAATGAACTTACAGCTGACTGTGTAAACACTCAAGCTACTTGCAAGACTTTCGGCTTTATCTTCGACATTTTCGTTGATAATACGTATGCACTACTTGCAAGTAATTACTTGCATGTGTAAAGGCTAGGTCAGAAGTACATTTAGTATATTGTTTTTTACTTATACCAACAAATTCAAAAGCTTTAAGGGCCCATGTTTCGGGAACCCGAACTTACTTTTCAAAATCTTTTGGTAGATTTACTTTACCAATATTCTAGTTTAATTTCGCGTTGCAAGTATTGAGGCTGGTTTTCTTTGTTTCACAGTGTTATTAGGTATATTAACTAGTGATTTTTTGGCTTCTGGTAAGTATATTTTAAGTACTTAAAATTCAACTTACTATTACTTAGTTAAATAATAACTAGACATTTTTTTAACTTCTTGGATGTGTACGGTAAGAACCGAATTCTGTAGACACTTCGAACAAAAATATGTAGTAGTTATTCGGCCGAAAAATAAGTAGTGTTAATTTTTCTCCAACATTACTTGCTAACTTACCTGGCAAGTAAAGTTTTAACTGGGTTCCTGAATTCATTATTTTGTAGCTTTTTTCGCCACTTTTTGGATTGTTAGTTACATATTAAATAATCACCCCTATCGCAAACAACTACTCCCATGAAAATATTCCCATACTTTTTTATTTTGTATTGTGAATGATTCCCATGACAAATTTTTTTGGGAATGAATTCCCAAACTTGAAAAATTTTCTATCGCCAATGTTTACTCCCGCGAGTAATTATACTTAATAAATTCCCAACAAGTGTTAATGTGAGCGACAAGGGAACATCTAGATTTTAATTTGTATTATAAGGTTGGACTAAATTAAATTGCTTTTCCATTTTATTGAAGGAGTGTTAATAAAGAAAATGAAGATAAACACTATTCTTTATTTATTTTATTATATTTTTATTAGTATTTTACTTTGTATATTTTTTCTTTCACAATGCAAGCACTAACAAGTTATTCACAATAGAGACGTTTGTTTATAAAGCAATGACAAATAACTCACAATACCCATTTGTATTCCCAAAATATTTGCGATACCGATTTGTTGGGGATGGGAATATTGCTTTGCTCCCATATAACAAATTCCCATAACATTCGCGATAGGGGTGAATAACTTTATTATGATATCTAAAATAAGCCATAATTATACATTACAAAAAGTACTTTAATTTAATGATTTAAATAAGTTATTATTATACGATTTAAAATAATTATTTAAATCTATTTGAAATATATTTCGTTAATATTTATATACCATAAAATTTTAGGAATAATTTCGATGTGAAAGTTAGGTTTCTTAAATTTCGAAAAATTTATTATTGTGTACACTTTTTCAACAAAAATTCCACAAGATTTCTTATGCGTGTTTTTTGTCTCTTTATGTAACTACATACATATTTTTATAAAACTTCAAAGGATAAGAATATTAATTTTTAGATTATATTTGCCTAAATCATAAAGGATTACTTTTCAAGTTCTTATTATTGTTCTGCTTATTTTTGAGCAGTGTTTGCTGGGATATTTTCCCAAGCGAAATTTTTTTTTAACGGCAGTTAGTTTTTGCTTAGAAAATAAATATTATTTTTGAATTTTATTTATTCCTCAGAAATTTAACGTTATTTCTAGATTTTTTTAATCTTCGGAAAGAAAAGTTTTTTTTTTAATTTTCTTTTTTTCTTTTATAAATTGAATAAAATATAAAAAAAATATATCTAATATGTATTTTCTTCGACCTTTATTATTTTAATATATAAATTAAATTCTAAATAATAAATTTAAATAATTTATTTTAACAAAAAAGAGTTTAAACCCGGACTCGGGGGATTAATTCGCTTTTAAGTCGGTTAAAATTAATTTCAGCGCAGAAAATAACTTTTTTTTATACCACAAATTTAATTCAAAAAGTAACTGATATTTTCTACACAAAAAATAAATCTCAAAATAAAAATTTTATTTTCTAAGCAAAAAATTAAACATAAAAATAATTTTTATTTCCTGATGAACAAAAAACACTCAAGAAATAACTTTTGTTTCTGAGGAATAAAACAAATCTCCGAAAATAACTTTAATTTTCTATTCAAAAAATAATATTCAAGAAATAATTAGGCAAAGTGTTCTATTATTTCATATCGGTTAAGTATGTTTTAGTTTTACTAATGTGACAATAAAATCTAGAAAATACAACCAATATGACGCAATAAAACACTTTGTGAGTTGCCTAATTGATTAAAAATTAGTTTTAAAAATAAAACTTCTAACCGTTTCGGTCGCTGATAGGATTATCTAAAACAATATTTTATTTTAAGGAGGAGTATCAAAGCTTCTATTAGAATTTTAAAAACACCATTTTCATGAAAATCGCCAGTAAAATTTAACCTCTGAAGTTTGGAAAATGTAATCGTAACCAGTGTTGCCAATTTAGTATTTTTCGTGCCAGTTCTAGCATTTTTTAAAGTCATTTGGCATGAAAAAAAAACTAATTTAGCATGTAGCATTTTTTGTAGCATTATTTAAAATTCCTAGCATTTTTTAGTTATTGTGATATTTTTAATATTTTTAATTTTTATAATGTTTAGTACAAATATAAAAGAAAAAACGAAAAATTCTAAAATTGAATTAGACCTAAAAAAATGTTAATGCTCATTAATGTTTCACTGAAATAAAAATCAAAAAAGGAGAAAATTTAAAAAAAAAAATTATCAAAAACCTTTTCACAAAAGTTTCACAAAGATTGGGGCAGCACCTAAAGTTAAATGAATGGGGGAAAGCAACCGATTCTAAACTTTTGCAATTACTGCAAAGGCGATATTGTCTTAAATTAGTGAACAACACGCCAAAAAAAGAAAGCACACAACTAAAAACAATCCTATCCCTTTCTAAAGAATTGGTTACAAAGTTTGGCAGAGGCGACATTTATGTGTTGTTTCCAGGTGACAAGCAATTGACTGCGTAGTAAAATTTATATGAAAAGTGATTTTTATATAAATTTTTCTACACAATCAATTGTTTGTCACCTGGAAACAGCACATAAGTGCTATGCACAGTTCGATTGCACCTGTTGAGTAACTGACAGTTATTTATTAAAGGCAATTTGACAGATCATCGTTGAATTTGAAGGACAATATGTAGCATATTATAAAAATTTATTGGCCCTTACTTTAATGAAGATCTTTCTATATTTTTCATATACATTTTTTTAACCATTTATTTAGCTTTTTTTTTTAACAAAATCTAGAATTTTTTCCTCAATAAGTTTTGGCAACACTCACCGTAACGTGTGTAGTTTAAAAGGCGATTGTGTGCCCTTAAATTTGGCATCTTAATTAAATGCTTTTAAATTTTTAATTAAAGGGTTTAATGGAAAAAATAAATTACATAAAATTAAAAATGGTAAAACAGATTGAATGAACGATGCCGATGTATCGTCATAAAATGTTTACATCGATATTTATAAACAAAAATCTTTCCCCAAATAAATATTGAAATACCCATTTTGGGGAATACTTCTCCAACTGGCAACTCTGCCCTCGAGTCGATATTTCAGAATTTTTTTTAAAGTTTCTGTTATAAAAAGTCTATGCTACGTAAAGTTTACATTTTTCATATTTTCTCTAAATACTCCACCATAATCCCAACAGCTGTTGGCATTTTATAAACTGCCAACGTTTCATCCCCAAAGATTGGTGAAACAACCCTGTCCTTTGCTGTACGGGCCCAATTTTTTGCCCAAATTATTGTTATAAATTGTTGATCATAATTTTGAAAAATTGGTTTAAAAAAATTTCTTTTTACAAATACTTTTTCGTTCATAGAAAAATAAATTCCATCCCTTTTCATATAGACTTTTGTGCCTTCCAGCACTTAACAATTTATTGTTATGAGAACAAAAATGTGTTAGATTATTATTGCTGTTGTATATTGGGTGTGGTGTGTGTGTGCTTCTAAATTGCAATAACCAATTTCATTTGTTTTTAAATCCATCAACAATTTGTGTCACTTTTAAAGTGAACGGGTTCAGTGAACTGAGATGTTCGAACATTTACTAAGATAAAAATAAAAAATTGATTTATTTTGTTGATAAAAATGATTTAAAAGGGACAAGGATACTTGAGCTCTTAGCAGTGGTAAGAATTAATACATTTTAAAGCTACCTTTCACCAAATTCTTTGACATTCACATTTTTTTTAAGTCCTAGCAAATTATTTTGGAAATCACTTGAAATTTTTTTTAATATTCATTCACACAGGGTGGCCCAATATTACCGAAGGGGTTTGAATTGTTTATAACTTTTGTATTATGATTTTTTTTCTTTTCTTTTTAGTATTTTGTAAAGAAGACTTATGGAATTAAAAATGGAGTTGTACTCAATTGAACAACGTGTCCAAATTGTTGAGCTTTATTCTTCAAATCAACGATCCATTGTTTTGACTCATCGTGATTGTGACTCAGTGATTTTAATTGGCCTCCGCGTTCACCGGATTTAATCGCCCCAGACTGTTTTCTTTGGGGTTATTTGAAAGTAAAAGTCAACATAAATAAGCCTAGAACCATCCACCAATTAAAAAGCAATATACGCGACGAAATAAAGTTTTGCGAAAGGTTGTGGAAAATGTGTTGGAAAGAGCACGAATTTTCGAAGCAGAAAATGGCCACCACCTGCGAGATATTATTTTTCATAACTAAACTAAAAATATTCTTCATTTATATACTGCATTGAAAAAAAAAATTAATTAATAATTATTTCTTAAATAAAAAGTTATAATGAATTCAAACCCCTTCGTTAATTTTGGGCCACCCTCTACATACTGTGTATTTACATAGAAAAGTTTACGTTATTCAATATCGGCAAATTGTCTTAATCCTACGATGCAGACAATAAATAACTCATGCAATTTTAGGAAAACATCCCATAAATTGTAGACAAAAAAAAACACGAACAAAAATGGTCGTTTATCAAATTTAATAGCGAACAAAAAGTGTCCAGTTAGCTTCAGTGTTTTTATGGAAAATCCAAATTAAAAGCACATAAACACCACCACTACGAGTGGTGAATTACAACTAAGTTGGTCATTCCGTATGAAACTTTTTAAATACTCATCCAAGACACCATAAAGTATTAATAGTCTGGATTCTTGAGTCATTAAACATCGATTTAGCCAATTTTGCCTGTGTGTCTATTGAAATCACGCTCTTTTTGAAACGACTCAACAGAAAAGAAGATGTAAATTGTTGAAAGGTCTCCTAAGCAGTGTGGTAAACGGTCCAGCACAAATGGTTCAGTAAGGGCTCAGCCTTGCTAAAAAATTTGGAATATTTATACTCCCAAAAACTACCATAAATATACGGGATTCTGAGTTGACCGGTATACTCAAAGGTAGGTCAAAGACCTTAAGGTGTTACAAACATCAGCACAAAAGGATAGTACCCTCTCCTATATAGTGGTACCCGCCGAAATATTATTGCCTCTATTCAAAAAAATATGGATGACTGATACTATCCCCCAGGAATGAAAAGAAAGTCTTATAATTAAATACCTATAAAAGGAGATCTAAGATCATGCAGTAACTGGATATGTAAGATATTTAATACTTAACCGTCTGTTTGAGCCTTTGGATGACCACCTCAGAAAAGAATAAGCTCTACCCTTAATCTGTTACTTTAGTGAGAATTTCTCGCATCGAAAAGATGTGGAACAAAACATTCCATCGTTTCTCTAAAAGTGGGGAAAAAGTGTCGTCGTTACGTTATAAACAGTGCTGCCACAACCAATTAAATTTTTACAACCAATATTTTTGAAAAAGTTACCAAATGAAAAAAAATATAACCAAATTTAAAATGCCTTTTATTAATTGCAAAAATCATTAAAATTTATTTTAAGTTGCATTGCAATTCAAAGGTTATTTGTAAAATGATAACAAAAAAATTACGAGAAACTTAATTAGAAGTTTTTATTTATTTGAGACTTTTTTCATGAAAAAAACAGTAAAATTTCCATACAAAATTCAGTATATCGAAAGATAATATTGGAATATTTTTAATATGCCAGTTATAAAAAACAAAAATGGAAAATTGTTTTCCGCTTTTTAATTCAGAACATTAAACTTATTTTCAGGTTATTAGAAACCATAAAACGAATTTTTTGAAATCGTTTCCTCATGATTTTATGCACTTCCTACCTTAAGTCTTTACTACTCTTAAAATCAAGAAAAACTACGCTCATTCAAAAAAATAATTAAAAATTTCAATTGATTAAAACTTCATTTGTTTTCGATTTCAGAACATTGTGTTTTTAATATAAAAATCACAAATGGCAATATTTTCTTAGCACAAATCTTAAAAAATGATTTGATTGCTGTTTTGACCGGGATTTTTTGTTTTCGATAAATTATAAAAAACTTCCTTGGTAACAAATAATGAAAAAACGTACAGTACTAATTATTCGAGCTCGTTAATAATAGTATCAAGAAAAACATATTCGTACGCACTATTATTTTAGAAAAAAGTAACCAAAATGAAAAAAATATTCACATCTCCACATTGGAAAAAAATATAACCAATTTTGGTTAGAAATAACCAAAAACGGCAGCCCTGGTTATAAATGTCATAACATCGCAGTCACACATATTGTTGACGGCGACCAAAGTTTACTTAAATTGAAAAATTTTCAACGACGGCGGCGATAATACTACCGTCGGCAATACCAAATAATGTAAGGTGCGACTTAAATGTTTGTTGTTTTCAAACGAGCTTTGAAAACATTCGTATAAAATGTGCCAAGAACAAAATATTATTATTATTATTTTTCTCTGCATTTCTTTGCAAAAACTTTTAATGACTTCCTGAATTCATTACTTTGTAGATTTATTCGCAACTTTTTGTATTATTAGTTATATATTAAATAATAACTTTATTATTATATCTTAAATAAGTCGTAATTATACATTTCAAAAGATATGTTATACAAATAATGATTTAAATAAGTTATTATTAGGCCAACCAAAAAAAAAGCAAATGCTTATTTTTTTGTTTACAAGATAGAAGGTTTTTGATTGAACGCAAATTCTGATCATAAAAAAAGGAAAATGAGCTATTTGCTATTTGACTTTTTAGGAGAGAGGGGAAAAAGAAATGGCATTCTCTTTTCCCTTCTCTCCTAAAAGTTCAAGACTTGACGAGTCAAAATTGTCATGTGAGAACCGGCACGTATTTTGGCTATATCGGCTTTTTTTTAGTTATTTTTGCAATATCAGCTTTTTTTACTTATTTTGCCATTTTAGGATAATTTTTCATTTTTCATACGAAAAAAAACTTATTTAATAAATTTTTGCAAAAATCGCTATTATTTTTTTGTTTTTTTTTTTTTTTTGATGTGGCAACCTTTTTACATAAGTACTAACAAATTCGCCTTTTTGTCAAGGCGAATTCATGAATTTGCCTTGCTTTTTGTGCTGTAACAACTCTGGTTGAAAAAAAAACCTTAAAATCAAAGTAACCAAATTTTTACTGTCAACAAATTTACATTTTAAAATTTTCGTTGAATTGTGAGAGGCATTTTAAAACTTTTTAAAGTTGTCTTAGTTTAAAAACAGATAAAATTACCTACATAACCTACCTCTGCGTTTTGGATGTAAGAATAAATAATTTTTTAATTTATTTGTTAAAATGTTTTTTATTTAGAAAATGCCTAAAGTCAAGGAAATCAAATCAGTTTATTTGCGCAAGCTAGTCAAACAGTATCCAGATTTAAAACTGATGGATCAGCTTTAGTGTGTAACGTGTGCTCAAAACCTTTATCTGTTGATTAAAATTTAAACATAAAACAACACCTGTGGTGCAATTCACTAACTTTTATAACAATAATCGAATCGTTAAAATAAATTTAACGAAAATTTATCGAATATGCTATTCAGTAAAATTTTTAACGATATTTGCAGTCGTTAAAAGTCAGCTGTAACTTTAAGCAATTTTTTGTCGATATTTTAGCGACAATAATTAAGATTGTGGTAACTTACTCGATAAAATGTATTTAATGTTTAAAATAACAAAAACAAAATCCTAAATTAAAAATTTCCAAAATAAGCAAATTAGAAACAAAAACAAAATTCTAAATGTAAAATTCACACAAAAAAATATAAAACCACAAATTAACCCTTCGTCTTACTCATGAGTCTGGCCAGACCTTTTTCAATGTATTTGGAATGAAAAAACATGTGTACCACGGGGGGTTAAGAACAATTTCATTTGTTTTTATTTTATTCTCTTTTGTGCTTTTCGTTTTTTTTTAACATTTCGTAGACAGAGATGTTACAAAAAAAACAGCTGTTAACAATCGTTAAAAATAAGTTACTGAATCACACTATCGTTACTGCAAGCGAATATTTATGTCGATAAATATAACGATTGTCGGATCGTTATAAGTTAGTGAATCGCACCACTGGATTCAAAAAAGCACAAAGATCTAAAAGAAAGCGAATAAAACAAAATTACAACAAACTTTTCTAAAAAGTTTCACAAGTTCATCGGCCGCTAAGAAATTTGCATTGATCTTTGTGAATCCTTTGTATCAGCAGATAAACTATTATACAAAATTCGACATTTAAAAATACAACAATATCTTCAAAACTATACATCATTCCATATCCCATTCGAATCGTCTCTTCGAAACAAGTATACAAAAATAGTTTATGAATCGACAGTAAACAAAATAAAGGAAGAAATACAAAAACATTTTATTTGGGTCTCTAAAGACGAGACTACCAATGCGGGTATACTGCATGTAGATGAAAATATTTCAGAAAAAAGATTTTTATTAAAAATTGCTGTATTAGAAAAAGTCAATTATTGCACTATTACACGTTTGTTTGATGATTCAATGAAAGAATTTGACCGAGATAAAGAGAAAATTCTTCTTTCTGTAAGTGATGTCGCACCATATATGGTGAAAGCTGCAAAAGCTATTGCTGTATTTTACCCACACATAACTCACGTAACCTGTCTTGCTCATGGAGTTCACAGAATGCTTCTCAAATGTAGACTCATTTATGTCAAATTAAAAAAAAAAAAAAACGTTTCTTAAATCTCCTGCAAGGGTTCAAATCTTACGAAAAACGGAACCAGATATACCACTAACTCCACAACCAGTGATTACTCGATGGGGAACGTGGATGATGGCTGTTAATTATTATGCTAAATATTTTGATAATTTCGTAGAAATTTTTTCAAATTTAAGCTCTACTGATTCTTCAGCATTGCGTATATGCCAGGCTTTAATGAATGAAAATAATTTGCGGAGCGATATATTTCTGTAAATTGTAAGAAAAAAAATCTTTCATTGGTTTCCCAAGTGAATATAGTTATGGACACCGTTAGGAAAATTTCCGGTGTTCCAGGGGATATAGGAGACAAAGTGAATAAAAAACTTGAATCAATTTTATTAAAAAATTAAGGACTTTCGGTACTAAAAGATATTGGGGATATTTTGGTAGGCAAGCGGAATTTTCAATTTTAAATATGCTCCCTTAACATCTGCAGACATAGAAAGAACTTTTTCTATGTACAAAAACATGCTGACTCCAAATAGACAGAGTTATCTTTTCGAAAATTTATCGTATCAATTTATAATTTACTGTAACAACGTATTAAACGAATAAAGTGGAAAATAAACAATAAATTTAAGTTGCTTTTTTTATTTTTAAAAGCTTATTTTCATGTTTTTAAACGCTTTTTTTTAAATAATAAATAATTACTTAAATCAATTTGCAAAGTATTCCGCTAATATTTGTAAGACTTTCGGTAATACTACATATATAATTTTAACAATAATTTTGATGTGAAATCCAAAAATCAATCAAATGTATGTGACTATATACCTTTACAAAAATATGTTCCAAAACTAGTAGTTATATCGATCTAGTGTAAACGATGTTTTTTGAGCAACATAACATTTACATTACACACATTTGTATTACACCGTTAGAGCTATAAATGATTTTGTGCAGCCAAACAAAACACTCTTTATACATTTCGAAAAATTTATTATTTTGTATACTACCATGCAAATGTGTTTTTACCTTTTAAGAATTAATTTTTGGCCTCTTTTCGTAACTACATATTTTTAAACACTTTTAAGTATAAAAGAAAGATATTTTTTTTAGGTTGTAATTGGCTTAATTATAAAGGATTACTTTGGGGACATCGCGAATAAAAATAAGTACTAGTAGAAAAATAAGTAGTCTTCTCGTCAAGCTCTCATTATTTTTCTGCTTATTTTGTAAGCAAAGTTTTTGCTGGGATGTTTTTAAGCGTTAAAATTGTTTATTCGTGAGTTTATTTGACAGTTGAAAGCTGGAACTTTCTCACATAAATTTTACAGACACACTGTTTCTGTAACTTTCCTTACGCGGTAGCTAATGCTCGCCAAAAATTTCACAAACGCAGTTAAGTGAGAAATACAGTTTGTTTCATTTCTCACATTTCAATGAACAGAACATGGGCCCTGGCTTCTGCCCCAGGCGCTCTTGTGTAGATTAACTAAACAGCCTACGCCTTATAATAGAACAATGTAACGAGTATAGCTCTTCAACACGCTGATGATATCGTCCTACTTTTTCCCAAAATGAGGCTGGTCAGGCAGTTATTGTGAATGGTGTTCGTTATCGTGAGATGATAAGGAACTTTTTATGGCCCGAGTTGGAAGATATGGATGTGGACGATATTTGGTTTCAACAGGACGGTGCCACTTGCCACACAGCTAACGAAACAATGGCTCTATTGCGCGACAAATTCAATAGTGTTATCCGACGTGGTGGCGATGTTAATTGGCCGCCAATATCCTGTGATTTGGCACCTTTGGACTTCTTTATTTGGCCATTAACAATTCAAGAGCTAAAGGATGAGATAGTTCGGTACATTTACGGCATAGAATATGCCTCAGAGTCATCAAAAATTTGGACCACCGATATTTTTTCCATACATAATTGAACCATACCAATATTATCATAATAAAAAGAAATGACAATAATTTCCTAAATAATTTGTGTTTTATTCAAAATCAACATCGGCCCTTAAAATTTAACCACCCTTTACAACACCTAAATAAAATCGATACTTCTATATGGATCCGAAGCGTGGTTGGTAAACCAAATCATTAAACGTAAACTGCAAATGTGATTCTTTTAAACAGATGCCTGCGCAAATATGGTAGCAAAGCAAAAAAAAATGTGACATCAACAACTACTGTAAATCTCTGAGCTGGAAGATATCAATACGCAAATCAGAAGAAAATACAACTGGCTACTTCACACTCTCCGTAAGCCATATGACGATATATGCCACGCTACACTACAATGGAACCCACAAGGCGCACGCTAGCGGAGAAGACCGAAGACCACTTGGAAATGCACTGTTTTCCTTGAGACAGGGAATTCTTTTAACGACCTTGGACACATTACAACAGACAGAATCCAACTGATATTCTACGTTAACAGCATATGTTCCTGATGAAGTACGTTTTTTTTTTTTTTTTTTTTTTTTTTATAATTATTATTTTACTATAAAGTGCAAATAACCTTTGTATTACAATGCAAAAAATTTAATTTAATTTTAATAAATAAAAGGCATTTTAAATTTGGTTATATTTTTTCACATTTGGTAACTTTTTAAAAAATTATATATAATATATATGTATGTATGTATATAAATATAAACTTATGTGGCGTAGGTATTATAACTTAGTACTTAATTAAGATTTACTAAAGTGTTAGACAACCCAAAATTGGTAAGAACCAACATTTAAAAATTTGTTTAAATGTTTGTGCACCTAATGGAATTGTGAACTAAATAGGATTTTTTTGTTAAATTGCATTCGGTTTTAAACTCGCCTGCAAAGTCACATGGCCATGTGGTTCTGCTGACGTAATTTTGACGTTATCACACAACACACAATGGCCATTATGGCTTTTTAATGACGTAAAAATTACGTCAGAACCACATGCGCATGTGACTTTTCACATTCCGTGTGAAGTCAATAGAAACCAGCAAAAACTGTACTTGCAATTAGCAAACTCTACCTTATCGCTACATGCAGCATTACATTGCAACAATTTATAGTGCATTTTCGTAATTTAAGATCCAAGTTCAAATCTCAAATGGGGACATCTTTTCTTAAATAATGATTTAGTCTAGTTAAAAGGTAAGTAGTATTTAACGAAATTTCTTATTAAAATAAACGTTCTCTGATAAGATAAAGTTTTTGCTGCAAATACTAAATTCAACTTAATTTTGTATTTTAGTTTTGAAAATTTTTCGTAAATTTTAATCATTTCATGCAGCCATATGTTCAAAACTACAATATACAAATAAAAAAAAAGTGCAGTAGTTGCCCCCTTCACATAGCCAGTAGAAAGAGCCGAACATGAATAATGTCAGGATATACCAACCGGAAGGGATCAATAGAAAATTGTAGAAGAAAAAACCAATAGACTACAAACATACTCATTCAAATACAGACTGAAAAGGAAATAAAAGGAAACTGTCTAAAATAAAAGGATAATCTAGGATAAATAAACACTTACAAAATAACCAGAGTAAGCAAAAAAAAAGCCTTTCATGTTAATGTGAAACAATTATAAATAATGCAAAAAAAAAAATTAATTGCAACTCACCTAAAGTTGTAGGTAAAATGTCGTTGTGACAGCAAATAGTTGATGTATGAATTTAGTTACGGTTTTACTGTTGTTGTTGTTTTAAAATTAGTGTTAAAATAACTGATTTAAATATGTTGTTGCACAACCGAACAACACACAAAAACCCACTTGGCGTTAAAATGATGCACTCAAGTGGAAGAACTCTCTCTTACTCTGTTTGTGTGGCTGTCCCCCTTGGTAAGCAGCAATAATATCAAAAGTATAAAATGGAGGTTGAGAACGTGCTACAGTTACTGTCCTTTTAGTTAAAAGTGACACAAAAACTGCAAAGGGGAGCTCGTGTAATCCTTTAATTTTCTAATAAATATGTTGGTGTTAAAAAATATTTCTCCAATTCCCCTTTGAATCAAGGAATGTGGAAATTCTCACACAAAAGTTTAAATTAAAGTTATGGTATCCGTATCCCCGTTAAACATACACACACACACTCACTTGCAAGCCTGAACAAACACTTTTAAAGAGTGGCCAGATTGTTGAAAGTTTAAATACACACAAAACTTTTCGTTATTTTCCGGCTCTAAAGGGTGCGTCGATTTAAGTTTTTACTTTTTTTTAGTGATTTGAATTTAAAAAAAAAATTTAAACTAAAATTTAGTAAATTTGTTAAATTTTTTTTTTTTTTTAATAATAAATTTCCTTTTTTATATAAATTTTTAAAAAGCTGTTCTATTCTTATATTTTTTTTTTTTTTTCGAAAATAAAAATTTGGGTGGAGTTGCTAAGGAACTTTTGGTTTTTTTTTATATTTTTTATTTAAATTTTAAAGTGAATTTTGTTTTTAAAGAATTGTTTTTCTTTACTTCTTTAATGAATACTTTTTAATTATATTTTTCATACAAATTTCTTATAATATTTTTTTTCTTTAATTTAAATTGTTTATATTATTATATTTCTCTTCTTTTAATTAAATTTTGGGTTGTTTGCAATGAAAATATTTTTCCTTAAGTCAGAGTCTATAAGAGAAATTTTGTTGTTGTTGTTATTGTTATTAATGCTTTATAAGAACAACAATTTTATTAGGGATAATGAAGAAAACCAGGAAGAGAAATAAGGGATGAAATAGTTAGACACTGACACATACACACACCTAGAAAAAACACTTAACACTGGCAACTCCAAGAAAACAAAACAAAAAAAAACACAACAACAATAAGGAAAACACAAAAATTATGCCGGGCTAGTTTGATTGCAAAAAAAAAACAGGAACTAGACTTTCAAAAATACAAAAATGTTAATTCCAAAGAAATCACGGAATTATTTACAAATTTTTATTTAGCTAAATTTTAATTCCAATGTTTTTTTTTTCTTTAATTTTCCTTTAACAATTTATCTTATTCAAGCCAATAAAAAAAATTAATCTCATTGGAAATTTCTTTTCCACGACCGCTTTTTCTATGATGCACTCAATATCCCAGTAACCGTCATACTGAAGCCAAAAATCATCATTGTCGTTCGTTTTGGTGGCGGTTAGTGAACTTCTTCTTTAACGGTTTGCATGTGTGTTTGTTTAGGTCTGTATCGTTCATATTCGTTTTAGTCGTTTCGATTTCGTTTCCTAGCTACCATCCCATGACTGGGAATATAAAGGATTCCATATTGTTTTAAGGGTGGTTTGCAGGCTTTTATTTTACTAATACTTTTCGGTAGAATGGGGTTTTTTATTTTGCACAGGTGTAGAGATTTTTCTTTCCAGTTAGAAACTCGCGAAAAATTGTTCTCCGTAATTAATAGAAGCTGTGAGAATGCAATGAGAGCAAAATTATTCCAAAATGAGAAAGAGAAAACGCAAGCAAATGGTAAAAAAGGGATAAAGGGTACGGCAATTTTTGCACAACTTTACTGTTTTGGATACAATTGTACAATGATTTACTTAGTACAAATGGGAAAAAATTATATTCCACTTGATTGGCAATATATAGACAAAGCAATTCTTTAGACAGAATCTCCTGAAGATGCAGGACTAAAATCAGTCTCTGTACCTAAAAAAAAGGTTTAATAATATATCTTATTAGAATTGTTCGCTTAGGGAATGTGTCCGTTAAGGGTTAAGCGGTTCCCCCTTTTGACTGACACTTTTGCCTGGTCCCAGCACCGTTCCATAGCGGGATCATTAAGGTGCCTGTTATGAACTAAATTCGATTTTCGACAGCAGTCGAATTAGCTGATCGAACGAATTTTCATTTGGTAAAATCACTATTGTGATTTTATTAATTCACAGTAGTACATTTTCGATCAGCTGTTACTTAAAATAAAAAAAATTTTCATATTTAAAAAATAAAATTAAGGCTAAACGTGGCCACGGCGAAATTATGGTTGTTTTCAAATAATTAAGCTTCAGTGGGGTGTCATCCTACTTTTTTACATGCTAAACTTCACTGCAAATCATTTGGTCAAAAAAAAATTTTGTTCCATAAGGATTATGAGCGTTTCCAATTGCTGTGTACGACGTTGGACTTGCATAAAATGAACAAAACTGATAAGGAATACAATAAAATTTATGAATAGTTGAATTTTCAACAAGTTTTTTACATTTATTTGCACCGCCGAAAGCAAATTTGTTCCATTTTAGAGCTTTTTATGAATTTTGGCATCGATTTGTTAGTGCATATTTTTGCATATTTTACCGTTTGCAGCATTTTTTTTTCATAATTTAGTTAAAATAGCTTTTAAGCAGCATTTTTTTAATTTATGCGCATATTTTGAGGCATATTTTGAAACATGTAAATTTTTTTAGATGTCTTTTTTTTTGCAAAATTTTGGATTTTCTGTTTAAATATTTATCTCTGTACGCAAAACGTATTGCTTTTGCCATCTACATTTAATTTTTACCCGAAAATTGTAAGACAAAGCAGGTTGTTATTAAAGAAAAATATGCAAAAATTAAGGAAAAATCAATTATATACGTTTTTGGCGATGTGTGTAATACATAGAAATATGGACCAGATTTTTAGTATACCGATCTACTCAGAATCTATTTTTAAAATGATTTAACGATGTCCATCCGTCCATCTGGCTAGTTGTCTGCCAAAGTACAAGTTGCATGATATCTTGTAGATAGTTTGATCAAATTTGGTAAATTTATTTTAAAGGCAGAATTAGTTTTAACTTTCTGTTCTGTTACGAATCAGCTGATTTGTTTTTGTTATTAAAAAACCTTTGAAATTCATTAGTATTTCTGTTCTGCTACGGTCCAATCTGTAATACTAAAAACTTGTTAAGTAATTGTAAGTGGCAGCAACAGAAACAGAAATTAAAGACTAACTGAGCTTTAATTGTCCTAAAGACGAAGTCTATGTAAACTTGCCATCGGTTCCAAATAAGGTAAAATCTGGAAAATTCTTCTGTAAAAACCTAGGTTTTACCGATTACAATGTGAGGATTGTTTTAATTAAATGCAACTGTTGTTGTTAAATTGTTGAATATTTTGTTTTCCAATTAGCGGTTTTTGAATATTTTGGGGCATATTTTTAACAATTTTCAGGGCATATTTTCAAGTTTTTACTGCATATTTAATGCGCATAAAACACGTTTTTTAGAGCATTTTTCTGGTTTCCCTGGTAATCACTAATTAACGTACTTTTCTCGAATATTGAGCCATTTTTAATTTTGTTTTTGTTTAAATAACTAAAATACATTTTATTTTAAATTTAAGCCTTATTTGAAAAACTCCAACCATTTTTAAATTCGTCTTTAAATAAGGTTTCCCAATAAAATAAAAAATACTGGTTTCATTGCTTCATTCGACAAGATATAGAATTTTATAAACTTTGGATCTCGTCCGAGACATGTAACCATGACAACTTTCATCAAGCAATTGTTGTCGTTTAATGAGACCCCGTTCGAATAAAAAAATCCTTATATGGCAAACTACATCTGCCGCCGGTTAGCATTCTCTAGCCAAAACTCTTGCCAGTAAAGGAATATTCTCTTGACATTTTTTCGGCAAACTTCCAGTTTACGCTCAATTGTCCACGAACACAAAACACATGCGTAATAATTGCTAAAAATACCACGTAGCGGGTGTGAAAAAAATGTAATAAAATCAAAACACACATTTCAGGAGGAAGAAATTAGAGGGATGGGTGTGTGGAAGTTTGCTTAAACGCTCATACTATTACTAACACGAGACAATGGAAAAAGGAAGTTATTATACCAAAACATTGGAGATTGGAAGCGGAATATTTCTATAATATACATAAACAAACAGACTGGCAGTTTTAAAACATCCTTGTTGGACAGATGACGAAGATATTGGTTTGAGAATGACGACCTCCATATTTTTAATAGTCGGCAATATTGCATAAATATTCTTCGTATGTTTTGATGCGACAGTAAAACGGTCCAACACCAACACAACTAAGCCGGCATAGATAAAGTGTAAATTTGGGAATGGGCAGAAGCCGGCTAAGTTAAGAAATGGTGCGTTAAAGGGGGATAGGGGGATATATAGACAGAAATTGCGTAGCCGGTGTTTAAAGTTTTACTATAAAAAAATACTCGTGTACGTATTTTTAAATTTAATGGCTGCTTTAAGTTAAATATTATAACACAACTTAAAGTGGATCGAAAGGAGTGTTTTTTTTTCGAATGTGTTGTCAGTAACAACGCAACAAAGAAAATATGACTACAATACACAAAATGATTTCATATGGAAAATGTTAAGGACATAAAGGATTCTTTGCAATTATATAACACATGGAAAAACAACAAAAACAGCAGCAGCAGCGGAAACGGGCAAAAAAAAGTTACAATAAGAAAAAAATTATTCCTCAAAACCGACAGATGTAAAAGATGACTTGTTTTCTTTTACATTTTCTGCCTTTTAATTTCTGGTGTTGTTGTCACTAACCCGCTCACAATACGACAGAGAGAAAGCAGGGAATGGAATTCTGCTGGCAAAAGCCTTTAGAAGAATGAATTGTAAATAGTAGAATGTAAAGAATGTAGTGTGGCATGTAATTTTTATTAATACACTTGGAGGACTCTTATTCGTTTTTCCTTACACGCAAAAACAAATACATGTAAATAAGGACCCTTTAGGAAATTTAATGCAAAATGGGAATTCGTTAAAGGCATTTTTAAACAATTTATAATTCGACAAGTCAGAGTAACTGATTAACTTTGAATAATGTTTTTTTTGATGAACTGGGTCCAAATTACTGCATTCGAAATCGATGGAAATTTCCATTTCAATTGCATTAATTGTAAGTGCGATCGACATCGAATGTCGTAATTTGGTTCTTGATTTTCTACAAGAGTCTGTTCTAATGCTGTTTTAATTTTAGTCAAGACTAAGTTTTGATGACTTTTTAAAAATTAAAATGAATCTGTCTATATTTGTTTAGGTTAAATACATTTTTAGTGATGAGGTCTTATTTGAACCTATGTTCGAAAAAATAAGGAAAATCTGTACTTCCGGTACCCTGTTACCATCGGTACTTTTTCTTTTTTCGATAGATTTGGTATTGAAATAGCATATGCCCCAGCCAGGTACCGTTTAGAGGTAAAAACAGACAAAATTGAAAGCTTTGGTACTTTTTCTCTATTGATAAATTTGGTATGCAGACTGCATATGGTGCAGAGGTCGAAATATATTAAGATAACACTTGCTTTTAGCATAAACAGATGTATATCGGTTGCCCAAGAGTATCGAGTGCTGAAAAATTTGTATGTATTAGCGAAGTATACTAAATCTGATTATGTTGTTGTAAAAAGAAAAAAGGGTGGTTAAATTTTAAGGACCGATGTTGAATGTGAACCACACCTAAACGTCAAGTTTTTTTCTGTATTTAATTTGACATTTCTCAATTTCAGACTTACTCAATTTATACCATGGAAAGAAACGCGCTAAAGTTATTCAGGCCAATTATGAAAATGGGCGTACAATCGGAAAAATCGTGCAACAACAACCCCTCTTAGAGATTTTCATTTACTCAGGACCATGCATGTTTAATTTTATGTTTCTAGTTTAAGTATTAAAAAAGATTCAAAAAGTGGCAGTAAAAGAATGAAAAAGTACCACCAAGATACCTCTTACAGATTCTCATTTATGCGTGTGAATGTTTAATTTAATGTTTCTAGGTCCAATTTTTTTTAAGGAAAATTAATAACCCTACGGGAGAAGGAACTAACACCAAACTTGTCACGTGGCAGTTCAAAAGTGATAGGGACCAGTTTTAGTTCTAACCCTTTATATGATGGGGACTTGTCACTTTAACATGGCGATGTCCTAGGAGGGGGTTAATCGACACCCTTTTGACACTTTGTAACAGGTCACAGAACTAACCTAACAGATTCTAACTCACTTAGGACTATGCATGTTTAATTTTATGTTCCTAGCTCCAATATAACGACAATTCAAAAAGTACCAGTTGAAGAAGAAAAAAGTATGTACCAACATTTTACATCTTTTAGGTTCTTATACACTCAGGACCGTGCACCTGAAACTTTATGTTCAGAAAATGAAAAACTAACCCTTTTGATACTTTTTTCACCCCATTGAAACATCAAAAATTTCAATATTGTAGTGGGAGTACATAAGTTAATACGGATATGCCAAAGAATAAAAAAAAATGTTTTGTAAAAAAAGTAACAAAGATATGTGCCATGTTCACCCCTAAAACGGTCGAATATCGAAAAGGTACCAAATATATATTTGTATTTTTTTAGATTAGTTTGGTATCTTAATTTCTATGTTTATTGGTTTAAAAGATACATAGATGGGGTGACAAAGAAGTTCCAAAAAACTGGTTATACCCGTTTACTTCCTAAAAAGGAGGAATTTCAAAAAAGTACCAGACCTCTATCCGCTTATTTTTCTAATGAACAACGTTAAGTATTAAATTTTTTGTTGAATCTTTTAGTTATGGAAATACCATGTTACCGAATTTACCGTTTTTTTACCCTTTTTACCCCCTCAGATTTAAATAATGTAGTGTACTTCTGTAAGTAAATACCTTTTAAATTTTCTATATTTTGTTCAAACCAATCGGTGGACAAATAGAGAAGGAAAGTGTTCTTAGCAGTTTCCCCTTCGCCGATTTTTAAGATTTAAACAATAAATTAGTGAAAATGTAGAAAACTAAATAAAATTTCTGTACATTTTTCTTTGGATAGCACTTTTTCTTTAAATCTTGCTCCAATTTTTACGGGTATAAAGTAATAAATAAATATCTCATTGGTACCTTCTTTCTAACCTGTTTAAGATTCTTTTTAAAAAGTGTCCCTTTTGAAAAAATATTGCTAAACAAATTAATTTTTATTTAAAAATAGGACTTTTAAGAAACAAAGCGAATGTTTAAAATTTTTTTTACCAAAATTTACATTTTGAAATAATAATGTTTAAAAAAAATAGATTTTAAAAGTAAAATACTTTTTTTAACCTGAGGTTACAAAAACAAGTAAATTTATTCACAATAATTGTTTGGTACCAAAACGAACAATTTTGCAAAAAAGTACCTTTTACACAAGAGTACCTCCTCACGAAAAAGATTTTTTTACAATAACTTTATAAAAGAATATTAACTTTTGATAAAAAAAAGTACCCATCACAAAACGGACTATTTCGAAAGTGTTAAGTTAAAGCAGTGCTAAGTTAAAGCATATTTCCAAAATATTTCTTCTCTTTTCGCAAAAATTTTCCTACTCCCAAAAGTACTTTGTTTAAAAGTGTACGTTTTTAAAATAAAAAGTAAAAAAGGCCATTTTAAAAACGTTCCTATGTCTATTAATATAATAAAGCTTTTTGTAAAAAAGTAAACCTTCTGAAAAAACGTACCTCGTCACAAACAGTTTAAATTTTTTAAAAAAGTACGATTTCTTTAAAAAATATTTTGTTTCTCACTTACCTCAACATTCTCCACATCAAAATACGACAGCGTCTTTTTTGTCAACTCAAACCAGCGCTGTTTATAGTTGACGGGCGTAAAACGTTTTTTATTCTGCGCTCTTTTTATCATAAAACCACTTTTGACAATGTCATACAAGCGTTCGGACATTTTGTCCATTTTACTTTGAAAAGATTTACTCAGACGCATTGTGGTCGTCGAATTAGATGATTTTATGCTGCCATGTGCGGAACGATTCATTTTTAATGTTGAGAGGGGAGCAAATTTTGGGTTTAACAAAAGTAGATGTAATGTATGTATACGTTTAAAATATTATATTTTAAATTAATTGCAACATTTTGTTTGAAAATGTTTTAGGAACTGTTTCGTATGTTTTAATGTTGAAGAAAAAAATCTGAAAATAAAAAAAAAATAGAGAAATTAAGCAAAATATTAAAAGTTAAAAGGACATTAAAATGGTTATTATATTTAAATGGAAATACAGTTTGGGCTGGACGTCAAAAACAACAGAATAACTTGCATAAAACCATGCCGCTTTAATTGTGTTTATACAGCAAACGCTACTTTTCAAATGCTAATCCTTTGAAGACGTCTTTCCACTACAAGTGTAAACACTCGCCGACTTTCCAAAACATACAATTCACATTTATTTTGACATTTAAATGTGGTTTGTCTACAAAAGGCTTTTGTAATATCATTTAAACTTTTTTTTAAACTCGCTTCATTCAATCGTTGATGTCGCAGTCATTGTTTAAGATTCTTAATGATCACGCTGATCGTTTGATTTAAAAAACACAACCCTCCCACATAAGATTTAAAATTTTATTTATATTCAAGGGATTTTATGGAACAAAAATAATGACTAAATAGTAGATATTCAGTTTTGTAGAAATTTTTTATAGTTTGTTCGTTTTATAATCATCCATTAACTTTCTTTATGAGCATAATAATTATGCCACTTTGATTATTTAATGGATTTGTAGAGAATATAAAAATGAAGTCAAGAATAAAGATCGACCACAAAAGGTGCTATTATGTCAAAAAAAAAATACTATATAAGTAAAACTATTTGGAAAATAAATAGTTTTTTGTAAAAAAAAGTTACCTTTCTGTTTAAATGTATTTCAAAGAAGTATTTTGTATGTACTACTAGGTACTACTTTTTGTAAAACGTTATTTTATGTTAAAGGTATTCGATTTCAAAAAATTTGTTTTTGTTTGTGAAAATACGTCTTTTAAGTACAACCTACTTCTTAAAAGGACTTTTTGAATTTAACATTTAAGAAAAAAAATCAAGTTGCATTTTTATTTTGAAATTAGAACAAGTTCTAAAATGTACTTTTTGTAAAATGTACTTTTTAAGGAAAATTACTTTTTGTGAAATGTACTTTTTGTAAAACGTACTTTTTGAGGAAAAGTACTTTTTGTGAAATGTCCTTTTTGAAGAATAGTACTTTTTGTTAAATGTACTTTTTTGTAGAAAAGTACTTTTGTAAATTGCACTTTTTGAAGAAAAGTACTTTTTGTAAAATGTACTTTTTGAAGAAAAGTACTGTTTGTAAAATGCATCACAATTTGCTTTAAAAATAATCTCCCACGTTATCATATTTGCCCACAAATTAATCTTTGCAACTTATAATACCTTCTGTGTCTAAGTAGCTAAGTCTAGTATGTATAACAAAAAATCAACGATCACATAAGACTTAAGCAAACAAGAGTCATCGTCTTTATCTCCATTCGTTATGTGTTGAAGTGCTATAATTTTCATGTTAAAAACTAAAACTTAAAGAAGATTTGAAAAGATTTATATTTAGGATGGCCCATTCGTATGGAAGTCTTTTTTTTAATATTTTTTAAATTTTAAGAGGATTTTTGAAGAGAATTATTTTTTTATTAAGACTTTTTCTTCGAATGTTTGCAATCTGTTAAAAATTGTAATAAATTTTTAAATTGCAAATCAGTTGGGAAGGAAGGAAGGAAGGAACGTTCGTTGTTGCATGCGGCAGCAAAAACCAAGACAAAGTATTAATTCATTAAAGACACTTCACTTGAATTGATATGACCTTTTCGATTTGTGTTTGAGTTTAAGCTGCTGATGAGTTTAAGCTGTATAAATTTTAAAAACAAAAACTCAAGGTCGTTTAGAGCAGCAGTAAAATAAAGTATATCCAACGTCACAACGACTCGCAACGAAACTAGTTTTAATATTATGAATTTCAAGAATTCTGCATTTAGTTTTTTATATTATTTCTGGTTTACCTTAATTGGTTTAATATAGTTTTTATATTTTTTTTTCTCTTTTACCAATTTCTGCTCTTATCGTTAGCCGGCATGTTAACCAGTCCAGCATTGACTAAATCCCAGCTAGATTTAAATATTTGTTAACTTTTTTTAAGTTCAGTGCTAACCAGTCTTAAACTGTCATTTAAAGCCATGTATTCATCTTAGTTTTACAGTTTAAATCCGCAATGTTTACAGTTTCAATTATTTTATTAACAGATCACCACGCCGAACATGATCTGGTGTGTGAAACTGAGTGTGTGTTAACTGGGATCGGATGAATAGTACAGCTTAATTTTAAGGTCATTTAACATAAATTAATTAAGCATTTCATTATTAAGACAAACATGATAAGAGGCGCCTTTATCTTCAATGGAAAAATCCTTAAGATGATAAATTAAAATTAGGGGGATTATGATTTTTTGCACTTAAGGGGATTTTAATTTATAGTTTAACACAGTTTTGATATTAAGGTTTAAATATCTAGTATAATAATGTTGATTTGTGTCGAAAAGATTAAGTGCTTCCAAATTTTAAAATTAAGTAAAGAGGGGTTAAGTTATGTGGGTCACTTAAAACAATTTTGAACGTATTTGGATATTCTTAGGTCTTTGGTGTTAGATATTTGTTTAAAAATCGAAAGTTTAACTTATTAAAATGTTTCCTATCCTTTTCTTAAGGCTGATGCACCCTTTAATTTTTTCTGCAGCACGGTCTAATTATTTCAAAAAAATCTTGTCCGGACGACAAGGCGGAATCGTCCTTTAAATGCTCTTAACTTAATGGTTCTTTCAGTTACTCGTTTTTGAAACAGCCATATATTTAAAAGATCTGTTTACACTAATAGGAGTATCCGCAGGAGTAGCCACGGGTGGTTTTGTGAGATGCCCATAAGGTCAGTTGTACAAAAACAATCTCGTGGCCTTTATTTATAACCAGGGAAACCAGAAATATGCTCTAAAAAACGTGTTTTATGCGCATTAAATATGAAGGAAAAACTTGAAAATATGTCCTGAAAACTGTTAAAAGTATGCCCCAAAACATTTTGAATTTATAACTTTAAAACAAAATATTCACCAATTTATGAACAAACAGTTCCATTTAATAAAAAACAATTCTTAAATTATAATCGGTAAAGCCCAAACACATCATGTATTTACGGACGAATTTTTGAGATTTTTGGGGCGAATCCAGTATAAATACCAACATAATAAGATGGTTAACGGACACGAAGAGGCTTATTTGGAAAGAAGCTTTAATGGGAAAAATGTGAAATTATAGACAGATTCTCACCATTTACAAAGACTTCGCCCTTAGTACAATTAAAATGTAATTATCAAATTTGCTCTCATTATCTACAATATTGCAATTTGTACTTTAAGCACAAAATTAACAACCCCGTCCGTTGTTACGGACGGATGGACATCGTTAGACCACTTTAAAAAGTGTTGGAGAAATTGAAGCAACACGTTTAAACTGAATACAAGAGAGAAAGCTCTTGTAGGCACAAAAAAAATATAAAATGTATCAAAATATGCATTAAAAAGACAAAATATGCGCTATAAATTTAAAAAATGCTGCAAAAAAGCTTTTTGAACTAAATTATGCAAAAAATGCTGCAAACGGTAAAGTATGCAAAAATATGCACTAACAAATCGATGCCCAAATTCATAAAAAGCTCTAAGACGAATGAATATATTGTTTCCGCCTTCATTGGTCGCACAAGGAACAACATGCAATTGCATATTTAAGGTTTTCTTGTTTATAACTTATAAATTTGTTTAAATATTAAAAATATTTTTATTTTAGTTTCTTAAAAATAGGTACCATTTAAAAATTAAAAATTATGTTGGTCTAGTGGCCCTCCTACTGGATCGGCAGGCTCCCAATTGTTTGCCAAAAGTCTTAATCACTTTTTTTTAATAATTGTATATGTATGTAGATGCGTTATAATAACGTTTTTCAATGGTTTATATCTGTTCGATAATGTTGTTTTTAGCTCTTAAGCTTTTTCAAATCGAAAGTGTACAGCAATTACACTTTCGATTTAAAAAAAAACACTACAAAAAATAGTCTAAACTTGTCAAATCGCACGATCTTTGTAGCCATTTCATTCCTCCCCACCGAGATATAATGCGATCTTCGAACTTTTCTTTTAAAAGATCCATTGTTTCTCTGTGTGTCAAGTGGCACCATCCTGTCATCATAAATTTTCCGCCACAAAAAGCTTCGGATCATCTCTCAGTAGCAATTTTTATTATCCGATGATACCTCAAATTAAGACAGCCTTTTTTAAGTTTGTGCCTAAAGTCGTGCCGGCAAAAAATGAAAAGCCATTGTTCACCGTTACTGATTTTTGTAGGGGCTGTAGGGGGCGATTTCTGCCTCTCCAAAACTATCAACCTGATTTAAATAAAATTTAAAACACAGATTGATCCCTATTTATATAGACACTTAAACTATTGGGGGATTCACAAGGTGTGCTATCCAGTCATATCGTCATAATGTCCTAAATAATATTTTACAATTGTTTTAAAAAAATATTGTTGTGTTTCAAACAAATAAAAAATTTAAACGCTGTGTAGAAATCTGTAGAAATCTAAATTATAAGCGGTTGCCCACAGCAGTTACATATATTTCTTGTAATAACTTTAAGACATATGACTTTACAACTTCATGACAACCTTGTGAATCCCCCATATGTGTTTTTTGAAAAATAGCACTGCAAGGGGAGGGAAGGTAAAAAGTAGCAGACGACGGCTCTCCGCTAGTGTTTGATGTAATTCTGATTTACTTTTATGATATGAATGTTTTAAGTTATATGTTTTATATGTATATGAGGGATTTCATATCAAGTCACCCAATTTTGAAATCGATGTATTCCGATTTGGATTAAATTAGAACCAAGGTTTGTCCTTGGATAGTAGTTTAGACACAAATGTTCAACAAGATCGGTCAAAAAGTTTCTGAGTTAGTTACATGAATGAGAGAGAACACCTGTATGGCCAAAATGTCTCCCCTTTAACTCAGAAACTTTTTGACCGATCTTGTTGAAAATTTGTGCCTAAACTACTATCCAATAGTACTAACCTTATTGCAAATTGCATCTAAATCGAAAGACATCGATTTCAATATTGGGTTACTTGCCATGAAATCCCCCATATACTTATGTAAATTTGACTGTTTTGTTAAAAAATATTATGTTTTTTTTTTTGCAGATTTGTTTGACAATTAGAAAATATTGTTCCGATTTCTCCGATTTTTTTTTTGTCCAGATTTGCCGATTATGTATCAAAACTATCTGGCAACAGTGGGTGCCAGTCATTTGTTTAAGTTATCGCTCGTAGTTGCGAGGGGTCAACGTTATCTCTTAATGAAATAACTCCCAATAATATTTTTTTTTAGAATAATATTTTTCATATTTTTTTCTTTTGATTTTTTATCAAAAACTTTATACGACTCTACTTAAAAATTAAATTTTAGAATTATGACACTATTGAAGTAAAGTTTTACGGCCTTATTATGCAAAAAATTAATGTGGACTTGAAGTGTTCGTTTAATAAAAAAAATGGTATAGAATATCGGTTTTAAGGAACATATTAAGCTCACATTAATTTTTTTTGCATAAGGTCGTTAAGAACTAAAATTATTATTGGATTTCTGTGAATTTAACTTGGTATCACATTTAAAAATAAAGATATTGAAACCTTAAAATAATTGTAAAGCAATTTATATCTTTAATTCGACATTCCTTTCGAAGCAAGGAACCAAAAAAAAAACAATAAAGCTTTGTTTACAATGGGAGCAACAATTTCGTTTTCTCTTCTATCTTATTTCTTTCCAAAGAATTTCATATATTTTCCTTTAACTTTTCGAACAAAAATGTAACTAAAGTTTTTTAAAATATTGAGTCTACTTCTACATACATAGTAACAATTTGTATGAAATTTAAAATGACGTTTATAATAATTTTATTTAGTTTTGAATGAAAATTTTAACAAAATGTTCCAGAAAATTATAATAAATAAAATTTGTGTGGTCGCGAAAAAAGATTGTTGCTCTATTATGAACACAAGTGAAAATGTTGCTGCTTATTGTGAACGAAGCTTAAAAACCTTGAAAATCTTCGTGTCGCTTACTTGCTTTTATTTTGCTTCGAATTTCACGACTTTTCGTTCTTTTTCTTTTGTAGATAACACACGCGAACAAAATCGATTTTTACAATAAAAATTTTATTTTGGCGCCAGATTCATATAAACATTATTATAAGTTAAAATTCCAAAACAAATATCCAATAAATTAATGACATTAAATAACAATTGTTTACAAATTACTCATTTTACTAGGTATAACGTTTAATTCAGAGATAAATGACACTTTCATTTGCTTACAATTAATATTGAAATTTTCAAGCATTTCAATGCTTTACACCCCAATTTGAAGCAATTGTAACTAGATAAATGATCTGTGTGGTTTTTACAAAAAAAAAAAAAAAGTATCTGGCAAATTTTAGAAAACAAACCAACAATTCCTCATTCATACATTTTCTAATTGGTCATTGTAAAGTGTTAATGAAAATAAATTCAAACTCTTAATAAAAAGTAAAAAATTTTTTAATATGTTTGTTATTCAAAAAAAAAATTCTCAAACTCGTGATAAATCTGATGAAATTATATCTCACGGTAGTGAAACAAAACAAAACAATAATATTTGATAGTTGATACTGACTGCACTTGAAGTTTTATAATGAATTGAAAAATTTTTAAATTGTAGTCAGCAGACAAACAAATATAAACTTAATTATTTACATGTAATAAATATTCAATTAAATTAAGCAAAAAAGAAAAACTTCGCAATAGATAAAAATTAAAAAAAAATAAAACAAATTTAATATTGAAAACTTAAAGCAAATCCACTGGCCCATGTAAAGAACAGAATATGAAGGGGGATAAGTAACACGATAACGACCTGTATTTTTAATAATCGCTATTCAAATTGGCTCAAATTTCAAAAATATTAGCAAAATTCTTAATAAATGGATTTTGCGGTTAACGACAAATATTTTGTTGAAATGATTTATTTTGTTTTGAGCAAAATTTTGGTTTGGATTAAAGTATTAAAGAAAGATTTTGTAGCATTAAAAAAATGGTTATAAATTATGCTCAATGCTCCGGAAATACCAAAAAAAATTAAAGCAAAGTTAAAAACGATATTGACCGGTTTTCAAACCCTCTTCAAATTATAAACGATATAAATGGAAGAAATGCACAATCGATACAGGATAATGATCAAAATCATTCTGCGAAAATAACTAATCTTTTTTTTAAAGAAAATGGGATAACGATTTTAAATTGACCTCCTCAGACGCCAGACCAACTTAAGTACCACCCCGTTGGTCTATTCCAAAACGCTAAGTTTTTATTAAGAAGAACCCGCGGTATTAGCTTATGTAAAGGGTGGTACAGCTAAAAGGTACAAAAAGTTTTCAGAGAATTAACCTAATATTTTTAATTTTAATAGAACGATCCATGACAATTATGTGTAAAATAAAATATCGGCCAAATGCTCGCCACTGTTCCGGTGGCATACCTCTATCCGATGGCCCATATTTACAATGACTCTGACACATAATTGAGGTTCAATGTCGGTAATGTGCCGAATTATCTCATCCTTTAGCTCTTGACTTGTTCTTGGCGTTCACTTTTTCTTTTAAGTATCTCCAAAGAAAGAAGTACAACGGTGTCAAAGCACATGATCGTGACACCATGGCTATGTGGCAAGTGGCACCATCCTGTTGGAACCACATATCGTCCATGTCCATATCCTCAAAAAGCGAACAGCATTCACGGTAACTGCTTAGCCGACCTCATTTTCAAAGAAGCCCGCTCATGCCACCAACCCATAAACCCCACCAAACTGTCACTCTTTGTGGATGTATCGGCTTTTTAAAATCACTCGGGAATTCTCATTTGCCTAAATGCGTCAATTCGGCTTGTTAAGGAATCCACTAAGGTGAAACTGTGTCCCGTCGCTTAAGATGATTTTCTTTGGAAATTCACCATTCATTTCGTAAAAGGATTGAACAATCTTAACGTGACACTCAATTGTGTACCTCTGCATGGTTGAATTTGTCAAACACTGAAACAAAGAAATTTAAAATTTAGTTGGGCAAAAAACTTGACATTAAGGTGTGACTCATAATTAACATTGTACATTATGGTTGGACCACAAGCTTTGGGAGCGTGACGTGGATTTGACTTGGAAATAAATTAAGTTGAAAATGCAGAAAAAAGTTTGGCAAAAAAATACATGAAGCTAAAAAGCAAAGGGAGAACACAGCAAACACTTGGACCCAAAATAACTACGGTTGTTATTGTTCATATTCAGCACTCAATACTAATACCGTGTAAAACGTTATTATCATATATTTTTTGGAAGAGCTTCTATTTTTATATTAAGGGTCCTCATGATATCGTTTATAAGTCTCGTAATCTGTGCAAACTGTGCATTTTTACGCCCTCGTAAATGAACTGTCAAAAATTGTATGAGAATTCATTTACACAAACTTGGTAAATTTGCCCAACAATTTTGTCTCGTAAACTTGCGCTGTTCAATTGTGCATTTATACAAACAGATCTTTTAACGATTTTAACGTCGTTTTCAATGAAAAATCCAAGTGTCTATAAATCACAAACAATAAATTCTAGCAATAGTTTCAGTAAATTGGTCTTTTGGCTTTCCTTGAGCATTTTTAAAAGCAAATTTCTCATACATATTAATCACAAATTTCAACACAAATTTTTATATTTTTGAAT
Organism: Pollenia labialis; assembly: GCA_949318255.1. Classification (NCBI taxonomy): domain Eukaryota; kingdom Metazoa; phylum Arthropoda; class Insecta; order Diptera; family Polleniidae; genus Pollenia; species Pollenia labialis. The sequence continues at coordinate 129,364,538 of OX439141.1, forward strand.
TTTAATTTTTAATTTATTTTTGTATTGACGTTTCTTACAAACTGACATTAATTGTTTAAAATTACACAAAAGTAAAAAAAGGGGCTTCATGAAACAAGACTCGTAAGTTTGCGCATTTGCACAAATGGCAATTTTAAGCGACATCATGAGGACCCTTATTTTTATTTTAATATGTTAAAACAAATTTACCCAGATAAAAGTTTTTGATTTTTATTAATAGGTGGTAGTTATGTCACACGTTACCTGGTAAGTAGTTGTCATTATTCTGAAAACTTCAATAAGTACCCAATAAAAAATTGTGCTTCGAGCGAAGTAGGTTTGTAAGGGAGAAACGTAAGAGTTTCGCTTACCATCTCGCTTACGGAAAGCATGCATTTTTTACGGTGATTTCCCACTTTGAAGCAATACATTTTTGGCACAAAAAGCGCTTTATTCAGCGCATATAAAAACTGGTGAGAGTAGCTATTTGATTTACCCACTGAATGTTTTTTACAGTTATTTTTTAGTATTCTCCCTTACAAACCAGCTTCGTAGTAAAGGAATGCCGTGTCACTTGAAATTTTAGTTTTATTTTATAAAACATGAGAGTTCGTCCACTTACTGTACTGCAAAAAATTATGAAATTTTTTTATTGGGTACTTACTGGTAATGACCTCAGCAACTACTTATTATTTCTATTATTTTCACTACTGACTATTTGCTAACTTATAATCAGCTCAATAACTACTTATTAGTTGTGTTGTTTTTAGTACTGAATATTTACTTCCTGGTAACGTTCTCAACAGCTTTCTATTAGATCTACAGGGTGACCCAAAATTACCGAAGGGGTTTGAATTGCTTATAACTTTTTTATTATATTTTTTTCTCTTTTCTTTTCAGTATTTTGTAAAGAAGACTTGTGGAATTTAAAATGGAGCAGTACTCAATTGAACAACGTGCCCAAATTGTTGAGCTTTATTTTTCAAATCAACGATCCATTGTTTTGACGAATTATTTCGCGTACAAGTGATTGGCCTCCGCGTTCACCGGATTCAACCGACCCAGATTATTTTTTTTTTTTGGGTAATTTGAAAGGAAAAGTCTACATTCATAAGCCTAGAACCATCCAGCAATTAAAAAGCAATATACGCGACGAAATAAATAACATAACACCGGAAGTTTTGCGAAAGGTTATGGAAAATGTGTGAAAGAGCACGAATTTGCGAGACATTATTTTTCATAACTAAACTAAAAATATTCCCAATTTATTATTATTTCTTAAATAAAAAGTTATAACGAATTCAAGCCCCTTCGTTAATTTTGGACCACCCTGTATTAACTATTGATTGTTTGACTAGTAAGTGTATTGTAAGTACTGAATTCTATGGATTTGTGGGTCCATTACAAAAGACGACTGAAATGAAGTTGAGTTGCCAGCAGCGAAATCAGGCAACCGCTTGATTTTTTTAATTTTATATTTTAACATGAGCGGCGTTGCCTTAACTTCAGTTGCTTTGCTTTCCGTAATCAACCCATAAGCCTTTTTTACCAGTTACAATTATTTTGTGAATAATTAAATCCATAACCTAAATGCAACTTTTAAGAAGAAACGAGAAAAATTGCTGCGACACAAATCCCACAATCTAAACGGACACTAACTAATACATATCAGTAAAATTAAAGTTTCTATTAAAATTCTTATTGCAACTTTTAATTGTAATCCGAAGTTATTAAAAGTGCGTTTAATAGATAGTCGTGATAAAAGCAACATTTTTGTTTTAACGTTATCGCAACATTTTAATTTTTAGTGTAGGGTACTCTACATTACACCGCAAACATTTGTATTTTGTTAATTTAGTAACAACTGCAATTTCTACTGATTGTTTTTTTCATTCTTTTATAAATTTATAACTGGTTTTAAACTCTGGCTCGCGCTGTGGCAAAATATATCAATTTATTCTCTTACTGTTTTTTTCTTCTTTTGTCTTTTCAAAGTATTATGGATATTTAAAAATGTATAAGCCAGGCAATTATTACCTTTTGCAAAAAAAAAAAAATAAAAATAATAAATAAAAAAAAGCATAAAAAAGAAAACGAATTAAACAAAAAGTAGTCAAAATAATGAACTACATATAAACAAAAGATTAAGATAAAGTTGTATCTAACCGGTTCGAAGCTGTGATTTCAGTCGCAACGAAAACCACAAAAGAATAAAAAAATTATCAAAATTTTGTCGAAATTATTTGTGCGATTTATTTCATTCATTAAAAAAGTGAAATGTTGCAAATAAAAAGCGTTATAAATTAATCTGTTTAAATCATTTTAATTATTTTAGAGCATGTGGAAAAAAATTGTTTCTTAGAAGTTTTGTAAAATAAAACGTGCAGGAATCTTAAATTAAAAGCAATTAAAAATGTTTTTTTCTGAAAGTTTGCATAATATTTCGCAATTTACAAGAATTTAGCAAAATTGTAATGTACAACTACGAAATTATGAAAGAGAAAATTGAATTTTAAAAAAGTGCTATTTTGAAAAATGTTAAAAGTGGACTTTATGGACATTGGACAATTTGGAAAAATGGTGATAGGTAACAATATAACACCATATAGGAATGGGGAAGAAGAGAGTCCTAAAGAGGATTCTAGTAGTGGGATATCTGAAATAATATTGGAATTTCAAAAATTCAGATTTGAAAAATTTCGTTTTTTACGAAAATTTCTGGCGAGAATTAGTGACCATTTTGGAAAAATATGGAATGGTAATAGCAACAAACTATATGGAAATGGGTCCGCTTTAGGACCCTATTAGTGGTTTATCTGAAATAATTCAGAAAATTAGGAAATTTTAATTTAAAAGGAGTGCTATTTTGAAAAATGTTAAAGTAAACTTTATGGACATTATAGACATATACTATATGGCGTTCTCTACACAGAACGCAAAAAGACGTTAAAAAATTGTCAACCAATGGTAATAAATTGATTACAAAATATTTTGACAATATTTGCTGTCAAATTTTCAACAAAATGTTGTCAAATTGTGCCGAAAGATAAAAAACGAACCTTTATTGTCAAATTGACAACACCATGTTGTCAAATAGGTATCGCACTGTCATTATTAATAAATAGCGTATTTATATAAAGTGTAAATTTTTTTAAGTGAAATAATATGAGTGAGAAATAAAATTATAAAACTAAAAAGTGAAAAGTAAAAGAAGCATTATAAACAGTGACGAAAGCATTATGTTCCTGGGATATGAAGGAGATTTTCTTCTTGGAAAAAATATAAATGATGTACAAACAATGCACTTTGCAAATGATTTATGACGATGAAGAGGCCAAACAATTGAAAAAATTTATATTAAATCGACTATTTAACAATGAAGTTCCTGTATTTTTTAAATTTTTATTGTACATTTTATTAAAATTAAACAGGTGAATTTGTAAAATTTTTATTTTAAAAATTTGAAATAAATAAGAAAAATGCATTATATATTTTTATTGATTTGGTTCAGAATGGGATATTTATTACTATACTCAGAACAATGTGTTATCGAAATGACAACTCAATGTGGTCAATATACCAACAGTGTTTTGTCAAAAATGATAACAGCATGTTGTCAGAATTACACCATTATGGTGATAATATACTAACATTTTGTTGACAAAATCACAACGAGGTGGTTAAAACATATTGACACCATCTGTTATCAAATTGAACACAAACGTAGTTGGATCACTTTTGACAACGAATGGTGTCAATTTTGGTATTTTTTTACCCGATTATTCCCTCTGTGTAGACATACAGAATTCTATTATGTCTTTGTACGGGAGGTACCACTTCCACTTCTCCAATCCCGCCCATATTTTGTCCGATATTGTGTATTGATAACCAAGATACTATTAGCTCATTTGGAAACTCTTGCTCTTGTCTTTCCTTAGATATACAAAAAAACAGACGGACAGACGACATCGTTATATCAACTTGGCTGTACATGTACATCAGGCGCGGATCCAGCTCGAGCCTTAGGGGGGGGAAATTTTTTTTTGATACAAAAAAGTAAAAAATTTGTTTTTAAAAAAAACTCAACAATATGGTTAAATGAAATATAAGATCAGTTCATTATAAATTGATTTTTTTAAATAAGCAATTTATGAATTCCTCGTGAGGCGAATTTAGATAGTACAGTCTTTCTTCTGTCATTGTTGATCTGAGCCATGTTTTTATTAGACGACGGGTAAGAAATGACCTCTCTCTCGCAGCATTACTGAAGAGTAGGGCAAGTTTTTTATTGCATATCCCATTTTTGCCATTTCTTCACATATATTTTTAAATAGAAATTTTTGGTCCAGCTTGCCAAAGAATAGTTTTTTGCAACCTAGAAAAAATTTTTAAATAAGCTTAGCGAATATGAGGCAGAATCTATTAAAAATGCTAGCTGAATACTAGCTCAATACTCCTGAAAAATCTATATGGCTTGGCATTTCAATTTTAAATAAAGTGTTTTAATCGATTTTCTCACAATTTTGATTTAATGAAAGTGAGACGGATGAATTTATTGACAACCTTTCTCCATCTGAACTTTTAGTGTTCAAATATGCTCCAGTTACATCTCGCGACGTTGAAAGAGTGTTTTTCATTTATAGAACTGTTTTATGTGATAACAGGAAATAATCAGGGGTATTCTAAAAATCGAAGACTCAAAACGCAAGAATTTTAAACGTCGTTATATATATATGATATTATAAAAATATTTCTTTATTAAACAGAATTTTATAACAAAAATTAGATTAAAGTGTATTAAAAACAACTTCCAAATTCTTGCGTCTTGCCACAAGAATTTTTTTTTTTTGACAATTTAAAGAAACATACTATTGTAATAAAATAAATGTTTCTTAAATAACATGTTTATTTTTGCCATTTTTCGTGCCATTTTGCCAGCCATTTTTAACCATTTTTCGTGCCATTTTAAACTTGCCCTGCTGACGAGCATTGAAACGATAATTTGAATTAGTTTTCTTAGATTTCGGTAGATATCTTCATCACAGTTTATTAAAGCATCTACAACGTTATCTGATAGATTTTCAGATATTTCCCATGTTTGTTGCAAATGCAACAGGTCAGACTCAAGTTTAGATGTTAGTAGGTGTTTATCTATCTCTTTTATAAAATCAGCTCATCAGCTAGTTGTGATTTTAAAAGTTTTGTATCTGTATTTGACTTGATTACACTTTGAGGTAGAAGTTTAGGTATGTTCAATACATTTAGGATATCTATTGGGAAACGTGTTTTGAGATTTTCTGAAATAATGCAAACAGAGGAATGTAACCTACAACTGGGTAGTAATCTTCAACATTTTGAATGTGATTTGAACCTTGATTTGAACGCAGATAACTTTAACTTTTTCAAAAATCGCTTTAAATAGTTCTTCGGCTTTATTTCTTTTCTCTTCAGGGATTGTTGTTTTGATAAGGCTTGATCCTTTTTGAAGATCTATATCGTGCTTGTGTAAAATGATACTAAGCGGCTGTGATACAATAAGTATCACATTTAATATGTTAATTCCGTAAATGAATTCAAAAGTACTAAGCGAGTTCCTTAATATAAGGCTTTTGATGAAGTATCTCTACCTTTTTACTCAGATATTTTTTCCAAAGCTTCTACTATATGATGTACACTAGTTGCAAAGTGTAAAATTGAGTCGTGACGATCCAACCATCTTGTCTCGCATAATGTAGAGAGTTTGGCTCCCAAATACTTTGCTAAAACTGCGTTTCGCTTGGGATTATTATATTTAATAAAACTTGTTTTATAATTTTGTTAATATTTTTTTCTTGTATGTTGAAATATCTTTAAGATAAGGAAATCTGGGTTTTCCTCGAAAAATCTGTGTTTTCGTCAAAAATTATCGAATAGAATTTTGATTCATATAATAAAGGCTTATTAATAATTCAACCGCATTTTCAAGTCAAAATTTATTCTTTGGATATAAATAGATGCCACCTGCTGGGATTGAATGTAGAATAATAAGTATTTGAATACTATTAGAATTAAGTTTTGGATACTTATTGTAAATTTCGTTAGATTCAATAAAAAAAAACAAAAAAAACCTTGCTGGGATTTCCTAAAATTTTGTGCATATAAAAAAATATTATTATTGGGAATTCTTGTATTATCGAGATAAACAAAACATATTTTTATAATTTAGGGGGGGGGGGAAATTTCCTTCTTTCCCCCCCCCCCCCCCCCTGAATCCGCGCCTGATGTACATGTATGTGTAAAACAACGCAAAAAAATCAACTTTAACCTATTTACTTTCTGTGAAGCGTATAAAAAACAACAACATGGGATTTTATGACAAAAATTAGGGGAAGCCCTTGTTTTTTGTTCGCATGCCAGTCATTTATAAACGGATCTGGTTTAGGTTTAATAGCAAACACATAAAAATATGTATAACGACCTAGTTTCTTGCCAAATAGTTTCTTGGATGAAAGCTAATTTAATATATTTTGCTCTGACGACCGCCACAAACGGTGTGGAGAAATCCCAACACAGACTTGAAAAACGAAACCTTGCTGCAAGTGTAAAGCATTTTTTGGGACCTTATGACGGCTGCAGTAGTGGGCGAGCTGTTATGGACAGACTAAAATATATAAATATTGTAAAAGAACCCTTGAAAAAATTGCCGAAAAATTTAATTTACCATAAGTGTTCACTTTGCAACATGATAATGACCTGAATCATTACCGATAATTTTGTCCAGCAGAACTTGCGTCTTTTTTTTTTTGTTCTTTTTTTAATGTGTTACATAATCAAAATTTTGAAAAGAAGCAAAGTGAATTTTGTAGCAATTTCATCATTCTACATAGTGAAAATAATTGTTTATTAAAAATCACTCCAACAAGGCCCTCGAATTAATCGTGAAGTTGAAAGTGCTTTCTGTGTCAAGAATTTAGTCCGTCGTCACTGTACTAAAAGATCACAACTTTTAAAAACTATAAAAAAGGCATTTATTAACCAACAGGCTTAAATTAAAATTACTAAAAACAAGTCAGAAAGTACTCTCGGTCAAGTCCGCTATATGATACCCTACACCACAGTATTTTAAAACACATTAACGAGAGTGCGCCCTATTCGGGACCCATGGAGAATCATGCTTATGTGTCCATATAAACATGGATCAATCTATGTTTTAAATTTCATTAAAATCGGTTTGATAGGATATGAGAAGTAGAAATTGCCCCTTTCTCCCCTCATGGTCTTACAATTCGTCCCATTTTCAATAGGCTTGGTCCTTGTGCCAATTAGAACCTTAAACCAAATCGATCGGTATACTTTAAGATGGGTCTAGGAATAATATTTTAAGGTGTTACACACATCAGCACAAATACATAATATCCTCTCCACTATTGTGGTGTGGGTATAAAAATATTGCTAATTTAAAAAGAAAAAACCACAAAAATACATAAAAATGTTAAGATTATAAAGAAAAATTACTTATTTAGAATAAATCCCAAGAAATTAAAAAATATCTAAAACTTTACACACAATAAAAAATGTTGATACCAAAAGGCACCTCAAAATTTAGCAAACCGATAATTTCTAATATGGGTTACTAACCAAATATCACATTTAGTACCTTTCATATTAAACTGGAATAAGAAGGATATAAAAAAGTAAGCGAAAATGAAAAAGCAAAAAATAAAATTAAACTTTACATTTGCTTTATATGCATACATATGTACATACATGCATAAGTAAAATGCCGCAGGGTTTATTTTTAATATGTAATTTTTCTTCTTATCATCAATTTCTGGCCATGTCTCCGTAACAGAAAAAAAGCGCGTAGTAGACTGCGATCTTTTCCTAATCAATATGCATTACATGTCATGAAATTTAATATGCCCATAATATTGAACAAAAAATAAAATAAGAATTATTCTATGTAGAATCATATGTAAAGCCTGTCTCTCAGCCATATTAACGCCTATAAATTTTATTTTCTTTTGTAAATTCTTTTTTATTTTAGTATGAATCGTTTTTATTTAGCGTTCATTACCCCATCATTTAATGGCGATAGTTTTTTTTTCTTTTTGTTTTCGTCAACATTTTTAGTAAATTTATGCGTCATTAGCATCTCTGATTTATACCGTACAGCAGGGATGATAAATGAAATTTTCAAAATTGTACCTAATTCAGTATAAAATTGTACTTTTTTGTAGTCACTAATTGTACTTAAATCCAATTATATACTTTTTAATATTTAAATTATTTTATATACTATTGGTTTCTTTTGCTTCTATAAGGAGCATAGGGAAAAACATGGTCTATTTAACATAACGATGTCCTAGGGCATGACCATATAACCCAGCTTTGGACTGCAAAGGAGTAGTTTTAAAACTACTCCATTGTATACACAAGAGGATAAGTTCTAACTTCGTTTAAAAACGAAAACATATCGTTAAAAAACGATGACATGTCGTCTCACTACAAACACTGACATGGTCCATGCTTGCATTACATCGGACCAGTCCATGGAGTAGTCCATTTAATTAAAATGGATCAGGTCGTCCAATAATATTTGCAGGGATAATGGAACGCTTTAAATTAAAGTAACGAAAAGTTTTTTGTTAATTTAAAACTATAGCAACAAGATTCATTAGACTGTAGTTAATACTTTGTCTGAAATAAATTCGATGCAGTATTTACATAAAGGAGATTTCTGTGCTTTGTTTTTATTAAATTATGGTATAAAAAATAAGTGTCAAATTCGCCGACGAATGTGGTATAGACAATATACCTTTGGCAATTCTACTGAAATACGGAAACATAAGTTCATTAATTTTATTTTTCAAGTCTCCAACCCTATACCAAAAAACTTCAATGTTAAATGTTGGAAGTTTTTAAATTGTATTTAACAAGTCATTGGAGTACATTAGTACTTTTGCTATGCTAATAGTACTTAAAAAAGTACAATTGTACTAACTTTATCATCCCTGCCATACAGTGCATAGTAGAGAGGTTTTCTCTTAATTATACAAAAAGAGCATTAATTTAATATGAAGCTTTTAATCTAATAGAAAGAATAAACTGGCCACAAAATAATGTAAACTTGTTTGGGATGAATTTAGTAAATTAAATAAATATTTGTAACAAACAAAAAGCAAAAAAAAGGCACAAATTATTCAGATAATTTATTTTAGAAAATTAAAAGAGTTTGCAAATTGAAAACAGGACTTCTGAAGCGAAAATTATAGTTATAAATATGTACCCCTAAATCTTGCTATATGTACCTGTCTGTTCCCCCTACCGATAAAGTTATAGCGAAAATTATTTCTAATTAATGTTATCAGCATTTTGTTACCCTCCTCCACTAGTGATGAATCAGGGTATACTACAAAGACACCATATATATTCTGGGTCTAAGTCGATTTAGTCATGTCCGTCTGTCTGCCCGTATGTTGCAAACACGCTCGTTTTCGAACAACTCAAAAATAAGAACAATATTGTTGTCAAAATACTGCTAGTATCCTAAGCAATTTGGGATTGATATCTAGCCAAATTGGGGCGGCAGGATTTGAGTTATGGATCCAAATGTGGTACAATCAATCACCCTGAAAAATTGATAATTTTTTTATTAAAACGAAGATAAACGGTGGCTAAATGCACGGACTAATATAAGATTCTGCACAAATTAGTTTTATAGGGTTAGAAATCATACCACTTTATTTCTAGAACATCGGTACACGATTTTCCATAGACCCCATTAAAAGCCTACTCTCGTCTTTATACAGGTTAGTACGCCTTAAACCGTAACGAACAATGTTGTTGTAATAGGATTTTAAATCACACTTTGAAATTTCGTGAAGTTCGGTCTATAATTTACCATAAGTCCCATATAAAGTCCACTCTGGGAAATTTTCTCTGAAAACCTCTCTAAATCTATAAAACGCTAAAACAAATTTCACTTCTGTATTGAAATTTGTTATATTTTAGGTTTGTTAATGCCAGAAATCACTCTTTAGAAAAACTGTTTCAATTAAGCTTTGTATAACTAAAAATAAAAGCATACAACTTTATTTTTTATTATCGGTCAATAGTCCGTCTAAACCGCAAACAATTGTAATACTCCGTTTTCATAAAAAATAATTAATAATTTACAGATCCCATATGGAGCCCACAGGTAAAAGATGAATTTCGCAAAGTCCATGATAGGTATATTATAAAAGTGCAAAATCATCCACAGTTGCTTACAAGGCACCTTTCGCTAGGTCGAGGACCATTTAAAGATTAAAATGTTCTCCAAGAGTCGAAATAATTTTTAAATTTTAATTTTAAGATTTTTACTTCTTCCTGTTAGCCCTACATAAGCCAGATTCAGTAAATAAATATTGTAGTATAAAAAATAAATACAGTGTAACATCGGTTAACGCAACACTCAATAAACTCAATTCCTCCATAATCGCAATACATTGGCAACTCTTTTAACACAACTTTTAAGGCATCAAAACCTTATTTAGTTTATTTATTTTATTTTTTACTTACCAAGGGTGTTTCGATATTACAACAAATACATACAACAATGCCAAAACAACATGCATTTTGTGTTTTTTTTTTATATGCAGCCAAATGTACTTTTAGTTTCAAAACCTGTAAAACTGAAATATCAGATTGCTATCGAAAGCTTTTACGTTTGTCTTCGATGGGCGGAGGAGAATAACAACTCTTGAAAACATTCCAGGAACTGCAATTCAAAAAATATCTCATCTAATAAAACGCGTTGCGATATTCGGTTCAGTTAATTCTAATGCATCAAGAGTGTTTAATATAGAAAACTAGAAAAATCCGTTTATTTTTTCACCTGGCTCCAATACAAATTTCCTCCCGAAATAAGAGTTGTGGCCCAATGAGGTCCATACAAAAGAATGCACATAACTAAAATTTTGTTTGATCTTATCAGTGTTGCCAATTTAGCCATTTAGTGGCTAGATTTAGCCATTTTTCACCCTGTTTAGCCATTAAAAAATGCATTTAGCCATTAGCCATTTTTCAACTAGTTTAGCCATAAAATTTTTCTTGCCGTTTTTCTTTTAAAAGAATAATTTTTATTTTATTATAAAAATATATAAAAGCAAAATAAACATTTTTAATAATTAAAACGGCTTTAATTTAAATCACAACTTTTACAAATGTTGAAAATCGGTATAAACGATGATGATGAAACATCTTTCAAAATAAAGGAACAGTATTCCAATATTAAATTTATAAAACGGATCAACACAAACATCGGTGTTTCTTTCTGGTTGCAAGTATTTCAATAAAGAGATGCTGGCGGCAACAAATTTTTTTTAGAAATTTCAGAATTTACTATAAAGTTGCCCTCACTTCCATGGTCTAATGCTGAAGTAAACATCGTTAAAAGTAATTTCAGAAATAGGTAACATTTAGCAACCGTTAATTCGATTTTATCAATGAAATATTTATACCAACAACACAATAGTGGAGAGGGTACAATGCGTTTGTGCTGATGTTTGCAACACCTTAAAATATTGGTCCTAAGCCCACCTTTTCGTAAACCGATTGACTCAGAACCACTTTCTGAGTCGAATTAACGATGTTTGTCCGGCTGGCTGGACGTCCATGTAAACCTTGTGCGTAAAGTACATATCGCAAATTTGCAGATCATTAAATAAAATTTGGTACACAGGTTCTAATGAGGTGTAGGGTATCATATAGTCGGGGTTGACCGACTATATTTTCTTACTTGTTATTTATTGTAGATCTGGAATCAAAAGGTTGGGTAAATGTTGTCGTGATTACTATTTACCTTCAAATTTTTTAAAACTAATAGGCACGAGTGATTCCTATGAGATGAACAATAACGACATAACATTTATCGGTGATTTTATTTTTTAAATATCTTTCAGAATTATCAAAAAGTAATTTCAATTTTTGGGAATACAAAATTTAAATTTCAAAAGATTTTGTTATTCGTGCTAAATTCCCAGTTTTTATTATTGATAAAAACACTTGAAATTTATTATTGATGGGATAAGCTATTCCTATGCGCATTTCACTGGTTGCTTAGGCCAGATCATCAGGAAACTTCATCCATAAAGATTTTAGAAAAACTAAAGATATTAAACCAAGTAAAAATGTTAAACGTATAAGACTTATAGCAACAGTTCTACTTGTAATAATATCAAAGCTTAAACAAAACAACATCAACAATAAACAGTGCGTTCATCTCGTCTTACATTCCCCGCTACAATTAGTTGAAATTCTCTCAACATTAATTGTAGTTGTAAGTAGGTTAAGAAAAACAAAATAAAAAACAACAACAACTTACAAAAGATGTTGTCAATTAAGTGTTTTTTAGGCCGTGCATCCGCCTGTTTATTATCAAAAAGTAATTTCAATTTTTGGGAATACAAAATTTAAATTTCAAAAGATTTTGTTATTCGTGCTAAATTCCCAGTTTTTATTATTGATAAAAACACTTGAAATTTATTATTGATGGGATAAGCTATTCCTATGCGCATTTCACTGGTTGCTTAGGCCAGATCATCAGGAAACTTCATCCATAAAGATTTTAGAAAAACTAAAGATATTAAACCAAGTAAAAATGTTAAACGTATAAGACTTATAGCAACAGTTCTACTTGTAATAATATCATAGCTTAAACAAAACAACATCAACAATAAACAGTGAGTTCATCTCGTCTTACATTCCCCGCTACAATTAGTTGAAATTCTCTCAACATTAATTGTAGTTGTAAGTAGGTTAAGAAAAACAAAATAAAAAACAACAACAACTTACAAAAGATGTTGTCAATTAAGTGTTTTTTAGGCCGTGCATCCGCCTGTTTATTATCAAAAAGTAATTTCAATTTTTGGGAATACAAAATTTAAATTTCAAAAGATTTTGTTATTCGTGCTAAATTCCCAGTTTTTATTATTGATAAAAACACTTGAAATTTATTATTGATGGGATAAGCTATTCCTATGCGCATTTCACTGGTTGCTTAGGCCAGATCATCAGGAAACTTCATCCATAAAGATTTTAGAAAAACTAAAGATATTAAACCAAGTAAAAATGTTAAACGTATAAGACTTATAGCAACAGTTCTACTTGTAATAATATCAAAGCTTAAACAAAACAACATCAACAATAAACAGTGCGTTCATCTCGTCTTACATTCCCCGCTACAATTAGTTGAAATTCTCTCAACATTAATTGTAGTTGTAAGTAGGTTAAGAAAAACAAAATAAAAAACAACAACAACTTACAAAAGATGTTGTCAATTAAGTGTTTTTTAGGCCGTGCATCCGCCTGTTTATTATCAAAAAGTAATTTCAATTTTTGGGAATACAAAATTTAAATTTCAAAAGATTTTGTTATTCGTGCTAAATTCCCAGTTTTTATTATTGATAAAAACACTTGAAATTTATTATTGATGGGATAAGCTATTCCTATGCGCATTTCACTGGTTGCTTAGGCCAGATCATCAGAATATTAAATAACTTTTATTCTTATTTAAGAAAATGATCTTAACTAACAGTTTCATCGTAAACAACTTTAAATGAATTATTTCTGTTGTGTTATTGAATTTTAATGTGTTTTTATTCAAAAAAGCTTTTAGCCATTTTTTAGCCCATTTTTAGCCATTTTTAGCCATTTTTTAGCCATTTTTTCCCGTAAATTTAGCCATTTTTGGTCTCCAAGTTTTGGCAACACTGGATCTTATAGATCATGAAATATTGTTGCAGAAGCTTAAATACTATGGAATTCATGGGAATGAGTTTTTGCTTCTAGAGAGCTACTGAACAAATAGAAGACAATTTGTTCAAGTTAAGGAAAATAAGAGTAATCTGCGTAATGTAGTACATGGAGTTCCTCAGGGAAGTGTTCTAGGTCCTTGGTTGTTTTCAATATACATCAATCATTTAAAAAAACTTTAACTTGACAGGAAAAATTTTTATATACGCTGATGGTATTAGTATATTTTATCATTACAAACAGGAAACTGCATTAAAACCGTATATGTAAACAGATGCTTCATTATTTTAGGAATATGTTCGTATAAATAAGCTATTTGTAAATCCTGCAAAGACGAAGCTTATAAGATTTAGACCACACTTTGGTTTTAGTAATGATTTAAGTATTTTCGTTGATGGAAATAAAGTTCGAAAGGTTTCTTCTGTTTAATATTTGGGTGTATGTATGGATATGTTTTCAGGGAAATCTTATGTGGGATCAGCATATTAGAAATCTTAAGGTAAAACTTTCTCCTGCGTTAGGTTTAATGTATAAGTTTAGAAACAAGTTTGATAGAAAAACGAAATTTTTAATTTATCAGGCTTTGATTCAAAGCCATTTTAATTACCTTGCATTAATATATGGATTCAAAAAAAAACTACTGAGTTTAAATCGCTCCAGAGAATGCAGAATAGAGCATTAAAAAGTGTAGCCTAGCCGGTTTTCAACTGTTATTTTCAGGGCTGTGGAGTCGGAGTTGAGGTTTTTGTGCCGGAGTCGGAGTCGTAGTACCCACAAAAACTCGCGATTCCGACTCTAAAGTTGTTCGGCATAAAAAATTTAAAAAAAAGCCTCTTTAATGCCAATCTAGCGCTGTGGTGAAATTGTAATATTGTTATATTTTATAATAAAATTTAAAAAAAAAAACAAGATAACGGAACGAATTGATAACTTTCAAGACCAGTTCGTAAATGCTTATTTCCATTTTACGATTTTTATCGCTGCAACTTTTGTCGGTTCTTCTTTAATATTGCTTTTGTATTTTAATTGTGCAATTTTTATCGCAACAACTTTTTTTGTGCCACAACAATTTTTTCTGAGAACAATGAGAGAACGAATGAGCGAACAAAACAAATCGAAGAGTACACTTGCTTGTGTAGCAGAGATAGGATTTAAAAATATTCGTTTTGTGTCAAGTCCCTTTATTATAGAAAATAAACTTTGAAAATTAATGTGCTGTTTTCACAACACAAGTTATTGAACGTGCTTACTGCAGTGAGTGTAATACACTCAAAAAACCGAATGCTTTTCATATGTATTAATTAATCATAACATAATTTCATGCACAATAACCATGGACTCCAAAGAAGAACACTCTTAATTTTTTTTTTTTTGTAGCGCCCTTCTTAAAACAAGGAAAGGAAAAGTAGGTCGTTTAAATTTCGCTTTAATTGTATTCATTCAATTCCACGACTACTTTTGTGCCTGAATCTTAAATTTTTAATTACACTGCGTTTACATTTGACAGTACTGGCAAGACAGTAAGAATATACATATAAGTTGTGAAAAATACTACTAACTGTCTTCGTGACGTAGGCGTCCAGACAGTAGTTAAGGCAGACACTTTTAGAAATATGTCAAACGTGAATGTTGCTGTGCAAGTCCACCTTAAGAGGTTTTACATTAACTAAACAAATTTAAAAATAGCTTAAAATAATTATATAGTGTTTACAAACATAAAACTTAACTAAACCATTCAAAATCAAAACAGAATATATTTATTTTTTTACATTTAGATTTTTTGTTTTTCTTTTGCTTACAAAACTTTAGATTACTGTTAGCAAATGTCAAATCACTGTCAAATTTTACTGTCTGCAAAATTTGCTAGACAGTAGACAAGACAGTTGGACAAGTTTGCATGCATTAGTGAAAAAGTTTGCATGTATTGCAATTGTCTTGCCAGTACTGGCAAATGTAAACCCCGTGTTACATATGTATATTGAAAGAAATGTTCGTTGTTGCTTTAATTGTGTTTAGGTCCCGCTTGAACTTATTCTTTAAGCGTAGTTTGCCGTTATAAATTGCATATTGCCCTTATAAAAAGGGTTTTAAATAACAATGACTTAGTAACTCGTAATCTTCCATAACTATTTGTACGAGTGTAAAGGAATTTGAGTTCCATTTTTTTTTTTTTTGTTTAAATTACTGTATTGATAAGCACAAATTTCAGCTATTATAAACTTTATAAAGGGTTCCTATAGAGAACTCCCGAAAAAAATTTAAGAATCTCCGGGAATTTTGAGGCACAAAATTTCGACAATATTTCGACAATGTGTTAAATGGCCAAATAAAATACACAAACGTCTTGAAAAACAACCAAAAATATCAAGATTATGCGGACCTTTTTCGTTATAAATTGGAGTGTTTGCTTGTTAAAAAAAAAGTTTGAGGCACCTTTGTAGAAAATTCAGAAATAAAATTTAATTTTTTACAAAAATGTTAATACGTACTTGTGAAACTGTTTAAGCTGCCTAGTGACAATTGTATTATTTCAGTGGAATCTTTGCAGACTGAAGAAGGAGAAGAAAATGCATAAAAAAAATAGACGAAGATAAAATTTATTGAAAAACTTATAATTACATCTGTTTGCCAATCGTTTGTGATGTTTATTTGGACGTTAAGTCTGAAATTTACGAGACGGAAGATATTGTGTTGTTTCTGTATCTTTCTTGGAAAGCAACCCGTTTTGCATTTCTCTTTTGTAAAAATTAACTTTTAACTAAATTTTTTTATACAAAACAAAACTTGTGTTGACCAAAAACTTATTTTTAACGTGGTTTGGGTTTTTGTTTTGATCACGAAATTTGTGTTGACTACAAAAAAAACGCTTTTCGAAAGGTGCTCCTCTCGCAACTGATTTGGGATTACTTTTTTACTTCTGAATGCTTTGTGAAATTTTCAAATACAAATGCATCCTGCAAAGTAGTTAGAAACAACAAATCGGGATATAAAACAGGGTTGACTGCCCACTTGGTAACCCAGAAAAACCCACCCGGGTTTTAATGGGTATTTTGTTAAAAAAAAAACCCAAGAGGGTTTTTTTTTCTTTATTATAATTTAAACAAAGATGGTATAATTTTTACATTTTATTTACAGAAACCTAAAATAAAATGCATACAATGTGTATATATGCCCATTTGTCAGTATGTAAATTTAACTTTAGGGGGCTTTTCTCTGCTTATTAATTGAAACATAGATAGTATACCACTTTAAGGTACTATTTAACTTCAAATTAAGCCTTTTCTACATCTAATTCATTTTAAAAATCAAAATCAGGCTTTTTAAAATGAATGTGATTAAAATAGATTTTAATATTTAAAGTGCCGAATTTGATTTGAAAATTGCGGAATATGATTTGTAAAATACTCAATTTTATTTCGAAAATTCTGAATTTGTTTTTTAAAAACCGGAATATGATTTTGAAAAGGCAAAAACTTAAGTTAAAATCCTATACATAATAAATTACAAGAAAATAATTAAAAATGTATAAAACAGCAGCGCAAAAACGAAAATAAGTGGCTCGGATTTCAAATGTTGATACATTTTTACAAGAGCTAATGCTTTTTCCAATCCCAGGCGATTTTTTTTTTCTATTGATGCTAAACTAGCAGGACATTCAGATTTTTTTTTAGTTGCAAAAATGCATTTTTCCACTTTTTTAATCAAATAAAATCTTAACTAAATACCGTTATTGTGAAAAATATTCGGCAACTTAAATTTTAAATGACAAACAGGGTGCAAGAAATGAGACTTATCCATTCTTCTGCTATCTTTACGTTTTCTTGACTAACACAGTTAAACAAGAAAAAATACCTGGGTTGCGATACCTTTTTTCCAGTAGGTCTTGTCGAGCACAACAAGACTTTGTCCTTGAAATATGCGAAACATCTCTATAATCCCGAGTTACGGGTAAACCCCAGAATTTTTTACCCTTTGCAGTTATTTGCCAATAACTTTGTTGAATATCAATCGTTTTTAAATTTCTCAGCGGATTTAGAAATAAGACAATGAGATCTTTTAAAAATGTCAACATGACTTAAATATCATTGAGGTAACTATACATATTGCTCCAGCAAATTAAATTGTTTTCAAAAATGTTCTTTTTTTGAGATGTTTTAGCACATTTTTTATGTCATAAAAAATCTAAAATATTTTCTTACTAAATCTATACCGAAGAGGGCTATGTTGGCAACATTGCTTAGACCAATTATTTTATAATCACATGAACAACAACAAAATCCAAAAAAAAACATGAAAACCCCTCAGGGTTGGGTTTTTTTTAAAACCCGGGTTTTTGCCAGCCCTGATATATAAACCCTTCACCACAGGTGGAAACTGCATACATAAGTTCATTATTCCGTATGTTATTTAAACTAAATTTCTCTTTTATACTCCGGGTCCAAATGAGTGGCGAAGTTTATTTAACGATGTCCGTCTGTCCCGAAGACCCCAGATATAATGGGGACTTGGTTGGTATATATTTATGTAACATAGGCTCCCTGAAATGTTGCCTTTGAAATTGAGCCTTATCGGTTCAAAAATGGATAAGATGAAAGCAAAAAACCACGACTACCTTTAATTTTGCCCATAAACTCTCGTTGTAAAGGGTCCGCCAAATAACTTCTTTTTTTTTTTAAAAATGCTATAAAAAAAACTACTGACTATTTTCTCAAATTTCTTTCTTTATTTGAAAGTACAATCCTTCTGGTTAATAATGGAAATTAATTTCATTTAAATGGCTGCCTCGGCTGGCCATGCAGTAAATTACACAATCGGTCCAGCTGTATTTCACCAATGGCTTCACGAATATTGTCCTTTAACGCGTCAATTGCCTCTGGCTTATCGGCGCAACACTTATCTTTCACGGCACCCCACAAATAATAGTCCAACGGTGTCAAATCGCCGCTCCGAGCTGGCCAAAAGACATCAACTCTGCGGCTGATAATGCGATCTTCAAAAACAGGGCGAAAACATCGAGTGTAGCTTCGGCTGTGTGGCACGTAGCGCCGTCCTGTTGAAACCAAATGTTGCCAATATCCTCCTCTTCAATTTTTGTGAACAACAATTCGTTCAACATGGCCCGATAACGATCGCCATTGACAGTAACGGCCACTCCTTGCAATATGTCCCAGCGTTGTTCAGTCGTATACACAACCATATTCGTTCAGCGGAAGGATAAAACTAATTATCTGTCGTTTTTTTCAGTTCCGAACTGCTTAAAGCCTTGTCTTTTCCGCGTATTTGGACTAATTCGCTTACAATTTCAATTTCACCCCTTTTCTTCAATTTTCTATTAGTACCTTCTAAAATTTTAACATTTTCAAATCTATGTAACTCTGATCTGAAATTAAATCAGTACATAGTTTTTACAGTTCTAAAATGCTTATATCCTTGACTATTAGGCCCTTTTCGCCCATAATTTCAATTTCTCCCCATACTTTAAGTTTCCATATGTATGTATTTTAGTAGTTTTAAACATTGTTGCATAATTTAAATTTTTAAATGGTACTGAACTTCAACTAAAAGAATGCTCGTTCCTACCAAATAAATAAAACAATTATGTATGAAAATAAAAGGGACAAAAAGTATTTTATTGGAATTCATTTATGTATGTTAAAAGTACATACATATGTAAATAATATTTCTGTCATACATAAGAGTAAAATACGTTTTACAGTATTTTCTAAGAAATTTATTTAAAATAGTACATATTTTTCTGAATAAGTAAATAAATTGAAAATGTTATTTTTGTACACATAAATTTATACTGCTGTACTATTTATATTTTAACTTTTGCAATGTTGCATTATTGCATATTTACAAAGGGCCCATGGTGGAATAAGCAGGTGGCATCGTTACGGCAACAAATACAACATTACAACAAAAATGGAAAATATATAACCGTTTGCGTCAAAAAAAGCTTTAAACAAAAATCAAAGCGTGCCGCTGAACGTGATGAAATAAATACATTTTTAGCGAATTTTTATTTAATTATGGTCAATATCTTATTTATTTTAATTTAAAATTAGCAAAAACTTTAATAAAATACAATAATTACAGCGCAAAACATGTACTTTTTGTAAACATAAACAAAACTTTGACATAAGACTAGACAAACAATGCAAGAGCAAAAAATCGTCATCTGGCGTAGTGCTGCCACCTTTATTATTTCACCATGATAGGGCCCATGTTTAATGTGAACCACACCTAAACGTCAAGTTTTTTCTTCATTTCATTTGACATTTCTCAGTTTCAGACTAACTTAATTTGAACCATGGAAAGATGCACAATCGAGCAACGCGTTTAAGTTATTCAGGCTTATTATGAAAATAGGCGTTCAAATCAAAATGCATATCGTGCACTTCGTGATTTGTTCGGTTAATTGAATCGTCCAAATGTGCATACAACCGCAAAAATCGTGCAAAATTTGGGCAAGCCAGGTCTGTAGGAGATGTATAAACACCAGTGCATGCTCGTACAGCTCGTACTGCAGAAAATGTTGCTGCCTCAACTCGTCGTCGTGCCCAAGAATTGGACCTCTCACGCGCGTCGTTGATGAACATAATGAATAAAGACTTGCATTTATACGCTTACAAGGTGGAATTCACTCAAGAACCTCTCAAGAGCCTCTTCCCATGCCAAACGTCGTCAATGGTCAGAATGGTGGCAAGAAATAGCAACAGTGGATGATGATCAATTTTCGAAGAAAATCATCTTCAGTGATGAGGCAAATTTTCACATCAGTAGATTCGTCAATAAGCAGAATTGCCGCATTTGGGCGAATGATAATCCAAGAGTAATTGTCGAAAAACCAATGAACCCAAAAAAATTGACTGTTTGGTGCAGTTTATGGGCCGTATTTTTTTCAAAATGGGGCCGGTCAGGCAGTTTCTGTGAATGGTGTTCGCTATCTTGAGATGATAAAGAACGAATTTGTAGATATGTGGTTTCACGGTGCCAATTGCCAATCAGCTAACGAAACAATGGCTCTTTTGTGCGACAGATTCAATGGCCGTGTTATCTCACGTGGTGGCGATGTCAATTGGCCGCCAAGATCATGTGATTTAACACCGTTGGACTTCTTTCTTTGGGTTATTTGAAAGAAAAGGTGTACTTCGATAAGCCAACAACAATTCAAGAGCTAAAGGATGAGATAATTCGGCACATTAACGCATTGAACCTCAATTATGCCTCAGCGTCATCGAAAATTTGGACCATCTGTTGGAGGTGTGCCGTCGAGGTCGCGGCGGCCATTTGGCCGATATTTTGTTCCATACATAATTGAACCATACCAATATTATCATAATAAAAAGAAATGGCAGTAATTTCCTAAATAAAAAGTGTTTGCCCACTGGTCAAAAGTCGACCAGAATTATTTATGAAAGTATGGAAAAAACATGCATATAAGTAAAAATTAATTTACATGTTTCAGGCATATGTTTTTTTCGTCTTAAGCCCAGTACTCCGTTCAAATTTGTGAAAAATGTTGAGCAACATTGATTATTTCACACGAAAATGTTGACATGTATCGATGTTACCTATCTTGCGAGTTTGCACAATTTGACGTTTTTATTCCTTGAAAGTAAGCGACATTGTGTAGCGTATGAAAAAAACCCCAAATGAATTTTACAAAAAAATATTTTTAATAAAAAAATAAATTAAATATGGGCGGAAAACTGTTGCCGATTGTGCTATTTAAATTTTTAATTTTTTATTTTATATTAAGTTTATACTTTTTTTGCTTAAAATTCCACGTGAAATAAGTGCAGCTTACTTTATTATAAAAAAATGTTGCCAGAAAAATTTCGTAACTTTTTCACAAAATAAAGAGAGTAAAACTCTTTTAACATTATGCCATAGATAGCGTGCTGACCAGTGAACCAAGCCGAAGGCATTTGATCGGCGGCGGCGGCGTGGGTATAATTGATCGGCGGCGGCGGCGTTTGCGTCAATGAATCGGCGGCAGCTTAAATGTCGGCTTGAAATGTTTAAAATTGTTATTTGCATGCAGTCTACAACTGACATGAAATGCTTTACTTTAACACTTATATGATGTTATTGTTAAGTATAGACTCATCATGTTAGAAGTTTTCTCATGTTATAACACGGTTGTTAATGCAAATGTTTTAGCAACGCTTTTATAACATCAAGTTATAACAGCAAATCATGTCAGTTGTAGACGGGCAGTTAAGGAAAACTATTAATCATTTCTATATCTATTTATTTTTATGTTAAAGTACAAAACATTTAATAATTATAAAAGGATAGTGCAATTTCGTTTTTTTCTCATTACTGTTTTAAACTGATGTTATCTGTAGGACCACATACCCATATCCATTTACAAAAAGTAAAGCTTTCTGCAATAATTAAATATAAAATTTCCTTAACCTGAACTTAGCAGCAAAACTATTTTTTTATTTAATTATTGTGGTCAAAATTATACCACTAATTAGTTAAAAGCAAGAAAAAAATATGTTGTTCACATATTTTTTTTTTTTTTTAATTTAACAAGTTTTCAAATAGATTACTTCAATAAAGCATTCACTGATATTTTGCTATTACCAAGTTTTTTGTCTGAACTTCTAAATCGACGCTTTGAAAAATTTTAAGAAAATATAACGGCACTTGAATGTTGCACATTGATGCTAAAACAAATGTATTCATTCCATCTTCTTAAATGCTAACTTTTTTATTACAAGCAACATGTAAAAAAAATCGCATTGACTGATCAATCAGAAGTTTTCAAAGTTTTTGAAATGATAAACATTGATGCATAAATATTTTTTTGTGCGTTTTTTTGCGTTATTCTTTTTGTTAACATTTGTATATACATACAAATAAAATTAGTTTTAATAATATTACACAAGTGATTTAATTTAATAAATAAATGTATGCATTTTTTTATTTTATCTTTAAGGATCTGTGCTGATTTGATTTGGGAGATAAGGCCATGATGGCTTTATCTCTCATTCAAAAGGGAGATAAAGTCTTTTATTTTTTTTTTGTTCATTTGAATGGGAAATAAAGCCATCATGGCCTTAGCTCACATAAGTAATTTTAGAAAATGGCTTTATCTCTCATTTCAGTTTTGAAGAACTTTTGCATTTTACATTGATTAATAGTTTTCTTATTTTTATAATTAAAAGGTAATGATTTTCCCTTTTACTAAAGTTAAGTATTGAAATCTGGCTTCGCATACTAAAGTTTTTCTGCGTGACGGCCTGCGGCCGTGCTTACGGGTTTTCTCCTCCAGTAGGACGCGGCAGGTGGCTTCGCTGAATAAAGTTTTCCTGCGTGCGTCAAAAGAATAAAAAATGTCTTTTCCCAGAAACACTAAATTTAAGTATTGAAATTTGGCTTCGCATACTAAAGTTTTCTTGCGTGGCGGCCTGCGGCCGTGCTTACTACTGTACTATTTATATTTTAACTTTTGCAATGTTGCATTATTGCATATTTACAAAGGGCCCATGGTGGAATAAGCAGGTGGCATCGTTACGGCAACAAATACAACATTACAACAAAAATGGAAAATATATAACCGTTTGCGTCAAAAAAAGCTTTAAACAAAAATCAAAGCGTGCCGCTGAACGTGATGAAATAAATACATTTTTAGCGAATTTTTATTTAATTATGGTCAATATCTTATTTATTTTAATTTAAAATTAGCAAAAACTTTAATAAAATACAATAATTACAGCGCAAAACATGTACTTTTTGTAAACATAAACAAAACTTTGACATAAGACTAGACAAACAATGCAAGAGCAAAAAATCGTCATCTGGCGTAGTGCTGCCACCTTTATTATTTCACCATGATAGGGCCCATGTTTAATGTGAACCACACCTAAACGTCAAGTTTTTTCTTCATTTCATTTGACATTTCTCAGTTTCAGACTAACTTAATTTGAACCATGGAAAGATGCACAATCGAGCAACGCGTTTAAGTTATTCAGGCTTATTATGAAAATAGGCGTTCAAATCAAAATGCATATCGTGCACTTCGTGATTTGTTCGGTTAATTGAATCGTCCAAATGTGCATACAACCGCAAAAATCGTGCAAAATTTGGGCAAGCCAGGTCTGTAGGAGATGTATAAACACCAGTGCATGCTCGTACAGCTCGTACTGCAGAAAATGTTGCTGCCTCAACTCGTCGTCGTGCCCAAGAATTGGACCTCTCACGCGCGTCGTTGATGAACATAATGAATAAAGACTTGCATTTATACGCTTACAAGGTGGAATTCACTCAAGAACCTCTCAAGAGCCTCTTCCCATGCCAAACGTCGTCAATGGTCAGAATGGTGGCAAGAAATAGCAACAGTGGATGATGATCAATTTTCGAAGAAAATCATCTTCAGTGATGAGGCAAATTTTCACATCAGTAGATTCGTCAATAAGCAGAATTGCCGCATTTGGGCGAATGATAATCCAAGAGTAATTGTCGAAAAACCAATGAACCCAAAAAAATTGACTGTTTGGTGCAGTTTATGGGCCGTATTTTTTTCAAAATGGGGCCGGTCAGGCAGTTTCTGTGAATGGTGTTCGCTATCTTGAGATGATAAAGAACGAATTTGTAGATATGTGGTTTCACGGTGCCAATTGCCAATCAGCTAACGAAACAATGGCTCTTTTGTGCGACAGATTCAATGGCCGTGTTATCTCACGTGGTGGCGATGTCAATTGGCCGCCAAGATCATGTGATTTAACACCGTTGGACTTCTTTCTTTGGGTTATTTGAAAGAAAAGGTGTACTTCGATAAGCCAACAACAATTCAAGAGCTAAAGGATGAGATAATTCGGCACATTAACGCATTGAACCTCAATTATGCCTCAGCGTCATCGAAAATTTGGACCATCTGTTGGAGGTGTGCCGTCGAGGTCGCGGCGGCCATTTTGCCGATATTTTGTTCCATACATAATTGAACCATACCAATATTATCATAATAAAAAGAAATGGCAGTAATTTCCTAAATAAAAAGTGTTTGCCCACTGGTCAAAAGTCGACCAGAATTATTTATGAAAGTATGGAAAAAACATGCATATAAGTAAAAATTAATTTACATGTTTCAGGCATATGTTTTTTTCGTCTTAAGCCCAGTACTCCGTTCAAATTTGTGAAAAATGTTGAGCAACATTGATTATTTCACACGAAAATGTTGACATGTATCGATGTTACCTATCTTGCGAGTTTGCACAATTTGACGTTTTTATTCCTTGAAAGTAAGCGACATTGTGTAGCGTATGAAAAAAACCCCAAATGAATTTTACAAAAAAATATTTTTAATAAAAAAATAAATTAAATATGGGCGGAAAACTGTTGCCGATTGTGCTATTTAAATTTTTAATTTTTTATTTTATATTAAGTTTATACTTTTTTTGCTTAAAATTCCACGTGAAATAAGTGCAGCTTACTTTATTATAAAAAAATGTTGCCAGAAAAATTTCGTAACTTTTTCACAAAATAAAGAGAGTAAAACTCTTTTAACATTATGCCATAGATAGCGTGCTGACCAGTGAACCAAGCCGAAGGCATTTGATCGGCGGCGGCGGCGTGGGTATAATTGATCGGCGGCGGCGGCGTTTGCGTCAATGAATCGGCGGCAGCTTAAATGTCGGCTTGAAATGTTTAAAATTGTTATTTGCATGCAGTCTACAACTGACATGAAATGCTTTACTTTAACACTAATATGATGTTATTGTTAAGTATAGACTCATCATGTTAGAAGTTTTCTCATGTTATAACACGGTTGTTAATGCAAATGTTTTAGCAACGCTTTTATAACATCAAGTTATAACAGCAAATCATGTCAGTTGTAGACGGGCAGTTAAGGAAAACTATTAATCATTTCTATATCTATTTATTTTTATGTTAAAGTACAAAACATTTAATAATTATAAAAGGATAGTGCAATTTCGTTTTTTTCTCATTACTGTTTTAAACTGATGTTATCTGTAGGACCACATACCCATATCCATTTACAAAAAGTAAAGCTTTCTGCAATAATTAAATATAAAATTTCCTTAACCTGAACTTAGCAGCAAAACTATTTTTTTATTTAATTATTGTGGTCAAAATTATACCACTAATTAGTTAAAAGCAAGAAAAAAATATGTTGTTCACATATTTTTTTTTTTTTTTAATTTAACAAGTTTTCAAATAGATTACTTCAATAAAGCATTCACTGATATTTTGCTATTACCAAGTTTTTTGTCTGAACTTCTAAATCGACGCTTTGAAAAATTTTAAGAAAATATAACGGCACTTGAATGTTGCACATTGATGCTAAAACAAATGTATTCATTCCATCTTCTTAAATGCTAACTTTTTTATTACAAGCAACATGTAAAAAAAATCGCATTGACTGATCAATCAGAAGTTTTCAAAGTTTTTGAAATGATAAACATTGATGCATAAATATTTTTTTGTGCGTTTTTTTGCGTTATTCTTTTTGTTAACATTTGTATATACATACAAATAAAATTAGTTTTAATAATATTACACAAGTGATTTAATTTAATAAATAAATGTATGCATTTTTTTATTTTATCTTTAAGGATCTGTGCTGATTTGATTTGGGAGATAAGGCCATGATGGCTTTATCTCTCATTCAAAAGGGAGATAAAGTCTTTTATTTTTTTTTTGTTCATTTGAATGGGAAATAAAGCCATCATGGCCTTAGCTCACATAAGTAATTTTAGAAAATGGCTTTATCTCTCATTTCAGTTTTGAAGAACTTTTGCATTTTACATTGATTAATAGTTTTCTTATTTTTATAATTAAAAGGTAATGATTTTCCCTTTTACTAAAGTTAAGTATTGAAATCTGGCTTCGCATACTAAAGTTTTTCTGCGTGACGGCCTGCGGCCGTGCTTACGGGTTTTCTCCTCCAGTAGGACGCGGCAGGTGGCTTCGCTGAATAAAGTTTTCCTGCGTGCGTCAAAAGAATAAAAAATGTCTTTTCCCAGAAACACTAAATTTAAGTATTGAAATTTGGCTTCGCATACTAAAGTTTTCTTGCGTGGCGGCCTGCGGCCGTGCTTACAGGTTTCCTCCTCCAGTAGGACGCGGCAGGTGCCTTCGCTGAATAAAGTTTTCCTGCGTGCTTCACAAGAATAAAAAATGTATTTTCCCGGAAACAATAAACACTAAAGTATTTTAATCTGGCTTCGCAAAAATATGGCTTTATCTCTCATTTGCGAAAAAACAATATGGCTATATCTTTGATTTCGCAAAATTTTAAATATGACCTTACCTCTCAATGATTGGGCAATAAGGCCATTATGGCTTTATCTCCCATTCAATTGAGCAATAAAGCCATCATGGCCTTATCTCCCATGGTTTTAAAGCACCCCCCGTTGATTTTTGGGTTAAGAAAATAGCTATTTTGGGGATGAAAAACCGCAAATTGGTGATAAGGTATAAAATAAAAGTGGAAACCCTGACCACTGATATTCTTGCCGAAAACCATTTAACCGCTGTAAAAAAATTAATGTGCTGTTTTCACAGCACAAGTGACTGAACGTGAAGTAAAATTTATATGGAAAACACTCAAAAAACTGAGTGCTTTTCATATAAATTTCACTAAACGTTCAGTCACTTGTGTTGTGAAAACTGCACATAATTCTCAATTACAAATTTAAAAATTCCAGGGAAAATTTCTAAAAATTAGAAACCCTAACAATTTATTTTTTTTTATATAATTAAATACTTATGTTACATTTTTTATGAATATAAACGTTATTATGCATTCGAATTAAACAAAGACGGAAAACTATAATTTTTTACAATACATACATTTTTTTTTAGAGATAACAAAAAGTTAGAAAATGCAGCTGTTTAATAGAAAAAGGAATAATGAGTAGTGAATTATTAGCTTGGAATACAAAATTGTTTATGGTACACCTGAATGATAAAAAGTTTTTTGAAGTTTAGGTATAAAGTTTAGTATACCAAAGAATTTCTTATCATACCCGATACAAGAAAATGTCCCTTAATTGATTGGTAACTCTTTCTTTCTACTTTATTTTTTTTACAAAAATTATGGACAGATAAAAAAAAATATTAAAAATAGGAATTTAAATTATGTTGCACCGTTTAATAAACTTAACGAAACAATATTTTTTTTAAACCAACATTTTTTTGTTCACCATTTTCTACACATATTATCATCTTAAATGCAAAAGGGCTTACATTTTTTTTTTTTTATTTTGTAGGGACATGTAATTTCGTCTAGTGCACTATAATCAATCAAAAACATGATATTGAATTTTTTTATTGTTACTCCCTTTTGCATTTTAGGTGACAATATTTACTAGGAAAACGATTTTACGAAAGTCTTATATTTGTCTTTAACATTGGTAGTTTTCAAAACTTCAGGAAATTTTTTTTTTGCAACCATTGTGTTTTTTTTTTTTTGTTTTCCCATGTCGCTGAAGATGATTGTTTAGTTCACTAAAATCTGTTAAAACCCTGCAAAAGACAGCTCTGACTCCATGTCTTGGTTAAAGGAGCATATAGACGACATGTTTTTATCATCTGACATGTCAAATTTTCAAGTCTCATGTAATTGTGCATGTCTGTCAAAATCGCTGTTTTACATAAGGTTTATAATATTCGGTCACAAACGTACATGTAATTTGCTTCTGACATTGTCTCTGTTTTTTTTCGCATTGTTATTGCAGAAACCAAAGTAGTGCTCGGTTTTAGAATAGCTTGCTGCCGCCATGAAATTTTTTATTTGCGCCGTAAAATAGTTTAGCATCTTAACATTTTTTTCTTTTAATTCAAAGATACCAATTTAGAATTTTATAATAAAACGGTTTTTATATATATATTCACATAAATTCTATTCAATGGTAAGATGATCAAACATATCTCGGTATTGTAGAAAATTAACTTCAGCCGGCTAATGATTCCGTCAATAGTGGACGCCGCTGCTGGTTTCTTCCCGGCATAGATTTTGCGTCTGACTTTTACAGAAGCAAAGTTGAAAAGGTAACACACGACATGTATGTGTTTTGCAGTGGGAAATTTGACAAGTCGTGTACGGCCGCCTTAAGCAATTTTTTTTTTCATTTTCTAGTCTTTCCAATGGTATCACCAAATATTATGTTTCTTGGAAAGACCTGCAGAAATGTTAACGTTATCTTTTTTCATTCACATTTGCGGCTAAAAATAATTTTATAAAATGAGCACCTCAAACATCGCAATTTTTTATTTTAAAAACCTTTTTTGTTAAAAGTATTCTTTGAAACTTTGCGAAACATTTCTTAAATACAATCAGCTATGTATGTTACAGAATACAAATCCGTTGGGAAACGGAATTCATTCCGTATTTTGTTGCTTTAGAAAATTACGAAAAAAAATTTCAGAATGAAACCATTTTTGTTTTAATGAACGGAATGGGAGTTTTCTGTATCTGAAAGGCCAAAAAACTTTTAAAATACACTTTCTATCAATAAACAAATATGTTTTCTTCGATTCCGATCGAAATTTTACTTTCTGACATGGCTGATAGTATTCATGACAAAAATCTGCGAATTGCTTTAAAATTTTGACGACGTTATTTTTACGGTTTTTTTAATAAAAATAATAAGAAAATTTATTAGTTTCTGCAAATGAAATGTTTTTTGTGAAAAACCTGTATGTTGTGAACTTTAAAGTTTTGGCTTCCTACGTAAAGGTGAAGATCGTCAAAAGATTGTGTTTCTGATATAAGTTTCTGACTGCGATAATATAATTTGAAACCAAATATTTCCTCTTTTGTGAATTTGCTGGTGAAGTGTTTAATAAAATTTAAAACAAACTAAAGAGAAGAAACCGTGGTGAAGGGAAACAAAAAATGGTGATGCTACATTAGGAAAAACAACAATAGTAGGGAATGGTAAATCGATTTCGATTGCAATTGAAAATCAATTTTGAGTGGAAAAACTCGATTTTTCGCAAAGAATTAACGTATGCTATTTTGTACTAATATCTATTATTGGGCTTTTTAAATCGATTTTTTTGAGTTTACTTACGTGTTTAGTAGATCGTACCTTAAAAAAAGGTTACCCGTACACCCTCTAAGTATTTTTTCAAGGAGGTTTAGAAAAAAAAAAATTTTAAATCAACATACATATCGTACAGGTTCCTCTTCGTTTTCTTGGCTATCAAGTTTCCTGTACACAAGCAACTTGTGTTAACATAGTTCGTACTCAAACACTGTTAATACAACAGAATGGATGTTTTTTTGGCAAAAATAAATAATTTGAGACAAAAATAAATTTAAAAATGGTAATTCAGAATAATTAATAAAATATTTATTTTTTATTTAAACAATTTGGCCCGGAAATGAATTACAATTAAAAAAAGCCCTACTTTCAGAACCCGAAAATGGGTCAAAATCGAAATGGTGCTCTAATATGGACTAATTGGGTTGATAGTTTAGGTATTCTAGATTTCAGAACTAGGTATATAGTTTATATTCAGAATTTGTATAGATTTTTTGTAACAGAGCATAGCTGAAAGTGAATTTATGAGATTTCTAACAAAAAAAAGCCCTACATTCAGAACCCGAAAGTGGGTCAAAATCGAAATGGTGCTCTAATATGGACTAATAGGGTTGATAGTTTAGGTATTCTAGATTTCAGAACTATATAGTTTATATTTAGAATTTGTATAGATTTTTTGTAATAGAGCATAGCTGAAAGTGAATTTATGAGATTTCTAACAAAAAAAATCCCTACTTTCAGAACCCGAAAATGGGTCAAAATCGAAATGGTGCTCTAATATGAACTAATAGGGTTGATAGTTTAGGTATTCTAGATTTCAGAACTGTATAGTTTATATTCAGAATTTGTATAGATTTTTTGTAACAGAGCATAGCTAAAAGTGAATTTATGAGATTTCTAATAAAAAAAGCCCTACTTTCAGAACCCGAAAATGGGTCAAAATCGAAATGGTGCTCTAATATAGACTAATAGGGTTGATAGTTTAGGTATTCTAGATTTCAGAACTATATAGTTTATATTCAAAATTTGTATAGATTTTTTGTAACAGAGCATAGCTGAAAGTGAATTTATGAGATTTCTAATAAAAAAAGCCCTACTTTCAGAACCCGAAAATGGGTCAAAATCGAAATGATGCTCTAATATGGACTAATAGGGTTGATAGTTTAGGTATTCTAGATTTCAGAACTATATAGTTTATATTCAGAATTTGTATAGATTTTTTGTAATGGAGCATAGCTGAAAGTGAATTTATGAGATTTCTAATAAAAAAAGCCTTACTTTCAGAACCCGAAAATGGGTCAAAATCGAAATGATGCTCTAATATGGACTAATAGGGTTGATAGTTTAGGTATTCTAGATTTCAGAACTATATAGTTTATATTCAGAATTTGTATAGATTTTTTGTAACAGAGCATAGCTGAAAGTGAATATATGAGATTTCTAATAAAAATAGCCTTACTTTCAGAACCCGAAAATGGGTCAAAATCGAAATGGTGCTCTAATATGGACTAATAGGGTTGGTAGTTTAGGTATTCTAGATTTCAGAACTATATAGTTTATATTCAAAATTTGTATAGATTTTTTGTAACAGAGCATAGCTAAAAGTGAATTTATGAGATTTCTAATAAAAAAAAGCCCTACTTTCAGAACCCGAAAATGGGTCAAAATCGAAATGGTGCTCTAATATAGACTAATAGGGTTGATAGTTTAGGTATTCTAGATTTCAGAACTATATAGTTTATATTCAGAATTTGTATAGATTTTTTGTAACAGAGCGTAGCTGAAAGTGAATTTATGAGATTTTTAATAAAAAAAAGCCCTACTTTCAGAACCCGAAAATGGGTCAAAATCGAAATGATGCTCTAATATGGACTAATAGGGTTGATAGTTTAGGTATTCTAGATTTCAGAACTATATAGTTTATATTCAGAATTTGTATAGATTTTTTGTAATGGAGCATAGCTGGAAGTGAATTTATGAGATTTCTAATAAAAAAAGCCTTACTTCCAGAACCCGAAAATGAGTCAAAATCGAAATGGTGCTCTAATATGGACTAATAGGGTTAGTAGTTTAGGTATTCTAGATTTCAGAACTATATAGTTTATATTCAGAATTTGTATAGATTTTTTGTAACAGAGCATAGCTAAAAGTGAATTTATGAGATTTCTAATAAAAAAAAGCCCTACTTTCAGAACCCGAAAATGGGTCAAAATCGAAATGGTGCTCTAATATGGACTAATAGGGTTGATAGTTTAGGTATTCTAGATTTCAGAACTGTATAGTTTATATTTAGAATTTGTATAGATTTATCGTAACAGAGCATAGCTGAAAGTGAATTTATGAGATTTTTAAAAAAAAAACCCTAAATATATAAATAAATAAATAATATCACTAGTTTGAGTTAAGCTACCTAAAGTAAAATTCCTAGTAGCGAGCAATAATCATAATTTTACAAGGGACAAGAATAAACCTCAACGACGAGTATAGCCGGTATAATAGGTAGCACTGTCCCTTAAAAGTCAGCTTTGCACAGTGAAATCGTTACAGATTTAAGATTAACTTCCGAGTGGAAGTGTGCCTTTGGGCGCTTAACCTTCTTAACCTAAGATTCTTTTCACTCACCTCTTTAAAAAAATTTTTAAGTGTGGCTTAAATGATGGCACGTTGTTGTATTTCTTTGGATTTTAGTTTAGTTTATTAAGTAATTTAATTTATAAGTTTATTTTTATTAATAAAAATCGACGCTTTGAATAAACAATAATCATGAATGGTGGCTATTATTTTAACATGTATCAATACAACATTAAGTGATTTGTTGTTATTGTTCAAAAGAAAAATATGTAAGTAACAAGCACAGCAAAAATAAACAATAATAAAAAATGGCACTTTCAATTTCTTAAAAGAAAATTTGCTTTATTAGTTATGTACGAAAACTTACTTTAGTTATTGATCTATGTAGTTTTTAAGTTTAACTTATGTATTTATACCTATTAAATTTAATTTTGTTTAATTTTTCATTAAAAAACGCTATTGTTTTACATATTTTATTATTATTTTATTCTTGGAATATTTTTTTATTTCTTGTTTTATAAACACACACACACACACACTGTTACTAATCGCACCCAAACAATAACAACGCAAAATCTCTGATTGGATTGTTATTTTATCTTGCCTCTTTTTGTTTTTTTTTTTTTTATTATTTTATTGTTGTTGTTGCTCGCATTTCCTACAGGAATTTTTTGTATTGTTAAAGACAAAAATCAAAAACAAGAAGACACACAAAAAATCAGAACGCGGAAAATGCATAAAACGAACCACTTGTTGCAATTTTGCATTAAAAATTTTTAATTTATTTTGATAAAATATATTTATTTCTTTAAAACATATAATTCAGATAATTTTTGTAACCTTTTCAGTTTTATTAGTATTTTCCAGGCTTATTTCTGTTAAATTCACTAAAACCACTTGTTTTTTAAACACTACTCACTTTAAAATTCTAGCTGCTACTATTTTTAGTGTGCGCTCTGATATTGTGATCCAGAGTTGTCATTTTGGCAGTGTTACCAGCAGAAACTTTATCAGCCCAATTATTAATAAAAATTCCCCGGGAATTTCTCCCTTCTCCCATGGCCCAACTAGTAGGTCTGCGCGCAACTACAACAATCCAACAATAGAAAAAACAACACGCATTTTGTTTGTGTGAAAAATGATAAAGATGTCAAGAACAAAAGCAATTGTTTGTGTAAAAAATAGTAGAAATGTCAAAAGCAATTGCTACAAAAACAATTGCATGTAAAAAACACAATTCTGCAAAAAATCAGCAGGCGTTTCAAGCAGACCTACTAATTGGACCATGCCTTCTCCCATTTTTCCTATGTTAATTCAATTGTAAAAATGGGAAAAGGGAAAAAACTTCCGGGGAATTTTTATTCATAATAGGGCTGTATAATTGCACTTAAAATTATGCAAAATTACCCGGTTTAGATGATATACACCTGAATATCAAATTTACCCTTTAAATTAATTTTTATTTTCCTAATGTTTAAAAAATGTCTAAAATATTCTTAATTCAGAAAAAAAATTTAAATAATTATGAAGTTAATAACATTAGACCAAATTCGATGCTTTCATATCTGGGAAAATAGTTAAAGAAAGTTTTAAGACGTTGAAGAATCTGCTAAAATACGACATAAGACGCTCTAGACTAAGAGAGTGGCCAAGTACCAGACGGAAGACTTGCGTCGAGAAGCTTATCCCAAGCTCGAACGCAATAAGAATAATAAGTTCAGTAATTTCCTTTTCTATATTGTCAGACCATAGTCTGCATTTTAAATCAGTTTAACACATTTTATTAAACATCGTTGTCAATATTGTATTAACTGAAGCTTTTAAAAATGGCAGATAAAATGTATTTGTTCCAATATTACCCACGCTTTACCCATGATAGTAAAAATCCCAGGTATAACGTAAATACGTACATGTGTAAATGTATGTTGGTATATATTTTGATCTATTCGAGTAATTACCTACGAAGTGGCAACACTGCATTTTTGCGAAAAAAAAAATAGCAGCACGGCTGCCAGATTTGATAATTGATCTTTATTTCGACGACTTATTCCCTAAATTTGACGATTTATCAAGCAACAAATTTTGTACTTTTGACATTATTTTTTATATCAATAAAATCAAACTAAAAACTGCTAGCAATTTTTAAATATAAACTGCCTATTTTTGACGACGAATGAAAAATTCATTCGTTAAACTTACACTTTTGGTTTTATAAGTATAACCTTACCTTAAATTCATTGATTCTGATGCCCACAAAATTAGCGATTTGGTTAACAAAAAACAAACCGCATTAGCGCCTGCGTCCATGAAATTGTTACGTTTAAGCACTAATAACAAAAAAGCTTTTCTAACTTGAGGTTTGCACGATCAAGTTTTGCTATCAAGTTTTAATACACACTTTTTGACCAATACACTCATACTTTTAAAAATTGATACGAACTTGCCTTTAAAATTCTCTTTCCAGTGAGTGTTTCAATTTACATTCAAGAAAACAGATGATTTCAAGGTTAGTGAACAAAATTTTCGTTTGTCTTTATAAATTGTTTTCTTGATGACATCTTGAAAGTAAATTGCTCAAAAATTTAATGCAGCCTACGTCACAACTTTAAATTTTTGAAAATTTTGACAAACAGTATATGTAGAAGACTATCAAGAAAATCTAGATAGTGTGGCTGCACTGTAATATATATCTTAGTGCCGGTTCGCACGCGTCAAGTTTGACTCGTCATGTCTAAAGCTTTTGGGAGAGAGGGGAAACGAGAATACCATATCCTTCCCCCTCTCTCCTTAAAACTTAAGACTTGACGAGTCAAACTTGACGTGTGTGAACCGGCACTTACTTGGTATAAGACGATCAAGTTTTGCTTCAAATTTTGTTTCAAGTTTCAATACTCTTATGCGCCCCATACACTTTTCAATTCAATTGTCAACTGAGTCTTTCAACTGAATTGATACTTGGCCACACACTTCTTCAACTGAATTGAAAGATTTTAATTCAACTGTCAAATTTAGATTTTTTTTACAATTTTACAAAAATTTATTTTCTCTCCAAGTA
This sequence comes from Pollenia labialis, assembly GCA_949318255.1. Lineage (NCBI taxonomy): Eukaryota > Metazoa > Arthropoda > Insecta > Diptera > Polleniidae > Pollenia > Pollenia labialis. Next base: position 129,399,950 of record OX439141.1, read on the forward strand.
TCCATGTTTGCCACCAATGTCATTTTTTTATTTAAAATTTTATTGAAATTAAAGACAATTTTAAAAATATTTCACTTTTTCTTTGCAAAAAAAAATTACAAACATAAATTTTTACAGCTGATCAAGAGACTTAAGCACACACAGTACAATCGAATTGAAAGACTTGGAGTCAACTTGAAAAAATCAAAATCTTATGATTTTTCTTCAACCAACTCGACAACCGTCAAACTAATCAACTGACAAGGCCATACACGCTTTGATTTGGACAACAACCGACCCAGTTGACAATTGAATTGAATCGTGTATGGTCTGCTTTACACGTTTTAGTGCCGGTTCACACACGTCAAGAATAGAGAATGCCATTTATTTTCCCCTCTCTCCTAAAAACTCAAGACTTGACGAGACAAACTTGACCTGTGTGAACCGGCACTTACTAATACATTCCAAATTTTAAAATTTAATTCGATCTTGCTTTCAAATTCTCTTTCCAATTGTGTGTTTCAATTAACAGTCAAGAAAACATATTATTGCAATTTTAATGAGAAAATGTTCCTTAAGTGCCGGTTCACACAAGTCAAGTCAAGTCTTGAGTTGTTAGGAGAGAAGGGAAAAGAGAATGCCATATTATTCCCCTCTCTCCTAAAAACTCAAGACTTGACGAGTCAAACTTGACTTGTGTAAACCGGCACTTAGTCTTTAAAACATTTTTTCTTGCCGACATCTTGAAAGTAAATTGCTCAAAAATTGCATGCAGCGTACGTCACAGCTTTCAATTTTTGTAAATTTTGATAAGAAGTTTTTCAAGAAAAACTTGAACGTGTTACTGCAGTTTAAAGAAAAATATCATAATATTGATATCATTTAATGTTTTAAAATTGAATTTCAGTAAATAATTGCTAAATTGCTGGCATTTCGTTGCAAAATTATATTCACATTTGATTATATTGGATATTGTTTGTGGTGATTATTTTTTTCAGGCATCCATTGGGCTTTTATCAACGCACAACAGTCGTTTCACGTTTGCGTTATGGGCAGAAATACTGAGCATAAACTCAATTAATTTCTTTAGCTCAAAGCAATATTTTATATATTGTAAAGAGTTTGCACCAAAAGGTGTTAAAATTTAAAGTTTCGTCGTTTTTACTTTTCAAAATAGCTTTTCAGCAAAGAGATTCATACCCACACATAATATGTGAGTTAAAACTGCAAAATTAGTACACCACCCTCATCTATGTATATATTCAAATCAAAAAAGATGATTTTCAGTATATTGGCCACAAATTATAATATTGGCCATTTCCCTATTAGACGATTATCTTTCTTTCAAAATTAAGCACATTTAATTTTTAAGAAATATATTTTTAATAGGAAACACAAAAAATATTTTGTGATCAGCTCTTAAATTTAACATGAAATTGCCTAATAAATGGAAAGGTAAATTTGAAATTCTGTGGCATTTTGACAAAACATCTTAAGTCAAATTTAAAATCATGAAAACAATTTTGTTAATCATAAGAATTTTCATTCAAAAGCCCAAGGCCCATCTATCAATGGGCCTTGCAAAAGCCATTTTTGTTTATCTTTTGAAAATTTTGTATTGAAAGTTAGTGAGCGCGGGCTCAGTAGACTTCTGTCAAAAAAGTTAAACTAGTAGTTGTTCATTAGGGCGACAATGAAATATATGGGAAAAATTTTTTTCCAGAATTTTAAACAAAAATGTGAAGATTCTTTTGCCACTTGGTCAAAAACTTACTTGCTGAAAATTTAAGCCAAATCGGATAACTCTATCCCGTGCACCTTTGAGGTCAAAGTTCAAAAGTTCCATACAAGCAATCAATTATTTTATCGATTTTTATTTTTTCATATTAGTTAGCTTTATTAGCTTATTAACAACAAAAAATTTCATTTCGATCGGACAAGATTTTCAGTTTCAAAAGTGACTCTGAAAAAAAATTTTCAGGCTTGTAAGGGGCTTACTCTAAAAAATTTTCAAATTTTTTTTTTTTAGTTTGACAAGCATACATTAAAGATATTTTGTCGCTCTTAATAATAGGTTTTTTTAAAAATTTTTTGTGACGTCGTAATTTTATTTTTTAATAGGGCCAAAAACTAAATTTTTGCAGCTTTTGGCCCCAATTTAGAACAAAGCGATGTCGAAAAAAAATTTTGTTAAAATTTAAAAAATGGACAAAAATTAAAAAATGTCAACTGTAAAATAGTAAAAACCAAAAAAATTACTTTATTTTTAATACAATTAAAGTTCGTCTAAATTATCTTAATTTTACTTTACGAATTCTTTTTTTTTAAATACTTTATCAAAAATTAAAAAACTTAAAAAAAGGAAACAATTCGAAAAACTATTGGGCATGAGGTTTAGCAGCTATTTGCCAAGCGCCAACTAAATAACGGAACCATATTAAGAATAAATCGATACCCATTTGTATCCATGACCAAAATGGCGTTAATTTAGAACCTTCAATCTCTTGCCAATTGATAGCAACTTCACGCACTGGAATGTTAAGATGTTCAACCAAAAAGAGAAGCTCAACGTCAAACGCCCTGTAAATAAAATTACATATTAATAAAAATCTTTTTATAAAAAGCTTTTTGACAAGTCGAAAATATATCTTTCGTATTATGTAGTACCCTCACCATCTTTCTACATGCAGACTTTTAAATAACTTTTTAGCTGCCGATCTTGTAAGCAGCTTAAAACCACACTGTGTATCTTTTAAACTGCGCACTGCGAACAACCAAACTAGAAAATGGAATCCATGCATAAGAAAGGTTCTAAAATAGTCCAAAATTATTTTTAGATTTTTCCAAAGATAAGTATCACTATTTTCAAATGTTTACCTAAAAGCACTTCTTGATGCAATTGCTTCATTTTCTAAATGTGCTCTCGAACCGATGACCACAGCATCATCCTTCCAATCGCTGGCAATTAATTGCATAGCATCTGCTAATTTATCATAGTCCGAAAATTTTGTGGCACCGTCTGCATCGGCAAATAAAAGATTACGACCACGAGCACTTAACATTCCCTAAAGACGTTTAAATAATAGTTTTAAAAAATAAATTGGAGAAAAAAAAAACGTTTTAAATCTTCAATTATGACTTACCAATCTTACAGCACCTCCTTTGCCACGATTTTCAATCAATTCTAAAACACGAACTTTTTCCACCGAAAATTTTTTGGAGTATTTTAATGCTAATGAAACAGTACCATCGGAACTTCCATCGCTAACTACAATAACTTCGTAGGAAAAATTACCAGCTTTTGTTTTCGCCTCTAAAAACTCCAAGCACTCATCCAGCATAGAGGGCACTTGAAGAAAATGCAATCAAATTTTAAATGTATAGGTATATAAATTTATAGAATGAGCAGTAAATTTTTATTCATATTGCTATTAACTATTTCTTGCTTTCGATTGAACTTACTGCGCTGCTCCTCATTATATGCTGGTACTATTACACTTAAATATACGCTGGGCTCATCTTCTATACTAGGGAATTCGAAATTTTTCAAAACATTTGGGTCCAAAAAAGTTTTCTCTTGCTTGTGCCTTTTTATCAGCGGTAGTGGAGTAGTTATTGATTTTTGTACTAAAAACAGCTAAAATAAAAAACACAATAGCACATATTTATTACAAAAAATTAGCCGGTTTATTGTAAAGTTGACAGTAAATTTTTTGTGGCCATCAACTTACCGATATCAAAAGTGCAGCCAATATAGCGGAACCAATGAATAGTATTAATTGTAAATATTCTAGAAATGCCATATTTAATGCGATATATATAGAATACTAATCCATTTTAAATAATAGAAAATCTTTTGAGAAATGCCACGTATTTCTTTAATCTTTTATTTGGATAAATAAATAAATTTTCTTATCGTGAAAATTAATAATTGTGATGACAGCCAGTGCTGCCAGAACATTTTTTGAAAAATACCTACGCATTAAAGTTTCTACGTGGGAAAGAATTCCCGGTAATCCCGGGACATTTCTTTTAAATTAGTCCCGGGAATTTTCGGGAATTTAAAATTAAATTTTTTAACATTTTAATTTGTTGGCATCGTAAAAAACAAAAACCATCAATAAAAATATATTCTTTACTAAAATTACTAAAAACTACCTACAAATCGAACTATTTTTCCTATGCCAATAAATCAACGGTCTTTTTAATTGCTGATGAAATGTCTAAAAAGATAATTGAAGTAGAAAATGAAAATGTACACGATACACCATCACCAACGCCAGAACCATCTACAAATTCTAAAAAAATAAATGTAAAGAAAACCCAAGTCAGAAAAAATCTTAAAAAAATTGACGTCTATGAAGTCAAGGGTAACAGGCCAACAAATTTATAACCTTTGTATGATGCGCTTCTTACTAAAAAAATAACGTCTTTAGAGAGCGAGAGCACGTTTTCGTTAGCAGGCAATATACATATCAACAAGAATTAGAAATAGAAGCTCTTATGAGCTTTTAAATGCTTTAATAATACTAAAAAAAATTTCTTAAAAGAAAATTAATTATACCAAGTTGCTATTAATAAAAAACTACTAAATATTTATAAGTTTTAATAATTCGTGTTCTCAAAAAAAAAAAAAAATAAATATATACATCATGTATAATATGCATTTACATATGAATTTATTTGGTTTTCAGCGGATATGCTCGATAATTTTTTTAGACTGTTGTATATGTGTACATATATTCTTTTAAAAAAGTAAAAACTGTTTTCTTGAACTCATTTAATGAAATCATTGTTTTATTCAAAGAATCCCGGGATTCCCGGGAATAAGATTTTTTTTGTTTTGTTTTCCCGGGAATAAAAAAAAGGCCGGGAAATTAAAAACCCTACTACGCATAATAACTCTGCCTTTACACACGCAAGTAATTACTTGCAAGTAGTGCATACGTATTATCAACAAAAATGTCGAAGAAAAAGCCGAAAGTCTTGCAAGTAGCTTGAGTGTTTACACAGTCAGTTGTTAGCAAGGTGTAAATATACTTTGGTTGTAAGTTAATTTTTCAAAAAATAAATTTAATAATTTCTTCTTTATTTAATTTATTTATTTTTAAAATATGTGACTCCGGTATTGCCGTAGTGGCGATATCATAATATTAGACCTCTTTCACACTCGGCAAGTTACTTGCGCAACTCTTGGTACAGACTTTGTTGTACTCTGCAAGTTACTTGCACAACTAACTTGCCGAGTCTGAAAGGGGTCTTACTGAGAAAATATTTTGATAAACATTTTTTTTTCAAAATGCTTAAAAATTATGATTAATATTACCATTAAGATGCGTTGTTGTATTGTTGTGTTTTTTTTTATTTGTTATTTTTTTATAAATACACATCCGCTATAAACATTACTTTTATATTACTATATAGCTGTGTTTAGATATCTATGGTGTAACGAATTTTTCATAACTTTAACACGTTTGTCTTATTTTACACCAAGAGGGCTTAATTATTATAAAGTGATGTGCATACAAATTCTGTAATTTATTTGCTCATAACCAAAAAAAAATGTTGAAGCTATCAAGGACCAGCCCATATACAAACTTCTTCAATACATATGACATTTTTTCTGGATTTCAACATTTTTATACGAAATAATATAATCTGATAACACTGGTTTACACTGAAAATGTACATTTGATGAAATGTGATTTTTCTTATGTATTTTCTTCCGCTGAATTCAAAAATCAAGGTTAAATTTTTTTATGGAACAGTTTTTGAGATATGGTCATTTTCTCATTTTTTCGACCTTTTTCACTTGACAAATTATATTTCTTGGTACCAAATGAAAGGTATTGAGATGACGAACAAATATGTATAACTGGATCTTTGATTGGTAAAGCGGTTCAAAATATATTGATGAAAATATGGCACATTTTCAAAAAAATCATATTTTATAGTGCTTCTGTGCCGATGAAAAAGTACAAATCGTCGAAAAAACATCTGGTTTCTCTTCATGTACGTCAAGATGATACTTTTACGCAAGAACTAACACCAACCAGAAGAAAATCGACCGAAAAATGGCAAAGGTATAAGCTTTTGAGTGAAACAATCAAAATCCCATATTTTTCGAATATTTTATTTTTTTCTACAATTTATTGGGTTTAAACGATTTTAATTAATTTTTGATCGGCGGCTTGCATCACTGGTATGCATTTTGTTTTGACAGCTTGTATAAAACGAAGTATAAATTTGATTGAAATTATATTTATTTGTGTTCACCAAAATGCCTAAAAGAAATTGGGAATTTGAGTGCGTAAACAATCCAAATAATTTTTGTTACGTACATATGTGGAAAATTTGTCGCCCAACCAAATAGACGTAGATTCACCGATTCATTACAACAGAATTATCTGCAATATTTTGGAATAGCACCTGCAACTTTTCATGAGCAATGGACACCAAATAATGTTTGTTTATCGTGCCATATAAATCTTGCCGCGTGGGCTTCTGGTTCATCGCAGTAAGATTAAATATATATGTATAAACAACTCAATTAGTGATAAAGTGAATTTTTTTTCGGAACTAGACGATACATGAAATTCGGTGTACCGATGATATGGAGAGAGCCGCTCTGCCATTCGGTTGATTGTTACTTTTGCCTGAGCAAATCCACTGGTTTTGGAAAGAGTGCCAAATGGGTTTATGCGACAGTAGCATCTGTTTCGCTTCCAGTTCCACACTCAGGTGAATTTCCTCATCCTAAGTGCCCCGATTCAACGATTCAATCTTTGGAATCATCACAAGAGACAGACACAAGCAGTGATAATGAATTTTAACAGGAGTCGCAATCGCATTATTTTACGCAGCCTGAACTGAATGATTTGGTGAGAGATCTCGACCTGTCAAAGGAAAAAGCGGAGTTACTTGCATCTCGCCTGAAGCAAAAGAACTGTTTGGCTGCGGGAGTAAATGGAACATCATCTCAATACCTTCCATTTGGTACCAAGAACGACCCAATAAGGCATATCTAGCTGAAGATATAATTTGTCAAGTGAAAAAGGTCGAAAAAATGAGAAAATTACCATATCTCAAAAACTGTTCCATAAAAAAATTTAACCTTGATTTTTGAATTCAGCGGAAGAAAATACATAAGAAAAATCACATCTCATCAAATGTACATGAAAAAAATTTCATTTTGTAAACTAGTGTAACCAGCCTTCCGTGATCAACCCAATTATTAATAAATGTTTTTACTTTTAGCGATGTTTTATCTTTTGAAAACTTCTATTTCTAATTTTTGTGTTTATTATTTGAATTTAAAGTTTATTGTTTACTTTTTTTAAAACCTTTTGTATTTTTTTTATTATTTAAAAACTTAAAAACCAATTAAAAACGGTTAAAAACAATTTTTTTCTGGTATTTAAAATACAACGAACTGTCTGGCATGGTTATTTTTTCTTTGCCAAAAAAGACACAGAGATGGTTAAAATTTGTCCGTTATGTTCTCTGTTTATATCTCTCAATTACCGTAAAATATATATGTTTAGTGCATTCTCAACAAAATATACAGAAAAAACAACAATAACAACCCTCAAAAAATAAAAATAAATTCTTTTGCAGATACACAACTGAAAATACTTTTCGCTGTACCAATTTATTAAAATAAATATTGTTTTAATAAAAAATTGTTAAAAGTTTTTAAACTATTTATTTTTTATTTTTAATGAATCAAAAAATAAAGCATTAAAATTAGTTGTTAAAATAAATTAAAGAAAATATGTTTGGCCTATTTAAATTATCTATTTTAATAACAACCTTGTTATTCCTCGTGAAGGCCTCCAGATGCCAACTTGTAGATCAGGCAGCAGTGGGTGAATTGTTTTCATATAAAATTGAACCGGTCATGTTTAACTGGACTCATCAAGTCTTTAATGAACAATTTCGTTACACACCATCATTGAAATCCTACCCAGACTTGCCCTCTTGGATGCGTTATATGTATAGTCAGGAACACCATGCTGGTTTTCTTTATGGCACACCTCCTCTAGATTTAGGAGCTAAGACCATAACTTTAGAAATAGTGGCCCTAAATAAACAAAACTATGAAACCAGACGTTTAGATTTATTAATAACAGTGCAAACTAAATTCCATGCACCCAATGTTATACAAATGAAAATCGATAATTTAAATTGGGTACATTTAATGGATCCTGGTAGAGTGGAAAACTTGCGTACTATTTTCCGCAAAGATTTGTGGCCTGAAAGTGATGGAGATTTAAGTTTGGTTTTTATGGAGTCGGCAGTAAATATGGGTGGTCGTTTGCCATTAAGCCCGCAGCAACATGAGGGGTATTTATTTATTAAATTTGTATTATCAAAAAATTTATAAATTTTAATTGTTTCGTTCCATAGAGTTATTGTCCATTTAGGTAGTTTTGCTAAATTTTCCGAACGTCTTAAACAGCTACAAGAGGAAATTCGACCATTGTATAAACTTTCCTCTTGTACATATAAACGTACTTCCGTGCAAAAGATTTTTGAAAATGTGGGCTTTAAACTTGATTGGTGTGCTTTTAAGATGGTGGGTGCTGAGATTGATCCAGAAGTTTTGCATCACACTCATGATAGCAGTAATAGGGTTAATCCTAATATGGTTGAAGCTGGAAATTTGAAGAGACGTGAGGATCGTTGGCATGGCCTATCGCGAGTCGATGTACCTGTACGTAATTATATCGACGAATTCGCCTTTGCTTTTGCCATACCAGGCATGATATTTGGAGTGCTATGCGGTATTCTCACTGCCACTTTGTGTTTTAAGCATCAAAAATTGTAAGTGCATTTAAAAAGCAATCTGTAATTATACGCTACATTATAAAAGTTTATTATGCTCATGTTAATCTGAAGCATAGTAAACATTTTAGAATGTTTACATACTTATGTATAGTCTACTCTATAGTATATTATATATTTTTGTATATATTGTAGCCTCTAGTCTATATTCCAGTTTATACCAAGTATCATTTCAACAGATTTGTATATTCAAAACTTTAGTCTAGAGTATAGAATAATTTCTAGTGCAGTTGTATTTAAGTCTATAGTCTGGCCGCTTGATGCTGTATCATACTCTATCGTTAAACATTTTTATAATTTAGTTTTTTTATATTTTTATAATTCTGTTTTAATTTTTTATACCTATGCATTTTTTTGTTTTGCATATTATATTTCTGTTTAATTTGCATATTATTTTTTAGACATGATCCGCAATCGGAATACTTTTTCAATAATATTTTTCATATATGTGAGGAAGAATGTATAAATTCTACACATAATTTCGAAACAGAAGATAAAAAAAGAAAAGCATTAAAATAAAAGTAAAAGGTGCAAAATATTACTTTTGAATATGTTTCCTTAATTTTTTTTTAACACAACAGTACCAAGCAAATATTTACAATTGCAAATTTTTTATATATTTCAGCTATAAGGAGACCTATCCCACTACTTCATCGACTGTTCAAATGGTGCAATATTCAGATACTAACTCTCAACCGGTCACAACCCTTAAGAGTCTAAAAGATCCTAATTGTTTATTAGACAATATAAGCATGCGTTCGCAAAGGTGTTGTATATTTACATTCAAATTTATACCTATAATAAATATAATTGTCACTTTAAGTCCCAACAGCTTTTATCAAACTGATAGTCCACCCAATACCTACTTGCGTCCCAAACCACCACCATATAAGGGTGGCACTTTGTCTAGAAGTAGCGTGGAGATTTGACAACCAAATACTCCACGCATTTTGTATTGTTAAAACTTGATGCCATGAAACAATTATTGAAAATAACTAAAAGCATAGCACATATTCATAATAACTACAAGCAGTTATCAATAATTAATTAATATTAAAAATGTTTATACATATAGAGAACATTGCGTAACAGTAGTTGTTTTTAATTAGGAGTTAATAATCCTAATTACGTATGCGATGAAAATCAATGAATTTCGAGCGCTTTTTAAATTCTTTTTTGAATTATGGTCTTGATTTTCTGTTCAAAATACAATTCAAGGCACATCTATCAATGGGCCTTGATACAATTCAACTAACATACATACATATATAATATAAAGTTTGAAAGAATGTAGACAGAAAATAAATAAATAATAAAATTTATAATAATTGAAACAAAAAGTTTAAAATTGTATTTGTTTTTATAAAATTTTGTCATCACATTATGGCACCCAGATTCAAACAAAATTGTTAATATTAATGACGTATACCTACATTTATAACAAAGTGTAATATTTATGATCCCCAAACCAAAGATTATTGTCTATACCACATACTTACATACCACCAAAATGTATTAACAAAGTGGCCTCAGTACTACAACAATGAAACCAAGGTATATAAATAGAAGCAAATTGTGTGAGAAAGAAATAAAATTTTTGAAATGGGAGCTAATTATAATTGTTAATTATAATAAAAGAATTTAATAAACACTAAAATAAAATTACAAAAATTATTTTTATTATTACCTATAATTTTTTTCTTATTCGATCTTTATTATTCAAATTTAAATTAATTTGTTTAATTTTGAGTTATTTTTTATATAAAAATTTTACTTTAACAAAAAAAAAATTAATATTTTTATATAATAAAACATAAACAAATTAATATTTGTACTTTTAAATAATAAAGTCGAATAAGAAAGAATTTATGTTTTTACACTGCACCTTCTTTCTTGAATTTTTTCAAATTATGAGTTAACATAAATACGTTCTCCCGTGCCTTTAACATAAGCTGAGCAATAAGAAATATTGCTCTGTTATTCTGCCGACGTTATTGCCAACTTGCTGAGATAATTATCTTTAGTGTAGACCAGGGATTTCCAAAATTTTTTTGGTTGTGTGCAAGGCCCATCTATCAGGTCTGCTTACTTGTACAAAAACAAAATACGATTCTTTTTAGTTGTCAAAAATTTACTACGCCATATACAAAGCAAAAGGAAAAAAAGTGTATGTGTGGCATACCATACCCTGCAAATAATAGGACCAGTCCAAACACGCGTGTAAAGAGTAGTCCACAAAGGACCAGGACTAGTCCAAAAGTAACCCAAACGTATGGAAAAAACCTGGTCTATTTAACATTACGATGTCCTAGGAGAGGATCATATAACCCACCTTTGGACCACTAAGGAGTAGTTTTAAAACTACTCCATGGTATATAACCCACCTTTGGACCACTAAGGAGTAGTTTTAAAACTACTCCATGGTATACTCAAGAGGATTAGTTTTGAAGTCGTTTAAAAACGAAAGCACGTCGTTAAAAAACGAAGACATGTCGTCTCACTACAAACACTTTTTAACAATGACATGGTCCATGCTTGCATTACATCGGACCAGTCCATGGAGTAGTCCATTTTATCAAAATGGGTCAGGTGGTCCAATTTTATTTGCTGGGTAAACGTATACATGCACATGTAAGCAAAATGTAAACAACTTTTGATAACTAAAAAGAACATAAACAATAATCATCAGGCTTCTTGCACAGACCTTTTCAATGGGCCTTGGTTGTGTGTTAGTGAGTACGAGAGAGTAAGCAAATTGAGAGAAAGCATTTATTTACAGCCGAAATAAAATGTTAGTAATATACATTTTAAGTTGTATAACACAAAGGTACAAAATTAAAAATTTTTTGTGTTGATAAAAAATTTGTAGCAATTCTTTACCAATTCAATGCCGCTGATTTTAAAACTACACTTTTTTTATTCGGAAGCTTTTTGACTCTTAATCAGTTTCAAATATATTATCAAACAATTGTAGGTTAGGTTAGGTTAGGTTCAGAAGGGTTATGTGCCCAAGGGCACACTTCCACTCGGAGACCAGTACGGTCCATTGTGAATCCCTTCAATATGATAAGAATAGATAAAGAAGATAGAAAAAGAGAAAGGTTAAGAAAAGAAGTATGAGGTAGATAGAGTATAGAATATAGGAAAGTTAGTAGGTGATGTGAAGAACAAAATTCCCTCTCTACTCTCCCCTCAACAGAAACAACCGCACTATTTCCCTGACAAACCCCAGTAGATCAGCTGGACTACATCCAGCGATGCACCCCAGTTCGTCGTGAAACCTATTTCCTAGCCACTTCTGTCTGAGGCCCTGCACCCTGGGACAATGGCAAAGTACATGCTCGATCGTCTCCAGCTCCTCCGAATCCTCGCACAATCTGCAGAAGTCCGGTATGGTATTGTCCCATCTGCCTACAAAAGCCCTGACCGGACAATGACCCGTCAAGAACCCTATAAGCGTTCTAAGACTACTCCTATCCAATCCCAATAGAACCCTGGTTGCCCCCGCGTCCAATCCGGGCCATAATGCCCTAGACACCCTGCAATCCACTCTGTCCCCCCAGGATCGGTTAACGTCATCACGGAATTTCTCCCGTATCACACCATAGTAGTAACATAGGGGAGGCTTTACCCCCCTGTCCCTTACCACCAAGTCCATACTCGAACCCCCTCTCGCGAGTTCGTCCGCCACCTCATTTCCCTCAACCATGCAGTGTCCAGGTACCCAACACAGCCTCACATTGAATGCCTCCATGAGTCCACCAAGAGCATTCCTACACCGAGCGACCAGGCACGATCGCACCGTATAATTCGTCAATGCCCTAAGCGCCGCCTGACTATCGACGTAAATTGTCACCTCAGATCCACCCACGATGTGTTCCAGTATCACCTCCGTCGCCCTCCAGATCGCTAGGATCTCAGCCTGGAAGACACTGCACTCATCGGGGAGTCTGAATGACCTCTTCACCTCGGTGTCCGCTATATATACACCGGCACCAGTGCCGGTTTCCATCTTGGATCCATCCGTAAATACTGCCCACCCCTCAAACAGTCCATTGGATCCACTCCAAACTTCCCTATCCGGGAACTCTACTGGTGGTGTTGCACCGAAGTCCAGGGTCATAGTCATATGATCCGAAATTCTCCCGAGAGAAGTACCCTGATCAAGCAGACCCATCTCGTACAAGATTCTCGTGTGACCATCCCGCCTAGGTCTAACTAACGAAGACTCGTAAAGTCTAATTAAGTTCCTAGCGGCCACACTCCTTACGTACTGTTCAATAGGTGACAGATATAGTAGGATGTCCAGCGCTGCCTGCGGAGTGCTTCTCCTTGCCCCTGTGATGCCAAGAGATGCACTTCTTTGAACCTTGCTGAGCATCTTCCTATAGCTATCCACTCCCAACGCCCCCCACCAAACAGTGCATCCATAGGTAAGTATAGGCCTAACAACCGATGTGTAAATCCAGTTTACCATATCCGGCCTTAGACCCCAGTTCTTACCAATGGAGTTCCTGCATGTGTAGTATGCATTGAGTCCCCTTTTCATCCTTTCCTGAGTATTTCTCTTCCAAGACAGTTTGCAGTCCAGAAAGTTACCCAAATACTTTGCTCCGTTCGATAGAGGTAACTCGACGCCATCTAGCACTGGCCTCCTAAATTCCTCTATCCTATACCTTCTGGTAAATAGCACCAGCTCAGTCTTCACAGGGTTAACACCCAGTCCCCTATCCTTTGCCCAAGCCGAGAGTTCACCTAGCATCACCTGCATAATTTCCCCGATCGTGGACAAAAATTTTCCCCTGACCAGCAGAACTATGTCGTCCGCATAGGCAACAACCTTCCTGCCCGTGGAATCAAATGACCTAAGAATCCCGTTGACCGCAAGCAACCACAGTAGAGGTGATAGAACCCCCCCTTGTGGTGTCCCCCTGGTAACCCTCCTCCTTATCACATGATCCCCCAGGCTCGAGTTTATAATCCTACTGCCAAGCATGCAGACTATCCACTCCACCAGAAAGTCCTCCACTCCCAACTCTAACAACGAATCTCTAATCGCCTCGATCTTAATGTTATTAAAGGCTCCTTCTATGTCCAGAAACGCGGCGAGAGTATATTCCTTATGCCTCAGACCGTGCTCAATACAACCAACCACCTCATGTAACGCGCTCTCAACCGATTTACCCTTCAGGTAAGCATGTTGAGCGTTGCTAATAAGGCGGGTCTCAATATTGCTCCTGAGATATAAATCTATTAGCCTTTCAAGAGTCTTCAACAAAAATGAAGACAGACTAATAGGTCTAAAATCCCCCGGTTTCGAGTGGCCCGCTTTACCAGCCTTGGGTATAAAAATAACCCTGACCTCTCTCCACCCCCTAGGCAGATACCTCCTACTGAGGCACTTCCTGAATACATCCATCAGTAGAAGTGATGCACCGTCCGGAATGTTGCAGAGCATGGCCGGAAAAATACCGTCCGGACCCGGTGATTTATATGGGTCAAAAGTATTGACCGCCCACGCCAGCTTCTCTCCTGTGACCATTTCCTCGACGCAGGCGGAAGTAAAACCCGATGTCATGGACGTAACGTCCCATTGACCATCCTCCATACCTCCGGTTTCCCTGCACCCGGGAAAGTGCGTCTCCATAAGTAAGGTCAGGGTATCAGAGCCTGACTCAGTCCATGAGCCGTCATTCCTTTGGATGTAACCAAGGGCTTTAGGGTCCTTGGATAAGATCCGTCGGAATCTTGACAACTCGTTGACATTATCAATGGATGCGCAGAATTGCCTCCATGATAGTCGCTTTGCTCTTTTCAGATCCGCCTTATACTTGTTGAACTGCACCCTGTGATTGTTCCAATCCTCTGGTGCTCTGGTAAGCTTGGCCCTATTAAACAGTCTCCTAACCGTAGACCTTTGAACGTGAAGTTCCCTGGTCCACCATTTGGGCTGTTTACGCCTACCCGGGAATGTAACCGGGCAGGACTGCTCATAGCTTTCCCTTAGAAGATGAGTGAACTTGTTCACAACCCCCTCCAGATCATTCGGCAGCAAGTCGCCCAAGGCCCTTTGCGCCAATCCAATACGGACTCTTTCCTTAAAGGAGTCCCATTTTGTCCCCCTAGGGTTCCTAAATGGAGCAACCCCAGGTGGGTCAAAATTCACTGTGAAGGTAATACGGCTATGGTCTGAAAATGTACAGTCCGTTGCCACCCTCCAATCAACAACAAGTTGTTCGTCACGGTTCACCAATGTCAGATCTATCACTGCCTGCCTATCTTTATTTCTGAACGTCGGCGTGTTACCCATATTACAGATAATAAGATTGTTAGTAGTTATAAAATCAAACATTAACTCACCTCTTTTGTTTATGTCTGCACTCCCCCATTGGCTATGATGAGCATTGGCATCGCAGCCCAATACAAGGATTGCACCCTTCCTCCTTGCATATGCCGTCAGTTCCCGCACCTCCGTTCCAGGTGGGTCCACCGCCTCGTACGGCAAATACACCGAAGCCAGTGTAAGAGTACGCTTACCTTTGGCTTCTCCATTTATTACGGTTAAATCACCGCACCTGAAAGAATGAGATATGAGAAAATTCAATTCATTCCTCGCTAATATACACGTTCTTACCTTGTCCTCCGTGGACGGGACAAACAGAGTGTATCCCGCAACCCCTAAACCGCAAACCTTATTTTTATTAATCCAAGGTTCTTGGATTAGGGCTACGTCCGTCCGGGTGCTGGTGAGGAAGGTTGTCAGTTCGGTTGAGGCTGCTTCACAGTGGTGCAGGTTTATTTGCACCACTAACAACCTCTTTGGTCCTGTCATTCTTCGGATACCGGAACCTGACGTTACCTAAACCAAACTTAACCACCCCCCCCACCTCCTCCAAGAATTCCATGGACTTCCGATCCACCGCGAAGCGGAAGTCTCTGCCGGCGTTCTCCTTACACACCAGTGAGGTCACTAGCCTCCATTGGCCGGTAAGAAGCCTGCTATTCTGGTTGCCCAATACTGCCAGTATAGTTTCCACCGGGCGTACGGGTGGTGGAATCCATACTGTCACTATGGACCTAATTGGCAAAACGGAGGCTTGTATCACTTCAAACCTTGCCCCCGGGTTAATGTCGCTGCATTTGTCAATTGTAGTCCTTAAGAATTCCAAAGAATTCTTGTTACCACAATTGACAACTTTCACTCCCTTAACCCAGTCCGCACCATTGAAGGATACGTCCTCCTCTTTGCCCTTAAATGCTGCCAGCTCGTCGATAAGCCTAGCCTCCACTAGCTGCCATAGCTCGGCACTGATCCTCCCATCCGGATCATTCCGATCGATGACAGCCACTTGTAGATGACTCTCCAGGCTCGTCGACTTCTTCAGTCGTTTGTTCGATGAAGAAGGCTGATCATCCCCAGATCTGATCCTCTTAATGGTCTCCTTATTAGAGCCATTAGGAGCTTCAGCCGGAGATGTACCAGCCCTCTTCACTGAGCTTGATGACTTTGGCACGACTCGTTCGGAAGGCTTGTTCCTGCCCGCACCTTTTCCTCTAATGGCCTCCTTACGAGAGCCACTAGTGGAATCGGACGGAGGATTACCAGCCTTCTTTCCCGTGTCCACTGCCTTAGCCACTTTGCCGACCTTCTTGGGTATCGCCCCCTTATCCTCCGCAGCTCGTTCCGAAGACATGAGCGCTTTGGTAATTGGGGCAACCCCTCCTTCCTTCCTCTCTCCACGGCAGGTTGACGACTCCAGCGACCCTGTACTCTTTTGAGTACTTACCGGGCCGGCGACTTCATCCACCTGCTTTCTCCAGGGATAGGGCCAACCAAGCACGGTACTGACAGGGCCGTAAATTCTTTCGAATTTGGTGACGCTCTGACGGTGCCTTCTCAGAAGGTGCCTATCCCTCGCGGAGAACGTCGAAGGATCTCTCTTCGACATCTTTTCCAGATATGCCAGAGAGCTCCTTGTACCGTTCTGCGCCTTCTCCTCCTTCGTTCGGCTGGAGTTCTTAATGTCTCGTGGAGGGGCGCTAGGCACATCCTCCACGGCGTCCTGCCGAACAAGTTGTGGACAATCTTCTCCCGAGTGTCCCCTCTGCTGTCCCCTGGCCTCACAGATGAGAGTGGCAGGCTCTGTAGTCTGACTGTGAGCTGATATGTCAATATCGAGCTCCGTGTCAGAGAGCAGAGTCAGCCCCTCCAACCCCTGAGTAGCCCCGGTTTCATCACAGGAGTCACTCGATAGTCCCAGAAGACTGTCCACATATAGGTCGGTCAGTACCTGTCTCTCCTGTTCAATTATGCTTTCATGAACAGTAGAGAGGGTACTCTCCGACCTACAGACCGTGACGTCCGATTGACCCTGATCAATCTCGTCCGTCGTGTCCTTGTTTGTTGCTGCTTTGTTTGTTTGTTTGTTTAAAAAGGGTTTCATTTTTGTTCCCACGAGTATGCTCGTTCAGACGGACCGTACCACGCAGTGACGGCATGCGTGGACTAGGCAACTAACATACAACAGCGCTTTGCCCTGACGCTGAGGGGAGCTGTTAACGACTAGTTTCTTTACGCACTAACTAGCCACCCAGGACCTCGGCACTGCTACCAACCACGTTGTCCTTAAAAGTGCATATTTCGCGCCCCAGCCACTGGTAAAGCCCCCACCTCGCAAGGGGCGAACCCGCGGGCTGACACGCCGTGCTATGTGTCCCGATAATGGACCGGAAGTGTGCATTCCACTACCGCCTCATTATCCTGACAAGATGAGTAACCTTTAGTTGTACACCCCTTCAGTGTTCTCGACCTCATGCGAGGACGTATTCATCACATACATCAACCCATGAGATCGGAACCGTAGAGTGCACCTAAGCCCTCGCATCCCGACAAGATAGTTACCCAGGCGAGGGATACAATTGTAAAAAATTAAAGATTTTTATGTTTTAAAAATTCATAAAAAATAAATATTGCACGCAAATCACAGCTGATAGAAAAAAAGTGCAGTTTTAAAGAACTGCTACAAATTTTCTAGCAACACAAAAAATTTTTAATTTTTTTCCCTTGTGTTCTACAAGTTATAAAATAAAATCTTCTAAATTTATACTTTTATGGCAGTTTTGTAATAGTAGAATGCTTTTCAAATGGGATGAACTTAATTTATTACGTTGCTTGGAACAAATAAATTTTAAATCCGAAAAAATTTGTTCGCATAGGTAAGTAGTGTCGAATAAAGAGAGGCACGTCAATGAATTTTTTTTAGTTCAGGATAGAAATGGTATTCACGGTGTTGGGTTGCTCATACTTCAAACATCTGGGCATACATTTTTATTCTAGCTAATGGTATATCATCATAACAGGTCAAAGTTACGTTTAATAATTACAATAAATTAGTAAGGTTAAAGGCAGAATTAGTCTTTACTTTCTGTTTCTGTTCTGTTCCGTGCCGTTCTGTTTCAAAATTGTAAAAGTTTCTTTTTCTGTAGCAACTGTAGCAATTTATGACAAATTTATTAGTTTTGCCCCATCCATTATTTTATTTCAATAACTTTTATGCACATAAATTTGAAGAAATAAAATTTAATTAACGAATTTTTTATAATTTATTTTGCGGTAACTTACAATTACTTTACAAGTTCTTGATTTTATCAAACTGAACCGCAACAGAACAGAACAACTAATCAATTTCACAGGTTTTTTAATAACAAAAACAAATCAGCTGGTTCGTAACAAAACAGAAAGTAAAGACTTACTGAGCCTTAACTCTTTGGGCTCGGTCAAATAATTGTAGCATAAAAAAGTAAGCAATAAAAATAGTGCGAAACAATAAAGTTTCATTAATACATCAATAATCACATTTGCTTTTATGTGTACAGGTTATTTACACATAAATTGTAGCAAAACAAGACTTTTTACTTGTTTTTTAAATATTTCTACTTACTTAAGAAAAGGGGTTTGAAAGAAAGAAAAAACCCAACGACGCAATTGGTACAGAAACCAAAATATTTTTACAAGCAAAATACCAACAAATTCTTTTGGCTATTTTTTTTTCTTAATAATTTCTGCATTTAGGTACGTCTTTTTAAAGAAAGCAAAAGGGACCCTTTTACAGGTAGCAAAGAATTTTTTTTCACAAACAAAACACATATCGTTAGCTTAAACGTTGCAGTAAATGTTATTGTTAAAAAAATTTACTAAATAAAATTTACGCTACCTTTGCTGTTAAATATTTTCAACAATTTAAATTATGTTAAAATTAAATAGAAATGTTATATTATTCTGCATTTAAGTCTTAAAATTTAGACTCTAAATATTGCACGCAAGGCATTGGATGTTACCAAAAGCATTTTTGACCGCACAATATTTTTGAGTGTAAGCTGAAACAAAATAATATAGCATCCGCTAAACATGTACACTTGTCGAAGTCACACCGACGACTGAATTGAAGAGCATAAAAATATGTGTTTGTAGTGGTTTGCACAATTGTGCAAAGAAATGGAAACCCCTGGTGTAGACCTAGGGTTAATAAAAAATGTAAATAAGCAAAAAAAATGACGCCAATGCGAATTCAAACAGGTAAACTCATCTCGTCAGCTGTTCATCAGCTGTTTCCACGGCGAATTAAAAAATATGGTCAAACGTCAAAATATGATTTTGTTTTGAGAAGAAGTTGAATGAAAAGTGTTAAAAATATTATTTTTATAATAAAAAAATTTAAAAACTGCGAATGATTGAAGTGAATTTATTAATTTCTTTTGTAAAAAAGTGATAATTTTAATTTGCAATAAAAAAATTTTGACAACCAACCAGAAAATTGTATAAACAAAATACATGGAGCTTTTTGTAGTTGTAGAGATGAGTTTACCTGTTTGAATTCGCCTTGAATGACGCCAAACGTCATACACGAAGAAAATCGCTGCACCCAAGGCGAATTCATAAAGGTGACATTTTCGAGTCATCTGTTAAATGTTTATTTCCTTGAGTGTATACTGAATGTCAAGCGTTGCTTACATTTTTTGAAAAAAATTTGTTAAAATTTAAAATTCAATAAAAATATAAATTCTTGAAAAACCCCAGTTTAAATGTTATAAAACAAAAAGATAAAATTGCAATACAGGAAAAAAATTTACATTCTAAAGCAATTGTGTACATTTTATAAACAAATAATTTTGACGTTCACTCTAACTTTTTACAAAAACAAAATACATAGCATTTTTTCAAAAAAAAGGGATAGCTAGCATAGCTCTATCTCATGATTCGGTCACCTTTATGAATTCGTCTTGCTGCAACCAGCTGCGCTTGTTAGGTCACTTTATTAGTACATTCTGCATACCACCATTCAAGGCGCCTTGCCACCATTTTTATATCTATTTCGAGATCAAGGCGAATTCGCCTTGTTCGAGATTATGTTAACGCAAATTCAAGGCGAATTCATAAAGGTGACATTTTCGAATCAGGGCTGCCATACGTGAGGATTTATCCCCAAAGTTGGGGATTTCATGCGGGCAAAAAGGACAAAGAAAGTCATTTGGGGATTTAAAAGAAAAATTCGGGGATTTCTTGGGGATTTTATACATTTTTAATATAATTTTCCCTTCTTTTTCTTTGTTTCATACATAAAATATGAAAAAAGTAGCAAAACTTGTACCGTACTCTTATCAACAACTAATACAGTGTAAGGATCTTAATTAAGATTACCATTTTTGTTAAGTGTGTAAAAGGTGCTTAAAAACTTAAAAATTTTTGAGTGAGTGTTTTAAAAAGGAAGAATTAAAAAAAGGAATCTAAAAACATACAATTTTTGATTTTTTAAAAACAATTTTCAAGCAAATAAGTCTTTCCCAAAAATAAGTTAATTGAGAAACGTCAAAATATAATTTTGTTTTGAGAAGAAGTTGATGGAAAAGTGCAAAAAATATTATTTTTGTAATAAAAAAATTTCAAAACTGCGAATGATTGAAGTGTCTTTAGTAATTTATTTTATAAAAAAGTGATAATTTTATATTGATATTATTACATTAAAAATATCTATCCAAATTTAATTACTCAGGCTGAGTAAGGATTAGTCACATCTTTGTTAATTTAAACAACAAATTAAAAGTTAATTCCGGGATGACATATGTAAGTCCCGCGATATTAACGTGTCAAGGCAATGCGAATTTTTAATTTATATTTTGTGAATAATTTTTCTACTAATGAATCTATTTCCACACGGTTCTTCCATGAATGGTTGATTACTATATTTATTTTTCAATGCAAGAAGTGGAAATAGTACAATCATGACAATGTAAATAAGTTTCCACCGAGCTAAAAAATCTGCAATGTTAAACCAAAAATCTGCATTTTGACAATTTTGGAGAAAAAATCTTCAAAATGCAGATAAATATGCACTTCTGGCATCGCTGAATCGACGACTGAATTGTGTACTCTCGTGGACTAAATAAAAGAGGCTAAGAATGTATTCTGTGGCTAAGAATACGTATTAAGTCTCTCAGCACAATTGTGCTATGGAGCGCCCACCATTGCTATCAAATCATTTGTGCAGACCTCTAGCACAGAATACACAGAACTGTCACGAGACGGAAGATTTTGCGTTTTCTTTTGTCTTCTTTTAAGAAAGCTGCCCTTTTTGCATTTCTCTTTGCAACATCTTTTTTGCCACAATACAATGAACATAAATTTATTAAGTTGAAATTATCATGAAAAACTGTTGTAAAAATTAACTTTTAAAATTACCACAACACTATTAAAGAATATTTAAATGAGTAAATAACATTATAAAACAAAACAATATAACTAAATGAATTTTGTTCACTAAACACAACGTTTGTTGAACTAATGCATTTGTTTAACGTGGTTTGTGTTTTGTTTTTTTTGTTTTGATCACGCCATTTGTGTTGATGGTTGCGGCCTGCTTTAACACATTGTCACTTCACTACCAAAAAAAGCTTTCTTTCTTTTTCTTCGAAAGCTGCCTTCGCAACTGACTTGTTACTCTCAAGGTATATTTATAGCAGGTAGCCGCGAGATTACAACAATTGTACAATAAAACAAACAACAGGGCTTTTTATTGTTGTTATGCGATACAAACTGTCAAAAAGCAAAGGGGCTGATAAGAGACAAAAAAGACAAAAGATAAAGACAAAAAACTTGTTTACTTGTTTACTATACAGAATTTGACAGTTCGTATCGCAAAACAAGCAAATAAAAAATAAACAGCTGGCTTTCCGAGACTACCTGCTATAAATATACCTTGGTTACTCTTATCTCTTACATGCCCAGCGGGCGAAATATGCGGTTGCGAGGCCTTATTAAAGACCTTTTCTAAGGGTCATCTATGTTCGATTAAATTGTTGGGAATCAGGTAAGGTATTAAAACTTACAAAACATTTTCATGAAAGGGCGATGCAAACACCAGGGCCAGCATTACGCGAGGAAATATAGTTCATGCTTTCCATTCATTTTTCATCAGACCATTTAAAGTTAACTTACATTTATTGCTATGAAGACTTAAAAGCAATAAATAATAATACAATTATCGAAAAATGTTGAGTTATGGAAACACACAATCAGTTATTATTTAAATAAATTTAATTTGGAACCTCAGAAACTTTGCTTATTTTTTGGAAAAATTGCGCAGTTCACAATATTTGAAGTCTTTTTACAACCTAATACAATTCTTTCCAATATTTTTCGTTTTTTGCTCAACATACCTTTGCGAATTCTAACAATGAAAATTCATTTTCTCATACTACTGCAAGTATTAAGTTTAAAAATATTCTGTAAGTATTTACCACCATTATAAAAGGAGAAGATTTTACTAGCCTATAATAAATACTTTTATTTACCAATAATATCTTCTAAATTTATATTGCAGTTTCGTAACAACAAAACATTTTTTAGGTTTGCGGATGTTAATTTATTGCGTTGTTTTGAGCAAATGTATTTCAAATCGGAAAATATTTGTTCGCAAAGATATGTTGAGGAGAAAAGCGACAAACATTTGAAGGAATGTTTTTTTAATATAGGATATAGCGCCCCGTCTAAATTTTTCCAGAACTCAATAATATTTTCCCCGTCTGGAGGATTAATTTCACTCCTAAGTATGATTAGTTCCGACTGGATGCTGAATTCATAACTCGCAATGTCGCACTTAAAGGGATTTTGGAATATGTTAAGTAGTGGTTTTATATCCTCAAAATCTTGAAAACGATCTTGAAAGTTGTAAAAAAGGTTTTCAAAAATTGCCAAATACTCAGATTTTTTCAAATATTTCTCCTTGTCATAAATTAGCAAAGTTTTAGGAAAGTTGGAAAAATCTTCATTATTTATTTCATTTGTTAATAAAAATAATTTGGTTTTAAAATTAAAAACAATCGTATATATGTCACTTAAATTGTTTCCCTTTCCTTGTAGTTCCAAATTTAGCTCATTTAAAATACTGCTTGTATCCGCCAGAAACGCAAGGTCTAAAATGAACTCATAATCATTCAACTGTATTAATTCACATTCGTCTAAATTTTCAGTTTCCCAAAAACGCAACACCTCTTTTCTAAGATCGAATAACCTGTTTAGACAATCACCCCGACTAAGCCAACGAACTTCCGTAAACATTTTTAAGTCGTGGTGATTGGCGTTTACGTTTTTAAGAAAACTTACAAATTTTCTGTGCGTTAATGAATGATGACCCCCCCGTATTCTATTGATTATCCGCTCTGCAGTCTTAATAGCGGCATGATCACTTACAATTTTTTAACTTTTCCCTAATCACAGATTGTATATGTGCAGCTAAAATTGATTCTTGACGACACTATTTCGGCTCATGGGAAGCGTTTTTATTACGCTGCAATCGATTTTCAGTTTTTCCAAAACTACATTGAAAAGCTTTTTTATAAATGCCCCATCGGAAAATGGTCTTCCCTGTTTTACTATTTCCAAAGTTAGTAAATTTGATATTTCTATTTTTAACTCTTCTATCCTATCTTCATGCTCTTCTTCTTGTGATACCCAACTTTTCAAGCTATCCAAATAAACCTTTTTTTTAATCTTATATTGGTTTTCCCTTTCTTTTACTTCATATTGTTTAATATCATTATGGAAATGATCATAATGCCTTTTCAAAGTATACAATCTCTTAAGTTCAAATGTTTTAAAACATAAGAGACAATGAAAATAATTAAATGCATTTTTTATCATAAAATATTTTTTATATGGCATCATTTATCTTTTTTTTAATAAACTCATCCGCTTGCACGTCCGTTATCGCTGTCTACAAGACTATTAAATGAAATTCTAATTTGAAGTTTACAGGTATACACAATTGTACATAGAAATGGATTTCCCTGGTCTATTTATTCAAAAATAAAATGAATTATATGAGAATTATAACGTGAAAAAGTTATTTTAGTAAAAAGTTAGGGTATTCATAGTGGTAAGTAAAATAGAAAGGGTATTCACGGTGTTGGGTTACTCATACTTCAAACATCTGTGCATACATTTTAATTCTAGCTAATGATATATCATAACTTTTTACAAAATACCAAATGCGCACCTGAGTTTGCCTGCAAAAACGTATAAAGTCATTATAACAGGTCAAAGTTACGTTAAATAAATACCATAAAGTAGTAAGGTGTACTCTTTGGACTCGGTCATATAATTGTAGCATAAAAAAGTAAGCAATAAAAATAGTGCGAAACAATAAAGTTTCATTAATACATCAATAAAACACATCTTCTTACCCAAAAATAAAAAAGATAATAAAACAAAAAAAAGATGTACCTACATACAGTTTTTGTATATTTATTTATATACATAAATATATTTAGAGGCCTCAAAACAGGCCTTGCAATATTTGCGATATTTCCCGCTGAATGAGAGTGTTTTTCAGTAAACAATTATATTTTACGCTCGCAAAATAAAAGAGCGTAAGCGTACATGTGAATTAATTTGCACAATTGTGCAAGGCGCTGACATCCCTGGCCTATAGTCTATACTTAACACCAAGGTATATTTATAGCAGGTAGCCGCGAGATTACAACAATTGTACAATAAAACAAACAACAGGGCTTTTTATTGTTATGTGGTACGAACTGTCAAAAAGCAAAGGGGTTGATAAGAGACAAAAACCACAAAAGATAAAGACAAAAAACTTGTTAACATGTTTACTATACAACATTTGACAATTCGTATCACAAAACAAGCCAATAAAAAACAAGTAAGAGTGCTATATTCGGCTATGCCGAATCTTAAATACCCTTCACCATGGTGAGATAAGAACAAGAAGTTTTTAAAAAGAATACCTATGACAAAATCAAAAAATGTATGTATATAACTAAGTCCGTTTCCTCTTTTGACAAAGTTGATGTTTAAAATTCGTTATATAAGTTTTAATTATATTTAATCTTAAAATCGTGTATAAAAAAATTTAATAAAAATAAAAAAAAATTTATTTTGGAGACTTGAACTCGCAATCTTACGAGCCTTAAGCGAGAACTTAGACAACTCAACTACGAACGGTTTTATTGAACAAGCGTTAAATTAAAATATATTGAGAGAATTTTATGAACATACATACATGTGTATGCGTAAAAAACACATTAAAATCCACCACTTGTGGTAAAGATTATAAAAAAAAACAACAAAAAAAACCGCAACCAAGAGAAATGCAAGAAGAGATCAACGTAGCAACAGCTTATTAGACGAAACACAATAACAACAATTACTACAGCAATAAGAGATAAAAATAAAATGCAACAACAACAATTACGAAAGCAATGCCTTTATACATAAATAACTTTTGCTCATTCATACATACTCATGTGCATACATATGTATGGCTTTGCAATAGCTAGGTTAACCTACTAGTTACTATGGATTTATTTAAATTACATACAACTTTTTATGTACATATGTAGGTACGTATATGCTTGCCGAAATAAAATAAAACACTGTGTCATTGCCAATAAAATTAAAATATCGAAAAGCTTTATACCTAAGTAATTTTAAAATCGTTTTTAGGACATAAACAAATTAAATAAAAAATAAAAAACAAATAGGTATAGAATATGATTTTTGTTTTACATGTAAGTTAAGCGAACGATTAATATTTACATTGTCAAAAAAATCAAAAATTGCTGAATTATTTTAAAATCGTTATATAGAATATAAAAAAAGTTAAAAAAAATTTTTTTTGAAAAGGTGGATGCCGGATTTGAACCCCGGCAGCTACCAACAACGCTGCTTTCAGCAACCGCCCAGACAACTCATCCATTACCACTTATGCTAATAAAGAATTAAAGTAGAATATATTCCGTCACTTTGTTTGTTTAATATGTAGGTATGTACGTATTTTTCAATTTAAGCGACCAATCATGTACAAACATGTGTGTGTTTGATATGCCTAAAGCTATGTTCACATTATGTGTATTTGTCATATGGAATGTCACTTTTCTACCCACATGTGTTTTCATGTGTGTGTCAAAATTTGAGTTTTACATAAGTTTTGTAATTTACATGTTCACATAATGGTATGTAACGTACATTTGACATAACCTATCAAAAATAAAAAAAAACATTTTTAATAATTAATTAGTGTATTTTTTATCTGTTTTATTATTTATTTACTATTTTAATATATATGTATTACAATTTCAATTAATTTTTGCCGCCACAAACAATTTTGTTAATAAAAAACAGCTGATGTCAGATGCTTTGTCACTTGAAAATAGAACACGTTCTAAATCAAAATTGTCATGTGTACTGTACACAGAGAAATAACACATGATAGTGTTTGAAGGGGTTCAGACGATATGTACATATTTAACATGTGAAAAAGTGACAATCCACATGACAAATACACATAATGTGAACACAGCTTAACATTCAACACGTTCGAATAAAAGCACAAACAAAAAAACAACAACCACAAGGGATTTTTGGAAAATATTAGAGGTAGTCGTGGTTTTTTGCTCATAACTCAGCCATTTTTTAACCGATTTGACAGATTTATATACCGACGTGTTTAAGAAGGAATTTACCATTTACTTGTGTTATAAAGCTTGGACTCGGGGAGATCTGTGGTTCCCGAAAGTGGGTATTTAAAAAAAAAAAATTAGTTTTGGTCATGACTTTTTTGTATCTGAACCGATTTTTCTGAATTTTTTATAAAATATGTTCTACTAAAAATTTTCGATATTTTGGTATATAAGTCATATCCATAGGACATATGGCAGCCCTAAATTTTAGGTTTTTATACAATTTTTAATTTTTTTTGTACGGGAGGTACCACGCCCACTTCTCCAATCCCGCCCACATTTTGTAGGATCGTGTGTATGGGCTACCTAAGTGTGTGTACCTAATTTGGAAGCTTTGGCTTTCGCCGTTCCCCAGATATACAGCAAAAAGTAATAAAATTACAACAACCACAAGGGATTTTTGGAAAATATTAGAGGTTGTCGTGGTTTTTTGCTCATAACTCAGCCATTTGTGGATCGATCTTGCTGAATTTCAATAGCAACCGATCGTAGACTATATGTGACACAAATGTAAAACAACCTAGCCGCTATCATGTCTGGAGTCTCCGGAAAACACATATCAAACGTAACACGGACAGACGGACAGACGGACAGACGGACAGACGGACGGATATCGTTAAATCAACTTCTCTCCCCATAAGGACCCAGAATATATATACTTTATAGGGTCTAAGATCAATATTGTAGAAATTACAAACGGAATGACAAACTTATTAATACCCTTTTCCACCTGAGGTGAAGGGTATAATAAGCAGTTGGCTTTCCGAGACTACCTGCTATAAATATACAATGCTAACATCATATTAGTGTTAAAGTTAAGCATTTTATGTCAGTTGTAGACTGCAAGTAAGAGTAAGATACAAGTTTTGTTACTTTTTTCATATTTTATATACGAAACAAAGAAAAATAAGCGTAAATAATAAAAGAAGGGAAAATATATTAAAAAGTGTAAAATCCCCAAAAAATCCCCGAATTTTGTTTTTAATCCCCAAAAAAATCGCCAAATGACTTTCTTTGTCCTTTTTGCTCACATGAAATCCCCAAGTCTGACAGTCCTGGGTACAAGGCCCATCTATCAATGGCTATCATCCTTCAATGGGCCTTGCCTGGGTATAAGTCGTTTTTATTTTTCTCTAAATCTTATCATTTTAAATTTTTAGATCTGGCATTATTATTATTTGAGCATGCTCAAAAAATATAGCATGCCCTACAAGAAGACTACTGGTCATTTTACTAGTTATATGACCGGTAGTGTTGACCAATATAGTGTTATAGTAATAGTAATTTTTTTAGTTTTGGTCAAGGCGAATTAACTACAGGTGGTGTCGAAACGCCTTCTGATTTTGACAGTTCGAGCCTATTTGTTTTGATTTGTTAGTGTTTTGCTAAGAATGGTTGACATTTCGAGCCGTAAACACTAACAATGCAATGCAAAACCCCCCATGTTGTTTCTGTTGTTTTTGGATTGTTGTAGTTGCGACACCACCTGTAGTTGAATTCGCTTTGGTTTTGGTTATGCATTTCTTGTAGGGATGTTTTCTGTGTGCATCAGGGATGATAGTCAGTACAGTTGTACTTTTTTCAGTACTATTAGCATTGCAAATGTAATGAAGTACTCTAATGACATGTTTAGTACAATTTAAAAAATTGCAAACGCTTAACACTGAAAGAAATTGTTGAGTTAAATACATGCAATTTATTAAGTATCACTATCCAGTGTGACACAAAGAATGCTGACGAAGGCCGTAGCGGGCCAGAAAATGCATTACATTCTGCTGGTGTCTAATAATTGTAAATTTTTCTGTACATACAATATACCTCATTGCTTTCCAACGGAAAGGTAAGGTAAAATGTAACAAAAAAAAAAAAAAAATATAATAGTCTAATAGTGTATAAAATCATTTCTGAAAAATTTAAGGAATATGACTATTACAAAAAAAAAAAAAAAGCTTTATAAAATACATAACTGAAATTTAGCTCATACAATAAATTCGAAAAATAAATTCTATATATTTATTGTGACCTCTATTCAAATTTGTAATTTATTTTTGATATCTCGAATATATTAAGGGATATCGAGCCCTAACATTGCCTCATATTGTTATTTTTACTATCTCTAAGCATTGTATTGTTTCATTCGTCAGTTTTTTTTGCTATAAAGCAAATTTACAACGTAAACGTAAAAATATTATTAAATAAATTAAGTAATGCCTACCAATGGTAACGAAATATTGAAAAATAAATATATAAAATAAAATAGTATTACACAGACCTCGAGCGTGATTATTTAATTAATTTATTTAAAAGGTCGAAACAAAAACAAATTTAGTTAAACATATTTAGGTCAAAATATTGATTATTGCTTGTAATTGTTATGTTCTATTTAAAGAATGTAGATCAACACATTTTTGTTCCGTGCGGCAAACCAGTAACCACCCGACGATACACTATGCGGTTTCTATTGTGCGTTTGCTTTACCAAATACTTTGATCTTCTTGAAAGAAATTTAAAAATACAAGTGTAATAAATGGTACATGAGGCACAAAACAGTATTTTAGTTAAATCCTAATATATTTTTTATATTTTTTACAAAAAGTTACAACGACTTTAAATTTCAATAGAAAACATATCTCACAACCCACGTTTTTTTTAGCAAAAAAATCTATAGTTTAAATTTAAATCAAATCCAAACGAAATTATATTTATTTTCACAGTAGCGATATCAAGAGTTTATTGTTTGAACATAAAACTGTTACTGCAAAGCAACAGCATACAAATCTAAGCTTTTGCTTCGTCTAAATTCCCTATTAATTACTTAATTTTTCGGCCAAAGTGCAGTTTTAGGGGCCTTAGGAAAAAAATTAAAAAAAAATTCAATCCCCTCTGGAATTAAAAACAAAAATAAAACCAAAATTAAAATTTAAGGGGGATGAGGCCCGTGGGCCCCAATGTGTGGATACTCAAATTGAAGGTAATTGTACAAGAAAAACGAAAATAATAAGATTTAGGACAGTCGGGACTTTTGGGGCCCTCTGGGTCAAAAAAAAGTGCCCCCATCAACAAAACTATGTGAGTGTACTCAAAATAATGGCAATTTGCTCACGATTGTAAATATTTTGTATTTTTCAATGTTTTATGCTCGATTTTTTTTAATTTTTTTTGTAACTAATAGCCTTTTTCCGATGTGCTAAATAATTTTTTTCTGCGTTGCAAGGATTTTCTGCTCTATGGTATAACAAAGACCGGCTTCGCTAACTAAAGCTTCTCTGTACTTAAAATATACTTAAATTAACCTAGAAAGGAAAATAACAAGGTGAATTAACTACAGGTGGTGTCGAAACGCCTTCTGATTTTGACAGTTCGAGCTTATTTGTTTTGATTTGTTAGTGTTTTGCTAAAGGCAGAATTCAAGGTATATTTACACAAGGTAAACTCGTTGGCCCGTATGTTTGTCAGCTGTTTACCTAAGTTGGAACACCAATGTCAAATTTCGTGTACATGAGCCAAAATTTGTACATGTGTGCGTTAAATTTATATGAAGACAATTTTGACAATTCCGTTCCACTCGGTTATTTTTATAGAGCAGCATGTCTACACTCCCAAATGAGTCTACCTTGTGTAAATATACCTTGGCAGAATTAGTCTTTACTCTCTGTTTCTGTTCTGTTCCGTGCCGTTCTGTGTCAAAATTGTAATAGTTACTTATCAGCCATTTATGACAAATTTATTAGTTGCATAAGAAAAAGACTCAAACTAAAATTTCGGGGCCAAACAAACAAATTTTATTTAGTGGATCCACACATTTTTTATATAAGGGGATTTCCTCAACTTTAAAAATCAAATTTAATGTATGTATATCAGTGTTGTCGGCAAGTCTGGAAAACATATGCAGTGAAAAAAAATTGTTCACGTTATATAGCTTTCTGAGTTTGTTCACGTTACAGAGTAGTCAACGTAAAAAAATCTTGTTCAAGTTAGGCGGTGTTCACGTTAGACGGTGTTCAAGTTACCGCGATGTACATATTTGCAATCGTGAGCAAATTACCTTTAATTTGAGTACCCACACATATCACTATGTGGGAGGGGCAGTTTTTTGGTTCCAGAGCCTTCTTAAATTTTAATTTGGGTTTTTTCTTTTTATTCTGAATCGGATGGCATATTTTTTTCGTACGCCCCGTACACTGCACTTCAGCCAATTTATATTTTTGTAAATTGGCAAATGTATATTTAAAAAGTGAATCTTAACGTATTTATTATTATTCTAATTAAATATGTATGTACAAAACTAGTAAAATATTTATGGGGCAAAAATGTACAATTTGTTACTAAATTGAGTACAATTTTAAAAATGCGATTTATCATCCCTGGTGTATATTTAACAAAAAAAAAAAAAAGTTTGACCACTGATAAGAAACCAATTGTCAATATTGAATTAAAGTCATTAATTTAATATCGGAAGCCGTCGAACTATATATAAAATTAACATGTTTTCCAAACTTTTACAAGATTCATACGATTTAATAGATAAATATAATCTTAATATAGTGAATACAATTTTTATTGGATTTACCGTGATTATTGTAGTTTTGGGCAGTCTTATAAATGCCATGGAGCCAATACTGCCTGCATTTATTAGACAATCATATCGCTATGGCAAACACAGTTACAAAGGTCCCGAAGATAAATTTGTATCAAAAATGGAAGTACCAAAATCATGGTTTGCCCACTTTTATGTATTTGCCTTTAGCTGGTCAATGTTGGCCTTATATCTAATACTTAAGAGTATTATAATGCATAGTGTTGCGTCGGATTATGTTTTGGAATTTTTGGATTATGTAGCTGGCGGTGCGGGTAATCGGAAGGCTTTAATTAGCTCAAATAGTGCTTTGGTAGCCAGTGTTTTGATGACTTTACAATGCGGCCGTAGATTCTTTGAAACGAATTTTGTGCAAATATTTTCTAAAAGCAAAATCAATTTGTCACATTACTTGGTGGGATATTTACACTATTTTGGTGCCATATTGGCTTTGCTTATCAATACCGAGGGCTTTGTGAGAGGTAAAACGATTTTTGGATTTATTATACATACATAGGTATATACATAATTTGTTAATAAAATATTTCAGGTTCTGTACCTTCCTCCTTTAGCTTTGCTAAAATTTCCATTGCGCAATATATTTGTATTTTTCTGTTCCACTTTAGTTGGTCTCAGCAGTATAAATCAAACATGATACTAGTCAATTTACGTAAAAATGTTAAGACCGGCCACTTAGCTACAGAACAACACCTTTTGCCAACTGGTGGCTTTTTTGATTTCGTTTCATCACCTCATATGTTCTTTGAAGTTACCATGTATGTTGTGCTACTAGGTCTATTGTCACAGAGTTTCACTTGGAAACTAGTGGTTTTATGGGTTTCAAGTAATCAGGTGGGTTTCAAGATAGATTTTAAGTTTAAATTTTTTAAAATTTAATTGATTTACATTTTTTTATAGATTATTACTGCTTTGTTAACGCACCAATGGTATAAGGAAAACTTTAAAAACTATCCAAAATTTAGGAAAGCTTTAATTCCTTTTATTCTTTAATAAAGAAATATTATGATTTTATCATAGCATCCAACAATTTTATCGTCTACATATCAATTTCATTCCAATTACAAAAAAAAATTATTTTAATAAATATTTATTAAATTAACACCACCTACATAAATGTCTTAAAACTTAATAGTGTAGATTTTTCAAAAAATACCTAAATTAGTAAAAATCATTTTTAAAAAACAAGCTTTTATTTTAATGCGCCAAAAAAAAAGAAAAAATAAACTTACTATCAACTTATAACGTCATTACTCAATTTATATGATATAAAAGCTTGTCGCGAGATTTACTTGCGTAGGCAAACAAGAAAATTAAATAAACTTGATTGATTTTAAATTTAATAATTTTCAGACTAAACTAATACAAGTTCTTTAAACACGCGATATAGGTATCGCAAATTAGAACTGGCATTATAACTTTAATTAAATAAAACCATTTAAAAATGGAAAGTTATCTTTGTTTTCATCACTGAATCAAATTAATTTGGTTTTTAAGCAAACTGCTATTCAGAAACTCTGAGATTCTTTAAATGATCAGCAAATCTAACCCGAAGTTATGCACAAAATGGTACTTAGCATACAACTAAATGTTGTATTGCCCGTAAACTTTAGGAGCTCCTGTAAAACTAAATTGTTTGACATATAATGTCGCTCATTTGCTACAACGTCGTTATAACTTAAAACAAAATTTTGGAGTTAACCCTTTACGGCGTCATGTTGTATTTCTGCAACATACCCTTAAAGGTAGTGTAAAAATATAATATATGGTAGCATAGCAATTTAAGTTGATGTTGCAGCTTGGCCACATAGCATTCTTGCGGTTTAAAAACTATAAGCTTTCTAGACAGCAACAAGTTTGTATCAATTTCATTCAAGTGAGCCCTGTGTAGAAATCTGTTGCTCGCTCTTTGAATTCATTTTCAAAAACTTATTTTTTTAAGTAATAGTGATATTTGGCTATTTATATTGGTTTGAGTGAAAGGTAAGATAGTCAATTACAAGGCCCATTGAAAAGGTCTGTGCAAGAAACCTGATGATCATTGTTTATGTTCTTTTTAGTTGTCAAAAGTTGTTTACATGTGCATGTATACGTTTATGGTATGCCACACATACACGTTTTTTCCTTTTGCTTTGTATATGTGGTAGTAAATTTTTGACAACTAAAAAGAATCGTATTTTGTTTTTGTACAAGTAAGCAGACCTGATAGATGGGCCTTGGTCAATTACATATTTTTTTCGCAAAACCAATTTCGTTTACGTTTTATGCTGATTTTGGTTTGTTGTATATATGTAACATTGCCTATTTATACTGATTTTGGTTTGTTGTATGTATGCAACATTGCCTATTGAGGTGTATTATTTTACTATTTCTTCAACATTGTGAATGAGTTTTCTTTAGTAAAAAAATGAGCCGCAAATGGCGTTATATAACTCCTAAGGACCGATAAACGCATCAGATGCAAATACAAAGTCTATACGCAGACGTCTTGCCTATTAAGGTGTATTATTTTACTATTGTGAATGATGTTTCTTTAATATCAAAATCAGCCGTAAATGGCGTAATATAACTAATCGTCGATAAAGGCATGATATGCAAATTTCCAGAATACAAAGGCTATGCGCAGACATCATGCGTAAATGGGGGATTAGTCTGTGCTACAATAAGCAAAACAACCGCTTTAAAAATTTTCATATTTTTTACTTTCAACTAACATTTTTAGAGCTACTGCTGCAATGTTGCATTTCTGCAACATATAATTTTTTTCAATAAATAAGATCTTAAATATGAATAAAATTGTTTTTATTAATTTTTCCATTAATAGTAGACTATTTACCACCTATTAACCAAAAACTAACGAAATTGCCGTTCTTGCGCCGTAAAGGGTTAAGTGATGCAGAATTGTTCGGTATGGTTTTCTTTATATTTTCCGTAGAGATGCATTTCCGAACAGGCCCATCATAATACTTTGTTAACAATGTAAAAAATGTATCAAGAGTTTTACAATGTATACCGACGTTTTGGAACTTCCCCATTCTTTGTGTTCTATGATTCTTACATCATCTTCTTTAAGAAGTTCATCTTGTATAAGAAACATTTAATACAGAACAGAATTACTTATTCTTTTAGGACTATGTGAAAAACTTTAAATATTACCACAAAGAACCTTAATATGTTTTGCATTACTAAGTAAGATTACCAACAGTTCCAGTCATGACATCTGACTTGGTAGGGTCGAATAAGATGACAAAAAAATCCTTTATAAAACTAACTACTAACGTAATACATTGAAATGTCACAACCAAAGTTTCATCACAAAAAATTTTTGTGTTTGGAAAAAAAGCTGAGATTTGCAATTGTCTGCTTTCCGTCCAATGTTCTTTATTTTTTTAAATAAGTATATGTTGCACATTTTCTAAAACCGACCAAGTTTGGTCGGAAAAGACCATGTTCGGCAACCCTGGTTGTAAACCAAAATACAGAAATTACAACTTAACTGAGTTGAGTTGTGAACCGTAATAGGGGCTTAAATCAAAATTGAATTTTTTTGACTTATGACGTTGTTGAAGCAAATGAGCTATATGAAATATTCTATTAATACTTTTTTTTGTGTCTAATATTCAGATTGATTTGTAAAAACTCCGAAAAAACACGACATAAATCTTTTACTAATATTTCCATTAAAATAATCAGCCGTATTGTGGTTGGCTTTGTCGTATGTGTGCTACTTCAATCTACTACAAAAAAACGAGACAGTCGCTTACGACAACGACAATAAGGATGAATAATACGCTACGAAAAATTTTTCTAAAATAAACTTTTCTAAAAAATACCTGTTTATAATTCCGGGAAGTCGATAATTATAGTTAGCAGCTGAATCTTTCTTTTCTTTATTAAATAAAATAAATTAGTGTAAAATCGTTTTGTTTTTTAAATATGTTTTACACAAACAAAAACATAACTTAATTAAAATAAGAAATCTATTATATTTCAGTAATTTATTTATTACCGTCCCCAGGAATATTTCACTCAGTGCATTTAATTTATTTAAAAAGAAAACTAGAAAACAAAAACATATTTGTAGCAATAAAATTTTGATTATACAAAAAATATATTTACCTGTAAGGATACCCTTGAGCTTTTGAACGAAATACCGATAATAAAAAGGAAAAGAAAATGGCTAAAAAGGCTAAACCAACAATAGCCATAATACGACCCTTTCGTTGGTCTGTTTGGCTGCCAGCTTCCGTAAGCAAAAGCATGCCCAAGAAAATCAAAGCATCTAAAATTTAAACAATAAATCAAGGGAGAGTTATTTTTAATTCGCTAACTTACTTAATCCTAAAACGATGTAGGTTTCTACAACTAATTGACCCTGTGATGAACCATGAATATAGGCAACACCCCCATTTTGTGATTTATGCACTAAAGGTGGACCACGTATATGATTCCACATTTGTCCTGATATCATTGTTAAACAGAAGAACACTGCTATGGCCCCCCAAATCGATTTGTTGTATAAAAACTCCAAATTATTACGTCTCATGTACAAAAAGCCTCCAACCAGTGCAGCCACAGTAATCATAGCAACCGTTCCCGAATAATTGGGTGGACGGAACACACGTATTTGCACATCGGTACGTTCGGCCACAAATTTTGCTATGGCATCAGCTGCAAAGCCAACACGATGTATGTCCATGGTATCAGCACCTTTTACTTTACCCTTCGCTGGGAAGTGCATAAACACCGGTGCAGTGTTCAAGCGTAACATTTGAAAAACATCCGAACCTTCGTCAAAATCTACCATGGCGAAGAATACTTTGTTCGAGTAGACCGGTGAGAATCTATAGGATTGCGCGACAATTTGAAATTCATCGTGTGCATGTCGGCAAATTTGACATTGTCGTGCGGGTGCTAGTGCAGTCAACATAACAATCATCGAATAGTTACGGGGTGAGCTTTTAACATATTCCCTAAACTTTTGGCCATTGAAACGTAACAAAGCTTTTTTATTATTCATTTCCATTAAATTTTGAACCTTTTCCGATATGGATAGGCCGACCTATAATTAAAAAATTATTAGACTTTAATTCTACATTGACCGGCATTTTTTGAGGGTTGAAATATTTTTGATGTTACAGCGACAATGACGTGGCCTAAAAGACACCCTGTTTTGTTGATAAAGCCGAGTGATACAACTTCTTTATACCTTTTGTTTACTTTGAGCCGTAGTGCCCAAAATTGAGAAGCCAGCCATTAATATCACTGCAAACAGCAATGTTCTGTATAATAAGTTCATTTTACTTCATGTATTTTTAAAAACTTTTTAAATTTAATAAACCACCACGACAAAACACTACCTGAAACAAAAAGTCTGTGGCAAAACCGTTCTCACAATCCAATGGGATAAAAAATATTTGACATGTCAAGATAACAATTGTGAATGCTCAGAGTTGCCAAGATTCTTAAAAGTTGGTTTTAAGACAGGGTTTGAACATTTCTACCCAGCTGATCATTTATTATTTATATACAAAATTACAAATTTACAAATCATCAAAACATTTTTTTTTATATTTGTTTATAATTTTAAATTCAGCTGCAGTGCACTTTACAACTCGTACGAAAAAAAAAAGTATGCCACCCGATTCACAATAAAAAAAAGAAAAAAACCATAATTAAAATTTAAGGGGACTTAGGACCGTGGGGCCCCCTGGACCCAAAAAACTATCCGCCTACTTAGTGATATGTGTAATTGTACAAGAAAAACGAAAATAATAAAATTTAGGGCGGGCGCAACTTTTGGGGGCCATCTGGGTCAAAAAAAGTGCCCCCACCCACTCACATCTATGTGTAGGTACTCAAATTAAAGGTCACTTGCTCACGATTGCAAATACATACATACATATGTATTTTGTTTTTGTATTCGCATATTATTTTCCTCTCTAGGTTAATTTAAGTATCTTTTAGGTGCAGAAAAGCTTTAGTTAGCGAACCGGTGTTTGTTATATGCAGAGAAGAATTCTTTAGCACATCGGAAATAGGCTATTAGTTACAAAAAAATTAAAACATTTTTTTTTTTAATTAAAAACTTTTTTTAAATCGAGCATAAAACATTAAAAAATACAAAATAAAACAAAATACATATGTACAATCGTGAGCAAACTACCTTTAATTTAAATACCTGCACATACCTTTTTTGACCCCGAGGGCCCCAAAAGTTGCGCTCGCCCTAAATTTTATTATTTTTGTTTTTCTTGTACAATTACCTTTAATTTGAGTACCCACACATTCCACTAAGTGGGCGGGGCGGTTTTTTGGATTCAGGGGGGCCCACGGTCTTCAGTCCCCTTAAATTTTAATTTTGGTTTTTTTTGTTTTTAATTTCAGAGGGGTTTCAAAATTTTTTTATTTTTTTTCGTAATGTCTAACACCGGCTTCGCTTTTTTAAATATGTATATCGGTTGAAAAGTGTTTTTAACTCTGTATTCTGTATCTGTACTACCTGCATGGAAGCTTGAAGTGTTTTATATCATTTAATACAGTTACATACATACATAGGTTAGGTTAAGAAGGGTTATGTGCCAAAGGGCACATTTCCACTCGGAGACCAATGCGGTCCATTGTGAATAAGTATGAGGTGGATAGAATTAAGAAAGTTAGAATGTTAGTAGGTACCACGTAGAACTATACCCTCTCTACAGTCCCCTCAACAGAAACAACCGCAATATTTCCCTGATGAACCCCAGTAGATCAGCTGGATTACATCCAGCGATGCACCCCAGTTCGTCGTGAAATCTATCTCCTAGCCACTTCTGCCTGAGACCCTGCATTCTAGGACAATGGCACACTACATGCTCGATCGTCTCCAGCTCTTCAGAATCATCGTACAACCTGCAGAAGTCCGGTAGGGTGTTGTCTTATTTGTCCGTAAAAGCCCTAACAGGACAATGAACTGTCAAGAACCCTAAAAGTGTTCTAAGACCACCTCTGTCCATTCCCAGTAGAACCCTTATTGCCATACATATATCGACATGATTTTGAGATAACAGCGACAAATATTTTTTAGAATTGGCTCCTAGTGCCAATACATATATATGTATATAATGGGAGAAAGATATTTTAAAGCACCTAGAGCCATACTGTTAAAACTTTTGTGGTTCATAGCTCTCAAACTAGGTTGGTGCGAAAAAAACTACATTAAAAAAGGTTTATTTAAAAGGTTGTCAGATGCTTTCAGGTATGTGAAAGAAATTGATTTTGAAAATAAAACGATTCAAACCCGATATCGTTTCAAGTATCATTTAAAATTTGTTTCTTACCCTACGTCTAGACGCGCCACTTTTATTTGTTTACATAAGAATTAACGTCGGCAGAATTACGTCACAAAATGTTCTGTGTTTAATGCTATGTTCACACTTGGGTTCTTAAACGTGTTTTAAGTGATTTGTTAATCACTTCAAATTGACATGATTGCAATTTAATCACATCAAATCCTCTGAACATACCTCAAACTGAGTATAGTGTTGAATCGGGCATTATGAACGTTGTTACGAACCGTTTGGTCTGGCGAGGTTTCCCACTAGCTCGTGTGTATTTTTTCTCGGGGTGTTCCAACCCTCCTCACCAGCCACGTATCCAAACACGAAAAAAACTATGAAAACAAACAAAACTGACAACTACACAACAATCTACCACCACATAAAGAATTTTGAGACTGATGTTGGTCACATTTTGCCCTCCCAACCATGTCATGAATGCATCCGCATAAATTCCGTCACATGACCCAAAACCCACTTGACCACTTCTTTACTTACCACTCCATCACTGCCTGTAAAAAGAGAATGCCATTTCTTTTCCCCTCTCTCCTAAAAACTCAAGATTTGACGAGTCAAACTTGACGTGTGTGAACCGGCACTAACCAAAAATTGGAGTTCAATTCAATCCCGTACACAAACAAAAAAAAATTATACCAAAATTGGCCAAATTGGTTTACAAATATAGTGGAAATCTCATACACATTTGAATACTCCAGAGCCCCATAACACGAAAACTATCAGTTTCCGAGGCCTATAATTATTATATTTAAGCAATTTCAAATAAAAGTTGATTAAAATTTAAGTGTATTTTGTAAGGAATTAAAAAAAAAATGTGTAGGCAACAGACAGCCATGATGTATGTTTTACGTACAGTTTTGACAGCTCTGCACTTTTTAATGAATGAGTTTAAAAAAGTGATGCCAAATTCAAGCAACAAAATTTCCTTATAACAAAAAGCCGCTCTCCCATTTTCTATAACACTGCCGCATTGTTTTAGTAAATAATTTAATCAACTTTTAAAATATACAAATTGTTAAAAGTAAACAATAATTTAGAAAGATAAGTGCTTTACGAAGCACTAGTTATGAGTGATGTTTTAAAAAGCTCCCAGGAGCGTTCACGTAAACGAAAACAATTGTTAGCTCAAACGGTGAGAAACAGTCAAATAATTTTTTTTTGCAAAATTTACAAAGTGTTGGATTTTTTTATTGTTAACAGCTCGGATTATCAAGTGTGGATGAACTAAAAATTGCATTGGGTACAGCAAATGATTCAAACACTAGTACTAGTTTAAGTTCTGGTAGTTTTGGCACTGCTGCCCTTAAAGGTGTCGCAGCCAACAACAATCAACGCTCCGGCCAGGACGATGATGATGGTGTAGTAACCAAGAAAGCCCCCGGAGAAATTATCTATAGAGATTCATCAACATTTTTAAAGGTAGAAAGAAATAGAAATTTATGAAAAAAATTTTATACTATTATATTCAGGGTACACAATCATCTAATCCACATAATGATTACTGCCAACATTTTGTCGATACTGGTCAAA
Source organism: Pollenia labialis (assembly GCA_949318255.1). Classification (NCBI taxonomy): domain Eukaryota; kingdom Metazoa; phylum Arthropoda; class Insecta; order Diptera; family Polleniidae; genus Pollenia; species Pollenia labialis. The sequence goes on from OX439141.1 coordinate 129,440,267, forward strand.
GACCACAAAATTTTATACGTGATGTTGGTTTAGCTGATCGCTTTGAAGAGTATCCCAAATTAAGGGAACTTATAAGGCTGAAGGACAAATTGATACAAGATACGGCTTCGGCACCCATGTATTTAAAAGCCGACTTGAAAACTTTAGATATAAAAACATTGGGGACCAAATTCGATGTTATACTTATAGAGCCGCCTTTGGAAGAATATGCTAGAGCAGCTCCTTCTGTGGCTACAGTGGGTGGTGCTTCCAGAATTTTTTGGAATTGGGATGAAATATTAAGTGGGTTTGCAAAGATGTTTGTACTTGTTTTTCGTTTAAATGTGACTATTTACAGATCTAGATGTTGGCGAAGTTGCTGCACATCGTTCATTTGTCTTCCTTTGGTGTGGCTCGTCTGAAGGTTTGGATATGGGTCGTAACTGTTTAAAAAAGTGGGGCTTCCGACGGTGTGAAGATATTTGCTGGATTCGCACCAATATCAATAAGCCGGGTCATTCTAAACAGCTAGAGCCAAAAGCTGTTTTCCAACGTACTAAAGAGCATTGCTTAATGGGCATTAAGGGCACTGTAAGGCGTTCCACAGATGGTGATTTCATACATGCTAATGTTGATATTGATTTAATAATATCCGAGGAAGATGAATTTGGTTCCTTTGAAAAACCAATTGAAATATTTCACATTATTGAACATTTTTGTTTGGGTCGCAGACGTTTACATTTATTTGGACGAGATTCTAGCATAAGGCCGGGTTGGCTAACTGTTGGGCCTGAGCTGACAAATTCAAACTTCAATGCTGAACTTTATCAAACTTATTTTGCTGAGGCTCCAGCTACGGGCTGCACTACTCGCATTGAGTCGTTAAGACCTAAAAGTCCCCCCGCTAATAGTAAAATTATTAGAGGTCGTGGCCGTGGTTTCCCCAGAGGTCGTGGTCGAGGCAGATAAAAATAAGGTTTATTTTTGAAAATATTTTCCATCCGTACAAGTTGTGTTTGTTAATCCCAATTTGTAAGTTTTATGAGAATTTCTCATACTAAAAGTTTTATGATAATTGCGCATACTAAAAGGTTACTAATCGTTGCAGTTTTATTTATTAAACAAAATTTGTATACTGTTTATAAAAACAAATCTTAAAAGCATTTTAATTTTATACATATTAAAGATATAAATTTGACGTTTTTTTTTAAATAAAAGTTGTTTTATTATTTATCTTCACTGTGGGGTATTCCACCACTTAAACTTCATTGAGCCACAAATTATCTGCAGTTATAAACTTTGTTTTAATTTCACAATTAAAGGGTTGTGAACAACCGTTTCATATCAAGATCAAGACCGCCGTGCCTAGTTGTTTTATTATATCCAAAGTTATTAATACCCTTACGCACAGGTAGAAATGGTATAGTATACCTTGTTATATTATAAAAGTTAACACATGTTATATCAACAAATGTGATCCCGAAATTTTTGTTTTAACACACTGGGAAAATGACATTCGGTTAAAATATTTTTTGTATGTAAACTTTCTTTTATATTGAAAATGATACAAATCAAGCACATATTCAGCTAGTCCCTGTACAAATAGTCTTCCGGGATTAAGGTTTTTGATTCTCAAACGTAAACATTTTGCTTATATGCTCATGTTCTGAAAAACGCATATCGCTTTTAAACTGACAAACAAAAACGTAAGGAATTTAGCGCTTTCAAGCCGCTGGGGCCAAATTACGGCATTCGATTCCTATCGTTATTTCCATTAAATTTGTATTGTAATTTCCATCGACATCGAATGCCGCAATTCAAAAATTTGCTGTTTGGGTATGTTGTCTTTTTTGAATTCACCTTTTTTAAAGCCACGTGATTTTGGGGTGTTCTGAATAACACAGCTTTTATTTTAAATTTAGTTTTAAAATCAGATTAAAGGTATGTTATTTTGTAAATGTCGTTCATTACAAACTGCGAAATTTAACAAGTCTTATATGTATTTGTTTAAAAAAAATTACAATGCAAATATGCGGTCCTTTACAACAAAAATATGCCGCTTTATTTAGTTCAACACAAAAAATAAATCTCTAATAAAATACTGTAAGTTAGATAGTATGATAAAATATTTGAGGGTAAGACAACGTTTGCCGGACACAACTAGCAGAATTATATTAATTATGAAAAACAAGTATATATTTAAATGCTATTTGGAAAGACCGAGATCTTCTTAGATAACGATTAACTCCAGTGAAATTTGTATTCATAATTAGGCTGAATAAATATATTTTTATCTACATTTTTAGAGTTAAACGACCGTGTTTGTAAAAATTTTTTATATCGATGGCTTAATATAAAAAAGGCGTAACTCGATTTTGTGTTTCATTAAAGGGGAAGAACAAATCTTAATTGAACCGTTAAATTTAAGATATAAAATAAGTTATAGTTAAATTTTTAATAAAAAGATGCAACAAATTTTATAATAAAGCCCCCTGAAATTTTAAAGCACGACGTTACGAGTTACGCCTTTTTTATATTAAGCCATCGATATGTAATAAAGGTTTACAAAACAAATATCGTATGCAAATTTGCCTTAATAAAAGCGTTTTAATTCATCTTGCACACACACGCATGACATGTGGTCTAATTTCGGCCACTGGCCAACCTAGTTATACAAAATACTTGTATTACACACAAAAAGTATTTTTTTCAGAATAGAAAAGAAGAGTGAAACACTGCTAATACTATTAATCAATAAAACTTGTATTCCAAGTAAAATTTGCAATAACACATATCACTATTTTAATATAATTTAATCACGTTTAAAATTAAACCTTATTACACTATTTCTGCAGACTATGATGTTTATTTAAATGAGACATGTATATATCCAATTCATCTTCAGATTCTTCGTCATGTTCCATTTTACTAGGTGACTGAATAATTATATTTTTCTCCTCCTGCTCGGTTTTATTATCATCTTCATCACTCTCTTCGAAATATTTGTCTTCTTTATCCTGATTTATTAAAACTAAATCATCAAATTGTGTGTTATCATCGACAGTGGCATAATCAAAATCTTCGTCTTGACCGGTAAGAAACTGTTCATGCATTTGACTTAAAAATTCTTGACGTAGTAATTCTCTTTCTTCTGCTGTTATAAGATCTACAACAGCAAATGGCTTAACTTTCATTATAACAGGTGACTTGTCAATTTTTATTTTACTCGTTGAACAAGCAACTTGTTCATTATCAAAATTGCCCCATTGTTGGCGGCAGTTAGCCGGAATTTCCTCATCTTCTTTTACTAAATTGTCTAAAGCTTCATTTTTAATGAAATCATCGGATGATGTTAAAGAATTTGCGTGAACATGTGTATCTTTAACCTGATGTTCAGCTTTCTCCATTATTTCATTTAATTGCTTCTGTTCGAAATTGTGCATTAAAATTCCCGAAAAAGTTGTATTCTTTACATCATAACTGTCACGTAGTTGTTTTTCTGTGTGGCTTAAATATTGTCCTACCAGTTCTTGATAAAGTTCAGGTTGTCGTTTCATCATTTCCTGCTCGCTGAAGTATTCCCCTTCCCCAATTAATTTTTTTAATGCGGCATAACGCCTATTCTTAATATCTCGCTGTCGGGTCTTTAATTTATCCTGGTAGTCTTTTACCATTAAGTGCATTTCTGTGTCACTATCAGCTACTGATAATCGGGCAAAATCTTGTAAATGTTTTTCCTCCAAATAGTTGCCAAAACGTATTAGAAAAGTTTGCGGATTTCTTTGGTAGACATCTAAAGCAACTTTTAACTTTTCTGTTTGTTGTAATTCGGGTTCATCACGTTGTTGTGATTTAAAAATTATCTTGGTATTTCGGCTTAAATGTTGCATTATATCTGCAATTTCCTGGGGTAGAGTTGTTTCTGCAGACGAAGAGTTGTGCTTAACGTCTGATTCCGTAGTATTTTTTTCATTTTCTGGCGCTTCGTCTGTAGAAGTTGTCATTGTATATACATATGTAAATATGTATAATAAAATCAGTTTAAAATTGTTTTTATTGATCTTATTAAAATATTATTTTAAGTAACACTCTTTTAAAACAAATTAATGTTTTTGGTAAACAAGATTTGACAGGTGGTAAATAATAGTTCCGTTCGAGTACTTTTACGGTTAAAAATGCAGTAAATAAGTAGCACTGCGGCCACACGATCAAGTTTTTCTTGATAGTCTTTTACATTAACTGCTTGCCAAATTTACATAAATTGAAAGATGTGACGTTGGGTGCACTCAATTTGTAAGCAATTTACAATTTACACGATCAAGTTTTGTTACGATCAAGTTTTGCCTATCAAGTTTTAATACACTCACCCCTCGCCTGGGTAACTATCTTGTCGAGATGCGAGGGCTTAGGTGCACTCTACGGTTCCGATCTCATGGGTTGATGTATGTGATGAATACGTCCTCGCATGAGGTCGAGAACACTGAAGGGGTGTACAACTAAAGGTTACTCATCTTGTCAGGATAATGAGGCGGTAGTGGAATGCACACTTCCGGTCCATTATCAGTACATATAGCACGGCGTGTCAGCCCGCGGGTTCGCCCCTTGCGAGGTGGGGGCTTTACCAGTGGCTGGGGCGCGAAATATGCACTTTTAAGGACAACGTGGTTGGTAGCAGTGCCGAGGTCCTGGGTGGCTAGTTAGTGCGTAAAGAAACTAGTCGTTAACAGCTCCCCTCAGCGCCAGGGCAAAGCGCTGTTGTATGTTAGTTGCCTAGTCCACGCATGCCGTCACTGCGTGGTACGGTCCGTCTGAACGAGCATACTCGTGGGAACAAAAATGAAACCCTTTTTAAATAAACAAAAAATGACAACAACAACAACAAATAAGGACACGACGGACGAGATTGATCAGGGTCAATCGGACGTCACGGTCTGTGAGTCGGAGAGTACCCTCTCTACTGTTCATGAAAGCATAATTGAACAGGAGAGACAGGTACTGACCGACCTATATGTGGCAGTCTTCTGGGACTATCGAGTGACTCCTGTGGTGAAACCGGGGCTACTCAGGGGTTGGAGGGGCTGACTCTGCTCTCTGACACGGAGCTCTATATTGACATATCAGCTCACAGTCAGACTACAGAGCCTGCCACTCTCATCTGTGAGGCCAGGGGACAGCAGAGGGGACACTCGGGAGAAGATTGTCCACAACTTGTTCGGCAGGACGCCGTGGAGGATGTGCCTAGCGCCCCTCCACGAGACATAAGGAACTCCAGCCGAACGAAGGAGGAGAAGGCGCAGAACGGTACAAGGAGCTCTCTGGCATATCTGGAAAAGATGTCGAAGAGAGATCCTTCAACGTTCTCCGCGAGGGATAGGCACCTTCGGAGAAGGCACCGTCAGAGCGTCACCAAATTCGAAAGAATTTACGGGCCTGTCAGTACCGTGCTTGGTTGGCCCTATCCCTGGAGAAAGCAGGTGGATGAAGTCGCCGGCCCGGTCATTACTCAAAAGAGTACAGGGTCGCTGGAGTCGTCAACCTGCCGTGGAGAGAGGAAGAAAGGAGGGGTTGCCCCAATTACCAAAGCGCTCATGTCTTCGGAACTAGCTTCGGAGGATAAGGGGGCGATACCCAAGAAGGTCGGCAAAGTGGCTAAGGCAGTGGACACGGGGAAGAAGGCTGTTAATCCTCCTTCCGATTCCACTAGTGGCTCTCGTAAGGAGGCCAGTAGAGGAAAAGGTGCGGGCAGGAACAAGCCTTCTGAACTAGTCGTGCCGAAGTCATCAAGCTCAGTGAAGAGGGTTGGTACATCTCCGGCTGAAGCTCCTAATGGCTCTAATAAGGAGACCATTAAGAGGATCAGATCTGGGGATGATCAGCCTTCTTCATCGAACAAAAGACTGAAGAAGTCGACGAGCCTGGAGGGTCATCTGCAAGTGGCTGTCATCGATCGGAATGATCCGGATGGGAGGATCAGTGCCGAGCTATGGCAGCTAGTGGAGGCTAGGCTTATCGACGAGCTGGCGGCATTCAAGGGCAAAGAGGAGGACGTATCCTTCAATGGTGCGGACTGGGTTAAGGGAGTGAAAGTTGTCAATTGTGGTAACAAGAATTCTTTGGAATTCTTAAGGACTACAATTGACAAATGCAGCGACATTAACCCGGGGACAAGATTTGAAGTAATACAAGCCTCCGATTTGCCAATTAGGTCCATAGTGACAGTATGGATTCCACCACTCGTACGCCCGGTGGAAACTATACTGGCAGTATTGGGCAACCAGAATAACAGGCTCCTTACCGACCAATGGAGGCTAGTGACCTCACTGGTGTGTAAGGAGAACACCGGCAGGGACTTCCGCTTCGCGGTGGATCGGAAGTCCATGGAATTCTTGGAGGAGGTGGGGGGGTAGTTAAGTTTGGTTTAGGTAACGTCAGGTTCCGGTATCCGAAGCATGACAGGACCAAAGAGGTTGTTAGTGGTGCAAATAAACCTACACCACTGTGAAGCAGCCTCAACCGAACTGACAACCTTCCTCACCAGCACCCGGACGGACGTAGCCCTAATCCAAGAACCTTGGATTAATAAAAATAAGGTTTGCGGTTTAGGGGTTGCGGGATACACTCTGTTTGTCCCGTCCACGGAGGGCAAGGTAAGAACGTGTATATTAGCGAGGAATGAATTGAATTTTCTCATATCTCATTCTTTCAGGTGCGGTGATTTAACCGTAGTAAATGGAGAAGCCAAAGGTAAGCGTACTCTTACACTGGCTTCGGTTTATATGCCGTACGAGGCGTTGGACCCACCTGGAACGGAGGTGCGGGAACTGACGGCATATGCAAGGAGGAAGGGTGCAATCCTTGTATTGGGCTGCGATGCCAATGCTCATCATAGCCAATGGGGGAGTGCAGACATAAACAAAAGAGGTGAGTTAATGTTTGATTTTATAACTACTAACAATCTTATTATCTGTAATATGGGTAACACGCCGACGTTCAGAAATAAAGATAGGCAGGCAGTGATAGATCTGACATTGGTGAACCGTGACGAACAACTTGTTGTTGATTGGAGGGTGGCAACGGACTGTACATTTTCAGACCATAGCCGTATTACCTTCACATTGAGTTTTGACCCACCTGGGGTTGCTCCATTTAGGAACCCTAGGGGGACAAAATGGAACTCATTTAAGGAAAGAGTCCGAATTGGATTGGCGCAAAGGGCCTTGAGCGACTTGCTGCCGAATGATCTGGAGGGTGTTGTGAACAAGTTCACTCATCTTCTAAGGGAAAGCTATGAGCAGTCCTGCCCGGTTACATTCCCGGGTAGCCGTAAACAGCCCAAATGGTGGACCAGGGAACTTCACGTTCAAAGGCCTACGGTTAGGGCCAAGCTTACCAGAGCACCAGAGGATTGGAATAATCACAGGGTGCAGTTCAACAAGTATAAGGCGGATCTGAAAAGAGCAAAGCGACTATCATGGAGGCAATATTGTGCATCCATTGATAATGTCAACGAGTTGTCAAGATTCCGACGGATCTTATCCAAGGACCCTAAAGCCCTTGGTTACATCCAAAGGAATGACGGCTCATGGACTGAGTCAGGCTCTGAGACCCTGACCTTACTTATGGAGACGCACTTTCCCGGGTGCAGGGAAACCGGAGGTATGGAAGACGGTCAATGGGACGTGACGTCCATGACATCGGATTTTACTTCCGCCTGCGTCGAGGAAATGGTCACAAGAGGGAAGCTGGCGTGGGCGGTCAATACTTTTGACCCATATAAATCACCGGGTCCGGACGGTATTTTTCTGGCCATGCTCGGCAACATTCCGGACGATGCATCTGCTGATGGATGTATTCAAGAAGTGCCTCAGTAGGAGGTATCTGCCTAGGGGGTGGAGAGAGGTCAGGGTTATTTTTACACCCAAGGCTGGTAATGCGGGCCACTCGAAACCGGGGGATTTTAGACCTATTATTCTGTCTTTATTTTTGTTGAAGACTCTTGAGAGGCTAATAGATTTATATCTCAGGAGCAATATTGAGACCCGCCTTATTAGCAGCGCTCAACATGCTTACCTGAAGGGTAAATCGGTTGAGAGCGCGTTACATGAGGTGGTTGGTTGTATTGAGCACGGTCTGAGGCATAAGGAATATACTTTCGCCGCGTTTCTGGACATAGAAGGAGCCTTTAATAACATTAGGATCGAGGCGATTAGAGATTCGTAGTTGGATTGGGAGTGGAGGACTTTCTGGTGGAGTGGATAGTCTGCATGCTTGGCAGTAGGATTATAAACTCGAGCCTGGGGGATCATGTGATAAGGAGGAGGTTTACCAGGGGGACACCACAAGGGGGGGTTCTATCACCTCTACTGTGGTTGCTTGCGGTCAACGGGATTCTTAGGTCATTTGATTCCATGGGTAGGAAAGTTGTTGCCTATGCGGACGACATAGTTCTGCTGGTCAGGGGAAAATTGTTGTCCACGATCGGGGAAATTATGCAGGTGATGCTAGGCGAACTCTCGGCTTGGGCAAAGGATAGGGGACTGGGTGTTAACCCTGTGAAGACTGAGCTGGTGCTATTTACCAGAAGGTAAAGGAAAGAGGAATTTAGGAGGCCAGTGCTAGATGGCGTTGAGTTACCTCTATCGGACGGAGCAAAGTATTTGGGTAACTTTCTGGACTGCAAACTGTCTTGGAAGAGAAATACTCAGGAAAGGATGAAAAGGGGACTCAATGCATACTACACATGCAGGAACTCCATTGGTAAGAACTGGGGTCTAAGGCCGGATATGGTAAACTGGATTTACACATCGGTTGTTAGGCCTATACTTACCTATGGATGCACTATTTGGTGGGGTGCGTTGGGAGTGGATAGCTATAGGAAGATGCTCAGCAAGGTTCAAAGAAGTGCATCTCTTGGCATCACAGGAGCAAGGAGAAGCACTCCGCCGGCAGCGCTGGACATCCTACTATATCTGTCACCTATTGAGCAGTACGTAAGGAGTGTGGCCGCTAGGAACTTAATTAGACTTTACGAGTCTTCGTTAGTTAGACCTAGGCGGGATGATCACACGAGAATCTTGTACGAGATGGGTCTGCTTGATCAGGGTATTTCTCTCGGGAGAATTTCGGATCATATGACTATGACCCTGGACTTCGGTGCAACACCACCAGTGGAGTTCCCGGATAGGGAAGTTTAGAGTGGATCCAATGGACTGTTTGAGGGGTGGGCAGTATTTACGGATGGATCCAAGATGGATACCGGCACTGGTGCCGGTGTATATATAGCTGACACCGAGGTGAAGAGGTCATTCAGACTCCCCGATGAGTGCAGTGTCTTCCAGGCTGAGATCCTAGCGATCTGGAGGGCGACGGAGGTGATACTGGAACACATCGTGGGTGGATCTGAGGTGACAATTTACGTCGATAGTCAGGCGGCACTTAGGGCATTGACGAATTATATGGTGCGATCGTTCCTGGTCGCTCGGTGTAGGAATGCTCTTGGTGGACTCATGGAGGCATTCAACGTGAGGCTGTGTTGGGTACCTGGACACTGCATGGTTGAGGGAAATGAGGTGGCGGACGAACTCGCGAGAGGGGGTTCGAGTATGGACTTAGTGGTAAGGGACAGGGGGGTAAAGCCTCCCCTATGTTACTACTATGATGTGATACGGGAGAAATTCCGTGATGACGTTAACCGATCCTGGGGGGACAGAGTGGATTGCAGGGTGTCTAGGGCATTATGGCCCGGATTGGACGCGGGGGCAACCAGGGTTCTACTGGGATTGGATAGGAGTAGTCTTAGAACGCTAATAGGGTTCTTGACGGGTCATTGTCCGGTCAGGGCTTTTGTGGGCAGATGGGACAACGCCATACCGGACTTCTGCAGATTGTGCGAGGATTCGGAGTAGCTGGAGACGATCGAGCATGCACTTTGCCATTGTCCCAGGGTGCAGGGTCTCAGACAGAAGTGGCTAGGAAATAGGTTTCACGACGAACTGGGGTGCATCGCTGGATGTAGTCCAGCTGATCTACTGGGGTTTGTCAGGGAAATAGTGCGGTTGTTTCTGTTGAGGGGACAGTAGAGAGGGAATTTGTTCTTCACATCACCTACTAACTTTCCTATATTCTATACTCTATCAACCTCATACTTCTTTTCTTAACATTTCTCTTTTTCTATCTTCTTTATCTATTCTTCATCATGTTGAAGGGATTCACAATGGACCGTACTGGTCTCCGAGTGGAAGTGTGCCCTTGGGCACATAACCCTTCTGAACCTAACCTAACCCTTTAATACACTCACACTTTTTTACCAATACACTCATACTTATAAAATTGATACGAACTTGCCTTTAAAATTCTCTTTCCTGTGAGTGTTTCAATTAACGTTCAAGAAAACAGCTGATTTCAAGGCTAGTGAGCATCGCTGCCAGAAGTAAGATTTTACCTTATTTTTTAAGATTTTTTTAACCGAAAAAAGATTTTAAGATTTTTTCCCCAAAAACAAGATTTTTTGTTTTGTCTAGACGAAGGTTAGGTTAAATTAAAAAAAACCTTCTTTGTTCCCATTTAAACTAAATAATACAATTAAGTATAAGAAATTTAATTTCTTTGTAATGTTTTTTTTTTGTTTATTTTGTATTAAATTAAATATGAATTGTTTTTATTATTTATAATACAAAAAACTAATTTTTTCCAAAAATAAGATTTTTCTTTAATTGATGAAATTAAGATTTTTTGCTGAAAATTTCTGGCAGCCCTGCTAGTGAGCAAAATTTTAGTCAGCCTTTATAAATGGTTTTTTTGATGACATCTTGAAAGTAAATTGCTCAAAAATAGAATGCAGCCTACGTCACAACTTTAAATTTTTGGAAATTTTGACAAACATTATATGTAAAGCAGACCATACACGATTCAATTCAATTGTCAACTGAGTCGGTTGTTGTCCAAATCAAAGCGTGTATGGCCTTGTCAGTTGATTAGTTTGACGGTTGTCGAGTTGGTTGAAGAAAAATCAAAAGATTTTGATTTTTTTAAGTTGACTCCAAGTCTTTCAATTCGATTGTACTGTGTGTGCTTAAGTCTCTTGATCAGCTGTCAAAATTTATGTTTGTAATTTTTTTTTGCAAAGAAAAAGTGAAATATTTTTAAAATTGTCTTTAATTTCAATAAAATTTTAAATAAAAAAATGACATTGGTGGCAAACATGGATACTTGGAGAGAAAATAAATTTTTGTAAAATTGTAAAAAAATCTAAATTTGACAGTTGAATTAAAATCTTTCAATTCAGTTGAAGAAGTGTGTGGCCAAGTATCAATTCAGTTGAAAGACTCAGTTGACAATTGAATTGAAAAGTGTATGGGGCGCATAAAAGACTATCAAGAAAATCTTGATCGTGTGGATGCACTGTTAGTGCCGGATCACACAAGTCAAGTCAAGTCAAGTCTTGAGCTTTTATAGAGAAGGGAAAAGAGAATGCCATTTCTTTTCCCCTCTCTCCTAAAAACTCAAGACTTGACGAGTCAAACTTGACGTGTGTGAACCGGCACTTACTTTCAAGATGTCGTCAAGAAAACAATTTATAAAGACAAACTTGTAATCAGCTGTTGAATTGAAAGTAAAATTGCCAAACAAATGGGCAGGTGAAATTGAAAGCAACCTAGTGTTCAATTTAAAAAGGTGCGAGTGTGTTTAGTAAAAAAGGGAGAGTGTATTGCAAATTTAAAGAAATTGAAAGACAGAACTTGATAGTGTGGCCTCCAAGTAATGAGTAAAAACTAAGTACACTAAATAATTTACTTTAAAAAAAGTTGTTGCCAAAAGAAGTACGCAAACCAGTAAAATTAACCGTACGGTAATTTTTAGCCCCAAAGGAAGCAAGATAATTTTATTTAAAATACGGTAATTTATCTTTTTATTTATTTATTTTGAGTCCTTGTGAATCTTGTTAATTTAGTTAAAGTACTAGAATTTACAACACTGCAACAACAAAATGTATTAGACTAAAATTTACTACGCTCTAGTTGAAAAATCCAACAAAAAGCTGTAGTAAACACGTTTGTTAAATCACCCAGAATAAAACAGTTGAAGAAACTTTATCCGTCTCAGCAACTTCATTAATTTACAATACTAACGAAAAAGACACTAATGCTTTGTAGTATCAAATCTTATAAAGAATAGCAGAGTTGTACACTTAATACAAAGGGTGAAAACTGCTAATATAATAAAGTTTGGGAAATATATAATTTTATTGTTGATTTTAAGGATCGCTAAAACCGATTGACAAGCTCCAAATTCTTATGAATTGACTCATTCGTCTTCAAAAACAGAATATTGTTCTTCTTGTTATTCCTCACTGGAATCGCATAAAAAGAATTTAAAAAAAACATGCCAAAACCAGTCGCTACAAACAAAATAAAATAGGTACATTTTTTTACTAAAAATTTTCATGTGGGGATTTTTGGGGATTTCTTATAAAAATTTTTTTTACTATTTTTTAAAAAAATTTTAAAATTGGACAGAAAAATAATCAATAAAAATATACACTTTTTAAGGTTATTTTTTTGTAATTTGGGAATTTTTTTTGGGGACAAGGAAAAAAAGTACCTGGAAGCCCTGGTATACATATTTAACATATCTTTGGCTCAAATCAGTGAAATGTTAACTCATAAATTTATTTCTAATTGGATTTTAATTTAAATTATTTACCTTGGAAATATCTTATTTCGAATTATTATTTATGAAGAGAAGGACACGTAATTTTTGCATACGTGGGATTATAATTATCCCACCCATATAGCCATATATGTACATCTATCTATATATATAAAATAGGAAGTATGTATGTGTGTAACGTATGGACTCCAAAACGGCTGGGCCGATTTGGATGAAATTTTCAGAGAATCTTCAGAATATTCAGGCGGGTGACACTGTGAAGTCTGATTTTTGATTTTCGGTCTGGGGGCGGAGGGGCGTGGCAAAATCCAATTTTCATATTGCACCACCAATGACATCTATATAATTTGGACGATTTTTTCTTTAAAATGATCGCCATGGTCCAACTTAGATTTACACGAAAAGAAAATTTTGCCCGCCCACTTTTTTCGAATTACAAAAAACCAGAAAACGGCTCCATCGATTTGACAAATTTTTCTTTCAAATGTTCGTATTAATCCATTTTAAGTTTTCATCGAAAGAAAACATTACCACGCCTACTTTTACGCCCAATTTTTCTATTAAGATCATAAATTGAGAACGGCTTGACTGATTTTAAAATGATCGCCATGGTCCAACTTAGGTTTTTACGGAAAGAAAATTTTGCCCCGCCCACTTTTTTGATTTACCTAAAATCAGAAAACTGCTCCATCGATTTGACTAATTTTTCTTTTAACTGTTCGTATTAATCCATTTTACGTTTTCATCGAAAGAAAAAATTACCACGCCTACTTTTACGCCCATTTTTTCTATTAAGCGCATAATTTAAGAACGGTTTGACCGATTTGGACGATTTTTTCTTTAAAATTATCGCCATGGTCCAACTTAGGTTTTTACCTACAGAAAATTTTGCCCCGCCCGCTTTTTTTCGATTTTCCTAAAATCAGAAAACGGCTCTTTACACCAAATAAAAAAAACTAAAAAATTGTCTATGCGCTGGCCTTAAGATAAAGTAATAATTAAATATAGTTTCCAATTTGACTTAAATACATGCGTTTCTTTTTTGATTGAGCCCATATCTACACCATATGTACATAAGTAATTTTGTAAAAAAAACTTTATGATAGGTATTCCATGGATTTTTATTTTTAAGGCCGTAAATTTCGTTAAATGCTCAATTTAAATCGTGTGGTAATACAACACTAATGTTTGCTTAGGGCCAGCAACGTGGACCGGGTCAGCTAGTATATGTATAAATTTCGACAATGGCGACGTTTCGACAAATACACAACATGCTGGCGAAATGGAGGTGCAGAAAACGTGACATTATGCGCAACCCATCAAATTTGGACATTGATGGAATTTTAACAACTCGTTCTGCCAATTTTAATCCTGACTGCAGAAATGGGTAAAACTTGTGGGCAGGTACTTTTTGCCATGTCCCCAAAAAATTTAAAAAAAATCCCCAAACTAAAAATCAAAACCTTAAAAAGTTAATATTTTCTTTTGTTTTTTTTTGAACTTTTTTTAAACTTGTTAATTAAAAATTTTAAATTTTTTTAAAAATAGTAAGACCCATTTTAATAGGAAATCCCCAAAAATCCCCAAATAAAAAATTTTAGTAAAAAAACTTATTTATTTTGTTTGTAGCGACTGGTTTCGGCATGTTTTTTAAATCATTTTTAAGTAATTCCAGTAAGGAATTACAAGCAGAGCAATATGCTGTTTTTGTAGACATATGAGCCAATTTATAAAAGTCGATTATTTAATACTTCGAAGCATAATAAGTACATACCTAATACGCAAAAGGCCCTATCTAACATTTTGAAACATTCACAGCAGAAGTAAAAACTATTCAAAATGATAAATTAATAAATCACCTTAACTGTTTATACTTAAATTTCTTTTATTTTTCTTGTAAAACATTCCAGTTGTTTTGACAGTTGATAATGTTGTATATTTTAAAAACTGTGTCTAGATGGCTCTAGAAAGTTCGCCCTCTAACGGCTATTTTGTTAATTAAACTTATTCATCTATAGTTATTAACATGAATCAAAAAAAAAACAAGATTGCGCACTCAGCCGTACAAAAAAAGTTTCTACTGCGCATCTACGTCATCATAGACTAAATATGAGTGTTTGTTGTAAAAAATGTAAGACAGACACAAATGAACACACACAAAGTCTATTGTTTCGTCACACACAAAAATAACGGACATGCGCAATGCGCAATCTTGTTTATTTGATTCATGTAGATGATACTAGTAACGTCTAGATGGCTCTAGAAAGTTCGCCCTCTAACGGCTATTTTGTTAATTAAACTTATTCATCTATAGTTATTAACATGAATCAAAAAAAACAAGATTGCGCACTCAGCCGTACAAAAAAAATTTCTACTGCGCATCTACGTCATCATAGACTAAATATGAGTGTTTGTTGTAAAAAATGTAAGACACACAAAAATAACGGACCTGCGCAATGCGCAATCTTGTTTATTTGATTCATGAGTTATTAACATTGCGCTTTATCTATATCGCTGAATTAATTGACTTATTATAAACTAAAGGTACGGTCACATATGGCAAACATTTGTCAAAAAATATCAAATATTTGTTTGCCCTAATCTGACCACAAAATATTTTTGAGGGGCAAACACAAAAACAGCTGATTTTGGGCAAACAAAATTATTTGCTAGCAAACAAAAATGCTCCTAAGTTCCGGTTCACACACGTCAAGTTTGACTCGTCAAGTCTTGAGTTTTTAGGAGAGAGGGGAAAAGAAATGGCATTCTCTCTTCCCTTCTCTCCTAAAAGCTCAAGACTTGACGAGTCAAACTTGACGTGTGTGAACCGGCACTAATGTGACCATTTAACGTCAAATATTTTCCTCGATTTTAGGCAAATAAATATTTGTGTAAATTTTGTAAGACCAAACAGCGGCAAATAAAAAAGCTTTAAAATAAAAATTATTGAATAAAATTGAAAAAATTACCAAAATAAAATAATTTATTTATTACGAAAAAACCAATTTATGTAAAAAAATTTGTCCTGTGTTCTCTTTTTAGCAAAGAGTTTCTTAAGTAAATAGGTAATTTATTAAATATGGGTACATATAATATATAAGTTAATGTTACGAATAATGCACTGCAAGAATGGCGTATCTATATTAATAGATACATTTTCGAGAGTGTACCAGTTTGGGGTCAGTGGAAAATCATGGACCCCCCAAAATAAAATTATATAATGAATTTAAGATTTATATAAAAGTTATTAGTGCCAAATAATTTACCGACATCGACATCTTTATGAGATTTTTTCATCTGGGAGTGATTGTAGCAAGTGACCTAGAACCAATTCTCGGCCTACCAAGACAACATTTTGACACGACATTCAAGCTATTATAGAAATTATTGCCAAAACCAACATTTATAAGATTATTATGACATTAAAAGCTATTTACAGAAGGGGTATTTGTATAAGAGCTATGGTAAAATAAGGATCGATTACAATAACATTTGGTTAGGTGATAATAGATTGTCTGTGGGCACAAAACTTTTTTCCAGAAATAAGTTTTTATGAGCAACAAAGATACGCGAAAATTGCAAAAACAGCGATAATTTTTCATATTTCAAACAAGCCATGAAATTGATTAAGAGTCCCTCAAACTAGAAGGAATGGCAAAAATTCGATATAAGTGGCTAAATTAGCGGAAATTAAAATTTGCTAATAGCGGCATGATGATAGAAAGAAATGACCAAAATAAAGTCAAAATAAACTTTATTTTGGTCATTTCTTTCTATCATTTTCTTAACACCAAAATAAAATATTTGACTACTCGCTCATTCATTTCTTATAGTGTATTTATTAAAAATCGTTAAAGCTGTAAAAAATCAGAGGAAACAATTGCATCTAACGCGAACATTCACGAAAAATTGCAAACCCAAAAATTTATTTTAAATTGCCAAATCGGTTAAAAAACAAAATGTCGGAAAAACAAAAAAAAAATAGCGAAAATTCGCGAAAAAATTTAATATTTCAAACAAGCCATAAAATTAATTAAAAGTCCCTAAAACTATAAGGAATGGTAAAAATTTTGTAAATATTGCTAAATCAGTGGAAATTTGCGATATTTGTGGGAAAATTCGTATTGTTTTCATTTTATAAAGAACATTTCAAACTAAAAACCAGAACATTTTTTTTTTGTTCCTAAAAATGTTCTCACATATAAGAATTAAAGTCGATTCGTTTTACTTTCACTGACCCCTTACCACTCTAATTGAAAACAAAAAAAAAAAACATGTGGCGGTGATTGCAAAACACAAAAAATGCTGAAGTATTCCACTTTCGAGTGAATTCGGATTCTAGAACACACCCGATTATCTCAAAAATTGCGACTTGTACTGTGCGAATTCGGTTAGCAACGATAGCTAGCCGGACGGATGGACATTGTTATATCGATTTAGAAAAGGATGCTGACGAAAAATAAAAATGTTGGTCGCAAGTTCGTCCAAGCAGTTTGGATTGAAATTCAGCACTTTTGGTTCAGTAGGAAAAGAGTTATGGAGCGAAATGTGAAACAACCTCCCGAGAAAATCAATATTTATTTACAAAAACTAACGTAAATTGGTGGCGGAATGCACCTTTTATCGTTAAATATTGCACAAACTCAATTTATATGCCTAGAAATCATATAACTAAATTTCGTGAAGATCGGTCTATAATAACAATACATCGACTCTCTAAAACACTTTATTGCTTGCGTCTAAAACCGTAACAAATAATACTTTAGTTTCATAATTTATGTTAATTTAGTTTTAGAAGACTGGAAATTACTTCGCCAAATTGACTTTATCCCTTTATTTGGTATCTTAATCCTCTTTTACTTTTAAAACTGCTGTTCTCGCTCTTCTGTACCATAAAACCATAAAAGTTTCAATATTTTTCATCAAAATGGTAATTTTTAGTTTTAATGAAAAGTAATTTTATTTATTTAATTTTTATTTTTGACAGTTTGTTCAAATATTTATTTTTAGGCAAATATTTTTATATGTGAACACAGGGCAAACATGTTTTCCCATTTTTTATTTGAAGGTATTTAATATCTGTTTGAACAAACAAAAATGGGCAAATAAATGTGCGTAGTGTGACCAGCAAATAAAATTTTTATTTTTTTTTATCAAATTTTAAAAAAATGCCGGCAAACAAAATTTGACAAATGTTTGCCATATGTGACCGTACCTTAAGGAATACTTTTAGTCAAGGCCCATCTATCAGGTCTGCTTACTTGTACAAAAACAAAAAACGATTCTTTTTAGTTGTCAAAAATTTACTACCACATATACAAAGCAAAAGGAAAAAACGTGTATGTGTGGCATACCATAAACGTATACATGCACATGTAAGCAAAATGTAAACAACTTTGGACAACTAAAAAGAACATAAACAATGATCATCAGGCTTGTTGCGCAGACCTTTTTAATGGGCCTTGCTTTTAGTTGTTACCATGGTGAAATAATTAGAAGGTGGCAGCACTACGGAATCTATTATTTTTTGCTCAATTCATGGTGAACTTTCATTATGTCAAAATCATTTGTTTGTTTTTTGATGTAATGCCACTTAAATACACAAAAGATTATAAAAATTATTCTTCTAGATAAAAACACAAAATTGAAAGTGTAGTGTAAGTGAATTTGAGAATTTTGTGTATGTGAACTGGTTTGGTTGGGTTTGTTGATTTGTGAACCACCCAACAACAGCTAAAGTGGAATATGAATAACATCGTTGTACCGCTACATAACTTTTCCACCAAAAACTACAACTTTAAATCACCCGCCCATGCTAAAAGATTGTTTTTAAGAAATGGTTTCTTTTAAAGTTTTAAACCTATTATTACCGGTGCGCCAGAGGAGCATGTAAAGGGTAGACGTAGACGCATCTATATGTCACCTAAAAATGCCATGCAAAGTGTTACCAACAATGTGAACACATGACAAATTGATATCGACAGTCGTGAATGTTGAGAGAATCCCTTAATGGGATGCTAATCATCGTAAGTCAAATTTGAGATAGTGTAAAGGCAAATTTATTTAAGTCCTCCGTTACCATTGGAAATCCCTTGTCTAATATGCTAGTCAGCTTTGCTTTCCATGATAAAGCCATTACTTTCTTAAATAATTATTTCAAAGTATTCTTTGTTCTTGATATTTGTGTCATGTAAAATTGTCTTCTTTAACATTGCTTTTTTGGCTACTACCTTACTGTTGCTTTTGGTCTTTATTGCCTAAAACCAAACTAAAAGCTTTTGTTCCCGGGAAAACTTCGCCTATAGTTCATTTAAACTGCGGGGAGCTTCCACTTCATTCCTTTGTAAAATTTCTCGATGTTAATATTCAGGTTTATGACGATTCATTAAATAAAAACAATAATATTTTGGTGTGGTGAAAATCCATATTTTTGACATAATGGACTATTTTACACAAACAAATTTGCCTGTTTTTGTTGTATTGTTGTACAACAACTCCTAGTGCTGCCACCTTCTAGTAATTTCACCATGGTTGTTACAATAAATATAACTTGATAACGAACTTAATAACGAACATTCTATTATTTACAGTGGGGTTGAAGTACAATTATGCACAACAATTTTAAAATTATATCTGTATATTGATTTTTACACTAGAAGTGTGCAAAACTAATTCAATAACAAATACTAAATAACTAATCAATATAAGATAACTAACAAATTAATCTAATTCTTGACTGAAGTTACTTTCGTTACAATTTATTCGTACTAAATTATGGGCTGACACTAAAATACTGAAATTTGTAATACTTTAATGTGGAAATAAAATAGTACCCAGAAAGGAAATACGGGACATTTTATATTTTTCTTTAGCTTTTTGGTTCTACAACTGGTACTTTGAAATAAAAATATGTCCACGAAGGAAAAGGAGACGCTAACGAAGTAGCGGATTAAATACTAGTAGTAGATAAAGTTAATAATATAAAATATATAAAATATATATCTGGGTTTTCTAATAGACAACCACTAAAAATTAAAAGAACATATCACAGAACAACATTTTTCAGGTGATTGATTCGGGACTCAATTCTGATAACTGCTTATGAAAGTAGACCCAAAAAGAAGAACTTCTGCATCATTCGTTTGGTCATGGTACCTCAATAAATAATTTAAAAATTAATTTGAAGTTAGTAAGTATCGTATAGGGGAATTTGTCACGTTTTAGGCTCTTTTGTTTGTCATAACTCGAGAACCACTAGTCCGAATAAGCTGAAAATTTTTTTAAAAAATTAAGAATTACAATTTCTTTAATCAGTTCATACAACGTTTCACTACATAAGCAACAGTTTCGCAGTTAAAAATAAATGTATGAAGAAAAAAATATTTTTAGCCCAAACAATTTAAATATTTTATTTTTAATTCATAAAAAATCCACAACTGTAAAAAAAGTGTCAAGTCCTATTACTGTCGCGTAGTGTCGCATAACCTGTGACACATAAATCATGAAAATCGAAGAACGCGATTCGCTTTTATTCACAATTAATTAAAGGAATGAATTTCAAAAATTTGCTCGAGATATCCACAAAATTCTTTGGAAAAAACATTGATGACTGTTTTTATGATTCTCAGAATTAAAAAAAAAAATAACAAACAAAAGGTTATTTGATTTTTATGATTGCGGTAGCAAAGTAATAAGCGTTAATAAATGTGAGTGGACAATTAAAAGGAAAAAAGGAAAGTGCTCTTTTTTAATTATTTGGGGGGTTCCGTTAGTTACCTGAATTATTTTTTTAACCGAAATTGCACCCACATTTATGAGTGCTCATGTTTTGGAACGTTTCGAAAACATATTTCATAAGTACCTGTCAGTAAAATATTGATATATTTGTAGTATTTATAGGTGCTCTTTGATTGATTTTTGTCATTTAACAAAAGTTGACGAACGCGAGAAGTACAAGTGAATTTTTCTCCGGTTTTTAAAAGTGAATAACAACAAAACATATAAAATAGTTTCCAAACATGGAAAATAACAAGTGCCCATAATTGGACAATTTTTGTTACGTTTGTGGTAACAAAAAAATTGATTACTGAGGAATTCAAAACAGCGTATTGTCATTATTTTGATGAAGCAGATTTAAGTGGTGCAAATTTTACGCCGAACACAGTGTGCAAAAATTGTTATAATACCCTTATAATGTGGAAAAGGTGGACAGTTTTCTTTTATGAAGCCAGTAATTTGGGTGAAAGACCTAACTGGACATGATGAATCCAGGGCTACGCATGCATAAATTCTCGAAAACAATTGAAAACAAAAGAATACATTGCTGCTTTTACTGCCACACTTCCAGCTGAACGCTCTGCTGGTACCGATACACCTAAACCTCCGAGTGTGGATACTGTGTCCCTGCAAGCCGAAACCGTTTTCACCAATCCGACCAATTTGAATGATGCTGATTGGACACCCGATATTAAAAATAATGGACCACAACCGCTTACACAAATCGAAATTGATTACATTGTGTCTAAGATGGGACTTTCACAAAAAAACTCCGAAATGTTGACATCATTTTTGAAAAGCAGAAAACTGACACAGCAAAATGTCAGCGCAACATCATACCGACAACGCCAAGCTGATTTTCAACTGCATAGTCTGGGTTTACACTATGAAAGTTATCTTTCAGAAAGTCTGAGTTTACTGGTGAGAGGGGAAAAAGGAACAGCATGTTCTCTTTCTGAAATAAAACTTTCATAGTGTGATCCCAGACAATAACTTTGATAATATACATACTTGCATGTGCCCGTGCAAAAAAACTGAATTGGCAAATTGGATTTTTTTTGTTGTTTTCTTACGAAGACAGTAGAATGAAGCAGTTTGTTTTTTAATTTTGTTTTTTCTTTTTACCCACTTACAACTACAATTCGAGTCGGAAAGAACCCAACCAATTGTAGGGGAATGTAAGAAAAGATAAACTCACTGTTTATTGTTGGTGTTTTGTTTTGGCTTTGATATTGTTACAAGTAAGACTTTGAGTGTTTTTAATTCTTATTCGCTTTAGGGTTTTATTTGTATAATATTTTTGGCCTTTCTAAAATCTTTGGAAAAGGTTTCCTGATGAGCTGGCCTAAGCAACCAGTGAAATGCGCATAGAAGCTATATGAAAAACTGGGAATTTAGCACGTCATACGGAAATCGTATTAATAAAAAATTTTGTATTCCCGAAAATAACTTTGATAATATACAAAATTTTTATTTTCAGTGGAAAAAGGGAATAAGTCCACGCTTGCATTTATATTGCATTAATCACTTGTTATTTTTGCTTTTAATCACTCTTATTTGTTTCTATTTCTTGCCTCTCTTCGAGCTTTCGCTACCTGCCAATTTTTTGTGTTCTTTAAATTGTTGTTGTACTTAGTTCATTGCTGCAAGAGAGCAGCAATCGGAAGCGTAACTGTAATCGAACTTAATGCCTTATTACATATGAATTCGACCTTTGATCGCTGTTATGATTTCGCTGTAGTTAGAAGAGTTTCTAATTTATTTAGTGCAGTGAGTGCAGATCGGTCGTAACCTTCGTCGTAAGTTACAACTTTCCTGCCAATGCCCGTAATTTCTACAAATATATATTTAGCTGTGTATAGATATCTATGGTGTAACGAATTTTTCATAATTTTAACACGTTTGTATGTCTTACCTACTGGTTAAACTGTAATGTATTTTACGTCATCGATTTTTGACAGTTAATTCTAAAAATTAATACAAATACAAATGTTGCCATTTTTAAAAGCAAACTTAAAGGAAAAAACACGTACCTATGCAAAATAAACGTTGAAATTACCAAAATAGTTTTACCGGATAGGTAAAGATAACTGAAAGGTACGAACACGACCAGATATCTGCTTGTAGAAATTAAGGCATAAAAAGCATTTGAAAAAGATTTCGTAAAAATATTTTAATTATTTCACCTGCGCATATTAAGTAAGTAAAGTTGAATAGTATTTTTTTTAAATATTATAAATATTAAAATTTACTATTTATAGTAAGCCAATATTTAGATGGATATTTTTTCTTTTTATTTCGAACGAATGCTCAAAGTCAAAACATAATTAATTTGAATTTTTCGCTGTCGATTTTAACAACAAACGATTTGGTGGACTTATTCCCTTTTTCCACTGAAACTAGTAGTTTTTTTGTTTTATATGCATATGTATTTGAAAAAGAAAATTTGTATTTTTTTTTGTCATTGCTTAAATAATTATATCACTGTAAACTCAATAAACTTTTCTTCTTTTCAATATATAAAAAAATCAGTTGTCAGTATAATAATAAAGCTTGGTACTCTGTTCAACATTTCATGTGAAATGTTGTCAAACCGCATATGAAAAGAACTTGTACGGAATATCTAAGAAATAATGTTAATGGAGTTGTACTCTGTTCATTTTGTGAAAAAGTTTCGAAATGTTTCTGGCAACATTTTTTTACAACTGCGAAATAATGTAAGTGCCCATTGAGCCAATTTAGACTAGACTAATTTTTAATCGGATTTACTTTTGTTCTTTACACTGGATTAATTATTCTGGCATAAAATTGTCTACTTAACCGCAGCTTTGTATGTGTTAGCAGTGATGTTAACCGTAGTAGTACTTTTTTATCCATTGAGCAATTTATCCCTACAAGAAATTGCTGATGTAAACTAACACATACAAAACTTATAAACTAACACACTCGCAATTGTGTATTAAATTCTCGTATATATATTCAAGTTTACAAGTATGAGTGGAAAAAAATGTCACACGTACACGAATGTTTACATCAGTTTTTTCATATTGCCCTTAATAAAATGATAGAAGCTTCTGTGTTACGGGCCGGTTGAACACGCGAGGTTTCCGACTAGCTTCCTCTTTTTATTTTTTTTATTTCACTATTGTGACTCTCAGGTGGTTCCAACCCTTCTCGCCTGACGCGTACCCGAACACGAAAAAAAATAAAAATAAACACATCAAAACTGAACCTACAACAACATATTTCCACAAACACACGAATCATCACAATGAGACAGATGTTGGTCTCATTATTTGCCCTCCCAACCTAGCCAAAAAAAACCGTCCAAAACATTTCAAATTTTGACCCCAAAATCCACCTGACCCTACTTTTACTTACCGGTCTACCATTGCCCAAACCTTAATGAATTAAGCCATCATTTTTTCTGTAAATTACTTAACCAAAACAATATTTATTCATTTTTATAAAATTCAAATTAAATATAAATTACCAAATTTATAATTCCTTATATTTTATAATTCTACTAACATAAATTATACTACTAAAATAATATAATAATAATCTAACCCTAATTCCTTTATTTTCCAGCCGTTATTTCTTTATTATGAATTCAAAAATATTTCTTTTCTAACTTAATTTGTATATATATTCGTATATGTGTTAAGCTCAAAGCAACAAATTCTATAATTTAATTCATATATTGTTTCCTATTCAGAGCTCAAATTATTAAATCTATTTAATTTTCTTAAATCTCGATGTTTCTACTAATTTACAATTTCTAAAACTTAAAGGAGCTCCCTGAAGTTCACTATTTTTCTATTTCTTATCTTCCTTTTTCTAACAATTTCCGCGCCTAATTTGAGCACTAATCTTGGAACTCTATATGTTTTATATTTTCCTTTCAACTCATATAATCTATATACATACAAATTAATTTTGATTTTTTCTCTTTTCTAGGCTGTTTTTTTTTCCTGAATGCTAACCAAGGACAAAATATTTTTTTTTCACAATTAAACCTCAACTATAAATTAACTATATTCTCATAACTTCTTTTTATATATAAGCTTATAAACTATACTAATTTTTTTTCAATTCAATATTTAAATTTTAATTTCAATGTTTTTTTTCCCTTTTTTTACTATCTTATAACCTATATTATTTTGTATTATTTTATTCAATCTGTTTTTATTATTAATTTCAATATTTTTTTTTTTTTATTTATTCCAATTTTTATTTTTTTTATTTTAATGCTTTTTTTTACGTTTTCCTCTTTTTAATATAATTTTTTTCTTTTGCTCTATCTATTTTTTTTCTATGTTTTTTTTTAAATTCAATTTTTAACATAAGCTCAATCTTGTATTGCCTTGCTTTGCTTATCTTATTTGTTGGCATGTAAATACTTATATGGCAATACTTCATATACAAATAAAAATTAATAATTTTACATACGCTTGACTATTTTCTTCTTTTACTCCAGAATATACAAATGGTTTGTATGAATCTTTAACACTATAGAGCAATGTTCACAACTTTGGGTTTTTATGCAGTTTGGAAAATGGCCTTTCTTCAATATTTTTTTAATCACTGACCAAAAAACTCGCTTGGATACGCATATAAATACAAATAAAATAAAACTGGTTACCTGGCTATGCCTCATATGTGGTGTGGGGAAAATTCATCCGATTGTTCAAGCTAGTCAATTCCCAAAAATAGAGTATAGCCAGCTATGTAAAGAAACATGTAATAATATTTTATTATTACACTACCATTTAAGCTTCGCTTTACAAATTTTAAATTTACACAGTTTTTTCTTTTATTTCTGCAGGTCTTTTCATAATAAAATTTCCAGATTTATTAACCAAAATATGTTAAAAAAAATTTGATTTTTAAACCTTAAATAAATCTGCAATCTTATTTATGACTATACCCTTAGCAATAAATTAAAAACTTAATAAATTTCAAACTTGTTATCTAACTACGTTTTAAACATTGGTAAAACTTACGTTTTTTTTCTTATTTTATGACACTACTTTTTTATTTAAAATCTTCAATTGCAAAATCTAGGATCTGTTCGCCTTTTGCCTTTACTGTCGCAGCTATTCTTAACACCACACCAAAAAAAATAACTATTATTCACTTTTAGGCACTTTAAAATATTTTCCATCCACTTGACTAGATCACTTCACAATTTGTTTGATAATAAAACTACCTCTCTACTTTTGTCTGATTAAATATCCTATTCATACCTTCAGCCCTTTGGCGGCATTTTCCAAAATTCTCATTTTACCTTCCAAATCAGACTACAAAATCTCACCAAAAATCTCTGCACCCAATTTTTCTCTTGGCGCCTCTCCTTTACTACAAAAATACTAAAAAAATATATACATATATACTTTTATATTCGCGCCTCTGTATCTCTATTTAAAATTTTTATGTCAACAAAAAAAATCTCTTGGCGCCTTTTAACTTTCTGTAAAAATCTATATACCCCAAAACAATTACATAACTTTTCCGCGCTTCTAAAACAAAATTTATTTTATTTAAAAGGTTCAAACCAATGTTTGAATATTTAAAAATCTTTAACATACCGCAGATTTAATCAACAAAATATATATTTACCTATCTCGGCCCACAAACAACATAAAATCTCTAACTCCTCTACCTCAACCAGTTCGCTTACCAGGAGCCCATAAAATTTAACAAGGAAATTCAATTCATTCATAACTTTTAATAAATTATATTTTTAAAATTATTTTTCCACTTTTGAATGAAAAATACAGCCCTGAAAAATTTTACTATGCCCTGCTCTGCACTATTTTACTACATTTTTACCCGCGTTGCCACCTCAATGTAGTTTTTGCGGTTGATTTTCCAACATACGTTTTTACACTACGCTTGAGCAAACATATGTTCATTGATCATTGGTCGCCATCACAAAAAAAAATACACGTGAGTACCAATTAATAATTTTATTTTCAATTTTCTTCTTTATTTTCAGGTTTTTGGGACATCGTAAATACATTTATGGATACTGGATAAGAAACTACACGTGAGTATAAATATGTATCGTTCCTTTAGGTATTTTTATTTGCAAAAAAAACTAATACTAACATTTTCCTTTTTTTCAGCCTGCCCAGCAGTACCTAAAAACACAAAAAAAACATTCGTTGGTTTTTTTATTTTTAAATACTGATTGTTTATTGCCCTTTGCCAACGAAAGAATACGAACACAAATGAAAAATGTTATTTAATTAGTGTGTTCTCCAAACACAAAAAAACAATAAAACGCACCAAACCCCAGTAACTGCTACATCCACACCCGTACAAAAAACTACCACCTTTTGTTTGTGTAAAATTCCTCGCCGTTGTCAATATCCTCCTCCTACCTAGGCGAAACAAAAGAAAAAATGTGTTTCATGTGTCCGGCAGAGTGTACTACCCATTGTTGTGTTTTGGGGTTTCGTCCAGATCATTGCGTTGATTTGTCCCAATCAAACTACAACAAAAAATAAATTTTATGACATTTGTCATTTTAATAGATTTAACCCGCAACAAAACTCCGGTGCTGCTGGTTGTTGTTAGCCAGAAGGAACGGTGTGCGGTTAAACATTCGCACCACAGAAGCCCAACGTGGGGAACTCTCACGACCCTGACATTAAGAGTCTCATACTCTACTCACGAATTAGCCGGGCAATACACTTAAAATGTAAGTATAAAATATGTCTTATTTCATAGCCACAAAATAATTTAATATATTTTTCTTCCCCAGGAAACCTCGCATTTATAATCATCGATACTGATTGCAAATTGGTCAATCTATCCCTGCTTTGATGATGACTAGACAACAGCTCTCTTCCTAAATTTTTACTGCGGTAAGAAAAAAATTAGTAGAGGCAACCCAATTTTAATTATTATTTAATTTCGTGTTACTGATTGTTTGCCAGTAGTGCACAATTATGTGCTTGTATATTAACTCGAACGCCCACAAAACCTTTGTTTTGAGGCAAAAAAAACTTATATTAAAAATCTAAGTTTCTACAAACCGCGTCTTAATTATAGGGTAACGCCTCTATTGATTATTTTCCTTATTAGAATTATTGTCTAGCTGTCATCACACATCTCTACAAATCTTTTTTGACAAAGCTTTGAGAGATGTTTTAGGATGCATAACCAGCTCAGCCGTTGGTTACCTCACGGGAAGTATATTTTTGTGATTCATTCATTTTAAAAATATGTACTTTGTGATTTCTTTTTTTCTTCTTTTTAGATTCGTCAAAATACAAGAGATCATATTGATTGCACAACATTGAAAATATTTCAAATATTGCACTTTCCCTAAAATCATCGTGTATAAAAACGAAAATAAAAAATGTAAAAAAAAACTGGACATCACAACATACATTTCTTTGGTCAAGGAAAATTATAATTAAATTGGATCACAGATTTGTACACTTTTTATTGCGGCTACCTAAATTATATTGCACTGCTATGGTATGTAAAAAAATGTATTTGCTAATTCTAAGTATAAATACCTACTATAGTGTTTCACAAATAGAGCCTATTCAGTAGTATTGCACATTTTTATTTTTCTGGCCGATTCTATCAAACCTTAATATCTTTTACGTGATAAATTCCTACCGATTTGCCCTGTAATGTTTCCAGCTCATACATGTTGTTCCCTACAGGCCGAACCACCCTACACTTTAAAAATTTTCTGCAAAATTTCGCGTTTCGGTTTTTTGCAAAGTCACTTAACGTGTTATTTCGGCGATAAACTTCTTGGCCTGGAACAAATGTTATTTTACGAGCTCGGTTATTGTACCTTTCAGCACTTTTCTCGTAGGCTTTTCGCATGTTATCTTTTATTTGTTGTCTAATTATGTCAAGTTTATCGTTTCGATCTAAATTTGTTATTTGATGATCGGTAAGTGACTGTAGCTTTCTGCTTAGTTTGAATTCACCTCCGCTTGAATACATATGATATCCGAATAGGGCAAAAAACGGTGTAAAGCCAGTAGCTGAGTGAACTGCTGTTCGTAAGGCGCATTCTATTTCAGCTAGGTATAGGTCTCAATCTCGGTGATCTTCTTTTAAATAAGCTCTGATTGCTGACAAGACTGACTGGTTTACTCTTTCGCTTGCGTTACTTTGTGGGGAATATACTGCTGTTTTTATATGATTTATTTTATAAGTTTTAATCAGATTTTCAAAGTTTTTTGATATGAATTGTGCTCCATTGTCACTATGAATTATTTCTGGCACACCAAACTTGTAGAAAATTTCTTGCACCAGAAAATCAATTACATTTTGTGTTGATGCCTCTCTCATCGCTTTTAGAAATGTGAATTTAGTAAAGTGGTCGACTACCACAAAAATATAACAATTTCCGCTTTTAGATCTAGGGTATTTACCCATAAAGTCTATGTAAAGCTTTTGAAAGGGCCTTTCTGTCACAACTTGATTACCTATTTCTGGTCTTAGGTTTTGATTGGTAGGTTTGGTTTCCTTACATATTTGACAATTTCTTATAAACGTTTTAACGTGAAACGCCATTTTGGGCCAGTAAAAGTGCCTTTTCAATCTTTCGAGAGTTTTGGCTACTCCCCCATGTGCTGTTGTTAGGGTTGAGTGTGCTTTCTCTATAAGCGGTTGCGTTATATTTGGTGGTATCCACAGTTTCCATATACATTCTTCGTCATTTTCTTCGCGCTCAAACGATACTTTTTTGAAAACCATTCCGTTGTCCACTTTCAGGTCTGGTAGTTGTTGTTCATTACTTTGTATATCTTTTATTAGCTCCAAATATTCGTCACTTTGAAATTCGGTTGTTTCAAAATCAAAAAGATCTTCTAGATTTATTTCTTCAACGCTTTCTTCTGGTAGCCTAGATAGCATATCAGCTACAGTATTTTCAGATCCTTTTCTATGCATGATTTCGAAATCAAAAGCCTGAAGTTGCAATGACCAACGAGCTAATCTACCTGTTAAGTCTTTTAAAGACATCAGCCATTTGAGGCTGGCGTGGTCTGTGACAATCGTAAACGGCATCATCTCAACGTATGGGCGGAATTTTTTTACAGCCATTACTGCTGCTAGGCATTCTTTTTCCGTCACGCTGTAATTTCTCTGACAGGGATTTAACTTTTGCGAGTAAAACGCAATTGGATGCTCTTCATTATTGTTATTTAATTGGTACAAAACTGCACCTATGCCATAATCGCAAGCATCACACTGTATAAAAAATCTTTTTGAAAAATCAGCATGCCTCAAAACTGGAGCGGACGTTAAAGCTTTTTTCAGATTTTCAAAGGCAGATATAGACTCAGGTGTCATTACAAATTTACTGGATTTCTTTAAGGTATCAGTTAAAGGCGCAGATATCGTAGAAAAATCTTTGATAAACCTACGATACCAGCCAGCTGTTCCTAAAAAACTTCGGACTTCTCTTGGGGTCTTTGGTATTCTAATTTCTCTTATTGCCTTAATTTTTTCAGGGTCAGTCTTTAACACTCCACCTCCAATTATAAATCCTAGATATTTAAGTTGCTTGAAACAAAATTGTAATTTTTTCAAACCAATTGTTAAATTTGCGTTTTTAAGACACTGAGCTACATCTTTTAATAGATCTAGGTGTTTTTCAAAACTGTCTGAGATAACCAGCAGGTCGTCTAAGTATATGAAAACGTTTTCCTTTAGCCTTTGTGGAATAACTTTGTCCATCAGCCTACAAAGTCTTTGAGCCGCATTGCATAGGCCGAAGGGCATTACGCGAAATTGGTAGAGTGGACGGCCTGCTACAGTGAACGCGGTATAAGGTTTACTTTCTTCATCTAATTCTATCTGCCAAAACGCGAATTTTAAGTCTACACTGCTAATATAGTAGGTTTCGTCTATTCTACTTAATATCCCGTCGATATTCTGCAGTGGATAGGCATCCTTAATGGTAACTTTATTTAGCTTTCTGGCATCTAGGCAAAACCTATTTTTACCCGGCTTCCTAACGACCGTTGTCCTATTACTCCACGGACTTTCGCTTTCTTCTATCACGTTAAGTTCTAGCATGCTATCAATTTCTCTATAAACTATTTCCTGCACCGCTGGTGAAATTGGATAATATCTATCTTTTACCGGTTCTGCTCCTTCTACTAGTTTTATAGAGTGTTTTTCTATCGACGTGCATCCTAGACCATGTTCCTCAAAAGATGGAAACATTTTCCTTACTTTTTCTAGTTCTACTTTTTGTGTCTCAGTTAAATCGTGGGGATCTGACTTATGATTTTCCGATTTATATTCCTCAGTAATCTTTTCTACATTCATTTCTGAAACCTTTATTATTTCAGGCGCTAGTTGAAAAATTCTCCAAAAATCTACGCCAAGGTAGGCAGGCTGCTCTAGATCAGGACATAAGTAAAACGTCATCCTATTAGTTTTATTATCATATTCTACTTCAGTTGTTATTTTACCTAACAGTCTTTGTTCCTGTCCACTAGCGGTAGTGATAATTGAAAAAATGGGTGATATAGCTAAATCTAGACTTTCTACTATTTCCCTGCATCCTTTTCCCAGAATACTCACAGAAGCACCAGTATCAAGTAGACCTGTTATTTTGACATTTCCCATAGCAAACTCAGCATATGGCCTAGGATCAGCTGATTTATTATCTGCAGTTTTTATTGCTTCAATCGCAAATTTTCTGTTCCGCTTTTTCTCTGCAAATTTTTGTCTTAATTTTTTAATTCTTCTTGTTATTGCTGGCCTTCTTACATACATTTCTGAATTGAATATTCGGTTTTTTACTATTTCATAATTTTGTTGTCTTTCTTCCAGGGTATATAAATGCTTTTGTTGTGGTATAACTTTGTTAAAATTTTTGGTTTCTTTTGCTAAATTAATTATTTCTTTACTTTTTTCAGGTTCTATTGCGGGTTCTGTGTTGAACGATGGTTCCCCGCCTTCCCCTCGTTCCTGGCAAAATTTCTATCTCTACAGTTATTGCAGTTTGGGGCTATTGTGTCTGGCTTACCACACCTGTAGCAAAAAATTGTCCTCTGATCGGCTGGACAATCCATAAACATGTGCCCATTTTGTCGGCAGTTCCAGCAGATAAGGGGTGTCTTCGGTGCCGAATTGCTTGAGCTCCCTAATTTTACTGCCGCTACCTCTTCACAGTCTATGTGCACAATGTTTGGGATATCTTGCGGTTGCTCATAAACTTCGTTTACGTACCTCACATAACGATTACCTGCAGGTTGTGGTCTTACCTCTTTTCTCAGAAAAGTTTTTTCTGCATCCAAACAACTCATTCTTAGTTCCTCAACAGATGATACGGTCATTGGGTAAACTATTTTTCCTATCGCCTCTCTTATATTCTTTTTTAACATTTTTATCATTTCAGCTTCTGGCATTGAAATGGTTAGGCGAGATCTAAACTGTGTCATGGCAAAGAAAAAATCATCTATTGATTCACCTGGCAGCTGTTTTCTTTCGACCATGTCTCTCATCAACTCAAAACTGGATCGCGTAGCTTGGTATTGTTTCAGCAATGCAGACTTTAAAGTGGACCATTCAGACACATAGTTAGTCTGAATAAACAACCAATACCACTTCTCTGCAGCACCTTTCACTAAAAGATGGAAGTTATCGAGCACTTCTTTCCATGACACACCATATTGACTCTGGAGACGTTCAAGGCGAAAGACAAAATCTTCGACAGCCAGTTTATTACTGTCGCCATTAAATTCTAGTCCCCACTTATCAATCCGCGGCCGGTTGTAGCTTCGGTGTTCATCACTACACACTGACGAAGCTCTCGAGGAGTGAGACGGTTGTTGTTGCATGCCAGAGATATCCATTGGTTGTTGTGCTTCGTTTGAACTTTTGGATGCATTTGGTAAGTTCGCCATCAATTTATAGTTTTCTTTTTGCGATTGCTGCACCACAATGCTGAGCCTACTAATAGTCGATGTCAATTGAGCCATAGTGTTCTTGATATCGGCTATTTGTGAATTCATATTCTGCTCAACTAATTGTTTTACAGACTCTTCTATTCTTTCTACACTAATAGATTGATTAGGCTGTCTACTAGTACCCTGTGCTAATAAATCACTCAAAACGTTAACACCCTGTGGCATATTCGGAGTACTAGAAATAATAGTTTTCGACAAATCCCTAATTTGGTCGCTATCCTGATTCCCCTCGGCCATCTCTATATTGACTTTAGCCTTGGGAGTATTAGGTTTGCAAATTTTTTCTAACACGTGAGGTGACGATCTATTTAGGTCAAACTGAACTTGTCTAGTTCTTTTCCGCGATCTTGTATCAGGCGGACTATTGTTCATAACCTCCTATACCGAAATAGCAAGTTACTCCAAAAAAATTACTGATCTTAGATCTTGTTTAAGACAATTTAGAAAAAATTCACGACTACTAATAGTAAAACAGGTTTAAAATAATAAAAAAAAACTTTAAAAAATAATAATAAATATGGTAAAATTCTGTAGAAAAAAAAATGTATGTATGTATGTAATAAAAAAAATTAAATAACTATAAAAAAAATTGTTTAAACTAGAAAAAAAATATATAAAAAAAATATAATTCATGCGCGTATGTATGTAATGTAATAAAAAAAAATAACTATAAAAAAATTTGTAAAATTCAAAAAAAAAAATTAAATATAAAAAAAATAATAGTTGTGGATAAAAAGAAATATTAAAATATAATAAAATAAATTGATAAAACAAATAATAAATAATCCAATATAAATAAATGAATAAATAAAGTAAAATAATAAAATTAAAAAAAAAAAAATAAATATGTTTTAAATTTGTTTTGATTAATGACAAAAAAAATTATCTTTTTACAGGTTGGCAATGGTAGACGGATTCGTATGTCAAGGCGGTATATAATTTTACTGACGGATTCTTGTTGTTTGTGGAAAACGTAAATTAAAAATGCAAATGAGATCATTTACAGTATGCTCAATCGTACTTTCCCCTGTACTGGTTACAAAGTGAGCTACGATTGACATCAAATAACATTCAATACAACTAACCTCGTCCACTAACAGAGCACGAGAGGTTATTGAATGATACCCGTTGCTGTACTGTCATTGATCCTGCATTATAAATTATAATATTACACAAAAAAAAATTGAAAGTGACTCGAAACTAAACACCCTACAATTAGGAATTCTAATGCTTCACTAAGCTAAGGCAGTTCAATCCCGTAAGTCTTAATATTCTACTATCCAATTATCGATTTGTCGAATTTTAATTATATACAACACTCTAACTTTTTATTCCCTTAGGCGGCTATATGAATAAAATCGAAAATCTAAAACTGGAAGTTTGAAGTACTGAAGGTGTGTTATTTCCCTCTATATGTATAGATGTTTCCACATATTAATTGTCACAATAGCTCAGTATACTTGATCCAATTGTTGAAAAAAATATTCTGAGTTATTTTATTTGATTGGGCGCCATTTCTGTTACGTTTGGGCGCCATTTCTGTTACGATTGGGCGCCATTTCTGTTACGGGCCGGTTGAACACGCGAGGTTTCCGACTAGCTTCCTCTTTTTATTTTTTTTATTTCACTATTGTGACTCTCAGGTGGTTCCAACCCTTCTCGCCTGACGCGTACCCGAACACGAAAAAAATAAAAATAAACACATCAAAACTGAACCTACAACAACATATTTCCACAAACATACGAATCATCACAATGAGACAGATGTTGGTCTCATTATTTGCCCTCCCAACCTAGCCAAAAAAAACCGTCCAAAACATTTCAAATTTTGACCCCAAAATCCACCTGACCCTACTTTTACTTACCGGTCTACCATTGCCCAAACCTTAATGAATTAAGCCATCATTTTTTCTGTAAATTACTTAACCAAAACAATATTTATTCATTTTTATAAAATTCAAATTAAATATAAATTACCAAATTTATAATTCCTTATATTTTATAATTCTACTAACATAAATTATACTACTAAAATAATATAATAATAATCTAACCCTAATTCCTTTATTTTCCAGCCGTTATTTCTTTATTATGAATTCAAAAATATTTCTTTTCTAACTTAATTTGTATATATATTCGTATATGTGTTAAGCTCAAAGCAACAAATTCTATAATTTAATTCATATATTGTTTCCTATTCAGAGCTCAAATTATTAAATCTATTTAATTTTCTTAAATCTCGATGTTTCTACTAATTTACAATTTCTAAAACTTAAAGGAGCTCCCTGAAGTTCACTATTTTTCTATTTCTTATCTTCCTTTTTCTAACAATTTCCGCGCCTAATTTGAGCACTAATCTTGGAACTCTATATGTTTTATATTTTCCTTTCAACTCATATAATCTATATACATACAAATTAATTTTGATTTTTTTTCTCTTTTCTAGGCTGTTTTTTTTTTCCTGAATGCTAACCAAGGACAAAATATTTTTTTTTCACAATTAAACCTCAACTATAAATTAACTATATTCTCATAACTTCTTTTTATATATAAGCTTATAAACTATACTAATTTTTTTTCAATTCAATATTTAAATTTTAATTTCAATGTTTTTTTTCCCTTTTTTTTACTATCTTATAACCTATATTATTTTGTATTATTTTATTCAATCTGTTTTTATTATTAATTTCAATATTTTTTTTTTTTTTATTTATTCCAATTTTTATTTTTTTTATTTTAATGCTTTTTTTTACGTTTTCCTCTTTTTAATATAATTTTTTTCTTTTGCTCTATCTATTTTTTTTCTATGTTTTTTTTTAAATTCAATTTTTAACATAAGCTCAATCTTGTATTGCCTTGCTTTGCTTATCTTATTTGTTGGCATGTAAATACTTATATGGCAATACTTCATATACAAATAAAAATTAATAATTTTACATACGCTTGACTATTTTCTTCTTTTACTCCAGAATATACAAATGGTTTGTATGAATCTTTAACACTATAGAGCAATGTTCACAACTTTGGGTTTTTATGCAGTTTGGAAAATGGCCTTTCTTCAATATTTTTTTAATCACTGACCAAAAAACTCGCTTGGATACGCATATAAATACAAATAAAATAAAACTGGTTACCTGGCTATGCCTCATATGTGGTGTGGGGAAAATTCATCCGATTGTTCAAGCTAGTCAATTCCCAAAAATAGAGTATAGCCAGCTATGTAAAGAAACATGTAATAATATTTTATTATTACACTACCATTTAAGCTTCGCTTTACAAATTTTAAATTTACACAGTTTTTTCTTTTATTTCTGCAGGTCTTTTCATAATAAAATTTCCAGATTTATTAACCAAAATATGTTAAAAAAAATTTGATTTTTAAACCTTAAATAAATCTGCAATCTTATTTATGACTATACCCTTAGCAATAAATTAAAAACTTAATAAATTTCAAACTTGTTATCTAACTACGTTTTAAACATTGGTAAAACTTACGTTTTTTTTCTTATTTTATGACACTACTTTTTTATTTAAAATCTTCAATTGCAAAATCTAGGATCTGTTCGCCTTTTGCCTTTACTGTCGCAGCTATTCTTAACACCACACCAAAAAAAATAACTATTATTCACTTTTAGGCACTTTAAAATATTTTCCATCCACTTGACTAGATCACTTCACAATTTGTTTGATAATAAAACTACCTCTCTACTTTTGTCTGATTAAATATCCTATTCATACCTTCAGCCCTTTGGCGGCATTTTCCAAAATTCTCATTTTACCTTCCAAATCAGACTACAAAATCTCACCAAAAATCTCTGCACCCAATTTTTCTCTTGGCGCCTCTCCTTTACTACAAAAATACTAAAAAAATATATACATATATACTTTTATATTCGCGCCTCTGTATCTCTATTTAAAATTTTTATGTCAACAAAAAAAATCTCTTGGCGCCTTTTAACTTTCTGTAAAAATCTATATACCCCAAAACAATTACATAACTTTTCCGCGCTTCTAAAACAAAATTCATTTTATTTAAAAGGTTCAAACCAATGTTTGAATATTTAAAAATCTTTAACATACCGCAGATTTAATCAACAAAATATATATTTACCTATCTCGGCCCACAAACAACATAAAATCTCTAACTCCTCTACCTCAACCAGTTCGCTTACCAGGAGCCCATAAAATTTAACAAGGAAATTCAATTCATTCATAACTTTTAATAAATTATATTTTTAAAATTATTTTTCCACTTTTGAATGAAAAATACAGCCCTGAAAAATTTTACTATGCCCTGCTCTGCACTATTTTACTACATTTTTACCCGCGTTGCCACCTCAATGTAGTTTTTGCGGTTGATTTTCCAACATACGTTTTTACACTACGCTTGAGCAAACATATGTTCATTGATCATTGGTCGCCATCACAAAAAAAAATACACGTGAGTACCAATTAATAATTTTATTTTCAATTTTCTTCTTTATTTTCAGGTTTTTGGGACATCGTAAATACATTTATGGATACTGGATAAGAAACTACACGTGAGTATAAATATGTATCGTTCCTTTAGGTATTTTTATTTGCAAAAAAAACTAATACTAACATTTTCCTTTTTTTCAGCCTGCCCAGCAGTACCTAAAAACACAAAAAAAACATTCGTTGGTTTTTTTATTTTTAAATACTGATTGTTTATTGCCCTTTGCCAACGAAAGAATACGAACACAAATGAAAAATGTTATTTAATTAGTGTGTTCTCCAAACACAAAAAAACAATAAAACGCACCAAACCCCAGTAACTGCTACATCCACACCCGTACAAAAAACTTCCACCTTTTGTTTGTGTAAAATTCCTCGCCGTTGTCAATATCCTCCTCCTACCTAGGCGAAACAAAAGAAAAAATGTGTTTCATGTGTCCGGCAGAGTGTACTACCCATTGTTGTGTTTTGGGGTTTCGTCCAGATCATTGCGTTGATTTGTCCCAATCAAACTACAACAAAAAATAAATTTTATGACATTTGTCATTTTAATAGATTTAACCCGCAACATCTGATGTATAAACACATCAGCAATGCCCATCAGATGATGCATCAAATGACTGTCATTGTTCTTGTAGGGTATGTTGTTGTTTTTTTTAAATATTTAACGACGTGAATATTAAAATGCAAAGCGTGGACGCCAGGATTCATATTTTGCTTTCCAGAATGGGATATTTGTTCTTAAAAGAGGCAAGAAAATTTAAAAAAAGGGTTGCATTGGATACATTTTTGGATTTAAATGAAAACCATATTTATAGAAGCATGCAATGTTAAGGAAATGGTTTATAAAGTAAAAGAAATTTTATTTGACAATTTGCGAAACATTAAGAACTAAATTTTGTTTTGAAAATAAGACCTTAAAAGGGATAGTCAACTGAATATTCCTTTGTCTTTTACGGAATATTCAGTAAATTTTTTAAAAGTTAATTTATATAAAATAACTGAAAAATCTCCTGTAAAGATTCTGTGTTTGGGAACGAGGCGAAAATTTATTTGTTTTTACGGAACATGTGGTTGAATTTTTGACAGTAAAAATTAAAAGAAATTTAAAAATTAATGAAAAATAAGTAGACCCGTTTTTAACTGAATTTTCATTTATTTTATATTACAAATTCAGTTAATTTTACGTACAGAATATTGTGAGTTGACCTCAAATATAAATACTGCTTGCTATTAAATACATATGTACTTACATTTTATTTTCATTAATTATTGTTTTATTTTTTTAACAAAATGCACCATTTGTTGGGAAAAATACTCTTTAAGTAGAAGTTCAGTACCATTTCTAAATTTCAATTTTGAAACACTGCCATATGGGCGAGAGGGGAGAGAGTGAACTCTTCGTTCTCTCATTTGATGAAAAATGTATTGAAGTTCGGTTGCAAAAGAAAAAGTCATAACGACAAAAATCGTACAATGTAAACATCAGACCGACTTCAAAGAGGAAACGACAACAACTGCAACGACAAAAATCGTATAATGTGAATTGGGAGTAAGCTGCACTTATAAAAAAATAGGAATAAAAAAATCAAAATATATAAACTCGCATGATAGGTAACATTGGTACATGTCAAAATTTTCGTGTGAAATAATTAATGTCGCTCAACATTTTTCACAAATTTGAACAGAGTACTAGGCTTAAATTTTACAAAAGGTTATGGGCGACTCAAAGGAAATACATGGAATCCCTCAGTTTAACGGCCAGGGATTTGATGACTAACAACTTAGAATGAAAATTCACCTAGACTCTATAGATCTTTTGGAAGTTCTAACCGGCTCTCCTCCTGATAATGACGTTCTTAAACGAGAAGTTTTGAAAAAGGACAAGAAGGTCAAGGATAAAATTGCAAGTTTTCTGCATGCAGATTGCATAAGTTTTGTTCGTGATAAGAAAACCTCCAAAGAAATGTGGAGTAATCTTCAATCTATGTTTGCGAAGAAATCTATTATTAATCAGATGCTGATTCGGAAAAAGTTAGCACAGATGAAAATGAATGAAGAAGACTCAATAATAAGCATGTGATGCATTTTTAAACCCTACATAAGTAGTTCGGCAACATAAATTATCGGGTGCAGCTATGGAAGAAAGCGATATATTGACACAACTTTTTTTGACGCCACCAGAAAAGTTCGACCCGCTTGTAACAAAACATTGATGGAGATGAATAAACTTTTAATATAGCGAAGGAGAGATTAATTTCAGAGGAAACCAGATTTTCAAACAGATTTCAAGATGATGTGCAAAATAAAACAGCGGAAAGATGCTCATTCAAATTAGCCAACCACAAAAGCAGTATCATTTATGGCATATAAAAATAATGTATTTAAGTCTAAAAATAATAAAATTGTTTTTAAACTTGACTCAGGTGCCAGTGATCATATAGTAAATGACAAGTCAATTTTCTCCAAACTGGAGTTACTGGATATCCCTGTTGAAATCTTTGTGGCAAAGGATGGTCAATCTATAACAGCAAATTACATTGGAGAAATTATAGGATTTAGCAATAAAGGTGTTGAAATTATTATGAAAGACGTTATGTTTGCACATGCTTTAAGAGATAACTTGTTATCTGTACGAAAACTTGTCAAATCAAAACTCAGAGTTAATTTTAATGAGAAGATTTCAACTTTAACTACAGATCAAGGTACAGAGTATTTATATAATGAGCAGCAAAGTTGGTATAAAAGTAAAGGAATCCAGATCCAAACAACAATTGCTTATACACCTCAACAGAACGGAGTATCTGAGAGGTTTAAAAGAACGGTAACTGAAAAATTAAGAGCCTTGTTATTACAATCTGCACCGCCGAAAAACTTATGGAATAAAGCAGCGTTTACAGCAGTATACATAAAAAATAGAATTTCAACAAAAGCTTTGACAAATTCTGCAACGCCAGCAGAATTGTGGTAAGGTACATATAAAGCCAAAACTGGAAAAATTAAGAGTTTTCAACATAAGCTAGATTCAAAAAGTTTGGAAACCGTGATGATTGGTTATACCCCTACTGGATATCGATTATGGCATGGTGAAAACCGGAAGTTAATTTTGGCAAGGGATGTAAAATTTAACGAAAACTGTGTGTGCTAGTAGCTACACCAATAATAATAACAAGCAGCCACGAGTCAGAGGGGGAAGATGATAATGCTGTGACTGCTGTAATTGAAGAATAAATTGTCAATACCATAAATACCAATGAAATTGAACAACATACAGCAACTGATCAAGTATCTAACAACGAAATACTCACCAGCGATGAAGACGACGTTTGCAGTAATGAAAGCGTGTTACAAGAACATATACCTAACGAACCTAGAAGAAGTGGAAGAATAAGTCGTTTGCCAACTAAATTATTCGACTACATTACTGGTCTTGAAGCTAAAGTCGTGCAAAATAATATTCCAGAAATTTTTTTATGATATATTTAATAGGGATGATACAAACGAATGGCTAAAAGCTGTTAATGATGAATTAATTGCAATGAGTTAAAATCATGTTTGGGATCTTGTTGAGCCTCCAACAAAAGTGAAATTATTGAAATCTAAATGGTGTTTTAAAATAAAGGAAGATAGTAATGGCAATCCAACGAAGTACACGGCCCGTTTAGTGGTTAAAGATTTTCTACAAAAACATGGCATAGAAACCTTGGGAAACCTATGCTACAGTAGCAAAGCTTACAACCATAAGAATTGTTCTCGCTGTTGGAATTTACAGAGGATACCATTTCCACCATCTTGATGTAAAAATGGCTTTCTTACATGGTGACTTAAAGGAAAATATTTATATGGCAGTTCCTGAGGGCGTAAAAGCTACTCTTAAAATATCATGCAAATTAGTGAAATCGTTATACGTACATATTTAAGCAAGCATCCAAGTGCTGGAACGAGAAGTTCAACAATTTTTTAGTCTCCCTTAGATTCGTGAGGTCAAAACATGGCTACTGCCTTTACGTTAAAATTAATGAAAAAGAGACAAACATCTTGATTCTAATTTTATATGTAGATGATTTGCTAATAGCTGGTAAATAATCGAAAATATTAAATATCTTAAAGAAAAACTGTCAAAATTTTTGAAATGACAGATTGTGGTCCATTGAAGTTTTTCTTGGGTATGGATATGAATTTTGAAAACAATAAACAGCAAATATCCCAAGAGTCAAGCATTCGAAAAATATTAAAGAAATTTGGTATGCTAGATTGTAATGTGGTGATGTCTCCAATGGAAAAAGGTTTGCAGTTAGAAAGCAACTTATCAAAATCAGTCACCAAGCAACCTTACAGAGAACTATTGGGAAGTTTAATGAACATATATCATGTTATGTTCTCGACCTGATATAGGTTTTCATATCGGTTATTTAGGCCGTTTTCAGCAAAATCCTTCTGACATTCACTGGCAACATCTTAAGCGTGTTGTTAGATACCTTAAAGGAACACTGGAAACAAAATTAACTTTTATAAAATCCTTATATACCCTATTTTGGGATTTTGTGATGCAGATTGGGCATCAGATAAAACTTACAGAAAATCAGTTAGTGGGTATCTGTTTCAGGTGTATGGTTGCACTGTATCATGGTGCAGCAAGAAACAACAGACTGTTGAAACTTCTTCATCAGAAGCCGAATATATAGCTTTGAGTCTAGAAACAACTGAGGCAAGATGGATATCAGGAATCATGAAAGATTTAAAAGAAGCTGGCGATTATACTGTTAAAATATTTGAAGATAACAGAGGCTGTATTGGAATGGCGAATAACCTAGAAAGTAAAAGAGCAAAGCATATACATAGATATTAAACACCATTTTATAAGGATAACATATTAACGGGTAATATAAAACTTGAACATATTAGTACTGAGTTCCAGTTGGCAGACTTATTTACCAAATCATTGGACATTATCAAATTGGTAAAATTGCGGAATGATATAGGACTTATCGATTGAGAGGGGGGTTTGGAATATTACTTTTCAATCGAGTAGCTTTTTTGTTCTATATATGTATATATTTGAAAAAGAAAATTTATATTTTTTTGTCATTGCTTAAATAATTATATCACTGTAAACTTAATAAACTTTTCTTCTTTTCAATATATAAAAAAATAAGTTGTCAGTTAATTTTACAAAACACATGCATATTAGTTATCAAAGTTTTACTTGGGATTCAAAAAATTAATTAACAAGGTTCCGTTTTAATGTGCTAAATTCCCATTTCATACTATTGATAAACCGAAATTTATTGTTGAAGGTATAAGCTATTCCTATGCGCATTTCACTGGTTGCTAAGACCAGATCATCAGGAATCTTTAAAGATTTTAGAAAAACTAAAGATATTAAATCAAATAAAACTGTTAAGCGTATAAGAATTACAGCAACAGTTTGCCTTGTAACAATATCACGAAATTTATTTTGATAATAAACTGGCAAGTGCTCGGCCTAAAAAAACTGACTGGCCCGCTTTATACTTTGTTTGCGAAAACAAAAAAGCGAGCTGTTTTTGTTTTTTCTTAACCTACTTACAATTACAATTAATGTTGGA
The DNA here is from genome assembly GCA_949318255.1 of Pollenia labialis. Lineage (NCBI taxonomy): Eukaryota > Metazoa > Arthropoda > Insecta > Diptera > Polleniidae > Pollenia > Pollenia labialis. The sequence goes on from OX439141.1 coordinate 129,482,724, forward strand.
AGAATTCCAATCAATTGTAGTGGGGAATGTAAGGAGAGTTAGTGCCGGTTCACACACGTCAAGCTTAACTCGTCAAGTCTTGTGCTTTTAGGAGAGAAGGGAAAAGAGAATGCCATTTCTCTTCCCCTCTCTCCTAAAAACTCAAGACTTGACGAGTCGAACTTGACGTGTGTGAACCGGCACTTAAACTCACTGTTTATTGTTGATGATTTTGTTTAAACTTTGATATTGTTACAAGTCGAACTGTTGCTGTAATTTTTATACGCTTAACAGTTTTATTTGGTTTAATATCTTTAGTTTTTCTAAAATCTTTATGGATGAAGTTTCCTGATGATCTGGCCTAAGCAACCAGTGAAATGCGTATAGGAATCCAATCCACAATAAATTTCAGTGTTTTATCAAATAATAAAAATTGGGAATTAAGCACGAATAACAAGATTATTTAAATTAAATTTTGTAAAATTAATTGTTAAAAAAGAACCCTGAAGAAGGCACTCAAAGAAGTGCCGAAATATTGGTTAAAAATAAACGTTAAAATTTTTTATATAAAATAAAAAAAGACCTCAAGCTTGAAAATTTAGTTGTATTACATATTCTGGAAAAATTATAATTTTTGTTTAAGGTAAATTTTTAAGAGTTCATATAGGGAAAGTTTAAAATTTACAAATATTCGAAATGAACATAACAGTGGTAGTTTTCTAATTTCGTTTTCCTTAATTTTATCTTTCACAGTGGACCCATCGGGAGTGGTGAGTGTGAACTTTACAAGAACATTGATTTTGATTACAATAGTATAGTAAAATGCTCCAAGGGCGCAAAGACTCTACTCCGAAAACAGAGCTTATATATTATGGCCTGATTCTTACCATTTTCAATAGAATTGGTCCTTGTGCCAATTGGAACCTTTGTTCCAAATTTTATTAAATTATCTCCAAAACTGCGCACAAGGTTTACAGGGACAGCAAGCCAGCCAGCCGGTTAGACATAAATTGATTCATTAAAAAAGTGATTCTAAAGGTGCACTGATATCCGTCCTTTGTTTACAGAATAACTCTTAATTATAAGACACTAGCAGTATGCCCGATATGGTTTCCAAATCGTTCTACTCTAAAAATTTGATGTAAATACAAGTTTCTGTGTGTTTACTAAAGTGGATGCGTATGGATGAGTGGTCTAGTGTTTTGTGAAATAAGTTGATATTGATATGATTTGTTAAAGAGGGGATGTAAGTTGATGAAACAGCGAAAGAGAGCATCATATCTGCTTATATCTGTTTTGCAAAAGCAGATACTGATGGAATACAATAAGTTACTTATTGTACGATCCGTTATTTTCAATTATTTTTCTACGAAAAAGAGCCGACCTTTTTGGCTGGTAAGTGCCCATTCACATTATTCGATTTATGCAAGGCGAATTGACTAGAAGGTGGGGTCAAGTCTTAATCAGCATTTTGACGATTTTTTGCCTCTAAATTATCAAAGTGCCTATTTTTTGATAAGCACGTTAATTTTTGGTTTGTTTTAAAAAAATTGTTTATTTTGGATAACTTGTTACACAAAGAGACAACTGTTATTAATTCTGCGCTTATACTTCAGGAAAAAATGGTTATATTTATTCCATATATGCAGTGTTAGTATTGTGTGTCTAACCCCAAAAACACATTTTAAAAATATACAACTACATATAAGGGGCTCAAATCACAAGGGGAATCGATCTTATAATATCCACCCGTCCGCCATTTAAATTTTGAACGCAAAGTTCAGTTCGCAATTTTGGAGATAAATTGCTGAAATTCAGTACATATGTAGGTTCTAATTGTCCCAAGAATCAAGAATATGGCAAATGGTGAGAACATTGACCTGAATTAAGATTCATTTTATAATATAATTTGTTTTCCTGGGCCCATGGGTCCCAAATAAGGTACTCTATTCAAAAGTTGTCTTAATGATATGGTGTGAATTATCATAAGGTCGGGATTAACGGACTATACTTTCTTATTTGTTTAAATTGGATATTTGTTACCAAAAAATTCAATTGTTTGTTTAAAATAGATATTTGTAACCAGAAAAATAAATAATTTTTCCCCATAGATATTTGTAACCAAAAAATTACTTCAATAACAAAAAAAAAATAAATTTTACTTTAATTGGTTACCACAACCAAAATAAAATATATATAACGATAATGGTTAAAGATTCCCAATTGAAAATAAAGGAATTTTTCTCATAAACTTTACCAAAAATAATAATACATAGTAATTATTTTAAGTCCCATAGTTATTTTTGAAGTAAAAACAAAAAAGTCCATATAAAACAGTTATTTTTCAACGTAAAAATAAAAGGTAAAATTTAACTCGTAAAAAGATGACAAATTAAAAATCAGTTGAGGAATAAAAGATCGAATAAAACTCTTAAAACGAGAATTTTATCCAGCCGTCAATAAATAAAACTCATTTCAGGAGTTTGATTTTAACCGACATTTAATTAAACTCATTTTTTGTACATTGACATCCAAGCTTGTCGCTGGTTAGATCACTACAATTTGTAAAGCAGTGTTTTCTAATCAGCTGGCACTGCAAATAAGCTAATCGTCATTAAAAAGAGAAGAAAAACAAGTTAAGTTTTATTTAAGACGTAAAAATAAAAATCCTTACAAGAGTTTTATTATAAGCCGTACTTGTATATTGACACATTTAAATTTTTTCATCGTCTGATTATTCGATTTTAAAAATCGAAACAAAATTTGATCGCTAAATTTTGTTTCAGTTTCGTGTTTTTTTCGCCATTTTATAGCCCTTTTATAAAAAGAACTTTTAAAATTTTTTTTTAACAATTCTTTTACTGTTTATTTTATATAACTTTAATACAATTATTATATTATTATTATTTTTTTTGTTTATAATTAATACATATGTATAATGAGGTTGTAATAAATCCGGCACATATAGAAACAAAAATGTAAAAAAATAAATAATTATACAAAGATTTGATCAAAAATTCAATTTAAACTTGTCATATTAAAAAAAATTTACATGCTTATACAGAAATATAATCGTATTACACTTAAATACTGCAATTAAGGTTTTCTGAGAAAAATATTGCTCAAATTCTTTAAAAAATCAAAAGAAAACGAAAATATTTTTTAGTTTGGACGAAACCAATATAAATAACAATTTACTATGTATATTATTAAAAAAAAGAGGTATGTATGTATATGATTTTATGTTTATGTATAATCCATATTAAATCTAATCAAATGTTAATGCAATTGAAGTGAATGGAAGTATAGGACATGTTGGCTCTAATTGTAAAGCGGTGGCCATACAATCAGCTGATGCGGTGTATTCTCCTAAAGACTCTAAAACCTTGCCAAGAGTAAACCTTTTGGAATAAAAAGATTATGGTTCAGATATTTACAATAATTCAGTTACAAATTTTAAAATATATTTACCATATTTTTGGACAATTAGGATCTAGTTTGGCGGCATCTTTAAGAATTTTCTCAGCTAAACGAGGTTCACTCAAAACATGATGCGTCTCACCTAAAGCCCTTAAGGCTTCGGTATGATTAGGATTGGCCGCAACAGCATTTAGGAAACATTGTTTTGCCTCATTCCATTGTTCTAAATAAACACAAACTTGGCCTCTCTGAAAGTGAAATACACAATATGTCAAAAAGGTGTGTTTATAAAAAATAAAATCTATTAATTACGCAGACCAACAAATTTTTAACCCATGGACCAGAGTGTACTATTCTAAAGGTTTGAGTTGCGCTGAATTCGTATCTGTACTCAGAATTACTCCAACACATCAGGTTTTCGATATCTACGCCATAAGTTTTAAAAACCCTGTTTTTCCAGGCGTTATAACTGCGTGAATTAATTTTTATTTTTTTTTTTTAATCTGATATGTCGTCTGAAAGTTCTACCATTTACTTTTTATATTAATATATTAATATTTTTTGTTACAACCTAACTTAATAATTGTTTATTTTTTGTCATAGAATTTAAGAACGTCATCGGTCATCGGTCGACCTATGCATTTGTGTAGGAAAGAGAGAACTTTTAAAATCCTCACCGAAATATTTTGGTCTCCACCAGTAAACAATCTGAGTTTAAAATGCCTCCCCACAAGTACATCGTCTGAGTTTTATGGTACATAATTAAAAAAATCGAGTGTATTTTTTGTTTAATTACACTGTGCTAGTTGAAAAAAACTGAAAAGCGGGTAACCTGGCGTTTCAACCTTATTCGAATGCACTGAATCTGGTGGTGCTAACCACTTTTTAACGGTTAGCTCTTGTTTTCGAGATACACCGTTATTTCTAAAATGTCGGAGGTTTCACAACATATATTCGCGTAAATAAAAAACGGGTTAGTTTATTGAATAAACTTAAAAAAGAGAAATTATGCACATTACCTAATATGCGCAGACGTTTTAGAAACATGAATATTTATTTTCTTACGAAAACAATAAAATGAAGGGATTTGTTTTTTCTTTTTACCCATGAACAACTACAATTCGAGTCGGAAAAAAGCCAACCAATTTTAGGGGAATGTAAGAAAAAATAAACTAACGGTTTATTGTTGATGTTTGGTTAAAGCTTTGATCTTGTTACAAGTAAAACTTTGAGTATTTATAATTCTTTTTCGCTTTACAGTTTTATTTATATACTATTTTTAGCTTTTCTAAAATATTTGGAAAAAGGGTTTTTGATGATTTGGCCAAAGCAACCAGTGAAATGAGTATAGAAATTACCTTTCCCCAACAATAAATTTCAGTTTATTTATCAAAAATAAAAATTGGCAATTAAGCACTTCATGGCAAAAAAAAATTTTTTTTTGCAAAATTTCAAAATTTTCGTTTTTTTTTCAAAATTCCTAAACAATTGAAGCACAGCCGCAAATAACGTTGTAAAAGCCACTTTTTGCAAAAACTATTTTTTGCCGCTTGCGTAGTGGAAGAACGTTTTAAATGGCATCGCGATTGTGGATATGAAACGTTTTGCACTAAAAAAACTTATTAACTGTAAATTTGCATGTAATTTAAATTTAAATTTCTTGATATTTTGCATAAAAGTTTATCTTATCAAAAAATAATCTTGCCTGTTAAAAAGGTTTTTTTGCTCTCCCGAAAAATAATTATTTTGTAATTTTAAACGTCATTCGCTATGCTTCTAATTTTGTTTAACAAAGTTCCAAACAAACCCAGTCATAAATGATTGAAATCTGTCTACAACTTTTCATTTCATTTTATTATTTATATATTCTTTATTGTGAGAATAGAACGACTCATTGCTAATGGAAAGGACCCTGTTGATTAGATTGTTAGCCGTATTCATTATTATCTTTTTTGGTTGACAAGAATTGAAATTAATAATTCTGTCTGGAGCCGTCGGTTTTTGGTACCAGTTTATTTTAATTCTGTTTTCACTTTCTATGACCAGGGTATCCAAGTATGGGAGTTTTTCGTTAGCCTCCTCCTCCATTGTAAATTTAATGTTTTTGTGAAATGTGTTCAGTTGTTCTAATGTCCTTTCTATTGCACTTATCTTTATAATTCCAAAAAGGTCGTCAATAATTTAGGTTTTTTCGTCCAGATTATTCATACATGTTCCAAGGAGTTCCTCGATCACTATATCTGCCACAATAGGTGATGCCGGTGAACCCATTGGCAGTCCTTTGCATTGGATGTATGTATACTTTGTCGTTGTACTTAAAATATCTATTATCCTTAATGCAAAATCTTAGAATTCTCAAAAATAGTTCCATTGGCATATTTGTATGTTTCTCTATGTCAATCCATTTGTTCTTTATAACATCTATTGCTACTTGGAAAAAGTGATACCACATCAAAGGAAACTAGTTTTTCGTCCGTATCTATTGCACTGTTGTTTACCCTATTTCTAAATTGCACCCTTACGTTATAAACCGAACATTCAGTAAGTTTTTTCAAAACATTTGTCAGTAATTTGCATAGCTCGCTGGACGAATTCACTGATGCACAGATTGGTCTAAGAGGGTAATCTTCCTTATGGATTTTAGGAAGTCCATATATTCTAGGTGCAGTTGCCGCGTCATTTTTCAGTTTTTTCTTTTCTATCACAGTTATATTATTGCACAAAAATAGTTCATCTATATTTTTGTTTTTGTGCAAAAATTGTCTAGTTTGTTCCACTGTACTTAGTATATAACGTTCTCTCCTATTAAGATTTTGTTTGTTGATGTGATTTTCCAGCATAAAAGTGAACTGTGTTCTACATGTCTCTAGCTCTTCTTTGCCCTCTATAGTCTGGATGCAATCTTCTCCATCAGCAATCATTTTAAAAAGTGGGAATTTTCTCTTCTCTGTTGGTATCGCATATTTCTCTCCTAGTGATAAAAGCCATTGAGGTATGTCTGTGCCCGTTTTGTTAACAAACCACTTGTCATTATACATAATGTCTAGCTCTTTTATTTGTTTTTCTCGTAAATTGTCAAATTTCTTTCTGTGATTCGTCTTTATGTTATTATAACTTTTCTTCAAAAGTGTCTCTTCACTGTTCCAAAGTTGTGTTTTTTCGTCTGGCGTTAAATGTTCATTTATCTTCCTCTCCATTTCATCTACTTCGACGGTAGTATACTCAACAATTTCATGTTTTTGTCTAATCATTAAATTGAGTAATTTTCTATGAAAATTTTCTTATATTTTATTAAGTGCACTATCGTTTTTTTTGGGAATAGTCCGATTGTGTTCGAAGATTTTGACAACGTTTTTTGTTGAATTGTCCAAAAATTTGGTAAAATACACGTATTCTTACATCTCATAAGAAATGTTATTGTAGACATCGCATTTAGTTGACGTTTCTTTACAGTTTTTCGTTTGTTAATAAAATTCTTGTTGTTATGTTGTTGATGTTTGATATTGTTGTATAACATTTTTACGGCGTTCTCTTCGTAATATATTAAATTAAATCTTATTATTTTTTCGACCTTTTTTTTAATTAAAATAAAAAGTTTGTTCGAACATACCAAACGAGAGGAGAATTAATTTTAAAACAGACACGGAAAACTGCGCCAATAGCTATAGACACATAATAAAAAAGAAAATTAAATAATTTAGTTAGCTCGATATTAAATGTGGAGATAGTTTTAAGTCTCTTGCAAATATACTTGTAACTCATTGTAAGTGTTTTGTTTTCTTTTTGTTGTTATTATGTATTTTATTTTTATTTAAGCACTCGTACATTGTTGTTTTCTTATATTGTTACAGCCTTGATAATGATATCCGATGGATATCGAAATATTGGAACAAACAAATTAATAAATAATATATATATTTTTTAAAAATAATTGGCCTCGAGCTCGAACAAACTTTCTATTTTAATTGTTAATTAAATTTAGGAATTTTTTAAAACGCCATATTTGTTTCGGAGACCCCTAAGAGGTGGAGATAAAGGGCGAGCATGTTTTGAGAAAAACATGAAGGATGAAAAACTAAATATAGAACATTTTGTATGGGAGCCCCATTAAAAAATAGAGGTGGCATGGAAGCCCCCCTTATCACCATCAATTAAAAAAATTAATAAATATTATATTTCTTACCATAAACATTATTTGATGAGATAACGGATATATTGAAGAGGCTTCATGTATGCAATTCAAAGCCTCGGCTGGCTGTTCAATATTTAAATAAACATCTGCTAAAAGCAACCAAATCTAACGCAACAAAAAATATATTTTGTTAAAAATATATTTTGTTAAAATATATATTCTGCTACCTTAATTTGTATCATCCATGGTCTTTGTGGTCCAGGTCGTGGTGTAAATGAACTTAATGAACTCGCTGCTTCACTTAAAGCTTGCTCCACCCGTGATACTGCCGCCAGAGAAGCCGCATAAACAGAATCTTTAAAATTAATATTACAAATATAAATATGTAGTTTTCATTGCCATACAATAATTCAAAAGCAAATAGGTTAATAAAAAAATGTTTTAATTAAAACACAATGCAAACAACTTTAAACATCATACACAAAAACAATTAAAATAAAGCTTTATTTTAGCAAAAGTACTACTATGTGTGTTTTCAAATAGACGTGTTTTTTCAATCCCTACTGAAATTCAAAATTTTATAAATGTATCTAGCTTTTTCAAAAGTTTATTTTTCTAAAAATAAATAATGCTGAGTTAAAGTATAGTCTTTTTATTAAAGTATTTATAGAAAGTTAAAAGAATAAGTAAAAAAGTGTTATGTATAAAATGGAATTAAGTAAAAAACGCTTGTTAGTGATTTCAATGACGTGAAAAACTTACAATTTTATTTTTTTGTTTGTTCATTACACATCATCCGAAATTTCGTTTTTTATAATATTATAAAAATATAATGTTTATGTTTTTTTGGTTTTAAAAAAAGATAAAAGTTATTAAGATTAAATTTTTGTTTTTTAAAAGCAAAACATATATCTTTTATAATGGATAAAATCTTAAAAGTATGAGATGAAATATTTTTTTGATAATAAATTGAATACTGAGTTTTTATAATAAATAGTTTTAGAATGAGTAATTAAAATTTAAGATACCTAGTTATGATACAATTTTTTATTTACTTCTTTTCGTTTAAAACTTTATAATGAATATAAAATGATTTAAAAGGCTAAATTAGTTTTCTGCAAAAAAGTTTGAAACCGAAAATAAAAAATTAATTAAATGTCTATTTAATTGACCTTATAAGGTTTTTAATATTAAAGTCAACTAAATAAATCTGAAGTGATAAACCACTATCATTGCTCAACACTAGGGATGCCAATCGGGGCGTATTTTCACAAATCACGGTATTTTTCGATATTTCGGGGGTTTATAGATATATATATATGTATATTAAATACAGTCTTTAGTTGAAATAAAAATATGATAAAAAAAACTGCGATTTTAACCAATGTGATCCCAGGTGGAAATTACGACTTTTCGAAATATTATGTACCGGAACGACTCGGAGCATCAATTGCGCCGACCAAAGATTGTCAACTCAGCAACACCAATACAAGTATGTATACATTTTCTTTTCTTCTGAGGAGCAGCATATGCCGGCTTACCTGCTCAGTATTTTATTGGACCATGGCACTGCTCTGTTTGCCAACAAATCCTGCACACTAACAGACCATCAGTTAAGTGTACAGTTTGCAACCAGTGGTGTCATATCAGGAAAGAGGCTAGCCGTAACTGCAGCGGATTAAGGGCTCTAAGGGACGCTCTCATCTCCTCCATCCCCACAGAAACAACAACAGCATACACAACACCAGCAGCCGCAACAACAACAGCAGATGCTCACACCACAAATTGCTGCAAATATTCCTGGAGTAACAATATTGATGCAGTTTAATTGTAACGGCCTCCAAAATAAGATCGCGGAGGTAACAAGATTTATGCAGCTACACAAAGTCATGATCGCAGCGATCCAAGAGACGAAACTAACACCCAACTGCCGACTACAGAGTTGTAATAAATACAATATTCTGAGGGTGGATTGCACACGAAGCGGCGGTGGAGGCATCGCGTTTATCGTCCACAACTCTGTGCAATACAGTTCTATTTCGCCTGGCCAGAGCATACCGGATCCATATATGGAACTAGAGGGCATATTGGTCAGGTCAGGAGCTGCCGAAATAGAATTGTACAATGTGTACATTCCGCCGGTCAAAAGCCTAGCTGCAGGGTATCACCCAGACATTGGATTCCTTCTTGAGGGTGATAACCGTATTGTGATGGGAGAACTGGCAGCATTTAGAGGCAAAGAGGAAGATGTATCCTTCAATGGTGCGGACTGGGTTAATGGAGTGAAAGTTGTCAACTGTGGTAACAAGAATTCATTGGAATTCTTAAGAACCACAATTGACAAATGCAGCGAAATTAACCCGGGGGCAAGGTTTGAAGTCATACAAGCCTCCGATTTGCCAATTAGGTCCATAGTGACAGTATGGATTCCACCACTCGTACGCCTGGTGGAAACTATACTGGCGGTATTGGGCAACCAAAATAGTCGGCTTCTTACTGTGCAAGGAGAATACCGGCAGGGACTTCGCAGTGGATCGTAAGTCCATGGAATTCTTGGAGGAGGTGAGGGGGGTTGTTAAGTTTGGTTTAGGTAACGTTAGGTTTAGATATCCTAAACATGACAGCACCAAAGAAGCTGTCAGTGGTGCAAATAAACCTGCACCATTGTGAAGCAGCTTCATCCGAACTGATAACCTTCCTCACCAGCACACGGACGGACGTAGCCCTTATCCAAGAACCTTGGATTGATAAAAATAAGGTTTGCGGTTTAAGGGCTGCGGGATACACTCTGCTTGTCCCGTCCACAGAGGACAAGGTAAGAACGTGTATACTAGCGAGGAATGAACTGAATTTTCTAATCTCTCATTCTTTCAGATGCGGTGACTTGACCGTGGTAAATAGAGAAGCCTAAGGTAAGCGCAATCTCACACTGGCTTCGGTGTATATGCCGTACGAGGGGATAGATCCACCTGCCACGGAGGTGCGGGGACTGACGGCATATGCAAGGAGGAAGGGTGCGATCCTTGTATTGGGCTGCGATGCTAATGCTCATCATAGCCATTGGGGGAGCGCGGATATAAACAAAAGGGGTGAGCTAATGTTTGGTTTTACAACTACTAACAATCTTATTATCTGTAATATGGGTATCACGCCGACGTTCAGAAATAAGGATAGGCAGGCAGTGATAGATCTGACATTAGTGATCCGTGACGAGCAACTTGTTGGTGATTGGAGGGTGGCAACGGACTGTACTTTTTCAGACCATAGTCGTATTACCTTCACATTGAATTTTGACTTACCTAGGGTTGCTCCGTTTAGGAACCCGAGGGGGACAAAATGGGACTCTTTTAGGGAAAGAGTCCAAATTAGGTTTGCGCAAAGGGCCTTGGGAAACTTGCTGCCGACTGATCTGTAGGGTGTGATTAACAAGTTCACTCATCTGTTAAGGGAAAGCTATGAGCAGTCCTGCCCGGTTACATTTCCGGGCAGGCGTAAACAGACTAAATGTTGGACCAGGGAACTTCACGTTCAAAGTCTACGGTTAGGAAACTGTTTAATAGGGCCAAGCTTACGAGAGCACCGGAAGATTGGAACAATCACAGGGAGCAGTTCAACAGGTATAAGGCGGATCTGAAAAGGGCAAAGCGATTATCATGGAGACAATTTTGTGTATCCATCGATAATATTAACGAGTTGTCAAGATTCCGACGGATTTTATCCAAGGACCCTAAGGCCCTGGGATACATCCAAAGGAATGACGGCTCATGGACTGAGCCTAGCCCTGAGACCCTGGCCTTACTCATGGAGATGCACTTTCCCGGGTGCATGGAAACCGGAGGTATGGAGGATGATCAGTGGGACGTGGGCGGGGAATACTTTCGACCCATATAAATCACCCATATAAAGACCTATTAGTCTGTCTTCTTTCTTGTTGAAGACCCTTGAGAGACTAGTAGACTTCTATCTTAAGGGAAATATAGAGACCCGCCTTATTAACAACGCTCAGCATGCCTACCTAAAGGGTAAATCTGTTGAGAGTGCGTTACATGAGGTGGTGGGTTGTATTGAGCACAGTCTGAGACATAGGGAATATACTCTCGCCGCGTTTCTGGATATAGAGGGAGCCTTTGATAGCATTAGGACTGAGGCGATTAAGGATTCGTTGATGGAGTTGGGAGTCGAGGACTTTCTGGTGGAGTGGATAGTCCGCATGCTTAGCAGTAGGATTATAAACTCGAGCCTGGGGGATCATGTGATAAGCAGGAGGGTTACCAGGGGGACACCACAAGGAGGGGTTTTGTCGGCTCTACTGTGGTTGCTTGCGGTCAACGGGATTCTCAGATCATTTGATTCCATGGGTAGGAAAGTTGTTGCATAAGCGGACGACATAGTTCTGCTGGCCAGGGGAAAATTTCTGTCCACGATCGGGGAAATTTTGCAGGTGATGCTGGGCGATCTCTCGGCATAGGATAGGGGGCTGTGTGTTAACCCTGTGAAGACTGAGCTGGTGCTATTTACCCGAAGGTACAGGGTAGAGGAATTTGGGAGGCCAGTGCTAGATGGCGTCGAGCTACCTCTATCGACCGGTGCTAAGTACTTGGGTAATTTTCTGGACTGCAAACTGTCTTGGAAGAGAATGCTCAGGAGAGGATGAAAAGGGGACTCAATGCCTACTATACATGCAGGAACTCCATCGGTAAGAACTGGGGTCTGAGGCCGGATATGGTAAACTGGTTTTACACATCGGTGGTTAGGCCTATACTTACCTATGGATGCACCGTTTGGTGGAGTGCGTTGAGAGTGGATAGCTATAGGATGATGCTCAGCAAGGTTCAAAGGAGTGCATCTCTTGGCATGACAGGCGCAGGGAGAAGCACTCCACAGGCAGCGGTGGACATCCTACTATATCTATCCCCAATTGAGCATTATGTAAGGAGTGTGGCTGCTAGGAACTTACTTAGACTTTACGAGTCTCTGTTAGTTAAACCTAGGCGGGATGATCACACTAGAATTTTGTACGAGGATTCTTGAGGGAATTTCTGATCATGGGACTATCACCCTGGACTTCGGTGCAACACCACCAGTGGAGTTCCCTGATAGGGAAATTTGGAGTGGATCCAACAGACTGTTTGAGGGGTGGGCAGTATTTACGGATGGATCCAAGATGGAAACCGGCACTGGCGCCGGTGAATATATCGCGGACACCGAAGTGAAAAGGTCATTCAGACTCCCAGATGAGTGCAGTGTCTTCCAGGCTGAGATCCTAGCGATCTGGAGAGCGACGGAGGTGATACTGGATCACATCGTGGGTGGATCTGTGGTGACAATTTACGTCGATACTCAGGCGGCGCTTAGGGCATTGACAAATAATACGGTCGTGCCTGGTCGCTCGGTGTAGGAATGCTCTAAAGGAACTCATGAAGTCATTCAATTTAAGGCTGTGTTGGGTACCTGGACACTGCATGGTTGTTGGAAATGAGGTGGCAGACGAACTCGCGAGAGGGGGCTCGAATCTGGACTTAGTGGTAAGGGACAGGGGGTAAAGCCCCCTTATGTTACTACTATGGGGTGATACGGGAGAATTCCCGTGGGGACGTTAACCGATCCTGGGGGAACAGAACGGATTGCAGGGTGTCTAGGGCACTATGAACCAGATTAGACGCGGGGGCCACCAGGGTTCTAATGGGAATGGACAGGGGTGGCCTTAGAACGCTTATAGGGTTCTTGACGGGTCATTGTCCTGTTAGGGCTTTTCGGGCAAATGGGACAACACCATACCGGACTTCTGCAGGTTGTGCGATGATTCTGAGGAGCTGGAGACAATCGAGCATGTATTGTGCCATTGTCCTAGGATGCAGGGTCTTAGGCAGAAGTGGCTAGGGGATAGATTTCACGAAGAAATGGGGTGCATCGCTGGATGTAGTCCGGCTGATCAGGGAAATATTGCGGTTGTATCTGTTGAGGGGACGGTAGAGAGGGTATAGTTCTACGTGGTACCTACTAACTTTCTTAATTCTATCCACCTCATACTTCTTTTCTTAACTTTTCTCTAGCTATCATTGAAGGGATTCACGATGGACCGCATTGGTCTCCGAGTGGAAATGTGCCATTGGGCACATAACCTTTCTTAACCTAACCTAACCTATAGCTATTATGTATGTTAAACTCGAAGGTATTATTGTCTAGTTTTTTGCGTTATACAATCCAATTTCTTTTGATGAAAGTGAATATTCCAAAAATTCACTAATTTTAAGAAAAATGTTACCTTTTATAAAAATGGGAGCCATATTTTTAGTTTGTCAACATCAGTTGAAGATTAATATCAAACTTTTATGTTTATTGACTCAATGTTGTAAAATTAAATTTACGGTTTTGTGGCAATATTGAAAACAAGAGTCGGAAGACACTTGTTATACAACAGTCGGAAGACGTACATTTGGCTTTATAATTTCAATATTGTGACTAAATTGTAAATTTGGTAAGCACTACGTTGTACTGATGTTGAAAGTACCCCCATCAACGTCGGCACAGCGTCGTGTTGATTGTCTTTCTGTCTAGATTTATGCATGCAATTAAAAAATAATTAACATTAAATCTATCTTTAATTCAATTTTTTTTTGTAAATTTTAAAATTTGTTGAATTTCACGAAACAATTTTGTTAGGAAAGGAACCAGTGCGATATGCGGATGATATTCTAATTTTTATAAAAAAGTTGAAAAAGTTTCCGGAAAATTTTGTTTACACCAAAACCTGCCTATATTAATCATATTCTTAAAGGCGGCGATACACTATCCTATTCAGTCGATTTGTCAAAAAAGCGTGCGTGCTACTAACCCTAGGTCTACACTTAAGATAAATATCTCAGCAAGTTGGCAATAACGTCGGCAGAATAACAGAGTAATATTTCTTACTGCTCAGCTTATGTTAAAGGCATGGGAAAACGTATTTATGTTAACTCATATGTAATTTGGAAAAAATCAAGGAAGAAGGTGCAGTGTAAAAACTCCCGCCATCTAGCAAAAATTATTTTTATTAAGATAAATTCTTTCTTATTCGACTTACATATTTTGTAAATGTATATTAATTTGTTTAAGCTTGAGACCTTTTTTTATAAAAATATAAATTCTTATTAATTAATTTTTTTTTTGTTAAAATAATTAATATAAATTGAAATAATAAAAATCGAATAAGAAAAAAATTATAATAATAAAAATAATTTTTGTAATTTTATTTTAGTGCTTATTAAATTCTTTTATTTAATTAATCAAACGTACGATTGTCCCTGATGGAGTGGGTTGTTGGATACTTTCCGTGAACCAACCCTAGGGGTCTATACTGATGGTTCGAGGAAAGGTGAGAGGGTCGGCGGAGGTTTCATCATAGAGGAACTGAATGTGAAGGTTTCCTTTCGTCTGCCGGATGGATGTAGTGTCCTGCAGGCGGAAATCTCGGCTATAAGGCGGGCGGAAAACTGGCTGAGGTATCATCGCATATCGGGAGATATACGTATATTTATTGACAGCAAGGCTGCCCTTGCTTCCCTAGCGGGTGTCGGATGTCTTTGGTTGAGATTGCGAAACATTCAAGGGTAACGCTAATATGGATACCGGGGCACACTGGATGCCCGGGCAATCAGGTAGCAGATGAGCTGGCCAAACAAGGTGGTCGCATGGATGATGCATTCATTGACCAATTCATTGGCCTTCCAATGGCTCACTGTTAATCACTTATAGGGCGCTAGTCCTATAGAGTTGCGCAGACGCGGTGGACCTGTGAATCCACCTGCTCGATATCCAGGATCCTTTGGCCTGGATATGATGGACGGAGAACTAGCTCTCTACTTGGGTTCAGCAGGGACCAGATTAGGACGGTGATATCGGTTGTAACTGGACACTGGCCGGTGGGGACTCATGCTGGAAGAATGGGTCTGGAATTTAACGACTACTGTAGAAGTTGTCAAAACGAGGAGGAAGAGGAGACTGTGCTTCACTTTCTATGTCATTGCCCTGGATTGCGGGGTATTAGGGGGAATGCCTGGGGGAACCGGTATTTGCCTGCATGGAGGATCTGGGATGGAACTGAAATCGCTCCTTCTCTTCACTAGGAAGACGACGTGGTTGGACTTTGCAGTGACGCCATCTGAGTAACTGCCCTAAGGGATGGGCATTGGCGCAGGGTATCACAAAGGGACCAATAAAGGACCCAAGTGAGCTGTCTTTTGATGGCTGCCCATGGAACCTAACCTAACCTAATGGAACTTATATCAAGTTTAATAGGACAATGCAGTGACCATAGGGCTAACAACTTGCATATAATTGCAGAACCAAAAATTTACAAATCACTTACATATCGTCACCTAAAAGACGAAATAACCTACTATGTGCAGTTTTCAAAAGTTTACAGGAGAGGGAAAAAAACGTTATAAAATTGGAACTATTAACGATATTGAAACGAAAATTACACATTTTGATTAAAATGAAACCAGTAATATATATCGGGTGAGAAAATTTCGTTTTTCTAATCACAGCTTATGTTATGACACTTAGGTTTTTTGAAATTGTAAAAATCTGAAACCAAATAACCTATCTGCAGTACTAATTAGTATGAATAAATAAAAATTTCTTTACACATGAATATTATATACATTAAATAATTAAAGTAGTAGTTTCTTTCACTG
The DNA here is from genome assembly GCA_949318255.1 of Pollenia labialis. Classification (NCBI taxonomy): domain Eukaryota; kingdom Metazoa; phylum Arthropoda; class Insecta; order Diptera; family Polleniidae; genus Pollenia; species Pollenia labialis. The sequence goes on from OX439141.1 coordinate 129,498,933, forward strand.
GTTTAAGCAAAAACAAGTACTCAAGGCCCATTGAAAACGTCTGCGCAAGAAGCCTGATGATCATTGTTTATGTTCTTTTTGGTTGTCAAAAGTTGTTTACATTTTGCTTACATGTGCATGTATACGTTTATGGTATGCCACACATACACGTTTTTTCCTTTTGCTTTGTATATGTGGTAGTAAATTTTTGACAACTAAAAAGAATGGTTTTTTGTTTTTGTACAAGTTAGCAGACCTGATAGATGGGCCTTGCAAGTACTTAATGTTTGTTTAAATTACACTATGCAACAAAATAAAACTTTTATCGTGATTTTTGATGATTTATTTTTCTCTTTTTTTATGCGTAACGGTCCTCTAGGTAGAAAAACTTTGTCATTTGTAATATTATATGTTCAAAATTTTGCACACATATGCGTTATGATATAAGGAATAAAAATCCATAAAAAAATCAATTTTGAAATTTTTGCAGATAGGTTATTAGGTCTTTTAGATGACGATATATTCCTAAAATATCGGAACGTTTAGAAAAGTCGAAAATATTCGACACAAGGACATGTAAAATAGCACATTAATCATATAATACAGTTGGTAAATTATTCACTAGGACTAAAGGATAAAGTACATAAGTTAGAAATGTCGAATCTAGTTTATAATATACCTTGTAAGGGAAACGATAATGGACAATGCAACAAAGTATATGTAGGTACGACAAAAAACAAACTGAAAACTAGAATCTCGGGTCACAAATCAAATCAAAAGTTTAGGGATATTTCATCACAAAAAACAGCATTAACAGCCGACTGTGCCAGTTTAAATCACTCTCCGGACTTTGAGAATGTATCAGTTTTAAACACAGAAAAAATTATAAACGACGTTTAATGCTAGAAATGTTGCAAATCATTAAAGTACCAGAATTGTTAAGAATTAATTTTAAATCAGACACGGAAAATGTAGCACAAAATTATAGACATTTAAGGTATAAAAACAAAACAGGAAATTAAAAAATTTTTATAATGTAATAGATTATTTGTATAAAAATTTTTCTAATTGTAAATAATTTTTTCTATTGTGACCAAGGCGAATTTACACCAGGTGACCTTATCTTGCTACGTAGGCAACAGCTGATTACTAACCTTGTGTCAAAATGATAAATTTTATAATTTGCGTTTAAAATTTGAAATTTTTTTAATGTAGTGGTATGCAAGTTGGCAGCACCGAAATGTGTCAATGACATTTTGGCTGTTGACAACTGCTACCAACTTCAGTAGGGTTTCGAGCAGACATGCTATTTCCGGCATTATTATATTGAAAAAGCAAGAGTGAACAACCAAAACGTGTATTGTAAAATAGTATTAAGGAAACAATAAATATTAAATAAAAGTAAAGCACCATTACAAAACAGGTGTGGGGTGCAACTTACTGAAAAATAATAAAGTTTCCTTTATACGAAAGTTCGCAAAAAAAAAAATCTGAAATTATAATGAGCACTAATGAAAATGGTGGAAAGATGGAGCTTCGGCCGAGGCGCAACGCAATCATGGCATCGTTGACTGCAGCGGGGATTGAATTCCCTGAAACTGCATCTATTGGCCAACTTCGATTGCTGTATGACGCCATGGAAATTGGCAAACGAAACTTAAGTGACGATAAATCATCAGATCACCATGCGGCTAATTTTGTCGGCGGTCCGGCCGCTGAAGAAAAAGCTAACGCCGACAACGTAGTAATTAACCCAATGAATGTAACAAGTGTTTAGACATTTTTACTGCCGCAAGTGATTTCTCTGCCGCTACTGCTGCTGACGAAGATGTTATTCCTGCTGCCACTGCTGTTCATGAGGTGCCTGCTGTTCCTGCCGCCCAGGCTGTTTTAGACTTTTATGCTGTTTCTGATGTCCCGAGGCTGAATGAGTACGTAAATGACGGGTCGATCACTGCTAAATCTCTTGAGTGCCCACCAGCCGCTGACAGAGTCAACCTGGCTCTGTGCACGGAAAATAAAACACTAGAGGAAGAAATAAAAAATTTAAAAATGAAAATGGAAAGCCTCCAACTACAAGTACAAATAAACCGGTTGGAGAACAACACAGCAGACACCATATAGATCTGGCAGAACTGGACGCCGCAGTACCAACTTTTAGTGGAGACAACCACTATGACATTTCTTAATGGTTTATACAATTTGAGGACTATGTTGAATTGTGCGGCTATACCGATAAAGAAAAATGTGTGGGCATACGCCGTCGCCTAGAAGGCACTGCAAAAAAACTCGCAGATAACTTGGGCCTGTTGAGTTACAGAGACCTCAAAGGAAAATTTTTAAAAATGTTTAAACACACTGTATCCCGGCAAGACGTTTATAATCAGCTCCGCGCACGTACCTTGAAGCCTGGTGAATCTTATCTGGGCTATGTTATTTCAATGCAGTCTATTGCAGCCCAGACTGATATGGATGAGCGGGAGCTCGTCGATTTTATTGTGGACGGGATACCTGATACCAGTAATGCCATCACATTCCTTTATGGCGCTGATACCATTGATGAATTGGTCAAAAAATTGGACCGTTATGAACATCGGCGCCAACAGATGCGGCACAGTACCGTAAGACCAACCATCACAACCGCGGCCAACAAATCAAAAGTGGGAGGTCAGATTGCTAAGAAGCCAGATGCAGAAACGATGGTCTCGAAAAAGAGTTGCCGTATCGGGTTATCGGAAAAAAGCAAACTTAATACAATAGGTTACGTGCAAGGGGAAATTTGTTTTAAGAACAAACGTATAATACATAATTTTTAGTATTTTTAGCTGATGGGACGAGATATTTTACAAAAATTCAATATTTACTTGTATAAAACAAAAATAACGTATAATAAAGATGAAATGATGAAAATGAATTTAAAAGAAAACAAACCGGATTTAAAAATCATCAGTGCGATTATGTCGTTCAACTTGTACAGAGATCAAAGGGATGGGATGAGTAAACAGAAGTTAGGAGATATTGAGTTGTGGGGAATGTTGCCATTTAATGTAGTTGATGATAATAATATTGTAAAGGTTGGCAATGATCAGATTAGGACGAGGAAATTTAACGCGATTAACCCGAATGCTTTTGATGAAAAGGGGACCGGGGTTTTCTCTACTAGTGAGCTAGATACTATTGAAGAAAATAGTGAGTGTGAAGAAATAATTCAGGCGGTATGCGAGATCGAGGTTGAGCAGGACGCAAATATGGACAGTGGTATGACCCCTGGCAAAACAGAGCGGTTGAGGTCGGTTATATTTGTGAATTATTTTTCGGGTGCCCGAACTATTTCGGGACCTATGGACTACTGTATGAGGATTAGGTTGACAAATGACGTACCGGTGTATAGTGGACCGCGAAGACTTTCCTATCGGGAACGAACCGAGGTTAAATCGAAGCTTGAGGAACTTTTAGCTAAAGGGGTAATACGGCCGAGCGAGTCACCTTACGCTTCTCCAATTGTGTTAGTCAAAAGGAAAATTGGGGATACAAGAATGTGTATCGATTACACGGGACAACACAAAATTTGTCTTTGACATTAAATCATAAAATTACGATATATTAGGTCTTAATTAGACGAAAGAAAAATATACGACATGAAAAAGTTTGCTTTTGTATTTAGGAGACCGATTTCACGACTCAACAAAAAATTTTTCGTTCTTTGTCCTAAAGTTTATTTTGTGATTTTTCAGTTAATTATACACAAAAACGAAAAGAAAATACATTTTTTGTGTATAAAGTTTGCATAATTATGCGATATTTTTCAAAATATGTGTTTTTAATTTTTACTATAACTATCACAAAAGCAAACTTTATACACAAAAAATGTATTTTCTTTTCGTTTTTGTGTATAATTAACTGAAAAATCACAAAATAAACTTTAGGACAAAGAACGAAATTTTTTTTGTTGAGTCGTGTTATAGGTCGTTGAATAAAATAACGCTCAAGGATAATTATCCACTCCCACTTATTGAAGAGTGTCTTGATTATTTAGGTAATAAGAGGTACTTTTCCACTTTGGACTTGGAGAATAGTTTTCGTCAGGTGCCTATGCACGAGGATTCAATTCAATACACTGCTTTTGTAACTCCGCTAGGTCAATTCGAATATCGCTACATGCCGTTTGGCCTTAAAAATGCCGGCGCCGTTTTTCAGAGATTTATTAACATGATATTAAGGGACCTTTTCGAGCGTAGGAAAATAGAAGTATATTTGGATGATATAAGCATTGCTACCGGGTCATTTGAAGAACATTTAGAGATTTTAGGTGAGGTGTTACGGACCTTGAGGGACGCGAATCTAAAGTTGAATCTGGGTAAATGTAAATTTGCTTATCGCGAACTGGACTTCTTGGGATACAAAGTGAGCGAGAGGGGTATAAGCCCGAGTGATGACCACATCAAGACGATACAGCAGTACCCGATACCGTCTAGTCATGAAGAACTGGAGCGGTGCTTGGGTTTATGTTCATTCTTCCGTAGGTTTGTTTCTGACTTTTCTAGAACGGCGAGGCCATTGACAGGGCTGAAAAATAAATCGTTTGTTTGGACTACTGAATGTACGGAGGCTTTTTTGACACTAAAGGAGAAACTGATAAGTACGCCAGTGCTGGCGGTATATGACCCTCTCCGTGAAACGGAACTTCATACTGACGCTAGCTCAAGGGGCTTCGGCTCAGTCCTACTACAGAAACAAGGGGATGGGAAGTTTAACCCGGTGTCGTATTTCTCCAAGTGTACATCAGAGGCGGAATCGAAATACCACAATTTCGAGTTAGAGACCCTGGCTATAATATATGCCGTAAGAAGATTCCGAGTTTACCTGGAAGGGATTAAATTCACGATAGTCACCGATTGTAGTTCCCTTACTTTGACGTTGGCCAAAAAGTCAATTAACCATCGGATAGCCAGGTGGGCGCTAGAATTGGAGAACTTTGATTACAATATACGACACCGCAGGGGGGAATTAATGTCGCACGTCCATGCCCTCAGCCGTACGCCACCACAACTGGCGGCTTTCGTAGATGACTGTGACGTGGACGTTAATATACAGATTGCTCAGAGTAGGGACAGGGGTATCCAGTGTATTAGGGCCAAACTATAAATAGGTGACGTAGAGAGATATGAAATGAGTAACGGCCTAGTCTTTCGTCGTGGGGCAAGAGGCCAGAGACAATTATATGTGCCAGAGGAAATGGTAGCAAATATAATACGCCTGACGCACGAGAAGTATGGTCACGTGGGTATCGAAAAGTGTATGAACCAAATAAAGAAAAATTATTGGTTCCCGAACATGAGGGATAGACTGAGTCGTTTTATAAAAAATTGCCTGAAGTGTATATATGATTCGGCGCCGCATAGGAAAAACGAAAGGAACTTGTATAATATAGAGAAGAAATCAATACCGTTCGACACATTGCATGTGGACCATTATGGCCCTTTACCGGCAGTTAGATCCAAGAGGAGGCATATCCTGGTAATAGTGGACGCTTTTACAAAGTATACAAAGTTGTATTCGGTAAACTCACCAGGGACAAAGGAGGTTATATGCGCCTTGAGGAAGTATTTCGAGTACTATAGCAGACCGCGGCGCATAATAAGTGACCGTGGTACGTGTTTCACTTCCGGTGTATTTAGTAAGTTCCTAGAGGAACGAAATATCACTCATGTGAAGGTCTCAGTGGCGTCGCCGCAATAAAACGGTCAGGTTGAAAGAATTAATAGGGACATAAGGGCAATGTTGCCCAAGATAACTGAACCTGTAGGGTATTCTGACTGGGTAGAGAAACTGACGCAGGAAGAATTTGCCATAAATAATACAACTCATTGCGCTACCGGCCAGTCGCCTTCTAGGGTACTTTTTGGGGTAGAACAGCGGGGTGAGGTAATAGATGAGTTTACTGAGCATTTACAGGAAAGGTACGCTAGTGAGACCGTTGATTTAGACGCGGTTAGGGAGTCGGCATATTCGTCCATACAGAGGTTTCAATCTCGCAACCAGAAGTATTTCGATGAACATCATAAACCAGCTGAACAGTTTCAGGTAGGAGATTTTGTAGTGTTAAGAAATGTTGATACGTCAGCGGGGCTGAATAAAAAGTTGATACCGAAATACCGCGGCCCCTATATTATTCGAAAGCAAATGGGTAATGACCGTTATATGGTAACTGATATATAGAACTACCGGGTGACACAGATGCCATATTCAGGGACAGTTGATGCCAGTCGGATAAGAAGATAGGAAGAACAAGAGGGGAATTTAAATGAGGACATATCGATCTCTGAAGGCAACACTTCCGTATACGAAGACTCAATTTTTAGAAGAGGATAGTTCTAGCAAGATGGGGGATGTTGAGAAGAGGAGTTGTGAGGGAAGTTTGACAATCGAGGTCGATTGTTTTGTCAGGTCGTCCGAGATTGTAGTGGTATGCAAGTTGGCAGCACCGAAATGTGTCAATGACATTTTGGCTGTTGACAACTGCTACCAACTTCAGTAGGGTTTCGAGTAGACATGCCATTTCCGGCATTATTATATTGAAAAAGCAAGAGTGAACAACCAAAACGTGTATTGTTAAATAGTATTAAGGAAACAATAAATATTAAATAAAAGTAAAGCACCATTGTATTAAATTATTTCATTTTAAAACAAACAATTTAATATTAAAAAGAAAATGAAATATTTGTTTAAATTGTTTACTAAAGTGTTGTATTGTTTTTGACACAACATTAAAATATTTTACAGTGTTGTAAACGTTTTCAAAATAAGACCACCTTGTATGAATTCGCCTTGATTGTGACAACTGTTATTATTTTTTCATTATTTTGTGAACGTTATTTTTATTGTTTAATTATTTCCCTGACGATGATACACATAGCTGTATCGAAATATTGGAACTTTTATAAAATAAATGTTATCTAATTTTTTATTAAAAAAAAACCTCAAGCTTAATATTTATGTACACATGTATTAAAAAAAAAATCCGGAAAAAAACACAACGTCCCAACTTCGTTAACTTCGGTATTTATTAAAAGTTTCAGTCTGTCAAACGAAACACTTCGTCGAGTGCCGATGTTCTTTGTTGTTTTCAACTTTTCGTTTTTTGCTTTTGCCTTCACTACGACAATTTTCATTTAATGAATCAGAAGTAAAGGCAACGGTTTATTTTCGTCCAATGAAAAATCAGAAAGTGGAAGAAAACGCAATTTTTTGATTTTGACTGCAGCTTTTTAAACCCTGCTTTTAATAGTCTTGTTAAGGTCTGGGGTCTAATCACCGCATACGATATCGAGCAAAATTCATCGAAATTATTTATTTTGGTATCTTGAAACTCGATATCGAATGAAATGTATTGAATTTGAAATAATAGCATTCGACATCGAGTAACTCGACATTACATTTATCGAGTTTTCATTCGATACGCCAGTGTCTATCGTATGCAAAAAAATCAATAGTTTATTCGATACGATAGTATCGAATGCGGTGATTAGACCCCTGGTAGAAGGTTGTTTTCACTCGTCTCAAAAAATCATCATCTTCTTTAATTAATTTAAATTAATTATTCCAAAACTCTTTGGTTTAAGTAATCTCCCAAAATTAATCGATTAATTGAACAACGATTAATCGTTTGTATACCCTATTTTGGATGGATTACATATGCATACATGCTTATAATTCCGTTTGATCGATGAAGACGTCTTTACCCTTATATTTTTTACTATTGCTCGACGTTTGGTTTGTGGTACCACGTAAGTGGGAAGAAAAATGTTTTGAAATGGACTTCCACCTACTACCAATACCGAATTTTAATGTAAGAAAAAATTAAAGATTAAAAAAATGTATTTAAAAATTTTAAAAACATCTGTTGTTTCTAAGAATTTTTTCCTTTTTTTGGCAGTGAATTTAATTATGTAACGAATGCCTTCGCAATTCGTCGTAATTTTTTCTTGTTGTAACGTAATTTCTATACTCGTATAATCCTGAAAAATCTGGCGTAGTTTACACACATACGCACGTTTAACTAATTCAGCCCTTATATACAAATTTCTTTTATAAAACTAAATAATTAAAAAACTGATTGTAACAACACTTACTTGAATCCCTATCAGACATTTGGGAAGAGGGCACATGTAACACAACGCTCTTGGTATCTGAATGTTTTTCCTCGCTTTCTACATTAACCTGACCCTCGTATAATTCACGCCATATTGCTAACATTCGCTGTACAGTGGCTAAAGCAATTTCAGCATCTTGTAAATGTAATTGTAGGTGGGCTTTAACGTGCAATAAATTTAAATTGTCTGGAAATTCTTCTAAAGCATCTTCGGCCACAACCAAAGCTTCCCGGGGGCGTCGCGATGCTGTTAATAGTAATGCAAATAAATGTAAACTTGGAGCATGTTCGGTACGTAAAGCTAAAGCAAAACGTATGTGATTTAATGCTTCAGGAATGTTATTAAGTAGAGCATATTGTAAAGATAAATAATATTCGCATAAGTGATCGTTGCCATCGTTTTGTACAGCCTTTTCAAGAGCTTCTAGAGCAAATTTGTGGTAATTCTCACGATCAACTTTGAGCATACTCTGTATGGCCAGTTGTTGGTAGCCTATACCAAGATAAAGTTGACAACGAGAGGGTTTAAGACCTTTGGTTTCTCTCTTTAGAGCCTGGTGTGCAAAATCTAAACCCTCTTTAATGAGACCCAGGGATTCATAGCATAATTTAGCAGCTAATAGACAGGGTAAATGATCGCCAGGATTAAGTTTTATGGCTTCTTGCAAAACTCTTAAAGCATGCATATGTTTACCAGCAGCCATTAGAGATATACCATACTGACGCCAAACATGCTGTTCCCCGAAAGAGAATTTTAAAGCTTTTTCGAAAGATTCATTTAGAAGTTGTATAAGACCCCAACGTACAGTGGCTAAAGTAAGTAGATCGTATACGGCAGTAGCATTACCCATTGCATGTGTTCGTGCCACTCGAAATTCGGGACTTTGTGATAAAACTGTATCCCGCACTGCTAAAGCCTCTGCTATTAGCAGTAATAAAATAGTTTCCTCTTGTTGATTACGTGGCACAAATTGATTTCTAGCAGCATATTTTCTAGGTTTCCATAATTTTTTAGCTGATCCACTGGACTTTAAAGCCGAATTGGCTCCCTGCTTTTTTTGAAATGGTGGAGTGTATATAGTACCCGATACTCCTCTCAACAACACTTCAGCCAATTGCCTGGCTAACGTTAAACGTAAAGATTGTGTAGTCTTTGTTTCGATGGCATTAAGCATGGTGCGATAACGATCGATAGCATCTTGCAGTTTACCCGCTTTAATTAAAACTATTGGAGCTCGTTGAAGAGCTGTTTCCAAAATGGCACCCATGCGTCTATTTAATTCTAAAGAATTTGCTGGTATAGTCGAACTTATGGCCATATTACTAGCGGATTGTTGAACGCTGGCATTAATAGCTAATGTGGAACCACCAGTATTGTTTGCTGTGGCAGAATATGTAGCAATATCCTGTTCCTGAAGATATAACAAGCCCAAATCCGTTGCACGTTCAAAACAAGAAATCTAAAAAATACATTTAAAGAATATGGAAATTTCTGAAATGAAAGTATAAATTTGGAACTAATCTAATTTACCAACGCAGCTCCAAACAAGTTTTGAAGTTTCATATATAATTTTTTCAATATTAGTGGGAGTCAGTCTTACATTTTACCCCTCTAGGAGCGACTCAGGGACAGTTGTGAAGCTTTTTTTTTGGCTTTTGTATCATTTTTCACTAGCTTTGACCCCGATGTGCTGACTTTTTTAACTCCATGAATCACTAAAAGTAAGCCAGTTATGATGGAGGAGCCATTGTCACCCATCCCACCCCCCTAATTTTTTGGCTTATGCGTTTTTTTTACAAGCTTGGGGGCTCTAGCGTATCGAAATCTTGCTGCTAAGGATTTCCATATAACACTATTCCACCCCTAATGTATATTATATGTATATACATATATATATATGTATATGTATATATACTGCTTGGCTTAACAGATAATATTCGCAATAATTTACCTAATAAAGGTGTGCGTATTTTATTGTCATTAGACTTTATTAAGGCTTTTAATAGAGTAGATCATTATCTAATTGTCCAGAAATTGCACAGATATTATAACTTTTCAAGTTCTGTTTGCAAGTTAATATCTTCATATCTTTTTGGTAGAAGTCAGTACGTTGTTAGTGTTAAGCGGAACAGACCGAACGATTTTTTGCACGCATCGCTTATTTTGTTCCATTAAATGAACTGGCCATGGCGAATTCATGTAAACGGTAGTGTCGATACTACAACAAGTAACAACACCAAAAACACAACAATGTATTTTTTTGTTGCTTTCGTTGACCAATATGTCAAAAACACAAGCTACTTTTGACATTTCTCTCTAATTAAGAAAAAAAGTAGCACAGCTGTGCTTTCAACGCCACCTGAAACATGAATTCGCCTTGGAACTGACTTAAAAGTACGAAATAAACAGCTGACTCAAAAGACTAACTGACGCAAAATGAACTACTGAACTAAAAGAACGAACTAGTTCATTTTTTTAAATGAACTATAATGACCAGTCACCTAAATGAACGATTAAGGCCAAGACTATTATATAAGAGTCTTGTTGGATGATACATTTTTACATTTTTTAATTAAGTATCCAAAACCAGATCTAGTTTGTAGAAAAGTAACCCTGTACCCTGTTCAACACAATAACACAATTCTTCACTTCAAATTCCGGCTATAGGAAATTGCCGTGCTTCTCTGACATCAAATTTGCAAAAGATTGTATTATCCAACATGCTCTCAACAACTTCACTCTGGTGGTCGTGCATATTGCACCACTCGTTCCTCTCATCTAGAAGCCTTCGCAGTTATCGACGAAGGGATTATCATTAACAATGATCAAACGGTCACTATAGCAACAAATAATGGTGTAGAGAAAACTGTAACTGGTACATTTCTACTCACATTTAGTGATGAAGTAAAAATTAATGGATCCCTATATAAAAACCAAGGAAATATTGCAGAAAGGTTACCTGGATCGCCAACATCTGCTCTTCTCATCATTACGGACTACAAGGAAATATTGAGTTTGCCATATCTTCAAAGATTAAACGCAGTAAACTTGCGTCATATAGAAAACATAAAACAAAGATTAATTGATTAATTGGTCAACCACTTTTATTTTCGGTATTCTAATCATTGTTTTTTTTTTGCTTTAAGGCTCATCAGAAGATAAGGAAACCCCGTCAGAAACGCATAATTCAAACTGCTATTGAAGATCTGCAGAAGTGCGGGGACGCCCTGCATTTAAGTGAGTGAGGAGTTAACACAACTCTAAATTCCCAACAGGGTATTTAGATTATTAAACTTTATCAACACGCTTATGTTATGCAATCAGCATTATTCCACACACTGTTGAAGTAAACAATTATAAAGAAACAGAACACCAGACGCAAACTCAGCAGTATTTGGGTATTTTTTTTTTCTTTTTTCTCCCACGATGGAACGGGGAGGTTTCCCCACAGTGACAGGTACCGCGACCAGGTTAGGTCTATTGTACCCACTCCCCTTAGTTGGCCAAAAAACCCTCTGCTTCCCAAAGGAACCCAACCAGGGCCTTTGCCGGTATATCACCGATTTGGGTATGGGGCTGCTTAATAATGTTTGCTGTTTAGTTTTAAGTTTAGTTTATTTTTAAGATTTGAAAAAATAAAAACGAAAATAAGCTCACCGCTTAACGATAAGAAAATCATCTTTTCATCACTTACATACGTTCTGAAATGTAGTGGAAAATGGCATATAGGTACATGTATATGAAAATTTTAGAGATCCATAATTTAAAAACTATACATTTTTGATAATTTCTTCTTGTTTTTCAATTTTCTATCACCCTATGTATCTGAGCTACCTAAATAAGAACGGCAAGCGTCTGCTTATTGTCAAAACGTTGCGTTTTCACACAGTTTATACGAAACAAACCTTTAGAACGCGAGTTCAACACCACCCGGCTGAAAAATCTTATTTGATAGATCGCTTAGTCGTTTTAATTTAATGAAAATGTATTGGCAATAGAACTTTCATGTTAAAAAAGCGCTTGCCGCTCTTGTTTAAATGGCTCAGTAAGTATTTTTTTTTTGTTTGGAGCTGCTTTGGTAAACTAGATTTAAGCACAAAACTTATCAACTTGCCATTTCAATATCCTTTTCAGCCTTTTTAAACTTTGAAGAAGGTTTAGCCGTTTGATTTTCAAGACACAAACCTTTGATGGCATATGATTCCGCCAAGATTTTTAAGCTTCGTCTAGTAAAAAATATATATGCTTATGTATGTAATTACCAAAATCTGTTTTTTAAAATTAAAAGTAAACATTTTGTATTTAATTGATAATGAACTTAAAGAATTTTGAAAAGTACTCAACTTTTCAAACACCTTTTTGTTTAGATTGCACATTCATATTACGTTAATTCACCGATGACGACTTTATTTTACAAAATTACTTACAATGTCAACTCCTTTTCGGCCAATGTATTTAGCTCGGCCTTTACAAAATTTTCTAAGCTTTTTTCATATTCACCACACGCGTAACACAGCTTGGCCAGTAATAGGTAGGCATCCAATGCAATACCAGCCTTTTGTCCATTTTCTCCAGTAACTAAACTAAGATATCTCCTGGCGTCTTGTAGACCATTTTTCGCTTTGCTGAAGTTACTTTCAATAGGTGGATTATCCTCTAGATAGCTCTCTAATCTAGCTTCGCCTACAAGGAATTGAGCCAAACATTCTGAAATGTAAGGAAACCCAGCAGAAATAGTCAATGAAACAATTTTTATAAAACCTTGAGAAGTTAGTTACCATTGCTTGGTGAACCAGTTTTTAACTCATCGGTCAATTCAATAACCTTTTGCCATTTGCCTTCACTGCGGCAACTTTCAATTAATGCCTCTACTTTTGTGGTGTTACGCATTCCTGTGGTCAATAAATCTCTATTACATCTAATATTAAGACGTGATTCATATACTCGAGAGTATCAAGTTTATAAAACGTTTTTCTTAAATGTTTTGCTGCATACGGTTGTTTTTAAATATTTTATAGAAAGCTCACTTTTAAACTTGAACTTTGGTCAAATAATCAAATATTTTTTTTCGAGCAAATCGATTTATTTTTGCAATTTTCTTCTTTTTTTACGTACAATCACCATAAAATAAGACCGAAACGTCAAAGTATAATGCTGCCCACAGACGTTGCAACATTAGCTGAAACATGTATTAATACTAAAGTTTCTCGAACATTTTTGTCATGGTTTTTTTTTATATGAAGTTTGGCTAAACGTCAAATAAAAAGAAGTCAGGTGAAGACCCCATCTGAAATAAAGTTTTATTGTTAATTCTTTCTTTTAAAGTACATACTTGGAATATTATTTGTAATTTAAGTAAATTGGCCCAAGGACCATTGAAAAGGTCTGTGCAAGAAGCCTGATGATCATTGTTTATGTTCTTTTTAGTTGTCAAAAGTTGTTTACATTTTGCTTACATGTGCATGTATACGTTTGCTTACGTTTATGGTATGCCACACATACACGATTTTTCCTTTTGCTTTGTATATGAGGTAGTAAATTTTTGACAACTAAAAATAATCGTTTTTTGTTTTTGTACAAGTAAGCAGACCTGATAGATGGGCCTTGAATTGGCCTAAAGAGGATTATTATATTACTGTGAATAAAAAACTCATTGGTCTGCAATTAGCTCCTTTTTTGAATGTGCCAGTCCATATTGCATTCAGCAGACGTTATTGCAAAATAGTAAAAATCAAGGTATATTTATATTTAAACTAGCTTAACCCGGTGCGCTTCGCTACACTGCTTTAACCACTTTATCGGTTGAGAGATATTTCATATATGCATCCTATGGAAGGTAGTTCCCCCCTGCGCCTACCCGCTTTATTTTTTATTTTCAAAGTGAAGTATACCATAAGAGTGACTTCTACAAAGTTTGAACTTTCTCACTATAACAGTTTTTAAGATATCCGATATTAAACATTAGCGTCCTACGGGGGTAACACTTTCCCCGCTGCTATTTTATTTCAATTTTGGGTCTCAGAAGATCCTACTACCAAAAGTTCAACAAAATGCGTGCAGTGGCTCTTATTTATATTTCTATCTATCTATCCTCCCCTGTTTACCCCGCCCATTTTTATACTAAAATTTATAGTTTGCCATAGTAGTAGCTTTAACCACATTTGAAGACTCCCCCTTTAATAGTTCTTCAGTAAATTGATATTTCATATATGCATCCTATGGGAGGTTTTTCCCCCCTGCGCCTATCCGCTTTATTTTTATTTTCAAAAGTGTAGTATACCATAAGAGTGACTTCCACAAAGTTTGAACATTCTCACTATAACAGTTCATAAGATATGCGATATTACGCATTGGCGTCCTATGGGGGGAACCACTTCCCCCGCTGCTATTTTATTTCAATTTTGGGGCTCAGAAGATCCTACTACCAAAAGTTTAACAAAATGCGTGCAGTGGCTCTTATTTATATTTCTATCTATGAGGGGTACTGCTCCTCCCCTGTTTACCCCGCCCATTTTTATACTGAAATTTTTAGTTTGCCATAGTAGTAGCTTTAACCACGTATAAAAACTCCCCCTTTAATAGTTCTTCAGTTAAGCGATATTTAATATATGCATCCTATGGGAGGTTTTCCCCCCTGCGCCTACCCGCTTTATTTTTACTTTCAAAAGCGTAGTATACCATAAGAGTGACTTCCACAAAGTTTGAACATTCTCACTATAACAGTTCATAAGATACGCGATATTAAGTATTGGCGTCCTATGGGGGGAACCACTTCCCCCGCTGCTATTTTATTTAAATTTCGGGGCTCAGAAGATCCTACTACAAAAAGTTCAGCAAAATGCGTCCAGCGGCTCTTAAGATATGCGATAATAAATATTGGCATCCTATGGGGGGTACCGAATCCCCTGCCCCTATCGAAAAAATAAGTAGCATATTTTATTTTTAGGGCTCACGTGATGTTACTGTAAAAATTTCAGGAAAATCGGTTCAGTAGTTTCGGAGTTTATAAGCCAACATTTTTCATTTTTATATATATAGATATAACTGGAGAATGGCTAGACCGATTTTGGATTTCAAAATCAACTAACCATCATCACTCCTCCCTCTACCTTCCCTAAAAATTTTATGGCAATCGGTCGAGCCGTTCTCGAGTTATGGAGTGACAATAAAAATGTACACTTCTTTTTATATATATAGATATACCTTGCCAAAAATATGATTTTATTGGTTTTTGTATTTCAGTTAGTGATATTTAGAGTATAATTAACCCAGCATTTACACGTGAAAGTAATTTCATGAAAGTCGCAATACACTCACAATTTTTCACTAACACATTTACATTTTTTTACTTTCAGCCCAACTTTCAGCTTGCTTTCAATGAAAATTTCAAGAAAGCGATTTTTTGACAATTTCATGAAAACAAATGACAATAAACTAAGCAGTGTTGCCTATTTAAAATTTGCATTTGAAATTTCAGGATTGTGTTAAATTATAGTTACAAAAGCAGCATGTTTTGGACGTATATATAAAGAATTTTAATATATTTTTTTAACTACAATTATTTGAAACACAACTATTCTAATTAAAATGGATAAATATAAGGAAAATAAATAAAAATAAATATTAATTGGAACGAATGCCTAAAGTTCGGCGTGAGTATTTGTCTTGGCAACTCTGAAATTACAAATAAGAAAAACAATAAAAATGGAGGCAAAATTAAGCAATAAACAAATTATTAAATTAATAAATTTGTACCGATCCCACCCCATTTTGTGGGATATGAACCACAAATCCTACAGAAGGAACGACATTAAAAAAAATCGTATGAAGCTATTGCAGATGAAATGTGCTTGGACGTTGAAGCCATAAAGAAAAAGATCCGGTCGCTGCTTATTACATATACCGGGGAAAAATTCCGTAAATTCGCTTCCACATCGAATTCTCATCTTTTTATTAATAATGGCTTTACCCACTGCCTCCTATTTACGGGTTTTTTTTTATTTTCATTTCTTTTTTTTTGTTTTGGTTTTCAATTTCAAGTTTTTTTAGTTCTCAAACTAAAACAATTTTTGCCACTTTGCGCTTTGACGACATTTTTCAAATGAACTTTCACTTTCCTGTGTAATCGAACAAGAAATTTTCAAGAAAGTCGTCTATTTCATTGAAATTTTTACTTATAATACGTATACAGAAATTTCATGAAAGAACTTTCATGTGTAAAGGCAGTGTAATGCCCCTATTATGAGTTACATTCGATAAACGATTTTCGCTGGCTATAAAACATCGACTATCGAATGTTAATTTGGTATTATGAGTTGGCAGCACCGTCGAAAATTTCGTTGTGTATCGAATTTTTCAACGAAAACAAATTTGCTTTCGACGGTGCAAACATGTAAATGTAAAAAACTTGTTGAAACTGTAACTATTTGTAAATTTGTTTGTGTTCGTACACCAAATACCATATTCTTTTTTAGTTTTTTTCATGTTATGCAAGTCCAACGTCGTAAACAGCAATTTGAAACGCCAATATTCCTTATGGAACAAAAGTCTTTTTTGACCAAATGATATGAAGCAAAGTTCAGCATTTAAAAAAGTGGGATGAAACCCCACTGAAGCTAAATTATTTGAAAACAAAAATTTGTAAACAAGAAAATATACAACTGTGAATTAACCAAATCACAAAACTTTTATTCCCAATACTAAATTTTTATCGAATGCGCGCCATAATACCAAATGAAAATTCATTCGATCAGCTAATTCGAATGCTGTCGAAAATCGAATTTAGTTCATAATAGGCACCTAAATTGCCGAGCTTTAAGTCTTATTTTTTTTTAAAAACTTTAAACGTTTATTTTAACCAATAATTGTTCTTGATAGTCTTTACATATACTGCTTGTCAAAATTTACATAAATTGAAAGCTGTGACGTAGGCATGCTGTCATCAAGAAAACAATTTATAAAGACAAACATGTAATCAGCTGTTAAATAGGAAGTAAAATTGCCAAACAAATGGAAAGGTGAAATAGAAAGCAATCTCGTGGGCAATTTAAAAACTGTTCTGCATTTTTTCTCTCGGGGGGTTCATTTGAACATTAAAAAACAATGAAACATAAAACACAAATCAAAACTATCACTAACCACAACTCTACCACATGAAGAATTTGGGAGACAGCTATTCGTCTCCTTTGGCCCTCCCAACCATGTCATAGATGCATCCGCTTATCTTCTTCATATGACCCACTACCCACCTGACCTCTCTCTCTCCACTTACCACTCCATCATTACCAGTACCTTGATAAAGAAAATAAGTAAAATAGTAAAAAAAGTGAGAGAGTATTGCAAATTGAATGGAATTGAAAAGCAAAACTTGATCGTGCGGCCACCATGTATTGAAGTCAGCGAGTTGCAGCAATCTTATTTTATTTTTATATACAAAAACTAACCCCAAGGCAAATTCACTAGAAGGTGGTGTCAAGTCAACATACATATGTTGTTTTTTTCGGTGGCCGGTATGTCAGTTTGTATACAAACTAGTTTTTTATGTAAACAAACCTTTTTTACTAGCAATATTTTTGACAATCCGACCACAGAAGCAGTGCTGTTGTAGAGTTGACCTCACTTCTAGTCAATTCGCCTTTGTAAACCCCTAATTGTTAAAAAACAATTTTATAAAAGATTTAATAAAACGATTTTTGTAGAACACCTTTTATAAACCGGTTTTTAATTAAGATCGAACGAAGTTTTGAGATAAAATTGGATTTAGTGTTATCGAAAATGTTGATATTAAAAAGAATGAAAAAAATACATACCCAGGAAAGACTTAAGAATTTTTCGAGCAATAATAAAGCACAAAGTGCATGTTCACACAAGTCAAATTTGACTCGTCATTTCTTGAGTTTTTAGAAGAGATGGGAAAAGATATGGCATTCTCAATTTCCTTCTCTCCAAAAAGCTTAACTGCCCGTCTATACCAGAGATAATTATTGCGACATATATTGCAGTAATTGTCAAAATTATGTTATCTTTAATGTAGACAGCAATTTTTTGTACATATTTATTGCTAACAATTTATGTTGCAATAATTGTTATTCCATTTTCGTTGACAATTATTGCTTACAAAAAAAGTCAATTTGGTTGTCAGTTGAAAGAAAGTAGCAAAAAAGAAAA
Source organism: Pollenia labialis (assembly GCA_949318255.1). Taxonomy (NCBI): domain Eukaryota; kingdom Metazoa; phylum Arthropoda; class Insecta; order Diptera; family Polleniidae; genus Pollenia; species Pollenia labialis. The sequence continues at coordinate 129,517,232 of OX439141.1, forward strand.
AAATAGAAGCAAATTGTGTGAGAAAGAAATTAAGTTTTTGAAATTGCAGCAAATTATAATTGTAGTAAAATAATTAAATTAAAAAATTATATAAACACTAAAATAAAATTGCAAAAATTTAATTTTTTTCCTTATTCGATCTTTATTGTTAAAATTAATATTAATTTGTTTAAGTTCGAGTTCTTTTTTATAAAAAAAATAATAATTTTACATTAACAAATATAAGAAAATTAATAAAATTAATATTTTTGTATTAAAAATGACCTCAAGCTTAAACAAATTAATATAAATTTAAATAATAAGGTCGAATAAGAAAGAATTTATATTACTAATAATAATTCTTGTAAGATACCGCCATTTTTTACACTGTACCTTCTTTCTTTATTTTTTTCAAACTATGAGTTAACATAAATACGTTTTCCCATGCCTTTAACATAAGCTGAGCAATAAGAAATATTGCTCTGTTATTCTGCCGACGTTATTGCCAACTTGCTGAGATAATTATCTTTAGTGTACACCTAGGGTAAGACTTGACGTGTGTGAAATAGTACGAAAAGTGCCAAGTTGACATTGCATTCCTAAAACTGCTCTGGGCGGGGAAGTAGCTCGCGCGTCTTTGTCGTTAGCTCTTTAAGGCAAACAGGTCGTGTTTGTTTGGTGGCTTTTCGTGCGTTTTACGTTTCACCCCGCAATGGTTAGTGGCGTGGTGTCGCAAACCTGTACTGAGTTACAGTTCTTGCGGTGTCAGCATTAACCATATGCAATCGTTTCATAACCGAAAAATTTCAACGTATTTATCTGGTGGAGAAACAAGGAAATAACTCAGACGTTTTACTTATGGAGAGCCAAGGAAATAACTCAGACGTTTTACTGTGGAGACAAGATATACTCTGGAGCTCATTCTAGAAGCTCTTCGCCTTTCTATACGAAGATCGTGGACTTTTTGGATAAGGCTCCAACAAACCGTGTGGTACCCTGGCAATATAACTCAAGATCAACCCCATCTATCAGGACTGCTTACTTGTACAAAAACAAAACACGATTCTTTTTAGTTGTCAAAAATTTACTACCCCATATACAAAGCAAAAGGGAAAAACGTGTATGTGTGGCATACCTTAAACGTATACATGCACATTTAAGCAAAATGTAAACAACTTTTGACAACTAAAAAGAACATAAACAATGATCATCAGGCTTCTTGCGCAGACCTTTTCAATGGGCCTTGCTCAAGATAGTTAGCCAAAATTTTTTTTAAAATCAAAAAAAAAAGTTGACATTGTATAATTTGACATTTTAATAAGAACGAGGTCGAAAAAAAATATACACTAATCTAAATTCTTGCACGCCGAAAAACACTGTGAACAGCTGGTCTAGAGATCGCACCTTCTGTTTTGTTATTTCGTTGGTAATTTTCTTGTTTTCTTCGTATTCTAAACAAACTTATTTGTTTTGAACTTCATTTTCGTTGCACTTATTTCATCATGGTCGTTGTTTTTATAAAAAAAATTGTAGTAGTTCGATAAATTTAAGGTTTTTACAGCTGTTAAATATATTTTGTGTGGTGATTTACAAATGAGACATCGACCGACCGAGCGCATTGTACTGGCCTATGTTATAATTTGTGCCTATGTATAATTTTATTTCTTAAATAAATGGTTTTAAAAAAGTTAATTTTTTATTAGTCATACCAAAATAAGAAAAAAGAAATTACATCAAAGATAAAGAAGGGCGTTATGACCGGATTTTTTTTTATGGAAAATTAACACATTAAGCTATGGAAAAGTAAGTACAATCTATTGAAATATTAAAAAATAAATATTCTAATATTTTAAAATGCTCCAACAGAATGAATGTGAATGAAGAATTAAATTTTCACTGGAATTGGACGGATTTTTGTTCTACTGGAGTAAGACCATTTGCTAGTGATTCAAATGATTTGCTACCATGTTTTCAAGAAATTATTTTACAACTGCCCATATATACATTGTTTGCTGCAGTTTCGGCATACCATTTTGGCGTCTTTAGCCGGTGTATAGCACGAGATCGAACACAATTATGGGCAATTAATTTGCGTGTAGTTTTCGCAATTCTTTTGGCTGCATTACCAGCAATAAAACTATTTCAATTTTTTCGTATGGGAGTCAGGTTGTATGCCGCCGACATACTAGTCGTTTGCACAGAATGCGTTATGTGGGTAGTGCATAGTGGTAAGCTAACATTCTATATTGTATCGTTATCTAAAACGCAAAACAATGTATCATCAACAAATTCAAAATAGAAGGGCTGGTGTGAAGTCTCCTTCACACCTTCACCCAGAGACCAGTATGGTCCATTGTGACGCCTCATTTAGAGATAGCTATATAAAGATAGAAAGTAGGTGAAACAAACAGCGAAAGCACAAGTCAGAAATGAAAGATAGATAGAAAAGAAGGTTTCGGACCAACCCCGAGAGAAATCCTACTCAACCAAATGCGGCCTACGTGCGGTCAGCACCCAGTCTCCTCTCGCGTAGCCAGGCCATCCCCATTACGAATCCTCTCAAATTCTCGAGTCCGCAACCCGATACATCCCCTAATACGCCCAGGAATCTACTGCCCAGCCACCTCAGTCTGCTGCTCTGCAACCTGGGACAGTGGCACAAAAAGTGCTCAACTGCCTCCAATTCCTTAGGGTCCTCACACAACCTGCACATATCCGACAAGTCGGATACCATCCTCACCGCCATCCTGCCTATCATACAGTGGCATGTGATCATTCCCATCATGGTCCTAACGCAGATCCTACTTCTGCCCAGCAGCAACCCCGAATTGGACTTCCTAAGCACCGGCCACAGCGTCCGTGATACCCGGCAGTCCGTTCGGTTCCCCCAGACCCGATTTGTCGCACCCAGAATCCACTCCCTGATTCTTCCAAATAGAAGCCTATTGGAGGCATAAGCGCCTCCATACAGTTAGGATCCTCCATCTCTGAGCATAAAATTTATATTTTATTTAATGTTTAACAAAAGCTACTAATTAAACAAACTTGATTATTAAAAAATATATACTATGTATACATATATATTTAGAATAGTTTTAGTTTTGAAATTCAATGATCATTATTTCGGTAATAATGGGTTGACTAAACTGAAAATGTAAAGTTAAGAAACAGGGAAAGGGGAGGGACGCACCTTATCTAAAACAGTTTTTTGTATTTTATATAAAAAGCTGTTACAACAGAACTTTTTCAATGTCATTTTGGTATAAATGTAAACAATAATGATAAAACTTAAAGCTAAAGAGTAAGATATTATAATGGTAGAGACTTTAAACTCCAAGGAAATTATATACGTAGGTATTTTTATGTTTTTATGAATTGATTTATTTATTTTGAGATCAGAGTGGGATGCACCTGCACTATAAAGATTTTTTACTTCAAACGAGTAAAAAAAAATATTAATTTAGTGAACTGATTTTCTAATTACTTGCTTTTAATTAGATAAATAATAGTGCAATTTACCAGCAAAGCGGAGCGAGTAATGCCAGCAATATATAAATTAATATACGTTTTACACTTACTAATAATATCCAAGGGGGATCACATCACAGTTTTATTTTTTCTTCGATATTTTGCATTGTTATTGAAATAAAAAAGAATCATAGTTAAGTTTGCATTGAAACTTCTCTAGTGCAGAATCTTAATTAATACTGTAGTTAATATCTAAAAATGATTATGTATGAAATGTTATAGAAAAAATATTTGAGCGGTTTTCACCCTTGATAGTAATCCCCCTTGTAGTCCTTGTGAATTTTATTAATTTAGTAAAAGTACTAAGATTTACAACACTGCAACAACAAAATGTACTATAGTAAACACGTTTGTTAAATAACCCAAAATAAAACAGTTAAAGAAACTATATCTGTCTCTTTTCCCCACTCAGCAACTTCATTAATTTACAATACTAACGAAAATCGTATTAAGAAAAACAGAGATGTACACTTAATACAAAGGGTAAAACCCGCCATAAAATTTCCATAAATCCTGTATACCAGAGATCAAATCACGTAAAAAAATAAGAAAGAATAATCATACAGACCTAATCAAAAGCATTTTTCTATAAGTGAGGTAGGAGTATGAAAACATTCGTAGATTAGGTGGTAAATTGTTCCAAACACGACAGACTCTTATCTTAAATGAATGTTCATAAATTGAAAGATGTATTCGAGGTATCTCAAGTTGTATATTACGCGTTGAGTGAATAAATTTAAATTCATAAACAAGAAAAATAGGCTGTCTTAATTTCATGAGTTTGTAAAAATATAGTAAAAGACGTAAATGTAGAAATTCATGAAATTCGCAACCCAAAAATTCAGGGACAAGCTCAGTCACTCGATCATGATCACGAATACGAACATTATATATATAACGAACAACTTTTTTAACAATCCTCTCAAGAATGTTCCAGAAAAAACTTCCAAACGGTAATTAATTTTAGACATTAGCAAGGCATGAGCCAAGCGATATCTCACATATCTTGGTGTATATGCTTTCAAGGCATACAATCTTCTCAAAATAAAAGAAACTTGATTTGATATGGAATTAATATGATTTGCAAAATTAAGATTTGAATCAACAATTATACCAAGGCCTTTAAATGAGTCAACATAACTAATTAATTGATTATTAATGCGAATTATGGGATAATTCAAAATCTGATTTGGTAAACGAAAGAATATTGCCTTAGTTTTAGTTGAATTTATTTCCAAACAATTTAAATGCATCCAATTTAGAACAGTATTAATATGATTATTTAAACGGATCTCAGACATTATATTTATTTCAGAATCCATTTTATATACAAGAAAAATGTCATCCGCAAAAACATACGATTTACAAAACTCACTATCCATGAGTGGAATGCAATCATTTAAATAGGCTAGAAAGAGTATTGGGCCTAATACAGAACCTTGTGGCACACCGGAGGTAACGCTACCAACACTAGAACTTACTCCCCCTAAAGATACAAACTGAGATCGATCATTAAGATAAGAGATTTAGAAAAATTGAATTTATCCTGAAGCTTTTTAATAAGAACATTATGGTTTATTCGATCAAACGCTTTAGTGAGATCAAGAGAAACCATAACACAATTTTTATGTTCATCAAGCTGTTTTCTTACAGAATCAGTAAGGGAAATAAGTAGAGATGTTGTATTGTGATTACGACGAAAAGCATATTGATTAGGGTGTATTTGTATCATGGTTTTGAGTTTTCATTTTAAACTTAAAAACGAATAAGAAAATATAGACGATCAAGCCCGACCATATGATCCCATACACCACTTAAACACAAAATTTAGACAGTGTATGGTTATATGAATAGGGATCTATCTATGTTTTAAATTTCATTACAATCGGTTTCATAGTTTCTGAGAGGAAGAAATTGCCCCTATCCCCCCTCGTTGTCCTATTTTTATGAACTGCATAGATTTTGTGTCCATATAAATATGAAATGCAAACTCTTCAAAATGGCGACCTGTACTTTGGGCAAACGGTTATATGGACAGCCAGCCTGCCAGCCAGTCGGATGAACATCTTTAGGTCGACTCAGAAAGTGATTCTGATAAGGTGTTACACACATCAGCACAAATGCATAATACCCTTACCACTATTGTGGTGTGGGTATAAACATTTTGTTTACCAATTTAAAAAATATTTCTTTTTATCAAAATAATTTTCGTTGGAATACAAAATTTAATTTAAATGATTTTGTTATTCATGCTTAATTCCCAATTTTTATTATTTGATAAAAACACTGAAATTTATTGTGGATGGGATAATCTATTCCTATGCGCATTTCACTGGTTGCTTAGGCCAGATCATCAGGAAACTTCATCCATAAAGATTTTAGAAAAAGATATTAAACCAAATAAAACTGTTAAGCGTATAAGAATTACAGAAACAGTTCTATTTGTAACAATATCAAAGTTTAAACAAAATCATCAACAATAAACAGTGTGTTTATCTCTCCTTACATTCCCCACTACAATTGATTGGAATTCTTCCAACATTAATTGTAGTTGTAAGGGTGTGTGTGAAATGGTAGCAAAGTACTCATGGAAGTAAATTTTTGACACTGTTGAGGTGAATAAAATTTCACTAGCCCTGGGGGCTAGTATAAGTTTTGACATTAGCGTAGAAATTTTTAACGATTTTAATTCACCACAAAACTTTGCTACCGTTTCACACACACCCTAAGTAGGTTAAGAAAAAATAAAAACAAAAAAAAAACTCGCTTTATAAAAAGAGGGTTGCCAGTCAGTTTTTTACGCCGTGCACCTACAGTTTATTATCAAAATAATTTTCGTGGGAATACAAAATTTAATTTAAATGATTTTGTTATTCGTGCTGACTGACAACCCTCTTTTTATAAAGCGAATTGTTTTTATTTTTTCTTAACCTGATCATTTTTCGTTCGTAGCAAGGGATCGAACCTGGGGTACATGGTTGTGTAGAAAAGCATTTTAACCACTACAGCACGCCGCCACCCTACCAAATAGGGTACACTCTGAAGTGTAGGGTATCATATGGTCGGGCTTGACCGACTATACTTTCTTTCTACATTATTATCTGTCAATTTCACCAAGTTTAGTTATAATTAACTATCGGTTATAACTGTCAAAAACATATTGTTAACTGTAAGTTAAACTTATGCAGTAAAAACTCTCTGTCCATTATACAGCAACGGTCGCCGGAAATTTGTCCATTACACTGGTTTACAGCCAAAAAATACCAAGAACGCCACATGCCTAGATAAGTTAATTGGGGCCTCCTGAACACGAAAAACGCTGTGAAGCCCAACCGAAAAGTCTGATCGAAATATGTAAATGGCACAATTTTGAAAAAAACGTAAAAAATAGGCAAATTTTGAACTTTGAGGTGCCATAACTCAACCATTTCTTATCAGATATTGTAGCATATCGACAGAGAAGGCATTCAATTACCTTTCCAACGATGTGCCATTTATTTCGATCAGACTTTTCGGTTGGGCTCCACAAGGGTTTGAGTGGGACCATACATCGAGAAACACAAAAGTACCGTTATCTAAAAAACGGTACTTAAGGAAAAAAATTACAGCGTTTTTCGTGTTCAGGAGGTCCCAATTAACTTATCTAGGCATGTGGCGTTCTTGGTATTTTTCCAAATTAAAAATTTGTAAAAAAGTGTTATGAAAGGTTTTCACCTAAGAAAGATCTAATAAAAAACTTAGGCCCTAATTTTGTAAAACACAACGCAAAGACAAAGAATTACATTGAAAGCAAAAACAAAAAAAAAAAAAAGGTTCATTCGCATAAAAATTATTCAGGGGTGTGCCGGAAATCGTAAACGTAATAAGATTGCTGTAAAAAAGAATTTTATGAGAAATATTAAACAAATATTTCTCTATTAAACAGAATTTTATAACAAAAATTATGAAAATTAGATTCAAAGTGTATTAAAAACAACTTCCAAATTCTTGCGTTTTACGTTTTCAATTTCCAGAACACCTCTGATAATTTGGTGTTACTTTTCAGAGTTTTTGTCCATTTAATGGAGGTGTCCACTAAAGAGAGTTTTAACTGTAGTTAGTTTTAACTGAATTTATTGAAATTGGCCGCTAAAGCACTATAGTTAACAAGATTTTTAATTATTTTTTAGGTTATCTTCTAAATTGTCGAAATTTCGGTAAACTAAGTCACAGAGGACCCCTAGCCATGATAGTCATGTGGTTGGCCATTTTCGTTTTGGATGCGGTATGGCTACGATCAAGTCGACATTTTGAATGGTGGCCTTGGAGCTTAGCTACTTTATTACTTGATATATGTTATGGTTTAACTCTGGTACCAAATGGAAAAGCCACCTATACAGGACCGCGATATTCTCAAGCTAATACAGAAACAACGTCGCTGCTATCACCACGTTATACACACTTTAATTTTTATTTTAATGAAGTTCATTTAGGTCATGCTCAAGATGAAGCAAATTATTTATCAAGATTCATTTTCTACTGGGTAGGGCCACTAATCTCAAAGGGTGTTGCTGGTAATTTAAGACGTATTGAAGATCTATTCGATTTACCAGATGCCTTAAATATATCGAGAATTAGTGAAAAATTGCAAATAAGTATATCGAGATCAAAAAACCTATTTTGGGCTCTGCATAAAGCATTTGGCAAAGAATTTTATTTGATTGGTATATTAAGATTCATAGCGGATATTACAAGTTTTACTGGTCCTTTACTGCTGGGTGCTTTATTAAGACAAGCATCTTCTGGAGCTGAGACAAATGAAGAGGACTTTAATTGGAAGCCTTATTTTTACGCACTGGGACTATTTGGAACTCAGCTGATATGTAAGTAAATTTTTTTATAAATTTTTTTGGGAGGAAAATTAATGTATTTCCTTTTTTATTTTTACAGTTGCTTTTTGCTCATGCCACTTTAATTGGCGCATGTCTATGATTGGTATGAAAATGCGCATCGGCCTGGTCAGTGCTATTTATCGCAAAGCCTTAGAAGCTCGTGGACTAAAAAATGCTCGTCCGGAAGTATTAAATCTTATGTCTACTGATACCGATCGAATTGTGAACTCTTGCATTTCTTTCCACTCATTTTGGAGCATCCCATTTCAATTATTGACTACTCTCTACTTACTATACACCCAGCTGGGAGCTGCTTTTATAGCTGGTGTCATTTTTGCTGCTGCTCTTATACCTATTAACCGTTGGTTAGCCAAACGAATAGCTGAATATTCGCAGGGTCTTATGACAGCAAAAGATGCGCGTATATCGGCAACAAGTGAAACCATTACAGGTGCCAAGCAAATAAAACTAAATGCTTGGGAAGATATTTTCATTAAGAAAATATTAAACTTTCGTAAAGATGAAATTAATTTTTTGGCCAAACGTAAATATTTAGATGCCTGGTGTGTTTATTTTTGGGCCACTACACCAGTGTTAATGTGTTTCCTAACTTTCGGAGTATCAGTGTGGATGGGCAATCCTTTAATAGCATCCACTACTTATACAAGTGTGGCTTTGTTGAATTTACTCATTGGTCCGTTGAATGCATTCCCTTGGGTACTGAATGGTTTAATCGAGGCATGGATTTCGGTGAAACGTGTGCAAGAGTTAATGGATGTATGTAAATTTATTATTTGTTTCGGATAAATTTTTTTTTTTAGCAAATCATTAAATTTTTTAAGAATTTATGGGCCTGTCTCGATTGATAAATTTATTGTTTTTTAAAGAACTTCTTATAACCACTACAAAAATATTAATTTTGAACATTTCGAAAGACACATTTAAGAACCAACAATTTTATAAGACAATTTTTAACTCAGTGTTAATGAGTTTAGGATGTTTTGTTTTATTATATTAGTAAGTTGCATTGTCCGTAAGTAAGTAAACAGTATTTGTTACATATTAGATTATATTTAATATGGACAAGATGACTTCCAAAGCGTGCCTAACTAGTTATTCAGATCCTCGGCACACAGTGAACTTTTTTTTTTTGGTTAAGTGTTCAAAAATTAAGAAAAACATAAACATTTTTTACCAAATATTTTACATTTGATTTTACATTTTAATATTAAAAATTATTGCTATGTCTGCTTTGCTAATTTTAATTTTTTTTAAACTGTTTTGATGCTTTTTCTATAAAAAATGTCTCGTGTTATTTTGAACCAAATTACACGAAAAGTAGCAATTTTTGCCGTATTTTCCTAAAATGTTTTTTATTAACTGCCTGTTCATCTATTTCCGAACGAAGATTTCGTTCGCTTAACTTACATTTAAAATAAAAACAAGTTATATGGTCAAAGAGCTAGGTTACTGAAATTTAATATATAAATAAATAAATAAAAATGTTTGGCTAAATCAAGCATCATATAACAGCTTCTGAATTACATTATACACTTATCTTCTAACAAATAAACTTTAGAAACTCAGTGGAAATTATTAAAAATAAAGCAAAAGTTCAATCAATTTAACGGTCACGCTTTTTTTTGGATTTTTTCGTCAAATATTTGTTAGGTCTGAACATAACTTAAATTAAAAAATAAATAAAGTAATTAGACGAAATCAAGTAACGGATTCTTTTAATTTTTTATTTAATGAAATCAGATAAGCCATTCTAAATATTTTTTAAAATATATGAAAACAGATATCGAGCCCTATTATGTATGTATGTATATTAAGTATGTAAGTGTTTAGTACAAAATGTTCTACATGTTCTTCATATTTTTGTTTAAAGAAGGATTTCAGAGCAGACAGTGTAATTTTTAAATAATTACTTTTATTTCAGCTTCAAAATCTAGATTTTTCTTCCTATTACGATCCCATAATTAAAGGTAGTTCAATGACATTGTCTGATGAACGACCAGTGGTGTTACAATTTAAAGATGCCACATTTGAGTACGATCTAAAAAATAATAATGATGATATGCAAGCAGCAATATTTAGATTGGAAAATGTTACAATAGAAGTGAAAAAGGTGATAAAAGTTTGACAAAAATAATATAGAGCTTAAATAATAATAATAATTTACAATTCTAGGGTGAACTTGTATGTATTGAAGGTCCAGTAGGAGCTGGAAAAAGTAGTTTTATTGCAGCCATAGTAGCTGGTATAAATTGTTTAGATGGCTCAATATGTGTACATGATTTATCTTCGGGTAAGTTTTATATTTTTTTTTTGTATTTTTTTGTTAAAAATTCAGTTTTTTTTTAAAGGTTTTGGTTATGTACCTCAAAACGCTTGGCTGCAACGTGGCACCATACGTGATAATATTGTTTGGGGTAGTGTTTTCGATGAGAAATGGTATAAATCAGTTTTATTTGCCTGTGCTTTAAATGATGACTTAGCAGTACTGGGTGGTGACTTGGTGGGTGTGGGTGAAAATGGCCGTACTTTATCTGGTGGTCAAAGAGCTAGGGTGGCACTAGCTAGAGCAGTGTATCAGGATAAGAAGGGTTAGTAAGAGCTTTGATTACTTTGTTTTCGTTTTCTCTGGAATTTTCTTTTCCTTTTATTTTTGTAGTTTATTTATTGGATGATATTTTAGCTTCTTTAGATGCGCATGTTTCCCGGCATATTGTTAAGCATTGCATTTTAAACTTGTTAAAGGATAAAACAAGAATTATTGTAACACGGAGTGTTACTTTGTTCTATCATGCTAATCAGGTAAATAGTGAAAAATGTATACAATTTTTTGATAATTACATAGATTAACAAATTTTAAATTTTACATTTTTTTCTAAATATTTCAAAATTCCTATTTTTTATTCCCTCAGATTTTACACGTTGAAAATGGCAGACTCACCCCAAGCGAATATATGACGGAAAGCATTGACTTGAGTTTAGAAGACTCAAATGATGAGGCCGATATGATGGAAAGGAGAGGATCTTTAAACTTCGATGATTTACAATGGTCCCAGGAAAAGAATAGTGTAGACAGCATAATGTTAGAGGTATTTTTAAAAAATTAATGTTCAATAAATAAAAAACTCATAATTTAACTGCCTACTTTAGGAAACCAGAGAATATGGAAATTTATCTATTAATGTATTTAGCTGCTATTGGAGAGCTGTAACCACACCTTTAGGTCTAATTGTACTCATTTCAGTGGTATTAATGCAGGTTACACGCAATTTATCTGATGCTTGGTTGGCGCATTGGGTAACGGATACAACATTGGAAAATTACACAAATATAGACAACAGGTTAGGTCATGTTGTACAGCCACTCCAGTGGAAAGTTGCTCTTAATGAAACTTCTTCTGGTCATACAACGGATTATTATTTGGGTATATTTGCTTCCTTAACAATTACTAATTCAGTTATGACTTTGGCCAGGGCTTTTCTTTTTGCCTATGCTGGCCTAAAAGCGGCCAAATTTATGCATGAAAAATTGCTTGATAAAGTAATACATGTAAGTATTATTTACAATAATTGCTTTTAATGTCCATAGTATGTATTTCTAAAACCAAGTTTTGTGTTTATTTTAGGCCAAATTCAGCTTTTTTGATGTCACGTCAGTTGGCCGCATTTTAAATCGTTTTTCGTCCGACACCTACACTGTCGATGATTCTTTACCATTTATTTTGAATATTTTATTGGCCCAATTCGTAGGTCTATTTGGATCGGTATTAATTAGTTTGTATGCCATGCCTTGGTTAAGTTTAGTGATTATACCCATGGTTCCTGTGTATTTAAGTTTACAACATCGTTATCGTCATGCTTCTCGTGATATTAAGCGACTTTCAAGCAATGCGTTATCTCCCTTGTATACTCATTTTACTGAGACTTTAGAGGGTCTAGTCACAATAAGGACCATGCGCGCAAGTGTTCGTTTTCAACGAGATTTTCATGTTAAGTTAGAGGAAAGTATTAAGGCTCAATTAACCTCTTCGGCAGCCCAAAATTGGTTAAGTATACGTTTACAATTATTGGGAGCTTTCTTGGTGGGTGGAGCCGGCATTTTAGCGGCCATTACTTCGGCACATGCTACTAATCCTGGCTTAGTGGGATTGGCCATTTCTTATGCTTTAGGTACTACAAATCTTCTGGGAGGACTTCTTAATGCAGTGGCAGAAACCGAGCAAGAATTAGTGGCCGTAGAACGTATAGAACAGTATCTGCAAATTGAAGGTGAAGAAAATGCTGAAGGTTCAATTAATCCTCCCTTTGGTTGGCCCACACAAGGAGCTTTGAGTTTTAAAAATGTCCAGCTAAGCTACAGGGAACATTTGGCACCTGCCTTAAACGATTTAAATTTCAAAACGGAAGCTTTCGAACGCTTGGCTATAGTTGGCCGCACTGGAGCCGGGAAAACTTCAATACTAGCGGCTTTAATGAGAATAGCTCCTTTAAGCGAAGGAGAAATAACCTTAGATAGTGTTAATTTAAAAACTTTAGCTTTAAGCATTTTGCGTGATCGAATTGGTTTAATACCACAAGAACCCTTTCTTTTCGAGGGTACAGTCCGAGAAAATCTTGATCCACGTTCTTCATATTACGATTCGACAATATGGCATGCTGTTGCAAATTGTTCGGCAATTACCTATTTAGTGCAATCTATGGGCGGTTTAGATGGCAAACTAGAGAGAGGTGGCGCAAATCTATCAGCAGGGCAGAAACAATTATTATGCTTAGCTCGAGCTTTACTAAAAAATCCAAAAGTAATATGTATTGATGAGGGAACTTCGAATTTAGATAACGATTCTGAGTTCGCAATGCATCAAGCTTTGCGTTCCTCCTTTAAAAGTTCTACTGTAATATTTATAGCACATCGTTTGAATGGTTTACAAAATATGGACCGTATTATTGTCATGGATCAAGGAGAAATAAAGGAACAGGGCACGCCGCAAGAATTGGCTTTAAATAAAAATTCTCTCTTCTATAGTATGTTACATGCTCAACATATAAGCATAGAGGAATTTTCTCAAGGGAAATAATTTTTTTTTTAATTCATCTTTAAAATTCTTTCCCTTTTAATTTATTTTAATTATATTACGGTATTATACAGTTGTTAAGAGAAATGTAGTTTTGTTCCTCTTACATATATACAATTATAGTATAGATTTTAACTGAGAAGTTTTGTTTAAAACCCTCTTTAACAGTTTTACATTTTTTTATGTGTATTAATTTTACAATAAACTTGCAATTTTTGTTAATGATTTAAAAATTTCTAAATATGTAATATAAATTTGAAATTTTTAAATCAATTACAGCCACAATATACGGATATTTGCTCCGGAACAACATACATACATACATTTTTAATTAGAAATAATAAAAAATTTCACCAAATCCATAGTCGCTTTGTTTAAATATTCAAGTATTTAAGAAATAAGCGTATCTTTAGTATATTCAGTTGTCACGCATTTCTTACACGATGTTTGCTCAACATGATGATATTTTGTATTCGTCACATACATATCGCACTTGATCAACAACTCAAATATCGTGCGTGACATCCGTTTTTATAAGATACTAGCTGACCCGGTCCACGTTGCTGGCCCTAAGCAAACATAAGTGTTGTATTACCACACGATTTAAATTGAGCATTTAACGAAATTTACGGCCTTTAAAATAAAAATCCATGGAATACCTATCATAAAGTTTTTTTACAAAATAACTTACATATGGTGTAGATATGGGCTCAATCAAAAAAGAAACGCATGTATTTAAGGCAAATTGGAAATTATATTTATTTATTTTTTCATTTTAAGGCCAGCGCATAGACAATGTTTTTTGTTTTTTTTTATTTGGTGTAAAGAGCCGTTTTCTGATTTTAGGTAAATCGAAAAAAGCGGGCGGGGCAAAATTTTCTTTCCGTAAAAACCTAAGTTGGACCATGGCGATCATTTTAAAGAAAAAATGTCCAAATCGGTCAAGCCGTTCTCAAATTATGCGCTTAATAGAAAAAGTGGGCGTAAAAGTAGGCGTGGTAATTTTTTCTTTCGATAAAAACGACAAATGGATTAATACGAACAGTTAAAAGAAAAATTAGTCAAATCGATGGAGCAGTTTTTTTTTTAGGTAAATCGAAAAATGTGGGCGTAAACGTGGGCGGGGCAAAATTTTCTTTCCGTAAAAATCTAAGTTGGACCATGGCGACCATTTTAAAGAAAAAATCGTCCAAGCCGTTCTCAATATATGCGCTTAATAGAAAAATTGGGCGTAAAAGTAGGCGTGGTAAATTTTTCTTTCGATGAAAACTTAAAATGGATTAATACGAACATTTGAAAGAAAAATTTGCCAAATCGATGGAGCCGTTTTCTGGTTTTTTGTAATTCGAAAAAAGTGGGCGTAAAAGTGGGCGGGGCAAAATGTTTTTTTCGTATAAATCTAAGTTGGACCATAGCGATCATTTTAAAGAAAAAATCGTCCAAATTATATAGATGTCATTGGTGGTGCAATATGAAAATTGGATTTTGCCACGCCCCTTCGCCCGCAGACCGAAAATCAAAAATCAGACTTCATTATTTTGAATGAAAATTTCATCAAAATCGGCCCAGCGGTTTTGGAGTCCATACGTTACATACATACATACACACATCATATTTTATATACATATATAGATGAAATATCGCTGGCTTAACATGTAAAGGCTCTAAGTCCATATTTAAAAATTTTACAGGAGAGACAAAAAACAATCAAAATACATGTGATGGAACAATTCGATAGAAATGGTTAAACTGTACTTTTAATTGGGACTTAGAGCTTTTTCTTGTGATAAATTGGTCTTAGCGCTTTTGCTCATCACTACAAAACAACAACAAAAAATGTGATAACTGTAATTTTATCTTTGTAAACAATGTATTTTTACTTATTGCACAGTACTGCATTAAAATCTCAATTTCTTAAAAATGTGGACTTAGAGCCTTTACATGTTAAGCCAGCGATATGTATTTGTTTTGTAAATATAAGTATGTGTACAAAAACTTAAAACAAACAAGTGATAGGATACCCTACACCATAGTTTTTAAAAATCAATTTTCGAGCCAATCAAGGACCCCACAGAACAAAATAATGTTATGAAGTTAAGATACATGGACATTTTTTTTGTGCCGAATATTATTTCTGTGGCATTTTGACAAAACATCTTAAGCCGAAATAGAATAGCAAATAAGTAATTAAAAAACTCGGCGAAAAATCGTTTTTATTAAATAATAAATTAAACAAAAATTAAAGAAAATTTCGTTTATAATACAACATTTTAAAAACGTTAACAAAAATGTTTTTTTTTAATGAAAATGCGTATAATTAACAACATTTTTTTCAACATTTAAAATTTGAATTCAAATGTTTTGTCAAAATGCCACAGATTTATATATCTTCATCTTCATCATTAGATATTTTGTTCTTAATTTTAAACCCCATATACCATGGTCCAATCATTAGGTCTGCGTCAATAGAAAAAACAACACGCATATTGTTTGCGTAAAAAATTATAAAGATGTCAAGAACAAAAGTAATTGTTTGTGTAAAAACTGCTGAAATGTCAAAAACAATTGCATGTAAAAAATACAACTCTGCAAAAAAATCAGCAGGCGTTTCGAGCACCTTCAAATTGGACCATGCCCATATCCATAACGTCAAACAAGAGAAAATAAGAAAAAAAATTTAAACAAGCGTCAAAAATCAAATAAATTAATTTTACACTACATGGGAAAATAATGATAACTCTCTCTAATGAACTAACCTGGTACTTATTATACCATGATCTAGATGAAATTTGTTTACTTTTATGCGATTACAGGGAGGGTTTATATGGGACCTTTGGTTAATTCTTCTAACGTCCCAATTTCCAATCATAGTCCTTTTTCGATATGCAAAGGTCGTCATCATAGGTTTAGGGTTTTCATTTAGAGGCAGATAATTATCGTTAGCATTGATGATTTCAGAAAGGTGGGTTGCTCACCCTCCTTTCCCAAATCGGTGATAAGGCTGCTATCTATGTGACCAATCCTAAGTTACAGTCATGCTTCAGCAAACATTTGTAAATCGTTAACCTACATGCCTGAGTCGTCATGATTTACTTTTCGCTTTCTCACTTAAGCTAGCTTTCCAAAAAAAGCCATTGCCCAGGCCCTATGACCGAAAGTAGTGAGCTGTTTGGACAGTCAGCAGAGCAATCATTACTGGTCACTCCCAAGTGAATGACTATCAGAAACTTTCCGCTCTGTAAGTGTGGACCAAATTTAATCTAAATACCAACATAATCACCCACATCATGAATTCCACATGTGAAAACGTCCGAATGAAATTTTTTATTCCATGGATTTTAGTTTCGTATCATGAATTCCATGTCAACAAAATAACATAAGTATGTACATATGTACGTGATTTTAAAAACCTGTGTCATTATATTCGGAGTTGGAAACAAAAAAACAATTCATGTATTTGCGAAAACTGTGTTTTTGGAAATTAATTTTATTATGTTTCTTAAACTATAAGAAATGGCAAAAATTCGGTAAAAATGATTATATTAGCGGAAATTTGCAAAAATTTTGCAACAGCGGCATAATGGCAAAATCAACTATTTATTAAAAATCTTTAAAGCTGTATAGAATCACAGAAAAATCGCTTTTATCGCGAACATGGTAAAAATTCGCAAAAAATTATAAACTTGTACAAAAACAATAATTAGTACATATTTTAGATCGAAATTTGCTTTTTTGAATGATTATAATTATTTATTTTTAATTGGATTTACATGTTTTTCCTTTACTACAGTTTTTTCGTACATTTTGTCAATCAATTAAAAATGGATAATCAAGAAATGCAAATTTCGATCTACAAAATACAATTTGGTTTAAGGATTGATGTTTGGCTATTGACGTCAGCAGTCGTCGATGGCTGCGAATGTACAAAAACCCTAACATTTTGAAATCGCTAAACAGTTTAAAAAAAGTGTCGGAAAATAACAAAAAAATTTGCAAAAATAGCGAAAATTCGGGAAAAATTTTAATGTTTAAAACGAGCCATAAAATTGATTAAAAGTTCCTAAAACAATAAGGAATGGCAAAAATTCGGTAAAAATTGTTATATTAGCGGAAATTCGCAAAAATTTTCAAACAACGACATTATGGCAAAGTCTACTATTTATTGTAAATCGTTAAAACAGTAAATAATCAGAAAAATTACAGGAACAAATCGCTTCTATCGCGAACATTACGAAAAATTGCAGAATTTGAAACAAACCCTAAAACTTATTTGAGATCGCTAAATTAAATAAATTAAATTTGTGCATTTGAAACGTATTTTTTTTTAATCTCTATATATGTATATAAAAATTACGTGTATGTTCGTGATCGCTAAACTCAAAAACTACTTTACTGATTTTGACGAAACTTTATGTACATGCTCTATGGGGCATGAGGAGTGTTTCTGTGTAGTTTGAAGTTCGTCCGAAAGATGGCTCCATATTTAGTTTTTTTGTACCGTAACTCAAGAACTACTGCACCGATTTTGACCAAACTTTATGTACATGCTCTATGGGGCGTGAGGAGTGTTTCTGTGTAGTTTGAAGTTCGTCCGACAGATGGCGCAATATTTAGTTTCTTTTTGTTTTTGCACAGTAACTCAAGAATAACTGCACCAGTTTTGACCAAACTTTATATACATGCTCTATGGGACGTGAGGAGTGTTTCTGTGTAGTTTGAATTCGTCCAACAGATGGCGTAATATTTAGTTTTTTTGTGTTTTGCCCGATAGAGATTAGCGCGATAAGCCTATGCTGTATTTCGCTGAAGGCGTTGGGTCCTTAATCGGCGTGTAGTGGCGTTAATTACCCCGATACCAACTCAAACCTAACATCTTTTACTGAAAAAAATAATTTGTCCGGCAGATGGCGCAATATTTAATTCTTTTGTGTTTTGCCCCATAGAGATTAGCGCGATAAGCCTATGCTGTGTTTCGCTGGAGGCGTTGGGTCCTTAATCACCAGTTACACCACTTATAACTCAAGAACGGCAGAACAGATTTGGCTGAAAATTGGTAGGGAGGTAGCTTAGAGCCAGGAGACGGACATAGGATACTTTTGCCCCGCCCACTTTTACGCCCACTTTTTTCGATTTACCTAAAATCAGAAAACGGCTCTTTCACCAAATAAAAAAAAACAAAAAACATTGTCTATGCGCTGGCCTTAAGATGAAGTAATAAATAAATATAATTTCCAATTTGCCTTAAACACATGCGTTTCTTTTTTGATTGAGCCCATATCTACACCATATGTAAGTTATTTTGTAAAAAAAACTTAATGATAGGTATTCCATGGATTTTTATTTTAAAGGCCGTAAATTTCGTTAAATGTTTAATTTAAATCGTGTGGTAATACAACACTACTGTTTGCTTAGGGTCAGCAACGTGGACCGGGTCAGCTAGTTTTAAATAAAAACTTACATTTGCTTCCCTTTCCGACAGACATCACATTGGAATTATTTTCTTCATAAGTTGTAAAAATATTTCACATGTGAGCTATTTACAATCGTATAAAAAAAAATGCAGAAATCATTTTTTTCGGAGTTTAAAAATGTAAACATTCGGAAATTTTTACAACAAATTTACTTCTTGATACCAACTGTTTAAACGTTCGGAAATTTACATGTGAAATTTTATTCATGATAAGGGTGAATAAGATGATACATTTAGTTGCGTTTGTAGCACTCAAGACGTGACGACCTTTAAAATTTTTAATATACCAATTTAAAAAAAAATCTCATTTTTTTGCGACAACTATCTTGCTTTAAACTTTTATTTTGAAACACTTGCGACTGATCAAATCCAAATGACGTAGACAAATGGTGTTTTTGCATCACGTACTTGACATTAGAATAGCATCTAAAAAAAACCAAAAAATATACTGCTAATCGAACTATATATTTGGTCTTTTCTAATAGATCTTGTTCATTGATGTTTTAACATTAATTTTAAAGTATAATTGCAATGTTTCCAATACATGCCCGAATATAATTCCCAGAAAAACAGAAAATAGTTGATTGATTGCCCTATGAGGCCCTATGCTCCTTATAGGAACTAAAGGAACCAATATATGTATATATACATATGATATAGCCAGTTAAAACTTTTATTACCAAAGTAATTTTTGGGAATACAAAATTTATTGTTAATAAGATTGCCGTATGATGTGCAAAATTCCCAATTTTTTATATTTGATAAATACACTGAACTAGATCATCAGGAAACCTTTTCCAAAGATTTTAGAAAAACTAAAAATATTATACAAATAAAACCTTAAAGCGACAAGAATTGGTTGATTTTTTGTCAACTCTAACTGCCGGTTCAACGATTTCGAACGTAGAAGTTCGCATGGAATTTAATATGGAAAATATTTTTAAAACTGAGTGTTTTTC
The DNA here is from genome assembly GCA_949318255.1 of Pollenia labialis. Taxonomy (NCBI): domain Eukaryota; kingdom Metazoa; phylum Arthropoda; class Insecta; order Diptera; family Polleniidae; genus Pollenia; species Pollenia labialis. The sequence goes on from OX439141.1 coordinate 129,537,128, forward strand.
ATATTAATTTTCTATGCGAACGATAACGTTCGAAATGGTTAAACTGGCAGTAAATTTAGTTGTAATTGGGTAAAAAAAAAAAAAACATATTACTTTATTTTATTTTGCCAGTTCATTAGTAAAATTCTCTAACTTTTAACGTTAACGTTTATTTTACCGGCACAGTTTATTGCTTACGGTAACAATAGAGCAATTAAGTAATTCAATTTTAACACCATATCTAAAAATTTCAATCAAGTGGCATCTTTGTTAATTTATAAGCATATTTAACGAACACTGCCAACGAGGGTAAAGTACTTTCGAAACTATTAAAACCCCATTTAGGTTTTGCAAGTCTAGCAAAAATTGCAAAAATTCTGAAAATTTGAAAAAATAGCGAACATTTTTAATATATCAAAGAAGCTATAAAATTTATTAAAAGTCACTTAAATTATAAGGAATTGCAAAAATTGTTTTCTTTCAGAAAGTCTGAGTTTATTGGTGAGAGGGGAAGAGAACATGCCATCACCCATAACTCAGACTTTCTGAAAGAAAACTTTCAAAGTGTGATCCCAGACTTAAATCGCGAAGATGGCTAAAATTCTCGAAAAATTGCACATTTGCAAAAAAACGTTAAATTTATTGGAAATCGCTAAATCGTTTAAAAAACAAGCTGTCGGAATATATAAAGTTTTTTATTAATACGATTTCTGTATGACGTGCTAAATTCCCAGTTTTTCATATTTGATAAATACACTGAAATTTATTGTTGAGGGAAAGCTAGCTTCTATGCGCATTTCACTGGTTGCTTAGACCAGCTCATCAGGAAACCTTTTCCAGAGATTTAAGAAAAGCCAAAAATATTATACAAATAAAACCCTAAAGCGAATAAGAATTATAAACACTCAAAGTCTTACTTGTAACAATATCAAAGCCAAAACAAAACACCAACAATAAACAGTGAGTTTATCTTTTCTTACATTCCCCTACAATTGGTTGGGTTCTTTCCGACTCGAATTGTAGTTGTAAGTGGGTAAAAAGAAAAAACAAAATGAAAAAACAAACTGCTTCATTCTACTGTCTTCGTAAGAAAACAACAAAAAAAAACCAATTTGCCAATTACGTTTTTGCGCGGGCACATGCAAGTATGTATATTATAAAAGTTATGTTCGGGAATACAAAATTCAACTTGAGTTAGTCTGAAATTGAGAAATGTCAAATGAAATGCAGAAAAAAAAAATTTACGTTTAGGTGTGGTTATAAGTACCTCTGAATAGAAAAGTTTGAGTGTTTTTTTCCTTTATATTACCATATTTTAAACAAAAGTATCAAGGGTTTTTATTTTTTGAGTCGTGTTTGACATTCTCATGGAAATGCCCATATGGCCCAGATTAAAATATAGGGTACATTCTATGACCAAAAACGGAAAAATTGGTACTTTTTATCCTTTTGGTAAATATGGTATACAGATTGCATATTGCAATTTTCATATCGACTGAATGTCGTTTGCTGAAGAGAATTGAGTGCTCAAAACTTATATGTATGTGGTCGAAAATAATAAGGTTTTTATGTTGTTTAAAAAAATATGGCCCAGATTAAAAAATTGCTATTTTTTCTCTTTTTGATAACTTTGGTATACAGATTGCATATGGTCCACATTAAAATATGTTACTTTTTAAGGGATAAAACTGGTATTTTTTAAAGGGTAAAACGGAATAAAATTGGTACTATTTCTCTTTTCGATAAATTTGGTTTACATACAGATTATAGCCTGCCTGCATTAATATACAGTGTACTTTCTCGAAGCCTACAATGAGGAAACACTTACCTTTGTAATTTTTTTTTTAAATGTTTTAGCATATGATCCAGACTAAAATATAGGGTACTGTGTACTCGAAGTTTTTGTTCGAAAAAACTTTGGTTGAACTAATATTTAATTAATATCGTGAAAGCTGTATAGAATCACAGGGAAAAATCGCTTCTATCGCGAACATCGCTATAATTCACGAAAAATTGCAAACTTTTAAACAAACACTAAAATTTATTTGAAATCGCTAATTGGGTTAAAAAACAAAATGTCGGAAAATAAAAAAAATAAAAAAATTGCAAAAATAGCGAAAATTTTAATTATTTCAAAAAAGTCATAAAATTGATTAAAAGTCCCTAAAACTACTTTTAAGGAATGTCAAAAATTCGGTAAAAATTGCTAAATTCGCAAAAATTTGTTAACAGCGCCATGAAAGCAAAGTCTACTATTTATTATAAATCTTTTATGCTGTAAAGATTCAGAAAACTTACAGGAACAAATTGCTTCTATCGCGTACATGGCTAAAATTCAGCCAGCCAGCCGACTCAGAAAGTGATTCTGAGCCTATCAGTATACTTTAAGGTGGGCCCAGGGCCCATATTTGAAGTTTTTAAACACATCAGCTCAAATGCACAATACCCTCACCATTATTGTAGTGTGGGGGGTAAAATTAAGAAATTACAACTCAACTGTGTTCTTGTTAATTTAATAAATAAAACTGAAGAATTTTTCCATATCGTAGATTTCGGCGGTATGGTGTAGTTTTAAGCATGAAGATATGCTAGAATTACTTAAGAGTTTTTCATTCATTATTGGCAGCATATTTTAGTAAGGTATTATTTACAGTCTCTTAAAAGCTACTTGGAACAGAGTCAAGTTTTACTTGGCGGATATTTAAGTCAAGCTTGTAGACTAATTAAAAGTGATTAATGAAACCATTGTGCAACTTATTGCATAATGTAGGACAAAATTTAAATAATATGTCCAATACAATATACAATAATATTGCAAGTTTATTGGCCGCTCAAGTCGTGACGTTGAAGAACCTTTGCTACTTATCATTTTAGGACCGTTTAAGCACCATTGTCTGTCTTTAAAATCAGTTCGGTATTATCACCAGAGATGGCATATTTATAAAGATATGTATAGTATTTAGAATAGTGTCAAATTGCTAATTACTTTTTAAGTTGAACTTTTTTTTGGAGTATTTTGAATTGTTTTTGGTTTTTGTTGCAAGAACACACGCTTATATAAGCGATTTGTATTTACATTGCTCGTAATGTTTTTTTGACTTTTGTTACAATTTGTGTTGGCACTTTTTATAAAAAGTTCAAGTTTGCCAAATTTTCAATTAGAAAAATACTTAAATTACGGGTACATTTATAACAAAAGTAAGGAAAACGTATGTATATAAAATACTATTCGATCGATATCCCTAGGCTTTAGTTTTGCAGCCATTTTTACTTAAAAACATACAAAATGCGATTGCCAATCTGTTAGTTGTTAGTTGAAAGTTAACATACGTAATATAAAGGTAATAAACGGGTGTGTTCTAGAATCCGAATCCACTCGAAAGTGGACTACTTCAGCATTTCACATCCACATGTTTTTATTTGTTTTCAATTAAGAGTAGGAAGGGGTTGGTGAAACGAATCGACATTTTTAACAAAAACAAAAATATTTGTTTTTAGTTTCAAATGTTTTTATCCAATTTAATTAAAAATATATCGTTACCTAAAATGCCAAAGGGCTGAACTAACTCAAAATCGACTTTTTCATTGATTTTGATGTAAGTAAAGCAAATTTTTTTTAGCGCGATTTAAATTATTTTCCGGCAATTTGTTTTTTTTTATCGATTTAGCGATCTATAATTAGTTTTTGGGTTTGTTTCAAATATTTCAAATAAAAATTTTCGCAATGTTTTCGATTAAATCGATTGTTTTCTCAAGTTTTCTGATTCATGACAGCTTTAACGATTTATAATCAATAGTAAATTTGCTATCATGTCGCTGTTAGCAAATTTTGGCTAATTTATAAAATGTTAACGAATTTTTGCCATTAATTTTAGTTTTAGGGACTTTTAATCAGTTTTAGATTAATTAAAATATTAAAATTTTTCGCTATTTTCGCAATTTTTTTTTTGTTATTTTCCGACATTTTGTTTTTTTTTTTTAAATTTCATATAAATGTTTGTTTAAGAGTTTGCACATTTGCTGTACTTCTTTACAACTTTCACAATTTTTACTAAATATTAGACTTTGCTATCATGCTGCGATCTTTAGTTCAACAAAAGATTTTTTTCGAATACACAAAAACACGGATTTGGAAACACCAATTTATGAATTTTGCGGATTCAATTCAAGACGAAATCTAGACCATCGACCCATAAGCCTGGGCCCAGATCGTCGCAGTTGTGATCGAGTGATATTGATCGAAATTTTACTTTTTGGAATCGTCCCATTCGTTATCGAAAACTTCTTTCGAAATTTGGGATTATGTAATTCGATAACGAGTAGTCGATCGAATGCTTTTACTCGAAATGTCATTCGATAGGTTTAAGAGCTTTCGTAAAAACATTTAATTGTTTTTTTACAAACAATTTACACACTTTTGGAGAATAATTATTAGATTTCTTCAACAAATAGCTAAAAATGTAAGCATTAAACTTTTTTCAGCAATACAGGTATGTGATGGAAATCGATTTTAAAAACGAAACGATTTGAAACCGAAAATATCGTTTTTAGTATCTTTTAAAATGGATTTTAAATACATGCTCCTTTTATTTTCAGTCTTTATTCTTTTAAATATTATATTTTATACGTTAACTGAATTGTATTCTGACCGAAAACTTAATCCTTTAATTTAGAAATGGATTTTAAAATCCCTCGAAATTCATCACACCTCTTAAAAACGTTCGTTTTGAAATCGATCGATTTCCATCACATACCTGATAAGAAAAAAAATAATAACATTTAGTTTTGCAATTTTTTTTTTTTGCAAATTTTAGTCATGTTTGCGATAGAAGCGATTTTTGTATTGTAAGTTTTTTGATTCGTTACAGCTTTAACGATTTTTAATATATAGTAGACTTTGCTATTATGCCGCTATTAGCAATTTTTTGCGAATTTCCCCTAATTTAGCAATTTTTACAGAATTTTTTCCATTCCGTATACTTTTATGGACTTTTAATCAATTTTATGGCTTATTCGAATTATTGAAAATTTTCGCGAATTTTCACTATTTTTGTAAATTTCTTTGTTTGTTAATTGTTGAAATTTTGTTTTTTTAACCGATTTAGCGATTTCAAATAAATTTCAAGGTTTGTTACCAAGTTTGCAATTATTCGCGAATTTTAGCCATGTTCGCAAAATCAGCGACTTTTTCTGTAAGTTATCTGATTCATTACAGCTTTAACAATTTTTAATAAATACTAGACTTTGCTTTCATGCAGCTGTTTGCAAATTTTTGCGAATTTCCGCTAATTTCAAATTTTTTATCAAATTTTTGCCATTCCTTGTACTTTTAGGGACTTTTAGATTTAATTTAGTTCCCGTTTAAGTAAAATGGAAGCATGTTTCTGATACATGTGAAATCTCTGCAAATATATTTTTAACTTAAAAATCGAAAAGAAAAAAAATCAGTCACAATAGTTAAAACGAAAAGTTATTCCGTTACCTTCAGTCGCAAAAAATCTAAGTTCAAATTTCATAAAATGTTTAGTTCTCAATAAATTTTATGTCTGTAAATGCAGTTTTCTTATTTAAAAGTTAACAACCAAACATGTGTTAATATTATTAACTTTCATATTAAAAGCAGACTTACCATGTTCTCTTTATAATTATTGGAATTAGCACTTTTATGTTCCGTTGCAAAAAATAAAACCTATAAAACAGTATATTTATTATGCCAGCAATGAATTTTTATATACTCTATCGCACTGTATCAAAAACTGAATTTCCAAAAAATGTGGACTTAGCTCCTTTACAACTGAAGGTAACGATATCCTTTCCTCCTGGGTGAATTGTAAGGTGCATTGTTTAAAATTTACTTTGAATACAACTCTGTTATCAAAAGAATCCTTTTTGCAATAACGTATTCATTAAAAAATTCGCAGTAATTGCAAGAATCTAAAGGATTTTAAGTAAAACTTTAAATCTACGTGTATTTTTAGAATAATCTACTAACTATTTACAAAAGATATTCACGTAAATTTTTCTTTACTCTTGCAACTGTGTAAAATAGCTAAGTTGCATTTATTTTACGGGAGCAATCTTTTTCGTTTATTTGGCCGTAGGCTTCTTGAAAAATATAGGTTCCATGGGCAGCTATCAACAGACTCACTTGGGTCCAAGGCCCATCTATCAGGTCTGTTTACTTGTACAAAAACAAAAAACGATTCTTTTTAGTTGTCAAAAATTTACTACAACAAATACAAAGCAAAAGAAAAAAACGTGTATGTGTGGCATACCATAAACGTAAACAAACGTATACATGCAAATGTAAGCAAAATGTAAACAACTTTTGACAACTAAAAAGAACATAAACAATGATCATCAGGCTTTTTGCGCAGACCTTTTCAATGGGCCTTGCTTGGGTCCTTTATTGGTCCCTTTGTGATAAAGTTAGGTTAGGCTCCAAAAATATACAAAATGTGATAAAGTTAGGTTAGGCTCCAAAAATATACAAAATTATGAAATTGAATGAAAGAATAAATACATTTACTGTCATATAAATTAAAGAAATTGCCAATTTAAATAGCAAATTGAAAGAATTTAGAAATTATTTTTAATAAAAATATTAACAAGGACTTCATTTATTTAATATAAAAGCTTCAACAAGACAAATTTTAAAAACATTTTCAAAGAAATATAATCGAATACATACTACATAAAAGAAAATTCAAAAATGTTTTATATAACTTACGGCCAATTTCACCAAGTTCAGATATAATTAACTACCAGTTGTAACTGTCAAAGCATATTGTAGTTAGTTATAACTTAAATTGGTAAAATTTGCCGTTAAACGAATATTTATACGAATAAAAACTTACAACAACCAATTAATTACAAATAATGATTTTCAAAAAAATTCAACAAACTTTTAGTAAATAATTTTTAAAATTTAGCATTAAGATTAATTTCGGATATTTTATACACCGTAAATTCTTATCTAACAATATATCAACTTATTTATTTACATACATACATTCTTAGATTTTTATACATACAACCTACAAAATAATTTTTTTTTGTATTAACTACACAAATTGCTTAGATTTGGAAATTTACTTAATTAAATACTTTTTTTCTTTAGGACAGTTTCATAACTTTGAATTCAAATACCTTTTGGTGGAAAAATACGTGGCTTAAAAAAAACTTACTAAATATAAAAATAGATTAAAAAACATTAAAGTAAAATTAATTAAATTAGACCAACAAATGAAATTAGAAAATGTTAAATTTTAAAACGTTTCAAAACTATACAAGAAATAAGCTTCACTAGTTAGTCAGACAAATAAATTTAAAAATTAAATTATACATATATGAAAATTATTAAACATATTAATTTTTAAGATTTCTTAACTAAATAAAATTAAATACATATACATATAACCAACTAATTGTTTATTTATTGAGAAAAGCTGGATCATTTAATAATTTGTTAAATTCAACTTCAAAAGCCGTTATTGATTTTTGTAAATTTATATCATTATTCGTCTAAAAATGTAAAATATTAAAAAAAAAATTGTGTTTATTAATTTTTAATTAAATTTCAGTTGAGTGCAAACTTATTTTTCCATACCGATAGAACACAATTGAACCGTAGGAAAAATTAAAACGCATAATATTTTAAATAAAGGCACACAATTACTGGCGTACATAAATGTAAAATCTTACATACGTCGTACGGTGATACATTTTACGTTCCTACGACTTACGGCGCAATTGTGTTCATAGCATAAAAAGATTTATTTTAAAGAGGTTTGAAATATTAAAAAATATATTTTTAAAGCCTTTATCACTATAAATGTGGACATTTCAGGCGTAACTTTTTATTCGTGTTAGCCATGATTATTTTAGTAGCCCATTAAGTATATAGTCACCTAAAATCCAAAAGGCCGTAAGTGACATAAAACTCAATATCGACTTTTATTTATAATTGTTTTATAATTAAAATCGATGTTGTAAAATTCCTTTCTTCATAAAAATAATTTAATGAAAATTAAATTTGATGAACTTAAGCCTGATTGAAAAATATTACAAATTTGGATTAAAAACCACAAATAGTTCAACAAAAATAACCACAATTCTAATTATTGTTAAAGCTAGGGCACGGGCTCTATGTGTACATTTGTCCTTCAAGTTGTGCTGAAAAAGGTCAACAGGAAAAGGAAAGACAAAATGAAAAAACAAAAAAAAATGTACTTTGGACTTCAAGAAGAATACTTGACATAAGTACGGAAAAAACAGAAGTTAGGAAAAACATGTAAAGTCAGTTAAAAAATGGATAATCATTCAAAAAAGCAAATTTCGATTTACCAAGAGTTAAAAATACAATTTGGTTTAAGGATTGATATTTGACTATTGACGTCAGCAGTCGTCGATTACTGCGAGTGTAAGACGGCAAATCCATCTGAGGAGATCGAGTGGTTGCGATCGAAACATGTCATGGTAACCAGCCGCCTGGGTTCGAATCTCAGGTCAGTCAAGAATGAATTATTATCAATAACAATTTTAATTAATTTTCATGTTGTAAAATTCCTTTCTTCATAAAAATAATTTAATGAAAATTAAATTTTTTTCAAAAGTTATGTCATATTCAAAATGGCATAATTTCGCAGATTTAGCCGAATGTGTTGAGCTTATTTCTTCAATATCTCGAAAACTACTTGACATACGAAGATGATTTAAATGCCATTTTAAAGAGAATACTTGGGGCTACAAACCAAATACTGAAAAGAAATAATTTTTTTGAAAAATGTAATATCTGCCAAATATTAAATTTTAAAAACGGACTAAGTCAAAAAATTATATTTTTATTTGGCTGATTTTTTTATATAATACCTCAAACTGTTCTTAAAAAATCCTGAAACTTTGAATCTTTTTTAAGATATGATTTTTTTTCTTTCGCAACCTTTGAAAAAATAATCTTAAAATAGTATTTTAATATTGTAATTTTGAGCAATAAGTACACTGTGCTAGTTGCAAAAAACAGACCAGCCGCGCACTTTAATTGGGGCACGCTAAGTCGAGTGGTGCTTACCGTTTTTTTAGATTGGCTCTTGTTTTCAAGAATTACCGTTATTTCGAAAATGTAAGAGGTTGAAAATGTAAGGGGTTGGTCATACATTTGACCCATTTAGAAGCATCCTTCGCGCCACCATGCAAATATTGTGGTTAAATAAAATTCTTTAATTTGGCCCCTGCAGCGCGTAGGATGCTCCTAGATGGGTCAAATGTATGACCAACCACACTTTATTATTTATTGGCGAAATTCGTTTTTTTAGTTATTTCAATAAACTAAACCGTTTTTGAGTTACGCAAATATATGCTGTGCAACCTCTTACATTTTCGAAATAACGGTAATTCTTGAAAACAAGAGCCAATCTAAAAAAAACGGTAAGTCCCACTGGATTCAGCGTGCCCCAACTATGGCAAAATGCCAGGTGCGCGGCTGGTCTGTTTTTTGCAACTAGCACAGTGTACTTATTGCTCAAAATTACAATATTAAAATTCTAGTTTAAGATTATTTTTTCAAAGGTTGCGAAAGAAAAAAAATCACAACTTAAAAATGAAAAAAAAAACATCTCCTTCAAAGTTTCAGGATTTTTTAAGAACAGTTTGAGGTATTATATAAAAAAATCAGCCAAATAAAAATATAATTTTTTGACTTAGTCCGTTTTTAAAATTTAATATTTGGCAGATATTACATTTTTCAAAAAAATTATTTCTTTTCAGTATATGGTTTGTAGCCCCAAGTATTCTCTTTAAAATGACATTTAAATTATCTTCGTAAGTCAAGTAGTTTTCGAGATATTGAAGAAATAAGCTCAACACATTCGGCTAAATCTGCGAAATTATGCCATTTTGACAATATATATGATAATATATATCGTCACCTAAAAGACGAAATAACCTATCTGCAGTTTTCAAAAGTTTACAGGAGAGGGAAAAAACGTTATAAAATGGGAACTATTAACGATATTGAAACGAAAATTACACATTTTGATTAAAATGAAACCAGTAATATCTATCGGTTGAGAAAATTTTGTTTTTCTAATCAAAACTTATGTTATGACACTTAGGTTATTTGGAATTGTAAAAATCTGAAACCAAAATAACCTATCTGCAGTACTAATTAGTATGAATAAATAAAAAAAATTTTAAGAACATGAATATTATTTACATTAAATAATTACAGTAGTAGTTTCTTTTACTGGTTTAAGCAAAAACAAGTACTTAATGTTTGTTTAAATTACACTATGCAACAAAATAAAACTTTTATCGTGATTTTTGATGATTTATTTTTCTCTTTTTTTGTGCGTAACGGTCCTCTAGGTAGAAAAACTTTGTCATTTGTAATATTATATGTTCAAAATTTTGCACACATATGCGTTATGATATAAGGAATAAAAATCCATAAAAAAATCAATTTTGAAATTTTTGCAGATAGGTTATTAGGTCTTTTAGGTGACGATATGTTCCTTATAAGATAAAAGGAACCTTCTCACCAAATTTCATTACAATCGGAAGAGGTCGTGTCCCACTCTTGGTCGTTTTGACATGGAATTACCCATATACAATAATGTATTAGGTCGAAATTTTCCACTTCTCCAAGGACATTTCAACGTGACTACGTAAAGTGTAAATAACCAAAAATCGCTAAACAAAAAATTTAATTTTAAGGTCTTTATATAGCGATAAAGTGTCGACTATAGGTTAATAAAAATTTGAAATTTTTAAAAATGATTAATATTAAATTTAATACCATAGAACACAATACACAAAATCTGTAAAATATTTTGGCGATAATTACAATTATGAAGTCAAATTTTTAAATAAAATAGCGGATTTCCCACTCTCCCAAAAAAGATTATCTATATAAAGTTTATTTCCAAAAACGTGTTTAATTTAAAAAAATCAGTCCGTTATCTAAAAACTTGTTAAGAAGGAAAAATAACTCATATTTAATGAAGAATCACCAGGATATCGTTATCCTTCCTGCAATGGGTATGCCATTCATTTTTATCTTAAGCTTTAATCAAGAGGATCAAAATAATGTATGTATTGGATGTATTTTTTTATGCACACTGGCTATAAAAATAAAAAATTATAACAATTTTTTGTTTGTTCTATAATGTAATAAAATAACATTTTGATTCGCAATTCATGGAGAAGTCCTAAAGTTACGTCCTTCGTATATAATTTAAACTTTTTTTTTAATTTGTATGTACATTTGTGTACAATTTTTAGAGATCTTAAAACTTTATTCGATTTCGCTTAAATTTGGAACACATGTTGGTGTGGTTCATACGCATTGATACAGCCTTGAAGAGTATAAATCGTACTTCTTCAGACGATTTGAAAGCACACTATATGTATGTATATAAATTAATACACAATAATTTTAATATTAAATTTTTTTTTGGATAATCACATATTAAAGAGTGCCTAGGGAGGAAGCAGGCATAAATCCGCCACGGCCACTTGATATACGCAACATCACTAAAATACACAAAGAACTCTCATATACATAAGTCTTAACCTCATAACAAAATTTTGTTTTGGCGGGTCCATGATTGTCCTTGGATCCATAATAGGGTGCCCTTTTAAATATTTGTTAGTTATTACTGTGGTAAGTCCCAATTTACACTAGGGACATTTCTTGCCGGACAGACGAAGTTTGACGGCGAGGGGTCGAAAAGGTAGAGTGTGTAGTACATGACTATCTGTACTGGACATTTTTTCATTTCTCTTTCTTACTTTTCGTAGTTTACATACAAGTATTAATTTCTGTCTGACTTCTAATGTTTCATGTGTAAACGCTTCAGGTAAGATTAAAAGAGAATTCAAGAAATGTACGGCAAGAAATGACCCTAGTGTAAATTGGGACTTAGTCGGGCTGGACCAACTTTACTTTCTGACATGTTTAATTAAACATAGTGATGCCACATTTTTGGCTGAAACCTGTTCTACACCTTTACTATGCTGTAATTATTTACCATTTTTTATACATTTTACAATTTTAAACCAAGTAGAACGGTTACATTTTTTTTATAATTTTTATAAACATCCTTTATTGGGTATTTGAGATACTATTTACGGTTAACTTTTTGAAAATTGGAAACAGCTATTTGAGAGTTTTAATTACACTGGTCTACAAATTTGCAAAAAAAAATTGACTTAATAAAAATTTAAAGAATTTATCAAGGATTTTGAGACAAAAGCATGCTGGAAGACTACTGCTGGACTCTAATTCGTGAATTGATTTTTAAATAAATTTTTTATGTAAGAAATTAATAAAAACATTTTATTGTATCTCGGAAACCGACGTGATGGAGAAAAACCAATTACAGCTTCGAATTCAGCCCACCAAATTATCCTAGGAAAGAAATTTGGTTGCTCCAGTCCAAAACTTGTTGGCTAGTGTTATCTTATTATTCTGGAACAAAACAAACTTCTTAGAGGATTAATATTATCCACAAAACTATTTGCTATAACGTTTCTACAAAGTTGCATAACATACCCCGCACCTCAGATGTAAAAAACATCATTTTATATACCGATATGCTGCATGAACAGTCCAAAGCTGGGGTAATTATCTGCTTCTAAAATAAAAGAATCCATTGCCAGAACCCAGTAATTTTGGAAAACAATTTGAAATTATTACACAGTGTAATTTTCTGACTGTCAAACTTGTGTTAAAATTTTTGAAATTAAAACATAACTTGTTACATATGGGTGTTTTCAAAGTAACGGTCGTTACCGTTTTGGAGATTTTTTAAAAAAAAACTTCCAACCTACCCAAATATGCCACGAAAATTGCTCCATTTTGGACTTACGAAAGTTCAAGTGAAGGCAGCAACCGAAAAAATTCATAAAAAATGTAATTTCAATACTTTTTTTGACCATTTAAAAGTAACGGTCGTTACTTTATAAATGTCGGAAACAAAAATCATGTATTGTAAAATTTTGCGCAAGATATGTTAAGTAAAATTATCTGATAAAATTTTTTGAAATGTTTTGTTTAAGGAATAGATTTATTTTTAAACCAAAGAAATTAGTTACCCAAAAAAATTTTTGTTTTTAAAAGTAACGGTGTTACATTTTAAAAAGTAACCAGTTTTTTGTGTTTGAATTCATTTATTATGGTTAACTCAAAGTAAAATATTTTTGTTAGTATAAAGAAAATTAAAGTTAATCTTTTGGAAAATGACAGATACATTTATTTTGTATAATATTAGCGGAAAAAAAATTCAAAATAATAATTTTATTTTTTTAGCTATAAGGGGTCATTTTCTGTAGAAACACCCATATCGCACTGGTTCCTCCAAAGCAGAATGTACTAATAAAGTGACCTCACAAGCACAGCTGTTTGCAGTGATTTTCTTCGTGTGTGACGTTTGGCGTCATTTTTTTTTGTTTATTTACATTTTTTATAGTCATTTTGACATTTGCCGTCTCAATTCTAGCAACAAAATGCCTGTTGTTTTTCTATTGTTTCATTGTTGTAGTATTGAGGTCACTTTGTTAATACATTTTGCTCTAAAGTTTACTCACACTTTATAAATTTTCAGTAAAGACAAAAAACTTTTTTTGTTTCTTTTTGGAAAATTGAAATTAAAAAATTATTATTGATTTTTAGTTTTAAGCAACAATAAATTATTTTAAAAGTAACATTTTGATGAAAAAAAATGATAGCGAATTGTTTAAAAAACTAAAATTTAGGAAAAAACAGCGAATTGTGACTTAAAAAACAGCTTCGTAATTTTAAAGTAAAACAAAAATACAAAGTAAAATGAATTTTGTTTTTAATTCAATCCGTTTCTCTTACATATCGCATTGGTTCCTCTAGAGAGTTAGCTCAAAATTTTTAAATTTTTGAAATTTTGCAAGAAAACGATTTACGGTGGTCATATCTAAGCACTGTAAACATCTTAAATCAATTTCTCTAGTATTTTACCACAAAAAATACAATTACATTCCCCCTTTGTAGTATAAGAAATACATATAAAAAGAAAACAGTTTTTTGTCTTTACTGAAAATTTATAAATTTTGAGTTAACCCCGTTTAGAGCAATTAGTGCGATATGTACACTGAAGTATTAAACAAAATGTTATAAACATATAACTGAGCACAACTGTAGATACACAAAACTCTTATATAAGCTCCCGTAGTTCATATAAGGAGCATAGGGCCATAACACTGTAGATACACAAAACTCTTAAGGCTAAATAAAGTCTTGTGTGAAGTCATCAATTATTCTTGTTTCTTTTTATGGATTTAATGAATAGACATTTATTTTCAATTGAATATCTGTAGGACAACAAAAGTGAATAATAAGTACATATGAATATTTTATAATATGAATGTTTATTAACCTCAATTAATTTTCAATATAAGCGGATAATAAAAACAAAGAAATTAACTGTATAAAACATTACTTAAGTAATTTATATTAAATTATTTACATTCACACCCACAAAACTAAAAGAGAAAATTAAAATCTTTTTTTATTCTATAATTTTTATATTTGCAATAAAAACAATTTACATATGTATATTAAAAATTGATTAATACCTAATAAAAATTTATTTTTTAAATAAAACTACACATACGCACATAAATATTGTTAAGTTTTCTAATAGTTATTACACTGATAAACATCATTCAAGTAGGAAAAGAATGAATAAAGGAGACAAAATTATAAAATAGTTTATAATAAAGATGAGAAATTACAATTTATATTTACACCGTAAAAAATATTTATATTAAATAAAATATGTTTTAAACATATGCAAATAGTAAGTAATTAAAATAAAATGATTTTTTTTTTTGAAGATTTTAAACAAAACTGCTACTGGGTTGATCCAAATATGCACATCTGGCACTGGGCGAGACTAAAACGTTATTTGATGATATGGCAGCTACATTGGCATTGCTTAATTTAACACCCCAATTCGATGGTTTTATGGGTAGAACTTTCGGTTTTGGTGGGAGGGGTGGTGGTCCTCTCAGTGATGTGTTAATTTCTTCAAAATCTTCATTAGAATTTTGTTCTTCTTCTTGTTTAATTGGCGACGTGGAAAGTCTACATTTGCTAGGATTTATTATGGATAAGCGAGGTGCTGGTTGGGGTGGTCTTTCATCAGACATGGTACTTGTATTGTTGTTGTTATTGGAGCTTGATGAAGAGCTGTTAAGATTTTCAGTGTTTTTAAGAAATTCTGGCAATTCAAAATTAATTTCTGTCCCACGTTGATCTTCCAAGCGTGCTAATTGAGCTCGTTTTAAATCCTCCAATAAATCATCTTGTCTCTCTGCGACTTTTAAAGGGAATTGCTGTTTTAGACCGGTTTTTATTTTTTCTTTAGCAAGTTTACATTCTGTGGATATTGATTTATTTGACATAATTTGACTCATACTAGTTACTTCTTCGCTTTTCTTACTATTACGTAATCGCTTAAGAAACGAAGAAGACTCTGATGCACATTCCTCAGATTTTAAAGAGCATTGATCAAATTTTAAGGGATTTGATACAGCTTCATAATTTTTAACATCCATTAATTCACTGAAAACTTTGTTAGTGATTTCATCTAATGTTGATTGGGCTGTTTGCAAGCCATTTACTATCGATTTTTTAGGCTGGACATAGGATTTTCTATTAGTCTGTATGGGTTGCGGTAAAGGTGGATATGTTTTTTTTAGTACCACCTGTAAACGCTGATTATCAACTTCCGTTACAAGTTGGGTTAAATCAATTTTTTCTTGAGTTTCCCTATTAACCACCTCTACAACTTCGGGATTTATGTTGTACCTTTGCAAGATGGGCCTCACCACTTCGTATAATTGTTTTTTGGGTTTGCTTTTTACCGATATCACCTTGGGTGTGGGTAAATCTAACTTAAAGGCAACTCGTTGCTCTATTTCAATCTCCTTTCGTGAAAGATCTTGAGCAGGAGATTGCAGCTCCACCGATTTGAGTGGCGGCCCGGCAATAGAAACATCATAAAAATTATACTTAAGATTTCTTCTTTCAAAAAGTCTTTCCACCAGCTGGCAGACGGTTTCTTCTGGCTTTAGTTGAGTAATCGTAGTGGCCCCATCAGGAAATTTTACGCGGCAGTAATTTGAATTCAGTTCATTTACCGGTATAGCATCGAATGATGCCAAAGATGATTTTGAACCATGTATTGACGCCGATTGCCTCCATATATTATCATTAATTGTTAGTTGCGATTTGGCAGACGCAATTAAAGTATTTGCTGTGAGGTTTTCATTATTTGTTTTTTCTATTGCTATTCTATCTCTAGATTTACTTCTTGCGTGGTTGGCTTTTCTGTGCCAAGGCAGTAGACTTCTACGTCGGCGCCCCTCTTCGGCGTTGCTTGCCGATTTCTTTAACTTTAATGAGGCACTTTCGGAAAAATTTGTCGTTTTAAGTAGTTCATCTAAATTCTCCCCGGTATAGGGTAGTGGTTTGCCTTTTTTCTCAGCCTGCAAGCATTGCTTGTATAACTCGGACTTAAGAAAACGCTGATAACAATCAAATTTCATTAAGTTAAAAATCTGTTTTTGAGCTGGCTGAAATAAATCTTTTTCGGCTTTTCCTAAATTTTGTTCTACCAGACTTCGTGCTCTCGAATCAACATTAACTGGTTCGAGCGAGCCGTTTGTTAAATGCTTGGTGTAGATGATTAAAGCTTCAGCCTGCCTTTCGGCTGAACTTTCAATATTTCGAAATCGTTCACAGGCTGTCCAAAAGAAAATATTTTCCGCCGCATATTCTAACTTAAGGAATTCTGCGAATGATTTTATGCCTGCTGGATCGGCCAATAACACTTCTATCGATGAACCCCATGCTGTGGGTCCTTTTGGTAAAGGTTTGCTTAGGTCGTTTGATGATGTTCGATAGTTAAGAGAATTCCTGTCAACATCACTATTTGTTAAAGAACCTGATCTGCAAACCGAAGGTGCCTCGTAGCTTTCCTTGCGAGTTTTTGTTGTTTCTGGTGTTAGAGAAAATTGTAGTGTATGTTTGTCGGCTCTAGGTGTTCGTAAAGAGGTTTGTATCCAGCCCCTTTCGAAGGGAGAATTTTTATCATCAATTTTTGATAAATCTGGCGTACTGGCCAATTTTTCTGGAGAAGATTTTATAACTTCAGCTGATTGGCATGACAAATCTTGCAAACTATTCCATATGTCAAATTGCAATTTTAATGATTTTTTGTTTACGTCTTTTGCAACCACAGAAGCCGTCGGTTTTTCTTCTGCTGACAACGATAAAGTTTTAATAGATTTTTCGGATTTTTTATGGGGTCTTATAAATGTATGCTCCTCTTCTTCCGGCGGCAGTTGGGGATGCAAAGAAATATTATCCATAGAAGCATAACATTGTTGTGGCAACGAGGTTATCGCTTCTTGATCATTATCGTAATTTTCCGATTCCTGTTCCAAGAGATTCAATACATCATCGCATGAACGTGAAGATATTAAGCACCTAACCGGACTATTAAGATTATAAGGTATTTTAGGATCGGGCATGGCCCTAACCGTTAAACGCTTATTTGCCGCCAACATTGAAGTTGATGCTATATCTTCTTGCATATCTTGTTGGCATATATTGTGTGGTCTTTGGCCGACATTTGCTAAGGCCTGAGACCTTGGAGTTGCTACCGAATGCTGGGGAAAATCTACCACCACTATGCGATCTGTTACATTTGAGCAATCATTGTTGTAACCAATACCAGAATCCGAGTTAGAGGTAGTGGTTGATATTTCGCTATGATTGCTAGGTTGTGGCGAATGAGCTGTATTATTGTGTCTACCATTAGCATGTAGATTGGGATCATCAGACATGGATCGTTGAGTGGCCGGTGGTATAATACGCATTGTGTACATGCTTCTTATAAGATTGACAACATATTCAGAGTTATTAGGAAATTCTAGACATAAACTTGATATTGGATCTTTGGTACATTCAATGCGAAATTCCTGGGCTTTGGCTACATGCTGGGAATGGTCACAAAGTTTAGTATCGACCACAAATACATGACATGAATTCGATATGCTGATGTGATCGGTAGTAGAGGAATGTGAGGTGGCAGCGGCTTCTTCTTCGTCATCGTTTTCTTCCGGCGGTGAGGAATATACGGCACTTGTAACTAAACCAAAGAATCGGTTTTCACACTCTGATGAAGAACTGACATAATTTAAACGCGATGAGGCATAAGTGGCCATTAAATTACCAGTATTCGAGAGCAGTTTTAAGCAATCGGGCAAAATTATCATTAATACGGTGGAAGGCGTACGTTTCTCTTGGCGCAATTTTCGTATGCAAGAGCGTACCGTCTGCAATTTACTGCTATGTGAAATTTGCTTTGGCATTTCTATAGTTCCTAAATAGCCAACCACAGCTCTATACTCTAAAGCAGCACTGGTTAAGGGAGCTCTGACCATGGCTCTGACATTAGCTACTGTGGATGAAGATGAAGTCGTCGCTAAGCTAGGTAATGGTTCAGGACATTTTGGCTCTTCACTTAATGGACGTTTTACATTTGTTTGTGGCCCCGTTATCTTTCTTACGGTATTAACCGAACATTTTTTAGTTGGTTGTGTTATTCTAGGCAGTGGTAAAAAGCTTTCATTTTTCTTTAAAGGAGAATTTTTCATGCGCTGCTGTTTTGTTTTGTGGTATACATAACGTGGCCTATAGGGGCCAAGGGAAGGTATAGCTGGAGAACAAATAGCAGCATTTTCTTCATCTGTACTGTCCGAGTAATAGTGCTCTGCTATTTGCATGCGTATACTTCCAAAAGAGTTTCCTATTAGCTGGACTACCGTTTCATGGGGCAGTTTAGAGACATTTAGACCATTAACAGATATTAAGCAGTCACCAGCCCTTAGGCCAGCTTGATCAGCTGGTGAATTTGGTATAATACAGGATAATCGACAAGGTTGTTGTCCAGAAATAGTAAAACCAAAACCACTATAACCTCGACGTACCTCAACCGTACGTGTTCCATAATTAGGACGTTTTTTACGCCTCCTCTGGGTGGGTAGTTGTGTTGTATTTGTAGCTCCTGACGCATTAGCGCTATTATTGTGCGGATGGTGATGATGCATTTTCTCGTACACCAGATGGCCACTTAAAATTAAACCGACTTTCTTAGAAAAATATTAAGACGCGGTCAGTAAACTCCTCGCGCAAGCGTAAAAGTAACATGTAATACACAGCAAAACGCACTTTCAATTAAAAAACCGTCATAGGAAAAATGCTTTTTCTTTTTTTCTATTGTATTGATCGTTTGTCTGTCTCTCTACTTATCTGTCGTCGTCCGTGTACACAATTTTTCATTTGCACAGCTATCACAAAACATAAAATCAAACATACACACAGAGAAAAATACGATGCTTTTGGTTACAAGAAGCTTTAAAAATGCTGACTACCTGTGGTGGTAGTGTTTAATTGTTTTATTTGGATGGTGTATGGCAAGGTACATTAAATGTGTAAATATACCTTGGTGTATGGTATGTTGCTAATCTAGTTTATTTTTTCTTGACAAACAAATTTTTTTCTGCTAAGAGGTTTCTTTTTTTTCTTTATATGTAAAACTTCGTGCTGATTTGAGGATCACTTTTACTTTTTAATTATTTTATTTTTATTGTTTAAATTTCTTTTACTTTATTTGATATAGTTTATTTTTTTAATAGTTTAATTTAAATGGAAAATGTAAAACATGCCAACGCCTCTAATTCTTATTTATAAAATTCCATTAATAAAATCGACTTTATGGATAAAATTGCTCTATGCTCTTCTTTTTTTTCCTATAGAATTTATGCAAAGTAAAATGATAGCTTTAGCAGATTTTTTATCGATTAAATTCAGGGGATTGGGAAATAATCTATTACACACACGATCAGAATCGGTTAATTTATACAAATTTTATATGAACTAAACTCTTTACTCAGTTTATTTATTTTTTACTTTAATTTGAGAAAATTTTTTTTAGAAAATGACCAAACCTTTTTGCATATGAAAACCTGCTTATGTGAACTAGATTAAGCCATTTATTTATCAATTTTTTTTTTTTAATTTTGAAAAATTTATTTGAATTTAAATATTTTATTTATTATTTATTTACTAACCTTTAAAAACTCTCGCCCAGCATAAATAATTTTTCTTACATCGCTAATAACTTCGTAAATGTGTTGATAACCACCAATTTGGCATTTGAAAATAATGGAACGTACATCAATAAAATCATTTTTATGCTTTGCAACAAAATCTGGAAACTAAAATTAAATGCAATTAATAAAGGTATTCACGTCAAAAGTTGCACTCTTGCGAAAAAAAAATGCAAAAACATAATAACCACATAAACAATTATTTGAGCGAAATAATTGTCTATAATTTGAGCGAAATAATTGTCTATGTGGTTGTTGTTATGTTTGTGCAATTTTGCTTTTTCGCAAGAGCGGAATAATTGTGTGAATTAATTGTCTATGTGGTTGTTGTTGTTTTTACAATTGTTCAAATGTGATTGCATTTTCGCAAGAGTGCAACTTTAGACGTGAATACCTTTAAGGGTTTTCTAATTTTAAATGTTTGTATAAAACATTGCTGAAATAAAAGAAAATCAAATAAAACTTCAACTAAAACGTTCTAATGCACAAAATGCTTGAACTAAACTAGAATTTAATTGTTGATGAATTAGAACTAAAGAAATTAACCAGAACTTAACTTTAACTATAATTTATATATTTCGCACTGGATCATAAAGAGGGTTTTAACTTTTTGTATTTATATCTAGTAGATATTCAGGTATGTGATGAAAAACGATTGTTTTCAAAACAATATTTTTTAGCAGGTGTGATGACTTTCGACCGATTTTTAAATCCATTTCTTAATTAAAATCTTCTTAATTTTTTTGTTCAAAATACAGTTCAATTTTTATATATATATAATATAACATTTAAAAAAGTATAGACAGGAAAAAAGAAGAAAATGTATAAGAAATCCATTTTTAAAGATACTGAAAACGACGTTATTAATTTTAAATCAGTTTGTTTCAAAATCGTTTTCCATCACAAAACTGATTAATATAATATAATATCACAGAATAAGAGAACATATTTCTTTATGTTATGGGTCGGTTACTTTAGTTGACTTGCCAGTTGCTGAAAGTATTTTACAGATGGCAACTGATGTCGATTTCAGTACATATAATAATAAATTTTAAAGCAACGGTAAAATTTTGATTGCTGCGAATATTTTTTGAGCAAAAATTTTGTTTAATTTGGGGCATTTTATTACATATTTCTAAAATTGGTAAATAAAATGGATAAAATTAGCTCTGGCCAACAATTTGCATTACTAGTCCAACAAATGAAACTGAATCCTAGTATATATTAACAACTTTTAACCATGGAGATAGTCGGGCATGTTTTGACAACCGCAAAACGATTACCATTTGCAAATCTGACTTGATATAGCATAAAAGGTATTCTGTAAATCGCAATCGCAAGAAGGTCAGCGACTTTAAATTGCAAAAGTGTGCTTAAGGTAATTAGAACATTTTAAGCAAACTATTGCATATTAAAAGCAAAATGCGTGAATTTCAGATCACCATTTAATCCGTTCTGCGATTTCAAATCGTGCGATAATTAGAATACTATTGTTGAACAAGTGCCATATGTATGTAAGTATATTAACTTTTTGTTCCAGTTTTATTAAAACTACTCTTTTATCACAATTTGCATGCTTTTTACCTATTAAATCATGTTTTTTACGTTATTTTACTGCAAAAATTTGGAAATACTCAGTCAAGAATTGTCAATTTACGCTCTCAATTCGTGTTATAATTTAATGAGCTTTGTGTATGTGAACGCGATTTAGTAAAATGCAGTAAAAACTAGTTAAAGCTTTTGGGGTTTCGAATGCACCTAATTTATTGCGTTTTCTGTAAAACCTCAGAAACAAAAAATTTATTACACATTCAGGTATGTTCTAGGTTTGACTCGAATTGAAAACGAAAAATTTTTTGAATCCCTCTAAGTCATAAATTGGTGTTCTCAAATCCGCATGTTTTTGTGTATTCGAAGTTTTTGTTCGAAAAAACTTTTGTTGAACTAAAGATCGCTAATTTGCTAACCGAAGCATGATAGCAATGTCTAATATTTTCTAAAAATCGTGAAAGCTGTAAAGAATTACAAAAAAAAAATCGCTAACATGGCTAAAATTCTAGAAAAATTGCAATCTTTTAAACAAACACTAAAATTTATTTGAAATCTCTAAATGGGGTAAAAAAAACAAAATGTAGGAAAATAACAAAAAAATTGCAAAAATAGCGAAAATTCGCGAAAATTTTTAATATTTCAAACCAGCCATAAAATTGATTTAAAGTGCCTAAACTATAAGGAATGGCAAAAAATCGGTTAAAATTGCTAAATTCAAGGAAATTTGCTAACAACGGTATGATAGCAAAGTCAACTATTTATTATAAATCGTTAAAGCTGTAAAGAATCAGAAAACTTAAACGACCAAATCGCTTATATCGCGAACATGGCTAAAATTCGCGAAAAATTGCAAAATTTTAAACAAACCCAAAATCTAAGAGATCGCTAAATCGATTAAAGAAACAAATTGTATGAAAATAACATAAAAATCGTTAAAAAAAATTTGGTATAATTACATCAATATCAATGAAAACGTCGACTTTAAATTTAGGGTTAGTAAGGGCCTTTTGCGTTTTAGATAACGATATATTTTTGATTAAATTGGATTAAGAAGATTTTAAGCTAAAAGCAATATTCATTTTTTTGTTAAAAATGTTTTCACATATTACAATATAAGTCGATTTGGTTTACTTTCACCAACCCATATCTACTCTAATTGAAAACGAATAAAAACATGTGGATGTGAAATGCAGAACACCAATAATGCTAAAGTAATCCACTGTCGAGTGGATTCGGATTCTAGAACACACCCGATTAGCTCTGTTTCTTATGTGACATGAGTTTTGCAAAAAAAGTTTTCTTGATAGAGACTGTGTGTCTTATTTTTGTGACAACCTTAAAAGTCACTTTTAAAGGACAAGATTTTTGAATCAATTTTATTGAAATTTTATTGACTATGATCAATTTTGACTCCACATAAATACTAATTCCACAATATTTGCATTAACACATCAATTCAATCATCTACTTTTGTAACATATCCACCACTATCACCCTCTAAACAATTATTATTTTTCCAAACAGTTTCGTTTCTCGGTCTTTTCTATTATTGTTATAATCAACAAACACCTTAAACCGAAAAAAAACTAAAACTTGTCAAGATCTGAACAACTTAACAAGAGTTAAACTAAAAAGACGATGACGAATGACAACACAACAGCGAAATATGGATATACCGCTCATGTTAAAATAGGGCATGTTCTACAATTCGAAAAGAAGTTGATTTAAAATCGCTAAAATTTTGATAATGAGTCTGTAAAGTAAGTTTATAATAATATTCCCTTTTATATACTTCATACTTTGAGTACCAATTATCTTTACATCAACCACTGTTAAAAAAAAAGGAAAAACTACGATCATTTTGTAAATAATAGCTCTGTTTCTTTACTTTTTGGGTAAAGTTCGTGCTAATGAGAGCAAGCATAAATTTCTCTCATAAAAAGACAACATTACACGAAAGTACGGGAACAGAAAAAACAAAATTTTAAGCACGAAATAAAAATTCTGTGGTTTTGACAGTCTTCAAAAACCAACAAAAATTGCGCCACTTTTGAAACATTTTATATTGGCTCTAGAATTAAACTACTTTTACTAAAAATAAAACAAAACAAACACTTTTACAATAACTAACATTATGTGTCCCTAATAATTCAGTACAAAACTTTTTATTTAAGTACATTCCAGAACACTTTTTCCAGAATTTGAATCATGAACTTTTTTCCTTTTTTTTTTGGTTTTGTTTATGTTTTACAGCTGTTTGACAATTTACACAATTTGCACGAAGAAAAAGTCTGGGCTGTTTCGTGCAAGAAGAAGAATTACAAAAAAAAATCGCTAACATGGCTAAAATTCTAGAAAAATTGCAATCTTTTAAACAAACACTAAAATTTATTTTAAATCTCTAAATGGGGTAAAAAAAACAAAATGTAGGAAAATAACAAAAATAGCGAAAATTCGCGAAAATTTTTAATATTTCAAACCAGCCATAAAATTGATTTAAAGTGCCTAAACTATAAGGAATGGCAAAAAATCGGTTAAAATTGCTAAATTCAAGGAAATTCGCAAAAATTTGCTAACAACGGTATGATAGCAAAGTCAACTATTTATTATAAATCGTTAAAGCTGTAAAGAATCAGAAAACTTAAACGACCAAATCGCTTATATCGCGAACATGGCTAAAATTCGCGATAAATTGCAAAATTTTAAACAAACCCAAAATCTAAGAGATCGCTAAATCGATTAAAGAAACAAATTGTATGAAAATAACATAAAAATCGTTAAAAAAAAAATTTGGTATAATTTCATCAATATCAATGAAAACGTCGACTTTAAATTTAGGGTTAGTAAGGGCCTTTTGCGTTTTAGATAACGATATATTTTTGATTAAATTGGATTAAGAAGATTTTAAGCTAAAAGCAATATTCATTTTTTTGTTAAAAATGTTTTCACATGTTACAATATAAGTCGATTTGGTTTACTTTCACCAACCCATATCTACTCTAATTGAAAACGAACAAAAACATGTGGATGTGATATGCAGAACACCAATAATGCTAAAGTAATCCACTGTCGAGTGGATTCGGATTCTAAAACACACCCGATTAGCTCTGTTTCTTATGTGACATGAGTTTTGCAAAAAAGTTTTCTTGATAGAGACTGTGTGTCTTATATTTGTGACAACCTTAAAAGTCACTTTTAAAGGACAAGATTTTTGAATTAATTTTATTGAAATTTTATTGACTATGATCAATTTTGACTCCACATAAATACAAATTCCACAATATTTGCATTAAAACACATCAATTCAATCATCTACTTTTGTAACATATCCACCACTATCACCCTCTAAACAATTATTATTTTTCCAAACAGTTTCGTTTCTCGGTCTTTTCTATTATTGTTATAATCAACAAACACCTTAAACCGAAAAAAAACTAAAACTTGTCAAGATCTGAACAACTTAACAAGAGTTAAACTAAAAAGTCGATGACGAATGACAACACAACAGCGAAATATGGATATACCGCTCATGTTAAAATAGGGCATGTTCTACAAATCGAAAAGAAGTTGATTTAAAATCGCTAAAATTTTGATAATGAGTCTGTAAAGTAAGTTTATAATAATATTCCCTTTTATATACTTCATACTTTGAGTACCAATTATCTTTACATGAACCACTGTTAAAAAAAAAGGAAAAACTACGATCATTTTGTAAATAATTTTTTCTTATTTTAAATTTTTAAATGATTTTTAATTCTTAAATGTTTTTGTTATTAACTTACGTAATTTTCAGTAAACTGAATTTTAAAAAAGAAGTCTGCCGTTTTCATTGCATTTAAACGTTCTATCATTATGTTAAGCTTTTCAATTAGCTCTTTACCCAAAGGCTGCTGTGGGCCATTGGCAACATAGTCCGTGGAAAATTCACTAAGTTGGTGTTCCAAAACACGCAAATCATAATTCATCCAATTTAGTGCAATATTTTCTTTTATTTTTATTAAATCTGTGTTGGCGGGTGGTAAAACATTATTAACGGCCCTCGTCAAGTCTATATCAATAGCATGGTTAGTCCAGAATTCATTCAAACGTTCATCCATATATTGTTCTAATGCTGTATTATTTGTTGTAGGAGAAAATATTTGGGTTGATGAAGTACTAGTACAGTTTTCTTCCGATACAAGTTCATCTTTTTTAATAGGTGTGTATGTGCCCGTCTTAAAATAGGTGCCATTTACTGTAGCCTGACGCTGGCTACCCTCAGAGTCTTCGACCATAGTATATATATAATTTTTATCCAAAGAATTCTGAATACATTTTTCTGCAGAAGTACTAAGAAAATCAAAAGGTTCCTCCAGCAAAAGATTTCCATTTTGCAATATTTTAATGGGGTTGGTAGTGGTTACATTGCCATTGCGATTCACTGTTGCGGGATTTGCCGTAGTGCTGTCCGTCTTTTGGTACACATTTTTCTGCGATTGAACCAAATTATCCAAGTTCACAAAAGATTTTATAAGATTTTCTATAAAGTCCATTGTCGTATCTTGCCAGGCGGCAAAACTAGCTGCAAAATCAGGACTTAAAGCAGATTTGACTTTATTTAAGCCTTCCGGAGTATTATAAACATAGCCCTTGATTATAATCCATGCATTTATTACGCGCGTGAAAACAAATATAAAATCTTTTACAGCCCACGCAATACCTTGAGAATTGATATTGGGCAAAACTCCATCTGGACGAATAAGATCTTGTTTCATTCGAGCGCATAGACTATCGATCTTTTTAAAACAGGGACGATTACGGTGGGTGTAGGCCAATTTTTCTGCTATTTCACTGCCTCTTAAAGCCAAACGTGTCAATTCATTAAATTTCGCCTGAGACAACGTGACGCTGCCGCTGCCACTGCCGCTACCGGAAGGCAGGGAATTGGTGGCATCGCCTCCAGCCCCATTAACAAAGACAGCTGAATTCTCACTTGAAAGAGAGTTTTATTAAAAATAAATTAATTAAGAAAAAAAGTTGAACATTGCGCCAAACTTACTCGGAAGGCAATAAAATAGGAGAGTTTTGCCGCGATGAATTTAAATCTGGAAAAATAAACGTAATATTAGAATTTTAAATTCCTTAAATATTATTATCTTTTGTGTGGTTGCCAAGCTGTTTAAAATAATGCTGTAGGGCTTAGATGTTAAAATGTGGATGAAATGAAATTAATTGGGAATAAGTATTATGACCGAAAGTTGAAATAAAAATCGAAGACAACAAGGAGTAAATAAAAATGAACTTGAAGAAAAAACTAAATAAACTAAATATTATAAACTATGAATAAATAATTCGAAATATTGTGCAATAAGAAAATTTTAAAATAAATAATTGTATGTTTGTACAATGTACATTGTACATATCGCACCTTTATTGCAACAGTCATATCTCAAAAAAAATCGAACTAGGTAAAATGCGATTAAAGTTTTTAAAATGTACCTTTATATACAGATTAAGAGCCGTTTTCACAACTTACCGATAGCTAAAGGTAGGATTTTATCGGCCGTATAAAAAGTGTTCCATTATTACAACTTTACTTTAACCTAGGTAGGATGAACCTTAATTTACTTTATCCTACACTTTAGGTTAAAGTAAAGTTCAACTGCCAGGCCCTCTTTGTCGACACGAACATTTCTTTCGCATGTTTATATTGAAAACAATAATGATGAACTAAAATTTGTTTAGATTTTCAGTACAAATATACGAAAGAAATGTTCTTGTCGACATCGTGGGTCAGGGCTTTAATAATGGAACACTTTTTATAAGGTCATTTAAAGTCTACTTTTAGGTATCGGTAAGTTGTGAAAACGGGCCTTAATAATATATATTTTGCTATATTTTTGGTTAAGTTTGAGATATACAGGTATGTGACGGAAATCGATTTTAAAAACTAAACGATTTGAAACCGAAAATATCGTTTTTAGTATCTTTTTAAATGGATTTAAAATGCATGCTGCTTTTATTATCAGTCTTTATTCTTTTAATTTTTATATTTAATACGTTAACTGAATTGTATTTTCAACGAAAACTTAATCCTTTAATTCAGAAATGGATTTTAAAATCCCTCGAAATTCATCACACCTTTTAAAAACGTTCGTTTTGAAATCGATCGATTTCCATCACACACCTGATAATGCTTATTTTTGTTTTACATATACAGGTACACTTTTGCTTTAGTAACTTACAATTTTTGATTTTTTTGGGAAATGACTTGTTGCCATAAATGAGCGATATATTAAATTGATATAAGTCTAACTGAATTCAACATTATTTGTAAAAAGTAAAATTGAATCATTAATCTTAACTCTCTAAACGTCAGAAGCCAAATTTTTTAAAATTGATTTCCAAACTTTATTAACAATTGAAAACGAGTAAAGCTTCGTTCACAATGGGTAGCAATATTTTCATTGGTGTTCCTAATAGAGCAACAATTTTTTTCGCTACCACACACATTTTAAATGAAGAAACCGTTTGTAAATTTTGCCCAGAACAATATTACGTATTTATTATTATTCAATTTTGGAACATTTTGTTAAAATGTTCATTCAAAACTAAATAAAATAATAATAAACGTCATAAACAATTTCATACAACTTGTTGCTGAAGTAGAAGTTGACTCAGCTTTTTAAAAAAACTTTAGTTACATTTTTGTTTTGGAAATTAAAGAAAAATGTATGAAATACTTTGGGGAGTAACAAGATAAAAGAGAATACGAAATGGTTGCTCTGATTGTGAACTAAGATTAAAACTAAACAAATATTTGCACATTTTAAATTTTTAAAATTTTGCTAAAGAAAACAAAAAATTTTCAAAGAATCTAAACAGTCAGAGGGTTAATTAGATTCAGACTAAAAATACAATTCACAATAATTTACAACGGAAGTAACAATCATTCACAAGTCATGGCAACACTCAAAGTGGTTATTTGTAAAACCGCCAAAAACATATTAACATGAAATACGTATGTATGTATGTATGGATATTTTTTTACTCAAAATATTCTTATTGGAAACTCCAAAATGTTTAAATTACCATTAGCACAAGTGTTATTTATAATCGAATTAGAACGGAATAATTGGTGCTGTTGATTTGATGTTGAAATGATGCCGGATGATGAACCACTTGATGACGAAGATGCAGGAGATACAGTGCACGGCTGAGAACTTGCGTTAGGTAAACTTTGATAAATAGGAATAGCAGCATAAGGTAGTGTCCCGGCTAAAGCATATGGTAATGGCACATTATGTGCCGGCAACACAGGAGACAAAAAAGTGGCAGTACCATACGGCCACAAAGCATGCATTTCTGGAAAGTTTAATTTATTTTTTATACATATGCATAGGTATATATGTATGTATGTATATGTAGGTACCTTGATTCATAATGTTGCTCATGCGTAATCGTTCCATGTGTTGTTGTTGTAGGCAATTAATCGATGCAATGGAATTAGTCGATTCAGTTAAGGCGGAGGAGTTAGTATTCCTTTGGTAATTTGTGTTATCCAATTGAGAAGTTTGTTGACAAGGTACAATGCAAAAATTTGCATTTAACTTATTTACAGAATTTGTGTATTCAGATCCAGATCCGGTGCCTAGTATTTTACGTGCTTTTTTGAAAAAATGGGAAAAAATTGTGTCAGAAAATCAAAGGCAACTGTATGAATTATAAATGACAGTTTCGTTCTAACCTCAAAAATATTATTATTTTTATAAACAATTTTAAATACTCACGTTTTTTTGGGTTTACTTTCTGATCGTTCATGGTTGTTTTAATTTACTTTTGTTGTTTTTTATATTTTATAGGAAAAGGAAATTATTTGTTTATAGTTTTTCCCTTTCCGCTTTTTTTTCTTTTTTAATTAATGTAAGTAATGTATAAAATATACTAAGGCTTAATACCAAATAATAATATATAACACTTAATTATTAATAATATAATTAATAGAAATTTTGCGTCTACCTTGCCGTAAGATTTCTTATAACAAATTAAAAGAATTTAAATAAATATGGCGGCAAATGTCATCCTTTATACAGTAGTTTTAAAACTGTTAATGATACTACAATTTAGCTAGAAATGAGTAAATTTGTACTGAGCCATGATAATAATTATGAAAAATTATAATTTAAAAACTTGGTTGCACTAAAAGCATTCAACTTTTTACATTGAATGTTTTTTTTAACAAGAAGAAGTTAAATTTAAATCGGCGCAAATTATAACCAAATGCAATTTTATTAATAAATAAATGATTATTAAAGATCACAAAGCAAAAAAGGACATTTTTATTTAAAACTCCAATTGGACTAAGATTTCCAAAAAATTAACATGACATTAGCTGTGTTTATTTACTAAAAATTGTTACAAATTTGTAACAAGTAAACGTTGCTATCATTTCTACGGATAGACAGATGGACATCGTTGAAACATCACTTCTACGTTAATTTGGTGTATTATAAGAATGTTGTGTCGACTTTTATTTTAGGGTTTGTTTCCAATTTTGCAATTTTTCGCGAATTTATGCCGTGTTGGCGGTAAAGTATTCTTTTCCTGATATTCTTAACAGCTTTAACAATTACCTACCTACGTATTAAAAAAAATTTGTGCCCATCAGGGGTGTTCTAGCTTTTGACTCGTATTGAAAACGCAGCATAACATATACATATGTTAATTGGTGTTCTCAAATTCGCATGTTTTTATGTATACCCGTTTTTTGTTCAAAACAAATCTTGACAAGAACATAAAAAACAAGTTAAACATTTTTTTTGAAAAAATTGGTTAGCATAATTTTTTGATTAAATTGAATAAAGAACATTTCAAACTAAAAACCAAAATTTTATTAATAATAATGTTACCACTTATAAGAATTACAACAATCGTGAATTGCTGAACACCAAAAATACTGACGCAATCCGCTATGAGTAAATTCAGATTTTAAAACAATTTGAAGTCGCCAAACTTCTTGCCAAAGTCAGAATCGCCAATGTTTAGCGTTTTGGGATTGTCAGAACATGCCTGATTAATAAAACGACTCAGAAAATACAATTATTGTTCCATTGCCATCTACCTGTGCCCACGTTGACTTTCACTATAGGGGTGAATAATTTGAAAGAAAATTTTATATTTTTAAATTCATACACGTGTTTTTATTCATTTATTTTAATTCTGAAAAGATTAAATTCACATTTCATATTTTTTTAAATAATTTTACGTTTATACATATTAAAAAAAAGTTTAAAGGGTTTTGTTAAAAAAAATTTAGCTGTTTTAGAACATATTAATTAGAAACAATTTTCGCTCCATTGCAAAGGAGTTAAGTCTTTAGTTATTTTTAAAGGTGCACCCTTTTGTACCAATTTTCTTGTTAATATTGCTGTATTTTTAGCGTCATCTAGGCCCGAATGTTCACAGCCTTGAAACTCTGCGCCTACATGTTGAAGAGCATCTTGTAAACTTAAGGCTTTACGTCTGTAAAAATTCCTGAATATATCGCGAATATCAATCCATTGATTGAAATACTGTGGTTTTTTTATGCCTTTTCTGGCACACTCTTTGTGCATAAAAAATTCGAAATCAGAGTCGCTATATGTTACAAAGGCACAATTTCCAGTTGCATTATTTTTAGATACTTTCGGCAGCACCAATTGACGAGCTTTCAAATTCACGCTTAGCCAGTCATGAAATTGGTGTAAGGCATCTTGTAGAAGTATGCCATTGTCGACAGTTTTCTGCGTAATGCCAGTAAGATTAAGGCAATAGTTACTAAGAATTGGTTTTTCAACAGGTCTTATAAATTTATGGAAAATGGCTTCTGTGTCACCAGTTTTTAAGTTATAAAGGACGGCAGGAAATTCTGTAAAGTTAAATATTTAGAAATGTATTTAGAAATAATTATTTGTTTTGAGTTAAAATTAAACCTATAATTTCTGTTTCTCTATAGCGGAGATGTGGTTGATTTTCCCAACAGGTGGCCTCAAAATCTATAGCAATAACATACTTAAAGGGCTGATACCTGAAACAAGAAAGGGATATGTAAATTAGAGTAGCCAAAATTTTTAATAAATAATTAAAAGCACACAAAACAATTCTACTAAGCCAAAAAGAACTTAATTTGTTCTTTATTAAACAAAAATCATTTAAACAGTTAGTCAGACCAATTAAAAAAATTTTTGGTTAGGTGATTTAGATTGCAATTTTTTTGTACGAAATTAAACTGAATACGTACTAATTAATATACATACATTATTAAATGGCTAAGGGGTACATAGACATTTCGGAAAAAGTTTGATTGGGAACATACGACATTTCGGAAAAGTTTGATTTGGAACTATGTGAAATTATAGACCGATTCTCACCATTTTCAAAACTTTGATATAACGACAATTAAAACGTATGTGCCGACCAGAAGGACATACATATATACATTTATGTGACACTTTACCATGAAAACCACCTACCTATGGTGGTGTGTGTAAAAATAAAAATCCATTTAATATTTGGAAATCGAATGAAATTGAAATCGAACAAATTTTTAAAACTTAAGTTAATAAAAATATTCTCTTTTATACCTTCAAGATTGTTCACTAATTTTTACCAGCACTTCTTAAATCAGTAAATGCTAGGTTGATTTTTAAAAAAATTAATCTCCTTCGATTTTAATTTCAGATGATTTCGATTTCAAGAACTTGGCTGTATGCACAAATGTTTGTATAAATTTAAATATGTACTTACGAATTCATTTTATTCGATTTAAATAATATGCAAATAAATTTAAAAAATTCACAGGAATTCACTTAAGACGAAAGTATTGATGCAGTTAAGGCACACTTTAAGTTCAAATGACACAAATATAATGATTTGTTTCAAATAGCCGGAAAACTAGGCCAAGGCCCATCTATCAGGTCTGCTTACTTGTACAAAAACAAAATACGATTCTTTTTAGTTGTCAAAAATTTACTACCACATATACAAAGCAAAAGGAAAAAACGTGTATGTGTGGCATACCATAAACGTATACATGCATATGTAAACAACTTTTGACAACTAAAAAGAACATAAACAATGATCATCAGGCTTCTTGCACAGACCTTTTCAATGGGCCTTGAACTAGGCCAACTTTGATTGAAATCTGTTTTCCAGTTGAATATATAAAAAATGATGTTTTTGGAATTAATAACATCCATTTTTTCAAGGCCCATCTATCAGGTCTGCTTACTTGTACAAAAACAAAATACGATTCTTTTTAGTTGTCAAAAATTTACTACCACATATACAAAGCAAAAGGAAAAAACGTGTATGTGTGGCATACCATAAACGTATCCATGCACATGTAAACAACTTTTGACAACTAAAAAGAACATAAACAATGATCATCAGGCTTCTTGCGCAGACCTTTTCAATGGGCCTTGCATTTTTTCATCCTAATTTTCTATCTGTTTCACGAAAGATGGTGTTTTCTCATTCGCGTAAAAGGCATGTTTATGAAGTTAATATTTTACAGCAAAACATTAA
The DNA here is from genome assembly GCA_949318255.1 of Pollenia labialis. Lineage (NCBI taxonomy): Eukaryota > Metazoa > Arthropoda > Insecta > Diptera > Polleniidae > Pollenia > Pollenia labialis. Next base: position 129,570,416 of record OX439141.1, read on the forward strand.
TGTGATTCCCCGAAAAACAGTTTTTTATAAACTCAGTGCTGAATGCTGGAATGCTATCCACACACGATGCAATATATGTATGTAAGTAAAAACATGGGAATGTGGCACTTAATGTTTAATCGTATGTCCCAATGCATATTATGAAAGGGGAAAGAAGAATGGAAAAGTGTAATTTGTCTCATGTACAAGCAGTTTTTGTAAGTTTGTTATTGAACGAAGGAGAGAAGGCATAGAAAATGTAAAACAAAGTTTTTATTCTATGGACACGAAGAAAATTGAAGAAAGTTTTTGCAGCAAATGTTTCATAATACGAATGAGGACTAAGTAGTAACGTTTCTTGTTAAAATTAGTGGTACCTTCTTTTTTTCTAAAATATCAAATTATTTTAATATTTCGTCGGCTCATTATTTTTTTTTTGAAGAAAAACGACTATGAAAAGATTAGAAAATTCGAATATATATACAGAATGGCACATAGGTGAATAATAATGTTGGGAGATTATTCACAATAACTAAGGACAGATAAACAAAGTTAGATATGTCGAATTTAGTTTATAAGACTCATTGTGGTGGCAATGATAATGAACAATGTAGGAAAATATATGTAGGAACAACTGGGACAAAACTGAAAGTAAGATTAGCAGGACATAAATATGACCAAAAATATAGGAATTATAATTCGGCCAATGGAACGGCGTTATTAATCCATTGTAAGAATATGGACAACATTTTAGACAAATGTGAAATTGTTTTATACGCCGACGATACACTGACTTTTACTGAAGCGGTAACGGATGAGATATGTCACGCTAATATGTCAAATGATATGAATAACATTAATAAATGGTTAAAAATGAATCAATTAAAGTTTAACGAAAACAAAACTAAAATAATGGAAATAAAAATATATGAACACTAATATAATATTTAAAATTAACAATATATATATACTATAAAATTGTAACGTTACTGACTGAATCATCATCACACAGCCTAAACGCCTGATGATAAAATCTTGAAATTTGGACCAGAGGTTGGTATCTCCCCAAATCGATCCACTATGACTGTAACAAAAAAATGTAATACTTATCGTTGTTCGTCTGATACTTTTTTGAAATTCGGCCACATTTATCCCTAAACGGGTAAAACCTGAATTTTTGGTACTATTTTGACCCCCATCTACCTTTTGAACCAATAAACATAGACACAAAGTTAATACCACATTCGAAACTTATCAAAAAAATACGTATGCGTATTTGGTACTTTTTCGAAATTCAAATATTTAAGGGGTGAAAATCGTAACTATTTTTGGTACTTTTTTTTAAAAAAACCTTTTTCTCCATTCGTTGATATTGTTACGGTACTGCCTTTCAATAACGTTTTAATTTATTTCCTTTATAATAAACGGTTTCGAGTTCGTTGATTGCTATTCCAATAAAACACAACACTTAAAATTTAAAACACTTTTATTATTTACACATCTTTATTTAGAACCTAGTCACTTCAATAACCGTAATTTACAGCTTTTATTCACAACTCACTTCAATCTGTATTATTTTCTCCGCGCGAAGCGCTATTGCCAAAGTCTGAACTAAGAATGATCTTATGCCATCTCTTGCGATTCTATTTTTACTCTATACCAGACGTATAGATGATATAGTAACGTCTAGATGGCTCTAGAAAGTTCGCCCTCTAACGGCTATTTTGTTAATTAAACTTATTCATCTATAGTTATTAACATTGAGCTTTATCTATATCGCTGAATTAATTGACTTATTATGCATCATAAACTAAGGCATACTTTTAGTTGTTACAATAAATATAACTTGATAACGAACTTAATAACGAACATTCTAGTATTTACAGTGGGGTTGAAGTACAATTATGCACAACAATTTGAAATTAATCTGTACATTGATTTTTACACTAGAAGTGTGCAAAACTAATTCAATAACAAATACTAAATAACTAATCAATATAAGATAACTAACAAATTAATCTAATTCTTGACTATAGTTACTTTCGCAACAATATACTCGTACTAAATTATGGGCTGACACTAAAATACTGAAATTTGTAATACTTTAATATGGAAAGGAAATACGGGACATTTGATATTTTTCTTTAGCTTTTTGGTTCTACAACTGGTACTTTGAAGTAAAAATATGTCCATGTAGGAAAAGAAGACGCTAACGAAGTAGCGGGTTAAAAACTAGTAGTAGATAAAGTTAATAATATAAAATATTTGGGTTTTCTAATAGACAAGCACTAAACATTAAAAGAATATATCACAATACAACATTTTTCAGGTGATTGATTCGGGACTCAATTGTGATAATTGCTTCTGAAAGTAGACCCAAAAAGAAGAACTTCTGCATCATTAGTTTGGTCATGGTACCTCAATAAATAATTAAAAAATTAATTTGAAGTTAGTAAGTATCGTATAGGGGAATTTGTCACGTTTTAGGCTCTTTTGTTTGTCATAACTCGAGAACCACTAGTCCGAATAAGCTGAACAAAAATTTAAAATTAAGAATTACAATTCCTTTACTCTGTTCATACAGTGTTTCGCTACATAAGCAACAGTTTCGCAGTTATAAATAAATGTATGAAGAAAAAAAATATTTTTTCCAAAACAATTTAAATTTTTTATTTTTAATTCATAAAAAATCCACAACGGTAAAAAAAGTGTCAAGTTTTATTACTGTCGCGTAGTGTCGCATAACCTGTGAACAAAATGGCACATAAATCATGAAAATCGATGAACGCGATTCGCTTTTATTCACAAAATTCTTTGGAAAAAACATTGATGACTTTTTTATGATTCTCAGAATTAAAAAAAGTAATAACCAAAAGGTTATTTGATTTCTATGATTGCGGTAGCAAAGTAATAAGCGTTAATAAATGTGAGTGGACAATTAAAAGGAAAAAAGGAAAGTGCCCTTTTTTAATTATTTGGATTTTTCCGTTAGTTACCTGCATTATTTTGTTAACCGAAATTGCACCCACATTTATGAGTGCTCATGTTTTGAAACGTTTCGAAAACATATTTCATAAGTACCTGCCAATAAAATATTGAATTATTTGTAATATTTATATGTAGGTGCTCCTTGATCGATTTTTGTCATTTAACAAGAGTCGACGAACGCGAGAAGTACAAGTGAATTTTTCTCCGGTTTTTAAAAGTGAATAACAACAAAACATATAATATATTTTCCAAATATGGAAAATAACAAGTGCCCACAATTGGATAATTTTTGTTACGTTTGTGGTCATATCGTCCCAAAAAGAGGCCAACTGTATCGAAGAAAATTGATCACTCAGGAATTCAAAACAGCGTATTGTCATTATTTTGATGAAGCAGATTTAAGTGGTGCAAATTTTACGTTGAACCCAGTGTGCAAAAAATGTTATAATACCCTTATAATGTGGATACATGGAAAAGGTGGACAGTTTTCTTTTATGAAGCCAGTATGTTGGGTGGAAAACCTAACTGGACATGATGAATCCAGGTTCTACGCATACATAAATTCTCGTCCTGGATTAAACAGAAAATAATTGAAAACAAAAGAATACATTGCTGCTTTTACTGCCACACTTCCAGTTGAATGCGCTGCTGGTACCGATACACCTAAACCTGCGAGTGTGGATACTGTGTCCCTGCAAGCCGAAACCGTTTTCACCAATCCGACCAATTTCAATAATGCTGATTGGACACCCGATATTGAAAATAATGGACCACAACCGCTTACATAAATCGAAATGGATTACATTGTGGCTAAGATGGGACTATTAGAACAAAACTCCGAAATGTTGACATCATTTTTGAAATGCAGAAAACTGACACAGCAAAATGTCAGCGCAACATCATGCCGACAACGCCAAGCTGATTTTTGAAATTCATTCCTTTAATTAATTGTGAATTAAAGCGAAACGTGTTCATCGATTTTCATGATTTATGTGTCATTTTGTTCATAGGTTATGCGACTTTACGTGAAAGTAATAGGACTTGACACTTTTTTTTACCGTTTTGGATTTTTTATGAATTAAAAATAAAAAATTTAAATTTTTTGGGCAAAAAATATTTTTTTCTTCATACATTTATTTATAACTGCGAAACTGTTGCTTATGTAGCGAAACGTTGTATGAACAGATTAAAGGAATTGTAATTCTTAATTTTTTTTGAATTTGTTTCAGGTTATTCGGACTAGTGGTTCTTGAACTATGACAAACAAAAGAGCCTAAAACGTGACAAATTCCCCTATACGATACTTACTAACTTCAAATTAATTTTTAAGCTAATGATGCAGAAGTTCTTCTTTTTGGGTCTACCTTCATAAGCAATTATCAGAATTGAGTCCCGAAATCATGTGCTGTACTGTGTATGAAATATAGATGTAAACAAATTGGTAAAAAATCGGGGTTTTAAACGTATTAGAAACAAAATATCAATTATAACTACAATAAACATTTACAATACTACGATTAAACAACGTTTAGAATTTTGGATCTACTGTGTTATACAGAATAAAGCTATGCGCACAAACCTTAAATGTAATCTATTTACCTCAGTAAGATATATGTTGGATACAATCAAATTTCTTAATATACGAATCCAAACCATATAGCTCATTCACGCCACTCTGTATATATTAATTTAAATCACATAAAAAGTACATATACAGCCATGTTATGGAAATCAAAATCGAGTGACATTGAAATCAATGGAGATTTCCCGCAAATTTTTTTTTGGAAAATTACCGTAGTTTTTCCTGATTTTAAGATTACTTCTAATAAAGATAATCTATACTCATAGTTTAAAGTATGTATATAAAACCAAATAATTTAATTTAGTAATAATAATTTAGTTCGTTTTCAAAGTTTGTTCGGTTTTAATTTCACTCGGATTAGATTTCCAGAACGTGGCTGATAACTATTTGTTAACCCTCATATACATATTTTGTATTGTTATTTGCAGAGTTCATTAACTCTATTACTTTAGTTGTCAGTAAAAGGTTTGAAACATTTTGAACTTTCATCACGGCCAAATGAATGGATTCTTTTGAGTAAAGATTATTAATCAATTTTTTAAAATTAAACAAGTTGTTTAACTGGATAAATTGTATTTTATCTGGTAGCTGGACAAGACCCAACAAAAAAAAAACTGTGCAATCCAGGCCGCCTACCAACCCTAATCCTGATGGAAGGATCAGTATCGAGAGATGAAAAGAGTGTCAGCAGTTATAATTGCGTCTAAGTTGCCACTACGTTATGGATACCTGTAAAACCGGTGGAGGTCATTCTGGGGGTACTGGCCAACCAAAACAATGGACTCATTACAAGCCAGTGGATGTTGATAGCTTCACTGGGTTGCAAGGAGAACCAGGGGAGAGACTTCATGTTCGCAGTGGACCAGGAATCTCTCAAAAAGCTGGAATCGAAGGGAGGGGTTGCGGTATTCAGGTTGGGGTCTACTTGATTTAGGTTTCCTAAAGAGGTTGAAAGTGCTGCAGATAAACTTGCGCTGCTGTGAGCATAAATTTATGATTTCTCATTCTTACAGTGATGGTGACCTCACGGTTATGACAGGAGAAGCCAAGGACAAAACGGTCCTGGCACTAGCATCGTTATACTTGCCATACGAGGCTACCAATCCACTTAGTGAAAAGTGCTAGAGTTGGTGGAGCACTCAAGCAGAAGCGGCTCGAGGCTGGTTCTAGGTTGTGACGTCAATGCACACCGTACCTAACGAGGAAGTGCCGATATCAACAAAAGAGTCGAGTCTATGTTTAATTTTATTATTGCCAGCAATCTATTTATCTGTAACAGGGGGAATTCGCCAACGTTCAGAACTAGGGATAGAAAGGCAGTGGTAGATATAACATTGACGAACTGTAGGGAATTAGTGGAGCATTGGAGGGTGGCTTTAGGCTTTTCTTCTCTGACCATAGTCGCCTGTCCTTTAATCTAATGTTTGAGGTCGAAAAGGTGTCCGTATAGGAATCCAAGAAGGACGGTTTGGGATTGGTGCACAGAAAAAATTATTGCCGAATTATTTTCAAACAAACGATTGTTTGAAATTTATTTTAATTTCTACAAATTTTTTTACTGATTCAATTAATATTTTTGTTTGATTTTTTTTTAACCCACAAAAATGTTGACAACTTTTCAATAATATAATATACGCCCTATTGGTTTCAATTTTTCATAATTTTGTATGAAATATTTAACTCTCTTTAATGTTGTCGTTTTTTGCATTTTTTATTTGATCGTAAGCAACACTTCTTTATGTGAAATATAAGAACAACAACAAAAAACACATACAGTTTATTTTTGGACGCTTTAAAAAAGTACAACAAGCAGAAAGATGATAAAATAGCGCGACGAGGTTATTAGTAAAAAAACAAAAAAAATAGCAGGTAAAAAAAAGGTTTCATTCTTTTTTGAACAACAAAAACATTATAAGAAACAAAATAAATTTTTGGTTGGTTTCAAAGTTGGAAAAAAAAGAATGAAAAACAAAATCCCGTATTCAATTTTTGAAAACTGTTTACTTAAATACCTACATCAAATACAAAAATAAAATGATGACGAAAAACATATCGAGTCGGTCTGCTGCCGTTGTTTGTTACATTTCTTCTTCTTTAGCCAAGGAAAGGATAGAGCAACAGTGAGTGATGAAGAAAAACATTGTGTGTATAAACAAGACTTCGTTCAAAAATTATTCCAACAAAACATGTGTCTTAAAGCCACCGCCGCTCTGCTTCTGCCTTCATCATCACCTTCAGTGATAGCTTGGGTGCGCGTCATTGCTTGTGCAAAAAATTTTTGTTTGATTCAGCAAAATTATTTGTTTGAAATTTATATGAATTTCAGTAAATTTTTTGTTTGATTCTGTAAATTATTTGTTTGAAAAAATCAGTGTTTTTTTTTAGTAAACAAAATGCAAATAAATTGTTTGAATATGCGAATTTGTTTGTAGGACCGATTTCAGACAAAAAATGTTTTGATACTACAAATTTTTTGTTTGAATTCGAAAAATAATTTTTTCTGTGTGGAAAGTAACTTTAGAGTTACACACGAGGTATTGACCAGTAGCTATGAGCGATCCTGTCCAATGATCTTTCCGAACAGGCACAGGAGTTGAGGACTCAAAGACCCACTGTCAAAAGGTTGTTCAATAGAGCGGAGTATACGCGTAGGGAAGAAGATTGGAGTAACTTTAGGTTGAGTTACAATAGGTATAAGAGAGATATTAGAAGAGCGAAAAGGGACTCGTGGATCAAGTTTAGCGAGTCAGTTGAATCTGGAAATGATATGTCCAGGTTCAGAAGAATTTTATCCAAGGACCCGGTACTGCCGAGATTTATTCACAGAGCGGACAACACATTGACGTAATCTAGCTCTGAATCTCTGTCTGCTTGTGGAGACTCATTTTCCTGGGAGTGTGGATCCTGGGTCGGGGGAACAGGTTAAATGTGGCGACCTCTTCTTTGGGTCGGACTCAGGCTGTGAGGAAAGGGAGACGGTGGACGATATGATTACCTTGGATAAGGTAACATGGGCGGTTAATACTTTTGGGTCTTACAAATCGGCAGGACCAAATGGTATCTTTCCGGCGGTGCTACATAATATCGGGAGATCATTAATTCTGTTTTTGGTTGAACTCCCTAAGCAGTCTGTATGCTGAACGGGTACATTCCTTGAGGGTGGAGGAAGCTCAGGGTAGTTTTTATATCCAAGGCGGGTAAAACCGGTCACTCTAAACCCAAGGATTTTAGAGCAATCAGCTTATAGTCTTTTCTTTTGAAGACGTTGGAAAGACGGATTGTTCTACTATCTTAAGGTTAGATCTGTTGAGAATGCGCTTCATGATGTGGTTGGTAATGTAAAGCGGGGATTGCGAAGCAAGGAATACATCTTGGCCGTATTCGTGGATATATACGGCGCCTTAAACAATTTGAAGAAAGAGGCTATGAGACAAGCACTGATTGATCTAGGGGTTCTGTTGTTCTTGGTCGAATGGATAACTCTGATGCTTAGCAGCAGAATTATTCACTCGGACTGAGGAAACTAACGCTTAAGGAAACTGGTGACTAGGGGACCTAACAGGGGGAGTTCTCTCTCAATTATTATGGCTCTGCAGTGATATTGGTATCGGGCAAGTTTCTGCCAACAATTAGCGATTTCATGCAAGGTTCGCTGGACGAACTTTCAGCAGGGGCAAGTGATAAAGGACTGGGAGTTAATCCGGTGAAGATGGAGTTGGTTCTTATCACTTGTATAAGCACTGTGCTGAAAATATTTTAAAAAATTCAAAGAAACATTTCCTAAATATATTATATAAAATAGAAAATGAAAAATAAATTATTATTGATTGGAATACATTAAACGAATACACTTGATTTTTATTGAAAGCTTTTAAAGCAGCGCACAGTGGTCCAAGATGCCAATCTAGCTGGAAAAAAGTAAATTTTTTTATGTTTCAGAATTCACATAATTTGTTTGGTATTTGTTAGACAACTATCCACTTTCTTATTTGGTTTGTTATGATGTTTCGAAAATGATCAACTGCATTGTCTCTGTTGTTATAGAAGGCCAGTCGATTCACAGCATCACTTTTGAACTGTTTGTAACATCAAACAATAACACATTTTGAATTAATTTTTTTTATACTGCATTATGTCAGGTATGTTCTATCTATATTATAAATAAATGTTGAATTTAAATGTTTTGTATTATTTTACATACAAAATGGGTAAGAGGAAATATGTATTTTGTGAAGTCAATATTTAGCATTTTATGGTTTTTAGAGTAACTTTTATATAGGATTCCCGTGGATTCCCGTGAAATGAATTGTGCCGTGTTTATCTGTGTAATGTCCACTTTAGATGATAAAAAAATTAGCTGCAATTATTGACCGGTAAACTTTTTATATACATAAATAGATAACATACCCATAACACGGAGAGAACTATATAATGTGTGGATTGCCGAAATACAAAGCAAAGAAAAGGCAAATGCTGTTATTAGGTATTTTTTTGCTAAGAGTGGGTTACAGAAAATTAAAACGGAAGATTATTGCGATAAAGTTAAGTTAGCTGTACGGAGACTAACGTATTCAATTAACGAAAGATGGATAAAAGAAAAAAGATATAAAAAACATTTTGAAGACTCCAACAAAATTTGGTTAGATGGACTTTTTTGTCTTCCTTCTGAAAACACATTAAAAATTCCAGAGGATTTAGGGATCCAACCGCCAACGTCAAATTTTGGCAGACCTCGATCAGATTTTTTTGCTAAATCTGAAAAGGGAAAGCGCTTGGAAGTGTCAGCTTTAGTTGGTGAATGTTCACCTGAGAAACTAGCTTTCGCTGCTGGCGTTAGTCTTTATAAATCTGGCAAGAGGGATGCTGCCGCGAATCTAAAAAACATAAATGAATCTCCAACAAGAGCAACTAAGATTAAAAAAATTCTTAGTGGACAATCGAAGGAACCAATACCATATACAGATGAAGAAGCATTACGTCTGTTTATCGATGGAAAATATACGAAAGCAAGTTATAATGCGATGCGTGCTGGTGCTAAGATTCGTAACGCAGACATATACCCATCATATCATAGAATTTTAGAAGCTAAACAAAAGTGCTACCCAAGTAATGGAATAAAAGTATCCGATGTTATAGCAGAAGTGCCTCTGCAGGACTTAGTTGATCACACTGCATGTAGAATTGTAAAGTTACAAAAAGAGGTCATAAATAACTTTAGTTGTACGGAATTGACTTTGATTTATAAATGGGGTTGTGATGGTAGCAGTGGACACTCAACCTATAAGCAAAAATTTAGTTCAAATGATTCCCGCAAAACAGATCAATATTTGTTTGCAATTTGCTTGGTGCCTTTGCAGCTAAAGTCCGGTGACGATATTGTATGGGAAAACCCACGTCCATCATCTACACGTTTTTGCAGACCGATTAAACTGATTTTTGAAAAGGAAACAAAATCTTTGATTCAAAGCGAAACTTATTATATACAAAATCAAATTGATGCAATAGTGTCAACATCCACTAAAATTGAAGATAACACAGTTATTGTTAAACATGTTTTTTATTTGACAATGATTGATGGCAAGGTTTTCTCAATTCTTAGCGATTCCTCTACTCAAACATGTGGTATTTGTGGAGCAACGCCAACCACTATGAATAAATTAAATGAAATTAAAGCCTTGAGTGTAAGAGCCAACTTTTACGAATATGGATTATCGACATTGCATGCGTGGATAAGGTGCCTGGAATGTGTATTGCATATATCTTACAAAATTGAAATTAAAAAATGGCAAGCTCGTAGTGAATCTGATAAAGCTTCACAGAATAACAGAAAAAAAGAGATAATTAATGCTCTGAAATCAGAAATGAATTTGCTTATTGATATTCCAAAGCCGGGAGAGGAAAGTTCAAATGACGGTAATACCGCTAGAAAATTTTTTCAGCAACCTTCCTTAACTTCTCAAATAACAGGAGTAAATGAAAATTTAATAAAAAGGCTAGGAATAATTTTGAGAACTATGTCATCTGGTTATGCAATTAATGTGGAAGCGTTCCGAAAGTATACAATGGATACTGCGGAACTATACGTGGAATTGTACGAATGGTACTATATGCCATCGATAGGAATGATGTCGGAGGATGCGCTTGAGTCTCGGAGCAAAGATTTCAGATTTAATCGTGAACATCACACTAGAAAGATGTCACGAGAGACAACAATGGAAGATCTTTTTAAATATTTACTTATGTCATCAGATCCATTAACTTCGTCTTTTTCAACAAAACCATTTCTTAGCCCTCGAAATGAAGAACTATTAGATCCTTTCATACAGGAAGATATAGAATAATTTAAATAAAAGATTATTTTTTTTTTATATATTAATATTATTATGTTGTTTTGTATGTACACAGAAAAAAGAAATATATATTTGCCAGGAATTTTTTAATAAATATTATGAATCTAGCATGAATTTTTTCCCCCAAAACTTTTTCATTGGATTTTAAAAACTTGCTCATAAATATTAGAACTTTATTCATGGTGCAAATTATTGCCTTAATACTGAGTTTTTCGCAAATAAAATGAAAGTTATGAATAGTTTATGGTATGTAAGTATATTGCAGAGATTTTAGGAGAAAAATTGCAAACAAATAACATAAAAATAAGCGAATTTACGCGCTTTCTTGAATGCTTTTCAAATCGCTCAATTCATTCCGGAAAAACTTCTAATGTTTCAGAAAAACATCACGCATATACTTACTCCCTATATTTTGTTGAAATGTGATCGTGATAATCCAAAAACGTAAAAAATTTTTAACTTTTTTTATAAAATTTCTTTTAGAAATTAAAATAAAATATTTTTTGAAGTCCCATTTTTTCCTGATATTTGGAAAAGTATGAAGAAAAGCATACAACTTATGAACTTAATTTTAAATGTTATGTATTGAAATAGGGTAAAATGATTCATGATATTTATGTACATATGTATGTTATATGTTAAATTCAAATAAAACTTTTTAATGAAAATTTCGCAATTATGTATTACAAAGAATTTGTTATTTTTAAATGTTTCATATTTATTATTAATATTAAAAGCTGTGCCCGAAAGCCTCGTTCGATTGCGTATATGCAGTCGAATTTTAAAATTTCCAAAATGAGTTTTCTCCTCTTCTTAATTAATACAATAACATTCTAAATCGTTACATTTTGATATTCTTAAAACGCCATTAAAAATTGTCACGCCCATTTTATCTACAACGCCCACTTTTTGCGCAAGGAATGCTTTCAATAAGAAGTACATAATACCAAAGTTTCATCCTTCTAGCTGCTTCCGAAGAGAAGTTATGACTTTTTTCCAGCTAGATTGGCATCTTGGACCACTGTGCAGCGGTTGGATACAAATAAAAAAAATAATTATATTTGAAATCCCATGCCAAGAGCAACACGCTCAAATAATTTGCTCAATGCATTGGACAGTTTGGTAAAGACTTTGAGAGAGACACGACTGGAAAATTTAGGAAGCAATGGAACTTTTAAAATTTACTGTATACCAGAATTTGAGCCTGGATCAATTATTTTGCCCGTGTCTCTATGGTTGAACAAAATTGATCAAATTGGCGATATTCATAGTAGATCGTCAAAAAATATTTGCTATGCAAAATAGAACTTTGTTTGAAAATTTAAATGAATATGTCTTAACATGTGAAGAATGGAGATCCGTGTTATGTCAAACGTGTTAAACTTCCATTGGAATCAATGACGAACTACTATTTTGAAAAGAAAATGTTGGCTGACACTTGCAAGATATCTGGAAAAGATGCTGTATCATGCATAATTGATGAATTGCCAAGTGGACGTATTCAAGTAAGTGCAAGGGCTGGGAGATTTCAAACTCCAGAGGACCTATTTGGTCATTATTTATCAACATTTACGCATGATATGGGGGTCAATCCAAAAATAGGCGGATTGATGGACAAACCTTTAATTAAACATGGCTCTAATGATAATTTAAAGAAGGTGATGTGCTTTAACTGCAAAAAGACAGAACATCGTGCGAGCAAGTGTCTCTCAAGAAATGCGGTAATTGCAGAAAATGGGGGCATTATACGCGGGAGTGTTTGAAAAAAAGTAAGGTACCAATATTGTTTATTAATAATAAGGAAAAATCTGAGATTTTTAAAAGTGCTATTTTATGGATTGCAAGGTTTATGATATTTCAATGAAAGGTTTTATAAAACGGTATCTCAGTAATATTGATAAGACAGTGCAAGGCAAATGCATTACATATAGCTTTTGAAAGTTGTAGTATACAAGTTATAGGATATAGGAAATTGATATACTTATTGGTCTACCATTTATTAATCATGAATCTGTAATAATGGTAGTGAAGAACAATACCGTTAGATTATTAACTAAACAAGTTGGGAATTTTTTAGATAATGATGGCACATCAAAAGAAAAGTGTTCCCTTTGGATTAGCAAAACAGTTACTATTCCTAAAGGACATGCTTGCTTTGTGGAAGTTTCTACAGGCCAAATTTCCGATTCATGTTTTTTTCTGGGTGACATGTTCGTTAGTAAGCGAAAAAATGAGTACTGAATTCCTAGATGTGTGGTTGCTAGTAAAGGATTGATTTTAATAGAAAATTAGTCGTGTAAGGATTTATGTTTTAAAAAGGGGTTTCGAAAAGGATAAACCAAATTGAATGTCATCGTCGGGAAGAGAAATCGTTCGTGACATGATAGATAATTTAAAAAAAGCTGACCTTATTCAATATTCATCATCTCCTTATTTTAGTCCTATTCTTTTGGTTAAAAAGAAAACAGGGAAATATAGGATGTGCATTGATTTCAGAGCTCTGAATCGGAAAACAGTAAATGAAGCTTTTCCAAAGCGAAGAATGATGAAATTGATAGATTGAGAGGAAGAAACTATTTTACTTGTTTAGATTAGTTACTATCAAATTTCACTAGATAAGGCGTCGGACCAAAAGACAGCGTTTATAACACCTGATGGGCATTATGCATTTTTAAGAATGCCATTTGGTTTGGTAAATGCTCCAGCTGTTTTTCAAAGAACCATGAATAAAATGCTTGGAAATCTGAGATTTACTACTGCTATGGTCTATATAGACGACATTTTAATTCCATCAGACACGATTCATCGAGGTTTTCAGAATTTAGAAATAGTTTTAAGAAGGTTAATGCAAAACGGTGCAACACAGAAATTAATAAAAAGTGTTTTTTTGCAAAGTACAATACAGTATTTAGGATTTGAAATAGTGCAGGCGTGAAAAGAAAAGATTAATGCTGTAATTTCCCAAGACCTCGGAATCTTCATGAGGTTCGTCAGTTTCTGGGACTTACAAGTTATTTTAGGAAAGTTATAGAAAAAATATGCTTTGATAGCCAGGCCTATTCAGAATTTATAAAAAAAGGAAGTAAATTTTCAATGGGGGGAGGAACAAATTAAAGCACTTGCCGAATTGAAAAGAAAACTTACTACGTGTCCTGTATTAGTTTTATATAATAGAAAAGTGCATACAGACACTTGTAAATCTATACATAGGGCTGTTTTATTACAAAAACAATGTGCTGAAACTTAAAGACCAGTCATTCATATGTGTTAGAAACATTGGCGGTCGTTGATGCTTTAATACGTTTGAGGGTATATTTACTAGGGCTAGAGTTTAAAGTAGTCACAGATTGTTCCTCTATAAGAATTGCTTTTACAAAGAGAGATCTTGTTCTTCGGATTGCGAGATGGTGGCTAACTATTCAAGAGTTTAATTTTGTTGTGGAATATCGGCAAAGGTCTCAAATGTCACATGTTGATGCATAAAGTAGAAACCAGGTGGAGGTTTTTTGCATAGAAATTACTGAAATGGATTGGATTAATACCCAATATATCAGCTAAATGATAAAAGATGCAGATTTCTTATTGAAACATTAAAGACGGTTCCAACAGATAAAGAGAAAAAACAGATGCATAGTGAATATATTCTAAAAAAGGGTAGGTTGTATAGGAAAACGAAAAACAGTAGTTGGTGGGTTGTTCGAAAATCTTCGAGAAGGGAAATTCTATTTAATCATCATGACAAAATTGGACATTTTTCTTTAGAGAAAACCTTCTCTTGAATACAAGAAAAAATACTGGTTTTCTAATATGAAAAATTATATTATGTTCTCCCGTGCTCTTATAATAAGGTGCCTTCTGGTAAACAAGCAGGAATGTAGCATCCAATTGATATAAGTAACATACCTTTTGATACCGTTAATGTTGACCATATTGACCCATTTACGAAAAGTGTTCATAATAATATGTATCTAACTGTTTTGGTGGATGGGTTTACAAAAATTTGTTATGTTAAAAGCATTGCGGAGTACAGAAATAGAACCTTTTATAACATTTTTAGATGAATTAATAAAAATTTTTGGAGTTCCCAGAAGATTGATTTGTGATAGAGCTAGTACATTTATTTGCCATAAATTTATGGCTTATGCCCAAAAGTACGGAATATAAATAATACATAATGCGACGGAAACTCCACGTGCTTACGGATAGGCAGAAAGATATAATAGGACATTTGTATCTGCCTAGTGTTCATCTGTTGAAAATAAAAAAAATAATTGGGATGAATCTATTAAGGATATTCAATGGGGACTAAATTCTACCGTGAACAAATCAACAGGGAAAATACCCAACGAACTTTTATTTGGGTTTTTACCAAGGGGAAAATATGATTCATATTTAAGTAACGAAGTGAATGAAATTAAAACTAAAGACGTTATAAAAGTTAGAAGACAAGCAAACTCAGTGATAGAAACTGTGTAACAATATCAGAAACAAAGATATGACCGGAGGAGAAAAACGAGTGATATTTATAAAAAGGGACAGTTAGTTCTAGTTAAAAAAACTAAACTAATAGAGAAAAATAGGAAACTTCTTCCAAAATATAATGGACCTTATCAGATTGAAAAATATTTAGGAAATGATAGATATTTTATAAAGGATATGCCAGGTGCTAATAGATCACAGAGACCATATGGGGGAATTACTTCCCCAGATAAAATTAAATTATATAATCCGTATGTGTTTGATCATTGTTATAAAAACAAAAATAATAAAAATAAATATTATGTTTGTATATATTAATAAAACATATTTCCAGATGCTTCACGAGGACGTGAGAGAAGGAGCGTGGCCGAGTTATAAGCACTGTACTGAAAATATTGAAAACAATCAAAGAAACGATTCCTAAATATATTATATAAAATAGAAAATGAAAGATAAATTATTATTGATTGGAATACATTAAACGAATACACTTGATTTTTATTGAAAGCTTTTACTAAGAGGTACAGGGTACATAATTTTAGGTTTCCGGTACTGGGAGGAGTAGAGCTTAGACTATCTGATAAGTATCTAGGAGTTTTTCTGGACAGCAAGCTGTCATGGGGAAATAATACTCAGGAGAGACTTAAGAGAAGTATCAATGCCTAATATGCTTGCAGATCATCGATAGGTTGGAGCTGGGGACTTCGGCTTCAGTAGTGGGTGGCTATACACTTCGGTGGTTAGACCCATTCTTACGTATGGATGATGTGTTTGATGGCAGTCATTGAGATTGGCTAGTTGAAGGAACCTTCTGTCGAAGGCTCAGAGATGTGCTTTAATCGGCATGACAGGTGCCATGAGAAGTACTCCTCAAGCGGCCTTGGATGTCATTATACATATTCTGCCTATTGAGCACTAAAGAAAGTTAGGATTGATGGGGAATTTTACGCAGGGTCACTCGCGGATGCTATGCTGCAGGGGACTGAAAAAAAGTGCTTAATTTGACCTAATGGCACCTGGTGATCTTAAATTTTTTTAGGAAATATTAGCAAAATTACTTTTTGCTTTTCTTTTTCTAACATTTAAAATAAAAACTAAGGTCTGTTACATTTGGAATATTTAGGAATAAAAAATTCGAAACTATAACCGCAGATAAGAGATGATGATATTAGAATAGGAGTAAATTTTCAAAATTCATCTTTAAAGATTCATAATGTACCTTCATTTCTACAAACATTCTTTTAATGTTTTTCCAAGCAGCATATACCCCAATAAATACTTTTGGATTAGTTTAATTTTTAATATTATTTGGCAGCATATTGCAACGATTTAATCCTTTGTAGAACAGTGATATTTACATTGTGTTGTTCCCTCCCATTTTCATTTTTTGAATAAAATTTATTGTATTCAGCTGTAATATTTGTTGTATATTAAGAAATTTGATTGTATCCAACATATATTTTACTGTAGCTTTATTTTGTAGATTTTGCATCCTTGATATTTGCTGTTCTGAACAGCATGTATATAACACATTAGATCCAAATTCTAAATGTGGTTTAATCGTAGTATTGTAAATGTTTATTGCAGTTATAATTGATATTTTGTTTCTAATACGCTTAAAAGACCCGATTTTTTACCAATTTGCTTACATATACATACATATGTATATTCCTGTTCTTTAAATTTTTAGTGCTTGTCTATTAGAAAACCCAGATATTTTATACTATTAAATTTACCTATTACTAGCATTTAACCCGCTACTTCGTTGGCGTCTCCTTTTCCTTCGTGGACATATTTTTATTCCAAAGTTTATTAAAAAAATACCAGTTGTAACCAAAAAGCTAAAGAAAAATATCAAATTTCCCGTATCTCCTTTTTTGGTTACTATTTTATTTCCACATTGTTGCGAAAGTAACTTTAGTCAAGAATTAGATTAATTTGTTAGTTATCTTATATTGATTAGTTATTTAGTATTTGTTATTGAATTAGTTTTGCACACTTCTAGTGTAAAAATCAATGTACATATTAATTTCAAATTGTTGTGCATAATTGTACTTCAACCCCACTGTAAATACTAGAATGTTCGTTATTAAGTTCGTTATCAAGTTATATTTATTGCATCACCTAAAAGTATGCCTTAGTTTATGATGCATAATAAGTCAATTTATTCAGCGATATAGATAAAGCGCAATGTTAATAACTATAGATGAATAAGTTTAATTAACAAAATAGCCGTTAGAGGGCGAACTTTCTAGAGCCATCTAGAGGTTACTAGTATCATCTATAAGTCTGGGATAGAGTATAAATAGAATTGCAAAAGATGGCATAAGATCATTCTTAGTTCAGACTTTGTCAATAACGCTTCGCGCGGAGAAAATAATACAGATTGAAGTGAGTTGTGAATAAAAGCTGTAAATTACGGTTGTTAAAGTGACTAGGTTCTAAATAAAGATGTGTAAATATTAAATAAGTGTTTTAAATTAAAATGTTGTGTTTTATTTGAATAGCAACCAACGAACTCGAAACGGTTTATTATAAAGGAAGTAAATCAAATATACGCATTCGTATTTTTTTATCTTTTTGTCTATGTTTATTGGCTCAAAAGGTAGATGGGGTTCAAAAAAGTACCCGTTTACTACCTAATAAGGCCGAATTTCAAAAAAGTATCAGACATCTCCGCTTATTTTTCTAAAGAAAAACGATAAGTATTACATTTTTTTGTATCTCTTTTAGTTTTGGAGATATAAGGTTACCGAATTTTCACGTTTTTACTCTTTTTTATCCCCTAAACATTCGAATTTCCAAAAATCCTGTCTTAGTGGATCGATTTGTGGAGAGACCAATCAAAATTTTATCTTCAGGCTTTTAGGCTGTGCGATGATGAATCAGACAGTAATGTTACAATTTTATATATACATATATAGATTATATTAGCGGTTTTCAACCTCGATAGTTAAGTCCCTTTAAGTCCTTGTGTATATTATTAATTTAGTTAAAGTACTAAGATTTACAACAACAAAATGTATTACACTAAAATTTACAACGCTGTGGTTGAAAAATCCAAAAAAAAACTTTGGTAAACACGTTTGTTTATACTCAGAATAAAACAGTTGAAGAAACTATATCCGTCTCTTTCCTTCACTCAGCAACTTCATTAATTTACAATTCTAACGAAAAAAACACTCATGCTTTGTAGTATAAAATCGTATTAAGAAAAGCAGAGTTGTACACAAAGGGTGAAACCCGCTATTGTTAATTTTAAATATTATATAAGTGTTCATATATTTTTATTTCCATTATTTTAGTTTTGTTTTCGTTTAACTTTAATTGATTCATTTTTAACCATTTATTAATGTTATTCATATCATTTGACATATTAGCGTGACATATCTCATCCGTTACCGCTTCAGTAAAATTCAGTTCATCGTCGGCGTATAAAACAATTTCACATTTGTCTAAAACTTTTTCCATATCATTTATACATATACATATATTATAAAAAAAGCGCTCCTAAAATTGAGCCTTGTGGTACTCCAAATTCATTTATCGTAGTTTTTGACAGTGTGCCATTCACCTTTGTAAATTGCCTGCGATTAGTTAAGTGTGACTCAAACTAATTTATCTTTAATTCCATATTCGTAAAGTTTTCGTAATAAAATATCATTTTTTAATAAATTATTTAAGCTTAAGGTCACTTTTTTAAATGCTTTTATTTAGCTTGACATCGGAAAATCAAATCTTGTAACGTTAATTTAATCGCCTTTTACTCATAGCAAATGGATGAAACTTTGCAGGCATTCATACTCCCGATGACAATAAACGAATACATGGTCGTAGCCAGGATGAAATTTAGGGGGGGAGATTTTTTTGTTGTAAAATGGTTTTTAATCGCCTTTTACTCAATGCAAATGTATGAAACTTTGCAGGCATTCATACTCCCGATGACAATACAAGAATACATGGGCGTAGCCAGGATGAAATCTAGGGGGGGGGCAATTTTTTTTTTTGTAAAATGGCATTTTTAACCTCCTTTTACTCAATGCAAATGTATGAGAGTTTGCAGGCATTCATACTTCCGATGACAATACACGAATACATGGGCATAGCCAGGATGAAATCTATTACTAAAAAGTAATAAAATAAATAAAAAAAAATTTTAAGAAACGCTTTTCTTTACCTCAATATATTGATCAGTTGTGAACACAAAATGAATATGAATACTAAAAAAATCGACTAAAAGTAAAGAAATAAGAACATTTCAAACAACATAAACTTTTAAATCAAAATGGAAAAAATCTCACGCATCCCTTAAAGAATCTGGTTGAATGCGTTCTAGTAGAATCATTGCCATTAGTTTGGAGATAGCGTTTAATAGGGTAATGCCCCTCCACTTCTTGCATTCACTTAAATCGCCCTTCTTAGGAATCGTGATTACGACACCTTCTTTCCATGATGTCGGCATCTGGTTTGTGTCCCAAACCTCTTTTAGAATTGGATGTAGTTTTATTGCTAATATCGGCGCGCCATATTTGAGAAGTTCCGAAGGAATATGGTCTGGACCTGCAGATTTCCCGTTTTTAAGCTTCTCGAGGCACAATTGTATTTCCAGGACTGTAGGTGGGGCTGTGGAAATATTCCTGCGTTGGTTTCTTCGGACAGACAAAGATTGGTCGACTATAACGTTTGTACTTGCTTCTGGCAGATTTTCTGTGAAAAATTCACACCACCGGTCATATTTATGTCCTGCTAATCTTACATTCAGTTTTGTCCTAGTTGTTCCTACATATATTTTCCTACATTGATCATTATCATTGCCACCACAATGAGTCTTGTAAACTAAATTCGACATATCGAACTCGTTCAACAATACTGTATTAACTCAAAATTTTTATTTTTTCACTTTTTGGAAAAAATGGATACGTAATATTCATATCTACCCACTGTAAAAATATTGTGCAATTTTGTCCACTTTTTTGTAATGAAACGGCTGCTTTAAAAATTCTTTTTCACATGCCTGTAATGTTAAATTGAAAATTGTTTTGCTTCTACTGAAAATTTTTTAATTTTGAGTTAATACAGTATTGTTGAACGGGTGCGATATCTAACTTTGTTTATCTATCCTTAGTTATGGTGAATAATATCCCAACATTATTATTCACCGACGAAATATTAAAATATTTTGATATTTAAGAAACCAAGAAGGTACCACTAATTTTAACAAGAAACATTACTACTTAGTCTTCATCCGTATTATAAAACATTTGCTGCAAAAACTTTTTTCAATTTTCTTCGTGTCCATAGAATAAAAACTTTGTTTTACATTTTCTATGCCTTCTCTCTTTCGTTCAATAAGTCTGAATTTACACGTTTCATCTTTTGATGCTCAACTTCTTTTCAATTCCCTTTTAAAGATGCCAATATATTCACACGCAGCAATCAGTTTCAACTTTTTTCGGTACAAAACAACAACAATTTTACTAATAGCGAATCAAAGAGAAAAAGAAAAGAAAAAAAATTACATGCAGCCATCGTTGCACATACACCAACGAATAAAAACAAAGCGTACTGACCGAGTACAGGCATCACCGTACTAACCCCCTTTCTTCTTTCTTCTCTCACCTAAAAACATAAGAGTTGAGCATCAAAAGATGAAACGTGTGAAAGCAGACTAACAAACTTACAAAAACTGCTTGTACATTAGACAAATTACACTTTTCCATTCTTCTTTCCCCTTTCATAATATGGATTGGGACATACGATTAAACATTAAGTACCACATTCCCATGTTTTTACTTACATACATATATTGCATCGTGTGTGGATAGCATTCCAGCATTCAGCACTGAGTTTATAAAAAACTGTTTTTCGGGGAATCACATTAATGTTTTGCTGTAAAATATTAACTTCATAAACATGCCTTTTACGCGAATGAGAAAACACCATCTTTCGTGAAACAGATAGAAAATTAGGATGAAAAAATGGATGTTATTAATTCCAAAAACATCATTTTTTATATATTCAACTGGAAAACAGATTTCAATCAAAGTTGGCCTAGTTTTCCGGCTATTTGAAACAAATCATTATATTTGTGTCATTTGAACTTAAAGCACAGAATATACAGAACTGACACGAGACGGAAGATTTTGCCTTTTTTTTTGTCTCTTTCTAAGAAAGCTGCCCTTTTGCATTTTTTGTTTTGATTACGCAATTCGTGTTGATAGTAGCGGCCTGTTTTTACACATTGCCACTTTACTACCAAAAAACATTTTCTTTCTCTTTCTTCGAAAGCTGCCCTCGCAACTGATTTGGGCCTTTTTCACACGTCACTTTTTACAGTTCTGTGTATTCTGTGACTTAAAGTGTGCCTTAACTCCATCAATACTTTCGTCTTAAGTGAATTCCTGTGAATTTTTGAAATTTATTTGCATATTATTTTAATCGTATAAAATGAATTCGTAAGTACATATTTAAATTCATACAAACATTTGTGCATACAGCCAAGTTCTTGAAATCGAAATCATCTGAAATTAAAATCGAAGGAGATTAATTTTTTTAAATAATCAACCTAGCATTTACTGATTTAAGAAGTGCTGTTAAAAATTAGTGAACTTTAAAAATTTGTTCGATTTCAATTTCATTCGATTTCCAAATATTAAATGGATTTTTATTTTTACACACACCACCATAGTTTTAATTGTCGTTATATCAAAGTATTGAAAATGGTGAGTGATGGTGAGAATCGGTCTATAATTTCACACTTGTAGTTCCAAATCAAACTTTCCCGAAGTGTCGTATGTTCCCAATCAAACATTTTCCGAAATGTCTATGTACCCCTTAGCCATTTAATATTGTATGTACATATGTATGTATATTAGTACGTATTCAGTTTAAATTCGGCTAAAAAAATTGCAACCTAACCAAAATTTTCTTTTAATTGGTTTAACTGTTTAAACGATTTTTATTTAATAATAAAAAAATTAACAGCCTGTTCAACGATTTCGAACGTTAACGTTCGCATAGAAAATTATATGTAAAACAAAAACAATATTCGACAATTTGTTTTTGTTTTAAATGTAGTTTTCTATGCGAACGTTGACGTTCGAAATCGTTAAACAGGCAGTTAGTTCTTTTGGATAAGTAGAATTGTTTTTGTTTGTTTTACAATAATCTTAAAGAATTGTGTGATAATTTTTATATAATTTGTAATCATCATCAATTAATAATTATAAATTCTTTCTTATCAATGCACACTTAATATTATGCAAACTAATGAAACGTATGTAGCTTCTCATTAAAAAAGGAGGAAGGAAAGCTTTTAATTATTTATTAAAAATTTTTGTTACTCAAATTTACATATCCCTTTCTTGTTTCAGGTATCAGCCCTTTAAGTATGTTATTGCTATAGATTTTGAGGCCACCTGTTGGGAAAATCAACCACACCTCCGCTATAGAGAAACAGAAATTATAGGTTTAATTTTAACTCAAAACAAATAATTAATTCTAAATACATTTATAAACACTTAACTTTACAGAATTTTCTGCGGTCCTTTATAACTTAAAAACTGGTGACACAGAAGCCATTTTTAATAAATACATTAGACCAGTTGAAAACCCAATTCTTAGTAACTATTGCATTAATCTTACTGGCATTACGCAGAAAACTGTCGACAATGGCATACTTCTACAAGATGCCTTACACCAATTTCATGACTGGCTAAGCGTGCATTTGAAAGCTCGTCAATTGGTGCTGCCGAAAGTATCTAAAAATGATAAAACTGGAAATTGTGCTTTTGTAACATAAAGCGACTCTGATCTTGAATTTTTTATGCACAAAGAGTGTGCCAGAAAAGAGATAAAAAACCACAGTATTTCAATCAATGGATTGATATTCGCGATATATACAGCAATTTTTACAGACGTAAAGCCTTAAGTTTACAAGATGCTCTTCAACGTGTAGGCGCAAAGTTTCAAGGCTGTAAAAATTCGGGCCTAGATGACGCTAAAAATATAGCAATACTAACAAGACAATTGGTACAAAAGGGTGCACCTTTAAAAATAACTAAAGACTTAACTCCTTTACAATGGAGCGAAAATTGTTTCTAAATAATATGTACTAAAACAGCTAAATTTTTTAAGAAAACCTTCCACTCTATTTTTAATATAAACTTAAAATTATTTTTAATAGGTATAAACTTAAATTATTTTTAATATAAACTTAAAATTATTTTTAAAAAGCGTGTAATGTGAATTAAATGAGTTACTAATAAAATCTTAATACACAGTACGAATTGTTCGAATCCGTAAATATTTTCTTTCGAATCGAAATAGGCAGTAACCCCCCTGACCTTGTGCTTATTGTAAATTTTATGTATTTTACTTAATTATTTCAACCAATAGAATCTGAGAATTTATTTCTCATGGTGAGTAAGGCTGTTTTCCAAAACGCCTGTTGCATTGTAGTAATACATGGCAACGATAAAAACCATAAAAATTTTGATAATGCACAACATTGCAAATATACCTACTTTATAAAGCAATTTTCCACAACATTATTGAACGTATATGAACGTACTTTTTTTAATTGGAGCTGCGTCGGTAAATTAAATTTGTTCCCATTTTTTTTTAATTTGCGTTGAAACTTTTTTTATGTATCTAAAATTTTACCAATTTATTTCTTATTGACAAAAAATAGTTGATTTATATAAAAAAGACGTAGTTATGTTTTATCTAATAAATAACAAAAGAAAGTTACATAAATAAATTTGTTTTTTTTAAACATGTACAAAATAAATTTGTTAAGTTGCAATATAATTTATTACCCTTGAGGTTTTTCTTTTTCATATAAAAAATTAGATAACGAAACACTTTAAGCTTAATAAATTATATTGCAATTTAATAAATAAAGTTTAAATAAAATAAAATTTGTTAAAGATTGAATTAAAAGCAATTTTCACGATAATGCTGCGACAGTTTTAATAGGATCGTTGCCGTGTTTAACGCGTTTTAAGGCAATGTAGCATTTCTTTGTGGTCAAATTATGATAACCCACAGGGCCCATATCGCAATCAGCACATATTAAAAACTTTCGCTGGTCAATTGTATTGGAAAACCCAATATTTTCAAATATAAACATATCATCAACTAGCCAAAAATCTTCCAGGGATTCTGTTTCAACTTTTTTTACATCTTTGGTATTCTTTTGATGCATTAAAGGCAAGTCGAACTGGAATTGTATGTACATAAGTATAGAAATTTTTCGTATGAAAATTTTTTTGTATGTAAACCAGTCTCACCTGACTTTTTTCGTAAACACCCTGCTGGTCCTTTAAGATTAGAGAATTGCAGAAACAACATCTAACATTTTGCTTATTTTTATTGTTGGAGATTTCATTTGCTATCATGCAATCGTTAGACATGTTAAAATAATAAGTAGTGGCCTTTTTTATAAAAATTTTAGAAGCTTATAATGAAAATTTGTGCAAGTTGTTTAAGATCAAAATAAATGCTTCTTCTTATTTAAAAGAAAAAGTCAATCAAATTGAGGTGTAATTTCGATTTGAGTGCAGCCAAGTTCAAAAGTAAATTTAAATAATAGAAAAAGAAACGCCAAAATTAAAACTATTAAGCAGGGATGATAAAGTCGATAAATGCGTACTTTTTTCAGTACTATTAGCATTGCAAAAGTACTGAAGTACTCAATGACATTTTTAGTACAATTTAAAAATTCCAAATGCTTTAAAATAGAAACATTTTGGTCAAAGGTTGGATAATTGAAATATAAAATTAATAAACTAATGTTTCCAGATATCAGAATTGAATACCAAAATATGATTAGTACAAAAAGATTTGAAAAAGTACAATTTTTTACTGAATTGAGTACAATTTTGGGAATGTCATTAAAAGCCGTTTTACACTATCCCACAAAGTCTTTAGTAATTTACGAAAATGCAACCCTGTCATGATAAGTTGTTATTGTTTTTTGAAAATGTTCAAAGAATATTTAGATCAGGGAAGCATTTTTGAATAATACGTAAGACTTTGTGGGATAGTGTGTAACGGCCTTTATCATTACTGCTATAAAGGCTTGTTTACTCGGTAATACAATAGAGTCGTTTAGTGTTTGGTGCAAACAGGGTTGTAAAATTTTTTTCTTCAAAAATCGTCAAAAGTTTTAGCAAAATTCGTCAAAATCGTCACGAATATTTAACAAAATCGTCAACAAATCGTCAAATATTTAAATTTTATTAGTATTGTGGTTATTTTATTGAACTATTTATGGTTTTTAATCCAAATTTTTAATATTTTTAATTAGGCTTAAGTTCATTAAATTTAATTTTCATTAAATTATTTTTATGAAGAAAGGAATTTTACAACATGAAAATTAATTAAAATTTTTTTTTTCATCAATAAAATATAAAAATTTAATTAATTTTCATGTTGTAAAATTCCTTTCTTCATAAAAATAATTTAATGAAAATTAAATTTAATGAACTTAAGCCTAATTAAAAATTTAAATTTTACAAATTAGAGCCAGAGCATTAATTGGTTCAAAAATATAAATTTTTAGCAAGAAATTCTATTAGTGACGACGAAAGTTATATGGTTAAGTTTTATTCTATTTATTACAGCAAGTGGGCTGAAATATATTTATCATTTAAAAAGAAATACATAAGAAAAAATATACAGTAGAATCCCGATAATTCGTAATCGCAAGGGACCGGCCATTTCTTACGAATTATAGGGGTTTTCGATTTAGCGGGGTTTCGATTTAACGGGGTTAAAATAAAATAAATTCGAATTAACGGGGTTTTTCCATTTCTTAACTAAAACGATAAAAAAACATAAAAAAATGGTTAAAAAGAAAAAATATATAAACATTGTTCATGTAACAAACTGATCTTAAGAAATTAAAGAAACACGCAAGAAAAAAAAACCCACGCAAAAAAAATAGCGTTAAGCAAAAAATCATTCTTTCCATGTTTCTGTTGTTTTTATTACGAATTATATGTGGTAGTAAGCAAACAATTACGATTTATAAGAGGCAAAGAAGATTTTTTTTTGAAACAAAAATTACGAATTAGCGAGGGGACCAAAATGTATGGAAATTTTACGAATTAACGAAATTTTTTCAAGGGGCCGACAGTTTATTACGAATTATCGGGAATTACGATTTATCGGGGACGAATTATCGGGATTTGACTGTATTTTCATAAATGCATAACAAAAATTTATTTATTTCATTTATCCATATTCACAAATCCATTAAATCAAAAATAAAATCTCATTTGCTTTTAAGTCGAGCTATCTTTAAATGATTAATTTTTAGCGCTATCACTTTTGCAAATTGTTGTTACTGTTGAAGGTGCTAAACCAAGGGTTCCGTTTATATCAACAGTCTTTTTACCCAACTTGAAACGTTTTATTACGTCCAATTTAAGTTCCAAACTAAGTAAGTGATGGTCCACACTCTTCAAGTTTTAGCCGTCAAGTCTTGAGTTTTTAGGAGAGAGAGAGGAAAAGAAATGAAATTCGCTTTTCCCTTCTCTCCTAAAAGCTCAAGACTCGACGGCTAAAACTTGAAGAGTTAGAAATATGCAATCGTATGTAGAAATCTAATAGTGTTTTCTTTTATACAAAAAATGTGCCTTTTAAAAAAAAAAAAAATGCAATTTGGTGTCTGTTTCTTAAAAATTTTGCTCCCGAAAAGCATGAGTTTTTTAGAATAAAACAAGCCACCCTTTTCGGGAGCAAAATTTTTAAGAAAAAGACACCAAATTGATTTTTTTTTAAAAAAAGGCACATTTTTTTTGTAGAAAAGAAAACACCATTAATCATAAAAACGCAAAGCGGATTTAACCTATTTTTAATAAGCGGACCAAATAGAACCGACGCAAATCAGGGCTCTAGTGTATATTTTTTGCAGTATCGATGGCATTTATATACAGGGGTGTCATGGAAATCGAAAACGTAAAACGAATGAATTTGGCAGTCCTTTTTATTAAACTTTAAATCTATTTTTTGCAATTTTTGTTAAATAATTCTGTTTAATAGAGCATTATTTGTATAATAATTGCCATAAAATGTTTTCATTACAGAAACCTTATTAAAAAAAGACTCTTAAAATTCTTTCGTTTTACGTTTTCGATTTCCATGACACCCCTGATAATTGTAGAATTTTAATTACTAATAATTCTAATGAAAGCCACCTGGTTTGTGATGGGGGAAGAATTTTTTTGTTTAATTTCCAAAAAAAATTTCGAAAAATCGTCATAACACTATTACTTACCTAGCGTTTTCACATGCAAGTACAAGTTCGAAAAACTCAATACACTCACACTTTTTCACTACCATTCACACAATTTTTTTACTTTAAGCCAATCGGCTGTTTCCTCGATTTTTCGTTGATAATACGTATACACTACTTGCAAGTAATTACTTGCATGTGGAAACGCCGGGTTATAGTCAAAAAATCGTCAATCGTCATTTTACTGTTTTTTCTCAAAAAAATCGTCAAAATGACGAAAAATCGTCACATCTAACAACCCTGGGTGCAAATCATGATGAAATAATTTTCACCATGGTGGAAATAATCTGACAGTCTTTTTGTTGTTTTTGTTATTTATTTAAAATAATTCAATAATAACAATAATCTATATTAGTGCAATGAATTTTTAATTTTCGTTATTTTTTAAAGTAATTTTGCTTATTTATAAGTAAATGTAATTTTTTTTATATCGCTGGCTTAATGTGCATGCAAACCTGGTAAGTCCCTTTCAACAAATTTTACAGGAAAACTTTTTTCCTATTTGCTGCTTGAGAGGAAAGCCAAAAATATAGTAGTTGATTTGACACACTTCAAGACTCAAATTAAAGAAAAACTACATGCCGGTCGACGAGGAATATCTTTCTCTACCACACGGCATCAAAATCTCATTTACTTAAAAATTGGATTGAATTTTAAGCGATATGTTATTTTTTTTAATTTACTTAACATATACATATAAAGTCTGGGTTCACATTATGAAAGTTTTCTTTCAGAAAGTCTGAGTTTATTGGTGAGAGGGGAAGAGAATAGGCTTTTTTCTCTCCTTTTTCACCCATAAACTCAGACTTTCTGAAAGAAAACTTTTAAAGTGTGATCCCAGACAAATATGGGAATATAAATTTGTCAGTAAAATATGTAAAAAATCTTGAATTTTTAACAAATAGGATCTGGGAATTCTAAGTCAAATTACAATCATCAAAAGCTTTTATACTTTAATAGTCTTATTCCTTCAAAAATATTGAAAATATTTCGTAGTGGTGTGTTTGTGATACAGAGACAAAAAAAAAAAAAAAAAAAACACGGAGTTGCCAGATTGCTAGCGGCGTTGGCCCGCGTTTAGATCGGCTGAAGCTCGCCGGATGGGGTGGTTCTTGCCGGCAACCTGGACTATGGACACACACACTACCACAAAAAATCATACCAGCTAAGGTTGTAATTTATTATATATCATGGGCTTAAAGTAGCCCTGCATCTCCCTACCGGTCAAACCTATACACAAATGCATTGCCCTCCCACTCGAGAACCAACTCCCACCTGCAAACATTATTTTCCCTACTTACCGCCGCTTATTATTAAATTAACTCATCATATAAAATGATAACACTTTTAAAAATGTCATTTATACATTATAAAAACGGCTTTGCTTTATTAATAAAAAGGAATCTTAAATAAGTTTTTTTTTTGATTTTACATAATCTAAAGAAACGAGAAATTAATTTAGCAAAATTACAAATTCTTAATTTAAGTGAAACCAAATTTTTATTTACGTTTAAGTTTTATGCCTTGCTAATTTTCTTGTTATTCTGCTTTTCTTTTTTTTTAAGGAGATAATATGTTTCCCCTGCCTGACCTCTTTTGAGGATTATAATTTAACTAAGAATACACATTCGAATAATATGAAATATTTAAATTTTTTTTCTTTTTGTCCTCTCTTTTTATTCTAGTCGCCTTACCTAGGTATGTACATACATATAGTGGATCTATAAATTTTTAATTAATTTTGATAAAAACGGACGTCAGAATTAAAATAATGTAAGTTGATTTCTGGTGGGAAATCAATTGTGAAACAGCAGATAAAACTTAAAAAAGATAGTGAACTACCAAAAAGTTTTTAATTTTTTAAGTTATATTGGTATTCAAATTCGTTTAAGGTTATAATAGAAGTAATTTATTTGTAATTTTTTTTTACTTTTTTCATAATAAATAAATGCGTATATGTATAATAAAGGGTGGTCTATCCATAATGCGCGATATTAATTGGGAGTCACACCTTAACGTCGGGCGTTTTGGGCAACTTAATTTGATAGTTCTTTGGTCCAGTGTTTGACAAATTCATCGATGGAGAGGTACACAATTGAGCAGCGGCTTAAGATATTTGTAGACTTTTACAAAATTGGCATTCAAATCAAAATACATTTCGAACACTTGGAATACCGGGTCAGTGGAAGATGTGAAAACACCTGTGCATGTTCGCCCAGTTCGTTTCTTCGGTAAAATGAGATGATAGCGGGGCTTCTTGTGGCCAGAAATTGAGGATATGCACCTGTGGTTCCAACAGGATGGTGCTACTTGCCACACCTCTTTCGCCGGCTTCTATTATACGTAATTTTACTCAAGCCATTTTGGCAACTTTTTCCACAGAAGAATGAGCCTCCTTGCTTGCATATGCTATGAGATATGGCAAAATACACTTTCATGTATTTCAGAAGTCGTGCCTCTCAGTTTTTGTATTGCTCTAGACCACAGAATACTAAATTTTTTCTGCACAAAATAAGAGGCAAAAAATACAAAAGATAAAGACAAAAAACTTGTTTATTTGCAAGGTATATTTATAGCAGGTAGCCGCGAGATTACAACAATTGTACTAAATTGTGCTAAACAACATTTGACAGTTCGTATCACAAGACAAGCAAATACAAAATAAACAGCTGGCTTTCCGAGACTACCTGCTATAAATTTACCTTATTTACCCAACCACAATGTGCTTAAATTAGCTTAAGCAAATGTGCGAATACATGTTAAATTTATGAGGCAAACCATATTGAACTTAAGGAAACTTTTTGCTAAGTCCCAAGGCAAAGTTTACTTAGCAAAGTCTTGAGTTTATAGAAGGGAGGGAAAATAGAATAGCGGGGAGTTCATACTTTGCTGTACTCGCAAATTCCTTATGTTTTTCGTTCGTATTTATTACCTGAAGTTGGCTGCAACCCTAGAAGAAAACTACCGGTAATTTTACTAGTTATATGACCGGTAGTGTTGACCAATATATTGGTTAAAGTTTCTATTAGTTTATTAAGAGCAAAATGAAAAAACTAACCGAGACTCTTGGGTACATGTGATTTTGCCTCTCTTTCTAACTAATGAATTCCACTCGACTTCAAAACATATATCTGTACTGCTTACTCTCCTGCTTTTTATTAGTCAATGATAACCAAAATAGTGGTTTATGCTAACTAGTTAGTCATAACGTAAATATTGGTTAGCACTAACAAGTTATTTATAACGTAAAAATTGGTTAGTACTAACCTTTATAAAAAAATATTTTTTTTTAATTTTCATTTTAAATTAAATTTTTTATTAAAAAAATATAATCCAAGTTCATTAATTACAGTCAGGAAAT
Source organism: Pollenia labialis (assembly GCA_949318255.1). NCBI lineage: Eukaryota > Metazoa > Arthropoda > Insecta > Diptera > Polleniidae > Pollenia > Pollenia labialis. Next base: position 129,601,459 of record OX439141.1, read on the forward strand.
TAGATTTCAGTAAAGTAAATACCACGTACAATTTTTTCTGAGGCTGCTCTTTAACGTTCTACTTCTTGCATGGGTCTGGAAGTATAGGTAAACATTCGTGTGCCCAATCAATTAATCGTAGATCTTAAAAAGACATTTTATTTTGTTATCAATTTGTGTGCAAAAAATTAAATACATACTTGAAAAGCCATCAGGATTTTTAATAATTATTTTTGTTCCTTAATTATCTGCACCAAATCTTAAAAAGCTACCACCCGAATGACCGCTACCTGCTCAACGAGCACTCCTTTCAAAACGACCTTTTCGCACATACCTCTGTTGTTTCCTGATTATCCAGAACCACGTCCTCTGAAGCCGCCATCAGTACGCCCTCTACCACTAGCATTCTGATTATATCTTTTTGGCGGTGTCACTTTTTTATAGTAATTTTTTATCTCACTCCTTTAGTTACAAATTATAAATTTAATTTTATTGATTTTTTTCTTTAATACCAATCGCAAATATTAAATTTAAGAAATTCACAAATTTTTACACGCGTATGACAAAAATATATTAAAATATTGGCATTATTTTGAAAATGTTAATTGTACAATGTAAAATTGTTGCAAGTGTGTTAGTAAAGTGGGAAAACTGTGCCATGGATATGCTAATATACATATGTATGTATGTAACTCACCATTGCAACCTTTTTTTTGATCTTCGCTAAGGAAAATTTACTCTTTTAAACAAAACCTTGGATCCATACAAATAGCAGCTAGAAACGCTTTATTTTGAACTAAAATTTCTTTGCGTTTTTTAAGGCTTCGAGCAACGACGCAGCGATTGAGTTAGTGTTTGACATTTCCTCAAGCTCTATTTCACACAAGAGCCAATCACGATAAAAATCTCCCATGATTAGTTGCTTATACTGTAACAACGTAGTAGCATTGGCAATTGGCTTAAAGCTATTTATAAATTGTTTTAAAAATTTCCAGTCAACTTCAATGGTAAACATATTATTGGAATCAACCCATACTTTTGCTTCCATTAAAGAGTTGACCATCTCAAATGTAGAGCTCCACCTAGTAGAGTTATCTTAAACAGGCAATTTTTTTCGAATACACTTTGCATTTTCTCTGCAATTACTTAATTTTTCTTTTAAAAGTTTAATAACATCCCATGCTGCCAATTGCAAAGTATGTGCAGCACAATGTATGACAGATAAAAAGATCTCAGAAATACCTCTAGAGACTTGATTAAACAAATCCTCATTAAAACTTTCATTATGCTCAGTATTATTTTCATTAAATTCCTGTAAGAGCTCTGATGTTTTAATAACGTTTGCTCCGTTGTCTGTTGTTACTGAATAAATCTGGTTTGAATTAATGCCAAATTTATCCAGTATGTCTAAAATTGCTTGTTTTAAATAATTTGAGTGGTGACTTTCAAAAAGTTCCACCATTCCTATTGTAAAGACGACTACTTTAAAGTTTTGGTAAATGAATTGAATATTAATTCCTAAGATACTTCTATCCATTCTACTAGCTATGCCGAATTTTAAGCAAATATATTTTTTACTCACTGACTTCATTAATTCTAAGCGCAGGGAATTTGCCATTTCATTGAGTGCATCACCAATCGATTTGGAATTATATTTTGCTCCAAATCCATCTGTCCAAGGTTGCAATAGATTTTGGAATGCATCGTTATCGAAATTTTCTAAAAGGCATATGCATATCAGCAATAAGCTTAACAATGCATTTTTTATATTCCCCTTTGTCCATTTTTAATGCAACATTTTGAGCTTTCCTTTTTTTGAAGAATGTAATTTTATATGACAACGTTTAGAGATATTTTTAATTTTTTTTAATTTAATTTTTTTTGTACAAAAGTTTTTTAGAAAACGTTTTATTCAAGGCCCATCTATCAATGGGCCTTGGTTTTATTTTTAGAACTTTATTTTATTTATTTTTTTCGACAACTATTTTTTCATTATTATTTTAAAGTTTTTTATTTTCTGTAAAGTATAGAATTTTTTAAACTAGCACAGTAAATATTATTTTAGAAACAAAATAAAAAACATTTTCCGGTCCTTGCAAATATGAATCTACGACAATGGGCTATCACACACGGTTATAATTGTGCTGGCACAAAATGACTGCTTGTAGGCGGGAAGAATGGGTTTTTACTGGTATAAGTTTTCAACCAGCTTCAACCCCGCATTATAGTACGTTTCCACTTACATATTTTGGGCCACAAAACTAGTTTTGCAGCAAAACAAGTGATTTGTTGTAAGTAGGTTAAGAAAAAACAAAAACAACTCGCTTTATTGTTTTCGCAAACAAAATAAAAAGCGAATTGCCAGTCAGTTTTTTAGGCCGTGTACCTAACAGTTTATTATCAAAATAATTTTCTTGGGAATACAAAATTTAATTTAAATGATTTTGCTATTCGTGCTTAATTCCCAATTTTTATTATTTGATTAAAACACTGAAATTTATTGTTGAAGGGATAAGTTATTCCTATACGCATTTCGATGGTTGCTTAGGCCAGATCATCAGGAAACTTCATCCATAAAGATTTTAGAAAAACTAAAGATATTAAACCAAATAAAACTGTTAAGCGTATAAGAATTACAGAAACAGTTCTATTTGTAACAATATCAAAGTTTAAACAAAATCACCAACAATAAATAGTGAGTTTATCTCTCCTTAGTCCCTTTTACAATGTGACAGACAGAAGGCAGACAGACAAAGTTTGTAGGCGAGAGAGGAAAAAAGTAAAGTGTGTCACGCATACAGCGTCGCCCCCTTACCAACAAATTCGTCTGTCTGCCTTCTGTCTGTCACATTGTAAAAGGAGACTTATTGATTGGAATTCTTCCAACATTAATTGTAGTTGTAAGTAGGTTAAGAAAAAACCTCATAAAAACAAAAACAACTCGCTTTATTCTTTTCGCAAACAAAATAAAAAGCGGGTTACCAGTCAGTTTTTTTAGGCCGTGCACCTGCCAGCTTATTATCAAAATAATTTTCGTGGGAATACAAAATTCAATTTAAATGATTTTGTTATTCGTGCTTAATTCCCAATTTTTATTATTTGATTTATTGTTGATTTAGCTTTTTGACATTAGGATTTAGGCATTATACGGGAAAGAGAAAGGACTATTTTAATAACTTTTAGCTTAGGGAAAACTGTTCATCTCAGTTATTAACGCAAAGGGCACAATAGTGCATTTTGGCATTAACATTGCCGCCCTCTTTGCAGGATATGCAAAGAAGGAAATAAATATGTGTCCAATTTTTATGTCAAAGATTTTATTTCCGAATGGAACTAAGAACAAAACCTTAATAATAATTTTTTTTTTAAATTCATGGCTAAACAAAAGAAATATACACAGTAAATAGAATAATAAAATTGGAAAATTTATTACGTTATGTTTTTTGCTATTTGGCCTAAAATGTGCATTTACCTATAACATACAAGGACCATAGATAGTCCAACCGAAAATTGTACTCTGGGCTGTCGGAAAGCCAGTCCTAAAAAATACTCCCTGACACATTACCTTGGGATACAGATCCACGCCAATTACAATATCAATAGAAGCGTACTCATAAAATTTAGAATCGGCGAGAAACAAATGGCGAACATTTTTTTTATAGGACTCTGAAAGCGAATGCGCCGGAGTTTGCAATGTAATCCGATTGTCAACACGGGCTGTGCCTTCGATTTTGGACAACGAATCAAACCGAGACTTTAAAACAATTGGACAAATTGTTTCTTCCCGTAGCGTGTAAGTTGTCAGATCCAGCTTATCGACTAACCGCTTCGGCGATCCCGAATCCAACAGGCATCGCGCATGTAACGTCGTTGATCCAATTTTGACCAACGCTGTTGGGAGCAAAACCAAGTTGTTTTGTTTAAGGAACGCTGATAAGGATGCCGGTTTTGACGTTGTGGGAGGAGATGAATCGCGTCTTGAATTACCATTAGTGGAATCTTGCCGTTTAGCTGGTGTTGAACCTTGCGGAGTTGATGAACGCGAGCGGGATCGGGAACGTGAAGGCAACAAGTTGTGTAACGAATTTTTTAGGACTCAACGGGCAATACTATTAATTTTACAATTGGACGAGTCAACAAGCCCCACTGTGTCTTTATTTCCGCTACACGTACTTGATTATCTGAACCCGAGAAAATCTTAGAAACTCTACCTAGCCGCCACGAATTCGGTGGGAGGTTTTCATCTTCGACCACAACCATTTCCCCTACTTGTATATCTACCTCAAGTCGTCGCCATTTGATTCTCTTGCTAATTTCTTTTAAGTACTCATTTTTCCAGCGGAAGCAAAACTTTTGGTGGATTAACTTAAGTTTCTGCCATCGATTGATTACCGAAGTTGGTGAATCGTTAACCTGAGGATCTACAGGTGCTAGAATTGGAGTACCAATAAGAAAATGCCCTGGGGTAAGTGCGCAAAGGTCATTAGGATCAGTCGGAATCTGAAGTTAAGACACGCTTCAATTTAGGACAGAAGCTTCGTAAGCTCTTCAAATGTGTTTTTGTAGCACCCTGCAATCTTTCGGAAATTATTCTTATAACTTTTCACGCCGGCTTCCCACAGTCCTCCCATATGCGGAGCTCCTGCTGGAATGAAATGCCGGGAAATGTTTTGATGTGAATAATTAGCTAGTATGCGTTGTTATGTGGTTTGGATAAATTCTCGTGCTAGGACTTTTGAAGCGCCTACGAAGGTGGTTCCGTTGTCAGAGTGAAGGTGCAAGGGACATCCTCGACGAGAAACAAATCGGTTAAAAGCAGCCATAAACATTTCAGTGGACAAATCCGATGTTGCTTTTAAATGTTTTGCCTTGGTGGAAAAGCACACAAACACGCACACATATCCTTTGGTAATGCGACAAGCTCGACCGGAGTAACTCTTGACATCTAAAGTCTAGACCAGTGTGTAGGAACGGACGAGTTATTTCCGATCGCTCAGGTGATAAAGCTGCCATTATCTGCTGTTGACATTTTCTTTTGTAAATGACGCAAATCTTACTTACATTTATTAATTGTCGTTTTTATTAGATTTTTCGCTTTCGGGATCCAGTACTGTGTTCTGAGTAATCGAAGAACTAATTGGTTTCCCCCGTGAAGGCTAATGTCATAAATATATTGTACCAAAATCCTGGAAAACTGCTAACTGTATGGAAGGATAATTGGGTGTTTTTCATTATAACTTAAACCAGGGGAAGATTCAAGGCGGCCACAACAACGAATTATTCCCTCTGCGTCCATAAATGGATTTAAATTTAAAATGCTACTGGATTTGGATATAGTTTCTTTAGCACATAGATTTTTGTACTCATTTAGGTAAAACGCCCTTTGACAAATTGAAATCATTTGGTTTCGAGTAGAGCTTATTTCGAAGTTGGACAAAGTAAGTGAGTCTTTGAAGAAATAATAACGGAAACGAGGATGAGTTCTATAGAAAAACCGATAGACATATGCCATGACCCTCATTGGTCTACTGTACGAGGAAAAGCGTTGTAATATATCTTCAAAGTTCGTAAAGTAAAATTAAAAAAATTAACTTTTATCGCTTTAATTTCAAGATTGGTATTAGGAATTTGGGATATATCAAAATTTGGCCAATGTACTTCTGGTTCCTTAAGCCATTGGTGACCTACCCACCATAAGTCGTTGTCTACCAAGTCTTGTGGACAGGTGCCTCGATTAGCAAGATCTGCGGGATTATCCGCTGAGTTTACATGTTTCCACTGTGAATGGTTACCAGTTCAGTAACTCTTGAAACTCGGTTGGCGACAAATGTGAGCCAACAACATGCAGGCTTTGCTAGCCATGATAGCACAATAGTGGAATCAGTCCAACAGACAACAGAATAGTTTTCTATATCTAGCTGTGGTAGGAGATTGTCTATCATCTCTGCTAATAGAACGGCCCCACAAACTTCTAGTCTAGGAATCGACACTGTCTTAATCGGTGCTACTTTGGTCTTAGACGATATAAGCTGCGTTAATATGGACTTAGTCCCTACTATTCGAACATAACTATAAAGCCGCTGCGTATGCTTTTTCTGAAGCATCACAGAATCCATGGAATTGGATATTGGCATTTGGAGCATAACCAATCAATCGCGGATTTCGAATGGTATTATTAAAAGAATAATTAGATTGGAACAATTTCCACTGATTAAGTGCGTCTGGAGAAAGGATTTTATCCCAACCAGTACCATCTTTGCTGCATCGGAATTTTAGCCACGATTACGCAAGGAGATAGCCAACCAGTAGCGTCAAAGATTTTTGCAATTTTGAGCTGCACTTCTCTACGAAAATGAGTTCGTAGCAAAGTAAAAGTCGTCTGAACAAGCGTTCCATGGAATGCCTAATGTTTTTGCCTTCTTCTATCTTCTATCCTCAAATTTCAAGAAGACTTCATGAAGGCGATGGTCTGGTAGGATATCAGCAATAATGTCTGCGGAGTTTGACGTCCACTCTCTCAGTGAAAACCCAGCGGATCCCAAAGCTCGGATCAGCTCATTTTTTGCTTTCATGGAATCTTGTTTTGTGTCCTGAGAATTTTACTAGCAATTGGAAAACTTGATTGAACATAATCTGCTAATTGTAATTGTGTTCGAATTGCAAGATACGGCGAACAATTGACCCCAAAAGTAACTGTTTTAAGTTCGTAATCGCAAACAGGACAATTTGGATTACTTCGAAAGAGAATCCGTTGATATGGAGTGTGTTCAGGGTTAACTAAGACATATATATTTTTTTAATGTCAGCATTAAAAACAAATCGGAAAAAACGCCAGTTCAGAATCAACAAAGTAAGATCATTCTGTAAAACGGGTCCCACGTGAAGCAAAGAATTTAAGCTTTGCCTATTCGATGAAGAAGCAGAAGCATTAAAAACCACACGAACTTTAGTAGAAACGCTATCCGGTTTTACAACCGCATGATGTGGCCTATTATTCTTTAACGTTTTGGAAATATCAGGTGGAGAAACTTTAACCATGTGATCCAGTTCTTCATATTCCATAACAACATTATCGTAATCGCTTTTTAAATTTGGAGTTCGAATCAACCTGGCTTCATTCAGAAAAAACTGGGCCCTAGCCGTAGACCTAGAATGACCTAAGCTTACAGCGCTTGGAAATCCTTCCTTAAAAGGAAGCGATACTATGTATCTACCTTCACGATTCCTTTTGGTAGTGCGAATAAACAGATCCTCACAAGCTCGTTCAGACGGAGACACAAGGTTCTTCCTGGGAAGATTCTCCATCTCCCAAAAGAAAGTTCCTTCAGACCTGGAATCTATTTACGCACGCACTTTGTACTTGGCACCGAAATAATGGATGTTGACCAAGGCCGTACCTAATAAGACACTTTTAGAATGAGTTGCAAAACAGGACTGTACTCTACTTGAACTACTAGTGGACTGTATATTGTTAGAATTAGATTGAGAAATGGGAGCTGAATTGGGATTAAGATTTGAGACGCTACTTGAACTAGGAGTTGGAGGAGCAGGGCTCTGACTAACAACTTCTTTATGTAACAGAGTGTTGTGTCTTTTATGACACCTAAAGCAACTATGTTTGCTCGAACAATTTCTGACTGAGTGTGTTTTCGAAAAACAGTTCAGACACAAGCCCTCTTTTTTATTTTCCTCCAATCTATGATGGTAATCCATTTTTATAAATTCAGGACATTTTCAAATCGTATGACAGTCCTTGGGACACAATTGACACAGTGGAGCTGAAATGTTCACCTGAAAGCTGGAGACCCGTTTAGTCAAGGAAGAACTAGGACTGGGTTTGGACTTGTTATCACTATTCCTAGTAGAGTTAAGTTCGCGAATTTCGGATACTGACTCGAGTGTCCGATAGCGGTTAGTAAGGAACTCGTCTAACCATCTAACTCGTCGGACCATTTAGGGATAGCTGTTTCATCACCTAGTTGTTGCTCGTACAGATAAATACAAATATTGGGTCCCAGCTGGCAACATAAATATGGTGGAGTTCAAGAATCGATATACACGAATTATTATCCCGTTGTAACTGCTGTAAAGCCTTACCTGATTCGGAATTGATGGTCTAGAGGTTGAAAAGGATCTTCAACTGCCCATTTACTAAGAACAATTTCCTTGGCCTCACCTTTTGTTTTCTGCGATAGGTAAAACAACTTCTCCACATTACTAGCCTTAGAGTTAGCAACAATGGCATAGAACAAGTCCCGAAAGGTTGGCCTGGAAACGTAATCCCCATGAAAGGTTTGAATATCAATAGGAGGCAAGTTAAGGATTTGCGACCAAGGATTCGGAAGGGTTACGTCCCGAAAAGTGATGGGACGAGGTATAGTTTCATCCTCAGGTGCTACAACTGCAGGTTGCAACATTGATTTTTTTCGCAGAGCATCAGCAAGCTCGGACAATTTCGTCAGACAATTACAATAAGTAGTGTATGTGCTTTTGTATTTAAGTTTGAATGACTCTATATCCACTATATCCTCGTTTTCGCCAGCTTCTTTCTCAGCCTCTAGCAAAAATTTATAAGCTGCCTTAACTCGAATCCAGTCAGCCTGAAGTTCCAAACGTTGAACTTCGAGCGAATGTAAAGAGGTTGAATAAATGTATATGGGATATATATAGATGTGACGAAATGTAGGTGGGTATGGAAGAAAGGGTAATAATGAGTAATGTAATAAATCTTAAGAGGTTAGATTAAGAGACTGGTTAGGTGACCAGGGATTAATGAGTGGACTGTATGTTTATGTATATACTTGCGTGTATATGAGCAAAAGGAGGACGATGCGACACAAACTGGGTAGCAATTTCAAGAGGGACCACTGGGTAGAAGATCAGATGAGGCAGGTTTCTTTTACTGCAATTACAATTTGCTACAATTTCACAAACTCAATATTTTTCCCACACATTTTGCTTCTATTTTTTTTCTTTTTTGCTTCTTTTTTCAATCGACACCAATTAGACGTTTTATGTTAGCAATAATTGTCAACAAAAATGGACTAACAATTATTGCAACATAAATTGTCGGCAATCAATATGTACAAACAATTGCTGTCTACATTAAAGATAACATAATTTTGACATTTACTGCAATATATGTCGCAATAATTATGTCTGGTATAGACGGGCAGTTACAAAAGAAGAGAACTGCAATAGGGACATTATTTATTTTAGGAAATAAACTTAAAAATTAATAGTTTCTTTTCAATAAAAATTATTTACAACTAATGGTGTTTTCCTTTCTGATAATAATGTTCCATGTATGCTCCATTCGCGCGTGTTTTTTGTTATATTCTAATAAAAATGTATGCAAAAATTTGAAAAGTTGTCGTTTTCCTTTCTAAATATGTTTCAAAAATCAATGGCGAATTTGTTCCACTTCTTACCTCCAGTTATAATAGAGTGTGAGATAATACCCTTTTTTGCATCTGCGTTACGGACTTTTTTATGCAAGCAAGTATTTTTATTATTAAGTTTTTTGTGTTTGCGTACAATTTGTTTTGTGATTTTCTGTTATATTGTGATAGATATAAAAACATTTTGTTTTACTTTTATTTAAAAACTATTTTCTTTAGGCGCAAAATTTTTAACAACAGCTGACTTTAATTATTGAAAATCAGCGTTGTTAACGCTTAACATGCAGTCTACAACTGACATAAAATGCTTAACTTTAACACTAATATGATGTTAGTGTTAAGTATAGACTCATCATGTTAGAAGTTTTCTCATGCTATAACACGGTTGTTAATGCAAATGTTTTAACAACGCTTTTATAACTTCAAGTTATAACAGCAAGTCATGCCAATTGTAGACGGGCAGTAATGGAATTCAAAGAAAATTTAATGTTGAATATCGCTTAAAGCCGTTTTACAATATCCCACAAAGTCTTTAGTAATTTACGAAAATGCAACCCTGTCATGATAAGTTGTTATTGTTTTTTGAAAATGCTCAAAGAATAATTAATGTAAAACGTAGCTATTATTCTGTTCCATTGTAATTTAAAAAAATTTATCACTTTATAAGGGTGCGTGTAACCTGATAAATATATTACACAATTATAATGCATTATTATTTTTTAGAAAAGAAAACATTTTTGAATTTTGAGTTGTACCTGTTTATGATTAAGAGCCAGGTTTTTCAGATGTGGATTAATTTTGAAATTAGTTTAACGCAGTCTGAATTTCGGATTTTTCCGGCGAAATGGTATTTTTTTTTTATTATTTCATGAAAGACCAACATTTTTAGCAAAACTAAGCTGTTCCGTCATTCCTTTGTATACAAACTTGGCCTTAGGCCGGGTTTTTGAGATGTGGATTAAGTTTAAAATTAGTTTAACTCAGTCTGAATCTCGGATTTTCCCGGCGAAATGAGATTTTTTTTTATTATTTCATTAAAGACCAACATTTTTAGCAAAACTAAGCTGTTACGTCAAAATTTTATACTCAAAATTGGTAATAGCACTATAAATCTGTTTTCAGATTAACTAAACCTAGTTATATATTTAAATATATGTATAGTATTAAAGTATATACATACATATATCTATGCACATATTTTTTCAAGAAAAATCTTTAAAATTTGTGTTTAAATGTCAACAACTTAGTAATGGCTTGTTCGTCGATTTCGAACGAAGAATTCGTTCGTTAAACTTAGATTTTAACCAAAAACAAATTATAATACTTTTTTTTATTTAACATGTAAGATTAGCGAGCGAAGTCGTCGTTCGAAATCGAAGAACAGGCCATTTAAGGCCTTACAATCTTAGTATCTTGGGGTGTAGAAATATTTATTGTAGACATTTATGGTGACGTCAATCATCAACTCTGTGGTAAAAAGGAAAAAGTGCTTAAGTTGATTTAAGCTAAATTGAAGTTAATGGTACCTTTGAGATCTACGCGTTTAAAAATACACGTAGGCAAAGTTTCAATTATTTTGTACAAATATTTTAGGAAGTTATAGCAAAATAAATTTTGATTCAACATTTTTTTTTATTTTTTTCGAATTTATTCTATGAGCTAAATTTCAGTTATGTATGTTTCTATTTGTTAAAATAGTTGAGTTAAATACATTCAATTTATAAAGTATCACTATCCAGTGTGACACAAAGAATGCTGACGAAGGCCGTAGCGGGCCAGAAAATGCATTACATTCTGCTGGTGTCTAATAATTGTAAATTTTTCTGTTCATACAATATACCTCATTGCTTTCCAACGGAAAGCTAAGGTAAAATGTAACAAGAAAATACAATATAATAGTCTGATAGTGTATAAAATCATTTCTGAAAAATTGAAGGAATATGACTATTAAAATAAATTTTGATTAATTTTTTTCAATATGCAATTACATTTGGAAAGAAAAAACTAAAGCCGCAGCAAAGTGATGATTATATTCCCTAGGGGATAGGGAACTAAAACCAAACTTTTCACGTGACAGTTCTAAAGTGGTAGGGACCGGTTATAGTTGTAACACTTTAGTGACATGAAGGGGACTTGTCACTTTAACATGGCGATGTCCTTTTTGACACTTTGTAACAGGTCTTCGAAATAACCTAAATGGGTACTTTCAATTTCGATTTAAATAATGTCTGTCTCAGATATTGTCTCGTGTGAACCATGTCACTATGATAGATCGCCTTTATATAAAGTATTAGAACCAGATAGAATCTGCAACTATCCGCACAAAATCCAGTCACATGACTACTTTTGTGTCAATTACCATTCCTCTGGAGTAACTACACTTTAAAAACACTATCACCAGTTAAGTGATAAGCCTTGTTCTCACCTATTACAATTCGATTCTTTTTATTATAATACTGTATTCACTGGTATCGGGATAAGTACTTTAAGAACAATTGACACAAATTTAGCGCAAAGTTAGAACAGGAGTTAAGCTACGGTCACACTTATTCAATATATGACGGACCAAATAAGCGTAAGAGATTTAACATTTATTATACTTCTAGACATATCAAAAAACTGTTTTGGAAAGATATGGTATTACAATCATTATCACATTGTACAGATTCAACATAATTAAGTAGAAAAGTCATACAAAATAGACTTAACTTGTTGCGGGTAAAATTAATTAAAATGACAAATGTCATCAAAATCAATTTCTTTTGCTTCTGGCTAAGTTCACAACTGATTTGTTGTGAAAACGTAAAACCGTAAATTTCTAAAAAGACACGCTCTGTTCAACTACGATTCCATCGTAAACGTAGTTTGTTTTCCTTTGAAAATAATTCTGGGAAATCTATATTTTTTTTATGACCGTTGTATGAAATAGAATTTCAATGTAGACGTACGACGTAGGGAAACTTTTACGTTGGTACCAATTATTGTGTGCCTTGTATTAAATTTTACACGAGTAATTGGACAACGTATCTACGTCATACGCTCCTACCCTTATACGGTCATGGCTCAATTTTTGTCTTATCTGAAATAACCCCAAATTATTTATAACAGCAGATTATTTGTTGATTTACAGGTATACTTACAATTAATTATCTTTAATTACTTAAAACCCCGTGTAAATATACATATAATTGTCTAGTCGGAAACCTCGCGTGTTCAACCGGCCCGTAACAAACTCTTAACTTACATATAATATTAAAATTATTGTGTATTTACCATGTTACATTAATCAATAAAATATGAATTGAATTGGTATTACAATCAAAAAAATATTGGAATTAAAGGAAATGATTATTCAGTTTGCTTGTTGGTCCCGCTTGTTTTTCGTCAAATATTTGACAAGTGTGACCGTAGCTTAAATTTTCGAAAATCATTTTTAAAAATATACTTAGGCACTTTTTCCTTATTGCTACAACAGAACAGAACTGATAAAACTATTTATTATTTTTATTCAATATTTCCATTTATGACATTATATCAGCTTTTACAATTTTTACTAAAGAAATACATATTATTTATAAATTAATTTAATTTTTTTTGTTAACAAATTACATTTTAATATTAAAGGACATTTTAGAAGGATATTTAACTTTTTTACTTAGGCCAATATATTTTTTTTTATATAGTGTTTTCTTTTTAATTCTATTTATTTTGTTTCCATTTAAGAGAAAAGAAATATCATGAATAATTTGCAGTTTATGACTAAAACGATTTTCTTTCTAACTTTACTTTTTTTTTTAACAAATGTTTGTATGGATGTATTCTATAAGACAGACGTTGAAAAAAATGAAAATACCACAGAAGTTGAATTACAACATTTTAATTTTTTTAAATAATTTAAAATAAAAAAAAAATATGGGGCTGTACTATTCGCATTTATGTGCGAGTAGTACCTTTTTTAAAAAAAACAGTTTATTTTTTATTATCATATTGAACAATATATATTTGCTTTCATTATTTCCTTTTTTTTTGTTGGCAGTTTGTCAGTCTGGGTTCACACTATGACAGCTTTTAGAAAGTCTGAGTTTATTGGTGAGAAAGGAAGAAAATATGCTATTATTCACCTCTAACCAATAAACTCACACTTGCTGAAAGAAAACTTTCATTCTGTAAACCCAGACTCGGTAAAAATTTAATGCGTCTTTGGGCTTTACAAGACTTGATTATATTATATGTACATATGTATGTTATTCATATACATATGTATGTTATTCATATACATATGTATTTATAAACATACATATACATATATATATTTATTTTATTTTTTAAACATTTTAAATTATAATTTCTGCTCGAGTTTATTCATACCTTTTTTTAATTATTTTCCGTGACGCAGAATGAGCTACATATATGGGTTAAATTTCTTATAACTTTTTTAATTATTATTTTTTCTTTGTTTTTTTTTGAAAACTTTGTGAAAAGAAGACTTGGGGAATTAATTATGAATTAATAGCGAACAAAAATAATTGAACCCGATTAATATTATAAACATGACTTGTTTTGGGCGTGAAAAATACATGATGGCGCTATAGGTTTGATTTTTTATAACGTTTTTAACTGCCTGGCCCACAATGTCCACAAGAACATTTCTTTCGTATATTTGTATTGAAAACAATAATAACAAACCAAAATTTGTTTCTGTTTTCAATAAAAATACCTGTATACGAAAGAAATGTTCTTGTCGACATTGTGGGCCAGGCAGTAAATATTTTTTTTTTGCATTATGTGAAGGGGAATAAATTTTGAATAACTATACAATTGAACAAAAATAATTACGCCTGAATGAAATTTTGTGAAAAGTTATGGAAAATATGTTGAAAAGAGCACGTGTGTGCGTGCGAGGCATAAAATGGACATCACTGACAGGATATAGGGTTTCAAGCAAATTGAAAAAATTCCCCAATAACATACTATGTTTATTTAAAAAACAAGTTATAATAATCGCATAAATAAAAAAGTTATAAACAATTTAAACCATAAAGCTTATTCTGCGCTACCCAGAATCTTTTGATTTTTAAATAAAAATAATAAAGTTTTGAATTAAGAAAAACACAGCTATTTTTTAATAACAGTATGCACAAAATTAATCAGAGCTGAACTATACCCAACCTTAAACTAAACTAGAACAGAACTCTAGCTTAACTAGAACTGAATTTTAATTGTTATACAACTGAATTTAAATCATAACTAGATTTGATTTAGATCTGACCTAAAACTAAACTTAAACTGAACTTGAACTCAACTAGATCTAAACTAGTAGTGACCTCAAGAACGGTTGTTTTTTAAACCCTTTAAAAAGTAATTTTCAAATTGCACCAACATTTTTTAAAATACATACTTATTAATCAGATTTGCCTATGGGTTGATGGCCACTAAACTAGCAACTGCAATTAAAGCATAATTTGTTGTATGTGTCGACGAAGATTTTAAATCTTCATAAATACATACATACCTACAAACATACATCACACACTTAATCATAAACAGTCTCAACTCAAAATTTGTTCATAAACCAGTGCCTATATTCCGTAACTCCTACACGTCGGGAAACTTTTCGATTTAAATGTAAAAAATTAAACAAAAATGCCATAAATTGAAACAAACAAAATACTTACTCAAAATACTTAAGACTTGTATTAAAGTGTGTAAAAGCCATTAATAGCAATTATTTACATAAGTAGTTAGGTATATAAATAACTTTGCATTATTAAATCCTTAATTGGTATCTTTGAATTTGAAGAAATAAAATAGTTTAAATGGCTAAACCCCTTTACGGTGCAAACAGACAGTTTTTCGGCGGCAGCACGCATTTTGAAACCGATAACTAACTTCGTGTTTGCAAAAACAATGTACATATGTAAAAAAACAGAGACTATTGGATTTTCTTTTCTGGCAATAATGTTCCATTTCTAGGGACACCGACTATGCTGGATAAACCTATTTAGATATTACGTCAAGCACACGTACACGTATTTGACATCAATCATTCTGATTGTGTATATTACCCTTAAAACAAAAATTTTAAGGGTTCATGTGAGGGTTTCATGTGAAATGAAAAGTTGACAAGGCAGATGTAAAAATGGAAGTTGTAATAATGCAAAGCTATTTATCGGTCCAACAAAATCCGACTTTTAACTATTGGCAAGTTGTAATAATGGCCCTTAGTGTATGAGAGGCTTTAATTGTAAAAAGAGGTATGCATGTCTGTTTTTATGCTAAGCGACCCACACAATGTTCCCAACACATTTCACAGTACTTATATTGTACTTCTGTTATATGTACATATATTATGCCAGTTTTGAATATAATATACACATTGACGATATAATTGTACAATACGATACAAAATTGATACAAAAGTCGACACGGAAACACTGTTTCTTCATTTGTCATTTTACTTGCTGCAAGAGTCAAAAATTTACTTGCAAGCAAATTCTCTTGCATACGTATTATCAAAGAAAAATCGAGGAAACAGCCGATTGGCTGAAAGTTCAAAAATTGTGTTAAAGTTAGTGAAAAAGTGTGAGTTTATTGATTTTTTCGAACTTGCACTTGCATGCTGAAACGGGAGTAACCCGGCGTTTCCACATGCAGGTAATTACTTGCAAGTAGTGTATACGTATTATCGACGAAAAATCGAGGAAGCAGCCGATTGGCTGAAAGTACGAAAAATGTGATGGTGTTAGTAAAAAAGTGTGAGTGTATTGAGTTTTTCGAACTTGTACTTGCATGTGGAAACGAGGGGTAAACGATAAAATCGCAATTAGCCAGGAGCAATAGTAATGTTGCAAGTCAGCTGCTTCATTTTGTTGTATGTGAAGCAATTAGAACGATTGTAGTTAGCAGTAAGATGTTACGTCTCAATCTGTAAGAAATAATCCCTAGAGGGAAGCGAACTGACACCAAAGTAGTCCCGTGATAGGTCTTTGGTGGTAGAGACCGGTTTTAGTTTTAACACTTTCTATGAATAAAACCTATCACTTTTACATGGGGTTGTCATTGGAGGGGGTCAATTGACACCATTTGACCAGTCACAGGTCTATTCTCAATGAACGTGCTTAGTGCCAGTTACTAAAATGTGGTAATATTTCAATACAATGTAGTATTATTTCAATAAAACAAGTCCTAGAATTAAATTTAAGATACAAATTTTAGAAATTATCAAAACATGTGTTACAGCACCAGTTAAAACTGTACTGTAATTCATTACTTTTTCTACCTTTTTGTTCTTTATAAACCAGTTAAGGGATTGGTTCTTCTTTCACTGGTCAAGAGTCTTTTCTTTTTGTACTTGTTCTATTTCCAATTCCAATTGACACCAATTTCCCGCAGGGAAGTTGGTCTTACTTTTTTACGGTAAGGTTACTGTTACTGTTACTCCCGGCTAACTGAGCCTTAAGATTTTTCATTTTATCAGAGTTGTATTTATATAAACACAAGCGCAAGAAGAAAATCAGGGATGGAAAGTAGTTGAAATTTTTCACATATTGTAACCTTAATTTTTTTTGTAATAAAAAAATCAAAATAATTAATATAAAATTTCAAGTGCTTTCTTTAAAATTTAAAATTTTTGTTTTAAAACACTTATAAAATACGGCACACAGGGGAAAACAGTACGTATCAACTTTCCTACCTTTCCTAAATTTGCTGCCGGAGTTAGAATAAAATTATTAAATATTGTATTTTATGTTGTTAAAATTTTTTTTAATATATGCTAAAATCATGCCATATATTAAAGCGCTCCAAACCAAATTGTGGGCATGTTCTAACACAAAAGCAAAACGCTTAACCTTTGCTATTCTGACTTGGGAACTATAATATATTTAAAAAATATGGCAAATCGCACGAGTTGCAGAACACCATTAAAAATATCTGGCGTTTTGCGATTTTAAGTCCTGGCCGTATAACTGTGTTTTACTGAACAGCTGTTCATATTCTACAAAGAGCTTTCTTTTTATTTGAAAAGTGATAGTGTAGACGCAAAATGAAATGACAAATATTACCTCTTTGATATTTTGACAACCAGACCAAAAATCACTGAATTTTTGTGACTCTTAAGACTTATAGAATAGTGTAAAATGGACTAAAGAAGGTTTATTTACTGTGGAACTAAATTTTCCTATAAAATTACAACAATGTTTTTTGCCTCTCCTGAACATTTGTGAATTTTGAGTTGTGCTGTTGATGAGTTAGTGCCTTTTTCACCAATTGTATTAAAATATTATTTTTTTCTTTTTCACGTCAAAACAAAAACAAAATTATATGAACATTTACATTTTAATGTGAAATTTAAGGTGAAATTGGCCCTTGGTGTGCGATATATTATTTATTTTTGTTCGTTTTACTTAAATATTAATAAAATTTGCTTAATTTTAAAATACAAAAATAAAAAATAAAAAACAGGCTTCTTGTATTTATTTATTATTTTAATTTTTATTTTGTTTGAAAAGCAGTTGATTTAATTGTTTCTTCTAATACTCTAGTCTAAATTTTTTTCTTTTGAAATTAAATGTTTTTTTATTTATTAATTTTTTGTATTTTCTTAAAGGACTTTTACTTCTTTTACATACATTTTTGGTATTAGCTGTCTTTTTTTGTTCTTTGGTTTAAAAACTTTTTTTGAAAAAATTTGTTCTTGTTTTTCAATTTAATTTAATAAAATTTTTTTGTTATTTTTTTCATGATTTCTTGTTAATACATAAATAAAATTTAAATGGTTTTGTTGTACAATAATACTTTAATTAAAAAAAAGAAAAATATTTAACGGTAGGCTACAATTTTATTTTCGTATTTCATAAATTTGTTCACATTATTTTCTTTAATACTTTCAGGGAGATTTATTTTAATACTTTATTATTAGAAAGGTTGAATTTAAATGTATAAATGTTTTTTTTCTTGGTTTCTATTATTTTTTTTTTATATAATTTTCGTATTTTCATGTAGTAGGATTTTATATTTAGCAAGGTCCTGTTGTTTTATTTATAATCAAACTCTTGTTTATAAATATTTAATTTAAAGCTTGTGTTTTTTTTGAGTGTATGAAAAGAGATGAAAGAAATGGGAGAATGAGAGGAAGTTTTAAAATGGGCTGATAGTAGATTAAAAAAACACTGATAGAAAAGGATTCAAGGCGAATTCACTTTTTAGGTGGCGTTCAAGGTAAATTCATAGCGGGTAGACTGTATCGAATTCGCTCTGAAAAATATCTAGTTTATTTGTAAAAATTAGTTATTAAAATCAATGTGCAAAATTTTTTTAACAAACTAACAAGACGAATTAGTTCCAAATACATGGAGAAAAAGATAGTCAGCTGATCTCGCGAGAAAACCTGGTATGAAATCGTCTTGGTAGATTTGAAAACAAAGCTTAGCACTTTTTTCTTACTTAGAAAGAGAAATTTTAAAAGTTGCTTGTATTTTGACGTATCGACCAAGTATAGAAACAAAAAAAAAAAACTCTACTGTTTTTTTTAATGTTCTATTAGTTTTAGTATTTCCGACAGCGGATACATGAATTCGCCTTGCAAGGCTATCTCAAAGATTCAAAATTTTTTAAGAAAATACGAAGTGCTAAACATTTTAAATTTATATTAATTTTTTTTAAATCTAGAATGTTACTGCAGATTTTGAGGGAATTTTGAAAAACTTATTGCAGAAGTTGTTAACTAAGCCACAATTACTAGTATTAGTTGTTGAAAGTTTGTCTAGAAAAGAAAATCTACAGGAAATCGGGAACTGAACTAAAACTGAATTTGAGCTGAACTAGAATTAAACTAGAACTTAACTGAAACTGAAATAAACTGGAACTTAACTTAACTAAAACTGAACTTATATCGAGAACGATTGTTTGATTATTTTCTTATTTCTATGTTAATTGCTTTAAGTGTATTTATAACATCCAAGTTTCACAATAAAATTTTTATTAAATTTAAATATAAACTAAATTAATTTTATTTCCTACAGCAGAGGCCAATTACGACATTTAATATCCATCGAAATTTAAATGGTAATTTCGATCGATATCGAATACCGCAATTTGGTCCCAGCAGGTAGTCGAAAATTTTTTAGGATGTTCTCTTTCTGCAATAAATACAAAAAATTTATTAAAAATCATATTGTGTACTTTTGGTACTGAACTACTTTTCCTTTCAATATAACAAATAAATAACAAATTTATATTCAAAAAATTTGTTAATAAAGTTTAAAAAATTAAAAATTGCAAATATGTATGTTGCATTTAAAAAAGAAATTGTTAAGAAAAGTATAATAATTATAAAAACTACTAATTAAAAAACAAAAAATGCATTTATTTTATAAAATCTATAAGAAATTAAACAAAATTTTTTAACAATAAAGCTACAGCAGCAAATAACGATGTGGCCATGGCAATCGATGACACTCCCAAACCAGTGGCAGCATTGCAATTGTCGGTATCACAGGAGCAGACAACCTGACGGCCACCAAAGCCAGCACGTTGATAACAGAAATTATTAGTAGTTTGATTTTCGAAACCACAGGTACGTATGACACGGCTATCGGGTGGTACTATTGGATGAAATAAGAATTAGGTTATTGAGAATTTTTATAGAAAAAATTATAACTAACAAACGCATTTCTCTTAAAACCGTTTATCTGGGGCCTAATTCTGGCAGTGGTAATCGAGTACGTTCTCGATTCGAAAGCAATTTTATTTCAGTCGATACTTAATGAATCGAAATTTTTTCTTCAGTATTGTGAAAGTCAAATTAATGCTTTGTAGCAATGAAAAAATAATTCCGATTCGTTCAGTATTGACTGAAATAATTAGATAATAAATTGCTTTCGAATCGAGAAATCAGGCCCCTGTTTTATATATTTTTTTAAAAACAAAAATACTTACAATTGTTTACTGAAAACTCAATAATCTGTGTGATTTTGCGACAATATGTGGAAATACCACGACCCCTTGAAGAATAATCCTCTTGGCAGTCTTTGAGTAAATTATCTGGTGGCATATCTAATGCACAATTTGCATCTTTATGACTGTTGCATACAAAACACTTAATAGCAGAACCTGCAAAAATAGACAAAAAACAAATCAAATTATGTATATACATTTTAATTTCAAAAAAATAGTTTTCTTTATTTCATTCCTTTTGAATGTCTCGAGTGTATCAACAATTATCTTTTAAAAATGTACTTATTGGTCTAATAAGTGCACTTATGCTTTAATGGGTTTCAGATTTATTACATTTCAAGACAAAATAATATTTACATATCGTTTGTCTCATGAAGAAAGGCTTTAACACATATAATTAGAACTTTAGAGGAGAAGGAACAAACATGGACAAGTGCTTATAAAACCGTATTTTTTTTTTTGAAAATATTGCATTAAATTTTTGTAAGGAGGTGTATTTGTGCTAAATGTGTAGGCATAATTACATAACACGCATAAGTGCCCGAGAGCGCTGCAGACTCCTGTCAAAAAAGTTCTATACAGTTTAAGCGTTTTCGCCTCAGTGCCTTGCATGTTTTTCATACCTTACATTTCAACGGCAAGTCAAAAAGAATATTTGTCAAAATCAACTGATTTGTTTGATCGCTGCTTGTGACGCTTACAAAATTAGAAAGTAAACTTTCTTTTCGCAAATTAGCGTCATAAGACGTCCAACAATTTTGTGCATGTAACTTGCTGCGAAAAAGCGTAGAATGCATTGTGTGGACCTCCAGCTTTAGTGCGCGATCGCGCTGTAGACTTCTGTTAAAAAAGTTAAGCTGGTGTTAGTTAAATTTGAACTTTTTAACTCATTGTGTATTTTTGAAAAGTAATCAGCTGACAATAAAAAGGAATAATTCAAACCAATTTGTTAATCACGGAGAAAAACTTATTGAAGAGGTAAAAAAACATACATACAGTTTTGTATAAAGAAGGAAGCCAGTACTGAAAGTCTGTAAATTTTTTAGACAAAAAATTGTCGTTTACATGGGGTTGTCATTGGAGGGGGTCAATTGGCACCATTAGACCAGACACAGATCTATTCTCAATTAACGTGTTTAGTGTCAGTTACTTATTAGTAGTATTATTTTAATACACTGTAGTAGTATTTCAATAGAACAAGTCCTAGAATAAAATTTAATAACCAAATTCAAGAAAGTCCCAAAAAATGTGTCACACCATCGGTGAAGACCGTACTGTAATTCATTACTTTTTCTACTTTTTTGTTCTTCATAAACCAGTTAAATTATTGGTTCTTCTTTCACTGGCCATGAGTTCTTTCTTATTGCACTTGTTCTATTTTCACAAATCCCCGGACCAGTCTTTGGACCAATTGACATAAATTTCTCGCAGGGATGATAATAATATCGATTCCTAGCCGCAAATATCAAATTTTACAGGAAAGAGTTTTTTTGTTTTATTTCATACACATTTTTATGAGATTTGTCGCTTACTATGAAATTGTTCTTGCTATAAAATTGTAACGGAACCTAATGTGACCATAACATTTGAGGAGATGATGCAAGTGTTGCCAATAAAGTCATTTATTAAAAAAACTTAAATTAAAAATTATGTCGCTTACGTTATTTTCGCGGTTAGTGCTCGATAAGAGTATGTTTAGGTAAAAAATATTATGATGTGATATTACGAATATATTTGGTAATAATATGATTAAATAATAATCGTAATATCTAGCCAAAACTGCAAAATAGCTCAAGCGAAAAAAACAAAATTTTACAGAAGAAGCATTTTCATTTTATTTCATAAAAATTTTGTATGAATGTTGAGATAAAATTTTTTTTTTGCTATAAAATCGTAACGGTACCTTACGTGACCATGATATTTAAGGAGATCATTTATTAAAAAAAAAAACGAAAATTGAAAATTATGTCGCTTAAGCTTTTTTTGCGGTAAGGGCTGGATATGGTGACTACAACCATGAATCTTATCTTAGAATATGTTTACCACAACCATGTTTATTTTTTGAGTGTTTCATATCTTAGGATGGAGATTTATATGGGACCTATAGTTGAATTTAAGCCAACCAGGACAACATTTTGCCATGATATTTCTTTCGGTGTTTTTATCGCCAATTTTTATTTTAATTCTAACATTTATAATTAAGTTTTGGATGGCATTAACATAAAAGCTATTGTTGGGAGTAGTTTTTGTATGAAAGCTATGGTCAAATATGGACCGGTTACAATAAAATTTTGTAAGATGATTTTGATTGCAAAAAAACAATTTTGGACCAAATTTTATCTAAATATCAACAAATTTAAATGGTTTATAGTCACAAAACCCCTATACCGGAAAGAAGCTTGCTTGGAAGCTATGCGAATTGATCGACCGATTTGCTACACTTTCAAAAGAACCTATGAACCAAATTTCATCAAATTATTTACAAAAATTGCGACCTGTACTTTGCGCACAAGGCGGACGAGGATCGTTTAGAAAGTGTTTCTGAGTTGATCGGTATACTTAAAGGTGTTTCTAGGACCAATATTTTAAGGTGTTACAAACATCACCACAAATGCATAACATAATACCCACTCCACTTTTATGGAGTGGGTAATAAATATTGGGTAATAATCGAAAACTTAACATGGCTTCCCGATATTATTCCTACATCCGGTAATTACTTTACCCCCTAATAGATCAATGCGTTGATATCCTTGATAAACACTCATAATTTTTTAATGTTGCGACAAATACAAACAGCGAACCCGAATATTTTAAAAATCTACAAACGTATAGAAAAAATATTGCTGTCCAAAGCAGAAAATATCCCCATAATAGGAGCATAGGGAAAATCGAACAGATTTTTTACCTCTTTAAAATTTATGTTATTTTCCATTAGCATTTTTATAATAGAAAAATTCAATTTCTTTATACCCACACCACAATAGTTGAGAGGGTATTATGCATTTGTGCTGATGTGTGTTACACCTTAAAATATGGGTCCTGGACCCACCTTAAAGTATACCGATCGACTCAGAATCCCTTTCTGAGTCGATCTAAAGGTGCCCGTCCTGCTGGCTGTCCATGTAACCTTGTGCGCAATTTTGGAGATAATATGATAATATGGCTTATAGGTTCTTATTGGCACAAGGACCAAGCCTATTGAAAATGGGCTGAATCATAGGACCACGAGAGGAGATAGTGGCAATTTCTTCCTCTCACAAACTTTCTAACCGATTTTAATGAAATTTAAAACAAAGATAGATCCATACATATATATATATACATAAGACATATAAGCATGATTTTCCATGGGTCCCGAATAGCGTGCACTCTCGTAAATGTCGTGTTTTAAAATACTGTGGTGTAGGGTATCATATAGTCGGGCTTGACCGACTGTACTTTCATACTTGTTTTTACTATCAATAAAATGTGTTCAATTAGAAGAAATTGAGCGAATTATATTGCTTGAGATCCAGATTGACATTGAAGTTCAATAGAAGTAGCTCACTTTCCAAAAAGCTTCTTAAAGTTTCGACTATTGACTACAGACTTAAAAAAGTCAAGACCATCTTAATCCAACCTTAATGTACGATGTTAGTTGTGAGTCACACCTTAACGTCAAGTTTTTTACCCAACTCAATTTGAATTTTTTTTGTTTTCAGTATTTGACAAATTCAACCATGGAAGAAGCCCTTTACGAAAACGGGCGTTCAAATCAAAATGCATTTCGTCCACTTCGTCATTTTTTGTTCAGCATAATCACTGAGGTCGGATTCGTTTAAAATTGCCGCATTTGGGCAAGCGAGAATCCACGATTGATTGTTAAAAAGCCGATGCATCCACAAAGCGTAACCGTTTGGTGCAGTTTACGGGCTGGCGGCGTCATCGGGCCATACTTCTTCGAAAATGAGTTCGGCCCAGCAGTCACCATGAATGGTGTTCGCGAGATGATAACGGACTTCTTGTGGCCAGAAATTGAGAATATGGACCTGGACCATATGTGGTTCCACGAGGATGGTGCCACTTGCAACACAACCAACGAAACAATGGCTCTTTTGCGCAAGAAATTCAATGGTCGTGTTACGTGATTTGACACCGTTGGACTTCTTTCTTTGGGGATATTGAAAAGAAAACAATTCAAGAGCTAAAGGATGAGGTAATTCGGCACATTAAAGACATTGAATCTTAATTATGGATCGGAGTCATTGAAAATATGGACCATCGGATAGAAGTAAGCCACCGAAGCCGTGGCAAGCATTTGACTGATATTTCGTTTCACACATAATTGCCATAGATCCTTCCATCGCTATAAAAATGTTAAGATAGTTATCTGAAAAACTAACTTTAACCCTTTACTGTAATTTCATATTTTTCCTGTTTCTATTTTTTTTTTAAATCTTTTTTTTATTACACTTCCCACTTTAATGCTTATTTTTGTTCCGTTTCTTTTTTAATTATGTTATTAAGATGCTACCGGTTGGTTTACACTCGCTGAACAATTAAAAATAAAAAATTCCGTTAGTTAAAAAAACCAAGTTGTTTTTTTTTATAATTCTTATATGCAAAAAGATTCTATACAATTGACTTGTTTTCGTCTCTTGCGCCGACTGTCACCACAAAAACCACTTGTACTCTCATCCTTTCTGTATGCTCGATTGTTTGTGTTCCACAACTTACAATATAAGTATGTTTATGGGCTTCGTCTGTCTATAGACTTGTTTACATTTGTTCTTATTCCTTTAATTGGCTGAAGTGTATGCATGCGAATAATATGATTTTTAATGTTTTTAGTCCTTTATCGACTACAGTGAAAAGGTTTTACAGCGTTCGTGAAAGTGCCTTATTTAAATGATTACAACGGATTTAGTTAGAAGTCTACAAAATACATATGTATGTCTTGAAATTACATAGGAATATTTTAGAATGTTGTTGCTGTAAAGGTTTAGGTGAAAGTTTGTTTTATAAATACATACAAATGCTTGTAAGATTTTCTATTTAATAGTTGTAAACTTGCTACCTTAGGTTAGGTATAAAGAGAGGTGCGAAGTCCATATCCACATCCTAAACTAGAAAATCCTTAGGTAATAAAAAAGATAGGAAAAGCAAAGATAAAATAAAACTAAACCAGTGAAAGCAAAAGAAAAAGTGGATATTATCTTCCGGAAAAGAAAGAATTACATCCCCACTAAAAAAAATAGTTCTACATTTACACAGTCCCCAGCCGCCTGCTGTACAGTCAGGTCATGCCCATTACGTGTCCCGTCAGATTTTCAAGCCCACAACCCTAGTCATCTCCCAATTCGCCTTTGAACCTACTAGCCATTCATCTCAGCCTGCGGTTCTGTCTAGGATAGTGACACAGAATGTGCTCAGCTGTCTCTATCTTCTCTGTGTCCTCGCATAACCTACATAAGTCCGAATGATCTTCGTTTGTCACACAAAACCATAGAACATATTGAAAATATATGTACATGCAACATTAGTCGATGTAAGACTCTTGGATTGCTGGAGGAAGACATACATTGGAACATTACTTTAGAACAGTGAAGGGCACTGCAAATATTATGAACGCGTGCAAAGGAATACAAATTCTGCTTGTGTGACATCGACACATGTACATGGTCTGTGGCAATGTACGTTCGGCTGTTGCTTTGTTGTCATTTCTGGTTGATGAGCGTCATTCGTTTTCTGCTTCTTCCCGCACAAGCATAAATGTGATAGTATGTGCTTGCCCTCCACTGCCTTAGAAGAAGCGGTGAGAGCTGTTAACCGGATGTTAATTTTCTGTCAGCTCTTTGATTATTTAAGTCTTTGGAACGAATGCAAATAAAACGGCAAATGGAGAGAGAATTGCAAGATAATGCACAAGGACTCATTGATTGAGGATGCAGTGTTAGTCCAAACAGGATAAAGCTAAGGACATAATGGATTGCCTCTTCTAAGAAGGTCTTTAGCAAATTTCGTTAATCGAGAGTAATTGAAGGCGACCAATTATGATATTAGTGAACTGGGAGAATTGGTGATATCTAATGAAGAGTTACTGATGCACTGAACCGAAAAGTGTTAATACTATTAACGCACAACGATTATTAAAATAGTTTTCGTTGGGTCAATGATGACTTACTTTTGAATGCGTTCATTTTGGGACGTTTTCTTATAATTACCTCAACGAAGTAGTTAAGCGTATTCGTTTAAATGCTTACCCCGCATTATTACCCAAAACTATTGGCATTTTTGGCGAGGTAATTATCCGTGGAATACTGATTTCTTTACAATGCCGTAATTGTTTTTAACTTTCAACAGATGGACAAAGCTAAACCGGCTAAGAATTATTCAAGAAACCAGGATATACAATTTTAGGGTCTGGGAGGAATAATAAAAAAGTTTCACACTGAATGACACACTTATGGTGTTTTCTTTTCTACAAAAAAATGTGCATTTTTTTTAAAAAAAATTCAATTTGGTGTCTTTTTCTTAAAAATGTTGGTCCCGAAAAGAGTGGCTTGTTTTATTCTAAAAAACTCATGCTTTTCGGGAGCAAAATTTTTAAGAAACAGACACCAAATTGCATTTTTTTTTAAAAAGGCACATTTTTTTGTAGAAAAGAAAACACCATTAGTGTACCCTCAATCACCACTTGTAGTGGTGGAGGGTGAAAGAAACAATTATTTTATTTTTAGCTATTCGCTACACATTGCAAAAATATGTGAAAGTGTTTATAAAACTGTGACCTAAAAATATTAGTTTTTAGTTTCTTATTTAATTTGCATGTAGAAAATTTTTAGTCAAACTGGGTTCAAATAATATTTAATGATATTAAAGATAAAAGCAAGTAATCGAACGAAGCACACGCAGTCATATTACATGACTAAATGCCATTTACAGGACACTTAACAAAATGGACTTCTTTATTAAAGAGCAGAACTTAAAAAAATTCTTATTAAGTTTATTTTAACCTCTTTTTTCCTGCTTTTAGTCCCACTTTTTTTTTGCTAAAACAATAGAAGACTACTTTAAATGTCGTTTTAGCATTTTTTGAATGTTGGCAAAAAAAATTCAACTAATGGAATGATAGATACTACAATCTAGGATGTCGTCATAATGGTGGTGGAGAAAAAAAATATTGAGTTTTTCCCACTAAGTTTATTGTTTTAATGACTAAAATAAGAAAAGGAACTATAAAAAAATAGAAAACATGCAAAGAAGTGAATACAAAGTATTAAAATTACAAAAGATGATTTCAACTAGTTAATGTAAGAAAGGAACTTTTTCCCTTAAATTTTCTTTATCCTTTATATTTAGTCCTCTTGTTTTTTTAATTGAAACAATAAACAAAAACCCGGTTTACTTTTTTCCATTTGCTTACAAATACATGTTTCACAACTATTGTCATAAGTATGGACATTAGAGCGTACCACCTTACAAGGAAAAAAGTGTGCCTTACACCCTCTAATATAAAGTATTTTTGCAAGGAGGTTTCGAATTTTTTTTTTGTCTGAACGTTGGGGCCGCCTTTTTTACATTTTTCGTTTATCTTAGCCATTTATAGTCCGATCTTAAAGTATTATATATCAATGTTTCTGTCTCGAGAAGACCAATGTTTGACCCTAAGGTCCATTGACGGTTACTATCTCTAAGGAATTAATTCGATAATTTCATCAGAAATATTTTTCAATTTAATTGGAAAATTAAAGCTCGCAAAAAATCATTATAGTTTTTTTTAAGGAAGTATTTCTATAATTCCTGCAGAACAGTTGGCAGTCCGGAATTTTATCAGAGGCTGTGCAAGCCATAAATAATTAAAATCTGCAGCCGTATTCTGTAATTCGCTTAGCTATGGCTTAATCTCGATCGCTAAAATGCCTTAGAGAATACAAAATTTAAAAATTTTAGCGACGACATTAAAAGCTTAAATTAGGGCGAATAAAATTTTCATGGCACTGCCAAATTTAAAAATGCATGTTACAGAATTGCATTCGTAGCCAAATATTGCTAAATCAACTTTATAGATTTTTAGTGATAGAGATTTAGCTTTAGCGAGTTGCGGAATACGGCTGCTGTATACAACTTTTGATTCTATTCACAAAAGATAAAAAATTTTAAATAAACTAAAGAATTTTGATATTTAATTAGGTTTAAGTTCATCAAATTTAATTTTCATTAAATTATTTTTATGAACATGAAATGAATTAACATTTATTGATAATTTTTCATTCTTGACTGACCTGAGGCTCGAACCCAGGCGTTTTTTACTCGATATCTTCAATGGGATTTGATGAACTGAAGCCTAATTAAATATCAAAATTGCGATTAAAAACCATAGAACAATTCAGCAAAATAACCACAATACTAATAAACTAAAGAATTTCATTGAACGTCATATTTGTATAGGAGCCCCCTAAGGGGTGCAGATAGAGGGAAAGTATGATTTGAGAAAATGTTTAGGACAAAAATCTAATTTAGGTCGGTCATACATTTTATCCCCCTAGGAACGACTCCTGGGCTGTTATGGGATTTTCCCTCAATATATTTGTAGTCTAAGTCTAAGGGGAACACCCTTAAGAAATGGAGCCAAATGGCCAAATTTAAGAATTTTATTTAACCGCCATATTTGTATGATTGAAATTCTTAAATTTGGCCCTGCAGCGCGTAGGATGCTCCTAGACGGGTCAAATGTATGACCAAACCCACTTTATTTTTCAACTTCATCATAAATACTTTCCCAGTAAACACGGAGATTGTTTTATTTAACAGCCATATTTGATGGTTGAAATTCTTAAAATTGGCCCTGCAGCGCGTAGGATGCCCCTAGACGGGTCAAATGTATGACCAACCCCACCTTATATTTCATCTTCATCATAAATACCTTCCCAGTAAGCACGAAGATTGATTAGAAATTAAAAATGATTTGCAATCAAACATTTTCTCAAACGACAAATGTTTTGATTTGATAATAATTTAAAAAAAGCATTCTCAACAAAAAGGGGAAATTAGGAGAAACTTAGAAATTCATGTTATTTTAACTTGCTTTCAAAGGTTATTCTCAAATATTTTTCAAATGTAGGTTTTTTAACATACTGTGATAAAAAATATTTTTCTTTGTAAATTTATATTTCTTTTTAAATTTTTTTTAATTTTAATTCATTATTTAGTGCCGGTTCACACACGTCAAGTTTGGCTCGTCAAGTCTTGAGCTTTTAGGAGAGAAGGGAAAAGAGAATGCCATTTCTTTTCCCCTCTTTCCTAAAAACTCAAGACTTGACGAGACAAACTTGACCTGTGTGAACCGGCACTTACTAAAATAAACTGTCAGCTAAACATAATTTCTTTGCTTTTCCGTTTTTAATTTTTTGGACGGCATCAATTAACTTAAAAAGTGGATTTAGCAGGTTGACATATAAGACCGACGATATTGGTTATCAATACACAATTTCCGACAAAATGTGGGCAGGATTAGAGAAGTGGGCGTGGCACAAAATATATTTATTTATATCTAAAAACGGTATTTATATGACTTTCTGTTCTTATCGCGTCAATGTAAATGGTATTTAAGATTCGGCATAGCCGAATACAGTACTCTTCATTGTTTCACAAGCAACCGTTTTAAGTGTAAAATAAATTTGACTTTAATCGCCATATTTCTTTTTCGGCTTAATGTTGATTTTTATTTGGAAACATAATGA
Organism: Pollenia labialis; assembly: GCA_949318255.1. Lineage (NCBI taxonomy): Eukaryota > Metazoa > Arthropoda > Insecta > Diptera > Polleniidae > Pollenia > Pollenia labialis. The sequence goes on from OX439141.1 coordinate 129,631,520, forward strand.
TAAAACATTATTTGTCACATGTTGATATTAAAATAATTATTAGAGAAACCAAAAATATGCAATTGCAAGTTTTTCCTGGTGCGACCAATAAAGGCAGAAACAATATATTTATCCGTTGTTATGAATTTTGGCATCGATTTTTTAGTGCATATTTTTGCATATTTTACCGTTTGCAGCATTTTTTTGCATAATTTATTTAAAAGAGCATTTTTGTAGCATTTTTTAAGTTTATAGCTTTCGTAGCAAATAAAAAGCTATTTTTTTTCGCCATCTACATTTAATTTACTCCAAATTAAATTAATTTCGAACCGGTTTACATTTTCCCAAAGCTTCCATCCCTAAATAATAGCTGTAATTTCTTTTTTAGTGTTAAGATTAATAAACAATTGAGCGACCATACCTGAAATCCCTTTAAGACAAAAAATTTCGTATGGATGTTAATATCTAGATAATATTCGGCACAAGCATATCCTTTATGAATAGTTTCCAAATAGGTAAAATCACGAAAATTCGTCCGTAAATACTATGGTGTTTGGGCTTTACCGGTTATAATTTTGGGATTGTTTTTTTAATGCAAATGTTAAATATTTTGTTCTCAAATGAGCAAATGTTGATTTTTTTAAGGGCATATTTTTACAATTTTCAGGGCATATTTTTAAGTTTTAGCTGCAGATTTAATGCGCATAAACCCCGTTTTTATAGCATATTTCTGGTTTCCCTGATCATTACCAACCCTTTCGGTTATTCTTTGCCATATGGTGTAGTGCTTTTTGGAAGCCCCTGTTTTGGGCAAAATAGTACGAAATTAATTTTTTTGATATTTTTGTTTTTTTATTTAATGCTTTTAATTGAAATTGAAAAATAAAATATTTTGATTGGTGCACCGAGTGCATTCTGATAGGCCAGAAAGCAAACATGCCTTTCGAGATTTGTAATTTACGAAAAAGGTCACTTTGTAATTTTGTAAATATTGCTACGAAAATAATGTTATTTTCCATTTTTCCATAAGGTTTTTAGCAGACTATCATTGCCTTAATAAGTGGGGAAAAAGTTAGATCCCAAGTGCTGCATTTGGCGTAGATTTTATTCAAAGGGGAAAATAATAATATAGAAATATACATGTGTACAATGTATTCAAAAAAGTCGAAAAATTTTAATTAATTTAAGAATTTCATAAAACGCAATATTTGTATGGGAGCACCCTAAAAGTGGTGCTCGAGACAAAAAACTAATTGAGGTCGGTCATACATTTAATATTACTAGGGGCGACTCCTCGGCATTTGTGGGTTTTATGAAATTCTTAAATTAATTAAAATTTTTCGACTTTTGTGAATAAAATCTAAAGTTGCTTACAGATTTTAATCATTTATTGTTCTGTTTAAAATTTCGTTTTTTATACGTCTGAAATTTTTTTTTTCATGAATTTTTAAAAAACAAAAATTTCGAAATTTAAATAAAAAAATTATTTTTTTTTCCAAAAAAAATATTAAGGGTCCTCATGATGTCGCTTAGAATTGCCATTTGTGCAAATGCGCAAACTTACGGGTCTTGTTTCATGAAGCCCCTTTTTTACTTTTGTGTAATTTTAAACAATTAATGTCAGTTTGTAAGAAACGTCAATACAAAAATAAATTAAAAATTAAAATTCAAAAATATAAAAATTTGTGTTTAAATTTGTGATTAATATGTATGAGAAATTTGCTTTTAAAAATGCTCAAAGAAAGCCAAAAGACCAATTTACTGAAATTATTGCTAGAATTTATTGTTTGTGATTTATAGACACTTGGATTTTTCATTGAAAACGACGTAAAAATAATTAAAACATCTGTTTGTATAAATGCACAATTGAACAGCGCAAGTTTACGAGACAAAATTGTTGGGCAAATTTACCAAGTTTGTGTAAATGAATTCTCATACAATTTTTGACAGTTCATTTACGAGGGCGTAAAAATGCACAGTTTGCACAGATTACGAGACTTATAAACGATATCATGAGGACCCTTATTGTTTTTAAAACGTTTTTTCAATAATCTAAAGAGTTATGCGAACATTTGTTGTGCAACTCTGCCATTTTCGAAATTTTTGTATGGGGACCACCCTAATGATTAAAAATGGAGACAAGGTATGTTCTGAAAAAAATGCTCGGGTAGCAAAAATATTGGGGGTCTGTCATATATTTGACTCCTCTAGGGACACTCTGGGGCTAGTTAGGGCGGTAGCGGGTGATTTTATAAAAAATAATATTTAGTATGGGAGCCCCCTTAAGGTGCACAGATAGGGGGTTAGTATGCTAATAAAAAATGTAGGGAGGGAAATATTAGTGGGAGTCAGCCTTACATTGCACCCCTCTAGGAGCAACTCAGGGACAGTTGTGAAGCTTTTTTTTGGCTTTTGTATCATTTTAATTTCCCGATGAGGAACCATTTACCCCATCCCACACCCCTAATTGTTTGGCTCATCCGTTTTTTTTTACAAACTTCACAAAATTGGGGGTTCTAGCGTATCGAAATCAAAAAGTCGTGCACTATTCCACCCCTAATGTACATTCATATAATATAAATGATCGTGTTTTTTAATTCATTTGTCTTTCTAACTGTAGAATTATAGCTTTATTTTATTATGAAAATGCATTTGAATAGTTTTTTGATAAAATAAATCTTCTCTACATCTTTCTGATTATAAAATTTTTTAAATTGCATTAACAATTTTAATTCAAATTATTTTCTTTTTTTCCTTTAAATACATGCTATGCCATATGGCATGATGCTCAAAAACCACTTTTACAGCAAAATTAACAAAAAAAATTATTTTTGATTGATAATAACATAAGATTTTATATGTAGTTATAAAATCGAAAAAAAAATTTTTTTTTTAATCAAAAACAAAAAAGAAGTACCGGAAGGGTTAATTTGAATTCAACTGTTAAAATCAATATGATTGAGTCAGTCACAGTCACAAAGTCATTTTATATAAAAGGTTTGTTTTGTGCTTGCTGGTTTAGCATGCTGCTAATAAAAGAGACTAACTCCGTTGTCTTGATGCCCATAAATTTGTATAGACAGTTTAACATATAATGCATGCAACAAATGAATTAAAAATCATGATTTTTATTAAAAATCATCCCTCTGGCTTAAGGAAAATTGTTAATACTTTTCTAAAAATATATCCTTTAAAAAAGTTTTTAATTATTCAACATTTTTATATTTTTCGAATTTATTCTATGAGCTAAATTTCAGTTATGTATTTTATAAAGCTTTTTTGTAATAGTCATATTCCTTCAATTTTTCAGAAATGACTTTATACACTATCAGACTATTATATTGTATTTTCTTGTTTTTAATTATTGTTAATTCTCCTGTGCACATATATTCTCTGTTTAAAATCCAAACCAAATGCAATTTATTTAAAACTCTTCCCACTGTTAGCCAAGTTCTGTAGGTTAATGGCTTGATGAAGAAAACTATAAGAAATCTTTTCTGACTGCATGTGTATTTGTAGTATGCCTTCCTTATGAACATTCTTAAATGTCTTGTATAAAATGTTTCATAAGTTGGAAATGTTAAGCTCACTTAATAATAATGAGATTTTTCCAGTCGTAACATTGTAACAAACAAATAAGCAGACGGACGGAACTGTGTAAAGTTTGCTAAATTTGCAAAAGTTGAAGTAAATAATTCAAGAAGCTGTGTTCTACTTTTATACGCCAACTCTTATAAAATCGTCTTTAATAATTTAAAAAGAAATTTCAAAAGTTTATTATAAAATTCCAAACAATTACAAAATAAATAATTAGCGAAATATAAAAGTAAAGCAGCACTAGAACTGCAGTAAATCTTTTTTTATACCCTCTACCACTAGTGGTGAATGAGGATACACTAAGTTTGTCATTCCGTGCGAAATTCTTTTTTGATATTTATCAAAGGCCCCATTAATTACATATAAATATTCAGGGTCCTTGAGTAAATTTAAGGCCGTTTAACCATGTCCGTCTGATGAAAGCACGTTCACATTCAAAAGACTCAACAGAAAAGAAAAATATTGGTGTCAAATTCTTTCTAGTTTCTCTAAGTAGTTTGCGATTGAAATCCAGCAAAAATCGGTTCAGAAGGAAAAAGTTATCCGAATGTGAAACAACCTTCATAAAAAAATGTATGTTTTTGTTACAAAATATAAAATAAATTGATGACAAAAGGCACCAATTTCGCACAAATTTATTTGTCATGACTGGGAATCATACTACTAATGGTGTTTTCTTTTCTACAAAAAATGTCCCATTTTATTTAAAAAAAAAACAATTTGGTGTTCGTTTCTTCAAAATGCTTTGCTCTCTAAAAGGGCAGCGTGTATAAATCGCCTTTAATTAGGACAGCAAAAATTTCAAGTTTTAATAATAATTGTTTATATTATTTTATAATAAAAACAAAAGAAAGCATTACATTGTTAATGGTAGGCTGTCAGTGATATATTATTTAAATGAATTCGGTGTTATAAAATTGTTTTTGAAAAAAACGTCAAATCAAGAAATCGTAAAAACTTAATGTTAATAAATCGGCAATCTGGCAAAGGTATTTTCTTGTTTACATATTTTATGAAAAATAAACTAAAGAAATTGGAATTTCGTCATTCATTTTGTTCATTTATTTATTTATGTATTTAATATCCATCTATTAACAAATTTGGGTTTTTGTATATTTTGAAGAACACACTTTTTGATTTATGTACATATTTTTTTTATATATTGAAGAACAAACTTTTTTTCAACTGTTAAAAACAGGGCGATTTTGTGTTTTGTTCTCGTGGAATAAAAAATTGCAGTATTACATGTTCGGCAAGACATTTTATACATGCCCCTTTTAAAATGTGGTATATTTTTTGTAGAAAAGAAAACACAAATACTATTAAATTTTGTAAAGATCGGTCCATAATTCACCATATGCAGCATATTTCACACTTTTTCAATAATTTAAACAACTCCATTCATAATCTAGAACTGAACTTACCCCCCGATTAACTGATCGATTAATTTCAAATTGGCTTTTTTCAATTAACGACTCAGTCTATTTTAAATAAATATTGGGGGATTTACAAGGTAGTTAAAAGTTGTACAAGAAATATATATCGTCGGCTTAATATACAAATCAATTTTTAAGTAAATTGAGATTTTGATCCGTGTGGTAGAGAAAGGGAGTTAGCAGGTTTGCATATTAAGCCGACGATATGACTGCTGTGGGCTACCGCTAATAATTTAGATTTCTAATCTACAATTATGGCGAATCAATGAGCATAGCATTAAAAGTTTTATTTTGTTTGAAACACAATAATTTTAAACAATTGTAAAATATTATTTAGGACATTATGACGATATGACTTGATAGCATACCTTGTGAATCCCCCAATTATGTATTAATTGAAAATGCATGGTTCATATTTATGAAATGTTTTTTTCATTGCTCGTTTTAGTTCAAGAATTATTATGTTTGGTATGTTATTGTTATTTTTTTCCAATAAACCGATCAAAAACTAAATTAACCGATTATTAACCGATTAAACCAAAACCTCGGTTAATTAATCGAGCAATTAAATGAATACCCTAACTAGAACTGAACTAGAAATGAACTAGAATTGAACTAGAGTTGAACTAGAACTAAACTAGAACAGAATTAAACCAGAACTGGAACAAAACAAAATGTGAACTAAATATTTGGATTTTTTATTTATTACAAGAAAATTTTAAGAACGTTAAATTTTTATTGTATAAGCATATCTATAGACAAATCGGCAGAGGCAAAACAGTTAAGAATACTTTCCTCCTCAACCGATATGTCAACCGATTTGAACAAAATATACACAATTTTAAAGATATTTACTTACAGAAGTGTACAATATTTTTTATATTTTATTAAAATCTCTTCAATATTTTCGGAGTAATAAGCGTTCAAATTTGCTACTAACACATATGTATGTATGTATGTAAATACAAAATTTGTTTTTTTTTTCAATTAACAATTAATAAAAAATAGGGTGCTCGATTATTAGACATTTTTAAGGAATATCGGTATTCGAATATTTCGATATTATAGGTGCAGGGTCCTGAGTGAGAGTCTTTGATTTTCATCTGGTACTTTTTGAATTTTTGTTAATATTCGACCTATAAATGGGGGAAAAAGAACATGTAAGGGGAGCTTTTTAATACTTTTTTGTTCAACATCTGGTACTTTGATTAATTTTCGTTAATATTAGAGATAGAAAAATTAAATTATACATGCAATGGTCTGAGTGGATGGCAATCTATAAAGGAGAACTTACAAAATTAAATTAACTCACGTGGAAGGTTGGTCCCTCGCCAAATCGATCCACTAATATGGAAAAAATAAATGCTCGAAACATGAATATTCATATATACTTAGATGTACTATGTTTTCTTTATATGTAAAAAATTTTTTTTTGTCGACACATTCATATTGTACCGATAAAAATTTAAATATTTGACAGATTTTTATTACAAACACTTTATATAAAATACAATAATAAAAGAACAATTTAATTGATTGTTCTGCAATAAAGTGGAGACTTAATTAAAATTGTATTTCGTTGTTGACAAAATAAAAATCTGGAATTCAAATTAAATTTTACGCTGATGAACACAAAATCAAATTAAATAAATAAGAGAAAACTGAAATGTGATATACCGCATATGTATTTGTATTCTAAAAGAGAGAGGTATAATTAATTTTAATTGCTATACATCACCGATATTTCTTATATCTTTTCTTTCAGTGTACACTGTACACAATTACTATTCGACAGTGATGGAAACTTGGGATGGTACTAACCACCAAGCAAAAGAGAACTTTATTCAACATTTTGGTACTTTTTTTAACACATATATTTTATCCTTCTATATTTCTGTGGCAAGTTATTAAAAAAAACCTCGGTTGGAAAATCATTTTATCAAATAATAAAATAAACCAAAATTAATGAAAAATTTCGTTTAAAATTGAGGTATAATTTTAATAAAAAAAAGAGTTTTTTTTGAGATATTTAAAATATTTAATTTCAGTTTATTACAAATAGGTTCCGGTTAAAAATGCAAAATGTCAGTCTAGTGATCCCCCCTTACGGGCTCGGCAGGCTTCCTAAATGTTACCAAAATTCTCAATCATGTTTTTCAATACACTGTTGTCAATGGCTGATATCTTCTCGATAATGTTGTTTTTAAGCTCTTGAACTATTGTGGGATTATTGCTGTACACTTTCGATATCAAAACCCCCACAAAAATGGTAACGCTGCATTCAAGGCAAATGACATTCTGTCAGTGATGCCACAATAACAATATAATTTATGGCAACTTTTTTAGTGATGACACTAAAATAATCGGAAGATGTAGAATGGAATACAATGAAATAGGAACATTTTGCAAAGATGTTGAAAAAATTGATTTTTAGTCCAATGTATTTCTTATAAGAAAATTTCAACATCTTCGAAAATTAATGTTAGATGTTAAATGTTGACAAGTGTGAAAAGGCTATATATCTTTGTTATGGGGAAATTTCAACATCTTCGCAAATTGATGGTAGATGGTGACAAGTGTGAAAATACTTTATACCATAATACCCTTTGTACACTTGCATACTTTTCGGAAGAACACATAGAAAATGTTAAAAATGTGAAATACGCGTTCACACTTGAAACATCTAACATCTACAATCAGTAAAAAAATTTCACAATTTCTGAAAAAAATACTTTTCTTTTTTTTAAATACTTTTTTTTCTACAAAAGAGCAAACATTTTAAAAGATAACACCAAAATGTATTTAGAACTCATTTTGTTTAATAATATAAAAAAAAATCAAGTAACATAAGGCTTGCAAAAAAGAAAAAACTTGAAAAATGGTAATGCTGCTTTCAAACCAAATGCCATTTTGCAGTGATGCGACAATAATAATAGAATTTATTGCCACTTTTCAAGTGACTACACTAAAATAATCGAAAGATGTAGAATGAAATGCAATGAGATAGGAACATTTTGTAAAGATGTTGGCAAATTGTAATTTTTAAGCCTATGTTTTTCTTATGGGAAAATTCCAACATCTTCGCCAATTGATGTAAAATGTTAAATGTTGACAAGTGTGAAAAGGCTATAAGCATAACAATAACGAGTACTAAAACTGACGTGGGTGTAACGTGGTATTTTTTTGATGAAAATAGTACAATATTATTCAATTTTCCAGCACTGCTATACGAGCTCCTACATTTATTTCGTGATGTTTCTGATACGCTGTATTACTTAAGTGTGATTTTTTGCACAGATAAACAGATTTTAAATTGTTTATACTAATTGAATACAATGCCAAATTCCGGTTTGTCGTAAATAGAGAGAGAAAGAGAGAGGCACAAATGGAAAATATAAATAAAAACTACTTAACATACGAAAATAAAACGAAATTGCCACCTTAAATAATAAAAATGCACTCGAAAGCGCTTTAAGATAAACACCAAACAAAAATTACACAATTAAAGTTTAATACTAAAGATTCGCACAGACACATTAAAAATACAAATTTTGTTTGTACTTTTCAATAGTTGAGAATATTTAAACATCTATTGTATAAAACTAGCACCTCTGTGTTAGTTATGTATATGACATGCCTAAGTAAAGATCTTGGTTGTAAATGGAAATTAACACAGAATTTCTAAAATGATGTGATGAATGATCGTAAAAGTGTCTTACATAAAAAATTGTTTGAGACACAGGTAATGAAATTGTATTTATACAATAAATAGCCCTATTACAAAACTTATGGTGTTTTCTTTTCTACAAAAATGTGCCTTTTTTTAAAAAAAAATTCAATTTGGTGTCTTTTTCTTAAAAATTTTGCTCCCGAAAAGGGTGGCTTGTTTTATTCTAAAAAACTCATGCTTTTCGGTAGCAAAATTTTTAAGAAACAGACACCAAATTGCTTTTTTTTTTTAAAAAAGGCACATTTTTTTGTAGAAAAGAAAACACCATTAAACAAATGCTCTGGCATCGCAGCATTGGCAAAATCGTATATAATATTTTTTTTGTACTCTTTGACAACAAAATATACAGCAGCATACCCTTTTGATTTAATATGCAACACTTCAAATAAATACATAGTTCATATTTACTCGCGGTATGCAACACTTTATTGCAAACCGGGGGCTAAAGTACGCTGTATGATCTTCGATTGGCGTATTTTGTTTCGAGTTTTGCAACTAGCATTGTAAAGTCATCGTCCAGACCTGCAATTTTTTAAAATTCTGCTTTGAAATTGCATAAGTGTTCAGTTTATGATATTCTAGTTTTGCAATTTTTGTATTTTCATCTTGTCTTTCGTCTTCTCCTTTTTATATTTTATATAGAAATACAAATACACCTACAGCCAACTTCAAGTTAAAAATTGTGAGAATTACAAAACAAAACAAAAATGCAGAGAACATGAAACTAATTACCTCTCCCCGATTTGCTCGCCCCTCTCACCAATAACCTCAAGAATTGCTGCAACAAAAATTGGAAATCTGGACGATGACTAACTAAACCAAAGCAAAAATTGGCAAATTGAAAAAATAAATCGATATTGTATCGAAATTTTTTCAAATATCGATATATATTAATTAAAAATATTGATATATCGAACTTGTTAGCAGATATTGTTGTTACCAAATGTAAAAACTTAATATATGTACATTAGACCGTACTTCAAAAATAGTTTCCCCGTACCCCCTCTAATATAAAGTATTATTGCAAGAAGGTTTCGGAACAAATTTTTATTGCCTTTTTTAGTTTTTTCGGTATATCTCATCTTAAAATATGATATATCAATGTTTTTGTCTCGTCAATACCAATGTTTTGCCCTTAGAGGCCATTAACATCAAGTATCTCGTTCTAGTATTTATCCAGCAGATTTCTATTCGTACCACCCTAATGCACTATATTGCGCCAGAAAATTAAAGATCGCAATAAACTATTAAACTTTTGCCAAGGAAGTAGTTCGATAATTCCAGAAAAAACATTTTTTAATTTTATTATAAAAAAATAAAATTAAATTCAACATTTTTTATTTTTCGAATTTATTCTATGAGCTAAATTTCAGGTATGTATTTTATAAAGCTTTTTTGTAATAGTCATATTCCTTCAATTTTTCAGAAATGACTGAAATTTAGCTCATAGAATAAATTCGAAAAATAAAAAATGTTGAATTTAATATAAAGTAACCTTCAGAAGGAAATAATTCCCAGTTTCTATTTGTTAATAGTCATATTCCTTCAATTTTTCAGAAATGACTTTATACACTATCAGACTATTATATTGTATTTTCTTGTTACATTTTACCTCAGTTTTCCGTTGGAAAGCAAAGAGGTATATTGTATGAACAGAAAAATTTACAATTATTAGACACCAGCAGAATGTAATGCATTTTCTGGCCCGCTACGGCCTTCGTCAGCATTTTTTGTGTCACACTGGATAGTGATACTTTATAAATTGAATGTACTTAACTCAACTATTTTAACAAATAGAAACTGGGAATTATTTCCTTCTGAAGGTTACTTTATATTAAATTCAACATTTTTTATTTTTCGAATTTATTCTTCAATTTTTCAGAAATGACTGAAATTTAGCTCATAGAATAAATTCGAAAAATAAAAAATGTTGAATTTAATATAAAGTAACCTTCAGAAGGAAATAATTCCCAGTTTCTATTTGTTAAAATAAAATTAAGATAAAAAAAATTTTGGAAATTTTAATCAATCATATTTCGAGGTGAATTAAGTTGGCTGTATTTTTTGAGGCTCTCTGGCTTAGAAAAAATATGACCCATGCGTTGGTCATCGGTGACCGCCTTGAAAGATTCATCTACTACATGAACATAACGCTCGGTGTTTTTTCTTCAAATTCCTGCTCTTCACGTCTGTCTGGTACGTATACTTGGCTGTCGAAGGCCCCATATACCGAATACGATGATGCTACAGTTGATGACATTTGGACCTCCTTGCAAAAATACTTTATATTAGAGGGGGAACGGCCACATTCTTTTTCCTTCTACGGCGTTTCGCTTTAATATACATCTATAATTATGTACAAATTTATTACATGTAATTCCATTGTAACTTTTTATTGTTTTTTATATCTCAAATTTAATTCTACATTAAAAACAAAAAATTCAATAAAATAAAAGCAAAAAAGAAAAAAAATAAATAAAAACAGACAAAAACAAAAAAGAATAAAAAACTGTCCGCTTGGTTCCCAAAACCACATTTTATTTTTATATAACGAAAAATTCAAATGGGATTAAATAAATCACGGAAATGACTTATTTAATCTAACCTTAAAATTTGTATTGCACTAGAAAAAGTACCAACCTTAACAATCAATGTTTTGGATTGTTTATTTCAAATAAGTATTCGTCAGATATGTTAATTGTCTTTATTTATCCGGCATTGCTAAATCTTAAGGCGAAGCAGCTCTTTTGGATCACGATACTCAGGACGCCTGGCAAATCAAATATAAAAAAGCAATTATCGGAAATTCACCAAAAATATTACAGTATCTAATTTTCTTTCTTCAAGTTTTGTATGTCGTTTCACATAAATTGTAGATAGCAGGTTTGCTTTACACACAGAACAAAATTATGTTAAGAGGCTAATATTTATGTAAAAGTTTTTTGCGCCAAATATTATTAAGATAAGATATTTTTTGTCTTTGGGTGATTTAAGGGAGGTGGTTTATATAGGACCAATGTTTAATTCTAGATCAACCAACACGAAATTTTGACACGACGCACTATGCTTTGTCCCATAGACAAAAATCAAAAAAAAATTTTTGTCTCAAATTATTTTTAAATACAGATTTTTTGAAAGATAATAAGCTATCTCAAATAAATGTTAACAAAAAAAATTTTTCTGATTGCTTTTGCCACCACGAGAGGGCGTTAAAAGCAGATAATTTCTTCCAAAAATTACTTAACAGAAAAATGAGTTTTAGTTGTTTCACAAAAATAATTCTGAAAAATTAATTTTTTTTAAAAGTCGCTCGAAATTTGGTTTTCAAGTACTTTGACATATTTGCAGTTTAATTAAAATTTGTAATTTAGTATTTATTTGCAAAATAACTTTTTTCATTGCTCTGAAAAACACATTTTTTTTGTTTAAAATTCAAAAATTACTTAAGTTTGATGGAGTATAAAAAAAAATTATATAAAATTAGAGTTTATACTCTTAGCTAACAGGGTATTCAAAAATTAGTGCCTATTTTTTACCACAACTTAAAAAAAATGCGTTTTTTGAAATGCCTTATGATTTTTACTCAAATATCAGGCATTTAAGAGCGTTAAATATCATTGCGCAACACGATTTAATATTTTGAATGTTAAAAAATAAAAAAATTTAATTATATCATTAGTAGACCAAAACCACTGAAGTATTTTCAAAATTTAGCTCGAGTTCTTTTTTCATAGCCCACTGAAGTTTTTAATTTTTTTTTAAAGGCGTTTTGAGTAAGTCAAAAAAAATATATTAAATCTAATTCTGAGCTAAATAAGGTTAATAGATGATTTTAATAAAAGTTGATGACGGTTCTTTTCATAAAACTTATTAACCTTTTATCTGCGATGTTTAGGGGTCATTTCAGTCCCTCCTCATAGAACACTACTTACACGCACGTTTAAGGGTTAAAATATTCTACAACAATTTTCTGCATCGAATTTCACTAGGGGTTGTAAAAGATCATAAGTTCGTGTGATATAAGCAAAATGCTTAAAACAGTAAAATTGTAAATTATCATATATTATTATGAAGTCGTGTGAAATAATTGGCAAAAATATAATAAATCTACTTTTGAGCTTAACATATTACTAAACCCTCTATCTCCCATTTTTAGGAGTCATTTAAGTCTCTTTTTTAAATATTCTAATTGAAAACCTTTAAAACGTGTGTTTAAAGGATTAAAATGTTCTACAAACAATAAATAGTTTTTTTTACACATTCCAAACACCTTTAAACAAATTAAAAAGTTCAGTGGGCCATAAAAAAATAACTCGAGCTAAGTTTTTAAAAACCTTCAGTGTTTTTGATCTAATAATGATACAGTTAAATAATTTTTTTTTGTCCCATTTAAGATAAACTCGGAGACCCTAAATTTGTTGCACAGTGTATGCAACTGTAGCTTTAAGTTATGTAAAATATCTCATTAATCATTAGTTAGATCCAATTAAACTATAAATTAAATTCTGTTTCATATTTAAATTACTATTTTAAAGTGTAAGTTGCGATTGAATTCGATTTTGAAGTTTTTTTTGTTTCATATTTTTGTTTTGCTTTATCATATTATTTGCCGTTATTTATATTTTTCAAATTAGAAATGAGGGGTGATAGTAACTATATTCCAGCAGCGCTAATACGACCATATATTAAATTTTCGGAAATGCGAGAAAAATTTTTATTTTCTATAAAAGTTTCAATTGTATAAAAACCGTTAGTGTTACAATTGAATTGCCTTTAACATAAGTGATCGTGAGTGCTAGTGGATGAAAATACTAACGGGTCCATTTCTATTTGTAATGTAAACAAGGTTTAAAAAAAAAATTATAAATTAATGTAACTAATCTGTGGTGATGGCAAATATTTTAAAAAATTCCGATATAATTGATTGTTGGATAGCAGCATCCTCAAACAATAAATTATCAGAAGTGTATAAATATGTAAAACACAAGATAGGAAAATGTTGAAATCGAAGATGAGATAACAGAAGACGAGATGAGTTAAGCGAAAATTGGTTTTGGGAAGAATCAAGTAGCGATGATGCTTTTTTATAAGTTTGTCTTTATATGTTTTTTTAACGTTTTTTATTTTAGCAGTGATAAAATATAATTATTAAGTTAAACTATTATAATTTTTGTTTAAAAATCCAAAATTTTAATTTTTTTATCAAAATATATCAACAGAATGGGTATTAACTCAAAATGTTCAGTAGAAGCAAAACAATTTTAAATTTAATATTAAAGGCACATGAAAAATAATTTTTAAACCAACCATTTCATTATCAAAAAGTAGGCAAAATAACACGATATTTTTACAGCGGATATGAATACTACTCGTCGATTTTTTTCGAAAAGTGGAAAAATAAAAATTTTGATGGATCAAGTGCGATATGATTTTTTCATAATTTTTTAATGACGTTAACATTGCTAGTTTTCCTCTTTAATTTTTTCATTTATGTTATCTTTCAAATATCCTTATATTTTTGCAAGAGCATTTTAACCGGTTTATCCTATTTTTCAATAAATGATGTTTTTTTATTTTTCACATTTATAATCCGATTCTACCCAAATTTGGCACAAATAAATATCTTGCAAATATCAATTTACATACCAAAATTTATTACGATCAGACAATTTTTGTAGAAGTGGTTGCGTTTTTAAGAAAGAGGATATATAGCAGGACCTTGAGTCCTTAGTCCGATTTTAATAAAAATTTACACACACGTTGCTAGTTGCATGTGTATAAGCATGACGTTTTGTAATTTTGTGGGCATTATTGAAGCTAAAATTACATTTTTCAATTTCAGGACACATGGGAGGTAGGCGTGTCCTTGGGCCGATTTTTCCAAAAATTCTAATTTTTCTTAACTAAGCTTTTTTTATGCTAGTGTACCAAATTTCAAAAATATCTGACAATTCCTTCTATTTTTGTCCCTTCGTTATATAGGAACGAAGCATAGTGCGACGGCCGCAAAATTTGTTGACATTAAAAACTATTTTCGGGAGTGGTATTTGTTTGGGAGTTTTGGTCAAACATGGACCGATAAGATGATTTAGATTGATATAAAATATGCTTGGATCAAATTAAATCTTAATACAAATGTAATAAAATAGTCAAGAAGCTTGTGAAGGAGCTATGTGAAATTATAAAGCGATTGTCAATATTTGGAAAAGGCTTGGCCCTTGTGACAATTATCAGATTATCTCCAAAATTGAGACCTCTACTTTGCTCACAAGGCCTTATGCAGTTGGACAGACGGACGGACGGCCACCATTAGATTTATTCATAAAGTGATACTGAGTCATTCGGCTTCTAATAGGTTAAAAAACTTTAGGTGTAGCACACATAAGCACAAATGCATAATACCCTCTCCACTATTCTGGTGTGGGTGTAAATATATTGAATTAATTTCCCTAGATTTCAATCATAAGTCTGGGTTCACACTTTGAAAGTTTTCTTTCAGAAATTTTGAGTTTATTGATAAGAGCAGAAGAGAACGTGCGATTCTTTTCTCCCCTCTCACCAATAACCTCGGACTATTCAGAAAAAACTTTCATAGTGTGAACCCAAACTAATATAATTTAGTTTTTTGAAAATATTTTCTGTATTTAGAAGTCTATTGAATTTTCATTGGATTTTAGTTACAAGGCCTTTTAACATTATTTATTTATTAAACATTATTTTGTAAGTATTTAAAACATGACTCAAAGAGTGTCACAAAATAGAAAAAAAGCATTAAACAATTTTATACAAAATGTTGATTTAAAGTACATTAATTAAAAGCGTGAATTTTTTTTTACAAAAAATAGAAAAAGTAATTTGTATGGAAATATTTAGACAATCGAAGCAGATATGCGTGAGTAAAATTTTTAATAGTATAAAAAAATACTTGAATTAAGTGTTATGCATATAAGCACAGTGGTAACAATTGTAAAAAAATATTATAAATAAATTCGATCTCATCTGATCTTAAAAAAAATGATTCGTACTCATTGTGACACTTTACTGTTGCTATGTTATCCACCGAAGGTTCACTTGCTCTATTTCCCTTCCTATACAAAAGAATAACTTCATAAATTATTTGTAAAAAAAAATAAGCTTCACTTGATGAACAAATAAGCAAGGTAAAAAAATAAGCACAACAAACAAAATCTTATTAAATGAAAATAATGTATTCCCAAAAATTACTTTGATATACAGTTTGCAAGTGCCCGTGCATAAAAAATTGAACTGGCAAATTGCTTTATTTTCATTTTTTTTGCGAAAACAACACAGCAATTTGTTTTTTAATTTTGTATTTTCTTAAGCCTTGTAAGCGGCAATTAATGTTGGGAGAATTTCAGCCAATTGTAGTGGGGAATGTAAGAAAAGATAAACTCACTGTTAATTGATGTTATTTTGTTTAAGCTTTGATATCGTTGCAAATAAAATTTGAGTGTTTGTAATTCTCGTTCACTCTACAGTTTTATTTGCATATCGAATATCTTTAGCTTTTCTAGAGCTTTTGGGCAAAGGTTTCCGGGTGATCTGGCCTAAGCAACCAGTGAAATTTCAGTGTTTTTATCAAGAATGAAAATTGGGAATTAAGCCCAACAAACAATATCTTAGTAATTTTATAAATAATAATATTAAGACTATTGTTTATTCTTTTAGTCGATACTGAACGAATAGAAACTATTTTTTCAGTGTTGTAAAGTGTTGAAAAAATAATTTCGATTTTACTGAAAGATTGCGAAATAAATTTTCTTTGGGAACGAATAAGTATTCGATCGCGACTGCCAGAATTAGCACACAGAAAAGTTTTGAAAGCTAAAGATATCGACCCCTTTGCGCGAAATTATCGTATGTTACAAAAACTAAATTTTACAGGACAGCCATTTTCTACTTTTCTCTGCGTTCGCTTGCAATATCCAAATGAAAATATACATTCAATTTTTGAAGCAACGAAGTGGAATTCGCCTACAATATTTTGTCAGGTGACGTCTCTTTGAATGTAAATCAAGATTGCATCAAAAACTCAATTTCAAAAAAATTGGCATTTACGATAATTTCGCGCAAAGGGGTCGATATGTTGAAATTGTCTTTATTAAAAAATCAGGTCTTTTTTTTTTAATCTAAAGTTGGTGATAGCGTTAAATTTGTTGATTTTAAATAGCTTAAAACCGATTTTTTTTGGTAATCCCAAAAAATCATAAATTGCTTTTATGTTTGATTTTAATCAGAGCGGTTTTATAATTTTATGATTAAAAATCTCTGTTATAAAAACATTAAAAGGTTTTAAATTTCTCATGATTTCTGATAATTTCTTTTTTTAATCAAAACTTAATTTTGTTGTAGAAAAATAGTAAATCGATAAATTATTCTGATGGACAATTTATTACGAGCTTGTACTGCCGGCTTCAACACTAAGAAATACTGCCCATAGACCTCTTAAAAAAATGGACTTAAAATCGCCTTTTGGTCCAATTTTAGCATGTTAAACTCAAAAGCCAAGATATAAAGTTTAGAAAAATCGACCCTTTAAAAATTTTTTTGTTAGCGTATCAATCGACTAATGAATGAGCAGAGTTAAAAATGCTATAGTTACTATCCATGAATCAAAATGAAGTCACTAGCTGCGTTCGAGAACACAAAAGTTTTTACTATTTTTTACTGAACTTTACTGCATTTTACTAAATTGCGTTCGCGTACACAAAATACAGTAAATGAGAACACAAATTGAGAGCGAAAAGTGACAGTTCTTGTTTGAGTATTTACAAATTTTTACTGCAGACATTTTTGCAGTAAAATTTAGTAAATCAAAAAAAAAACACATGTTTCAAAAGGCAAACAAACAAAATGCTTACAAATTGTGAAAAAATTGTTAAATAAAAGAAAAGTTGAAAAAAAATTAAATAAAAACAAAAAGTGAATAAATATTAATTAATTTCACTTGTTTGTGAAGCATTTATTTGGCTAAATACCAACATTTGAAACTTTTTTTTGTTATGTTAATTTTTTAGAGTTGTAAAAGTGTGAAGTACTTGGGTACTTAAGTAATCTATAGCAAAAATTTATTCTTGTTCTTATGAATAAATTAACCCGCTAAAAATTAGTAACATCAAATTAAATAAAAAACAAACAAATATGAAAATTTACATGAAATAATTTGTTTGTATTTTTTAAAAATTTTCGTATTTTAAAAAGTATTTAATCGAGCACTGATAACAAAACGAGTTAAGTAGTCATAAGTGTAAACAATTTTTAACACTTCAATTATTTGCCATCAGCTGTTGCCTTTATTTTACGAATTTGACATATTTTGCGTTCGCGTACTTTTTTTGACAACATCTTTTTGTGAGAGCAAATTTTACAATTTTCTCATTTTCTGCATTTTACTGTAAAAGTACACAAACGCACCTACTGTTGACTCTACTTGCAGCACGCCCTTTTTTTGGCGTGCTACCAAGTTAACCAACCCATCAATTAAAGAAAAACAAGATTGCGCATTCAGTCGTACAAAAAATATTTTACTGCGCATCTACATATGTCATCATAGAATGAGTGTTTGTTGTAAAAAATGCAAGAGATACACATACACAAATGTACTTTGTTTACAATACAAATTTAATGTCAACGTCACACAAACAGCTGATCGCTACACATCAAAATGTCGGACCTGCGCAATGCGCAATCTTGTTTTCTTTTGATTCTGGGTAACTACCAATTTAATAGCTATTCCCGTAACTTCAGCTCTTAGAAATATTCTATAGCAGTAGCAATATCAGGTTTTATAATTATTTAAATATTACACTGCGGAACACTTATTTTGCGGCCTGGAACTTTATTGCATATGTTTACTAATTAAGGGTCGCAGTTTTCAAATCAATCTCTATTTTCTCAATTGGCTCGACTTTTTGAGATATATTGTTATGTCCAAAATAAAGGCAGTTTCACTACATACATTATAATAACTTGAAAACGGTTTAAAAAAATCCGAATTACCTCTTCTATACTGCCATGCTTTGGAAAAAGGCAGTAAAAAACAGATTTAAGCCCATGAAAACTAAATTTAAATTTTGTATTTTTGTGTTTTGTTATGCATTTTTTAATATTTGGCAAACTTTAAATATTGATCTTATCTTAATAATTTATTTTATAATTAATGAGTAGACAATTTTTGAAACAATTTATTGGCATCAAAATTTAAAAAAAGGCAGTAAGTGAATTTTACTTTAATTTTCCTAAACAAGGCAGTGTAGATTATTTATTAAAATCAAACTTTTCATTAAGAACTTGCAAATTTATGTAATCCTTTTATACCAATATCCTCCACTTTGCAGCCTAAAGCTGCGATATGAATTCTTTTATATTTATAAGCTATCTTGCTATATCTTTGATCTCTACTGTAAATAAAAAAAGTAAAAAAGCTTTTACACTTGTTTTACCATAAAAAAGGACTTTTACATTGCAACCAAACTGGAACTAAGAACTTAAAAAGAAGAAATAACAAACATCTAAAATAACCACCCGAAAAATGGTTACAACAACAAGATTGTTAAAGGAAGACAACAATAACGTAAGTGTAAAACGTTCAAAATTAATTTCGTTAAAAGAGAAAGGGGTGCTGAAGGAATAAGGGAAGAAAGTGAAGTGCTCCCCTAAAACGCAAAGAGAAAGAAATAGAAATCAAGTTTGAAAGAGGAAATTGTTTTTACACTAAAATATAAAAGAAACAAAAAGGAAATGGAAAAGACGTTTATTTAATCAAAAGAATAAAAAAGGGAAGATAAACACAAATTTGTCTAAAAAAAGAATTTAAGGATAAATTTTATGATTATTCTCGTTTTTTTTATATGATATTTTAATATCATTAAAATGATGACTGGATGTTCTTCTTAAAACAAACATTAATAAAAAAAGGGGAGTGATAAGGTTAAGGGGCAAAGGATGGGCTAAAATTGGTGTGCGTCTGTGTACGTAGTGATTTTATAACCGTTTTTTTCATTTTCATTTTATTGTTGTTATGTAACTTTTATTTCCGAATTACAAATTAAAAAAAAAAAAAAAAAATAGGAAATTCAATGAAAGTTGACCATTTGTGTAAAAATTTTAATTTTCAGCTGTTTGATTTATATTTTTTTGGAATAATTTTTAAACTTTAAGGAAAAATTTAAAATTACCTTGGTGTACGGTTAACATTAAAACCAATGCTGAGGCCAGAATTAAAGACTGCATATTGTACATTTTTTTTAAATATACAATTTGTGGGTGTTTTCTATTTTTTATCAAATTCTTAAGAAAAACTCTTTTCAAAAATTGAATAAAATCTTTAATTTTTTTTTTTTTTTTTTTGTAATTTAGCACGTTTTAATTTTTGTTGATGTTGTAAATTTGTAATGGACAATAAATAAATAATTTATTATTCTCCTTGTTTGCGTTGTTTTAAATATTAAATAATTTTTTGGCTTGTTTCTATAACAAAAATACTCGAGACATACATGAAAAATAAATTTATTTATTAAATATAATTAAATTGCTTTTTCAACTTTTTTTCTTTCGTTCTATTTGGTGTGTGTACTAAAATTGAATTTACAACACTAACAACGACATTAAAAATTTTATAGTATACCGACAGAATATTTTAAATATAAGAAAAATCCGCCCGTTACTATATAACCGAGATTTGTATTGTTCCTATAATGTTGTTGTTTGTTATTAATAATACTTTATTTTAATAATTTATTTCAAGCCGCCGCCGTTCGATGTGTAATGTTCAAATGACAATGTGAAATAAGTTTGAACGAATTTTCTCCAATTGCAATTTAGATACACAAATGTATTACTGCTGTAGTGGCTGTAGTAGTAGCAGCACCACCACCACCACCACCACCACCACCAAGACCATAGAAAAATATTAGATTTAAGTTATTGTCTCCGTTGTATTCGCATTCATTCATTTACTGTGGATTCCTCCCTAAAATGGTTAAATTGAGAGCGTGGATAAAATACTAAAAGAACCTAAAAGCAGCAATGGAGAGAGTGGTAAAATGTAAACAAAAAGCTTTAAAGTTTGCATTAATACTCTCAGTAATTTGGCTGGACGTGAAAGCGTTAGAAATTAAAGTTTCAAAAAGCAAACAGTGATGTTTAAAAAGTTGCAATAATATTAAAAGTACAGAAGTAGATAAAAATTGATTAGACAAGGTTGTACAATATGGTTGACTATAGACCAATCTGTAGGGCAGTGTAATGGCGAGATTAAAGAGAAGACTACAAAGACAGAACTACACTATTGAAAATGCTATTCGAAACTATAGCACAGACTATTAGTTAGTAAGTCTACAGATTTGTCTATATACCAAACTATCGACTGATGCTAAGATCATAGAAAACTTCTGGCAAAACTACGTACTAGACTGTATACTAAAATAAGGAACAGGCTTTTGATTATATTCCAGACTGTAGATCTGGCCATATAGACTATACAATGTATCGCTTACAGTCTTTTTTTTTAATAGGAAAGTAAAAATAATGCATTTCCAAATTTATTTTATATCGGACTGTATCGGATTATTACCGACTAAAATACCACCTGACCCGATCACATTTCATTACTTGGTGTAAGCCGAAAGTTCCATCTTCCGTTCTTGCTATCTTTCCAGCTTTTCTACTTTAGTCTGGGATCACACTATGAAAGTTTTCTTTCAGAAAGTCTGCGTTTATTGGTGAGTGGGGAAGAGAATATGCTTTTCTTTTCTCCTCTCTCACCCATAAACTCAGACTTTCTGAAGGAAAACTTTCATAGTGTGAACCCAGACTTATTTCTAATAACACAGTACAACATTTTTTAGGTGATTAATTCGGGACTCAATTCTTGTAATTGTTTATGAAAGTAGACCCAAAAAGAAAAACTTCTGTATCATTAGTTTGGTCAAGGTAGCTCAAATAATAATTTAAAAATTAATTTGAAGTTATCAAGTATCGTATAGGGGAATTTGTCACGTTTTAGGCTCTTTTGTTTGTCATAACTCGAGAATGTGGTACAAAATTAAATTTTGAAGTTATTTTTAACAGGGTGACTCACGTTTATTTAAATACTGTTGCATTTAATAAAAAAAAATACCACATATGTATTTAATAAATTCAAAATCTCAGGATTTTTACATAAAAAATCCCGGGATTCGAGACGTAAATTTGTAGAATAATCCCGGGATTTCGGTATTCGGGATTGGCATCTCTAATTGCAATGCATCACTATGAGGAATAGCTTCACAAAGATCAATATTTCACTGTGGCCGTATACACTGCACAACAGTTGCGAAATTTGTGTTTTTATTTGTAATGGTTTGTCAACGCACAGGTTTTAAGTGATGCTTTACAATACTGCGTTTATGAAGTCAGCAGTACTCAAAGTATAAAGTATATAAAACGAACTAATTTAATGAACTTTAAACCCTGGTTGATTTTTAAAGTTTGGTCGATTTTAATTTCACTCGGTTTCGGCTTCCAGAACATGGCTGATTACTATTTGTTTAGCTTCGGTCATAAGAATGTTTTCTTGTGAGTAAAGATTATTAAAACTACCTTAAGTCCTTTCACAAAGAGTAGTGCTCATAACGTTGTACGTTGTTTTTACCGCATTTTCAAAAACTGGACCGAATCATGTTAATTGAAGTGCCTTTCGGCAAATTAAAATTTTTTTCTTTACAATTTTTGTCTGAAGTTACGATTTTTTCTGAACAAAATATTAATTAAATCATTAAAAAATAAAATTAATAAAAAAATGAATTTTTTTAACTGGATGAATTGTATTTTAGCTGGTTCATGGACAAGGTACAAAAAAACTGGGCAATCAAGTCCATTTCAAGCCGTCTGGTTGCGGGATTTGGGTTGAAATAGGCTACAAATCAGTTAATAAACTATGCTATATATCAGGAAAGACTCAGGCGATAGGTTAAACGTTAAACTATATGTTAACGTTAAGGCTGGGTTTTTATGATTTAAGTTAATCTAGGTTTAGTTAATCTGAAACAAGTTTGTATACGAAATTTTGACGGAACAGCTTAGTTTTGCATAAAATGTTGGTCCTTAATAAAAGAAACAAAAAATACATTTCGCCGGAAAAATCCAAGTTTTAAACTAAAACTTGGTTTAAACTTGATCCACATCTCCAAAACCCGGTCTATGTCAGGAATTAACTATGAAAGTTTTCTTTCAGAAAGTCTGAGTAAATTGGTAAGAGGGGTGAGAAAAATAGCATGTTCGCTTCCCCTCTCACCAATAAATTCAGATTTTCTAAAAGAAACCTTTCATAGTATGAACGAAGACGGAATAAATTAACAGATATGTCAGTAAAGTCTATAAGACAAGATTTCATATAAAATTACAAACAAGACTACTGACTTAAGGATAGACTTGACTATAGTCTAAATCCCTTAATAGACTGCAGATTGCACTACAGACAAGACTTCAGTCTAGAATACATACTGAACTACGGACTAGATTACAGACCAGACTAGACTGCAAACTATCCTATAAACTAGTCTTTAGACTGTACTATAAACTAGACAACGGACTGGACCAAACGCTTGACTACAGGCTAGACTAAACTAAAGATTATAGAACAGATTAGACCACAGACACAAACGAAAACAAACAGTCCCTTAGCATAACATAAAGCAAAGTTGTTTCGTTTAATGAATGAGACACCCACACACACATAGACGCAATTAAAAGCTTTTTCCTTTTAATAGGTGCAAAGTCTTTTGGGGTTGAAAGCTTAAACATTTGCACCACTTCCCTACATTTAAATTGTGTGTCATGCTTTTCGTTAGTATCCTTTTTAACATTCTTTATGTACTCGTATTTTTTTTCTTTTGTGTCTTTTGCTTTTGAGTTAGTTTTACAAGTTGCTCGCATTTGCCCTTTTTTTTTATTGATAACCTATATAAAAAAGCATAATTTCTCTCTTATTCTTGTATTAACAGAGTTTTTGCCCGTCTGCCTTGTCCGCCTGTGTAGTTGTTTTGGCAGTTATCGGTGTCGTTTATAGTTGCCATGATTCAAACATGCTCAATGTAAGTCACTGGCCCAAGTTGAGGTTATTAACGTACATACATATGTACAACTTATGTATAAGTTTTTTATATAACTAAATACAACAAAGTATTTGTGTATCTGCGTGGCATGTGCGCTTGTGTTTGTATAAAACTATTTAAATGTCAAATTGACATTGTAGATTTGTTTTATACATTCGTGTTGGGTTTCATCTTATTCCTTGTTTTCTTTGTTCTTGCTATTTACTTTTTTGTTTGTTATCATTGTCATAATTCGTAATTTTTTTTTTTATTTGAAAATGTCAAAGAGAAAACTATTTAGTTAAGTATTTTAGATTAACCATACTGCCGACTATCTCTTATCATCATTTTGATAGTTTAAATTGAGAAACAAAGGTTTATTAAGATTAAAATTTTTAACAACTTATGGCATTTTATATGGCTTTCTGTCTAGTTCGAGTAACGATTATAGAAAATATTTGTTTGAACAAAATGCTTAAATATATTTAAAAAATATTTGTGTTAATGAAACAAATTGCTGAATACTAAATTTTTAAACCAACCAACCAAGTATTTTACTGTTCCCATTATTTCCTTATAAAAAAAAAAAAATTGCACAAATTTCAAGATTTCCCCAGATAAAATTCTTTTCATTATTTGATCTGACTAGATTTAATAAAGTTTGATTGGATTAAATTAATTAAAAAACTACTTCGTTAGGAAAAGTCATGTATTTGACTATGGCCATTAATTACGAGTATCTTCTGGTGACAATTCCAGAATATAATTACGTAGACTTGTAAAAAAATTGTTTTTCCTCTGTTACTTTCTAACTATCACTGTCTGTCTTTATTTTGCAATTTAATCAATGTAGAAAATTTCAAAAACGCTACACAAGTTTTTGCAATTGAACTTAACAAACAAATAAAATAACAACCACAGAAAAATAAACAATTAAAATAAATCATAAATTTCCTGAAAAAGTTTTTTGATAGTTGAGCTAATAGCAATTATTGAGCTGTGATTTATTTACATTCCACTGTGGTTGAATTCAGTTCAGACTATTTTTTCTTTTTAAGAGCATGTTCAATTTAAGATGCAAAAAATAATACGAGAATGTGAATTTAGGGGTCAGTTTATCAGTAAAAGATTTGGTTAAAGTTAAAATTGATTAAATTTACTGACATAGTTATAAATTAATTGAAATTATATAAAATTTTTTAGAGAATTTAAAAATTACCAAGAATTGTAAAAGGAATTGTCGTGAATAATGCGAAAAAAAACTTTAAATAAAAAAAATTTGCGATAGGAAATTCAAATTATCGAAACATTTCCAAAAGAAAATTAAAGTTGTCAAGAAACTTTTTCTAAATTTATTCAATTAAATGTTTTTATAACTTTTTTTATAGAAAATGAAACTTATCAATAAATTTTCAAT
The DNA here is from genome assembly GCA_949318255.1 of Pollenia labialis. Lineage (NCBI taxonomy): Eukaryota > Metazoa > Arthropoda > Insecta > Diptera > Polleniidae > Pollenia > Pollenia labialis. Next base: position 129,656,774 of record OX439141.1, read on the forward strand.
GGAAAATTAAATTTATTAAACATTTTTTTGTTAATACATTTTCTATCGAAATAAAAATTTATTGATAAACTTTTATTGATAAATTTATTGATAAACTTTTTGATTGATTTTCTACCAAAAATTAAAATTATTGAAAAATTTTCTATCAAAAATTAAATGTATTGATATCGAAAAATTGTAAATAGATAATCATATTTATCGATATCGTTTATAAAGAAAATCAAATCTTTTGATTTATCGATAAATTTTATATAGAAAATCAGAATTTATTAATAGCCACAATTTTTATTCCATAGAAAATTTAATTTATCGATTTTTAATTTTATATAATAAATATATCTTCAAATTTGGTTTTCTACAGAAAAATGATGATAAATTTGATTTTCTTGAGAAAATTTATCGATGAATTTAATTTTCCATAAACAATTTATCCATAAATTAAATTTTTAGTAGAAACTGTATCGATAAATTTAATTTACAATGGATAAATAGAACATTATATAGACAAATCATGGATTAATTGAATTTTCTATAGAAAATTTATGAAAATAAATTTATAAATTTAAAATAGATAAATTTAATTTTTTATAGTAAATTAATGGTAAAATTTAATTTTCTATAGTAAATTAATGGAAAGATTGAATTTTCTATAGAAAATTTATGAAAATAAATTTATAAATTTAAAATAGATAAATTTAATTTTTTATAGTAAATTATGGTAAAATTTAATTTTCTATAGTAAATTAATGGAAAGATTGAATTTTCGATGTTATTAAATTTATCAATAAATTTTTTCTAGATTAATTAGATTTATCGATAAACTTTTTATTGCAAATTAAATTAATCGATAATTTTTTTATAGAAAATTAAATATATCGATAAACTTTGCATTGAAAATTAAATTTATCGATCAATTTTTTATAGAAAATTAAATATATCGATAAATTTTTTTTTATAGCAAATTAAATTTGTCGACAAATTTTCTAAAGAAAATCAAATTTGTCTATATTTTTCTATAGAAAATCAATATGTAGATATATTTTCTATAGCAAATTTAATTTATCGATAAATTTTGGTAATTAATCAATTGTTTATACAAATTCCTGTATCTGTAGAATAATAAATGTTACTTATAAGCTTTCTAGGTGAAAATTTAATTATTTATCAATAATTTTTCTAAAAAATATTAATATTTTGGAAAATTTTTTATAAACAATTTATGTGAATAACATGAATTTATGTTGTTGACAAGTTTTCTGAATAAAAGTTTTATATCATATTTTAAATACCGCTTAAAGTAGCTTAAAAAACCTCCTTTTAAATATCAAAATAAAAAAAATATTATTAAAAATCGCGATAAAACCATATATTTGAAACTGGTTCTTTTTTGTAGACGTACATACGTTTTGAATAACAAGGCTTTGGCGTAAATCAACAGACATTGCGTCTTATTTAGTATAATGTATTTAATTATAACAAAACCCCCAGAAAGTTTTATGTTGTGTCTTATTAACAATTGTGTATGTGTGCAGATGATGATGTGATTCTGACGCTAAACAGAAATTATAGTTAAATTTAGCGCAGTCTTTTAAAATTTAGATACAACCCATTAAAATCGTGTTTATCATACCCGTACTACTCGTTCAAGTTTGTTTACAGATAATTTTTTCCATCCTTCAGTTAGTCAGTCAGTCAAGTCAGGCAGGCGGTCCACAGTGCGTTGTTCCCTTATAATGATGGGACAAAAATAGAAGAAGTTGACGCAGACTTCTGAAATCTAGTACATACAGGCATGTCACAAATTCCGATCGGAATGGTTTTAATTCCGTATGTTCAATTCCGATCGATTTAGTTTTTGCTTCTTCAGATTCCGATCGGTTTTGCTAAATGGGTTTTTTTTATAACAACTCTGGTTTTACAATTGGATATGGCAACTTTACATAAAACGATTTTTGTGTTAAGTATCGCAATGTTCAGAAAAAAGTGGCTTGTGAGGGGAAAAAGGTGTCAACGCAACGGTAAAGAATTTATTATGGTTTTAATAAAATCAATATAAAGTAAAATAAATAAATCAAAAGTGTGTTATTTCTTCAATCTATATCATAAAAAACATTATTTATCCATAAAAATAGTTTTAAGTAGTTTTTTCGGTTATAAAATACTGAAACAAACAATTCCACTTAGAAAACCAAAAGTGGTTTCATTCCGAAAAAATTTTTCGTTTTTCGTTTTCTGAAGAAGCAAAATACGGAATTAAAACCACTTTCGATCGGAATGGAATTCTATGACAGGCCTGATAGTCACATTTACATTAAAAATTAAAAATTACAATTGCTTTAATCTGTTCATACAACGTTTCGCTACATAAGCAACAGTTTCGCACTTATAAATAAATGTATGAAGAAAAAAAAAATATTTTTTGCCCAAAAAATTTAAAAAAAAGCGTCAAGTCCCATTACTTTCACGTAAAGTCGCATAACCTATGAACAAAATGACACATAAATTATAAAAATCGATGAACGCGTTTCGCTTTTATTCACAATTAAGTAAAGGTATGAATTTCAAAAACTTGCACGAGATATCCACAAAATTCTTTGAAAAAAACAGTGATGACATTTTTATGATTCTCAGAATTAGAAAAAGTAATAAACAAAAGGTAAGTAATAATAACAACTGTGATCTAAAAAGGACAAATTTTCTGTGATAATTTTTAAATTGACATATATTTATTTTAATATTTTCAGTTTTGTGTTGTGTTGTCCACCTATACAAAATACTGTGATATATTTTATAAATGATGTAAACTGACGAAAAAGATTATTATTTTAATAGAACTCAATACCTGAAGAAATTGGAAAGAATACCAACGAAACATCGGATTTTATTGATAATGAAATAAATAATCTTTTATTTACATTAAATTAATGACCTTGAAAGCCTGTATATAGAAAACTATAAAAACTATTAAAAGGTTATTTGATTTTTATGATAACGGTAATTTTTATTTAGAATTGTGGTTATTTTGTTGAACTATTTATGGTTTTTAATCCAAATTTTTAGTTTTTAATTAGGCTTTAGTTCATCAAATTTAATTTTCATTAAATTATTTTTATGAAGAAAGGAATTTTACAACATGAAAATTAATTAAAATTGTTATTGATAATCATTTATTCTTGACTGACCTGAGATTCGAACCCAGGCGGCTGGTTACCAATTTTAATTAATTTTCATGTTGTGAAATTCCTTTCTTCATAAAAATAATTTAATGAAAATTAAATTTGATGAACTTAAGCCTAATTAAAAATTAAAAATTTGGATTAAAAACCATAAATGGTTCAACAAAATAACCACAATTCTAAATATTGTTAAAGCTAAGGCACGAGCTCTATGTGTACATTTGTCCTTCAAGTTGTGCTGCAAAAGGTCAACAAGAAAAAAGAAAGACAAAATGAAAAAACAAAAAAAATGTACTTTGGACTTCAAGAAGAATTCTTGACACAAGTACGGAAAAAACAGAAGTTAGGAAAAACATGTAAAATCAATTAAAAAAATGGATAATCATTCAAAGAAGCAAATTTCGATCTACCAAAGGTTAAAAATACAATTTGGTTTAAGGATTGATATTTGACTATTGACGTCAGCAGTCGTCGATGGCTGCGAGTGTAAGACGGCAAATCCATCTGAGGAGATCGAGTGGTTGCGATCGAAACATGTCATGGTATGGTAACCAGCCGCCTGGGTTCGAATCTCAGGTCAGTCAAGAATGAATGATTATCAATAACAATTTTAATTAATTTTCAGGTTGTAAAATTCCTTTCTTCATAAAAATAATTTAATGAAAATTAAATTTGATAACGGTAATTTTTGAAATTCATGGCCAGAAAAAATGTCACTAATTTCACCACTCTGCGGAATTTTGGGATGATTGGTTCATAATTTACCATGGCTCCAATATAAATACCCCTCCCGAAAATCATTAAGGTTCGGCTTAAACTGTTACGAATCATAATATTATACTCAAGGTTGTCGGTCAATAATTATATACAGATTTAAACATCATATACATAGATATCACTCCTGAAATATTCGAAGTGTCGGTGGAGGCTATCAAATATTCGGCGCAGCCGAATATAGCACTCTAACTTGTTTTATTTTAAAAAATATTAAAAATGTATTCATGCCGAAAAATTTCGGAGTCGGAGTCGCGAGTTTTTGTGGGTACTACGACTCCGACTCCGGTACAAAAACCTCAACTCCGACTCTTCACCTCCGACTCCACAGCCCTGCTTTATGTTATAATAAACACCGGCTTCGCTAACTAAAGCATATCTGCATAACCAGCAAGAATTTTCTCAACTTTGGTATAAGAATTCGGGGTTTTTATACTATCCCTAGAAACTTTTACATAAAATTTTATATAATTTGTGTAAAAATGTTTGGGGTGATATTTCATTTCTTAAAATTAGCATTATATATTAGCATGTTGTTGTGTCTAAAGTTAAATTTTGGGGCCGGGCCGTTCTTTACTATCCTTTTGGGGCCATATTTCCTGGGGTAATTTTGCGCACCGCCGCGGATGTTTTCACTAAATGTGTCGTAATTTCTTAATTTTTCCTCCGACGGTAACAATTTTAGGCTTACTACGTTTGGGACAAAATATTATTTAAGATGTTAAAAAAAAAAAAAATATTTTACGAGGGAGAAAAAGGGGCCTAGAATGTTAATAAATTAATTGATCAATTTCTGAATAAGACAACATAAAAGTTGTGCACACGTTTCTTTATTATCTAGTACATTGGCCATAGGTCGGTAATTTGTATTTGACACATGTGTTCTTGATTTCTCCAACTTATAATCCAAGCAACAAAAACGGTTACACTTGCGCCTCTCTTGCGACTTTATGGAGAAGTAACCGAAAAAATCGTTCAGAATTATATTCGGCACAAATCCGTGATGAGTGATTATTTTTAATTTTTTGTGTCATGAAACCGCACACTGTGCGGTCGGTCGGTGCTTTCTATTAAATTGTCTTTTCTTGTTTTTTTCCTTTCCAAAAGTATTATTCCATGTAACGTCTCTCTATTTCCATTTCATTTGTTTGTCTCTGTTCGATGTGAGACTGACTGAATATTAAATTGATGTCATTACCACTTGTATTTTATTTTATTTATTATTGAAAAATTGTTGTCATAATTTGTTCGAGTTACGTTGGTTGCTACTGATGCTGTTTCTTCTTTTTCTTGCATCATGTACAAGTAAATAAACTGATTGAAAATTTATTTGTTCGTTTTTTTTGCTAGATTAATTAAAAAAAAAAAACTGTGTATAGTTAATAATCGAACAATTTCACAATATTTTATATTATTAATATGTTATTGTTACATATTCGTAAAATTTTTAGAAAAACTATATCAACAATCAGTTAAACTAATTTCATCATTTCGTTCTTTCCACTTTGCTCAAAGCTCATTTCTTTTTTCAAAAGTTACTATAATTTCTTTAAACATGTGTAAATAAAGAGACTTATGCTTGTAAAATTATGTTTGTCACATGTATCCATTCGTACGCATTCCCATATGTGGTTTCGTAAGTCTAAATATGAAAGCGATGAGTATCTCAAAGTATTATACACAAGTAGCTTGTGGGAGCTTAAAGTAATTTTTAAATGGATACTTAAGTTTTATATTTAGAATTTTCCCATTAAAGTGCGAAATTTTATTTTAGCACACAAATGAGTGGAAGGAAATAAAATTTAGTTGAAACTTTTGGTTTTGGATTTGGTGAATGAGTGCCAAAACGAACGGGCGTATTTCATTGAAAGTTTATAGATTTAAAATGAATAAGAATTAAAAACAAAATTGCGATAACTTCCCATTTGCGAATAAATCTTTTTTTATAAAATGCTTAAAAGAAGAAAAAAATCAAGTTTTTATAGAAAATTTCAGGAAGCGATAAACTTTCCATTAAAAGTTACGAAACTTAACTGAGCGATAAGTTGTCTAAGTATGTTAAGTATGCGCTAAACTTTAAGTAAGCAACAATTTAGCTATAGAAAATCATAGTGGGCGATAAGTTTTATATAGAAAATTTCAGTAAACTAAAATTTTTATAGAAAATTTATGTGAGCGACAAATTTCGTATGTACATATGTATGTATGTATGTAGAGTTAAAGCTTCGTTTAGGATCCCAAAGACAACCACACACATTTTGCATTAAGATGCCGTTTGCAAATTTTACCCTCAACAATATGTATTATGCATTTACATATTATTAGTTTTTACAACATTATGTTAAATATTATTTTTCAAAACTAAATAAAATTATTTTAAACTTCAGAAACAAATTGTTGCTGAAGATCAGGTGGCATGTCATGGACCCTGCGACACTTTAAAAAATGTCATAAGGTCTATAATTACTAAAGAACTTAAATACAAAAAAAAAATCTACATACACGCAGAGAAAAACATGTTTTGTTATGGTCACAACCAGCAAAACTATTTTTAAAGAAACATCTTTAACCATAATATGGTTGTCGGTGACAATGATTTGGTTAAGTTATTTTAAAAATTGTTTTGCTGTTTTTTTCTCTGGGTGTATTAAATATATAGCAAAAACACATTTGGACGCAATTATTTCCTCTCTATGGTGTAACAAAAACAGGCTGCGCTTACTAAACCGTCTCGGAATAGCTGGCCTTCGGCTGGACGCAAGGCTTTTCTCCTCTGTGATAAAACAAGTACCGGCTTCGCTAACTAAAACTTCTCTGCGCAGCCGGCATTCGGCCAGGCGCAATGATTTTCTCCTCTATGGTTTAACAAGTACCTGCTTCGCTAAGTAAAGCTCCTAAAATCTGCCTTGTTTCCAAAATAAACATTGAAAAGAAAATCCTTGCGCCCGGCCGAAGGCCGGCTGTAAAGAGAAGCTTTAGTTAGCGAAGCTGGAATTTGTTATACCATAGAGGGGAAAATCCTTTCGCCTGGCCGAAGGCCGGCTATGCTTTCGAGTTTGATGGACTCTGTGACACTTTTTGGAGTGTCCATGGACACTATGACACTGGACTTTATGACAGGCCGCCCAAGATCAAGTTGACTCAACTTTTTTAAAAAACATTAGTTACATTTTTGTTTATAAATAAAATAAAAGGAAAATATCTGAAATACTTTGGGAAGAAATACGATTGAAGAAAACACGAAATTGTTACTCTGATTGTGAACAACGCTTAAAAGTGAGTCAACATCAGCAAACAGTTTTTATTTTCTTATATTACAATCAGGTCTGGGCAGCATTTGAAATACATGTATTTGAAATTCATGTATTTGAAATACGTATTTAATATACATACAAATACGTATTTTGTATTTGTATTTAAAAGTCATGACGTGCAAGTATTTTGTATCTTAAATACATGTCCAGCAAGTATTTTGTATTTTAAATACATAAAAAAATTGAAGTATTTTGTAATTTAAAAACATTGTTTACAAAATATATTTTGTCAGTTTATGGATGGTTGTTTGCATTTTTATTTACCAAAAACTAGAATCGCTAAAAAACGTAACTATCAGAATATGGAAATATCAGAAGTAGAAGCACCAGTAAAGAAGACGATGATTTTGTTGTTTTCGTAAATAGAAATAATGGTGAATCTAGGACACCAAATTTGGAGTTGGAATTTGTCAGTTTCCTCAGTGGCAAGAGCAAAGACATTATCACTTTTGACAGCTATCTAAATATGAAAAGAGTATTCATAGAATTTAATACAAGTTTGTGCTCATCAGGAGCTGTAGAAAGATTATTTTCTTCAGCAGGTTTCATTTATTCTCTAAGAAGAAATTGGTTGTCTGATGCTACATTCAAAGATCTGATATTTATGGAAGGAAACAATTGTTTTGTTAATTAGTTTTATCTAATGTATTTTTGGTGGAAGTATTTCGTATTTAAAATAAGTACACTAAATGGAATTATTTTGTATTTTGCATTTAAAATACATGCAGACGTGTAAGTATTTTGTACTTTAAATACCGCTAACCATGTATTTTGCCCAACACTGATTACAATAAACCTGTGGATAAATATTTTCCACAATTAATATCAATAACCTTTTCACATTAACCCATTAAAAGCCAACAGTCTTTAAAATTAAAAATTACGCATTCTGTTTATTTTAAATGAAAGGAATAAAAAGAACTTAAAAAATATCAAAAAAATAAAAAAGTGTATTCTGACGGGTTTTGAGGCTGTACCCAAGCAGGTACAATGACTCAATGCATGTATTCATTTATGCTATTTTTTGGTATAAACATTTTTGAAGCAATCCTTTTCTATGCACAGAGCTACGTCACAAAGTTCACAAGCCCATTTTATTCGGTTATGGCATTGACGACAGCGTAACGGTTTTCCAATTCTTTTCGGAAAGTGGGTTCCAGCAGTAAGTGCTACACTACGAATAACCGATCGTTTAGGTATTGATGGTTGCGTGTAATTTCGTAAGCAGTGCCGGGCGATGGCACGATGATAATCCAGTAAGCCCATTTTTGAGTTGTTAGCGTCCTTGTATAACTTCCATGCGTTAACGACTATTGAACTAATCATTGCAGTGAAAAGGGGCCACCACAAAATTTTATTCTGTAATTCATGAAGGTCAACGCCACCCATTCCTGAATTATAATCTGCAATCAATTTTGGCTGTTGGACTCTTATCTTAGTTTTTGCGGTCGAACACCAGCGATTTACGAAATTCATCGGATCAATACCTTCAAATTTTGATCTTCAAAAAACTAATTTCATTTGCTGTATCGTAATTATAATCATAGAAACCTCTTTGCTTTTTTAGAATTCCGCTTTCGATTTCAACGGACATTTCTTTGTTCTCGAATCGCGTACAGTATCAATCGCTCGAAATCCTTTTTGTTTTAGCAGAACTTAGAGATCATTAGACGTAAAAAAGTTATCAAATAAAACTACGTGATCGGTTGGAATAGGAACACTATCTTTTTTTCGCTCCACAATATGTATCAAATTAGCACACGTAACCTCAACAGCTTGTCAGCATCCAATTTTAAAAGCCGAACCTGACGGGGTTGCCTCTGATGAATTGTTTCGAAGAGTGAGTTCCAAAATATTTCACCATTGACTCGTCAATCGAAATCTTTTCATGCATCTTTTTGGCATATACGCGTTTGCAATGGTCTAACTTTTTCCATTTTATCTGTTTTTTGATTTTTTTGAATCTGTTTCGGGACATATTGTTAGAAACAAGTGGTGAGCGGGTATCTGCAGATAATTCCCAGTACATATTCTCTCTCGGCATAGAGTGATAACCAATTAACAACAGAATTCCCAAAAACAATTTTAAATCGTTTTCTAATGAAAAATTATGCGCATTACACTGTAAAGCATAAAGGCGAGTTTGATCGACGATATAATCGACCACTTCAAAATCAAACAAAGTTTCGAACAGTTCAAGCTCCGACTTTCATCCTAAATTCGATACCATTTCGTTCCTGTTGTGTAAAAAAAAATTTGTGTTTGACATTGCCATGGAACATTCTCTTTTTGACCATTTGGTAGAGTTTTGACCTGGTGTTGAGTGCTGGATTCTCCGACGCAGCTCTTGAAGGGGTATATCGATTATGGTATCTCTTAATTTTCTAATAATAATGTAATTATCGATAAATTTTTTTGAGAACAAATTTTTCTACAGAAAATTTAAGTTACGGTTATAAACTTTTTTTTTTTTGAAAATTTGAGGTACCAAAATTTTTTATAAGAAAATTAAAATCTTAGATACATTTTCTATACCATATTTATGTTGTTAATGAATTTTTTATAAAAATAAGTGTGATCGATAGGTTTATTTTCCAAAGAAGATAGAAAATAAAAGTAATCGATCAATATTTTATAAAACAATAAAACTAGTCGATTATTTTTCTATAGAAAAATCAATTTATCGATAAAATTTCTATAGAAAAATAAAGTTAGCGCTAAATACTCTATAGACAAATAAAGTAGTCGTTAATTTTTTATAGAAAAATAAAGTTATCGATAAAATAAAAGTTGATTTTTTTATATAACATTTGCTTTATAGAAAGGGTCATAACGATGATCATTGTGAAAATTTGCAGTGCAAATTATGATTAATCGTGAGCATACCACTTTTATTTTTGTGCAAATGTGCTATTTTTCTAAAAATTTATTCTGACAACACTAAAAACTTTTGGCAGCACTGTAAAAAAATCTTCATTTGCTTGCAATTATACACAAGTAAATTAAAATACATTTTTCTTTTAAAATTATTTAAGCTTAACTCTCTATTTTTCCAATGTTCAATTTATAAGTTTCATTAAAAGTTAATTTGTTTGCAACTTAACAAATATGCACTGCTAATTTTGCTCATGGTTTTTTTTAGTGCAAACGAAGTAAAATAGAGAAAATTCTAAATACGTACATTTTGTTGTTGTATGTGCAAATGTGTGTATTTTTTCATGCATTTTCATAGTTTGCCAACTGTGCACTACCCATCGTGATTTCCCTTAGAATCGCAAAGAAATATATATTTCTTTGAGAGCTTGAGTATTTATAAAAACTTAAGCTCGGGATTTTTTTAAATGCTGTTTATTTATTTAAATTTATCCAATATTTCGATATTCTTTGAATATTGTCATGAGAGTAAAATCATGACTAGGGTGTTCCATTAATCGGGTCTAATTTTTGTTCGAATAAACGATTAATCGATATTAGGCATTTTCAACTTATTGGATTAAACGAACAAAATTTTAAAACTAATCGATTGATCGCATAATTCTAAATCCTGAATTTTTATAAATTACCAGATTTTTTTCGATAATTTAAGAAAAAATTTGTACTTGAGTAAATAAACATTCGTTTTTAAATAAAACTTGTCAATGTAGCTCCAAATTGTTGCTTCATTTTTAGAATTTAAAAGAGTCAATATAACTTTGGATTTCTTGAAACTTTTCACGGACACTCCATCCTCTGCTATGCTTTGGAAAATAATTTCCTCTAGAGAATCGATTGAAGTGTCTTGCTTAAAATATTTATTCATTGGACCACTTTTAGCCTCCTTTGATTTTGATGGTGAAGCATTTTTTAAGTACTTTGTTATAGTCACTGTGTCAGTGGTAAATAAGTGAAGTTGTTAAAGAACATTTACGTTAATACATTTTTGGACACCTTCTACATTCAGCATTATTATATTTATCCTTCGAACAATATTTTTAAACCAAACTCATTCTAAAGAATGAAGCGCATGAACTATTTTATTAAAAAATACGGACGTGTTCTGGAATTGATACGAAGTGGATTTAAAATCGAGTAAAATAAAAGTTCATAAAAATATTCCATTTTATCTACTTCATTCTTTAAGTTTCTATTATTTTTGCAAGAAAAAAACCAAAAAAAAACACTAAAAACGTAAAACTACGGCCATTTTGTAAGTTGTAATTGAATTTTACTTCATTTCGATTTCTAGAATATTCCCGATGTATTTATATAAATCTTTGGGTACACATACTAAATTGTGTTGAAAAAATGTAACAAAACTATAAGCTAAATTGCTCACTAAACATGACTGTTTTTTTTTTTAAATTATACATTGAATAGAAATACTATACATTATTATTATTCGATTAATCGGTATAATTTCTTCGATTAATCCTTTAATTGAAATTAGCAATTTTAAATTCGAACAATTTATCTACGAAAATTGTTCGATTTATCGAACAAGAATTAATCGACTTAACACCTTAATAAGGACGATGGCAGTAAACACTAATATATAAAAAAAGGTAATAAGAATTTTTGTGTAATTTTTTATTAAAAATTTAACTGTCCCTGGTGATGAAATTTAAAGAATAACGACAAATTGGATATATTTAAATGAATAAACAACTTCGAGCTTTGGTATTAAATTCTTTGACAAAATTTTCTAGAAAAATAAAGTAATCGATAAATTTTCTGTAGAAAAGTAAAGTTATCGATGCATTTTCTTAGAAAAAAATAAAGTCATTGATACATTTTCCATTAAAAAATCAAGTCGTCGATAAATTTTTAATTAATAGATCAAGTTATCGATAAATTTTATATAGAAAAGTAAACTTATAGATAAAAAATCTATAGACAAATATAGTTATTGATACAATTTTTAAAGAAAAGTAAAGTTATCTATAAATTTTTTTAAGAAAACAAAATGTATCGATAAATTTTCTATAAAAAATTAATGTTTTCAAAAAAATTAATGTCTTAAAATGTATGTTCTCAATCATTTTTCCATAGAGAGAAAATCTCGATAGTCTTTTTTTTTTGGAAATTTATGTTCCCGATGAATTTTCACGTAAAATTTAAATTGTAAATAATGCTCTATGATTTTTGGCAGTTATTGAATTAGAAACTATTTTAACGGTTCACCCTGAACTAAAGCTTTTTGAAAGCTTATTTAGCGTCTAATGTTAAATGTTTAACACAATTTAACAGCACTAACAAACTTTTGTGCATATGTTAAGTAGCTTTTCTAATCTTTTGTGTAAAAATAAGCTTTTCCGTTCAAACACTACACTGTTAATTAGTTATCATATTATTGTGCTTTAAAATATTGTCGCTATCTATCTAATTTTTTTTAAACACAATGGCCCATATTCATAGTCAAAATAAAATTTTTCGTTTTATAAAAAAAAATTATTGATAAATTGTAAATCGGCTAAAACAAAATTATCAAAAAAGGTTTCATATAATAAAAATTTTAATTAAATTCAAATTTAAGTTTATCATTATGTAGTTCAGTTTTTTTTACCTTTCCCTACAGGTTAAAATAGGGTTTTCAATGACCGCATAAGGACAAGGTTGTTAAAAATTTTTAACTATTAAGACCGAGTTTGACTGAAATTCAGTCAGGTCGGTTTAAAAACGACTGAGATGAGAGCAAAAAAGCAACGCCTCTAGTTTTTAAAAATTAATCGGTAATTTTTATCCATTATGCTATAATTTTGAAGTCTTCTTATAATTTTTTAAATTTTTTTTCACTTGCACTTTATATAAAATATGTACATTTAATTTTATATGTATATACCGCTGCATAAATTCCATATAAAGACAAATAACTACATCTTTTTAGAAAAAATCGCTTTGGTAGAGATGTAAAAAAAAGATTTGCATGGCTAACTGCCCTAGAGCCTACTTATGCGTTTAACAATCGACATCCCCCCCTCCCCCCCCCCCCCCACCGAGTGTGAAAGCAGCTAACACACGCTGGTAGCAATTAATTAAGTGCATAATCCGGTAAGAGTACACACTCGCCCTTTGTATAGGCGATAAATCAGCTCTTTAGTGGGTTTTCGTGAATATCACCTCTCCAGCTACTTTGGGTCGTAAAATACAACCACTACGTAAGTATATTTTTAACGAAAGACAATCTTCCTGAAGCGTTTAATGCAGGCCTCAACCACTAGTCAGTACGGCACCGTGCCACCGGGCGCTACTAACTGCCGTGATACTAGATATGATTTCTTATCAGCCGCGATCGTAAAGGTTTTAATTTTTTTTTCTAAATTTTTGCAAAATTTCTAAATTTAAATGATTTTGTTATTTGTGCTTAATTTCCCAATTTTTATTTTTGATAAAAACACTGAAACTTATTTTTTACATCTATTCTCCTGTTAGGGGCGACGACAAACCCAACAAATCATAAATCATCAAAATCGATCCATCCGTTCTTGAGTTATAAATGGTGTTGTTACACGACTTGGTTTTACAATCCCGATAATTCATACCCCGATAAATCGTAATTCCCGATAATGTCGGTCCCTTTAAAAAATCTCGTTAATTCGTAAAATTTCCATACATTTTGGTCCCCACGCTAATTCGTAATTTTTGTTCAAATAAAATCTTCTTTGCCTCTTATAAATTAAGTAATTGTTTGCTAACTACCACTTATAATTCGTAATAAAAACAATAGAAACATGGAAAGAATGATTTTTTGTTTACCGCTATTTTTGCGCGTTTTTCTTGTTTGTGTGTTCATTTTCTTAAGATCAGTTTGTTACATGAATAATTTTTATATACTTACATATTTTATTTTTAACAATTGTTTTTTATGTTTCTTTATCGTTTTAGTAGATAAATTGAAAAACCTCGTTAATTCGTTTTTATTTAATTTTAACCCCGTTAAATCGAAACCCCGCTAAATCGAAAACCCCTATAATTCGTAAGAAATGGCCAGTCCCTTGCGATTACCAATTATCGGGATTCTACTGTATTTATACAGAAGTTATTAATTATAATCAGTAAAATCTGTAAACTTCATCCAATATTAACGTTTTATTGCTTAAGTGCCTTGCATTAAATATTTAACCTCATAAAAATTTTTGTTAAATTCTTTTTATTCGCATTTATTGAATTACTGATTAATAAATAAATAATTTTAAAATTATCATATTATTAAGCAAACAAATTTTTGTCACATGCTTAAAATGACTTTTGGAAAAAGGTGTTTTGTTTGTTTTTTCGATCTTAAAACCTGAAAACATTCAATATCAATGCAAACAGCAATTAGTTAAAGAATAAAAAATAAATACTTATAAAATGATTATGCACTTGATGAGGGAAGCCCCTTTGAGAGTGTATTTTTTAAATTAAAAAAGTGTATACAATTAATAAATTAATTTTAGATAAAATATCTCAAACACAAATATACTTAGAATTCTTTTAACGGCACTAAGAGTTTCTATATCGAGTGGTGAAATGAGCAGTATGCAAGTATTTGTAAATCGGTCCTCAGGCGCATACTCAGAATATTGAGGCCAACAAAGATTTTAAATCAAGATCTGTTAAACCGAGTTAATCAAATTGTATTGCCGCAAATTTGTTTGGTTGCACTACATTACGAAAGCCTGCAGATAGTATAAATAGATAAGCCGTCGAATTCAACCCAGATCGAGAGCGTTTCATAGTTCATATGTAGTTTCTTGAGGTAATTCTGTCACCAAAGGTTTGGCTCACCAAGTTGATGGTTTCACGCGCTGTTTGGCATGTTGTTGAATCCATTTCTTCTCCAATTTATTTGCAATGACATGAAGAATAAAAATATCACGAATCATTTGCCTGTAGCGTTAACAAGTCACGGCAATGTTGGCTCCGTTTTCGGACTTAAACACAATCGCAAAAAAGTGATTTTTTGGATTGTAATGGATTCCCATGAGAATTATGCTTTCTCCAAAAACGCCAAAACGCCAATGACCAGAAATGGGCTTTCCTCGCTGAAGATGATTTGACAATAATGATGGTTTAACTTTCAGTTGATTCCCAACCCATTCACCGATTACAAAATGCAGTTGGTGGTCTGTTAATTTAATTTATTAAACCAGTTGGATCTTATATGAATCATGTCACAAACTAGTGGAGGGACAGAGACCGAAGTGCTGAGAACGTCGCCGGATCGATAAATTCGAGTTCTTTGTCACGCTCACGTCTACAGCGACTTTGGAAATAAATTTCCACGATTTGTTAACGTTGTTCAGGTGTAAGTCTTTGCTTGATGATTTGCATTGGCATCACAGCTAGTTTTGCAGTTATTCCAATCGGAAGTTCAATAGGTTTAAAAAACACCCTTTATTTATACAATAGAAACAAGCAATATGAAATTGATTCAGAGGTGCGATGTTATAGTCAATGCGATGCGCAAATGAAATGCGATCAAATGCGACAAAGTCATCGTCCAGACTTGCAATTTTTTAAAATCCTGATTTGAAATTGCATTAGTGTCTAGATTTTTAAATTTAAGTCTTGCTATTTGTATATTTTCATCTTGTCTATCCTCTTATCCTTTTTATATCTTATAGTTAAATACAAATATTTACACCTACAGCCAACTTCTAGCTGAAAAGTGTGCGAATTACAAAATAAAACATAATTGCAGAGGTTTCATATACTCTAATAAATCGCTGATGGCTTAAAAGCTGGTTAAGTTGAGCAAAACTTGGTTTTATATGTAGTTTAAACTCAACGATTATAAATCAGTGTCCCAGGTATTATATGTTGGTAAAAATTAACATATGGCAGCACTACGATAAATCTTATCAAATTAATATCGTCTGTATTGGTAGTTTAAACACCCAATTTTATGCGTTTAAAGATTGTTTATATGTTTGGTGATTTATAGATTTGTTGGTTTAAACACATTTTAAACCAAAAAGAGAGTTTAACTTGCTCCGACTTTTTAGCCCTTAGTATTATTTCCCAATCTTCTCAGCTTTCTAACTAAACTCTAACTTACTCAAGAATTGCTGCAACAAAAATTGCAAATCTGGATTATGACAACTTTAAATAAAAAAATGTTTCCCTTTTATAATCACCCAATCATGAATAACAAGTGGAATTTTTGTTCCCATGAAATTTTCATTTCCCTCGAACGGAAAAAAGCAATTGTTCACGCTATCAGTTCCAGTGAATGTAAAAAATATACACGTGTATATTTTAAAGAAAAGTTAATACATTTAAGCAAAATATTTAGTATAAGAGGGATAGTTTGATTACAACATTAGTTTTTTGCACCTTTTAAATTTTATATAAAGGATAATCACGATGGTCATTGTGCAAATTTGCAATTTGTAAATTTACAGTGCATTTTGTGATTGATCGCGAACATACCACTTTAATTTTATGTGCAAATTTTCTATTTTTCTAAAAATTTATTCCGGCAACACTACAAACTTCTGGCAGCACTGTAAAAATCTGCATTTGTTTTCAATTAAACAAAAGCAAATCAAAATAAATGTTTTCTTTTTAATTAATTTAAATTTAATTCGCTATTTTATATTAAAACCCACGAAAATGTTAAATTTACAAGTTTCCTTAAAAACAATATGGCGCTTAATATGTCAAATGTTTTTGTTTACATTTGTTTGCAAATATGCCCTAATAATTTTGCTTATGGTTTTTTTAAGCGCAAACGAGGTAAAATGGAGCAAATTGCAAATATGTTCATACATTTTGTTGTTGTGATGTGCAAATATTTGTATTTTTGCACGCATTTGCATCGTTGGCACACTTTGCACTACCCATCGTGATTTCCCTTGTAGTGAAATATTTTCCAAAATTCTGCCACCACATCTTTCGAAATCTCCACAAATCCACAGAAAATCGATATGTTGTTTTGCATTTTGTTGACCAATATATCGATTTGTGCCCTATTAACGGATCAAGTCCCTAATACTTGATTTATAGGAGGAACTACTTACAAACATGTTCCGTTCCCTCGCAAAAATAAAGTGAGAAAATCTAAGGGAAACGTATGTTACGAGGGAAAAACTTTTCACGATAAGGGGACTTTTTCACGTAATTATTCTTCTTTGAATGAAAAGGGGAAACATTATTCACGATAGGGGTGAATAATTATTTTTTTTATCGAACTTTTTTTGGTTCTATTTTCAATATTTCCTATTAAAAAATATTGTTACATAAATTTTGAAAAAATTGCATAATTTGCCAAAAAAAAGTCTTAAAAGGTGTTATGGTTTGTTTCCCTGAATCTATTTTAATTATTAAAAGCAATTATAGTAGATATATTGGGCCCTATTTGCGATTATATTTTAAGCGACAAAAGGCAAATTTTACAGGAGAGGGCTTTTATTTTATTGTTATTAATTAGTGCAGAGTTTAATTTGTTATGAATTTATTTATTTTGAAACTTAATAGTTTTTAAGAACATGCTGAGATTCAATTTCAAGGATTGTTATTAATTAGTGCAGAGTTTAATTTGTTATGAATTTATTTATTTTGAAACTTAATAGTTTTTAAGAACATGCTGAGATTCAAATTCAAGGATTTACTCCTCTATGATATACCAAACACCGGCTTCGCTTACTAACGCTTCCCTGCGTATCCAGCCTTCGGTCGGGCACAAGGCCGATTTTAGGAGCCTTGTTAGCGAGAGGAGAAATTCTTAAGTCAGGTCGAAGACTGGATATGCAGAGCAGCTTTACTTAGCGAAGCCCGTGTTTGGTATATTATAGAGGAGGAAACCCTTCCGCCAGGCCGAAGTCCTAACCATGCTATCTATTACGCGATTCTTTACACCAAAACTAAAATATGAAAGAAGCCACCAACAAATTTGGGTATTATTTAATTTCTGTTTGGGGCATTTGTTCATTTCATTGGGGGGTTTATTTCGTTTTAAAAAGTGGGGTTTTATTGCATATGAAATAAGGTCCCACACTTTGAGGCGATTTTTCATTATTTGCGCTTTATTTTATGCCCCCACAGAAAAGCAATTGCTCGCATTTATATATGGGGGATTTCATGTAAAGTGACCCAATTTTTGAATCGATGTCTTTCGATTTGGATGACATTTGCACCAAGGTAGTCCTATTGCATAGTAGCTTAGACACAATTTTTAACAAGATCGGTCAAAAAGTTTCTGAGATAGAGGGGTTCAAAGTTTGACATTTTGGCCATACAGCTATTCTTTCTCATCCATGTAATTTATTACCTATTGGTGTTAGACAAATTTGTCTCAAGTAGCTTTTGAAAGCTATTTGATCAATCTTTTAAAAAAAAAATATTTTTTGTTATTTTTTTAAATTTAAATATTTTTGACATGAGATCCCCCCCCATATAAGTATATTCAAGCCGCATTGAGTCTCGCATCCCAATACAGAATAAGCCACCCGTTGCTTTAGAATTATCTTTTTGTAAGGTCAGATTATAAATTTTATAATTTTAAAAAGATCAACCAATTTGTATCTTAATAAATTAACAGGTTCTTTTAGGAGCATGAATGCCTTCAGAAATAAAACCAGTTCATTTAAAATAGTTTGAGAACTAAACACAGTTCATTTAGAAGAGGTTAAGAAATGAACGCCGTTTATTTAAATAAGTTTGAATAATGAACCCAGTTCATTTAAAATAGCCTGAGAAATAAGCCTGGTTTATTTTTAATAAATTGAAAAATACACATTTTGTTAAAAATTCAAAATCTATTGCAAGATAATACATACATGCCTACGTAGGGTACAATAGTTTTTAAGCGTCTGAGTAAATTACTAATTGTAGACAAACTCTTGTTTGGCAGTTAATCAATAAAACAACCCTGTCTGCAAAATATAACTTATGTATGAAAACAAAAAAAAAAAAAACAGGTACTATAGTAAAACAACCTGAATAATAATAACACTGGTGATATTGTAACAACAAAAACAAAAATTACTACAAATTAACTTCAACTGAACTAGAATCGACGAGCATTTTATTTTAACAAACAAGAGTTTTTTTTACCCACACCATAAAAGTGGAGTGGGTACTATGCGTTTGTATTGATGTTTGTAACACTTTAAAATTTTTGGCCTACACCTCCTTTTATTAAATCAGTTTTTGAACCGATCTACAGATGTCCTTCTTCCCGTCCGGCTGGCGGTCCATGAAAACCTTGTGCGCAAAGTGATACTCGCAATTTTCGAGATAATTTGATCAAATATAATACAAAGGTTGTAAGTAGAATCGGTCCTTTATTTCATATAGCCCGGTACAAGCTTCTTTCCGGAAGAGAGTCTTTGCGGCCATTAACCATCTTTTTATGGTGGTATTTAGATACAATTTGGTAACACAATTTCGTTCTGGGGTGTCCATGATTGCCCTTAGGTTCCCGAATGGGGTGCATTCTCTAAATTTCGTTTTTAATTCTGTTGTGTAGGGTATCGTACGACCGTTCTTGATCGACCATACATTTTTACTTGTTAAAATTAAACGGTTTTAACCAGTTTTTACATGTTTTATCCGGAAATATTTGTTTCCTTTCCCTTCTGTTTTTTTCATCAACTCTCTAATGCCGCCAACAATAACAAAACTACGTTAGCAATAATACGTAGTTAATTAATATTGAATATTTAAAATAACACACAACACATTTACATTTACATATAATTAAAAAAAAACAATGGTATTTAAAGGAATGCAATTTTATCTTTTGCTACAAAATTTAAAAAAAATGATTATTGATTGTTAATAGCATAAGTTTTAATAGTTATAAAATTGAAAACAATTTTTTTTTAACAAAAACAAAATAGAAGTACTTAAAGGGTTAATTAACCAGATTCAATTCTAAAACAATTTTAAGAGAAACAGGGTCGTTTCTTGAACAATTCTAAGTAAACCAGGGGCCTAATTCTGGCAGTCGTGATCGAGTACTTTCTCGATTCGAAAGCAATTTTATTTCAGTAGATACTTAACGAATCGAAATTATTTTTGTATTGTGCAACTCAAATTAATGCTTTATAACACTGAAAAAATAATTCCGATTCGTTCAGTATTGCCTGAAATAATTAGATAATAAATTACTTACGAATCGAGAAATTCCTCGATCACGACTGCCAGAATCAGGCCCCAGATTAATTTCTTAAAAAAGTGTATTCTAAATGAACCAGATTTATTTCTCCATTTATTTTTAAATGAACCAAATTCATTTCGCAAATTTATTTTTCATGAACCAGGTTCGTTTCTCAAGATATTCGAATCTGGGGGGATGGAGAAAAAGGAACTCTTTAATGCGTTGCGCATTTGACATTATTTTATTGTTTTCTTTCCGCAAATAAATCATTGTTTTATTAAAATGGTCATATATAAAAAATGTTTTTTACATATTTTGACAATCAATCTGCGCCATCTTTAATTTTTATTGCCAGTATTGCTTCATTTTTTTCACCAATTTGGAAGTTTGTTTTCGTTGCGAAAATTAATTCGCATCGCAATAGAGAGTAGCCCCCCAGGTTTTATGCTCAAGCAACTTTAAATTCTCGAACTATTCTAAATGAAGCAGATACATAGATTCCTTTAACAATTTTGGTGGCCATTTTCTCAATGTACCGACAAACTTCCTGTTACTTAATGTTAACATAAATTTATTAGACCAATAAACTGTCCGTTAACATTGTTTTCAGTTGGCAACACCTCTCAAAATACATGTTGGGAGTCAGCTGATTGAATTTATCTGTACGGCAAATAAAAGGAAAATAAATAATTGGCAGATGAGTGCTGGTTAGCTTTTCGACAGAATAGAAGCAAATGAGACATTGAGAAAACCAAATTTCTTGAATGTGCAGTTTTTCGTTGGGAAAAAATATAATCGCGTAATGAGAAAACGGCCATGAATTATGGCGTTTTCTTTTCTGAGTAAAATTCTGCATTTATTCTGCCTTTTACATTTATTTATGTTCTTTTCTGAAATACATGTGTTATTTTAAAAGTGTAACGCGTTCTTTTCTGATGATGTTCCCTTTAAAATTAAAAACAATGCTACATGTTCAACACTCATTTTAATTAAAGGGGCATGAGTGCAGCACTAGATCAAGACGAATTCAATACAAGGTGGTGGCAAGTTTCGAGCCGTAAACACTAACAATGCAATACAAAAAACATCTGTTGTTTTGTTGGCTTTGGATTGTTGTAGTCTTGCCACCACCTGTAATTGCATTTACATTGCGCTAATTGTACTTTATTGTTTAATGCCGAAATTTGTGTTCTTTTGTAAACGTAAAATATGAAGCACTTCTTAAAAATTAGGGGAGCATTTAAAAATGTTGCAAATTAACATGTAACACTTATGCGACACTTTTTTTTAGAAAAGAAAACGCCATTAGCCAGTTTCTTACCCTAGGTCTACACTAAAGATAATTATCTCAGCAAGTTGGCAATAACGTCGGCAGAATAACAGAGCAATATTTCTTATTGCTCAGCTTATGTTAAAGGCATGGGAAAACGTATTTATGTTAACTCATAGTTTGAAAAAAATCAAGAAAGAAGGTGCAGTGTAAAGAATTATTATTATTAATATAAATTCTTTCTTATTCGACTTTATTATTTAAATTTATATTAATTTGTTTAAGCTTGAGGTCATTTTTAATACAAAAATATTAATTTTATTAATTTTTTTATTTTTGTTAATGTAAAATTATTATTTTTTTATAAAAAAGAACTCGAACTTAAACAAATTAATATTAATTTTAACAATAAAGATCGAATAAGGAAAAATTATAATTTTTGCAATTTTATTTTAGTGTTTATTTAATTTAATTATTTTACTACAATTATAATTTGCTGCAATTTCAAAAATTTAATTTCTTTCTCACACAATTTGCTTCTACATATTTTTTTTTTCTTTTTTGCTTCTTTCTTTCAACTGAAACCAAATTGACGTTTTTTGTAAGCAATAATTGTCAACGAAAATGGACTAACAATTATTGCAACATAAATTGTTAGCAATAATTATGTACAAAAAATTGCTGTCTACATTAAAGATAACATAATTTTGACAAATACTGCAATATATGTCGCAATAATTATCTCTGGTATAGACGGGCAGTTAAAAAAAGAGAACATTTTCCATTTTGCGGCAATTTAAAAATAAACATCCCAGTAAAAACTTCGCCTACAAAATAATGTGTTAAGTAATCAGAAAAACATAAAGGCACTTCTTACAATTCTACTGAAAGAACCAATGAATTTTACAAGGAAGGTCCCAAAATGAACGCATTCAACATATTCAGAAAAAAGTAGTTTTAGAAGTTGTTAAAGAAGTAGTTCTAGAAGAGAGCTACTAGATAAAGAGTGAACGAAGCTTTTCATTTTGAAAAAGTAAGCGAAGTTTTTACTGGAATACTAGTTTTTGAGTTAATTAAAAATTTTACCGGATTTTTACTACTCTGAGCGATCCCTTCAAAATTGACTTTCTGATATTATCATATCTTTCTCAAATATTTCAATTCTAAAGAAATGATTCCTTTATGAAGAATGCATGCTGTCATTTTTCATGTGTGTCATTTGTGGTCTAGAAATGAACTCGAATGTACAGAAACAAAAAATTATGAATAAATTATAAAAAATTTTTTTAAAAATAGTGTTGTTTGCCACTAGAGTTTTTTTCCGGTATTCTTAGGATGGGTTATGCCGGGAAGTTAAATTGTTTTAATTCTCGCTTTCTCGGGAATGGGAATTGAGTTTTCCGGGAAATTCATTTAAAAAAAAATAATTCATTAATACGGACGTGGGGTAATGCTTTTCTGGCTTACTAGGTATGTAAGTAAAATGTTTGCTCGCTTAAAACAAGTAGAACCAATTTGTTAAAATCAGGGTTGGCAACCGGTACCGGAATTCGGGGTTGGTATTAAACTATTCGTTATTTCGGCATTGGTATCGGTATTTTAATTACATCGTTACACTGGTACAGAAACTACACAGAAAGAAAAAACTCGCTCTAAACTTAAGTTTTTTCCTATCATTTTAGTACGAGTTGTACTCAAAAATTTAAGTGCAAATAGCACTTAAAAGTACTTAAAACAATCCAAAATAGGATAAATTTCAAAAGCAAATATGCGTGCATACGCATGTGTTTGTAAAAGTTTGTTATATGGAAACAACAACAAAACTGCAAGAAGACAAATTAAGATTATTTTTAAAATTATAAAGTTCACTACAACAAATTTTCAAAGTAGAATAACTATTAAAACCATATGGGGCATGCTGCTGGTGTCCAATACTTGAGAATTCTTCTGAAGGCAAAGAGCGGAATACAACAAAAGTGAAATAAACATGTGTAAAAGGTAAGTAAATGATAATATTCTCTCTGGTTCTGTGGGGTTAGTGTTTAGGTTAGAATCAGTCAAATCTCACTCTCGGATTATTTCAAATACGAATCGAGATTAACCCATCTTAGAAAGTCTTGAATTATATTTTTAGATTGAATCAACTTTATAATTCTTGAAGCAAGCGCATTTTGAGATTGATTCCATCATAGTTTTATTTAAATCAATCTCATTTTCGGAAAATTTCAAGTATGAATTCGGGATTAAATATGGATAAGTTAAGTTTTTCGCACTTGACTATCAGTCAAGGAAATCCGTGGTTAACGTACTATTGACACCGCTTCGGTTTGATTTAAGTACGAATAAATTGATTTGTTTTTCAGTGTAACGGCCCAGTAAAAATGTGCTTCAAAAGTGCGTGTTTTTTTTTATTAATTTTTAAAGAAAAAAATGTTCATAAATGTAAAAAGAAGAGTTGTTGAATTACGAATATGCCGAGTGAACAGTGTAATTCGCATTCGAAATTGAAAGAGCGAACAACGTAAACAACGTGCCGTGGAAGCAAAGCATTCAGGCTCAGTTAGCCGGGAGTAACAGTAACGTTGCAAATCAGCTGATTCATTTTGTTGTATGTCAAGCAATTAGAACGATTATAGTTAGCAGTAAGATGTTACGTCTCAATCTGTAAGAAGTAGATTGGTCTTATGTTTTTACGGTATGGTTACTGTTACTCCCGGCTAACTGAGCCTTTAAGTGCCTAAAAAATACGTGTTTTTTACTGGGCGTTTGTACGCTGTCAGCGTCAAAATAAAGCACACCAAACAGTACTTTTCTATGGTTATAATGGTATTTCGACAAAAGCTTGTGGATTCTCCTCACTCCATATGCGACAATTCTGCTTCATGGGCTTCATCGGAAAATAAAATTTTTAATGGTAATTCAAAATCAATAACAATTTGTGCTTCAACCCATTCGCCGAATTATTTTGATTAAAAATTTCAACAATTTGCACTCGGTGCTCTGGTGGAAGTCGATCCATAATGAAATGTCAAAGCAAACTAAACAAAAAACAACTACAAGCTGTTAAATGGGTGGTCAAAAAAACCAGTGATGCCAACTCATAGTTGTATCACTCCAAAAAAACACCATTTACTAAGAAAAGTGAAGTGGCTAATACTTTGTTTGATTTCGGCTTCAAATTTCTTTGGCATCGATTCCACCCATTTTAAAGTTAGCGTTGTAGACAATTTTAACTACTCTTCCTGCAAAATTTTCTTCAGAGAGGGCTTGCTGCTTATGTTTTTTTTTAATTTGTCTGCCCAAATGTTCCCAGATGTTTAGTTAAGTTGATATCGAGCGACTATTAGGCTGAGCCAACCCTATCACGCTTCATTATATATACTGCATTTTTTCCGTTGAATTTCTTATTTCTCATTTCTAACTTTTATCGCATTTTTTTTTGTCCAACTGGCTTTCGTCAATTTTTGGAGCAACGTATTTTTCACAGATGACAGCAAGCTTGAAGTCTGATCAAATTTGGCAAAGTAGAAATTTAATTTTTTATAACTAACATAACACTTTTTATATTGGAATTTTATATCGGTTTTACAATTTATTTAACAAAAAAGAAGTGAAAAACATAGAAGGGATTTAAACGACTTAGATGCCACATTTGTTTCATGATGGCAAAAATTAAAGGCGACTTTCTCTAAAATATTGCGAAAATTGCATTTTCTTTGCAACATTTATATTTTTTTTTAAAAAAATGGAAAATATATTTTTTGGCAACCGAAAAGAATTTTGCTATCGGTATCAATACCGGTATTAAACTATTCGTTATTGTGGTATAGATATCAATATTGGTATTCAATTTCAAACGGTATTTAAGCGGTATCGGTATTAATAACGATACCAGTTTCCAACCTTGGTTCAAATAATAAGATTTTTTTGCTTAAAATATTACCCAATTTCCTTTTTATGTTTACTATAGTGTCTATAGACACTATGTGAATATTAAAAAAGCCTTAATGAGCGTGATTTTGAAAATCCGTAATCGTGAATTTGGAAGTCCCGTAAAAATTTAATTTAATTTGTTTTTAAATGAACAGATGTTACACATATTGAAAACTTCTTGAGAACTCCTAACTTTTAAAAAATTTTAAATTATAATTATTTTTGGGCTTAACAATTATTTTGAAAAGGCGTGATGAACCAGTTTTCATCTTACACCCTTAACAGCATGACAAGGTACCCGGGTACCCTCATACATTATATGTTACCTTCACTCGGTCAACGTCTCAGTTATAGTCTACAATACACATAAAACAATTCAGCTACTGCATCTTTGCAATAAGGCAATTCTAAATTTCAAACTTGTATATCTTAGCATTAAAACGTTGTATAGACCAGTGCGTATAGAAAAATATAAATTTTTCGATGATAATGCACATATATTTCGACAAAAATTTCAGTTTCCAATACGAATTCCATATGGGTACCCGGGTACCTTGCAAAGGTGTTTTTTTTTTGCCATTCACATAAGGGTTAAGGTAAAATTGTTATCCCTTTCGCATATTCTGAATAATTACTTTAATTTAATTGTGTAATCTTTACCACTAGTTTTAATAAAACTTAATAGTCTTTAGAAATTCATCTTAAATTCCAGCATATGTGTTAGAAACTAACGAAAATTGTTAATTTTTAAAAAACTTGTTTTTGGCTATTATCGCTTAGAACATTGAATTTTTGGAATCCCGAGAACTTATGCACACTTCCCTTTTGCGGGAATAAAAAATAAAACCCTAGTTGTAGCTCATCAATAGAAAAACATTACCATTCATTAGCCCTCCACCTTTATAACTTTATATTTGTAAAGGTATTCATAGATACCTACCTTTTAGCTGCCAGTTTTAAAAATAAAAAAAAAGTAAACAACTGTATGATTTTGTTTAATACATTTGAATATCAAATATTCGTACGTGTATTAAAACAAGTTTATAAAAATTGTTTGCATTTTTTTCATTATAACATTTATAATATGTTGTACACGTAAAAAATACGTAATTACTAGTAGATACATTTTTGTTATAAATCTAAAGTTGGAAATTAATTTAAGCATTTAATAATAAATTTTAGGAAATTTTGTGTCTACACGTTAAGCTGACGAAGTCTTCGTTCGGCAATAGATGAACAGGCAGTAAGTCCAGTCCACTAAAATATATACTATTTTTCGGGGACACACTAAAATAGTTAAAATAAAAAAAAATTGTTTATAAGGTAAATAATGAAATCCATTTCAACTAAGCAATTTCTATCAGTGTGAAACCACCGTTTCGAACCAATTTAAACTAGTAAAATGCATTTACAACCAGTTTCAACCTGACTAAACACGTTTGCAGCAGGCATTTTTCAGACCCTCAAGATTCTAGAGAGAAACGGAAAACAGAATCAATAATGAATTTTTTAATCATCAATTAACACATTTGGACGAAAAACATTAGGTGATAAATATTTTTGCCTAGCGCCCAGCATCATTTTCAATCGTCATGCATTTGATTATCGGCTTTTCTAATTCATATATGTATGTATACATACATATTTAATATTTAGTATTTCATTAGAAAAAAAGCACAAAGAATTTCGGAACGAGTACTTATATTTTCTAAAACAATAAATGCAATAAATACATTTTAAATAATACAAAATTTTGTAAAACGCCATCACAACTGGTACCAAATCTCTAATGACTTAGATATAATGCCGTTACCGTATGCATTGTGTTTATGTTGTGCTGGCAGACAGAGAAGCAATAATTTTTAAATATTTGTTACCTGTCTGGCTAACCGGTCATTAACAGTTTTTGCTGTAAATTATAAATTATTTGTTTGTTGACATAAATAGATTTTCCTAAAGATTTAAAAAAACAAAACGAACTTACTACGTTTGTAGTTATCAGGTTTAAATATGTGTAAAGTATGTTATGATTTTATTTGGGATTTCCTTTAATTCTGTGCATAAAAATATATGCTAAAAATATTGAAATCATTAATGATGTTTTCTTTCTACAAACAAATAATACCTAATAGATGTATCCTACAACAGACATGATGCGTTTTACATTAACACTAATTTGATGTTAGTGTTACATTACGTTTACAACTGATATAATATCAAATATTTTTGTGTCAGCAAACGTCAAATTTTATGGCAGAGAGAATTATACATTGCTTAGAACTTTTTATTATATTTTTTTTTTCTCTTCTTTTCAGTATTTTGTAAAGAAGACTTGGGGAATTTAAAATGGAGCAGTACTCAATTGAACAACCTGTCCAAATTGTTGAGCTTTATTTTTCAAATCAACGATCCATTGTTTTGACTCAGCGTGATTTCAACTCAGTGATTTTTATTGGCCTCCGCGTTCACCGGATTTAACCGCCCCATACTGTTTTCTTTGCGGGTATTTGAAAGAAAAAGTCTACATCAATAAGCCTAGAACCATCCAGCAATTAAAAAGAAATATACGCGACGAAATAAACAACATAACACCTGAAGTTACAACATAACACCTGAAGTTTTGCGAAAGGTTGTGGAAAATGTGTTGGAAAGAGGACGAATTTGCGAAGCAGAAAATGGCCACCACTTGCAACATGTTATTTTTCATAACTAAACTAAAAATATTCCCCAATTATATACTGTATTAAAAATAAATGAATAATTATTTCTTAAATAAAGAGTTAAAACGAATTCAAACCCCTTCGTTAATTTTGGGCCACCCTGTATAACGAGTGAACTCGAATATTAGTGTTATTGCAGTATTATATCAAATATCATTATATTGTTTTCATAATATATACATACATACATATTAAGAAAACCATATCGTCCTACCCAGCGGTAAATATTAAAAGGACCGCAAATGGCAGGCCATTTTGAAGGCCTTTATACTCCCTTCTCCTTCAGACTTTCTTCTTTAAGGAGGCAGAAAGAAAGCTGTTCAGTTTTATCTACTTTTTATTTTTAGTGAACTTCCTTAAAACATTCTTTGGGAAGGGATCGAAGTTGATATTAAAGGCAATATGGAAGGGCTTGCTCCCAATGACTACCTGTGTAAAGAATAATATAAGATTGACATAAACACGTGTTCTCCTAGTCAAATATTAAGATAAAATGAAGATATCGAGCCCATACCGCAAAAAAGCTTAAGCGACATCATTTTAAATATTTGTTTTTGTTTTAATAAATTAATTTATTGACAACACTTGCACCATCTCCTAAAATATCATGGCCGCAAAAGGTAACGGTACGATTTTATAGCATAGACCATTTGATCTTAAGCGACAACCTTCAAACAAAATTTTAATGAAATAAAATAAAAAACCTTCTGTACAATTTTTGTTTTTGTAGCTCATGTGTGGTTTATAGAACACGAGCGCAAAATTCGTCCGTTCAACTTACATTTAAAACAAAAACAAATTTCGAAATTTTGTTTTAAATGTAAGTTAAACGGACGAGTTTTGCACACGTGTTCTATAAACCACACATTAAGCTTTTTTTACGGCAATCATTCGATATGTGTTCTCTCATTCTGTCGAAGTTATCTCAGATGTTATCGCCCTTGTAGACTTGGTGTTAAGTATAGACTCATTGTGTTAGAGTTTTCCGCATGTTTTAGCACTGTTGTTAAAACGCTGTTATATAAAATGTCTTGCCAAATGTGTTGCCGCAGGATAATCTAGCTGGAAAAAAGCATGAATTTTCTTCAAAAACATGCAATTTTAGAATTGAATTTATCATTCCATTAGGTGTTTGTAATGATAGCGTTGGCCTATTTCTTGCGTTCATTACAATAATCAACACATTATAAAACTCTTTCTGAGTTTTAAGTATGTTGTCTTTATA
The DNA here is from genome assembly GCA_949318255.1 of Pollenia labialis. NCBI lineage: Eukaryota > Metazoa > Arthropoda > Insecta > Diptera > Polleniidae > Pollenia > Pollenia labialis. Next base: position 129,686,252 of record OX439141.1, read on the forward strand.
AGCATTTAAAAATCTTCTTTTCTTTCTAAAGTAGAAATTGTACAGATACAAATATGACAATTCACTGCATGGGAATCCGCGGAAATCGCATTTGAAATTCACACTAAATGTCTTAAGCTACAAAAAATTTACTACACAAAACACATTTTTTAGATCATCAATTTTTTATACACAGAACATTTCAATTGCTTTTGTAAAAGTCAGACGAAAAGTCTTCTGACAAAAATTTCAATAAGTGAGTGCTCTACAATTTAAAAATAGACCTTTTTATGTATATAAACAGTAGGTAGTCACCTATTTTACAGGGCACTCGATTTATATGAGGCGTAAAGTGCAATGTGAATTTTTTAGAATAAAATATGCGACCCTTTAAGAGGGCAACACATTTTTAACCAATTTTTCGCCGACTGTTGATATAATCACCAGCACTCTTACCTTTTACACTTTTTTGTTAGTCTGGGTTCACACTATGAAAGTTTTCTTTCAAAAAGTCTGAGCTTATAGGTGAGAGGGATGGACAACATGCTATTATTCTCTCCCCTCTCTTCAATAAACTCAGACTTTCGGAAAGAAAACTTTCACAGTGTGAACCCAGACTTACTTAGAATCTTGTTTCGTTATTATGTTATCAGTTTACAGGGTCCGGCCAAAAATGGTTTAAGAACCAAACACCTTATTTTATTTTTTAAATAAAATGTCACATTTTTTTGTAAAAGAGAGAACACCATAAATTTATTAGAGAATTATAAAATTTACTCCTCAAGGCGATTTGACTAGAAGGTGAGGTCAACTCTACAACAACACTGCATCTGTGGTCGGATTGTCAAAAATATTGCTAGTAAAATAAAAACTAGTTTGCATACCAACTTTGACAAGGACTTTACCCCACCTTCTAGTAATTTCGCCTTGTTCACTTCTAAAGAAAACCATTTTTTTTCAAAGTTTATTTATTAAATCTTTATACCGTTACCTAAAACGCAAAAGGCCATTTCGAACATTTTGAAAATTTTACAGGAGAAGCAAAAACTATCGAAAATGAAAATTTGACTTAAAATGTTTATAATTTTAGTTGCTTCAATTTTTCTTTCAAAACCTACCAGTTGTTTTGACAACGCTGCATGTTGTGCAAACGTTGTATTAGACCTTTAAGGGTTTTTTATATAATCTTTTGTAGATAGGGCCGTTTTTTTTTTGGTAATAAAATCGCTAATTTTGTTTAATAGATTTGGTGACATTTGCGTTAATGCAAAAAACATCAGAATCAATCAAAAAAGACGAATTTTGATTAGAGAGGGCCTTTTGCGTAACGACATATCAAAATATGAATCTGCAACAGTTAATCAAATTTTAGTTAACTTACTGCTAATGCCAGACGAATATTCTCCTAATCACTGTTCCCGTTTATATGTATATCGGTAACTCAAATTCCAAATCGTGCTATGTCGACTTAACAGATTTTTATTTTTTTACGTTTTTAATTACTGTTCAACTTTAATTCTATCCAATTTTGGTGTTGATCGGCCAATCCAATTTAGGCCCTAATTTTGTAAAACACAACGCAACGACAAAGAATTACATTGAAAGCAAAAACAAATTCATAAATATTTTGTAACTTTGTTGTTGCCTCTAACAGAAATTCTCATTGGTTTTTAAGATGTCATACGCCTCATTGCTTGTAAATGTAAATGTAAAAAATGTAAATGTATAATACTTTGGCGTGAGTTGTGTTTTACAAAATAAGGGGCTTAATGTTATGCACAAAACGGTACTTAGCACACAGCTGATATCGACCGTAAACTTTAAGAACTTCTAGTGTAAAACTTACTTTTGCGACTTAGTGTGTTTTAAAATTGAGCTGTCGATTTGGATGTACATACATATGTAGGTGTAAAGCGATCTTCTGAACGGGTGAATGTTGCAGTATCTCTAAGAAACTAGAGGATTTAGGTGCAATTCAAACCTTTTGAGATATTATTTGGTTTTTCTACGCAAAGTTAATGTTATATGTATGCATATTTGTTTATCGTCCATTGCTTTGAATCTATTCCAATTGAAATATATGGTAATGCAATGCTTCCCAGTGGAACTATATAATTAATCGATAAAGATTAAATTAGAAAATTTCCTTCTTTAAAAATAAATTTTCGACCAATCGAATAGCCTTCTAACAACAGCTTGTCAGCCCTCCAACAGTTACATAAATGAAGCTTCAGAAACATCAATGAACATCGCAAAACTATATTTTTTTTAAGAAAATTAACCTCTGAATTGTGAACACCTTAAGAAACAAACCTGATTTGTAAGAAATATTTTGAAAATTGTAACCGGTTTATTAATAAATTCTGAATTTAGAAAAGTTGAAGAGCTCGACCCATTTTATTTAGAATAGAATAGTTTTAAAAATTAATCCAGTCCATTAAGTAAGGAGGAAAAATGGTTCTTTACAGACCAACCTAAATCAGCGCGTTAAGCGTAACGTTTAATACTTAAATAAAAGCGTCAACGTTGTGTTATAAATAGTAATTTTACTTATATTGTTTAATAAACCCCACAAAATAGAAACAATAATAAAAATAAAACTGCTAGATCGGCCTTAAAGTAGCAAAATGTCCATGCATTTTAAGCAATAGCAGCCAATGCTGTCAAAATCAAATTTTCCAATTGCAACCCGTAAACACTTTGGCTTCATACATTTTGTGCGAGCATGAGAGATTTTGACAGATAGCAAACGCGACAATTTAGGTTGGACTGTAAAAATAAATTTTTAATTGAAGACGTTTCTTAAAATTTTTTAAAGAAATTAACCGCTTCATTTATTTCTGGCTACTTAATTTTTTTTTTGAATATTCAAAGTAATGAATGGAATATCTTGTACAAATTTAATTGTTGGTGCTAAATAAAAAAAACCATTTAATAGTTTAAACAATTTAATTATAACATACAAAATTTAATTGAATTAAAACTTAAATGCATGGAGCGGTGTTTTACACATTAATTAAACTTTAATTAAGCTAATGCAATTAGCAATTAAATGCAACATTTATCTTGAAATTAATACAATTATCGTAAGTTTTTATTTAAGAAATTATCGACAAAATTTTAAAAGTTTATTCGTGATGTTATTATTAGACAGTTAAATATTTCAAAAAAATATTATTGCAATATATTATATTGTATTTTAACCTTTTTGGTAGATCGAAATTTGCTTTTTTCGAATGATTGCCTCTGTTTTTTTTTTTTTTTTTTTTTTTTTTTTTAAAGCAAATTTCGATCTACCAAAAAGGTTAAAATACAATTTGGTTTAAGGATTGGTGTTTGACTATTGACGTCAGCAGTCGTGGATGGCTGCGAGTGTAAGACTGTAAATCTCTCTGAAGAGATCGAGTGGTAGCGATCGAAACATGTTGAACGTTGACGAAAATATATCTAGTCGGTCTGCTGCCGTTTTTGGTTACATTTCTTCTTCTTAAGCCAAGGAAAGGATACGGCAACAGTGAGTGGTGAAGAAAAACATTGTGTGTATAAACAAGACTTCGTTCAAAAATTATTCCAACAAAAAATGTGTCTCAAAGCAAGCCGCCGCTTGCTTTCTGTCTTCATCTTTTCCTTCAGTGATAGCTTGGGTGCGCGTCATTGCTTGTGCAAACATTTTTGTTTGATTCAGCAAAATTATTTGTTTGAAATTTATATTAATTTCAGTAAACTTTTTGTTTGATTCTGTAAATTATTTGTTTGAAAAAATCAGTTTGAAAATTGTTTGAATATGCGAATTTGTTTGTAGGACCGACCGATTTCAGACAAAAAAAGTTTTGATTCTACAAATTTTTTGTTTGAATTCGAAAAATAATTTTTTCTGTGCTGCTGAAGAAAATAATCTTTTTACAGGTCCTGATGAGCACACACTTCAATTAAATTCTATGAATTCTCTTTTTATATATGTATAGCTGTTGAGGGTGATAATGTCTTTGCTCTTGCCACTGAGGAAACTGACAAATTCCAACTCCAAATTTGATGTCCTAGATTCACCATCATTCCTATCTACGAAAACAACAAAGTCATCGTCATCTTTACTGGTGCTTCTGCTTCTGATAGTTACTTTTTTTTTAGCGATCAATAAACTGACAAAATATGTATATTTTGTAAACTATGTTTTAAATATACAAAATACTACCATTTTATTATGATTTTAAAATACAAACTACTTTCATTTATTGTATGTATTCAAAATATAAAATACTTGCTGGACATGTATTTCAAATACCAAATACTTGCACGTCATGTATTTAAAATACAAATACAAAATACGTATTTGCGTTTTAAATACGAATTTCAAATGTATGTATTTCAAATACTGCCCAGCCCTGGGTATAATGTTTATATACTTATTTTATATATGTACTATGTAGTCATACCTGAGGAAAAGTAATCCATTGCATTCAAAAGTGTCAGTTGTGCAAACACTGACAAAAAGGTTAAATCACAAAGCATGCGAGTATTAGGGTATATTCCAATTAAAAATTTTTGCCGTGTCATAAAAAGGAAGGTATGATTGCATGTTCATACTGAATTTTTAAATTCAATTAAAAATATATAATGATCACGTAAAGAAATAATCGCACGTATTTCCCTAAAACACATACACAAATATGTACATATGTGGATTTGTACCTACTGAATATTTTATGTTTAAGATTGTGTGTATGTCAAATGTATATCTGCCAAACATTCATACATACATACATAAATTTTTTTATAATGATACTTACATTTATACATAACTCGTAATGTGTGCTTATTGATGATGCGACTGTACTGCACACATAAGAAGGGATACAACTCGCTTAATATTTTAACCCTCTCTCTTGGGTTTATTAGGCAAATGTGAAAATCTTTATTAAGCGAATTCGAAAAATCGTAAATTTATTTTTATCCATAAATAGCAAAATATGTTCGTTACAAATGTGCATAGCAAAAAAATATGTCAATGATAACTAACTCAGCAGTAATAAAATAAGCTGTGAACAAATCTCGTAGATAACATAAGCCAGAAAGTAAAGGCCCAACCACAATGTGCTTAAGTTGGTTTAAGCAAATGTGCGAATACATTTTAATTATATTAGGCAAACCATATTGAACTTAAAGAAAATTTTTGCTAAGTTTAATGAAACTGTCATTTGCTTAAGCAAGGTGCGTATCCAATCGCACATTCCGTACGGAATCAAATGTTGTTTTATTTTGTTTTTTAAACAAATTTGAGGCGTTTTTTTTTTAATTTTTACAGTTGGTTAAGCAAGGCTATGCATATTATGGTTAGGCCTTAATACTTGCTAGGTCGTCCCAGAAAAGTCAGTCCTGCACAGCGTTGCCAAATGTGCCGATTTATCTGTTTTTTTTTTGCTGTTTTTAGAGTGCAAAACAATCTTGCAGATTTTTACTTAAAAAAACAGTTTTTTTTTTTTAAATCACTGCAGGTAAGTAATTTTATTCGAATGCTAGCTTAACCCGGTGTGCTTTGCTACCCCAATCGAAATGAAATTAGTAAACAATTTTTAAAACAGATCTCGTGTATTGGTGACCAAGCATCTTGTACTAAATTACATTGCTTAACAGTAACCGTTCTATAGATATACAGAAATTTCAAGTGTATTCGTATGGGAGGTGCCATTCTTTCTTTTTCCATTGAACCTACTTTTTTAAAAATGTTGTGTATGATTATCTAAGCCATTTGTACAAAATTGGAATACTTTCACTTTTACAGTACTCCAAATATGTTATCTTTTATGTCAATGTATGGAAGGTGCCACGCCCACCTAAAAATTAAAAAATATTAATAGCCCATGTATCGGGTAATCAGAAAATTACTGTAAAATTTTTAGGAAAATCCAAAATAAAAATTATCTTCTTAAAACACATTTAAAATTTAAATAAATGGTTTGTGAATACAGTACTTTTCGCTTATAGTCCATTCCGCTTAAAGGCCAAAAACGGATATAAGCCAAAACTGTCATATTCACATGCAGATTTTTTCGAATTTCATACAAATTATTTGTACTAAGGTCCATTTCGCATGTAGTCCATTTTCGTTTAAAAGCCACATTTTCTTAGCATACGAATATAATTCTTTATGCAAAAATGTTCGCTTATAGTCCACTCTGTTTTTAATATTTTTTTAATCAATTTGTAACATGTTTTTATTTACATTTCTGGTAACTATTATAAATACCAAATTTAGCAATTTATATTTCATAACATGGTGTCTTCATCTGACCATTTTTGTTTTTATTGTATTATTTTTTGTTTTAACTATTTATTTAAATTAAATCAAAATTTGGTTATGTTTTAAATAAACTTTTGTTTTGTTTAAAAAAGAGCAGTTTTATTGAAGAAAATAATTTTCATAAAGTCCAAAATGTGGATTATACACTTATAAGCCATTAAATGGCTTATAAAAAAAATCGGTTATAGTCCAAATTCGCTTATAGTCCACAAAAGTTGTGCAACTATAGTAGTGGACTATAAGCGAAAAGTACTGTACCTTTCTATATCCAAAACCTGTTGTGCGAAATTGTTTATTGCTTCTAAGATATTAAGCATTCATTTTGCACCCTACCAACTATTTTAAAATTTTTAAGTATTGTTTTGCTCTATACGCCACTCTTTCGCGATTGCACCAAATTCTTTATACAAACACGTACGAAATAAATTTAATTTTTGCTTTGCCGTAAGAAAAAATTAATAAAATCAAAATAAAATGTCAACAACTCAATACAAAGCAGTAAAATTATACGCATGCAGCACAAAAATTTAGTTTTAAGAGATAAATTTAGAAAAGTAGCGTATGCGGCAAAAAGCAATAATTTTCACTTTCAATAAAAATCTATTTATGTACTTCTAAGTTCGTTAATGAACGTTCATAAAACTTAAATTCTTCTTCAAAATATATGCCAGAAGCAGTGGTGAAAATACAAAAAAATTCTATCGGGTATAAGTATTTACAGAAAACTTCATATAAGCCTTCTTGGTCGTTTTTCTCCACTTCGTCTTTTTGTCATATGCTCCAAGCCAATAATGAACTGACGATACATTTTATATGAAGTGATTGTTTCGTTTTAAATTAACAATAACATTTTCTTCTTCTCCAAGAGTAACAGTTTATGATTGATTGAAAACTAACCATAATATTATTATTGGTAAGCTTATTATTGTTTCTGTAAACCATAACAAATTTGAAGGCAAATGAATTATGGTTGTGGCTTCTTAATGAAGTACTAATTAAACCATTATAAGGTAGCCAACAACAATAATATGGTTAAATTACCCAAAATATATATTATAATTTTTCGTTAAAAATAGTTTTGTTAGAAGTGATCATATAGAAACATGTGTTTTCTCTGAGACTACTATTTTCTCTGTTAAACTACTTTTCTCACAACTTAACGCCACTGCTACTTAATAATTATTAAAATCTGATTTACTCGTAAATCAAAACGTTTAAAACGGAAAAGATTGTTGTTATCTAGTTCAAACCGACCAATGTCCGGTAAAATGACCAATAACTTTTATGTGCAGCAAAATGTGAGATGGAGATAAAAGCGTCTGGTATGAACAAGACATTTTAATTGTAATAATGAAAAAAATAGGAAAGTATTAAAAACGCAATTATTCTGCTTATTAAACAAATTAAAAGCATGAAGTCCAAAGAAACGGGTCAACGTTCTTTGGAAAATCATTATTTGTATGTTTGGAGATTTTTCATCATGTTCTTTCAAAGTGAGCTGTTTGTTTGGAATATGTTAATATTTTATTTGATCTATAATTCAAATATGTATGTATGTATGTAAGTATGTATTTTAAAATTTCTAACTAAAAATATTAAAAACAAAATCCAGTTATTACTTAATTTTGTTTTTGAAAAAAAAAAAATAAAAAAAAACTTCTCCGAGATTTTATGCTCTTCATCTAAAGCAAGAAATAATAACAACTCTTATCAGACAAATTTAATTAAATTTACAAAAAATAATAAATTTTTTATGTTGTTGTTTTAATTTTTTTTTATAAACTCATTAATAGCACTATTAACTAGTTAGAGGCTGGCTTCAGCGTTGCCGTTGAAAACCAAAATTATTAAATATGTGTTAAAAAAATGATTTAAAATTGATTTAAATTAATTCTCAAAAAACAAACAGCAGGACAGCTAGTGGCTAATATATTAATATTAAGTAATTAAATTAAATAAAAAATTAAATGATCGATCAAAAGCTATTGTGACATTGAATAAATTACCTGGCCCACGATGTAGCCCGCTTTCGTTCGCTTACATCTTCAAAGACAAACAGCTGATTAAAGGCCCAGTTACAATTTTCAGCAAGTCGATCGACAATACAATCGGCCGATAACGTAACAGTTTTCATACAAATATGCGGCCCACTTGGAAATATGATGCGACCACAAATGTCAGAATCAGTCAATTGTGATGTGGTGCTCAACAGAAGCATTTTGTTAACATACTAAAAATTTTGCTTTACACACCAACACTAAATATTTGTTTTAGAATTATATTTTATTAAAACACCACCAGTAATAAAATTGAATATAATGCTAGGAACACAACTGGGACGAACGACGAAATTCGTCCAGCACGACGAATTATTCGGAAGAAATTCGCTGTATAAATTCGGCGTATAAAACACAATAACGACGAAAAAACAAAATGGAAATAAAATATTTTGTGTAAACAAGAAATAGTGGTACCATATGAACAAAAAATACTTCACAAAAAAAACATTAAAAACAACTTAACTAAAATATTTTTTTTTGTGTAAATTTTTTTTTTAATTTGTATTTTATATAATATTCAGTTAAAATTTTACAATTTCTAAAGTAAAAAGTAACTTTATTTACTTAAACACTTAACATTTCGAAACAATATGGCTACCCAGTACTGATTTGTTCGTCGTACGCCGGCGTAAGAATTAGGATTAAATCTATTTAAAGTTTGAAACGTCCGGCGAATATTCGTCGGCGCCCTGATTGTGTGCATTTTCATATACACAAATATTTTTCATTTTTGGCGACGAATATTCGTTATTTTACTGCTATGTTTGTTTAATCCTTTGTTTTGTTTTTTCGTTGTATTCTTATGGCTTAATTTATATGTTTTGCCGATTTTTAGTTTCAAACTAGCGTTTTATTTGGGGAATTCTTGATGTGGCAATACAGTTATTTGACAAGAAATAGAAACGTAAAATCTGTCGACCGACAAGCTGATAATTAATGGGCCGCTTAAGAAGACGATAATGAGAGACTTTAGTTTTCGATCGACAACGTGGTCCGGTCAGTAAATGAGGCAACATAACAAAAATACGAATGTAAAAAAAACATCAAGCACAGTAATATGAATTTTACTCTACGACGATTGCTTCTTTATACCGTTCTCCTACAAACTTTACCCGACCATATGACACCCTACACCACAATATTTAAAAAAAAGTCGAGAGTATAGACTACTTGCAACCCATTAGCAATAATGGAGCCACCAGAACATAATTATGTTAAATTTCAAAAGCCAGCCAGTCGGACGGACGAAAGAAGATCGTAAGATGTATTAAAAAATGATACTAATGGCTAATAAATCACTGATGGTTTAAACGTTGGTTTAGTTAAACTAAACTAGAATTTATATGTAGTTTAAACTCAACAACTATAATTCAGTGTGCCATGTATTATATGTTGGTAAAAAATAACATGTGGCAGTACGATAAATCTGGTCATTGGTCATTTATAGATTTGTTGGTTTAAACACATTTTAAACCAAAAAGAGAGTTTAAATTGCTCTGATTTTTTAGCCCTAAGTCTATCGGTATAATTAAAGGTGGGTCCAGGACCAATATTTTAAGGTGTTTCAAACATCGACGCAAACGCATACTGCCCTCTCCATCAATTGTGATGTGGATATAAAAGCAAAGAAAAAAAATCATCATATGCATTGGGGTGTAAGTTGTATTTCGCATATCGTAAAATAATTTTTGAAGTCGTGAAAAAATGGGCTTAAACAAAACCATTTTACGCATGTAACTTTTTGGGAATGTTAATTCTTATAATTTTGAAAAAAAATTTTAATCGGAAATCATTCTTGCTGCTCCCTTTCGAATAAATTAAGAAACGTTTTAAAGGTGATTTTTTAAGAGTGTTAATTACGAAAAACTCGTTTTGCCAAGGCACTACTTGAACGAAAGTAAATATGTATATCGAGCAATAACCGCAGAAATATGTAGCTCAAGCGACATCATTTTCAATTTTCGTTTTTACAATAAATTCATTCATTTGCGAAATTTGCATCATTTCCTACAATTTTAGCTCAAGCGCCATTTCTAGTATGTTTTCTTTTTTCTATAATAAAAAAACCATCTCCTCTAAAATTTAGTTTTTGTCGCTTAAGCCTTTTCTGTGGTTATGGCTCGATATGGATATGCATTTTAAAAAAATATTTCCATGAAATCTATTTATAACCACAAGCCAAAACTTTTCCGCGTTAGTTATTTTTAATATGACCTCGTACATATTCATATTTTGTCATTTAACTTTAATTATTTTTTGGATTCGGCAACAAGTTTATATAGACATTAATCTTTGTTTTTTATATGTATTTATAAGCACCGGGTCTAAGAATCTGAAAACATTTATTCTCGTATCTTTAATGTACATATATATATATATATCCTTGATACAATTGCGTGGCATACATATGTAGGTTCAAAAAGCAGCATGAATCGATTTCTTACATTTATAAATACTGGGCACATTAATAAAAGTAAATAACTGGTTATGTTTTAAAGAAGGGTCAAATTGACCTTTAGGTAACAGCGGTAACGCTGGCTGGCTGGCTTATCTATTTTTCTTTAAATTCAATATTTTAACACCAAAAAAAAAATAAACAAAATTTTTTCATTCTCTTACTCTGCCTTTGTAATTGGTTGCTTTTATTTACTAATTTGTCTCTCTATTTTAAACACGATCATTTGGTTGTTCTCTGTTTTGTTTGGTTTGTTTTTCGTATTTTTCGTTTTCGATTTTCATTATTTTTTTTTCTGATTTAAAATAAAATTTTCAAAATTTAGATTCATCTGAACCGTTCGCCTATTAAGTTGTGCTCGTTGTTTACCGTTCGTTGAAGAAGTTCGTTAATCTTTTTTTTTTAAATACTTAGTTCGTTGAGTGCCGTTACTTTTTCCCATGTGCATCCAACCATCTTTCGAGTTCAAATTCGGGTGTAACTGTTAAAAACAAGAAAAAAATTAATTTTTTCTAAAGAAACGCTTAATATTTGAATACACGTATGTAGTCTGAGATTTATTTCGTATTCGCAGCGGCAGTAACAACAACAACAGCAATAACTTTAAGTGGAAAAGAAACATAATCAAGAAAATTGTTGAACAAAAACAGTGGTTGGTTTCAATTAAAATTCATAAAAAGTACGTTGACTGCATTTTTAATTTACACTTTAAGGCGTATTTTTTATTCCAGAAGTTAGTTGGTGGCTTTGTATTAAAGTTTTTTTTAAGTTACATTAATTTGATTTATTTTTTTTTTAAAGAAAATTACAAAAAAAAGAATTAAACAAATTATAATAATTTTCTAAGTGTTAGCTTGATTAATAAATGTTATAATACGAAATCATAGAAGAGAACCTAAGTTTCCTAAACGTCAACCTTGTAGACAACCTTTTGTAATACAGATTAATCTTAACTAAAAAAGTTTTGCCTACGAGCTTAAAAAAACATATCAGAGATAAAAACTTGTACAAATATGAACAGATCTTTTCGAAAATTTATTTTTGTAAAAATGAAAAATAAAAAAAATTAAAGTGTTCATACAGTTTTAAAGTTTGTTAAATGTTTAATGCTATATTTTGAAAAAATACACATATTGTATCGTGTTTTGAAATGCAAACGGACGTAACTACACAAAAATTCAAAATTGAGTTTTTGATTGATTTTTGTTCGTTTTATAAAATTACATGATTACGAAAATTTCAAGATTTCTGCGATCAAAAATGGCGAATTTATTAAAAAAAAATCAAACACCTTGTTGTTATTGTATTAGTAAAGTTTTTTGCTATTCCTTTAAAAAATTACAAATTTAGTTACGTCTGTGTGCATTAAAGGTGACGATAGATTACAATTCTAAAATTTGCAAGAAAATCTCGAAAAAAAAATAATGAAATTTGGTGTAAAATTTTTTTAAAATTATGTAGCATAAAATTTCTATTGCCAAAACATTTTCAATTAAACTAACCGACCGAGTGGTCTGTCAAATAAGATTTTCCAGCCAGATGAAGTAGAATTTGTGTTCTAAATTTAAGTTTTGATGCTGTTATTTAGGTAGCTCAGTTAGTTAAGTTCTAGTTAAGTGTAAGTTTAGTTCTAGCTCAGTTGTAATTAAGTTTTAGTCCAGTTTTAGAACTAGTTCAATTCTAGTTCAGCTGTAGTTAATTTCTAGTTCAGTTCATATCAGCAGTGCTGTTATAGCTTAGTTCTGGTTCTGTTTAAGGTAAACTCTATCGCAGTTCTAGTTCAATACTAGTTCAGTTCTAGGTCAGTTGTTGTTTAGTTCAGTTCTAGTTCTAGTTCTAGTTCAGTTCTAGTTCTAGTTCTAGTTCTAGTTCAGTTCTAGTTCAGTTCTAGTTCAGTTCTAGTTCAGTTCTAGTTCAGTTCTAGTTCAGATCTAGTTCAGTTCAAGTTTTGTTTTAGTTCAGTTCTAGGTCAGTTGTAGTTCAGCTCTACTTTAATTCTAGTTGAATTCTAGTTGAGTTTAGTTCTTGTTCAGTTAAAGTTTAGTTCTAGTTCAGCTCTAGTTCAGTTCTAGTTTAGATCTAGCTCAGTTTTAGTTGATTTCTAGTTCAATTCTTTCTAGTTCACTTCTAGTTTAGTTCTAGTAAAGTTTTAGTTCAGTTCTAAGTCAGTTGTAGTTCTGTTCTAGTCCAGTTCTAGAAAAGTTCTAGTTATGTTCTAGTTTGGTTATATTACAATTCTAGTTCAGTTTATTTCATACCAATTCTAGTTCAATTAAAAATTTTCATCTGGTATTGTATTGTGCTGTACTTACTGCATCGTTCTAAGTAAATCGTGACGGGGTTTGCTGCTTTAGAGTTGATGTGAGCCAAGAAGTTTTAGAGCTGTCTTTGCGATACATTGAATATTAAAAAAACTATCTTAAAATCGGTTAGGTTGTTTAGAAGTTGTCACATTCGTCCCAGGTGCTTCCATCCTCCAAGAACCGAATTGTCATATATGAAGTAGTGTTCATTAAATGTTCAAGTCCTATAACATGTCTACAGATTTATTATAATTTAAATTTATAATTCAAGAACATTTCTTTGTTACTTTTTTAGCAGAAATATTTTAATTCTTTATATTTAAATAAGAAAATAAAATGCAAAGAGAAAATTTACTTAACCAAAAATCTATTTTATTTCTTGGGTAAATACCAATTTTTATTTAAATTTATAATACGCAGACTAGAGGCAATAAAATTCACAAGGAAACTAAGATAAGGTATAAGTTAATAGTAAAAAATAGGGACAATCACAGATATCTGAAATAAACAAGAATATATATATTTTTCGAATACGAAAAATTTCCAAAGACTTAAAAAAATGAAAGTTTTTACAATAATTATTCTTTTTTATTTAAAAATCTTTAAAAATTTTTGTCTTTTTTGTGAACACTTCTTCTAATCTTGAAAGGTAAATACATGTGTATGTATGTAATATTAAATTGTATTTGTTTTGGTTTTTATTTTCATTTCAGAACTGTTCGTAATGTAAACAATTCGCTTTGAAAAAGCATCAACAACAATAACAACAACAACAACAAAATCCCAAATTGCCATAAAGTATCTTGTCTTTTATAAATTCGAAAAAAATACTGTTTGATTTTGTTAGTTTTTATATTACTCAATTGATTTATATTGCCAAAATTTTGTATTATTGTCATTTAAAACAAAAGTAATTAACTAAATATTGTTATAATGGCTGCCACCACTAGAAAATCAGCAGCATCTTTGACAACAGCAACACACAATGCCATCAAAATGTTGCTGTATTACACTGTGATAATTTCCTGCATTACAAATCAACTCTTATCAGGTAAATTTTATACACATTTTGTTATAAATATTTTTTTTTTCTATACATTGAGAATATTTTATTGTAATTATACATATAAGTACGTACTTATTTAAATATTAAGCTAGTAAATATACAGATGAATAATTGTTTAGCCTTCGGACTATTTACATTGTATTGAAACTGTTGAATTGTAATAAAAAGTTTAATTAAAAGAATGGTTGGGGGGGCGTGACAGGCGAAGGGATTTTGATGTCGAACGGCAATTATTGTAATAATATTGATACATTAAGCGTTTAAATGCTTTTCGAATATTAATTTTTTTTAATAATAATTCTAAATACATGTATGAGAAAGTTATAATTTTATGAAGAAAACACTTATTTAAATTTCTTAGGAACTCGAACTGAACTCGTACTAAACTTGAACTAAACTAAGACTGAACTAGAAATTAATTGGAAATTTGGCATTTTGACAAAACATCTTAAGTCCAGATAAGATAGCAAAAAATTTTTTCAAAAAAACTCAATGAAAAAATGGTTTTTATTAAAAATAAAAATAAACCAAAATTAAAGAAAAATTTCGTTTGTAATACAAAACTTTAAAAACGTAAACAAAAATGTTTTTTGAATGAAAATTCGTATGATTAACAGAATTTTTTTCAACTTTTTAAATTCGACTTAAGATGTTTTGTCAAAATGCCACAGATTTTTTGCGTTATTTTTATTATATCCCATTCTGTCTTAATTTTGACATAAAGAGCTGTTTGTATGCTATAAATCATTCGTTGTGTAGCCTTGTGTAAATAGTCTTCCCACTTTTGTTTTTGTTTTTTTGGTTGGTTGCTTACCTTTAAAATTATGTTTTATTTTACCACCCCTGCTAAGTAATATTTATATCGTTTCGAATTTAATTGTTCCTGTGCGTATGCAATAAAACTCACTGGTTTTAAATGAAAAAAACAAACTTTATTTTATGGATTAGATTAGAATCGTGGACAAACAAAGTTTGTGAGGGAAACGTATTAGCAACCTATGGTTTATAATGGCAGTGCGAACGAACGTACTATGTCTGGTATTAAAGTTGTTTTTTTTATAGCGGCGGTCGTTGTTTAATTAACTTATGATTTTAATCTAACAAGTAACGGTTGATTTATTTATACTTTTTTTTTCCTAAATTTTATTACCTCCTTGAGTATGAAATATTTTGTTTTTGAAAAACTGCTATTTAAAAAAAATAAAACAAAAGCTGATTTCGATTCAATGACAAATTAAGTTAATAAGAAATTTATAGACATTTTAAAATTTAAAACACAATATTAATGTGAAGATAAGTTTAAAAATAGAGTTTTGCTTATGACTTGACTTTTAAATTAATTGATAATATGAATGATTTAAAATAAAAATTTATTTTTAATGGTATTTTATTTTATTATTTTTATTAATTTTTGATGATTTTGCACATTTTTGAAAAATTCGAACCTAATTTTTTCAATTTTTATACAGCCACTTCTACTCATAGTGCGAACCTCATAAAAATACTAAGTTTAATTAAGTTTATGTCAATTATTTTATGTACATATGAATTAAATTGGAATAATTAAATAAATATAATTTACATAAAATTAAGTATGTGAAATAAAAATTCTCAAGTTAAACTAAGGCTTTTATATTGAGTACCAAACATTGCAATATAAAATTTTATCTATGCGTTCCACTTATAGTGTGGGTAGCAGTTTACCAAAGCGTAATCCCATTATTTTTCTTTATAAATTAAACTTAAAGCTATTTAAAATTTAATTAGTATTCTACTAAAATTTTCTATAGTTTTTTAAACAAATAAATGTCGTAAATTAAAACACTTATTGTTTATGAATTCTATACAGAATTTCAATGACATTGTTGGCCCGTACTAAATTACAACAATAATATAGATTTACAAAAACAAACAAAAAAATAAAAATTAAATGAAATGAAAAACCATTGAAATAGAAAATAATTTTCTACACTTTCAATCCAAAATAATGGGAAAATTTAATGAAAAATGCAAATTGATTAATTTAATTAAAATCTACTTATGTACGAACACTTTGCGCAAACAATGAAGCGAGTATCTGAATAACACCAGGCTTTTAATAAATAATTGCACAATTTAGTTTTGTTTTTTATATTTTTTTTTTTTTTGCTTATAAAATATTTAAATGGTGTGAAACCAAACAATTAACAAAATAAACTCATACAGTAACTAACGGATATAAGAAAATCATAAAATTTCACAAAAATTCAAAAAAAAAAAAAAAAAAAAAACTTGACGTTTAGGTTTGACTCTCAATTAACATCGCGTGTTTTGGTTGAACCACCTTTTACTAGAAATCACTCTTCTAAATTTTGGGATAATTTACAATATGTTCAATATAAAATCTCCTCCTGACAGTCAGTTTAATTAGGCAAAGTCAGAGCTGTAAATGAATCATTCTTTTTTGATTTTAATTCGTTAAGAAAAGGCTAAATTTAGAATTAATTCTTTTCACAGCAAACAAGAATTGAATGAAATTTAAATTAATTCAAACGATTTAGGCAAAATTCAATTTCATTTCGTTTCCAATTCAAATGAATTTGTTAAAGGAATTGCAATTCATTTGAATTGCAATAAAAATCCAATTCATTTGACAAATTCATTTAAAGTGGAAATTAATTGCAGAATGAGTTGCAATTCGTTTTCAATTCAAATGAATTTGTTAAATGAATTGCACTTCGTTTTCAATTCAAATGAATTTGTTAAAGGAATTGCAATTCATTTGAATTGCAATAGAAATCCAATTCATTTGACAAATTCATTTAAAATGGAAATTAATTGCAATTCATTTTTACCAAATTCATTTGAATTGACTCAACTTTCATTAAATTAATTTTTTTTTGTGTGAAAAGAATTAATTCAAAATTTGCTTATTCAGTGAAGGAATGATTCGCGAATTATATAAAAAATGAATGATTTACTTACAGCTCTGGGCATATTTCTAAAAGAAATCAAGATATTTTATTTAAATTGGGTAAACAACATGGAGGTGGATGATATCAAAGATTTGACAAAAAAGAATTAGCGCTCTTAAATATTCATATATGCGATATTCTTATATCCGTTACCTACTGTATTCGTTTTAGTATGTACATTTATTTATCTTTCCCTTTTAATTTTTGTTGTTGTAGAATTTTTTTTAAATGTTTAAATATTTAATTACTAAAATTAAAGTTAAAAATTTTTTAATAAATATTTTACATGCTAATTTTAGCACGACTACTTTAATGAAATGGTTAAATAAACATTGATGCACTTAAAGAAATAATAAAGTAAGTGTTAAGGATTTAAACAAATAAAAGAGTGTAAAAAGCAAATACACAATGAAAAATTTTAACTGCGCATATAAGCAACAAAGAATAACAATAGAAAACAAATTTCAATTTAGTAAAAATACAATGTTTGATTTTAAAATAGAATAAACGATGGGACATTGATTTAAATAAAGTAACTTTTTTGAAATAACACAATTTTATTAAACATTATACAAAATTAACAAGGTTCTTTCAAATGAGCTAAATTCCCATTTCATACTATTGAGAAACTGAAAAATATTGTTGAAGGGATAAGCTATTCCTATGATCATTTTACTGGTTGCTTAGGCCAGAAAAGTTGTTTTGAAAATAAGTATTTTCTTTCTATAGGATGGCGCATAAATAACCGTATGACATCCAAAAACGTTCAAATCACGATTCTGGATTATTCTCTACTTTGGGTCTTAAAAAATATTGTATCATTTTCAGGTATTAAATGCTGTTTGCATTAACTGCAACTTGCTAGTCGTTTTCGAAAAAATTTGTTCCAATGATCTTTTCTGAAATTATTCCAAACCATACTGTGCATTTAAGTGGGTGCATTTGATGTTTCAGAATTATTCTTGGATTTTGGGTGCCCCTTATTCTGCAATTTTGTTCAGGGCTGCCAGACTTGGGGATTTATCCCCAAAGTTGGGGATTTCATGCGAGCAAAAAGGACAAAGAAAGTCATTTGGGGATTGGGGATTACATTGTCAATTGTTAAAACAACTGGAATGTTTTACAAGAAAAATAAAAGAAATTTAATTATAAACAGTTAAGGTGATTTATTATTTTATCATTTTGAATAGTTTTTGCTTTTGAAATTTTTAAAAATGTCAAATAGGACCTTTTGCGTATTAGGTGACGAAATATAAAAGACAATATAATAAAGTTTGGGTAAATGAATGTGGGGTATTGGTTAGTTCTTATTATGCTTCGAAGTATTACATAAATAATCGACGGATTTATGTATTTTTTTTTATGGATGGCTAAAACCGACTGAACAAGCTCCAAATTCTTATAAATTGGCTCATATGTCTTCAAAAACAGCATATTGCTCTGCTTGTAATTCCTTACTGGAATTACATAAAAAGGATTTTAAAAAACATGCCGAAACCAGTCGCTACAAACAAAATAAATAATTTTTTTACTAAAAATTTTTATTTGGGGATTTTTAAGGATTTCCTATTACAATGTTTCTTACTATTTTAAAAAAAATTTAAAATTTTTAATTAACAAGTTTAAAAATAGTTCAGAAAAAAAAAACAAAAGAAAATATTAATTTTTTAAGGTTTTGATTTTTAGTTTGGGGATTTTTGGGGATTTTTTCTAAGTTAATTAAAAAAAAACCTTAAACAAAATATCTAATTACTTATTAAACCATAACGCTCAAATTTTATGGGCTTAAGCCTACCGTACACAACATGTTTTTTATTAACTATTTTTAAAAACGGGCAGCGATGTTAAATTACTGACAGCAGCATTACCCGTCTGAAGTTGATATTTTACATTTTGTTGATATGTTTTGAACTGAACATGAAAGCCTAAGTCTAGAGTACACGGAATGTGAAAAGACACATGCGCATGTGGCTCTGAAGCAATCTTGACGAGATTACAAAGCCACAATGACCATTGTGTGATGACGCCAAAAAAAAGTCAGAACCAAATGCGCATGTGGATTTTCAAATTCCGTTCACTATAGGCTTTAGTTTAATTTAAGATTTTCTTTAAATATATTTTATTATACCCACACCACAATAGTAGAGAGGGTATTATAAATTTGTGCTGATGTGTGTAACACCTTAAAATATTGGTCCTAGACCCACCTTAAAGTATACCGATCGGCTCAGAAGCACGTTCTGAGTTGATTTAACGATGTCCGTCCGGTTGGCTGGCTGATTGGCTGTCCATGTAACCTTGGACACAAATTACAGGTCGCAATTTTGGAGATAATTTAATAAAATTTGGCACATGGGATCTTATTAGCGCAAGGAACAAGCCTATTGAAAATGAGCCGAATCGTAGTGCTACGAGGGGCGATGCCTCTCAGAAACTATTAAACCTATTTTAATGAAATTAAAATATATCCATATTTGTACGGACACATAAGCTATGCATTTTTTAAAAACTAGGACCACGCGGGGAGATGGGGGGCATTATTTGCCTCTCAGAAACTATCAAACTGATTTTAATGAAAATAAAAACGTAGATGGATCCATAAGCCATGAATTTTTTAAAAAATAGGACCACCAGGGCATATAGCGGCAATTTCTGCCTCTCAGAAACTATCAAAACGATTGTACTAATTTAAAACATAGAACGATTCCTATTCATATGGCCATACACTCTCGAAAATTTGTTTTTCAATACTGTGGTGTAGGGTATCATATGGCCGGGCTTGAACAACTTTACTTTCTAACTTGTTTTGTATGAATTAAATTATTCTTATTATCATAATTTAATTCATACCTACAGAAAATAATTAATGTGAAGATGAAAACTATACCCCTTATGCAAAAAAAAGCTCAGCAAAAGTGAATGGAGTTTTTATGTGCTGGTTAACTAATGTGAACTTTAACTTTTTTGAATAAGAGGATAAGTATTTAAATGAAGCGTCAGATTAATAGTGGGAGTAGCTGTATGTTAATTTTATAGCAATTATGAATATTCATATCTGTGGCATTTTGAGAAAACATCTTAAGTCGAGATAAGATAGCAAAAAAGTTTTTTTTAAAAACTCGGTGAAAAAATCATTTTTATCAAATAATAAAATAAACCAAAATTAAAGAAATTTATAATACAAAATTTTAAAAGTTAAAAACGAAATGTTTTTTTGGCTGAATTCCGTATAATTAACTTAATTTTGTCCAACTTTTTAAATTTGACTTAAGATGTTTTGTCAAAAGATGTCTTACTTTATATCTTCGAATTAAAAGAAAAAATCTTAAAAATGGCTGAAATGTTTACGGCACAAATAAACAGTTTTGTGGCGGCAGCTCGCCATTTCAATACTGAGAACGACTTTGGTGTCTGCAAAAACTATGGGAGAAATATAAAAATTATGTCAGAAGTAATCAATATGTACGTTTGGTACCGAATATTATAAACTCTTTGTAAAATAAAAATTTTGACAAATGTGCAGAATGATATGTGACTTCATAAGTCAGATGTTAAAAACATGCCGTGTATAGTGGGCTTTAATATTAAGAAATTTTCTTAATATAGGTTTCACGGCTGTGCATCATAAAGAAGCGACTGAGACACTCAGGACCTAAATGCCTTAAAAAACGAAAAAAGGCAACGTCTGGTTATTGGTTATGTCTAGGGAAGAGATTTTCATGCACTTAAAAAATCGAAAATATGAGCTTTAAATTTTCACTAAAAAACATAGAATATGCACTACGAAATTGAAAAATATGCACTAAAAACTTAAAGAATATCCATAAAAAATCGTTTTTTAATTTGACTAAAAACAAAAATATACAAAATTCAGTTTATTGTTATTTAAATATCTTTAAAAAAAGAGACCTCAAGCATAATTAAATAATAATAATTAAATAACCACAGAAAAAATTATTTTTCCAATTCAAACAAAAAATTTGTAGAATCAAAACATTTTTTGTCTGAAATCGATCCTATAAACAAATTTGCATATTCAAACAATTAATTTGCATTTTGTTGATTAAAAAAACACTGATTTTTTCAATCAAATAATTTACAGAATCAAACAAAGAGTTTACTGAAATTCATATTAATTTCAAACAAATAATTTTGCTGAAGCAAACAAAAATTTTTTGCACAAGCAATGACGCGCACCCAAGCTATCACTGAAGAAGATGATGAAGGCAAAAGCAGAGCTGCGCTGCGGCAGCAGACCCAGCATAACTAAGAGGTTCAGTAGGAAAATAGTTATAAGATAAAATTTGATTTTTTTGTTACAAAAACTAACATAAATGGTGGAATAATGTACGACTCCAATTTACCCTAGGCCCCATATAAACCCTGCTCTCGGAAAACAGTTTAGCACGCCTTAAACATAATAAACAATGCTATCATAATTAAATTTGGTACGCCACTGTTTTATATGACTAGAAATCACACTATAAAATTTCGAAAGATCGGCCCCATAGAAACCCTACTGTTGGCAATTAATTCAATACGCCTAAAATCGTAGCAAATTATTCGGTAAAATTTGTTCCAACTTAGCTTCATTTGGCCAGAAAAAATGTCATGCAGTTTTGTGATATATGGTTCATAATTTACCTTAAATCTCATATTTAGCAGCCTTCTGAAATTCACTGTGAAATATAAAACTATTTTAACCGCTGTATTGAAATTTTTTGAAATTTAAGTTTTTAATGCCAGCAATTACTCTGCAGAATTTTGGGATGATGGGTTCATAATTTACCATGGCACCAATATAAATCCCCTCCTGAAAAGCATTTAAGTTCTGCTTAAACTGTTATGAATCATCATATTTTACCCAAGCTAGTTAATATTTTTAAAAAGAAAAGCATAAAATCTTCTGATTGTCGGTCAATAATTAATTATAGGTCAAAACCGCAACAAATTTTAATGCAGACGTCCCACTCCTGAAATATTCGAACTGTCGGTGGAGGGTATCAAAGATTCGACACAGCCGAATATAGCACTCCAACTTGTTATTACTTAAAGGTTTTCCCAAAATTACATTTTCAAAATATTGCTACTCTGTTAATTTAAGCGTCGTTCCGCTTTGTCATGAATAGAGTACCCATTTGTAAACTTTTTCAATAAAAGTACCTTTCCGTTAACTATTTTGTACAGAAAGTAGCTTTTCTTTTAATGATTTTCATTTTATTTGTTAGAGGTATTTCCCAAATTTCTGTTTCAAAATATTGCTACGCTGATTATTTCAGTGTCGTTCTGCTTTTTCATCATTTTGTTAACAACCTTTTCAATGACATTCCAAATCATTTAGCATTTTTATATAAATATTATTTATTTTTCCATTTAGTAAAAACAATAAATAAATAAATTAAAAGCAAATCTCTTTATTTGTTATACTTACACTACGATAGGTGGAGAGGGTACTCTGCGTTTGTGCTGATGTGTGTTACACATAAAACTCAGATTTTAGAATCGATCAAACGATGTCCGTCTGGCCAGAGGGCTGGTTGTCTGTCTGGTGTGTGTTTTTGCTGGCACGTCCAGAATTGACCATATGCCCAATTTAGATCCCTTCCCCAAAATAACTTAAAGACGAACACATTTCATACAGATGTAGATATCAATATAACATTTGGCACAAAGAGCTCTAATATGAATCTTAACCTCATAACAAAAATCTATTCTGGCGGGTGCATGATTGCCCGTGTTGAAAGGCCTTATTTGTTCGGGTTTCACCGACTATACCCTCGCTCTTATTTGTTTTTGTTATTTTTTTCATCAATACAATATCAACATTTAGTTTAATTCTACTTCACATTAAGTAATTTTTACAAAGTTTTTTTTAGCATATTGTTGCTTTTACTAGCTGAGAAATAAATAAAATATAAATATGTAGATTCGAAAATGCTCTTTTCTTTTTTATTTATAAACTGCTATTTTCTTATGCACTTAAACTATAGAATTGTGTAAAAATGTATTAAATAATTGTTTTATAGTATTTGTAACGTTTTTAGCGTATAGAATGTGTGAAAGGAGGTGTTTAATTGTAACATTCATACTTATAAACATTTCTGGAATCAAAGGCGAAAATGCTTTATTTAGAGTTAAGTATGAATGTGTGTTTATAGTAGATGGTAATATGAATATTTATTAGGAATTCGTATGAATACGAACTGAATTACAATATAATTATTGAAATTAGAGAATATACAAAATAAATTTAAAAAAATTACAAAATTTTGTACATTCTTTATTTAAAACAATATTTCCTATACAGTTTTTGAAAACGTAAAGAAATTTTAAAAAACTTTGTATTTGAGAACTTTAACCTGAAAATAAAGAAATATTCAAAATTTACCTTAAAGTACGAAATAGCAAATTTTCAATATTTTACTACACAATTACGTACGAAACTAACAAAATGTAGTTTTTCAATACTATTTACTATAAAATAGTTATTATGAAAATAATAATAAAATGGTGCATTCTTGTGGAAAACTTTACAATAAAATATTAAAACTTTGCTATGAAATAGTGAAATTTTGTAAAACTTGCTATGAAAAAGAAAAAAATTTACAACAATTTTTTTATTAAAAAAGCGAAATTTTGTATTATAAAATAGTCAAATTTTACAATTTTTTTTTAAATTTAAGTACGAATAACAAAATTATTTAAAATTAAATTTTGTATTCCCACGAAAATTATTTTGATAACTTGTGACATTTTGTAAAACTTGCTATAAAAAAGGAATAATTTGCAATTTTTTTTTTAAAGTGAAGTTTTATATTGTAATATTTACTATAAAATAATAAAATTTTGCTATAAAATGGAAAATTTTTAAAACTTGTCTTAAAAAAATTAAATTTTACAAACTTTTGCTATGAAATAGGTGAGGAACATTTTGCTATAAAATAGAAATAAACAAACAAAAAATGCTGATAGTGCATACAAAATATTCCTGGAAAATATTAAAGAAATAAGACTATTAAAATATAAAAGCTTTTGAGGATTGTAATTTGACTTAGAATACACATCCGAATAATATGAAAATTTGTTAAAATATTTTTGTAAAATTAACATAAAATGGGATAATTTTAGGAATTTTTTTTTTGTTAATAAAGAGACATTTTATATTGTCAAATTTACTATAATATAATATAATAAAATTTTACAAAATTTTGTTATAAAATGAAAAATATTTTTGTATGAAAAGAGCGAAAATAAATACATATAACAAAGTTTTCTTTTTTATTGAAATTTTGCCAAACTTTATTTTCATCGGGCATTTTGAAAAAATAATTCTAAAAAATACTGAAATTTAATATACAAAATTACTAAAAAAATTAAAACCACTGAAATGCGCATAGGAATAGCTTATCCCATCAACAATAAATTTCAGTGTTTTTATCAAAAATAAAAATTGGGAATTAAGAACGAATAACAAAATCATTTAAATTAAATTTTGTATACCCACGAAAATTATTCTGATAAAAATGGAATTTTTATATATTAAAATTTGAAAAAAATTAATAATATGGTAAGATTTTTTTAAAACTTGAATACTATAAAAAAATAGGGATAATTTAAAAAAAATACATTAAATTTTTTTTAATCTTTATATATAAAATTGTACCGTTAGTGACTGATTCTTCACCGCACAGCCTAAACGCCTGAAGCTAAAAACTTGAAATTCGGACCTGATATTGATTACTCCTCAAATCGATCCACTAAGACGGGATTTTTGAAAATTCGAATGTAAAAAAGGTAAAAATGCGAAAATTCGGTATCCTTATATCTCCTTTAGAAAAATAAGCGGACAGGTGTCTGGTACTTTTTTGAAATTCAGCCCTATTAGGGAGTAAACATGTAAAACCTGCATATTGGTACTTCGTCAGCTCATTATTGGTTTGGCGCATATCATGGTAATTTCAGCATGATATGCTGACACCCCATCTATCTTTTGAACCAATAAACATAGAAACAAAGTATTTACCATATTCGAAACCTATGAAAAAATACGAACCCAAAGTTGGTAGTTTTTCGAAATTCAAACATTTAAGGGGTGAAAATCGTAACTATTTTTGGTACTTTTTTACAAAACATTTTTCTCCATTCATTGACATATTCGTACTAAATTATGGGCTTCTACTAAAATACCGGAATTTTTTAATACTCTAATGCCGGAAAAAATAGTACCAAAAAGGGGTAATACGGAAAATGTTATATTTTACTTAAGCTTTTTCGTTATCATTAACGTAGACCTTAAAACATAAGATGCAACATGCCCTGAGTGGATAAAAATCTATTGCAGACCTGTTTGATGCTTTTTTGTTCTTTAACTGGTACTTTTTGAATTTCCGTTAAACGGCTCATGCACTTGCAACACAATTGTTCAGTTTTACGTATTGTACAATTACGATATACGATGATGGCACAATATATTGGCAACAATCAAAATACTTTTGATTTTTATTGTACAACGAAAAGAAAGTGAAATGTGTTGGCAACATTGTACAATGCTGTTTGTGTTATTCCTATAGGTTATGTTCATCTTTTTATTGAATGAACGAAAACATGCAATGTCCTTGGTGGATTGGAATATAGAATAGTTATAAGAGAACTTAAAAACACAAAATTACAGGTTAAAGTTGTTAAAGTTGTTAAAACCTAGGAACAAAAACTGGCATATGAGTATGTTTATGAAAGAAAAGGCCCGATAACAAAGAAGTGGGCTTAATGCTAGAATTTATAGAAGTTAAAACCTGGAAAAAAATTTGGCAAACAAATATGTCCACGAAGTACAGGGAGACGCTAACGAGGTAGCGGGTTAAATGCTAGAATTCTATGAAATGTTCGAATTTTGTGAAAAGGTATGAAATAATATAACTAGAGACTATCAAAAAATTCGCTATAAAATAATAAAATTTTGCAAATTTGACTATTATTTGTAATATACATGTAGTATAAAGTGAAATTTCTAAAAATGTTGCAAAAATTTTCTACAAAATAGGGAAATATTCTATAAATAGCATCCTATAAAATATTGACATTTTGCCAAAAGTTTCTTTTGTTTTAAATTTCTTATAAAATATGTATTGATTTAATATATTATAATAAATTATTCGACCATCTATTATATTATTCTTAATTTCTATTTAATCGAGCTATTGGTCAATTTTTTTTATAAAATATTAAAAAAATAGACCATTAGCTCGATTAATTAGAAATTAAGAATAATATTGATTTTATAGTAAAAAAAAAATAGTGACATTTTATAAAAATAACTATAAAATGTAGAAACATTTTAAAACTTTCTAAAATATATGCATGTCTTTAAAACATTTTTACAAAATTTGTAATAAAAAATTAGAAAATGTTCATAAAATTTTCAAAGAATTTCTATAGATAAAACTAGCAAGATTTCCTAATACATATTCCTATAAAACATATGTTTAAAAAATAGTACAATTTTGTAAATTTAACAACATTTTAATAAAAAAAGAACGTATTTCAAAATTTGCTTTATGTTGTAATGTTTGGTAAAATTTAAAGTGTTTTCTTTTCTACAAAAAAATGTGCCTTTTATTTTAAAAAAATTCAATTTGGTGTCTTTTTCTTAAAAATTTTGCTCCCGAAAAGGATGGCTTGTTTTATTCTAAAAAACTCATGCTTTTCGGGAGCAAAATTTTTAAGAAACAGACACCAAATTGCATTTTTTTATAAAAAGGCACATTTTTTTGTAGAAAAGAAAACACCATTACTTTGAAAGAGCAAAATGCTGCAAAAATTACTATAAAATTGTTTATTATCTTAGAGTTTACAATAAAAAATATAAATTTTGCAAGATTGAAAACAAAAAATTTATGTAGTAAATTTCGCAACATAATAAAGTAAAATTTTTAATTTTATCCAGTTTTTTTAGAACGCACTATAGAAAAATAAACATCAGGAAAAGAAAGACAATAAAACAGTAATACAGTGGCATCTCGGTTTAACGAACGATATAATCTTAAGCTGATTCGTTAAATACTGTAATTTTTTTTCTTTGATTTATAACAAAATTACCCTACAAGAAATGAATGAGCGAGTAGTCACATTTTTCATTTTGGTGTTAAGAAAATGATAGATAGAAATGACCGAAATGAAGTTTTCGGTCACATTCGGTAATTTTTTCCTATCATTTTCTTAGCACCAAAATGAAAACTGACTACTCGCTCATTCCTTTCTTGTAGGATAATTTGTTTTTTTGTATGTATTAACAAATACCCTTTACTACAGGTGAAAATGGTTCAATGGCTTTAATATTAGTGATGCCACAATTATTAAGTTGGTAACGCCATTGTGCTTATGCATACTATTTAAAAGCATTATCACTACGTTTAGTTCAAAAATTATAACCTCTTAAATTCAAGAAATATCTAAAAACTTGGGATAGCGTAGAAATTCGCCACAAATCCACCAGAGATGACTCACTATGCCTTTAACTATGTTTAAATACAGACATTGAAGTGTGCAGATCACAATAATAAGTGTGGGTTTACACTATGAAAGTTTTCTTTAAGAATGTCCATAGTTATTGCTGAGAATAGCAGGTATTCTCCTCCTCTCACCAATAGCCTCTAACTTTCTGAAAAAAAAACTTTCGTAGTGCGAACCCAGGCTGGGTTTGGTTAGGTTGGAAAGGCTGGTGCGAAGTAAACTTTACGCCCTCACCCAGATACCAATATGGTCCATTATGACGTCTTGATTATTAAAAGGAATCTGGTAAGAAAAGAATAGGGGAAGTAAAGAGTGAAGGTACAAGAAAAGTGAAAGTAGTTGTAAATGAAAACAAATCGGATAACACAAGGCAAAACAACCCTACTAAACAGAAAGCTGCCCTACATGTTGCCAGTCCCCAGACTCCTGCTGCGCAGCCAGGTCATTCCCATTTCGAATCCCATCAGATTCTCGAGCCCGCAGCCAATTCGCGCAGAAAAATACTACCCAGCCACATCAGCCTGCTGTCCTGTAGCCAGAAACAGTGGCACAGAAAGTGTTCAACTGTCTCCAACTCCTCTGTGTCTTCACACAACCTACATACATATATGCGACAAGTCAGATTCCATTCTCACCGCCAACCTGCCTATCATACAGTCTTCCGTGATAATTCCTATCATGTCCAGACCCTACTCCTTCCTAGCAGCGAAACCGAATCGCACTTCCTAAGCATCGGCCGCAGCGCACGTGATACCCTGCAGTCCGTGCGGTGATCCCAGACTGGATTAGTCCCACTCAGAACCTCTTCCCTGATTCTGCCAAAGTAGAGGTCCATTGGACGCCCCAGCTGATCGCGTAAATAAACCAAACACCTTTTTAAACAGGCAGTAACGTAACAATACTAATATGCCCTTAGTTATTTAAAATGTCAAAATGCCATTAAGGGTTTATTCGTTCTACAAGGTACTCCTTAAATTGAATATTCGTCAAACTACGATACTACTGTAAATTGTAAAAGCTTTAATTTGTGTGTAATTTCAGCGTTTAAAAAGCTGCAGTTGAGATAGTAAAAGTCATAAGATTGTGCTGCAACTTCGACATCTTCATTTGTCATTGGACAAAAAAAACTGTTGCCTTTACTTCTGATTCATTAAATGAAACAGTCGTAGTGAAGGCAAAAGCAAAAAACAAAAAGTTGTACACAACAAAGAACATCGGCAGTCGACATGTTCGAATGTGTTTGGTTTGACAGACTGAAACTTTTAAAAAATCCCGTAGTTACCATGGTGGAATAAGCAGGTGGCATCGTTACGGCAACAAATACAACATTACAACAAAAATGGAAATTATATAACCGTTTACTTCAGAAAATACTTTAAACAAAAATCAAAGCGTGCCGCTGACGGTGAAGAAATAAATAAATTTTTAGTAAATTTTTATTTAATTATGGTCAATATCTTTTTTATTTTAATTTAAAATCATCAAAAACTTGATTAATATACAATAATCACAGCACAAAACGTGGACTTTTTGTAAAAATAAACAAAACTTTGACATAAGCCTAAACAAACAATGCCAAAGCAAAAAATCGTCATCTGGCGTAGTGCTGCCACCTATTTATTTCACCATGGTAGTTACCGAAGATGGGACGTTGTGTTTTTTTCCGAATTTTTTTTTTTTAAATAATACCTACATGTGTACATAAATACATACATATGTATTTATTTTTATGCTTAACAATCTTGTTAATTTTTTGATATTAAATAAAACGTATGTATTTATGTACACATGTATTAAAAAAAAAATTGCGGAAAAAACACAACGTCCCATCTTCGTTAACTTCGGTATTTATTAAAAGTTTCAGTCTGTCAAACGAAACACTTCCGAACATGTCGAGTGCCGATGTTCTTTGTTGTTTTCAACTTTTCGTGTTTTGCTTCTGCCTTCACTACGACTGTTTTAATTTAATAAATCAGAAGTAAAGGCAATGGTTTATTTTCGTCCAATGAAAAATCAGAAAGTGGAAGAAAAAGCAATTTTTTGATTTTGACTGCAGCTTATTAAACCCTGTGTAATTTTATATCTCTTTAACTGTATGTTCCACGATCTCGAAGGAAATTTTCGTTCGCTTAACTTACATGTAAAACAAAATCAAATTTTAAAATATTAATTTTGATTTTAATGTAAGTTAAGCTAGTTAAATTTTCATTCGATATCGGGCGATAGGCTGTAAGATTATAAGAGTTCATTAAAGTCAAGGTATTGTCTAAGATCTAATATAGAAATTTATATATGCATATGTACATATGTGTATACATACATATGTATATAAATTGGGGCCATTTTCGCGATAATTTAATGGAATATATTTAATGAAAGAAGTAGCTGAATATTTTTATGTGTAGGTATATAAAGCTATTTATTTTAAACAGCTTACTACCGTTTGCTAAAAATCTCTTTTCCAACCCATAGTGCTTTTAAAATAAAACCGATTAAAATATTTTTTAAATTCGTGACGTTTTAAGAATTTTTGACAACGTGCCATTAAAGAGAAAATCACGAATTGTAATAAATACTGAGAAAATATATAAAAAAAAATATATTTTATAACAATACAAATTTGAAAAAAGCGAAATATTTGAAAGATGTTTAAATTTATATTATTTTTTATTTTCTAGTTTATATATTTTTTTCAGCAAATTTATATTAATTTATATTCAGAAGTTTATATCTATGTCACGGTGTTTATTTTTATTATTTTTTAACAATTAAACTTTGTATTATTATTTTTAGAACAACTGAACGAATTACAAAAAACCATTAAAATATAAACTACTGGTGTGATAGATAAATGTAAATTAATTTGTTTTTTGTATTATAGAGACGAGATAAAATTAGATAAAATATTATGATACGCTAATTAAATAAACATAAGAACAAAATAAAAAAAAAAAAAATACGTTTTTTAAAAGCATTTGAAAGATGTGATTTTTAGATAAGAAAATTATGATTTATGTTTTAGCAAAAGGTTATAAAGTTATAAAAAAGTACACTAAGAATAACTAGTATAAAAACTAGCCCCCTAATTAAAAATTTATTATACTAACCGCATGTTTTTAGAACACGAGCGCAAAATTCGTTCGTTTAACTTACATTTAAAAAAAAAAAAAAACTATTTTAGAAATTTTGTTTTAAAGGTAAATTAAACAAACTAGTTTTGCGCTCGTGTTTTAGAAACAGGCAGTAAATTGGTTAAAGAAGAGCCTTGTAGTGTTGATATACTTATTCCGGACCAATTTTTACAATTTTCAGCAAACTTTATGCACAGGAATTTCTTGTCGTGTCGAAATGGATCAGCTAAAGTTAATCCTATAATATGCTTGTTACCCTGAAAATTTTTTAAAGGGTTATAACTGCGATACGCAACCGATACTATTACATTTTGAGTTTGTATGAGCCGTTTGAATTCAACATATGTTGTTGTTGTCTTAAATTCTCTTCAATGTGTGTGCACACCATTTAATACAAGAGAAAACACGGCGCACATTGGTTGAAGTTCATAGAACGAGCGGCAAAAAATAGAAGAAGTTGTCGAGGGATAATGCAACTTGGCACATTGGCATTTTTGTTTGAATCAGGAAAAAAATAGAAAAATCAAAATGATCCGCCCGCCTCCCATACAAAGTGAAAATTTAATTTTGACCTACGGCATTGTTTTTTGGCACATATCATTTTTAAACACTCAAAATTATTTGTGTGAAATTTGAAAAATATCCACCCTCTTTTACGCCCATTTCCCATACAACTTGTATTGAAAAAGTGGCATAACTCCCTTGATTTTTAATGCATCAAACCAATTTTCACAAAAAATAAATATTATAATTGTTGAATGGGCTGCTGAAAATATATACCTGATCCGCCCACTTTAACGCCCACCTCCCATAAAAAACAAATAGAAAAAACATGAATACATAATAAAAACATAGTCTTTAAATAGTTTTTTAACATCATAATCGGACTCCAATTTTTGATTTGCAGCTTTAAGCGAAATCTATTTATAAATGGGTCTGAAGACAATAAATGATTATGTATTACGTGATCATTAGTAGATACACGTACAATTCTTCGCGAATGATGTAATCAATATGCTTTTTAGTCTTTATTTCTCGCTTTCTGGGCTTCCTCGGACAGCATACCTGATACAAATAATCAATTAAAATGTAAAAATAAAAATGCTTTTTTCAACAATGAAATGTATAACAATTAGCACTATTGACTAGTATGTACATTACATTATTGGGGGATTCACAAGGTGTCATAACGTCATATGTCTTAAAATAATAACATGAAAAAATACGACTGTTGTGAACAACCCCGCATAATTCATTGTGCTATTTTGAATTTAAATCAGCTGATTTAAAACAAATATAAAAAATAAATATTTAAGAAAAATAAAAACATTTTTTAATTCGAATCCATGAATTAATAAATTAATTTAGATCTTACCTGACTATTTTCCATTTTTCACACGCAAATCAGAAATAAATTTTATTTTGTTTGCTTATAAAGAGCAGAGTCCTAAGCCTATATAATTTGACGCCGCAAGTGATTTGTTGCAAAAATTGCTAGCCGCGGGTTAATTTCGGATGTTAGCTGGATAAATTTTACCATCTACGGTGACGGCTTACAAAAACTAATGCGGCTCGGCTCAACCGTTCAGCGCAGGTCTCTTCGGATTAATTACGACAGCACTTTTTGTTTATAAAGCAACAACAATATTTTTAAACCATTGTAAAATGTTAGAACATTATGACAATATAACATGATAGCACACCTTGTGAATACCCCATATGTAATAATTTTAAACAGTAAAGAATTATGGCACCAACAACAAGCATGAACGAAAATTCATGTTTTGTTACTTTATCATTTTATAGTTTTTACTGTAGAACCAGGTAGAAGAAGCTGCATTTTTTTTTAGGTTTATGCCGAGACTTCAAGCTGTCTTTTGACATCTTTCGTTAAACAGCGATTCACAGCGCTAAAAAGATGCAGTCCACTGAAGTTGATGACCATTGAAATTTTGATGTTGCTTATATTTTGTTTTACGAAATTTTTTATATGGCACTTTTTCCAACTTTTTATAATGCAAATCTCATCTTTAACAATTGTTATTTACGAAAATATAAAACAAAGTCAAATGATAAGTTTACTGTGATTGTATCAAAGGATTGAATATACTGTAAATTTGCATGCCATTTTAAACAAGCGAACATATATGAACTTTGAGCGTTTCTGTCCAAACAAAAAAAAATATATATCAACCTAATATAACGGAATCATAATATTCAGATATCTGACAACAAAATACCAAAAAATTATCCAATTCGGCGAACATGAAAAAAATGAATTAATGCCGCTCTTGAACCAATTTGCGGCGCCTTGAATTTGCCTTTCACAGGTATACACCCGCAAGTATCATATCAATTGGTTAAGTCGATTTTACTTTTAAATGGTTTTTTAGGGATTGATTATTAGAAAGCGAACTGTGCTTTTTTGTGTGTATGTATATGACTCTTCTTTCGTTCTTCATTTTTTTTTGTTTATAGATTTTCTAATGTTAGACTTTAGTAAATAGTAATCGCTGGAAATTTGAATTTTGTAGTACGCAATTATATTTGATATTTTCACATTTAAAGTCCACAACATTTATTTCTGTTTTGATTTCTAGTTTCTTCATAATTAAGGTGCCATTTACATGTCGTTAATTGATTATTTCAAAATAACAAGTCTTAAGGCGTCATTCATTTTGGATAAATGCTAAATGTCAGTTTGGTTTAGAACGCAAAAACTCAAGAGGCAATTTAACCTAGAAAATACTTGTTGGGCAAAAGTTTATGGAAATAAGAATTTGTTTTTTGCTAATAATAATCCCACCACAATAGTGGAGAGGGTATTATGCGTTTGTGATGATGTTTAAACACGTTAAAATATTGGTCCACGACCCAACTTCGATTAAGAATAATTTTTTTTAAATCGATCTAACGTTGTCCGTCCATCCGTCCGTGAGACTAGCTGGCTGTCCATGTGAACATTGTGCCGAAAGTACAGGTCACAATTTTGGAGATAATTGGATGAAATTTGTCACAAGAACAAAGCCTATTGTGAATTTAAAGAAATTTTCTAAACTTTTTTAAAACTTAATTCCCAATTTTTATTCTTGATAAAAACACTGAAATTAATTGCTGAAGGGATAAGCTATTCCCATGCGCATTTCACTGGTTGCTTAGGCCAGATCGTCAGGAAACTTCATCCAAAGGGTTTAGAAAAACTATAGATATTTAACAAACAAAACTGCTAAGCGAATAAGAATTGTAAGCAACAGCTTTACTTGTAACAATATCAAAGCTTAATCAAAAATAACAACAATAAACAGTGAGTTTATCTCTTCTTAAATTACAATTGGTTGGAATTCTTCCAAAATTAATTGTAGTTGTAAGTAGGTTAAGAAAAAACAAAATGAAAACGAAAACAATTTTCAAAAGCATGTTGCCAGTTAAGTTTTTTAAGCCGTGCAGTTGCCAGTTTATTATCAAAATATTTTTGGGAATACAAACTTTTAATTTAAAAGATTTTGTTAGTCGCGCTTAATTCCCAATTTTTATTCTTGATAAAAACATTGAAATTTATTGTTGAAGGGATAAGGGATAATGTTGGAAGAATTCCAACCAATTGTAGTGGGGAATGTAAGGCCTAAGCAACCAGTGAAATGCGCATAGGAATAGCTTATCCCTTCAACAAGTAATTTCAGTGTTTTTATCAAGAATAAAAATTGGAAATTAAACACGACTAAAAAAATCTTTTAAATTAAAATTTTGTATTCCCAAAAACTACTTTGATAATTTTTTTTAAACATTAAAACTTACGCACTTAACACTGTTCCATTGTGTCGTACTGGTTGTACATTAGGGTGGGTCAAAACAAATTTTTCCTCTTATCGACTTCTAATAGCGTAAATATGTTTTATTTTTATCATGTAAAATATATTTAATTTATTTTAAAATTTTAAATATAACACAACATCTATGCGATAAAGAATCAAGAGAAGGTTTAATATAGACGAAACTTGGATTAAGACGAGAGGTGCACACATTTGACAGTACACAAGATTTTGTAACCAAAAAATGATTTTATTGTTTTTTGTTGTATAAGAAGCAAAGTTTTATTTTTATTTAAGTTTAATTTAAAATGTTTTTAGATTTAATAAATATTAATTGATAGTAAATAAAATATTAAAATTTAAAAAATGGACATTTTCAAAGATACTTAATTCTTAGGAGCTCCTGCGCGGGCCCAATATTTGTCTTTTTTTATTTGTTTTAACGTAAGACAAAAACAAAATAGTGCTATTAGAATATGATTCGAAAACTTTTATTTTTTCTCTTACATCAGTGACCCACCCTATTGTATATGCGATAATTTCATGAATGTCATCTTCATAAAGTTATAGCAAATACAAGCAATATGACACAATAGAACACTACCTAACTATTCTTTTTAATCTACTTTAAAATTGTAAAATTTTACAAAATGTTCTACAGAAATTTTACAAAATTTTCTAAATGCGGTGAAATAAAATAGTTAAGGTACGGCCACACTTATTAAATATTAGACCAAATAAGCGTATTCACTTCTTTTGTTACTGTTTAGTGAGATTAAACATGGTCTTAATATGACAAATAAAACTAATTAACTACTAGACATAGCAAAATCTGTTTTTTGTAAGATGTGGCATTATATTCAAAATAAATATTTGAATTAAAGTAGTTTGCTTGTTGGTCCCGTTTTTTTCGTCAAATATTTGACAAGTGTGACCGACCTGACCGTAGCTTTAGACTTTGCATTTTTATACTCTGCATCAATTGTGGGGAATGACGGGTTACTAAGTTTGTCATTCCGGGTTAAACTTTTTTTTAATATTAATTTAAATTCTAAGTCGATTAAGCCATGCCCGTTTATCTGGCTGTCTGTCTGTCCGTCTGTTGAAAACACGCCCACTTCCGAACAACTCAACAGAAAAGAATAATATTGGTATCAAATTCTTTCTAGTTCTCCTGAGCAGTTTGGGATTGAAATCCAGCATAATGGGAACTCAAATGTGAAAAATCTTTTCTAAAAAATGTATAATTTTGTTTAAAAATTAACGTAAATTGGTGACAGAATGCACTAATTCTCATAAAATTTTGCTCACATTCATACTACAGAATTTTTTAAAGATCATAATTAACTATGGGCCCAATATAAATCTCGCTCTCGAAAATAAACAAATAACGCTATTGCAGTAAAATTTGGCCCGTCATAGTTTCATAAGATTGGAATTCACTCTGCCAAATTTTGCGAAGATCGGTCCATAATTTACCACAGCTCCCATATAAAATTTGGTCTTAGTTAGGTTTTTTCACCATAATATTCGGTACTCCACCGAATTTTGGGAAAAACAATCCATAATTTACAATAGGTCCAATAAAAAAATGCTTTCTGAAAATCTCTTTAAGATGATTAATAATATTTCTGTAACAAATAATTTTTTTTTTTAAATTAGGTAACGAATTAAATAACTGCGTAGTCAGGTATTATTAAGATTGGCTTATAAATTATAAATAGGCCCGCTCCTAAAATATTCGAACTCTCTGTGGAGGGTATAGCACAGCCAAAATTCATTTCGTAGCACTCTGACTTGTTTATTGAAACTGCAAAGTTTTTCAAAAACACTGACATTTTATCAGAATTTTGTGTTAAATAAATAGTTAAAATCTTTTGTAAAATTTTGCAAAACTAATAATTTTTTTTTAATTTTGTAGAAACTCCTATTCATAAAATGTTCTAATGAAAATGAAATTTTCCTAAAATAGTGCAATAAAGTAGAGAAATTTACAAATTGTACTAGAAAGTACTCAAACGTTGCCAAGTTCATTATAAACGAGAGAAAATTTATTATAAAATAGGAAAATATTTTAAATTTGTAGAAATTATATTAGTGAAATATTAGTGCAAGGGTTGTGATTTAAATTTCTGTCAGAGACTCTGGTATGCTTCACTGCAATGGGCTGATAGATTGCGTTTCTATTGGTTGGGTAATTAAGTTGGAATAGTAATTGAAATTGTTTGTAAAATAAATTGAATAAATCCTAAAATTTTTATAGCAAAAAAGAAAAAAGAAAACATTTTCGAAAAAATTAGGATTTTTAATATCTCAGTTAAGATTTGGCTACTTTTAAGTCTACATATTTGACATTAAAAAACAGATTAACACTTTTATATTTGTAATTAAACAAAGATTGCCCCCCGTATAACTTTGCTTAGAATTTTTTTCAGAATTATGTCGTCATAATACATACAAGCAAAATTGATTATAAAATTTAATTTGAATGCAATAAATGAAAAAAAAACAAACTTAATAAAAGAAATTTGGCGCCATAAAGTAGACAACAAAAAACATTAAATCTTTTGACGCCCTAAAAACAAAACACAAAATATTTTAATTTTATAACACAACTCTAATAAATTTTTTCCGTTTGTTTCTATTTCATTCTGTCCAGTTAATGCCATTCGCTGTCATCAGTGCAACTCCCATTTAAATGAAGACTGCATTGCTTTGCGTTTAAGTACACCACGTGCACCTCTTGACAATCAGTTTCTCAAAGAGTGTGAAGAACATAATCAGCAGAAGGCGTTCTGTCGCAAAACTGTGCTGACCATCGAGGTAACTAAGGAGCACCGCATTATTCGAGGCTGTGGCTGGTTACATGATCGTGCTGGTTTCGACAACAACACCTGCTTTACAGCCGACAATGAGGGTTATAAGCAGACTATCTGTGCTTGTAATGAAGACGGCTGTAATGGCAGCTCGGGGTTATATATTTCCAAATGGTCTGTTTTGGCTGCCACTGGCTTGAGTGTGGCCCTGGCTACAGTATTCAGTAGAAATTAGTAGTTGATTTAGTGAGGATCTGTTTTAAAGATCGCTAAATATTATTTTTAGTTTCTTTAAATTACTTTTCTTCTTTTTATTATCGTTTTCTTTTAATTTTACTCTTTTTAAAATATTAATTTTTATCAATATTTTGTCCAATATATTGAATTAAAGATGTTAATTAGATGTACATTTTTATTCAATTAATCAGTTTTAAGTTAAAAACAAAATATTTAAAATAAAGAACAAAAAATTCTAAAAATTTTATTCGGTGGGTTGTTGTTTTCATTTCAATTCAGACTGGCTTATCGCTAAAATTGTTCCTAGCAAATATGTACGTCCTTAAAAGTTAAATGAAAATTGATCTAAAATCGCTGGTAGAAATAGGAAACATTATCATAAAAATAATTAGATCTTAAGCTTAAAAAAAAACAATTGACTTAAGAAGATATAACATATGAACCAAAGGTTGGTCCCTTGCCAAATCGATCCACTTTGATGGAAAAAATTAATGCTCAAAACATGTTAATTCATACATACTTCGATGTAGTATGTTTTCTTCATATGTACATAAAAATTTATGGTCGAATTTTGGCCATTAGGCGAACACTCGTTGTAATAATTTCACAAGAACTCCAATTAAAAAAAAAGCACATCGCAAATATCTTTAAATCATTATACAAACATATGTAATTCATAACATAAAAGAACTTATTTCAAAAAAAATAACAAAATAAAAAATAAAAGAAATCGCAACCATCTAAAAAAATTTCATATAAAATTATTTTAAAATCGAAGAACACTTAAAAAAAATATTTTGCACAAAATTTACACATTTTAAGCCGTGCTTACATTGTTTTTAAATATGCCCTGCAGTTTCAGAGATATCGAAGAATTTTTGCAAAAACAAAAACAACTGCAGAAAAACACGATTTTCTCGTGTATCTCGAAAACGCTTCTTGAGAAAAACAAATGAATGCCATATTCGTGATCACCAGACCCGATTTATCTTAGAAAATATCTAATTTTTGTGGTTATTTTTTTGTGGCACTGTGTTCTTAGTAAAATATTTAAGAAGATCAACAAATTTCGAAAATTCTGATAGTGCATAGAAAATATTCCTGGAAAATATTGAAGGAATAAGACTATTAAAGTAAAAAAGCTGTTAAAATTGTCATTTGACTTAGAAAACACATTCGAATTAATATGAAAATTTATAAAATAAATGTCACTCACCATGAGAAATAAATTCCCAGATTCTAATTGTAAAATTTTAGTAAATTTTTTAAGCGCTCCACCACAATTAGTTGTGAAAGGTCTATACTAAGTTTGTCATTCCGTGTGAAACTTTTTTATTATTCATCTCAGACCCCATAAAGTACATATATTTTGGAGTTTTAATTTGAGTTGAAAAGGTAATAAATATTAATTGATAGGTAAAATTATAATTTTAATTTTAAAATAGTTAAAGAAATAAATTTAAATTAATTAACAATATCCTTAACTTAAACAAAAAGTCAACTTCCCGACTTTCAATTTTCGTTGCAGCAATTCTTGAATTTATAGGTAAGAGGGGTGAGCAGATTGCGGAGGGTTACTCAGTTTCATGAACTCGGCAATTCTGTTTTGTTTTGTTATACTCAAACTTTTTAACTTGAAGTTGGCTGAATGTGTATTTGTATTTTTATACAAAATATTGAAAGGAGAAGGGGAAAGACAAGATAAAAATTTAAAAAATTGCAAACCCATAATTTCTTTCTTGAAACGAATGCAATTTCAATGCAGAATCGTTAAAAATTGCAGCAACAAAAATTGCAAATCTTGACGGTGATAAAACAAATAAAAAATTCAAAAGTTGGTTAGTAAGGACGTTTTAGGAAACGATATATTTATCATTAAAAAGAATATAATTTGTGGTGTTTGTTTTCACATTCTAAAGGCCTGGTATAAATACACAATTTTTCAAAACATATAAAATTCAATCAGGGTGCCCCGGTAGGCTAGTTGGTAGTGAGCTAGTCTATCAGTGGGTGGGTTGCGGGTTCGATTCCCGCCAGAGACTCTGGTCTGTTTCACTACAACGGGCTGAAAGTCTACGTTACTATTGCTCGGTTAATTAAGTTAGAATATAATTTGTGATAGTATTTGTAACTGTTATTAAATTAAATAAATAAATAAAATAAAAATCAATAATGCAATTATGTCACACTTTTGTCTGCAAATTGCCAACATCAAAAATAAGACATTGTAAAACTATACGATTATACAACAAATTCAAAGATAATGCGAGCTTGGGGGTTGGACAGTTGTTGTAACCCAAAAAATTTTAAAACAAGTTTTAGAATTTTGAAAACCACAAAATTCTAAAAAAATTCTAAAAACTATGTTTTTGTTTTAAATGTTGTTGTACAAAAGAAAGAATTCATTCGCACATCGGAAATTTGCTACAAGTACCTAAAAATTAAAAAAAAAATTATCTAAAAATGTGAGTCCGTAAACAGCGAAAAAATTAAAAATTAAAAACAGCATATTTAAACTTGCCCTGTTTATCATTATTACAACTGCAAAAATCCTCTTCTTGAATTCAAATTTGTTTCCATCATAAACGAGATTATTCTATTAATCAGCCATTTTAACTTAAAATTCTTACAATCCAAATGAAAAAATTAAATAAAAAAGAAAAAAAAAAAAATCAATTTTCCTGTGCCAAAATCAGAGTGGAAAAATGCTTTAAGGCTTAATGTTATTTTAATGTTATTCGAGCTGCAATACCCAGGAATGACAGCATGAGCAAAATGATGGTGAAAGTAAAAATAGCAATAGAAAAAAAAATCTCGTTAATAGCAGAATACTATAAGAAAGAAATAAAACAAGTATTTGTCAACTGCACACAATATCTACCATTCAAGGCTTAGGAAATATCTTAAGGATTAATATTCTGCTTTCAATCTTTTTAAAATTTTCTATTACGACTTTTTTTGTAAAAGCATTAAAGCATATTTTTTTTTTAATTTCAACGGTTTTTTAGATGAGCGAATGTTTTTTTTCTATTTCAATTATGCGATGACTGAGATTTGTAATATTTAGTTTAAATTAAATTTTTTGCTGTTTTCTCCAAGGAAATAGAAATTAGGAATGTTAAATAACAAAAATTTAAGGAAATTAATAAATATGTAAGCGTATTCCCAGACGGATGTGTGTTATTATTTGAATAAAAATTATGTTTGAGAATCAATGCTGTAAGATATTTATTATATTTCTAAAGACTACTGTTAGGCTCAACTAAAAAAGTACTATGGATTTTTGTCATTTGCTAAAATAACAGTTGTTTTAACCAGTGTTCGAAAATAAACACTAAATACCTTACCTTAGTGTTCGGTTCGGTAGATTTGTTGAAAACACAAACGCTATTAGTGTTTGTGTAGATAATCATGAAAAAAATAACGTTTGCCTGTTTGAAAAAATAACGTTTCCCTGTTTGTCATCTTTCGACCACAAAAAAAATACTGTTCTTATCCAACTCAACAAAACGACGATAACATTTAATTCTGAAAGTTACGTTAAGAGGTTAAAATGCTTATGAGATTTATTTGTGCCGAATATTATCTAGATATTAACATCCATAGGAGATTTTTGGTCTTAAAGAGATTTTAGGGACGGACGCTAAATTGTTTATTAATGAAAACATATCAAAGAAAGTTAAAGCTATTTATAGATGTGAAATAATTCGAAAAGAATTTAGTATGCAGTAAAACATTTTTGAGGCGAATTTAATCTAAAAAAATGAGATGGTTTACGGACACAAAGAGTCTTATTTGGAAAAAAGTTTTTTTTGGGGAATATGTAAAATTATATTCCGATTCATAGACATTTATATTGATAGACATAGACATAGAATTTGACCTTGGGACAAATAAAGTGTATTTTCCAAATTTGATCCAATTATCTACAGGATAACAATTGTACTTTGCGCAAAAAATTACATGGACAGGCAACTAGCTAGACGGATGGATGGTTATCGTTAGATCACTTTAAAAGTGATTCTAAATCGATCGATTTACTAAGAGATTGATCCAGATTTATATGTATTACATAGTCTCACAATTTTTGAGTAAAAATTAAATGTAGATGGTGAAATTGAAGCAACACCTTGGGTATACCGATATTTATTTAAAATAGAAAAGCCAAAACATCGGAAAAAAAGAAAAATATTTTTGTCTGTTACGAAAGCTCTTGTAGGCGACTAAAAAAATTTACCATCTATCAAAATATGCCTCAAATAGGCGAAATATGCTTTAAAAACTTAAAAAAATGCTGCTAAAAGGCTCTTTTTTTTTTTTTTACCAAATTATGCAAAAAATGCTCTGAACGGTAAAATATGCAAAAATACGCGCTTACAAATCGATGCCAAATTTCATAAAAAGCTCTAAAACGGATAAATATAATGTTTCTGTCTTCATTGGTCGCACAAGGAAAAACATGCAATTGCATATTTTTGGTTTCCCTGATAATTAGTATTGTGGTTATTTTGTTTAACTGTTCGTGGGTTTAAAAAAAATGTAATTTGGACTTCATGAAAAATTCTTGACAAAAAGTACGAAAAAACAGAAGTAAGGAAGAACATGTTAATCAATTAAATAGAATTTGAGACCTATTCTTTATGTAAAATTATCCGCTGAATCCGAATATGAAGTCAGGATTGTCAAAAGATATAGAGATATTCCAAAATAACCGTTATTTGTGTTTTTAAAAAAGATGATGTGACTGAAATGCAAATATCTTCAAACATTTTAAACGGAAAATGCATTTCTTTCTTTTTAAAAAAAGTTAGTACAATTTCTAAAATAACCATGGGTCGTTTGTGAAGATGAGTCAAATAAATGGCAAAGTTATAGTGGACACAATTTCAAACTTCGTTACAAATTTGATGATTTTTTGCCATTTTGCTGTTTTCAAGTTATTTTTTTTAAACATTTTACATAAAGATTAGCTGTCAGATCTTTTTCTTCACGACTTTGTTGAAATTTTTTCACGTAGTGTAATCATTCAAAGCTAATTTCGATCAACCAAAGGTTAAATACAGTTTGGTATAAAGATTGATGTTTGACTATTGACTGCCAGCAGTCGTCGATGGCTGTAAGTTTTAAACGGCAAAACCCTCTGAAGAGATTGAGTGGTAGCAATTGAAACATGTAAGGGAAACCTGTCCGTAAAAGCCCTGGTTCGAGCCCAGCGGCAGTAAAAGAATGAAAAAAATTATCAAATAAGTTTTAATTAATTTCATGTTGTAAAATTCCTTTCTTTATAAAAATAATTTTAATGATAATTAAATTTGATGAACTTAAGCCTAAGTAAACTCATTAATTTATAAATTTTTTTGCTTAAATATTTTTTTAAATAAAAACCCATTAAATTTAAAAAAAACATGATTTAATTTAAAGCTTAAAAGTATGCAAAATAAAGAATAATATGATGCTCCAAAAATTATGCATTGCAAATAATTTGTAAAAATTAAATATATTTAAGAAACTCTCTAACATTTTCTTAATTTGTATCAAAAAATGTTTGTATTTAGAATTGAAAATAAAAAAAAAAATTTGAAATAAAATCGTAAATTTTAGAATTTTGTTTTTGTTTTAAATATAACTTTGTATGCGAACGTTAACGTTCGAAATCGATGAACAGGCTGTTAATTCTTAAGAAACCAATACAATTTTCTGTTTCCATTATTTTGAGTGTAAATTCAAAACATTAAAGTCGTTTTTTGCAAAACTTATATTTTTAAGTTATGACGATGTTGCAGCAAATGAGCGATTTATAAATTTTAAATGTATTTATTGCCATCATTATATGAAACCTTAAAAAAACATCTAAATGATTACATACAACATATAAAATCTCTATCACTACATAAACGAACAAAAAAATAAAACTACCACACAAATCATAAAAAACATTGACACTACCAAACGACCACCAAGCCCCCAGATCATCCACAAATTAGGTCATCTTTGCAACTAGTCCACGCAATGTTTATTAAATGTCAAAAACATTTTTCAAAGAAAGCAACCCATGCGTTTTGCTTCTTCCTTTGAATTCATTAAAATAATTAAATTTTTGGAAAATTGAGTTCTAAAAGTGGCCTTGAATGTTTTCATACAAACAAATCATTTGAATTTAGTGAAACCATTTAAAATTATTTATAAAAAAAAAGATAATTATTGTGGAAAAAAGAGCACAGAAATGTTGTTTGCAACGAAACAAAAAAAAACTCAGACAAAACTATTTGCAATAAATTTAATGGCAAGCGAAGAATTAAACAAAACAAACATGTATTAAATATTTTGGAGAGTACATGGTTGTAAATCTTTAAGACGCCTAATAATATGCTTTAATAAAATTCTATATATCAACTTGCTATAGTTTTGAAAATATAAGCAACTTGTGCTAAGGAAGAGTTCGAGCCAGCGTTACCGATGAGACAAATTTTTGTTTCTATTTTTGTATCATAAAATGTTTGTAATTTCACCTTAACATTATTTTACATTCAAGTAAATTGTCAACTTTGCGAGTTTTTTATTAAAAAAGTTTTTACTCCGTAAATTTACCATCAATTGGAACGCTCAGAGCTGAACGGAACAAAGTCAAAAAAGAAATTGGAATATATATTATCAAAGTTATTTTCGGGAATACAAAATTTATTATTAATACGATTTCCGTATGACGTGCTAAATTCCCAGTTTTTCATATTTGATAAATACACTGAAATTTATTGTGGAGGGAAAGCTAGCTTCTATGCGCATTTCACTGGTTGCTTAGGCCAGCTCATCAGGAAACCTTTTCCAAAGATTTTAGAAAGGCCAAAAATATT
Organism: Pollenia labialis; assembly: GCA_949318255.1. Lineage (NCBI taxonomy): Eukaryota > Metazoa > Arthropoda > Insecta > Diptera > Polleniidae > Pollenia > Pollenia labialis. The sequence goes on from OX439141.1 coordinate 129,730,720, forward strand.
ATACAAATAAAACCCTAAAGCGAATAAGAACTATAAACACTCAAAGTCTTACTTGTAACAATATCAAAGCCAAAACAAAACACCAACAATAAACAATGAGTTTATCTTTTCTTACATTCCCCTGGAATATATTTTAAATATGAGTAGGTAAACTTCCATTTATTTCCGAAGGCATTGACTTGGGTTTATTATCGCACCAGAAATACTAGTGTATACAATTGTATGGCTTGGCTCGGTCCAGCTCTGAGCCCTCCAATTCGTTGTGTATTCTTTTTATGTTTGACAATTTATTCAAATGTTATTTACGGAGCCTCTCTTTCCTAATTGTAAAAACTTTCCTTCGTATTCTGCCATTTTTGAACTGTTCAGTGAAAATTATATTAAGCAAATTGAAAAAATAAACTGACATGAGCAATAATTTGTCGTCTGGCAAAATATTTCTTTTTTTAATGACTTTGGTGTTTCAAACTCTGTCAACAGTGGTGCATTGTTTAAAAGCTTTGTTTCGCAAGTCCAACCTTATTTCGCACCCAAGCGGTTTTATCTGGCTTCCACAATCACCGGATTTAGCAGCTCCTGATAGTTATCTTTGGGAATATTTAAAAGAGCGTATGTTAAAGAAAATGGAACCATCGCCCAAATAAAAACAAATATTTGAAATTTAATTCAAGGCCTTTACACGCGAAAAAATGTGGTATCCTTATTGAGGAATCAGAATCTCTATATGTTATATTTTTTTAAATTCCCTAAGCAAATCCCGCGAAGCTCTATGCTTGAATGCAGGAAACCAGAATCTCTGGCAGGAATAGAACCTGCGACCCGACGCTGATAGACTAGCTCACGTCTAGCTAGCCTACCGAGGCACTCAAACAATATGATGTCCGATGAACAAAACATATTCAAGGTGTCGAAAGAAGCATTCTAGAGCCTTGGTTTTTTAAAACGGTGTAAAATATACTTCCATCTATCTGATCTCCTTACTATTTATACCACCAATATCCGACTGCTATTGGAACACAACTCTCATGTGTGGGCCGGTGCTTCAAAGTCTATTTTTGAGCTTCTAAGCAACGTGCAGGAAAGAGCAAAGGGTATGATTAGTGACAGTAAGGTATGCGATTCTATTGACTTCTTAGAGCACCGTCGCAAGGTATGATATGTTTGCCTGTTTTATCTGGTACGTTTGTTTGTAATACACGTTTTTCCTCAAGAGCCAATTATTTTGTGGTCGATTTGCCGATGCATTACAGGGAACATTTTGTTTTTGGCTGGACTGTTCGTGAATAACCTTCCTGCTGAAGTGTTACCTCTCATTTTCAACATGAATTACTTTAAGTCAAATGTTTATTAACACTACTCCCTCTATCCTCCTTCACATAACCTTCTTTTTCTAGTTCCAAGATTAGTAGCGGTCCTAGCAAAAAAAAAAATAAAAACATAATTCTTTGTCTATGTTAAATAAAATTCCGGCAACCCTGGTTAGATCAAAAAAAAAAAAAGAATCAGAATAAGAGCGAAGTACAGCGTTGCCAGAAACTTTGGGAAGAAAAATAATCTTTTTGCTTAAAAAAATTATAAATTAAAGAAAAAATCAACACATTTTTTTTTTAATCCAAGCATTTTGTTACAAGAAATCAGAGGTCGGGATTTCTTAATAAAACCACCTGTGGGGAAACCAGGAAAATCTGGCCCATCATAGATGAAAAAAGGACTAAGCGGGCATTACAGCTGTCCAGACATCACCTTATTGCGATTATAATTGGTCACTGGCCCATTGGGAGGCACACCCAAAGGCTAGGGCTCCTTTACAATGACTTATGCAGAAGTTGCGGATACGAGGAGGAGGAAGAGTCAACGGAACATCTTCTTTGTCAATGCCCGGCATTTGTAGATCTAAGACTAAGACTGTTTGGTCAAAGAACCCTTAGAGATAAAACTTGTCTGTCTAACACTGATTTAAACAGGATCCACTCCTTTATTCAATCAACTGGGAGACGGTGCGACATGGAAACACAACGGGAACCAATTAATGGACCCACGTGAGCTGTGCTTAATAGCGGTTGCCAATGGAACTTAACCTAACCTAACCTATTACAAGAAACTGATTACTTATAATATGAACTATTTAAACACACCCAATTTGGAACATTGGCTTTTTTAAGCACAGCCACTCATCAAATTAATATTATCAAACTTTAATTCAAAGTTGTTGTAAAAAGGGTGTATGCATTTTTGGTCGCGAAATATTTTAATTCATTCTACTAATAACTATAATAAACAAAGCAAAAAAAAAAAAAAAAATAGAAAATGTTCTTTTACTTCTACAGATGTTTAAGGGGCATATTTGAATTTGAGTATTTGCTCCGAAGTATATTTTATACGATTAGTCTCACAATTCCGCTTGCCACCTTAAACGACTTTATCGTTTTTAAAAAAATTCTAGACTATAATACTTTTCATTGGATCAGAGTTGAATTTAATGGTACATATGTGTGAGTGTTTATACTTTGTGTGATGGTGTGAACACAAACTGTTATGTTAAATTGAATTTTTTGACAGTCGCAACAAAACTCATTAGATCTCACAAAGTATTATGGAATACATAAGACTTGTAAGATAGTGTAAACTAGCCTTAAGTAGGTAAGTTCTATTTTAATTTGGGTAAGTATTTCAACATCAGCGTTGCCAGAAGATTTGGAAGGAAAATCAAAAAAAAAATCTTATTTTGAAGAGAAAAATCTTAAAATTTTTTATAAAAAGGGCAACAAAGTAAAAATCATTAATATTTTTGTAATTATTTGAATTGAAATACATACAAACATAAATACATAATTGCGGTATTTATACAAAATTTAGGTTTACATTGTGTTTTTAGTTTAGTTTTCTAAAAATACATTTTAAATCCATTTAATTTCAAATAAATAAAAACTTAAAAAAAATCCATCTAAATAAAGAAGTTTCATTGAATGTGCATAATTAAATTCTAGAATTACAAGATTTTAGCTTGGAAGCTTAATAGCCTATAAAGCCCATACATCATATAAAATCTTAAGGTTTCTCAATTTAATATTATATTTTTTGATACCGTTTTTATATCAAAGGCATTTTAAGAAAAAAAATAATGATGCATTTTTGTGTATGCTAGACAATTGGTATAAAATTGTGCAAAACCAATAGAAAAGCTGATACAAAACCTCATTGTTTTAAAAATTGTATGTTTAAACAACTTTACAAAAAATTTGGTATGTTGTACAAACTTAATCTTCATTCTGGCATCGCTGTTCATCATTCTTAAAAATAAAAACGCATCATTTCAGAAAAAAAAATCATCAAATAATATTTTGGTAAAGTCATAGTTCTGGCAACGCTGGCGAAGCATAAAATCCAAGGAAAGCGAAATAAACAGATAACGTGCGTATTACTTAATGTGTTTGTAGCTAAGTGTATTAAAATGTTTTTTATGCGTGTGTGTGTTACAAATGTTTGCTGTGTTTATTTTTTTTGTGAAATATGATGCCAAAATGTCTCGCATTACCATAAAATCGTAAGAGGTCACTCTGACTTTAAACATGTCATGTTAAAGAAACGAATTTTGTTAAAAATTAAAACAAATTGCATTAAATAAGCTCAATGTATTCGTCGTTAGGTATTGTTTTAACATATTTTAGACAACTTTTTTAAATAACTTGTTAAATTTTAAGTTTAGTGATATTCCCTGATACTGATACCGAGGTAAAACATTTATGTTTATTGCCATCAATAGCTTAAATATACCTATTATTGTCGCTATTGTACATAAATTCTAATTTATTTTTTTACGGCCATTTTCACCAAGTTTAGTTAAAACTAACAGTTATTTTAACTTCCAGTTAACAGTACGTTTTGATAGTTTTAACTGGTAGTTAATTATGACTGAACTTGGTAAAATTGGCCGTTAGTAGAATAAATAAAAGCTGTTAAGGCAAATAATATTGGACTACCTGATCCATTTTGATCAAATGGACTACTCTACTGCTTGGACTGGTCCGATTTAATGCAAGTATGGACCATGTAATTGTTAAAAAGAATTCGTAGTGAAACGACATGTCTTTGTTTTTTAACGACATATTTTCTGTTTTAAACGAAGTTAAAACTACTCCTTTGTAGTCCAAAGATGGGTTATATGGTCCTGCCCTAGGACATCGCAATGTTAAATAGACCATATTTTTTCCATACGTTTGGATTACTTTTGGACTAGTTCTAGTACCTTGTGGACTACATATTAGACGCGTGCTTGGACTAGTCCTATTATTTGCAGGGTACATAAGAAAAAGCAAACACGATGGCAGCGTTGCCAGAATGACATTTTATCATATTTTTGATGAGTTTTTGACAAAAATAAAATTTTATGATTTTTTCTTAAATGAAGACTTTTTATATTGAGTAATTAAGATTTTTAACTATAAACATGATTTTTTACAGTTTTTTAAAAAGTCAATTTCAAAACAATGAAATTTTGTATCAGCTTGTTGTTTATTGGTTTTGCACACATTTTTACCCAGAGTCTGCATTTGCAAAAATGCAACATTAATTCGGGGCATATTAAAAAAAACAATCTTGGATTAGCGGCTGTTTATTTTGAGATTATCGATGAAAGAATATTATTTGGGAAAAGGAGAAAGCCATTTTTAGGAACCAAGGCGCTTTTTGTTTGAAAATTTTATCTTTCGAAGTACATACGTTTTTATTAAAAATAGAAAATTTGATGATTTTTCTTTTCAAAACATGATTTTTTTTCCGCCAAATTATGATTTTCTTCCAAAAGCTTCTGGCAACGCTGCACAATGGGTTTGCTTGTAACACATTGGTATTCAGTTAAAGTAAATTTATTCTAGACCATTGTGATATTCGAATATGTATTATATTACCGATGCCTGTTGTTCTGTCCATCTCTCCGTTGTAATCGAACTTCTTTATCGTCCTTTGTAGCCCCCTTAAGGAATGGAGATGGCGGGTAGGTATGTAAGAAACAAATGATGGGGATAAGAAATAAAGTGGGGTCAGTCATATATTTGACACGTCTAGTGGCATCCTAAACGCAGCAGGATCCAAATTTAAAAATTTCACTAAACCGCCATATTTGAATGGAAGCCCTCGTAATAAATGGTGATAAGGAGCAAGTATGTTTTGAGAAAATGTTAAGGACAACAACTAATAAAGGTCCGTGATATTGAATTATATTCTTCATATATATTAAAGAAAAAATCCCATAACTACCTAGGAGTCGCCCCTAGAGGGATTATATGTTTAACCGAACTCCATTAGATTTTCAATTAACATTTAATTAAAACATACTTGAGTTTTTTTTCTCCACCTCCTTAAAGGGCTGTTTATGGGGCGTTTTATGAAATTCTTAAATCCAATTAAAATTTTTTATCTTTTGTGATTTCTTGAGGAATTTAGGTTTTCAAGTTTATTCAATAAACCAATCGCGAATATATGTTTTGCAACCTACTTCATTCTAGAAATAACTGTATATTTCGAAAACAAGAGCTAACCTAAAAAAAGGCGGTTAGCACCACTGGATTTAGCATACTTGAACTAGGCTAATCAAAAAGTGTCAAATTGTGGCACAATGTTATTAACAAACTGTATGTTTTTAGAACGCGAGTGCAAAAGGTACTCGTTTCACTAACATTAAAACAAAAACCGAAATTTCAATATTTGTTGTTGTTTTCAATGTTATTTAAACGAGTCACTTTTGCACTCGCGTTTTTAAAACAGGCAGAAATTGTTCTTTTAATTAATAACTGCATTATAAAAGGTTTAAGCCTTAATGTATGCAACAGATCTTATTACAAATCTGCACTGCAATATTCGTAATTTTTTTTTGAAAATGTATTCAGTGATCGGCGAATTTCCGTGGATTTTTTTGGGCAAAATCAATGAGTACAACCTCATCCTTTGGTTCCAGAAAGATGACGGAAGTAGACCTTGATAATTTTATTTTGTCCAAGGAAAACTGCAAACGCTGAATATTTTTTTTCCAACCAAAATCGTTCTGTAAGTCGTATCGTTACATACCTTATTTGAATTAGTGGAGGGTATAAAAAACTTAACATTAATATACTTGTATTTAGCTCTTGGCTTTTTTTAAATACATCTGCTTTAGTAAAAAATATTTTGTTTAACTTACAAAAACAAAACCATAACTTAAAAAAAATTTAAATATTTTACTAATCTCTTTTTTATGCATAAAAAGGCGACTGAAACTAAATGAAAAATGATGCTTCTCGTAAATAAATGTATACAAACTACTAAATATGCTTATTTCTGCATACAAAAGTACGCGAATTCTTTGATATATAAAATTTATTGTAACTGATAGTGGACAGAAAAAACAGTGCGTCATATTTAAGTTCTCAAAGACAGAACATTAATAATAAAACTAGAGCTGTGTGCGTGAGCAGATTTCGACTCCGCATTACGCTCACAATCACGAATTATTTCCAAAATCCTACAATCACGCACACTCACGAAATATTTTATTGAAGAAAGTAGAATTTTTATAAACATTAATGGCCAATTTCATTAATTTATTTAAAGATAAATTAACATAAAACTCGTTTTTCATGTCAAATAAAAATAAAATTATATGTAAAACTACATATATTTAAAGATGAATTGTTATTTGAATAGAATTGGTGAAATTGTCTATAATTCAATTAAATTTTTATAAGTATTTTTCGTGAGTAATCGTGCATGGTTTTTAAATTAATTCACCCAAACTCTCTCACTTATGATAAATATACAAATTATGTAATCACATTTACGGGTTAATCACGCGTGATACCAAAAATTTACCTCACCAACAAGCCCCTCAGTAAAATACAAGAAGAAACAAAAATAATTCTCCCAATTTTTTGTTTTTTTTCGACCATCATATTTTTGTCAATGTGTAAGAGGGGTAAAAAAGGACTAGATTTTTTTTTTATAAATTTAAATATGTGTGTGTGTGTTTATGTGTAAATTTTTGGCGCCATATTGACGTAATTTAGCTCAATTTTATTGCTATTTGGTATTCGTTGATATGGATGCTACGACTGTGTCTGCTACAGTTACAGCAGTTATTGCTTTCATACAGTTGTTTTTGTTGATGTTCTGTTGTTGTTAAAGAGAGTTTTTGTTTGTGTTTTGCTATGTATGTATGTTAGCAATTTATTTTGTGTTAAAGTAACGGTAACGCACCAATACCATCATGCATACAAAATTCATCTATTTTTTTCGAAGTACTTTGTGTGCTTAAATACCCTCCACCACTAGTGGTGAATGAGGTTAAACTGGGGTTGTTATTCTGTGTAAAGCTTTTTTATTATTCATCTAAGTATAAGTGGTATACATATATTCTAGGTCCTTGAGTAATTTAAAGCCGGTTTTGTCATGTCCGCCTGTCTGTCCGTCTGTTGAAAATACGCTCACTTTCGAAAAACTAAAAAAAATACAATGTTGGTGTCAAATTATTTTAAGTTATTAAAATTGAAATTCAGTCAATAGGCTGAGAGTTATAAATCAAAAAAAAAATTGATAGTTTTGTTACAAAAACTAACATAAATAGTAGCGGAATGCACTTTCATTTTTAGTGAAGATCGCTGTATAATTAACCATAAGCTCCATATAAAGCCTTCTCTCGGGAAACACTTTAGAATGCGTAACACCGTAACGAATAAATTTGGTCATTCATAGTTTTACTGTAAAATGTAAAAGTTTTAATGACTAAAATTTTACATATTTTGCTTTTATACTATCCACTATTAAACAGCTAATTGTCGCAAAGAAGAGAGTTTTATTTTTCAGTTGTACTTTTGTTGTTACTACCCATTAAAATAAAATTTTAAGGTTACTGGAAGCACGAAAACTACATGAGCGCTGATGTATGCGCTGGCGATTACACACTTCTAAAAAGCAGCAGAGAACCGAATACCATTGAAGTGAATTCTTAATTTAAGTTAATAAAAATTACTGAATAACTTCGCATTTTCCCTTATTAGTAAGCAGGTTGTAAGTGAATAATTAAAATCATTATTTTAAAGAAAAAATTCCCGAACAATTTCGTATTTTCGTATTTCGTATTGCTTCTGTTATTCCCTTTAATGGAAGCAGGTTGTATTGCAATAATTTTAAAATGTGTTTACGATCATTCCCGAAATATTACCGAACATAGAAATAAATTTTTTTTTATAACGCAACCAATCAGTCATCAAATTGTTTGTTAGCAGAGAGGAAAAAAGTAGTGCTTCCAAGTGGAAATTCGCCATTTAAAAATAATGCCTCCTAAAAACAGGTTTGTAAGGGTGTACTGTGCTTATCTCCCTTACAAAACTGCCCACCAGTAAGCTCCATATTTTGTTTACTGAGTATAAAGCTTTTACAATTTTCTGAAAATCTACCAAAATCTACTGTAAAACTACTAAGTGAGACAAAGTAGTAACATTTTGGTAGACATTGCAAAATTATATTACCAAATGCTTAAAGGGAAATGTGTGTGAGTGCGTGTGTATTCATAAATGGTTCAAGTAGCAACAGTGACTTTTCTTTAACATTCTAAAGCAGATAGTTTTTATTTTTTTTTTAGTTTTTTAAATTTTTTGTTTTGTACATATTTGAACAACACACAAATAAACGTGTAAAGTTAAATATGTTTTGGGGTTAGGGTTGCCAGGCGAGCTTGAATATAGCATCAGTATTGTAAAGAAAACAAACTGAACAACAATATCAATTTGTTTGTTCATTTAACCGAATTTTTATTTGTCAAGAAAAATTAATCTGTTTCTTTTCAATGTTTAGCTTTTTGCCGATTTCGATCTGGCAAGCCTAATTGGGGTGGTTAGAAAAATTATATAAAAAGCAGTCATATTATTTTTTTCGAAAAGTGATAAAATATAAAAAAAAAACTGGATAAAATTGTTGAAAATTTTAAATTTTGATCACAGTTTTACAATTCTGAAAAACTAAAACTAAATAAAAATTTTAACACCGTCATTACCAGGGGAACCGATAATATGCAATTAAATGATTTGCCTTGTGCAATCATTGAAGTCAGAAATAATATACATATTTATCCCCTTAAGGACTTATTGTATATTTTGAAATCGATTTGTTAGCCTTTGGAGCCTTTTTTGCAGCATCGCTGCTTTTTTAAATTCTAACAAATGGGGAAAATAAAATTACAATTTGGTTAATAGGGGGCTAATTCGGGCAGTAGTGATCGAATTCTTTCTCGATTCGAAATCCATTTTGTTTCTAATTATTTTGGTCGATACTGAACGAATATAAGTTATTTCGCACTTTTTCTATAATTTTAACAACTTTTTTCATTTCTTCAATCACACCTGTTTCGAAGTTATTTTGTTAGTATTGTAAAGCATTTATTTGAGTTTTCACAACACTGAAAAAAAAATAATTTGAGTTTTGAATTGAGAACCATTTTGTGGATCTTCTATCAATTTTAAAGAACTTACAGGCCCTCTTTCGTATGTCTTTGAATTTAATCATAGATTTTTATTTTATTGTTTTTCCGTGCAATGCTTGTCTCTATATGGGACGAGAGGGTGTGCATGTGTGCTTGTATTTATTTGTAAATAAACAAACATAAGTATATTCTATGTATATATATTTATCTTAAAGTTAGTCTTTATGTATTAATACTTATATTTGTGTGTAAAACAAATTTTATTATTCTCGTGTATTTGTCTACGCAGCCATTGTGGCATTTAAAGTTTGGTTTTTCTCTTAGTTTTAGTATTTTTCCCATTTTCTTTTTTTTATTTTTGCACATTTTTTTTAAAGACTCATTGGCGCCAAATGAATGTGAAAATTTTAACTAAAAAAAATAGCAGACAGAAAAAAAGGCGAATTTTCAAATAAAAACCATTAATTTTGCTTAGAATTTTCAGTGTATCCCTGTCTCTGTCTTTGTTCCGTTAATTTGTATTATTTTGTAAATATAATCTGAGCATTTTTTGTTGTAACATTCTGCTCTCTTGTGTAATGTAAAATTATCAGAAAGAATGTTGTAACTTCTATTTCACTGCTGACAATGTTGTGTGAGTCGAATATAAGTCAGGGAAAGTAAAGTGGAATTAAAAAATTTAAATTTTTAAGAAAATTATATAAACAAGTGTTCGCCTAATGGTCAGAATTCGACCATAAATATTTATGTTAATATGAAGAAAACATAGTTTATCTTAGTATAAATGAATTGACATGTTTTTTGCATTTATTTTTCTGTCTTAGTGTATCTATTTGGCGAGGGACCAACCTCTAGTTAATATTTTACCTTTTACCTTGTAAGTTCAATATAAAAAATATTTATTGATATTCCAAGAAGTACCAAAAAGTCTTATTTAAGGTAGAAGTACATAACACGCGTTAGAGCGCGCGCGCTCTGAAGACTTCTGCCAAAAAAAGTTCAGCTAGTGTTTTTCTATAGAACAAGTTACATGCAAAATATTTTGACGCGCTTGCGCCAGAAAGTTGGTTACCTTTGAACTTTTAAACGCGTTGTGTATTTTTGACAAGTAATCAGCTGACAATAAAAAAGAATAATTTAACATATTTGTGAATCATGAAAGAAAAACTTATTGGAGAGGTTTCAAAACATAAAATATTTATAAATTAATAAAAAAAATCTTGATATATTTTCAAATCCGTTTTCAGTGTTCAAATAAGTAAACAAATAAAAAACAGCTGACAAGAATGGCTTTTGTAACGCGCGTTGTGTAACTTGCAATTTTTCATGCGCTAAAGTTTTTAAACGCACGACATATGTCGACGAATTAACGCTTGTTATGTACTTCTACCTTTATGGATTGTCATCCACTCAGGCCATTGCATGTTTATTTTTATCTTTTTAGGTCAACTGTTAAAAAAAAATTCAAAAAGTACCAGATGAAAAACAAAGAGGAACAACATTTTTCATCTTATAGATTCTCATTCACTCAGTAACCTTTACCTTCTATAATATTATGCTTCTAAGTTCAATATTATAGAAAATTTAAGAACTATCATATGAAGCACGGAAAAGTAAAGGAAAAAAAAAACTATCAAAAAGGGGTACCCTCCCTGAAGAGGTTCGGTTGACATACAAAGGAATAAAGCGTTCTTAGCTGTTTTGCCTGTGCCGATTTATACATAAGATTTATACAGCCGAAATATTCGAAAAATGTCGAATAATCGACCTCCTGGTAACTCTCATACAATGACAATAAAGATTTCTTTATAGTTGGAGTACTGTTACAGTGAAGGTGTTCCAATTTTTTACAAAAAGCTTAGATACAAATACACAACATCTTCCAAAAGTAGGTTCAATAGGAAAAGTAGTCATGGCACCTCCCATTTTTTTATTATTTGATAATTGAAAAAAAAAATTTTTTTTTATTTGTGTTAGTAGCAAATTGGAGCGCTTATAACTCTGAAATTATTGAAAGATTATTATAAAATATATATTGTGCACTACTGTGAGTAACTACCTTTCAAGTGGTACATATATTGTTCAAATTGGTTGGCATACAGAGGAGGAAAGTGTTCTTGATTACTTTGCCTTTGCCGATTTGTATGCAGCTAATCAAAACACTTTACTTTGAAAGCGGCTTAAGATACTTTCTATTAATTTAAAGCTTATCATATCACATACTAAAGCAAGTTTTCCAAATTTTCCATTGCACTGTAGTACTCATCTCTGCATTTATGTTTATTTGGTAATGTTGTCATTGTCTTGAACGACTTTAAATTATATCCTTTCTTTTTTTTTTCTAGTTCGTTTTTAATTTGCAGTTTCACCATCGAATGTTATTATTTTCACAATTTTGGTGTTGACAACAGAGAAAAATTAAAAATTAAAAAAACTAATTTTTTATGATTAAGAATTTGTACACAAACAAAATACAAAATTTGAACCATCGGATGGAGGTGTGCTTTTACAACAGTTTGTATAATTATTATAATTTTTAGATCGTTTGTGTATTTAAAACATTGTAATAGTTTGTATAAGAATTTAAACGAAACCTTTTCATTTATTGTTTCAGTTTGTTTGTATATTTTTATTATTATTTTTATACGACCTTAAAAGTTACAACATTTTGCATAACAGATTGGATGAATATCTTTATTGTAATTTTTAGATCGTTTGTATATTAAAAATATTGCAACAGTTTGTATAAGAGTTTGTTTCAGAATTAAAATGAAACTTATTTTAATATTTTTTACAATTTTTTACGAGCTTAAAAGTTAACAATACGCTTAGTTTTATAACAGTTTGTATAAGAGTTTTGACTAATAACTTTATTTAAATTTTTAGATCGATTGTATATTAAGAACAATGTAACAGTTTGTATAAGAGTTTGTTTTAGAATTTAAATAAAAACTTTTTTATTTATTATTACAGTTTTTACGACTACATATTTTTATTATATCTCTTATAAAGGTTTAAAAGCTAATAACATGTTCAATTGTATACCAGTTTGTATGAATATCCTTATTAATATTTTTATGAGAAAAAAAGTTAACAATATGTTAAATAGTATATCACTTTTAATAAAAACTTACTTACATACTTGTTAGTTTAAAGTATAACTGTTGTTGGAATGAATTTTGATTTAAAGATTTTTTTAATTTTCCTAATTTATACTGGTTTAAAAATGTTCAACTTTTTGCCATAACCTCAAAATTTAGATGTTTTCTTAGCTTAATTGTGGCTACTGAACATGACTATGGCATTTTTATAATTTTAATTTTTTTATATTAGAAGCGTTTTCGAGAAAGTTTTTTTGCGGCATAGTGCTATTAAAATCTATAGCACCCATCACCAACTCGACCATTACCTTTTCCTAGAAAGAATTCCTGAGAATGGTTTTTATTACGCTACATACATTTATTTCGCTGGTTGTTTATTATTATTTCATTTTTTTTAACTTCTCCCTGCATTGTTGTATTAATGTCGAAAACAGAAAGTTAGTACAATTTTCCATATTCAGCAAAATAAAACAAAAACAACGAAAAACTTTATTGGATAACAATTTATGTGTTGACTACGTTAACAAATTCAAAACAGAATGCAAAAAAAGTTTTTTTATATGACGGGTAAATAGTAAATAAAAGTTATTTAATAATACAAATTTTTTTTGTTTAAATTAAAAAATATTCCTTAAGAAATTATTTATTTATCTGCATAAAGCAAAAGTTAGAGTTTGCTAAAAACCATAAAAATGTTAATCGGCGGTTTCGGGTTTAAAATGATTAAAAGCGGTTGGTTTCGGTTCGGTTTTCCGTTTTGAAAATATCCCAATAAAACTACATATATATTTAAATTTTTTTATTTGCTGCAATCAATCTGGTGTTTGGTTGATTTTTTTTTTGTAAAAATAACCTAAATGAGTATACTCAGATCACTTTTGATGAATACAAACTGATTTATCACTTGATCGATTGAAAAAGCATTCATTTATTATTCAATCATTGAAAAAGGATTGACATATGATTCATTCAAATTCTCAAAAAGGAATCAGAAAATTGTATCACTATGTTACTACTATGGGGTGATACGGGAGAAATTCCGTGAAGACGTTAACCAATCCTGGGGGAACAGAACGGATTGCAGGGTGTCTAGGGCACTATGGCCCAGATTGGACGCGGGGGCAACCAGGGTTCTACTGGGAATGGACAGAGGTGGTCTTAAAACGCTTATAGGGTTCTTGACGGGTCATTGTCCTGTTAGGGCTTTTGCGGTCAAATGGGACAACACCATACCGGACTTCTGCAGGTTTTGCGATGATTCTGAAGAGCTGGAGACGATCGAGCATGTATTGTGCCATTGTCCTAGGATGCAGGGTCTCAGACAGAAGTGGCTAGGAGATAGATTTCACGACGAACTAGGGTGCATCGCTGGATGTAATCCGGCTGATCTATTGGGGTTTGTCAGGGAAATATTGCGGTTGTTTCTGTTGAGGGGACGGAAGAGAGGAAATAGTTCTACGTGGTACCTACTTACATTCTAACTTTCTTAATTCTATCCACCTCATAATTCTTTTCTTAACTTTTCTCTTTCTATCATTGAAGGGATTCACAATGGACCGCATTGGTCTCCGAGTGGAATTGTGCCCTTGGGCACATAACCCTTCTTAAAATAACCTAACATAACCTATCACAAAGGATTCTTTGAAGTGATTTATCGATAGGTGTCCTCACAACGAGTGTATCATTTATTATCAGAAAATTAGCTCAAATGCGTTTATTTTTTTTATCCGTGAAGCTGATTCCTCGAAGATTTAATTATGATACATTTTTAATCATATTCGAGTCTTTTTGACTCTTCAGGGCGATTAAAAAACAAGAATATGCGCTCATTTTCAGATAATAAAAGATTATTTTCTAGGGAGAAAAGGTACCCTACCCGCAAGTCTTCTTGATGAGTCATTTGTGATTCGATTTTTTTTGTAACTGTAACTGGTTAATCGTTTTTTGGATCACCAAAACTACTCAAAAAAAAAATCAACAAGATGATTTTTGAAAAAAAAAACGTTTTTCCAAATGTTAGCAAGGAATCCAGGTACTTTTATTAAAAAAAGCACATTTGTTTTCTTAGTACTCATTTAAAATTTTAAGAATTTTTAAAACACCTTGCCATTGTTTCAGGCTGTTATGTACATATAAACTTTTTTTTATGTGAAGTTGATGGTGATGCTTTTGTTTAAACTTTGATATTGTTACAAGTAGAACTGTTGCTGTAATTCTTATACGCTTAACAGTTTTATTTGGTTTAATATCTTTAGTTTTTCTAAAATCTTTTTGGATGAAGTTTCCTTATGATCTGGCCTAAGCAACCAGTGAAATGCGCATAGGAATAGCTTATCCCATCAACAATAAATTTCAGTGTTTTTATCAAATAATAAAAATTAAGAATTAAGCACGAATAACATAATCATTAAAAGTACGAGTATTATGTAAATATAATTTCCAATTTCTTTAAGCATAAAAATTTATTCAATGCAGCTAAAAATCGAGGTTTTTTTTTGTCGGTTTTCGGTTTTGGTTTTTAGGCTTTAAAAACCGCGGTTTCGATTTCGGTTAAAACCGAACAGTAATCCCTAGTTAAAGTAGCAATTAGAGTTTAATATTAAAAAGAATAATGATAAATGAACTAGACTACGTCAATATGACTGTAATCAAATTAAGATTTTGCTCTGGCCTATTAGATCTTTATGTAACACTTTCTACGTCTAACCACGATAACGTTTCAAAATTATTTTTGTAAAAGTAACATTCTTTTCTTTCAGCTTCAGCTCATTTTATTTTGCAAAAAAGCAATTATCTACAATTTATTTGCTTGACTGTCTGCCGTTGTTGTTTTCAACAGAAAACAGAACAAACAAACAAAAATTGTGTTGAACTACTTTAATATCGAATTATGATGGAATTTTGCTCTTCAGTGATTTTGTAAATATTTTTGTTTTTATTTTTTTGCTCTTTCGTTTCAAACCAAAATAATAAAAAAAGAGAATATACAAATAAAAATATTTTCACATACAAAGCTAGATTTATACATATGTATCAGTGTTACCACCAGCAAAATTCAAAATTACACTTAAGATGAAGCAAAATTACCCGATTTAAATGAAATTACACCTGATATAAAATTGAAGTTTTATTTAAAAAAAGACAGCAAAGAAAGAAAATTAATATTAGTCAAACCGTTAAGATTCAACAAAAATAACATTGAAGACTTAAAAATAATTAATAAACCATAAAATAAAACTCCTTAAATAATGAGTTTTACTTCCCCATTTGGTTGCATATATCTAGGAAAGGTACAAAATGTTTATAGCCATTCTGTTTGTAATGGGTGTTTTTTAAGCCCGATATAGTTGACGAAAGGGTTGCAATCAAACGAACTGTAATACTGCTCTAACTTTTTGCTCAGGTACGTCATCATGAATAGATTCTTGCTTATCAAAATTTACTTTGAAAATCAGCCATCAATTTTCGCAACATAAAGGCGACTACATGATTAAAATGAAGAAACTTAGGCTCCTATTCCGGTTTACAATTTCTTAATTTTTATGTTATCCCTAGAGGGAAGCGAACTGACACCAAAGTAGTCCCGTGATAGGACTTTCGTGGCAGCCGGTCTCTACCACGAAAGACCTATCAAGTTCTAACACTTTATATGAATAAGACCAATCACTTTTACATGGAGTTGCCATTGGAGGGGGCCAATTGACACCATTTGACCAGTCATACATTTATTCTCAATGAACGTGTTAAGTGTCAGTTACTACAATGTAGTATTATTTCAATACAATGAAATATTATTTCAATGAAACAACCCAGCCAGCAAAATAATCCGACGTTGTTCAGATATCTGAGAGAAACGTCGGCAAAAAAGTCGGAATCGTATACGAATTCTGTCAGATTTCTGACCCAAAAACGTATGAAGTGGTTGACACGAATTCTGACAGACATGTCGTGGGAAATTTTGAATTTTTGTCAGCATTTCTGATAGATATCTAACAGAAATCTAATGAAAAAGGCATGGGAAGTTCTGATATGTTAGCCGAGATTTGTTTTGCTTTCGAACTGATACCTTGAAGAAATAATTTTATTGCAAAATATGTACAAAATGTCTGATTCAGACAATGTCGTAGTATTTTGCTGGCTGGGAAGTTATAGAATTAAAATTCAAGAACCAAGTTTCAGAAAGTCCCACAAAATGTGTCGCAGCACCGCTAAATTCATTACTTTTTCTACCTTCTTGTTCTTCATTGGTTCTTCTTTCACTGGACATGAGTTCTTTCTTTTTGGACTTGTTCTATTTTCACAAATCCCAGGACCAGTCTGTTGGACCAATTTACACAAATTTCCCGCAGTAATGGTTTACAACTTTGTTATATTGCGGTGAGCAAAAACATAACAAAAACCAGTTGTCTTAATTACAACTCAACTGAGTTGAGTTCTAAACCGGAATAGGGGCCTTATTTTTTCACAAATGAAGGCGGTGTGTTGATTTAGAGAAAATGAACTGGCTTAGGCCGTGCAATGTGACACCTCTTGATTGTTTTCTGTAGGCCTGTGAAGTCACTGGTTTATGCTGATAAACCAGCAACAATTGACGCTTTAGAGGATAACATTATTCATTTTATTCGTACCATGCAGCCAGCAACGCTCGAAACAAAATTAGACGTCTGCAAGGCGTTTCCTCCAGGACAGGCGCGGTGCCTATTGGTTTGAAATCGGTTTCAAATGGTCAATTTGTCAATCTGCGATTAAAATTAATTTGTTTTGTGTTGTCTACCATTTTAGGTTTCATGGTCTTAGAAAATACCCTTTATACCTTACGCCTGCAGGGTTTTATACAACTGTCCCTTTCCTAACTCAGTTCAACAACTATAAAGGGAGTTAAATATTCTTCAAACTAAAGCATTAAAAAGTTGCAAGATATAAATAAAATTAATTATAAATTGGGATATTCGAAACATATTTTCCCTCAGGCTAGTTCTTAGTTTGAATGACATTTTTCAATAAACTTCAGGTACTAAATCACTATGAAGGCATCTTTATCCAAATCTAAAGGTCCATCTTGCGACATTCATTACCAAACTTTTGAAAATATATATTTAATGATTGAAGTCTTTTCTTAAAAATAAACAGAGACTTTGGTTCAAAAGACCGTGCATTTTTTAGCAACAATATTTAAAAAGAAATCAATATCATCACTAAAATAGAATCTTAATTTTATTTGGGTAGCTGAAGTAAAAATTTCACATAACAGCTGAATTACACCTAAGAGAAATTACCCTCGCTCTTCCCACGACAGTAAAAATTATACCAAATTCGGGTAATTACCCACAAAGTGGCAACACTGATATGTATATTTGTATATGCATAAATATTTAAAATGAATAAAAATTTTAAAAATTAATTCTACTTAGTTAGCAAAAGAACATATTAACATTTTTGAAATCATATTTGGGGTATTCACAAGGTATATGCTATCATGCTATATTGTCATAACGTTCTAACATTTTACAATGGTTTAAAAATATTGTTGTTGCTGTGTAAACAAAAAGTGTCGTTAATAAATAGAACTTTGCTTGCTATGTTTATTGTGCTGTCGTGATTAATTAGAAGCCGCATGAGTTTTTGTAAGCCTTCGCCATTGATGGTAAAATTTTCACCAGCTAACATCCGAATTTAACCTGCGGCTACCAATTTTTGCAACAAATTACTAGATCGGCTTAGAACTCTGCTGTTTTGTAAACAAACCAAACAAAATGTATTGCTGATTTCCTTCTGAAAAATGGAAAATAGTCAGGTAAGATCTAATTTAATTTATTAATTCATGGATTCGAATTAAAAAATATTTTTATTTTTGGTAAATATTTATGTATTTATTATTTTTGTTTTAAATAATGCTGATTAATATTTAAAATAGCAAATTGAATTATGAGGGGTTGTTCACAACAGTCGTATTTTTCATGTTATTATTTTAAGACATATAACGTTATGACACTTTGTGAATGCCCCAATTAAGTTTTGCAAAAACGAATGTTTCTATAGCAGATGATTCAATAAGTAAAATAAGTTAAGTACATAATAACTTTGTATGTATTTTAAAACAGTTTGCTTTGCAGTTTTTATAACCGTATTTTATAAAAGTTAAGATTTGAATGAGAGTATAAAAGTTATTACGAGAATTTGAATTACATTCTTTTATAATGGTTGATAATTTCCTTTTTTGCAGCAATTATGAGAAGATTGGGAAAGGGAACTCAATTTCATGTATTCTACAATTCGGTTTTTTTTTTGTAATTCTCACACTTTTCAAATTGAAGTTGGCTGAAAGTCTATTTGTGTTTATATATATGTAAAATACAAAAAGGACAATATCCTCTTATAAAAACTTGCAACGAGTTTATATCCCGAGTGGCATCGTTTCAAGACTCGCATCCATAGAGAAAAAATTGATAACTTGGTACAAAAACTAACATAAATAGTGGAACGATGCACGGAATGAAAGAAATAAGATTTTGCAAAAATTCGAATGGAATACCATTTCTTGCCCCTCTCTCTCCTAAAAATTCATGACTTGACGAGTCAAACTTAACGTGTGTGTACCGGCAATAAGAGTCTATATGTGAAAGCATAAGAAAAAACGTTCTCAAAATAAAATAGATTTATTTTCACGATGGCTTTCTACGACAAATTTGTGTGTCAAATTATTTGATAAATCTGGTCTCGACGCAGTTCTGTGTGAACACTTAATGACTTAAAAAACGAAGTAGTTTAGGAGATAGACAATTATTTTCACCCAAGGCGAATACATGTAAACGGTGGTGGTGTTACTACAGCAATTACAACACTAAAAACACCACATTGTATTTTATTTGTTGCTTTGGTTGGTCGATATATCAAGAATACAAGCAAATTTTGACATTTCTCTCTCTTAGTACGAAAAAAAGTAGCTCAGCTGTGCTTTCAAATCGATCTGAAAAATGAATTCGCCTTGTTTCCACCTAAATAGTGATCGTATCCATTGTGCAGTGTTGGGTACACAAAAGTTCGTTATTGACGATGCTCACGCTTGTTCTTGCTTCTCTTTAAAACTTCTTTATCTTCATGTGCTTCCATATTTAAAAATATGTGTGGGCATTTATAATGCACTGATATCGAACCATGTTGTTGGCCATGTAAATGATTTGTAACGCTTGATGGCTTCTGAATGATTTTTTGTTGGTTGTGTTTTATGCTCGTAAATGCGTTTGAATAATGTATTTTAAATCGACTCTGACTCTGTATGTTTATTGCCTTGAAATATGAGGATAAAACAAATAAGAAAAATATTTGCTCAAACATATGAATGAAATTGATGATGTTTTATAGGTCAATGAGTTTATTGGAAGCTCATATTACTGCAATTTATTCTTTTTTTTCTTTCTTCCTTTTTGTGCAAGAACTTTTAAATGCAGCAGTAATAAGAAAGAGTTTGATTTAAAAATAATCAGGAAAATAAAATAAAGATAAAATCTTCTTGGCGAAATAATATATGTTTGTATAATTATTTTTATAAGGACGCAAATTTGAATATATATTCTTTGTAAAGGCTTTTATAGTTTTTTTTTTTTGGAACAACAACGTATGTATATTTTCTTAATTTAAAGTTAAAGTTAAGAAAATTGAAGTTTTTAAATTGCATTTTTATAGCAAGACATTGTTTTGGAATATAGTAATTGACCAAATTCAATATTAATTTTTTTAATTAAAAACAACGTATCAACCTTTTTTCTGCAATTGCGAATTATAGAGACGAACGTTTGCTTGCTAATGAAATATTTTATTTACAATGTTATTTATTTTTCAATATACGCAACATTAATTAAGTATCCTCTATAATAAATATTTGCGGTTTTATTGAATAACAGCGTATGTTTTTTATTACAATATTATGAATTCCGTTTTTATTTATATACGTTTTTGTTTATCGGAAAACAACGCAACACAGGGATGATAAATGACATTCCAAAATTGTACTTAATTCAGTAAAAAATTGTACTTTTTCAAATCTTGTTGTACTAAAAGCCAAAATAATTTTTTACTATCGTTATCCGTAACTATGCTTTGAGAGCTGAGAATGTCAAACTGTGTAGACATTTCTGTTCAGTAAGATTTGGCAAGTCATTATGAATTGTTTGATACTACAACAAAGCTTCCAAATTGTGGAAATTTACTTCAACGAATTGTGTTTAGTGATTAGTGAATAAATGGCTACGTCAATAAGCAAAATTTCTGAATTTGGAGCGAGGACAATTTCAGGAAGCTGTCCTGTGCACTGGCAATTAACAAAAAAAAAATATGTAAAAAGGAGTATAGACAATGATAATTTAGCTTGTTTTTTAGGCTTGATAGGGGAACACAGGAAAAATACAATTCTTCGCTTTTTTTAATCATATTTTGGCATTCCATATTCGCCGACAAATTTGGTACAGCAATTCTCTGATATCTGGAAGCATTAGTTCATTAATTTCATATATCAATTATCCAACCTTTGACCAAAATGTTTCTAGTTTAAAGCATTTGAAATTTTTTAATTGTACTAAAAATGTCATTGGAGTACTTCAGTACTTTTGTAATGCTAATAGTACTGAAAAAAGTACAATTGTACCGACTTTATCAGCCCTGACGCAACATCTACGTATATTTTTTAAAATAGATTCTTGAATTAACGAAATTGTTGACAAATGCTTGTTTGCTTATAAATTGGCATTTCCATCATATCGAACGTGACGCGTCGTACAAATTTAAAGTGAAAAAAAATAAAACGGATTTGTATTTGGACAATAGATTTACCTATTATCTCTCAGTTAACGCTATAATTGGTACTATTTTGATAAATTTTTTCGTGTTCAAGACACTTCGAAAAGAACAATGCATTCGCACGTGAAGAAAACAAATTCGGATTTCAGCATAGTCTGAGGCAATATTTTTATGCGACTAATTTTAGAATTTAATTAAATTATAAATTTTTTTCTTTGATAAACAAAATTTATTATACATTCTCTTAAAAGTAAAAAAATATTAAGACAGGTCAGTAACAAAACTAAATAACTGGACGTTGTCACAATCATAAATTCTTTTAAGTAATTCAATATTTTATATTTTTTTAAAATAAACAACAGTCAACGTTTGTTTACTCATGTTGACAACAATAGTTCAATGAACAATTTTACTGTTATGCTAAATTAGCAAATTCTTAACACTAGTAAAACAATTACACTTTATTTTTTTTGGAAATGACTTAAATTGTTCTGCTTGCTAACGGGCCCGCCATCTAACGTTTTTTTTTCAACTAGTGCTTATTTCGTGAATGGTAACACTTAGCTCATGTCTGATTCGACAGATAATTAGTTGTATCCTTCCGTTGAACAAATATGGTTGTGTATACGCCGTTGCACCCAAAACGAGTCACTGTTTGGTGCGGATTTTGGTTCAGAGGCATAATTGGCCGTTACAGTCAATGGCGATCGTTATCGGGCCATGTTGAACGAATTTTTGCTCACAAATATTGAAGAGGAGGATATTGGCAACATTTGGTTTCAACAGGACGGCGCTACGTGCCACAAGCCGAAGCAACACTCGATGTTTTGCGCCCTGTTTTTGAAGATCGCATTATCAGCCGCAGAGCTGATGTCGTTTGGCCACCTCGGAGCTGCGATTTGACACCGTTGGACTATTATTTGTGGGGTGCCGTCAAAGATAAGTGCAACGCCGACAAGCCGAAGAAATTGGACGCTTTAAAGGACAAAATTCGTGAAGCCATTGGTGAAATACAGCTGTACACAATTGATAATGTGCTTAAAAATTAGACCGATCGTCTAGGCTACTGAATGGCCAGCCGAGGCAGCCATTTGAATGAAATTGTTTTCCATTATTTACCGGAAGGATTGTAATTTCAAATAAAAAAAGAAATTTGAGAAAATATTCAGAAGTTTTTTTTATAGCATTTTCAAAAAAAAAAAAAAGTAATTTGGCGGAGCCTGTACAATGTAAGTAATTTTAAGTTTGGACAAAGTCACTCAATTATAGGTTAAGCTTTATTTTCATAAGTAGTATTTAAGCCAATAAATTTTCATTATTAAAACAATTATATTATAATCCAAGAATCAAATAGGTCTCGCTTATGTTTTATTTAACTAATAGTACACTACAATTTTTTCCGCTAAAATGGATTTGATTTTACCCAAAAATTATTTATACTATTTTTAAGTTTAATGTGCTGTTTTTACAACACAAGTGACTGAACGTGTAGTAAAATTTATATGGAAAACACTCAAAAAACTGAGTGAGCAGGATAAAATAAATCATGTTATAAAAAATAATAGACGACCTCGGGCTAAATAAATAAATATAAATTTAAAAATATTAAATATGTACATCTAAGGACTACTGTGCAGCAACTTAATACATTTCGAGCGAACCGGTGCTTTTATACATGTGTGTTTGATATTAAATGCATGTTTTTACATAAATAAATCGTTTATCTAAAAAAATAATTAATTTTCCAATTTTTAATTTTCTCACTTACAATGTCGCACGTGACCAACTTTATATAATTGCCATGATTACAAACTATCTTATTTTTCAGTAAGGTTTCTTTTATTTTAATTTTATAAAAATCTTTGTTTGTTTTCAATATTTGATGAGTTTTCTGCATTTACTTTAGACGCACTGATAGCAATGTCGCACCTGACATCGCAATATGAGATAATACAAAGAAAAAAATTATAGTTATTTGCAATCGCTTAGATTCCTATGCGATCTTTTCGACTCCTTGCACCATCTTTTAAATCTTAATAAAAATCAATATTGTTAAAAACAATTTCAATCGAATAAGTCCCGTATGACTTGAAATTATTGGAACAAATTTGATAAGATCTGCTTTCGAAAAACTTTTTAATGAATATAAAATCGCTATTGTCATAAAATTTTTCAAAAATATTTTTAATACGACCATTAAAAGAAGATAAAATTTTTTAACACTTGATCCACTCATATAAACAAAAATATTTTTGAGGGATGTAATATTAACTGAAAATGATGTATTATTTTTACACAAAGTCAAGACATATGCTGTTATTCACAAACAGCGAAAACGAAAAATTAGTTTTATAAGAAGTTCCATAAATTTATACAAAACTTTTTCACTTTGCCGCAAGCAATTTTCTGAAATTTAAATAAATGTATATCTTTTCATCGTTCAGACACTTAGTCCTTTTTGTAATTATTCAATTCAGAACATTTCCAAATCCCTACATTCAACACTTACATTTGTTCTTTTCGATGGTTGTGTGGTTGCAATATAAAACTCCATTTGCATTTTAAATTAAGTACTACAAACACTGTTGCTTCTTTATGTCCTTCGAAAGGACGTAGCAGCAAAAAACTAACAAATAAAATTTTATCGCAATACCAGCTAAAAACAAAAATAAGGCCCATAGAAAAACATCCTTCTTAAACCGGAATTTAACAAAACAAATGCATTGAAAACAAATTCAATAAATTTTCTAATTTCTAACTTCATTCAAATTAATATTTCTGGAAAAAAACGTGTGCCCTGGCTGCAGCGAAACACCAACAGGAAAACATTTATTAGTTTCACCAAACAAGTTGTATTTGAATAAATCAATTCATGTCATGCACAATCATGTCATTTGCAAACAGAACTTCCAAACAAAGATTTATTGTAGTTAATTTGAAAGTTAAATAAATTTAAAGTAATTGAGATGAGTGAACTTCCTGTCAACGGCGGTTACAAAAATGAATTATTTTCTTTTTGAATTAATAAAAAACAACCACATACAAATTTAAATAAAACTACAATAATTTTAAATTAATTTAACTGGAACTGTATGTACGAAATATTTTGCAACAGTCAGTCAAGTTAGAGAAAGTCTTACAACTTCGACGCCATATTGTCACGCAAAACGGAAGTTAAATGTTGGTCTTAGAGGGGGTTTTCAATTCGTTTGTAGTTCTTGTGGAACTTGAATAAAACTTTTCAATGCAAAACAATTGTACACAAGTAAATCTTAACCAAGTTTTTTCTTCTTATCAGATGTGTGGGTTGAAGGGTTTGGAGCATGTTGAAAGAGATTTAAAAGAGTGATTTCAATCATAAATAAAAATACTCAATTATTTAAGTACATGCTTTTTTTTTTGTGTGCCTTTTATTCACGCTCGTGCGACACCAAAAATTTTTTATCTAATACTACATTTACATTAGGCCGAAATCTTGTAGATTTGATTTAAAATCTTCTTCGAAATCTAGTGCGTTTACATTATACTTTTTTGACGTTAGCGAGATTTTGTTTTTATAACAAGACAACTAACTAAAAGTCTTTTCGTAACACATACAAACACAAAAGAAATATACATTAAAAAATTTGCATTGCTTTTCATTAATAATCAACGATATTTATTTTATCAATATTATTCGTCTTTTTTTTTAGACTTTTATTTATTTATTTTATAAAACATTTTAATTTTTTTTTTTTTAAATTTTTGTTTTTTTAAATGTCATTTTTTCTTGTGCAGGGAAGTATTTTTTAGTGCTATATTGAAAAAACCATAGTTGCATCATTAAGTACTACTCGATTTTGAGAAGATTTCGTCGAAATCTAGTCACGAAGTAGATTTTGTTTCGTATGGGAAATCTAGTCAAAAACCACTAGATTTGGCTCGAAATCTCGTAAGTACTAGATTTTGTGTAGGTGTAAATGTAGTATAAGACAACTTTAGATATATTTATATACATTCTGGGTTCTTAAGTCATTCTAAATCACTAGCACTATCATTTATAAGATTTATCTTGTTGTGCTAAATCATCAAAACACAAATTTTTTCTGTTTGGTCCCCTCAGAAAGGCTTAACAGAAAAGTACCATTTTGGTGTTAAGAATTTTGGCATTGAATCGTCCGAATTGAAAAGAGTGAAATTTTAAAGTTAAAAAGATTATAAATAGTTTGATATAAATAGTTGTTAATTCTGGACATCACAGACAGTATTATTGTTTTAAGTTTCTATTTTACAGAGCAGAGACGACCGCGATTCTTCCAACCAGATAGCTTAACATATGATTTTAGTCAGGGTAAGGCATACACAACTATTTCTACAAATGCGAAGATAAATATTAATGCGTAAGTTATTAAAATAGTAATCAGCTAAGAAACGAATGCTAGAAAATCTGCAGGATATGCCTCGATATCACCATCTTGCGATCTTTTTTAATAAGATTTTTCTCCACAAAGTGGAAATTTTCCTAAAAAGCAAAACAAATAGACTTAATTGCCACAGAATTAATTCATTGCCAACATCATTAATATAAAAGCAAAAAGTTTAATTATTTAAACAAATTAATTAAAAATTGTTCTTTTAAAATAGGATTTTTGTTCAGAATAAACATTTACAGAATCGTTTGAAAGCCTTCTTCTAATTTTTATCAAGAAAATTTCAATTAGAAAACACGTTTTCTTTCTTAGGATGTTTGCCTTTATAGTCATAGGAACAAAATATAATTTCTAGGACACTTTCAGTTTTCTTAGTACTACCTCCAAAACTTGTAATTCCTTTTTTAAAAAATATAATTTTCTTAGAATCGAATAAGAGTTTTCTTTAATAATAACTTTTATTATCATCTCTTACAGAATCTAATCCGAAAAATCTTTTATGCAGCTGCACTGCATATAAAATCATTATATTTTTTCAAGCAAGTGGGAACAACTTATTTTGATTTTTATAAAACTAATCTGGGTCTTTAAACAAATTACAAACTCTTTATATTTTAACTCTTCTTCTTACGAAATTTCAGAGCACTAAACATTGCCTTACTTATAGGATAAGAATAGACATCTCTTTGGCGTTTAGCAAAAAATGTGTTTAAGTCAGAAACTGGGATTTAAACCAAACAAACGAGAGAACAAAATTTAATTAAAGCCAATCAAAAATCCAAAATGAGTTTTTTTTGGACTTAAGACCTTTTTGCCTAACGGCTAAGATCTATTTGTTGACACAACTTTTTTACAATTGAGTAGGTGAGTTGCAAAACTCGTTCGTTTCAAAAATTAAAAAATTGAGATAACAATCGATTTTGACAGATATTTTAGCACTTTATGAGAATAAATATTAGATTGTATCGAAGCATGTCCTTTTCTATGTTTTTATGTGACATACAATTGGAGTTGGTAACAAAACTGGACATTTTCAAAACTTTCTCTTTGCATTTTGTGTAACAAAACCAGGGCTGTGGAGTCGTCCGAAAAAAGTACTAACTCCGACTCCAAACGCTGAAATTTTTTAAGTGCGACTCCGTATCCGACTCCGACTCACGACTTTGACTCCTACTATAATCTTGATGTTAAATGTATATGAGACTCAGTGATGTTAACTTTAATTTTTTTAGTACCGTACGGCCTTCTAAAAATTAGAGTTTTTGAGAAGAAATTACCGTAAGCAAACATTAATGTGCTGTTTCCAAATGACAGGCGATTGATTATGTCGTAAAATTTATATGAAAAGCACTCAGTCCATCGCCTGTCATTTGGAAACAGCACATAACAGCAGTATTCATAAATCATTTATTTAAAATTTAAAATGTGTTTTAAGTAGATAATTTTTATTTTGGAAATTTTTTTTTTAAACTTTTTATGCCGAAAAACTTTGGAGTCGGAGTCGCCAGTTCTTGTGGGTACTACGACTCCGACTCCGGCACAAAAACCTCAACTCCGACTCCACAGCCCTGAACAAAACTCGCTGGTTCATTGTTTTAAACTTTCTGTTAAAAGTGCACCAAGATATCGTCGATCAAATAGATTCGAATTTAGGAATTTAAAAATGCAAATTTGTTCGCTTTGACATATTTGGTTTTTATAAATCGTATTTTGAAATACATTTTTGTAGGGATGTTCTTATATACGACTAGAAATCTGCTGAAGCTCCTGTGGTGAAAGCACTAAGTGAGCTACATTTAAAATTTCAACCATCAAAGCGAATTGCTAATAGATTAAACATGATTAAAAAGAAACTCAGAAATAATGCATGACATTGTTCCAGATATACTTCCTATCAATGTGGGGGTTTACCCGAAAAACAATTTGAAAATAATTTCATCTACTCACTTGGGGAAAATTGGAGAGAAAATAAAGACTTGCAATTTTCTATTCTTGAAGCATAATAATATTGATTATGGTACGGAAAGAAATAATGACGAGTAAACTGATGAAAAAGATTTCAATTTATTTTGCAAAAAATTCATAATTTTTTAAAACAGCAGATGGAAGATAAACCACACAATGCCACATTTTGAAAACTTAACAAAAGACTGCAAACAATTAAAATTTGCCTTTGCTCGAATAGTTTTAATGACTCGTATAAATTTTATTTATTTCGATAACGTCATATAAGGTAACATACGTTTACTTATTAAATTGGACTTGGTGTTTTATACCTCCCATGTTGGTATTGACACTGTTTAGTCCTTTGACACAACAGCACCAAGTCGAACAACAAAAGGTCTGCTATTTCCGAAAAATAATACAAGGTTTACACAAATTTGTTTACTTTACTTTTCTCTTCAAAATGTGTTACACAAAATTTTACAAGTAACAACTGAAATCGCATCTGTATGTTTAAATAAAAACATATTTAATTTTCTTAAGAATGTCTAACAAAATTCTTGACAAAATGATTGACTGAATAAAAAAATTTAAAAAAAAGTGAGTCGTGATAGTTTATCTCCCACCAACAGAACTGTTGTTAAATTTTATAGCAATGTTTGCCTAATTTATTAAAATTTATTAAACTTTCAAAATATACTAAAGTTCAATGATTAATTTTCCTGGTGGGATAAAGTGCGTTGAAAAACTAGTTCGATCCCATATGGGTCGTAGCAAAACTAGTTTCTATGGGAAATTCGAAGCAAAATTCATTCGTTACGAAATTAATTCTATTATTTGTTATATTAAAGTTGGTTTCAATTTTAATACTGTTGAGTTATTAATCAAGAATGACATAATCAAAAATCAAAAAACTTCAACTAATTTGGTCCATTTAAAATAAAAGGTTCTGGGGATAGTATAAAACCCCTGCATTCTTATACCAAAGTTGAGAAAATCCTTGCTGGTTATGCAGATATGCTTTAGTTAGCGAAGCCGGTGTTTATTATAACATAAATCAGGGCTGTGGAGTCGGAGGTGAAGAGTCGGAGTTGAGGTTTTTGTACCGGAGTCGGAGTCGTAGAACACACAAAAACTCGCGACTCCGACTCCGAAATTATTCGGCATGAAAACTTTTTTAATATTTTTTAAAATAAAACAAGTTAGAGTGCTATATTCGGCTGCGCCGAATATTTGATAGCCTCCACCGACACTTCGAATATTTCAGGAGTGATATCTATATGATGTTTAAATCTGTATATAATTATTGACCGACAACCTTGAGCAAAATATTATGATTCGTAACAGTTTAAGCCGAACCTTAATGATTTTCAGGAGGGGTATTTATATTGCAGCCATGGTAAATTATGAACCAATCATCCCAAAATTCCGCAGAGTGGTGGAATTAGTGACATTTTTTCTGGCCATGAATTTCAAAAATTACCGTAATCATAAAAATCAAATAACCTTTTGTTTATTGCTTTTTCTAATTCTGAGAATCATAAAAAAGTCATCAATGTTTTTTTTTAAAGAATTTTGTGGATATCTCGTGCAAATTTTTGAAATTCATACCTTTACTTAATTGTGAATAAAAGCGAAACGCGTTCATCGATTTTTATGATTTATGCGTTATTTTGTTCATAGGTTATGCGACTTTACGTGAAAGTAATGGGGCTTGACGCTTTTTTACCGTTTTGCATTTTTTATGAATTAAAAATAAAAAATTTAAATTTTTTGGGCAAAAAATATTTTTTTTTTCTTCATTTCTTCATACATTTATTTAAAAGTGCGAAACTGTTGTGTTTATGTAGCGAAACGTTGTATGAACAGATTAAAGGAATTGTAATTTTTAATTTTTTTTAAATTTTTTCAGCTTATTCAGACTAGTGGTTCTCGAGTTATGACAAACAAAAGAGCCTAAAACGTGGCAAATTCCCCTATACGATACTTACGGACTGTAAATTAATTTTTAAATTATTTATTGAGCTACCTTGACCAAACTAATGATGCAGAAGTTCTTCTTTTTGTGTCTACTTTTATAAACAATTATCATAATTGTGTCCCGAAATCATGTGTTGTACTGTGTAATGTAACATACCTTCACTTATTAAATTGGACTTGGTGTTCTTTACCTCCAATGATTGTATTTGTACTGTTCCAGTCCTTGAGACAAAAATCCCAAAAATAATACAAGACTTACAACAATTTGTTTACCTTACTTTTCTCTATGAAATCTGTTATACGTACAAATTATTCAAGTAACAACTGAAGACGCATCTGCATGTTTAAATAAACATTATCTATAAATTTAGTGGTAAACAACACTAATTTTTTTCTATATTTCAGTTGGTTTAAATTTTTCAACAGTTGAGTTATTAATCAAGAATGGCATAACACTTCAGAATCAAAAAAGTTCAACCAATTTGGTACATTTAATCGGACGCTATATGTTTTTTGCATTTTCCCTTATATTCGAATAAAGTGTAACGAGCGAGTTTTGCATCTCACCTACTCAATTATAAAAACAGTAAAGTTGTCAAAATTAATTTAAAAAAAAACCCGGGAATTCCCGCACAAATTTTCCGGGATTTTTTCTGAAAAATGTGCGAGATCCCGGGATTTATGTCCCGTACGAAAAATACTAGTTTATCTAAATCTCGCCAAATCAGAAAGTTAAAAAAATTATAAAAGTTGTTAAAGGCAAAAATGTTTAAAATCAAGTTTTGTTAATTAAAGTAAATTTCGGAAAAGGTTTTATATAGGAACTGTAACTAAAAATGGTTAAACATTTAAAATTTTTAAGATACGATTTTTATTAAAGTTAATTTAATTAGATATTGTAGTTTTCGTTAGGGGACTTAATAAAAGGTTAACTTTTAAGGGTCGATGTTGATTTTGAATAAAACATAAATTCTTATGGAACAAAATATCGGCCTAATGGCCGCCGCGACCTCGGTGCCACACCTCCATCCGATGGTCCAAATTTTCGATGACGCTGAGACATAATTGAGGTTATATGCTTTTAATGTGCCGAATTATCTCATCCTTTAGCTCCTGAATTATTGCTGGCTTATCGACGTACACCTTTTCTTTAAAATAACCCCAAAGAAAAAAGCCAATTGACATCGCCACCACGTGAGATAACACGGCCATTGAATTTGTCGCGCAAAAGAGCCATTGTTTCGTTAGCTATGTGGCAAGTGGCACCGTCTTGTTGAAACCACGTATCGTCCACATCCATATCTTCCAATTCGGGCCAGCAAACACCATTCGAAGTAACTGATTGGCAGGCCTCATTTTGAAAAATACGGCCCGATGATGCCGCCATCCCATAAACCGCACCAAACAGTTACCCTTTGTGGGTGCATTGGTTGTTCGACAATCACTCTTGGATTATCATTCGCTTAAATACGGCAATTCTGCTTATTGACGAATCCACTGAAATTTAGTTTTCTTTTCTCTAAAAGTTAGCATCTGTGGTTGGGTTGTTAATAACCCGGGAAATAAAAAAGAAAATTTCCCGCTTTCCCGGGAATCGAAAAACTCCGGGAAAAAATCTCTAGACATAACTCAAAAAATTAAAAAAAAAAAATTATGAATGGGAATTGCCCGGGAGTTTTTCCCTTCTCCCATTTTTCCTATGTAAATACTATTGTAAAATGGGAAAAGGGAAAAAACTCCCGGGGAATTTGTATTCATAATTGGGCTGTATATGTTTTATTCTTTCCCCGTTTGTAGAGAATGTGTAATAATTTTTTCTAAGTGGTTAAAGGAAAGCATAAACAGAAACTGGGAATTATTTTCTTCCGAAGGTTACTTTATATTATATTCAACATTTTTATTTTTCGAATTTATTCTATGAGCTAAATTTCAGTTATGTATTTTTTATAAAGCTTTTTTGTAATAGTCCTATTCCTTAAATTTTTTACACAAACCTTTTTTTATAAAAAAGTATGGTTTATTTAATATTTAAAACGATTTTCTATCCATCGTATTTTGAACATTGAAATTTAGCTCATAGAATAAATTCGAAAAATAAAAATGTGGAAATCATATACTTTAAACGTCTTATATAAAAATGGTTTTTTTTTGAGTTATGACATTATTGAAATAAATGAGAGATATATGTATATATTACGCATCCTTATTAGTAGTGAAGTTAATTTAACGATTTCCCTTTGTCCGCCTGTCTGTTAAAATTGGGTTTCCGGTGACTTCGGAAACAATACGGACTAGGTTTTTAGATATTTCTGATTCATATGCTCCGTTAGATTTTGCTATTGAAATCCAGTAGATCGGTCCGAAAAACTTTGAGATTAAACAAAAAAACCCCGTTTACCTTTAATTTTTGTCAAAAAAATCCAATGTTGCTGTTTTTTTATTTTGCATTAATATACTTTTAGACTTATCAAATATTTGACGGAAAAAACGGGACCAACAAGAAAACTAAATAATCATTTCCTTCAATTCCAATATTTATTTTGATAATAATACCACATCTTACAAACAACAATTTGTTGCTATATCTAGTAGAATAATTAGCTTATTTTGTGATATAAAAATCATGTTAAATTTAAATAACTATTTACAAAAGTAGGGGTTACGCTTATTTGGTCAAATATTTAATAAGTGTGACCGTAGCTTTAGGTTTTTTTTTGCTTTTTTCTTGATTTAACAAAATAGAGAAATTAGTTTTAAACGAAATTTTTTTTCTAATTCTGTTTAATAATGTGTGTTAGTGGGGAGTGGGCTAAGACGCTGCAGTACGTTTAGATGAAGGGTATTAAAGATTCGCACAGCTAATATAAATGTGTGCAGTCGATATCGATCGAAATAACAATACAATTTCAATTAAAATTTCGATCGATATCGAATGCCGTAATTTGTCCCTATTTTAATCTTTAAGGATTTTCCAACTGTATTTAAATAAACTTGAATACTTAAAAAAATTGGTTACAAAATATAGAAAAAGCAATCTTTTCCGTTCTCAACCACTTCAACGAAAAATGCACTCTGTGGCCTAAAAACGCAATGTGAGGGGTGATAGGGAGTCAATGTACTAAAATCGCAAAAAGCTTGTTGATTTGTATTCTGTTTTTTCCATTTACTTGGCCTTTAAAACAACCTTTTATTAACTTTTATTGTGTCAGCAAAAATATCCTTTTGAAAGGACATTATAATATATGGACTCATATGGGTTTTCAATTGTTTAAATGTTAAATATAAAATGTTTTTATTTCATTCTCAATTACTTTCAATTCATTTTGAAAATTTCTTCTAGCTATAACAAGCAGTTCCTTTGTCTTGACAGTGTAAATGGCCTTTTCATTTATTTATTTTAGAAATTGCATTTTTTTTTCAATATCCTTCTGTTGTTTCGAAGTGCACTCACTCCTTGTTGATGTAGAAAAAAAGTAAAAGAAGTATTTTTTTTTTGTGTATCCATTAACATGAGTATGAGTATTTGAGTTTTTTCCACATTCATAATTTATGACCATTTACAATTACCATGTCGTTTTTGTTAGATTCGTTTGCATATTTGTTTGTGTGTATATTGAGTAGTGAGAGGAGAAAAGTAACTTATTTTATGTTTCAGCACAAAAATATTTATGTCTGATAAAATTTTGTAGAAAATATATTTGTTTTAAATTTATTGCTGTTTTTGGCAAAT
The DNA here is from genome assembly GCA_949318255.1 of Pollenia labialis. Classification (NCBI taxonomy): domain Eukaryota; kingdom Metazoa; phylum Arthropoda; class Insecta; order Diptera; family Polleniidae; genus Pollenia; species Pollenia labialis. The sequence goes on from OX439141.1 coordinate 129,764,125, forward strand.
ACTTTTTACAATATTTCAGTTTCTAAAATATGTATACTCAAGTGGAATAAAATATTTATTCTGGCTTATGTAAATAATCTCTTATGAAGGGGTGAAAGAATTTTTATTAAGGTAAAAAAATTGAATTTCACAAAAGTATTAATTGTTTTCGGCTGGTACCATTTATGACATTAACTAATATTTTTATGAAATCTAGTTTTTCATAAAAAACTCGTTTTCTTACGCAAAAACTTTGTTAAAAAAACTGGATATTTTTACACAACCTTTTTTTGTTTCAAATTTCAAAAAAAAAATCCTTTATTTTTACTAAAAATAGATTTTTCCCGGAAACTCGCGTTTTTATCAAAAACGGATTTTTTCATATTAATTCTTTTTTCCACAAAATCTGTTGTCGTGATATTTAATTTTTTTTATTGATGGTAGACAGCGCTCATCAAGTTATTGATTTTTACAAAAAAATCTTTATTTTTAAATTTTCACAAAATTAAGTTTTTTCTACACAAAAACGATTTTTTTTACACCAAAGCGTATTTTCAAATAATATAATTTTTTTTATTAAAACTAGTTTGTTTTACACAAACTTGTTTTTTTTTCTACTAAATTTCGTTCTTGTACAAAAAATCGTTCTGTTTTACAATACGTATATCTTATAGTTTCATAAACTGTACCCATGTTCTGTAACTTTGGTGAGAACTGCTCGCATAGAAAATATGTGAATCAAAATATTCCATCGTTTCTCGAAAAGTGAGAAAAAAGTGTGGCTGTAACTCATGTCGAAAACTATCAAAAGAGATTACGTTATAAATGTCATAATATTACACTCGGAGCCGATGTGTCACACATATCGTTGACGGCGATCAAAATTAACTAAAATTAAAACATTTTTAAAGAAGGCGGCGAAAATATTACCGTCGGCAATACCAAATAATATAAAGTGCGACTTTAATGTTTGTTGCTTACAAAATGGCTTTGAAATAATTCGTGTTTTTTTTCAAAAATGTTAATAGCAAAATAATTAAACAATAAAAAAATAAACCAAGAACAAAATATTTAGTTTTTGTATATTTTTTGTGTCAAAATCTTTTCTCACTCCACTTGTATTCGTGAGCTTATTTCACAGTTCAAAAAAACATTTCATACTCACTTTTTCTTATTCAAAGCTTTTTCATAAGAACCTGGTTGTTTTTTGTATCAAACTTTCTTCCAAATTGTCCTCAATAAATCTTGTCAAATTTTCAAAAAAAAAAAAAAAAAAAAAACAAAACGCTTATTAACAACAACGGGACTCTTTTAAACGCATTTAAGTTTTATTTTTCTCGAAATTTCGGTTAAAGCACAAAAAATCATGAATTATTAAATAGATATCGATTACTTTTACAAGAACCAGAAATTGCGTGTATTTTTTCCAATGTGTATTTGTAATGTTTTCTTGTCAAAAATAATAAAGTTTTGACCGGATATACTTGACTGACGCTTAATTACAACAACAAAGTTTCAAGGAAAATCAACTTTAATCCTCGTAATTAACTAGCACATGTTAAACATTCTTTGCTTACCCCAAAAATAAATCGCCAAAAAAATAAATCTCTAAAAAAACCAAAATTTTTTTAACACTACCATATAAATTGCCAAATTTCACGCAGTTGTTAAATACACACCCACACAAACTCACACATACGCACGCATTTTCCAAGCGAACTTATGACGTTACCACTCAGCTTTATGGCGTTTAATTTATTAAGACAAAACCAACGATAAGAATAAACAATAATGAAATCGTAAATTGATTTTACAAGTGTGTGTGAGTGTGAGAAAGAGAATCTAAGGAAAAGTTTAATGTATTTTTGTGTCAAAAAACAAGCCCAAAAATTGCGAACTATAAAAAATTAAAAACAATTCGCATGTCAACATGTAGGGCAGGAAAGGAAATTGTAAATAAAGCGCTACATTAGCATGTCTAGTTTTATTTTGTTAAAAAAAACGCCCTAAGATATGCTTTTAAGATGTTGTAGATAAAATGTGAGTAATACAGAGAGTATTGTGTTATTTGTATTTCAATTAATTGCTTAGGGAATTGAAATTTATAATCAATTAATGCAAATAAAACAGAACGCATTCGAATATACAGTGTAATCTCACTTCCTTAAGCGGACTTCCCCTTTCGACGAACTCTCTTTCCTGGCCGCTGAAGCCTATTAAGGGGAAATATTGAGTTCTTTTGAGAGAACATTGCCTCCTTACGAGGCAATTACAATTTTCCCTTCGATGTCCGGTCATGCGATATTCCACTGTATTTATGCAAATAATTAAATAGTTGTTTAAATTTTGCTTTAGAATTTTTTAACGTTTTTTGTTTCAACTGTTTAGTAAAATTTTAAGGGCCGATGTTGAATGGGAACCACACCTAAACGTCAAGTTTTTTTCTGCATTTCATTTCAAATTTCTCAATTTCAGACTAACTCAATTTGAACCATGGAAAGATACACAATTAAGCAACGTGTTTAAGTTATTCAGGCTTATTATGAAAATGGGCGTTCAAATCAAAATGCATATCGTGCACTTCGTGATTTTTTTGATCAATTTAATCGCCCAAATGTGCATACAACCGGAAAAATCGTGCAAAAACTTGAGCAAGCCAGGTCTGAAGGATATGTAAAAACACCAGTGCATGCTCGTACAGCTCGTACTGCAGAAAATATTGCTGCTTATGCGATAATGTAGCCTCAACTCGTCGTCGTGCACAACAATTGGACCTCTCACGCTCGTCGATGATGAACATAATGAATAAAGACTTACAAGGTGCAATTGCCTCAAGAACAAGAACCTCTTGATCATTCAATGGGCAGAATGGAGGCAAGAAATGGCAACAGTGATTGATCAATTTTCGAAGAAAATCATCTTCAGTGATGAGGCACATAGCAGAATTGCCGCATTTGGGCGAATGATAATCCAAGAGTGATTGTCGAAAAATAAATGCACCCACTAAGAGTGACTGTTTGGTGCGGTTTATGGGCTGGCGGCATCATCGGGCCGTATTTTTACCAAAATGAGGCCGGTCAGGCAGTTAATGTGAATAGTGTTCACTATCGTGATTTGATAACAAACTTTTTATGGCCCGAATTGGAATATATGGATGTGGACAATGTTCCATACATAAATGCTACTGAAATAAAATTTAGTACATCACAGAACAACAAATCACACTTGAAAATTTCGCTAACAACGGTCTTTTATTCACCATAGCCCCATATAAAGCATTCTCTCGGAAAACAATTTAGTACAGCAACGAACAATGTTTTTGTAGCAGAATTCGGTCTTTCGTAGTTTCATAAAACTTCTAATCGCAGTAGACAATGTCGTGAAAAGCAGTCCATAATTTATCATATTCCCCAAATAATGCCACCTGTAGAAAATTATTTAAAAACGCCTAAACTGTAGAAGGCATAGATGTTGTGGCAAAATTTGGTCCAATTTAGTTTCTTAAAGCCAGAAATAATACCATGCAATTTTGTAGTAATCGGTCCATGATATACCTTAAGTCTCATATTAAGCAGACTTCTGGATACCACTATAAAACGCTTTAATACATTTTTACAACTGCATTTATCGAAATTTGTTTTAATTCCCGAAAGCACTCTACAGAATTTTGTGAAGATTGGTTGAATTTTATATGACTAGAAATAAAATAAATTACTGAGATCCGTTTTTATAAAGATTAATTAATAATTTATAGATGCCATATAGAGACCACGCCTAAAATATTCTACCTGTGAGTGGAGGGCATCAAAAATTCGGCACAGCCGAATATGTCTCTTATTACTTGTCCTTTATTAAGTTTTAGTTTTTACAACTGTTAATGATTAATATTTCAGATTTTCACTTAAAAGTATTTTATGTCCAGCAATTAAAGCTGTTTTTCTTTCTTTATTCGTAATACTTGTTTGGCACTGTGTCTGTTCCACTCCCCGCCTTTATCTCTATCACTTTTTTTTTTTATTTTTTAATCTTAAAAGCTTTAACACGTTTTCCAATTTGTCTTTTAACTACAAACGATGCTAGTTTTAATCTTTTATTCTTTGTCGCTTTTTTCCTGGTCCTTAAATTTTTTTTTTTTTTTGCTTTTGTAATAGTTTTAGTTTAAAGTTTTTTTTTTAATAAATTAAGTTTTAGTTTTTTTTTCTTTTTCACGTTAAATTTTTTTTATTTAAAGTTTAGTGATTTTTTTTTTGCTATTTAAGATGAACTAACGATAAAGTTTGTTGTAGATTTTTGTTGATCTGCTTGATGTTTTTTCATTTCATCATCAACAAAGTTTTTAGTTGTAACCAATATTTGCTGTTTGTTTTCTGGCCAAAGGGAGAAAAGGAGAGAATGTATGTGAGTGGTAAAACTAGAAAACCCCGACTGTGGACAGGTTGTAAATTCTAGGTTTTTCTTTTTAATTAATCAAATAAAATGGTACACAGTTGCTTTTTAGACGATACAATTTTAAAATAAATTGCAAAATCATTTTGCAATATTTTTGTTTGTCGGTTGTTTAAAAGTTTAATTAATGGAAACAAAGTAAATAGAAATAGATACAGGTTTGAAATATACTCCAGTGCAGCTTTTGGTAAATAATTGAAATATTATTAAATACAAATAAATCAGTGAATGCTTAAACGCTGGTTTAACTGAACTAAACTTAAATAAATATTTAATTTTAACTCAACAGCTGTTAATCAGTACCCCATATACATATAATATGAAGTTTAACAAAATAATATTGTGACAACACTACGATAAATTTTGTCAAATTCATATGGTCTGTATTGGTAGTTTAAACGCCCAATTTTATGCGTCTAGAGAAGGTTTATATGCTTACTGATTTATAGATTTGCTGGTTAAAAACATTTTAAATCCAAAAGAGAGTTTAACACGCACTGATATATTAGCCCTATGATGCTTTTAGTTTAACTTATTAAGTACTTATGCTCTAAAATCAACTACGTATGAGTAATATTCAGTTATTTATATTATAAATTCATCACACGTCAGGTAAATACGGCATAACTTTGTTTTTGAATGGAGGCCGATCAGCTCTATTGTACTGCCTACATTAACTGCAAGAGTGACGAAAAGTTAGAATATTTCGTTAATTGTTTTTCATAGGACTATTTGCCTTTTTGGAAGAACTTACAGACAAGAAATATGAGTTTCAATTCTCAGATATGCCAAGTTTTTTATTTAATATCATTTCAGAGATCCCTTTTATTTAAAATTTAAAAGCTTTCAGATAAAAATAAAAGAAACATTAATAAAATTTTGTTTGTCGTGCTAAATTCCCAATTTTTATTCTTAATAAAAACACTGAAATTTATTTTTGGGGCATGGAATAGTTTCTATACGCATTTCACTGGTCTCTTAGGCCAGATTATCAGGAAACATTCTCCCAAAAATATTTAGAAAATTCAAAGATATAAGCAAGCAAAACTGCAGAGTGAATGAGAATTGCAACACTAAAAAAGACTTATTTGCTACGATATCAAAGATTAAACAAAATACATACACGGAAAGAAAAATGCTCGGTATAAATCAAGATTTTTATAATTATTTTAAGTACGAGCCATACTCAAAAATTCAAGTACTAAAACGTACTCAAAACAATCCTAATTGGGATAACTTTCGAAAATCAACCTCAGAATTTCTTGAAATAAATATAAAATTCTTAAATTATTGTGATTTATGTTTAAAAAAATTTTTTAAATTATTTCTCATTATATTGTATACCATATACTCAGTCCTGTACTGTAATATAAGACTTCAAGTCTTGTGTATGGGACAACAAATAAATAAATAAATAAAAAAATAAAAAATAAAAAAAAATAAATCAAGTGAAAAAAAAGATTAAACTTTTCGTTATGTTTAACCCTCCGGCTTACGCATGTTTTGATTTAATATACATATTGAAAAAAGGTCTGGCCAGACTTATGTGTACCACGAAGGGTTAAAAAGTAACATTGAACTCTTGCTTCTCATTTAGTTTATATTTTTGGTTAAATATTTACATAAGATTTCTAAAGTAAAATCCATATCGGGCATGATGTTGGTGTTTTATCATTCTGTAAGTTGTAAAACGGGTAAGTAAATCAATCATATAATTTTTATATCTAAATTCTTTTTTTTTTTTTTACAAGCACGAATTCAGTATAAAATCAACTTTATAATACTTGAATCAAGCGCATTTTGCGATTGATTCAATCTTAGTTTCAATCAAAATAAATCATGGACTGGCTACTTCAGTTCTTTTAAGCCGTGCACTTGTATATGGGCATTTCCTCAGAAAGGTCAAACAGTACCCATGCTCTGTAACTTTAATGAGAACTTCTTGCACCGAAAAGATGTGAAACAAAATATTCCATCGTTTCTCGAAAAGTGAGAAAAAACTGTGTCTGTAACTCATGTCGAAAACTAACAAAAGAGATTTCGTCGTTACGTTATAAACGTCACAACGTTGCACCCGAAGCCGCTGTGACATTGCAGATTTTGAGAACGTCAGTAGCACATATCGTTGACGGCGACAAAAATTTACTAAAATTGAAAATTTTTCAACGACGGCGGCGAAAATACAACCGTCGGCTATACCAAATAATGTAAAGTGCGACTTTAATGTTTGTTGTTTGCAAACGAGCTTTAAAAAAATTCGTTTATTTTGTAAAAATGTTAAAAGCAAAATAATTAAACAATGGAAAAATGTGCCAAGAACATAATGTTATTATTATTATTATTCTTTGCATTTTAATTTTTAATTGTTCAAAGCGGGAACTGTTTTCACAAAAATGTTAAAGACACTCTTTTTCTGTAAATTGGCGAGTAATTTCCTTACGTGACAGCTAGTACTCGCCAAAAAAGTTACAGACACAGTTTAGTAAGAAAACCAGCTGTTTGTTTAAATAGATGGCATTTTTGTTTCACTTCACACATTTCAATCGAAAAGTTTCTCGACGCGAGAGTTACAGAACATACGCACAGGATAAAAAAATCGTCTTTTATTGTTCATTATTATAAAAAAATCTATGGTTTTATAATAGAATGGTTTCATAGAATATCTAAGCTGTTTTACTTGAGGAAATTGAGCTGGAAACTGGAAAATTTTATATTTTCTACTTCTAAAGACATTTTTATAAAAAAATGTCATGTTTGAACTCCTTCTTCAAAATCTCTGCATTACAATTTATTGTAAAATGAGTATTAAGTTTTTGTTATGGAAATTCGAAGATATTTATGGAAAAAAGCATGGTGATAATAATAAAAAAACATACGGAACAATCGTACGTTCGCGACCGGTACTTAATCCAATTAAACAAAAACCAATATAGATATTTTATTAAGTAAATACTGGATAGAGACCTACATTAATACACTTTTAAAATAAATTAATCACTTTTTACTGTCTGCTAAAGTTGACTTCTATTTTGCGTACGTTCGTGACCAGATGTTTATAACTATCATTATCAAAACTTGAACTCGATGAAGTCCATTTTTGGAAAAATTTTTAAAAATTAAAAATTTTGTATTCCCAAAAATTAAAAAATAAAATGGTTTGCTCAAAAAATCTCTAAACAAAAATTAAGAACTTGTCTCCCTTTTTGTTATTTTTTATTTTTTTTTTAATTCCCTAAGCTGCCGCAGCTGCAGGGAACCTGGAACTGAGGAGACAGTATTTTATCTTCTATGTGATTTCTGAGCGTTTAATTCAACACGACATGGATTATTTTGGAATTACCTTCTACAAGGACTGGCTCTAGCCACCTCGGTATTGCCCCTGGATCAAGTCTGATAAGGGGTTCCGATTCTTGACGAGTTATGTTGTGTCAAAACGGATTTACTGTCGACTCTACTTGCAGCACGCCTAGATCTGTGCGTGCTACCACGTTAACCAACCAACCATGTCCTCCTCTTATTTTTTCATAATTAAGTATATCAGTTTCCAATGCAGTTTTACTCAATTCATTTTTTCCCTGTCATGGGAAACCACCAGCTAATAACTGACTTTTAATTAAAACATTTTCTTGAATTAAAATGAAACATATAAATAACAATTCTCTCACTCATTTATGATTATAATGATGATGGCGGTTAAGGCCAGAGTACATGCATACAAAGAGCAGCTGGTGTACAATACAAACAGTTTGAGAAATAAAAAATCTCAAATACATACAACACAACATTACAAATATAGCAACGAAATGTCACAATAAACAATTATTTTCATTTGAAAATCGCAAAAAAAAAAATACACTTATAAACGCACACACACACATTTACTAACAAACAGTTGTAAAAATTTACAACAATAAATAAATGAAAAAAAACTGCAAAAAGTCGCCTACATTTGAATGGCGCAATCAGTTAAACAGCCTGGAAATATGCAACAATAAACGTTATGAAAGCCGGAAACCAAATGTTAAATACGAACATAGAAAAAATGGAATATCGCAACGTAATGAAACTGTAGTAAATTTACAAGGTTCTTTCAAAAGTTACACACAAACAAGCAGAGAAAGCAGGCTTTTCTGAATAGTCTCCTCAGACAAAACTATTTTTGACGAACACTTTTCAAACATACTATGGGTACTATAACCATATTATTGTTAAACAAGTCCTCCATCCAGAAGCCAAGCTTAGCACTAATAATTGTATGGTTTTAAATTAACAATAAAATCTTCCTCTTGTTTTCAGGAGCAACATGTTATGGTTAAAAACAACCATGCTATTATATTATTGTTAAGCATAACATAAGATGTTCGGAGGCAATCATAATATGGTTGTTGTTTCTTGATGGAGAAATAAAAAAACCATAATATGGCTGCCGGTAACAAAAATATGTTTGAAATAACGATAATATGTTTAAAAGATTACCCTAAAAAAATTTTTGTTTAAGGTGAACTTATCGAAAAATATATTTTCTTAACGTGCACAAGCTCATTTAGGCAATCTCACAGCCTGCCACTTTATAACTAGGACGAACTAGCACAGTCAGAGAGTCATTGCCATTGTCACTGTGCAGGGTATTTAGTCATTGGTTGTTGTTTATATTGTATTGCAAAGTATTTAACCCACATCAAAAGCAATTGAAACTGTTTTCGCGTTTTAATGGATTTTATTTAGTTTTTTTTTCATCGTATTGTAACTAATTCAATGTTAAGCTGCAGTTTATGAAACGTCGTCAGCGTCTTTTTTTAAAGTATTTTTTTTAATGCAACAAATGACTGTCATTGAGACTCTTGTTGGTTGCTGCCTCGTTACATTTAATGCCAAAACAATCAACAAAATATAATCTCTGCCCACGATTGTTACAATGTTGCAAAAAAGGAAAGAAGAAAAAAACATAAAAAACGGAAAAGCGAATGAGGAACTAGAAAGAAACAAAACTTTAAAAACATATTGAACCTTTAAACCTGAAACGCTTTGAGGGAAAAGGTTAAAGGCAATATTTAAATATATTTTTTAGTGCTTTCTATTCCGGGCACCCTTTAGTTTATTGTTGCAAACAATTGTTAATTATTTAAATGACAAGCATTTACGCACATATCAAAAATCAAATATTACAGGAGAGAGTTTTTCTATTTTATTTCATATAAATTTTGTCGCTTACGATAAAATTGTTCATGCTAATTAAAGTATTGAATCGAGAAGAAAATCTCTTTAATTTTTAAAAATACTAAAATAAAGAAAACTTCTTAATTAACTTCTTAGTTGCCAGCACCGATATCATGTTAAAATATGCAATGTTTTTTTTATTTTATATTTTAACATGAGCGGCATTGCATTCACTGCTGGCAACTTTACTTCAAAACGAAAAAATCCCTAAAAATGTGTTAAATAAGAGCAAATGGCTTAAATTTAAACATTTTCTTAAGAATAAAAAAAAAATCGCTAAAAAGTGGAAAATAGAAATTTAATAAATTTTAACGATTTTTTTCTAAATTTTTTATAAAAAATTATAATTTTTCAGGATTTCACATTTGTTTTAGTTAATTGAATTTATTCATATACATATATATTATGCAAAATCGTCAAAATAAAAAATCGCCAAAGTAAATTAAAAAAATTACCAAAATAAAAAAGTCAGAACTAAGTGACAACAAAAAACATCAAAACCTTTAAAAAAAAAATCGGCAAAACAGAAAAATATTACATGATTAGGACAACAATTTTAAAAATTACATTAAATTAAAAAAAAATTGCTAAAATATTGAAAATTTTAAAATAAAGAGAAAAAAACTTTAAAATAAAAACAAATAAGAGCTTTTTTTCGGCTATGCCGAATCTTATACACCCTTCAACATGGTGCAATAATAGCAAAAAGTTTAATAAATACAGTTCTTTAGGTATAAATCCCGCCCACACTTTGGTGGATGCTGTGTATTGATAACTTGTGACTGTGTGTCAATAAAGAGACAGACGCGCCATGCTTGTTATTTTGTTTTGTCCTGTGTAAAAATCCCGCTTTAACGGATAGCCGGACAAACGGCGTTGAATAAACTTTGCTTCTCATAAGCATACAGTATTTATACCCTAGGGGAAAGGGAACTAACATCAAGCTTGTCACGGGAGAGTTCTAAAGTGGAAGGGACCGGTTCTAGTTCTTACACGTTATATGAAGGGGACTTGTAACTTTTACATGTTGATGTCTTAGGAGGGGGTTAATTGTCACCATTTTGACACTTTGTGACAGGTCACAAAAATATCCTAAATGGATACATTAGATTTTGGTTAAAATAATTCCTGTGGCAGATATTGTCCCGAGTGAACCATGTTAATATGATAGATTCCCATCATATAAGGTATACGAATAAGCACTACCAGCATAAAATACATGACCAGTTTTTCCCAATTGCCTCTCCTCCAGAGTAAATATACAAACTTCAAACACATTATCACCAGTTAAGTGATATGTCTTGTTTTCACCTGTCACAACTCGTTGCGTTTTATTATACAATTTTATTCACTGGTCACGGGATAAGTGCTTTAAGAATAATTGTCAAAAATTTCCTGAAGAGTGCACGCATTACGCACTCATGCGCATGAGCCAAAAAGACACACATATAAAAACCAGCGCATGCGTAAGCGCGGTCTTTTATATTTGTGTATGGCGTACTCATGAGTATGCGCATTTTCTGAGTGGCTCATTAAATGGGCAACGCATTCAGTTCATGTGTATGCACACAGGTATACGATTTTGACCCCTTCCGCGAAATTATCGTATATGCCAATTTTTTTTAATTGAGTTTTTGATGCAATATTGTTCTACATTGAAAGAGACGTCACCTGACAAAATATTGTAGGCGAATTCCACTTCGTTCCTCCAAAAATTGAATGAATATTTTCATTTTGATATTGCAAGCGAAAGAATAGAGAAAAGTAGAAAAATGAATGTCCTGTAAAATTTGGTGTTTGTAACATACGATAATTTCGCGCAAAGGGGTCAATTCATTAATGTTATTATCAGCGTTGCCAAATTATATTTTTGATGTGACAAACATTTTTTATTAGTAATTTTCAGTATTACCATTTTGACATTTTTGCGGCTAAATTTATCATTAAAAAAAGTTATTTAGCTGCAAAATTTTCATTTAGCACTTAGCATTTTTATAAAATATTTTAAGCTTTTTTAGCATTATTTATTTTAAAAATTTGGACGAATAGTTTTATTTATTTAATTAAAATTTTTTTATAAATTGTACAGGGTGGCCCAAAATTACCGAAGGGGTTTGAATTGCTTATAACTTTTTTTATTATAATTTCTATTTCTTTTCTTTTCAGTATTTTGTAAAGAAGACTTGGGGAATTTAAAATGGAGCAGTTCTCAATTGAACAACGTGCCCAACATGTTTAGCTTTATTTTTCAATCAATCAATGTGGCAGAGAAAATAAACTGAATTGGCAAAATAAAATAAAGTCATTTGTTTTTATTTTTGTTTTTTCTTTACCCACTTACAACTACATTTAGAGTTGACAAAAAATCCACCAATTGTAGTCGGGACTGTAAGAAAAGATAAACTCACTGTTTATTGTTGTTGTTTTTGTTAAAGTTTTGATATTGTTACAAGTAAAACTGAGGTTTATAATTCTTATTCGCTTAACAGTTTTATTTGTTTAATATCTTTAGCTTTTCTAAATTCTTTGGATGAAGTTTCCTGACGATCTGGCCTAAGCAACCAGTGAAATGCGCATAGGAATAACTTATCCCTTCAACAATAAATTTCAGTTTCTCAATACTATGAAATGGAAATTTTGGACATTTGAAAGAAACCTTGTCAATCATAATGTTATTTATAATTTCATTATGAGCGACGGAGCCCATTTCCAATTACGTGGGTTCGTTAATAAGCAAAACTGCAGGATATGGGCTACGGAAAATCCGAAAGTAGTTCAACAGCGAGAAGTGTACGGTTTGGTGCGGTGTTTCATCGGAAAGGATAATTGGTCCTTATTTTTTTTTGAAAATTAGCACGGGGTCGCCGTTTCCGTCAATGGTGTCAGATATCGGACAATGTTGGAAAATTTTTTAATGCCAGCCGTAGAAAACCATCCGCAATTATGGTTGCACCAAAATGGAGCCACAGTGCACACTGCAAGGGACACAATGGCTCTTTTACGGGACATCTTTGGTGAACGAATTATTTCGATTACCAGTGATCACCGGATTTAACCGCCCCAGACTGTTTTCTTTGGGGTTATTTGAAAGCAAAAGGCTACATTAATAAGCCTAGAACCATCCAGCAATTAAAAAGCAATATACGCGACCAAATAAACAAAATAACACCTGAAGTTACAACATAACACCTGAAGTTTTGCGAAAGGTTATGGAAAATGTGATGGAAAGAGCAGGAATTTAAGAAGCAGAAAATTTCCACCACTTGCGGGATATTATTTTTCATAACTAAACTAAAACTGTTCCCCATTTATATACTGTATTAAAAAAAAAATTAAATTAATAATTATTTCTTAAATAAAAATTTATAACGAATTCAAACGCATTCGTTAATTTTGGACCACCCTGTATTATTATTTTTAATAACACTAAAATAGTTGTACTCAAAATGACATTTCTTATGAAAATGGAATGTAAAAAATTGAATATTTAGGGAATATAAGAAATTTACTCATCATGTTGACTGTAAAAATTATTTGGCATTTGATATTGCGATATAAAAGTACAGAGAAATTTCACTTTGTATTTAGATACAAATTTGAAAGAGTAGATGTTTGAAAAAATGTTTCGCTTGAATTTTAAAATTTCAACTTTACTTAAACTATAAGAAATAAAATAATATAAAAAAATTCGCACAGAGTAGGAATAAAATCGTTTAATTTTTGCATGTGTCAGAGGTTTTCGGACCCACTAAATTTATTTCTGTATATATGAATATGTCCTACCAAAATTCACTAATGTACTAATTGAACTAAAATCTAGTCATTTGTTTAAATATACATATGTGACCTTCTCCGAGAAAAGGGACGTAGTGTGTTGAAATGAAGTTTTGAGAATTCTACACCCTTTTAGGTACCAGAAGCCACTCTTAAGTCCAAGGTCACATATGTGTCGAACCATATTGAACTTTAGAAAACTTTTTGGATAATTTTATGAAACTGGCATTTGCTTAAGCAAGGTGCGAAACAGATCGCACTTTCCGTACGGAATAAAATATTTTTTGAATTTATTTTTGTTTTTAATTGCTCTGTTTAATTTTTTTTTTTGTTAATTTTCGACAGTAGCTTAAGCCAGCTTATGCATATTATTGTTGGGCCTTAAGAAATTTTACAAAAAACTAAAAAATTTTGTTTTCCCTATTTTTGTTGTATTATTTTGATGAACAAAAAGAAATTTGTTGACTGCTGGATTTTTCCGCTGTGGTTTTTTCTATTCATTTATTCTCTCTCTTGCCATTATATTTTATTCAATTCATTGCGTGGAATTCCGCTCTTGTCAAAATGATTGCCAAAAAAAAAAAAATGACTCAGAAAAAAAAGAAATAAAACAAAGTTATAGAAAATGCAACAAAAATAAAAAAAAACAATCAACTAAAAACTCTGAGAGCTCTTAATGTCATAATCATGATATTATTGCTGATGGCCTGGCCTCCCTCGTGATTATCATGTTTTAATAGCGACATCATCAACATCAACACCATCATTGAATATCATCAGCATTATCTCCACACGCGGCCAGGCTTCCATCGCAATCATCAGCAGCAATTCGAGAAAGAATTGTGAGGAGGAAATTATGATTTGAAGCCATAGAAGAAGAGGCGTGAAGGGGGTGGCTGTGAATACATCTTCTGACTCATATTTGTTTCTCATTTAGTAGTTTTCCTTCTTCATTTTGCTGTTGCACTTGTATGTCTTCTTCTTTTTTGCACAAGGACGTGCTTGTTGAATTTTTTTTAATCTTTTTCCTGTTTTTAACTATTTTTTGCATTTCATTTCAATTTTAACGGTTTCTTTTCAAAATGATACTTTTTTTATTGAGATGTTGCAAAAAGAAAGAAAAACAAAAGCAGTAGAAATTGCTTTGTAAGTTAAATTTTTTACTTTATTTAACTAAAATGAAATTGAGTTAAAGTAAAAATGTTAAAAAAAAATTATGATACCGAATTAGAAGGGCTTCAGATAAATAAAAAGATAAGGGGATCGTTTAAATAAGAAGTTATGCAGATATTTAAATTCAATCCTCATTTAGAAATTCGAAATGATTTAAAGACTTTTAGAACGAAGTATAATCCTAAATAATAATCATTTATAGAGCAGTTAAGAATAAAATTTAAGAACAAGTAGGAAAGTAAGCCAATCGGGGTATAAGTTTTATTGCGAAAGGATTATACCAAATTTATTTTTTAATGCGATTATTATTATTAAGATTTCCTTTGGACTCTATCAGGATCTTAGGGGGGAAAAAATAATAAATCGTCCCGTGCTGGTTTGTCCAACGCCATAGCTTTTACTTTATTCTCAATTTTGTAGAGTGTGTTTGCTTCAACTTCACCTTGCCGGCTACAGGTGAGCGATGGTCTGCCTTCCTACGGGTGTCTTGTGGATTCTATTTAATAGCATTTCTTGGAATGTCTTCCGGTGGCATATTAAGGGTATGTCCTATCCATCGCCTGGGACCTACGAACAAACATGGACCCGACCAAACAAAATTATGTTAGGACCATATAAAAGTTCTAAATGCCGAATATAATCTAGAGAGTAATATCTTTATAAGATAAGTTATAAAATTTTAAGTTTTTTTCCGGAGTGGTTTTTGTGTTGTGGTCAAATATGGACCGGTTCAAAAAAAATTTGGAAGACGATTTATGTGACAATAAGATATTTTTGGACCAAATTAAATCTACACATCCATATAATCAGATAGTTAATACTCCCACAGACTCTATTCTGGAAAGGAGTTTGTATGGGGCCTGTGTTAAATAACGGACCCCACAATATTTGCAGATACAAGTTTGCTGTTGAGCTTGAAGTTTGTGAATAAGGTTTGTCCTTATGACAATTGAAACGTATGTACCAAATTTTATTAAATTATCTTCACATTATACTCGTATTCAACCAGCCAGCCAGCCAGTCGGACGGATGACACAGAATTGGATTCTCAGTCGATCGAAATACTTAAATATGGGTCTAGAACCAATATTTTTTTGTGATCCAGACATCAGCTCAAACGCATAACAACCTCTACACTTTTGTGGTGTGGGTATACAAATTCTCTCTCAAATCCTTACTAACATGATCATAGAGATTGGTTTTTTTTTGACAGCGGATTTAGTTTCCTTTGGTTTCAATCAACAATCTTCAGTTATTGAACAGACCTATTATTTTTTATAGTTTTTGTAATTGTTTGTCTTTATTTAAGTTTTTATTTTGACGATTTGTGAAGCTTTACAATTTTCAGTTGTTTGTAGAACTTTAATTAGAGGTTTGCTTGATGTGAATTTTACAAATCACGCGTGCTTTACTAGTGATTGTGAATTCCTTAAATATTATTCAGGCGTAAGAGGGTGAACGTGATTGCACTATAAAAGTATTTGCGTAGTTAACATTTCAAAATAACTCATAATTTCCCACGCAACTCACAAAGCCATTCTTGCGAAACTTTTGGATATTTACATACAAATTTATTCGCTGTTTTCACAACACAAGTGATTGAGAACGTATAATAAAATTAACTCACACTCAAAAACCTGCACATTTATTTTTTTAATTGTCTTAAGGGAAGTAATTTTTAATTAAAAATATTAATAAAAATTAAATTGATTTAAAAAAACTTCGCGTCTTATTAAGAAAGAACCTTTTTTTAAGTAAAATATTTGGTGTGTGTGCGTTATTGTGATACTTTGGAAATCATTCGTTCGAGTGATGGGGCGTGATAAATAAAACTTTGTTAGTGAGCGTACGGAATTGTGAACGTTTTAAAATTCCTCGTATGTACGTGATTACATCTTCTTTCATTGTGAGCGTGCCTGACCGTTCGTTAAAAACAACTTTTATGCACAGCTCTAATTTTATTAGTAAAATTTTTGATAAATCAAAGATTCTTTTTCAATTTTTGTTTATTTCAGAGGTTTCGCGATATTTTTTTTTATTTTTAATTCTTCACGATTATTTATTTAAATCTATTTTATTATTTTTTTTTTTTTTTTGATAAGAGCTGAGTTGAAAAAAAATTATGTAAAATATTATTTTGTATAAAATACTTACAATATTTCAAAGGAGAAGGCATTCAAACAATAAATCATTTTGTTTCTTCTTAAAACTTTAACAAAACCTCTTAAACTTGCTACCATTTAAAAATAAAGCCACTAAAACTTTTCTTAAAAAAAAACAAAAACAAAACAAAACTACATTCTAAAATTCATAAATTCAATTTATTCCATTTCACTTTTCATCCTGCAGACAACATGACGTTTAAGTGTTATAAATTTGTCCGACATAATTAATGTTACTCATACGTTACGACGCACGATGGTGCATGATGTTCGTAAATGGATCATAAGAATTTTTGTTTTTCTTTTTCTTAACTTTTTAAAATTCTATAATAGAATTTAAAAATGTAAATATATTTCAGAACTTCACGTTGTTGCAACTAGTTAAATAATTTGTGCAACATTTCATTACGTATTTACTTGTTCGTTCATTTATTTGAACACATAAAAAAGTGAAAAATTATTTTAACATTTTTCATAGTTTTTTTTCTTTTTCTTTTTCTTTTTTAAAGATAAGAATTCTAAAGTTATGCTCTAGTACAAGTAAGTAAACAAGATATGTTTAAATTTTTTGCTGTAGCACACACAAAAAATAGTTTGGGATAAAAATGATTAAATTTGGTACTAAAACTACATAAATACTTGAGCAAACAAAATATTTTACAGAGTTTTAAAGGTGAAGTGAATAAACAATCATACAAACAAAGATTAAAAGAAGAAATATGAAAAAGTACCATTACGACAAAAAAATAAAAAAATAACGGCAGCAATAATAAATACAAAAAGTAATAATTCTTGTTTGTAAAATATATTAACGACATATTTGGGCTATTCACAAGGTGTGTAATATCGTCAAAATCTCCTAAAGAACATTTTACAATTTTTTAAAAAAAATATTGTTGTGTTTGAAACAAAATAAAAATTTTAATGCATTATTTTGTCGTAGCTGTACATTAGAAATCTAAATTAAATGCGCTTAGATAGCTATTTGATCAATCTTTTGGAAAAAAAAAAATTTTTTATATCTTAAAAATTTTTTTTAAATTTAAAACAGCTGAATCTAGTTACGCCAAAAAAGAATTGACAAAAAAAGCATAACAAAAAAAGCATTAGACGATAAATAGGGAGGAAAAATAGGAGAAAGACTGGGTATTTAAAAAGTTGCAAAACTTAAACAAATTAAATGTAAAAAAATTATGATATAAAAAAATTTTATGTGATTAAAATTAAATTTGATTAAATTATTTATCTTTTTATTATTATTATTATTATTAAATTGTTGAACTTTAGTTTTGTTATTTGTTAATGTTGTTCGGCATTAGGTCATGAATTAAACTAATTTTTAAATAAAAAATATATAAACATATTTTGTTTTAAAAATTCTATTTTATTTCCCAATATTTCGGTCAACTTTGTTTGACCATCTTCAGGGGTTCTATTTTAAAAAATACAAAATATATTGCACAAATTATTATAAAAATTACACAAATTACACATTTCAAACACAAAAAATATAATAGATTTAAATTTTTTTTTAAATAAATAAACGGAAACACTTTTTTGAGCTGTAAGCTTTTGTCAACTACTGTTATTATATTTTATTTTATTATATATTTATTATATATTATATAAAAAAAATATTTTTTTAAAAATAATATTTTTAAAAAATAAACTTTTTTTTATGAAAACTACATTTTTAAGAAAAAGAAAATTTTTAAGAAAAAGTACCATTATAAGAATATTAACCTTTTAAGACAAAGTACCTTTTAAAGAAAAGTAACCTTTTAAGAAAAAGTACCTTTTTAAAAAAAATACATTTTTAAGAAAAGGTATCTATTTAGGAAAAGGCACTTGTTTAAGAAAAACTAGGTTTTTTAAAAAAAGTGAATTTAAATTTTAGTGTTTTTATCAAAAATAAAAATTGGGAAATTAAGCACAAATAACAAAATCATTAAAAAAAAATGAATTTTTAAGAAAAAAATCTTTTTAAGAAGAAGTATCCTTTTAAGATAAATTACGTTTTTAAAAATGTGCGTATATAAGAAAAAAATATAAATTTTTAGGGGAAAATTTCTTTTAAGAAAATATAATCTTTCCCAAAGTAATAACATTTTAAAATGAATTTAAAATAACTAATTCTAAAAAATTACCTTTGTAGGAAAAATAACTTTTTACAAAAGATGCACCCTTTTAAACAAAATAAATTTTGAGGAAAATCCCATTTTTGGTATTCAAATTTATATGAAAAAAATGATATTTTAAAAACAAACTCTTTTAAGAAAAAATAATTACTAAGTACTTTTTAGGAAATACTATTTCCGTAGAAAACTGCGTATTTAAGAAAAAGTACCTTTTGAAGAAAAATATATGTTGTTATGAAAAACTACCCTTTTAAGTTCCATTTTTTTTTAAAAAAAAGAACGTTTTTAAGAAAGAGTTCTTTATTTTACCTTTTTGACTTTTGAAAATCAAGAAATTATCTTAAAAAACCCTTTATTAAATAAATATATTGCTTGGAATATGTATTCTAAAAAATTCTTTCAAATTAACAGTGTCTTTTTAACAAAGATAAATATTTTTGAAAATTTGTTTAATATTTTTTCTTATTTTAACAGTTTGGCGTTTAATTTTACATTTTTCTGAACTAAACAAAACTTTGTTATATTTAACTAGATTAAGTTTAACGAATTCTATGATTTTTTTCGCAAACTAAAATTGCTTTTTTTTATTTTAACTGATGTATACTTATTTCAACAAGTTTTTGGTGATTTTTTTAATATTGTGTAATTTTTGAGTTTTTAGTGAGCTGGGAGTTTATTAGCTTTGGCATTGAATTTGAAATGTTTAATTAAATAAGATTTTCGTATGACGTGCGAAATTCCCAATTTTCATTTTTGATAAATATGTACACTGATCATCAGGAAACAGTTAAAAAATATTTTAAAACTTTAGGAATATTATGCAAAATAATCTTTAAAAGCAGAAAAATGTAAAATGCTGAAAAAACGCGTAAAAAATTAATTTAAATCAAATAATTCACTTGAAATCAAAAACTTCGAAAAGTCGCTTGATCATAAAGATGGTATTATTTCAAAATTTAAAAAGGTTCAGTAGAAGCAAAACCAATTTTGATTTAACATTAAAGGCATACGAAAAAGAAATTTTAAATCAAACGTTTCGATACCAAATAGTAGACAAAATAACAATAACAAATAACAATTTTGAGTTAATACCCTACCTAATGTTGATCAAGTGCGATGCGTCAAAGTTGATAAAATATCTCTATAATTTAAAAAACTACAAAGATCGCTAAAAATAATAAAAAACTCGTATTAATTCAAAAACTTACTAAAATTTAATAAAACGCTTAAAATTAGAAAAATTGCATAAATTCTAATTTCTAAAAAAAAACTAAAGGGAATTAAAGATATTTAAAAACAAAATATGAGTCTGGAGTAATTTATAGTACAAGTCGTTTCAAAACCATTTGCTCGCTTTTGACTCTACTACGTCTACTGAAAAATGTGGCGCCACGGAGAAGTACTCCCACATCGAACCGACGTGCTTAAGTTAAGCTATGGTCACACTTGCCCAATATTCGACGTCCTACACGTAACCATTATCTTTAGTAAACCTTTGTTTGGTTTTGCATAACGTTTGCCACATATGTGTGTTTAAATTTATATCATACAGCATTTAAAAGTTTACATTCTACTAAGATTTTTTTGGAAATAAAGTTTGGTAACTTAACAAAAATTGTTAAAAAGAAAGTTAAGGGTTGACCAATTAAGTGGTCATGCTTCTCTTGGATTTTTTCGACAAATATTTGTTAAGTGTGAGCATACCTTAAGAATCATTAAATCAAAGAAAATTTGTTTTCTGCGCCACTTTGTTGTTGTTGTTCTAACAATTGTTTGTTGAATTCGCAATGCAAAGTCAAATAAAAGAGCAAAACATGAAAGACGGACCACGCTCTACAATTTGTATTCTCACACCACAGTGGTAAAGAGCGTATTATACGTTTGTGCTGATGTTTGTAACACCTTAAAATATTGGTCCTAGACTAATATCGACATAGAATCTCTTTTTGTGTCGATCCAAAGATGTTCGTCTGTCCAGCAGGTTGAGTGATGACTGCCCATGCAAACCTTGCTCGCAAAGTGCAGGTCGCAATTCTGGAGATAATTTGATAAAATTTGGTACGAAGGTTTTAATTGTCACAAGAACAACTCTTGCTAAAATGGTGAGAGTCGGTCTTTAATATCATATTGCGCCCATACAAGCTTCTTTCCCGAGAACAGTCTTTGTGCTTATAGAACATCGTATTTAGCTGGTATTTAGATTAAATTTGGTCAAAAACTTTTTTGTTCCAATCTCTATCATTTTATTATTTTTTTTTTTTTTTGAATCGGTTCATACAAAAAATACTTCCGAAAATATAAATTTAAATGTAGTATTGGTATAAAATTTAGCGACAGTAACTTTTACGATAGCCACTTTGTCGTGACAAGATATTGTGCTGGTAGGTCCCATTTAAACCCCCTTCCTAAAATCATATAAAATCTCATAAAGATGAGCGCTTCTTAATAATATTCGGCACACAAAACTCAAACATGAATCTTAACCTCATAACATAATTTTGTGCTGGCGGGTCCATGATTGCCCATAGGTCTCAAATAGGGCACACTCACGAAAACATGCTTTTAAGAACTGTGGTGTAGGGCATCATATGGTCGGGTGTGACCGACTATACTTTCTAACTTGTTAAAATTCAGTTTTATTTTTTTTGTTATTTCTTGTGGTGGAAAATTATATTTACATGTTCTCCTCACGAAAGTGCCATTGCGTGTGTGGTTGTGGTGTTGTAGTGAGATTTACTATTTTCCTTTCGTATTTATTCAACAATAAATTGAGTCGTTTATGGTTAAAATACGACTAAGAACGACTGCTGTACGAACAAGTTGCAAACAAATGATTAAATCAGAAAAAATCAACGACAGGATGTGTTTTGTCGAGTTGAGTAGAGTTGAGAGCAGTCTTCTTTGTGCAAAGTCAGAGTGTAGAGCAAGAGCACGATAGGCAGGCTGGCTGGCTGGCTGGCATCTCTTATGGTGAAGCAGACAGAGCTGTTGATGGCTTTTCTAGCAAAATTGGTTTCAGTTTTCAGTTGACTGTGAAATAACTCGGTTTAAATGAAAAAGGAAAATTTATTCAAAATAGAAATTTAATAAACAAATTTTATGAAATAACGTGTGAATTTAACAAAAAGATATTTAGAAAAAGTGAAATTGCAATAATAGTTTAAAAAACGAAGCCTTATTTTTTATATAGCAAAAAAAAATTAAATAATTCCATTAAAAAGTTAATCAAAAAATGTCTTTAAATCTAATAAAAAGTTATTCAATTTTAACGGTTTTCTTAGTAGTGCAGTTTTTTGCAAATGGTTGGTAAAATAAAAATTTCGAAAAATTTAAAACAAAAAATTTAATAATTTAAATATTTTTATATCATTTTTCTCCTCCCTAATTTTATTGTGTGTGTATGTTGTTTTTCGAAAAATATCTTGTTGATGATAATGGAAATGATGTGTTTTATTACTTTTACTGCTGCTGCTTTTGCTGTGGCATCTTGGGGCAAATGCGTTTCTTTAACAAATTTTTCAAATTCAAATTTTGTGTGTTCTTGTGGTAAACTGTTTGTGCTGCCAATTTCTGTGCAATAAATATTCAAAAAATTAAAATGAAAAATTTTTGCAATATTCTACTACTGCACTGCATCACGTATCCTTGATTTTCTTGTTGGTTCTTTAAATAAAGGCTTTGCCATAAAATGCTTTGTCTGCGACTCTAGTGATAATCCCAGTTGTGCAGATATTGAATCAAACAGCAGCATTGTTGCGGAGGTAAGTAAAATGCTTGAAATAAAATAAATGTACGAATGAATGAATGACTTTATCGACATACAAGTTTGAGAATGAAAGATTCTTTGAGATTAAGCCCTAACATTTTTTGGCTTTTAGCTGCCACGTAAGTGGGTTTAAATGAAAACCCCGAAGGAATGAAAAGTTAAGGTTTAATCAAATAATTGTTGGCACAAGTACAGTGGTTTTTTTTGGATATATTTGCCAATTATTTTTATTAAGATATTTTATCTCACAAAATATTTTTTTCTTTTTTTTTAAATAGACCCTCGTTTAACCACGGACTAAAGTTAAAGAAAGATTTTTGAAAAAATAAAGAAATAAAATTACTTTCGAAGACTTCTTTTTTATTACGACGTGTTTGACAGACATGATTTTTATGTTTCGACAGGAAAAAGTGTAAAAAGATCTTCTTAAAATTTTCACAAACTTCGTCTACTTTTTCCCAAGTCATGACTTTTTTACCTAACAAAATGGGTTGTTATAAAAATCCAGTCTAAGGGAATGTTTTTAATATTAAAAATTTTATTAAAAATTAAAATTGTTTTTAACCTTATGAGAAAATGTTATTGATTACTTGAACTATTAAGGAAAAATGTATTGAAAACCTAAACTTTTTGTAAAGCTCAATTCTTATTAAGAACTTTTATTTAAATCTTTAAATTTCTTTCAATTAAAGAAATCTTATCATATTAATGAAAACTTTTCGATAACTTCTACTAAATAAAAATTTATCAATAACTTACCTTCCAGGAAGATTTCGTCAACACTAAAATTTAACAATATCCGAATTTTGACAAGTAATTGACCGATTTCTAAAATAATTTACAGAATATTTTTAACGATAACTAAAATTTTTAATTCCTTTAATTTTCTAAAAAAAATAATTTTTATTTCTTTAGAAAATAATTATTTTTGTTTGTTGAAAGTTTAGTGATTTCTTTAATTTTTTACCGAAAATTTTTCGATTACTTAAATTGTTTTATAGAATATTTATCGATAACTTATATCTTCCAAAAAAATATTTAACGATTATTTCAATGTTGAATATAAAACTTATCGTTTACTTACATTTTTTATACAAAGCTTATCGATTATTTAAATTTTCTATTCTATAGAAATTGTGAAATTGTTTTTGATAGAAAATAATTTTTTTTAATGAAGAAGTTTATTGTTTACAATAATTTTCTATAGAAAATTTATGGATTTTTAAAATTTTCTATATTAAATATATGGATTACTTAAATTTTCCATAGACAATTATCGATAACTTAAATTTTCTAAAAAAAAATTTTCGATTACATAAATTTTTTAAAGGAAATTTATCGAATACTTAAATTTTTTAAAGAAAGTTCAACGATTACTTACATTTTCCACTTAAAGTTTTAGGATTAATTTAGTTTTCTAAACAGCATTTATCGATTAATATAATTTTTTTAATATTGTTTGAATTTAAGAAATTTTGTTTATCGTGTCTAATTCTCAATTTTTATTCTTGATAAAAACACTGAAATTTATTGTTGATCTGATAAGCTATTCCTATGCGCATTTCACTGGTTGCTTAGTTTCTGACTGAATCTTAAAAAAATGTATCGATTATTTTTATTGTTATAAATAATTTATCGATTTTATTTGATTGCTCTAATTTTCTAAATAATTAATGAGTTGCATTCATATTCAATAGAAAATTTATCGATTACTTAAATGTTCTATGGTATGTTATAGATTTCTTCAAGAATTGTTGATTATTTCAAGATTCTATAGAAAATTTGCTGATAATTTTTTTTATATAGAAAATTCGTTGATAATTTATCGATTAAATTTTCTACAAAAATTTTTCGATTACCTTAATTTTCCATAAGCTACATATGTTCACACATATTAAATATTTGACATCCTACACGTAACCACTAGTTTTATAAAAAATTATTTCCGGTTGAAAAACGTTTGCTAGATCAAACGTCATATAACAGTTTCCAAATTACATTACAAATAAAGCTTAGCAAATCAATAGAAATGGTAAAAAATAAAGCAAAAGTTTTATCAATTTATTGGTCACAATTGTTTTGGATTTTTTCGACAAATATTTGTTAAGGGCCAAATACACTTGTTAAATACTCGTCCAGCCGGCGAATTTAACGTGGACATGTGCTGGACGTAATATTCGCCGTCATATCTAAATTTTTTGATTTTTCATCAAGCGTTGTCGGTGTCACACATACAAACACATTTTCACTTATACTACCACAATGCATGATGAGTACTTTGATCAGTGTATTTGGGCCTTTAGGTCTAAACATTACCTTCAGAACTAGTTTTAGAAAATGTATCGATGCTTTTGAATTTCGTAAGAAAATTTTTCGATATCGTACTTTGTTAAATAGATTGTGGCAGAAAAATCAAATAGTTAATTTTGTTTGTGTTTTATCACTGATTTTTTAAGACCATGTCAAATAAAACTTTTGCTTCGCGTTGCGTTAGAGATTCGCGTTAACATTTAATGCTGGGTGCACACAATGCAATGCATTTACGCAATCTACCAAATTAAATTAATTTTTCATTCATTCCAGATTGTATCAACATCAAAACGCTTTGATATTTTGAGGTTGCATTGCATGTAAATTGCACTGTCTGTACCCAGGTTTAGATGAAATATTCATATTTTAACGCAGAGCGAAGCAAAAAGTTAGGCAACTCTCTTAAATAGCTTTCCTCTCTCTTCAAGTAACTCAAATCAGTACGCGAATAATAAATCCCTAAACTAAATTATTCATTAAGACGTTGAATTTAAATGTCTTTTAAATACATTTTAATTACATTGAAAAGAAATTCTAATGAAAAATTTAATTTAAAATTCAATATGGAAATTGTTTCTGATTTATTTTTATTTACGAGAACTGCATAAGTAAATGCTTTCATGCAATAAACTATTCAAAAATCATTTACTTTGTATATCAAATGTTGTCAACGCTACTTATTGTTACAAATGTAACCCAATAAATTGGAAAAGGATGAAACATAAGCAAGAAAATGATACACGTGCGTGCAACTGTACATTACCGACACCTCCCATAGCCGAATATCTCTCCTAACCGGCATTATTTTGTTGATCCAAGCGGGCAGGGACACTAAATTTTAAAAATATGCGTTGTATAACAATAATAATAATAATTTGTTTTTGTCAGTGTTTTTTCATTGTTTAATTATTTTGCTTTAACATTTTTATAAAATATACGAATGTTTTCAAAGCTCGTTTGCAAACAACAAACATTAAAGTCACACTTTACATTATTCGGTATAGATGACGTTTCGGCGTCGTCGTTGAAAAATTTAAAATTTTAGTAAATTTTGGTAGCCGTTAACGATATGTGTAACTGGCGTTCTTAACGTCTACAATGTTGCATCGGCTTCGAGTGCAACTTGGTGACGTTGATTACGTAATGACGTAATCTCTTTTGATAGTTTTCGACATGAGTTACAGACACACTTTTTCTCATTTTTCGAGAAATATTTCGATGGAATATTTTGTTTCACATCTTTTCGATGCCCGAAGTTCTCACTAAAGTTACAGAACCTGGGTACTGGATTCTGATCAGCTAGTTATAATCTTCCGGATTTTAAAGAATAGGATGATAACCCACTTGCAGCGTATGCTTTGGGGAATCTTTAAAAGTAGATACAAGCTGTAGACAACTGTATACAAATATTCACTAGGAGCGTCTGAATTCGATATACAAGCAGAAATATCTGATTCAATAAATTCTAATGATGATGCATTAAAACAAACTGCCCGCACGTTTGAAGAAAGTCTCCACGAACTACTTTGAAAGTCATTTTTAAACTCAACAGCTCAAATTGAACGTATCTAAGTTAAAGTCTTTTCAAAATAAATTTATTCAACCCCAATGTGTACAAGTCTATCATTGCTTTAATCAAATGTATCATTATAAAATAAATTATTCAAAATAATAACTGTGTTCCTTTCTCATAACCGGATAAAACAACGCGATTGTGAGTGTCCGGTTATAAGTGGTGTTTACTGTACATATTGTACAGCTACGTTTTTCCTTTAATGAACGCGTTTCGGTTTACTTCCTTTAAAATAAACCGTTGAGTTCTTTTAGTTGCAAATCAAAATAAATGAACAAACTTATTCAACTTAATAATTCACACTTTTACAATTTTATCCAATATTGTTAGATTCGAACCGAACCGTTTAATGTCTCCAAACAAAAACTCAACTTATTATTCATGAGCCACCCCTTTTTATATTTTATAATTATTTCTAGACTTTTCCTGGACATCCCACTAAAAACAGTTTATTATTGTTCTAGAACCATTTCTAGAAATAACTGGGAAATTCATGTAGTAATTATTTTAAAATAACTGTTATAATCTAAGTACACTTTTAGGCGGTAATACAGTTGTGTGGAAAATTATACATGAGAATTTTAAGATACTAATTGACATAAAACTATAACTTACAAGATAACATAACTATAACTATAAATAATTATTAGATAATTTAACTTTCGTAACTTTTTGATTTTTCGTATTAGGTGGTAGTTATTTCATACGTTACCTGTTTAGTAGTTGTCATTACAATTGCCATTATTCTGAAAAATCCAATAAGTAATAAGCAATGACCTCAGCAACTACTTTTTACTTCTGTTATTTTCACTTCCTAATATTTGCTTACTAATAATCGGCTCAATAACTTCTTATTAGTTGCGTTGTTTTCAGTACGGAATATTTACTTACTGGTAACGTACTCAATCAGGGGTGTCATAGAAACAAATTTTATTGGAATTGGATTTAAAACCGACAAAAAAAATACTATCGGATTTTTATTGAAAACAAACCAAGCAGCTTACAGGTCTTGTTTTTTTTATTGGAAATACATATCGTTGTTAAATGCTTAAATTTTCATCTTAGTTTTCCACAGTTTGATTTTTTGCATAGATGGAAGTAAATGAAATTGTTTTAATAGTATTTGTTGCATGTCTCCGGCAGCGGGTTACTGCAAACTCGCAAAAGTCTTCCCCCATTTTTTCAGCAAATATGCAACAACAGCAATTTATTATTATATAAATTTTATGGCTTGTGCGAAATATTAAAAATTTTCTCGAATTTTCGCGATTTTCGAAAACTTTTCCGAATTTTTGCGCAGCTTTGCTGCTCTTTGGTCGCAAACTATATAAATAAATTTCTTTGTACTTTTAATAAATTCGCTTTATATTTTTACAAAACAATAAAATTACACAAATGCAAATAATATAACGACGGCATTTATTTCATATGTTTACTGTCTTATCATTTTTCTTTTCTATAATTTTCTATTTATTAAAAACAAATAAAAATTGCTCCACACATGCTCCAAAATATAAAACAGATTATTCGAATATCGGTTTTATTTGTATTCGAAACCAAAAACAAAACCGACTTGTTTTCATGACACCAAATGAAATCAATATTGGAAAACAAAATCGACAAACAGAAAAACCGACTTGGATTCTATGACACCACGGAATAACTACCTAAAATACGTAGTTATTCAGCCGAAAAATACGCAGCGTTTACTTTTTTCCAACATTACTTGCTAACTTACCAGGTAAGTAAAGTTTTTGCTGGAAGTATTAACAAAAATCTTATAGGTTTCTTAAATAGCCCTAAGATATGCTATGGAAAAAATGCATGTAACGGTTGACTCTATTATAAATCATTAGCCCAATTAACGATCTAGTGCATTTGAGAATGCAAATTTATACAAATATAACTACATATTTTCTATCAATTGTAAATTACCAGCTTGGTTTGGTTTGCAAAACACGAAATTCTCAGCTGCCTAATAAATATAATTATTTTCTACTGTCTAAGAAAATTTTTAAAGAAAAAATTATCTTTTGTCTATTTTTTTGGGCTTATTTTTTTTGACTCTCCATAGTACTAAATTGTTTTTACTTGAACTTTTTCTTCTTAATTATTTAATTATTAATTATTAATTATTATTATCGGCGGCAGTGGCAACTCAAGCGGCCTTTTAAGCCGCCTTAGCTTTTAATCAAAATAAATTCAGCGTTGGCGGGTACGAGTTAGAGATAAGCGACGGCGTAAAGCCGCCGATTGCAAGCCGATAGGCGGCTTGGTTCACTGAGTGTTGGCTGTCGGTTTGCAATCAAGTGTTTCATAAATAAAAAATATAAACGATTGGTTTTAAGCGTTGCATATTTGCAAACGAGTTTCTGTATACATGTATTAAATAAAAGGTGTTTTTTTTTAGAGTGTCAGATCCTTGAGTTAGCATCACTGCTTTATTTAAGCACCCATTTAACAGCTGATAGTTGCTTTTTGTTCATTTTCAATCGACTTACATACATCAGAAGAACACGTGCAAATTGTTGAAATTATTCGGCGAATGGTCTGAAGCACAAATTGATAGTATTTTTGAATTTCCATTCAAAATGTTATTTTCCGATGAAGCCCATTTGTGGTGGAATGGGTAGAATTAGCACCCTTACAGCCGTACCTAAACAAGAGCGGAAGGCGGAACGTTTTCTTCCACTAAGCTTTTACGCTGATATGCCATACCTAAACAAGAGCGTCAACGTTGTGCCACAAACAGTAGTGTTAACTTTCTTGTTTAATAAAACCCATATAATAAAAATAAAGATAAGAGAAAACCCCGCTAGATTGACAAAAAATAGCTAAATTATCATTATTTATTATTAATAGCGGCCAACTTCACTAATAAACGCGCTGTCAAAATCGGATTTTCCAATTGTAAAGCGTTGAAGCCGCGCTATTTTGGGATGTTTCATACAAATTGTATGGAACTGAGCATTTTTGACAGCTAGAAAACGCTTTCCGCTCTTGTTTAGGTATGGCTATTAATGTTTATTTATTATAAAAGCCAAATCTTATTATTTTATCTAAGCCAAAGAAGCTTCCAAAAGTTAGTGAATATGTTTGAACGATTTTAAAGTTCGTCGACAAATGCATTTTATTTCAGATGTATAAAAATGATATTTAAATTAATATCTTAACTTATCGGTGTATTGGGTTACTGCGTGTGTTTCAATGACATATTCCATTAAAATTTTAGTTTGCACTTATTTTGCAGTCAACCTGCTTTAAAATAAGTTTTTGTCAGGTTTTCTTTATTGCTGTCTGTTTCAAGTATGTGATGGATAATGTCGATAAAATATATTGAAAGTAATTGGTTAGTACCAACATACATTTTGTAAATTTGATTCAATTAGGGAGGAATAAAATGTTTCAGAATAAATATTTTAAACATATTGGTTTTTCATATTAAATTGTTTGCTTTCGATTTAAGTCATTTTAAGCCGTAGGTTTTATGAAATTTAAAACACTAGTTAATAGGCAAATAACAGAGTATAGCAGTGGGAACAGATTTTCAAGACGGCATAGTGTAGGTCGTAGGCTTAGCTGTGTTTTATTTCAATTACAAACTCAAAATATGAAATAATCCATAAAAAAAACTTGCATTTAAAATTTTGAAGACAGAAACCTATTTAACTAAGTCACTTTACTACAATTATGTACCTCCCTTTTTTTTGTAGTTTTAGTTTTAATAAGACATACAGAGATGCAGTAAAGTAAGTAAACGAACTCTAACCAAGTTTTATAAAAAAAAAGTGCCACGGCATTTCCTTACTACGAAGCAGGTTTGTAAGGCAGAACACTTAAAAGCAGCTGCAAAAAACATTCAGTGGGTAAATCTAAAAGCTACAATCACCACTTTTTATATGCGTTGCATAAAGAGCTTTTTGTGTCAAAAATGTATTGCTTCAAAGTGGGAACTCACCATATAAAATTCATGCTTTCCGTAAGCGAGATGGTAAGCGAAACTCTTATATTTCTTTGCATCGGGTTGCTTTAAATACCGCTTACTTGCAATGATGAAGTTATTGCAATTACAAACAGTTGCAAGTAATACGTACCAGACGCTAAATACCGCTAATGTAGTTGCTTAATTCCGGTATTGCGAAAGCACAATTGATAGCGAGTAGACTGTTGTAATTGCGTAATTTTTAAATATGTTATGCATGTTTTTTTATGAAAAAAAAACAAATATGTCTTTCTAAAAAAAATTAACTTTCAATTAATTTTTAATATGAATGCAAATCTTTGGATGAAGTGTCCTGATGATCTGGCCTAAGCAACCAGTGAAATGTGAATAGCTTATCCCATCAACAATAAATTTCTGCTTATCAATAGTATGAAATGGGAATTTAGCACATTTAAACGAAACCTTGTTTTTTAAATTATTATTCCATTATCCTTTTATCCTTTAAAAAAATTCTGAAATTTTATGCCGTTTTCTACATCTATACTTAATTTTTGTTAAAATATTTCTATAAACAGCATTATAGGAATTATTGTTTTTCGCCAACACATACATATAAGCTTGAGCAGACATTAAACTGTCTACATATATGAAAAGCCAGGGGTGTCTGAATATGTATATTCCGGCCACTGGATCATTTGTTATCTGTATACCAAATTAAACAAAAAAAAAGCACAAGTACCAAAAGTACAAAATTTTTTTGTTTTAGATCTGGGCCGTATGCAATATGTACCAAAGGTAAAAGAATATCAAGAGTACCCGATTTTTTTCATTTTAGGCCTCCCACCAGAGCTGCCAGGAAGATTTATCGTCATTTGGACGATTTTTTGTTAAGAAATTAGCAAAGTCGGCACTGATGATTTTTTTTCCAAAAATTGACGATTTATTCAGTCTCCAAAGTCTAAAGAAAACATTTCGTTTTCTGACAAATTCGTTTTTAATCTTGGAAAGTTTATCAGCCGTACCTTAACCTTAAGAGCGGAAGGCGGAACGTTTTCTTTCCCTTAGCTTTTACGCTGATATGCCATACCAAAGCAAGAGCGTCAACCTTTAATAAAACCCACAAATTATAAATAAAAATAGAGATAAAAACGCTAGATTGACCAAAAAAAAAATAGCTAAATTGCCATTATTTATTAACAATAGCGGCAAACTTCACTAAAAACGAGCTGTCAAAATCGGTTTTTCAAATTGCAAAGCGTTCAGGTCGCTCTATTCAAAAACTAGAAAACGCATGCCAACGTTACACCTTGTTTATCTTTCGTCGTCAAACCATCATCGAATGAACCTTTTACGACTCTCTGTATAAATCATATTTTCAACAATTAAACGGCAAGCATTTCACGAGTTGTAAGAGAATATCTACATGAGTCTCATACGAATCTTGACATGAAAGTATCGTTAGATTATCTAACCCACGTCTTAAACGATTCCCACAACGATTGAAGAAGCGTCTTTTGCTGTGCTATGGAAGAATCTCAGGCGTGTTACAGTTTTTCCCGTGTGAGGAATCTTCTACGTCAACGATCAAAGACGGTCTTCACGAGACTCCCAGTAGCTCTTACACGATTGAAAATGCTAGCTGGTTATGAAGTAATTATGTTTTTGTTTGAATGTTTTGCTTTTATAAAGATCGAGCAGAAAGTGTGTAAAGAAACCCAAAATTTAAGTTTCCGATTTTTCGAAACGATAAAGACAATTTTTTTATTTTTTCTCAGAAAAATTACGATTTGCTCACAAATATATCTGGCAGCCCTGCTCCCTACACTGTTTGTTAATGTTGGCCAGTGTTGCCAAGACTTGGTCAGCAAAAATGGCGAAATTTACGGAAAAATGGCTAGCAAATGGCTCAAAACTTTTTTAAATAAAACTTATCAAAATTCAATAACAATACAAAAATAATTCAATAAAAATTTTTTACAATTAAATTGTAAATTAAGATCGATTTGTTACAAAAGAATAAATATAAATTAAATATTTTAGCATTTAAAAAATTAAATCATTTATAAATTCGATGTCGTTATTGTTAATCTCATAGGAATCACTTTTAAATATTTTGAAGGTAAATCATAATCCTAATAAAGTAGAAGTCTAGGAGCAATATTTTAAAGTGTTACAACACAATTGCATATAAAATACCCTCTCCATTGTTGTGGTGTGGGTATTTAATTTAATTATATTTAATTGTGTTGGTAAAAATATTAACCTAGTTGATAAAATCGAATTACCGGTTGCTAAATGTAAACCATTTCTCAAATTACTTGTATCGATGTTAGCTTGACTAAATATGCTGTCTACTTCAAAATTAGACCACGAAAGTGAAAGCAACTTTATAGTTAATTCTGAAATATCTAAAAAAAAATTAGTTTCTGCCTGCATCTCTATATTGAAATAATTCCGACCAGAAAGAAACAGTGTTGTTTATGTTAATCCATTTTGTAAATTGAGTATTGGAATACTGTACCTTTATTTTAAACGATTTTTGATAATCATCGTTTATAGCGATTTTCAGCATTTGTAAAAGTTGTAATTTTAATTAAATGCGTTTTAATTGTTAAGAATGTTTATTTACTTTTAGCAATTTTATAAATTTTTATAAAAAAAATTAAAATTACTATTTTAAAGAGAAACTGCTAAACAAGTTGAAAAATGGCACAAAAAAATTGCTAAACCAAATTTTTAATGGATAAACAAGCTGAAAAAGGCTAAGTCTAGCCACTAAATGGCTAAATTGGCAGCACTGTTTCCCATACAACACAAAATCTACTTCGTGTAACGACAGCCAATTCGGCAAATCTAGCTTACCCCCCGTTTCCACATGCAAGTACAAGTTCGAAAAACTCAATACACTCACACTTTTGCACTAACATTCACACAATTTTTGTACTTTCAGCCAATCGGCTGTTTCCTCGATTTTTCGTTGATAATACGTATACACTACTTAAGCAATACGGCCGCTATTAACTGTCAAATTAATAAATTAAAATTTTGAGAAATTTTCCGACGAATATTTGTAATCAGAAAGTTTTTCTTAATTTTTCTTTAATTTTTGATATCTTAATAGAATAAAAAAAAATTTTAATTGTTTCAAATCCTGCAATATTTTCGTTTTTCACCTTTTAATTACTGAATTAAAAAATTGCAACTGTAACGTTAAAGAACAGTATTATTTGTCTAGGGATTTGGTATTTAACATTTTAAAATTCTTATTGTTTATCTGCGGTTTTTGTCTACTTAAGAGATACTTTAAGCAACATACTTATACAGCACAGATACTAAATATTTAGTATGAATACAACAATAATACTTTATCTTCATACTGAGAAGAGTGTAACCACATTCAGACAAACAAGTGTTGAGAGAGTATATTTATTTTAAGAGCAAAAATAAAAGATAGATTTTATTGTAGTTGTTGACTTAACAATTGTTAACATTTTCAGAATAAATGTTCTTATTGTTTTTTATTGTTGTAGTCTCTTGTGTTATTTTGTCTTGTATCTGTAATTTGCAACAAACAAGTCTTTATCGTAGTTAATGGAATAGATTGAAGTGAAAAGACCTTCCAACCGCCTGCCCGATTTTTTCTTTTCTTTGTCAATATTGTTTTTGTTATTTTATTATAAATAAAATTGAATTGAGTTTGAAATCAATTTTGCAGAGAAACAATTTCGTTGTTGTCTTTACTTAATCAGTTGTCTAATTTTTATTAAAATTAAAAAAAAAATAGTTTTAAATTGTGGATAATTGAACAGGAACTAAATACTTTACAAATAGTTTGAATGGGTTTTAATTAAAAACTTAATAAAAGTAATTAAATTTCGTAGAAAAAAATTAGAAAACTAGAAGTTTAAATTTTATCTCAAACATCGAATTAAAAAGAAACTCTCACAAAACTTCACACAACTTATAAGTGGAGACAGCATGGTGTACTCGATAGGATCTTCAATTGATTCGTTGGTAGGAATACAAACTTAAATACTTTTGTTTTTATTTTCAGTATTTTGAAAGATATCAAATACCGCAAAATCCCCACGGTAATTTTATAGTACTTTTTTTGAAAGCAAACTCAAACAAACGTTGCCTGTTTAAGTACGAGATAAAGAAAAAATTTTAAATTTTTTTAAAGTAATTTAAGTGTGAACATTAATTTTCATTTTCTACTGATTTAATTTAAAATTAGACACAGTTTTTCGTTTGTCCTTAAAGGATACCCAAGACCTTATCCCCCTTTTTTTCTAAAACAGTGGGCTGATGTTAATAAAATAATATTTGTTTATTTTTTAATTTTGAAATTTCAAAGAAGTTTTTATTATTTTTACCATTTTTATTTTTCGGATGTGTTCAATGATAAGGTTGTCTTAAGCAGAAAAGTATGTGAAATATTGAGGGAAAAGGGCTATTGCAAAAAAAGCTTTATAAATTGATATTTAATTTATTGAACACATTCGAAAAATAATTTCAAAGAATTTTTATGAAATATTTCTCCATGCAGGGAAAAGGGATTTCTAAAATATCTATTATCCATATCCATGGACTGGTCCGATGTAGAGTTGAGTAGTCCATTTTATCAAAATGGATCAGGTGGTCCAATTTTATTTGCAGGGTTGGACCACCTGATTAAATTTATTTAAATGGACTACTCCATGGACTGGTCCGATGTAATGCAAGCATGGACAATGTCTTTGTTTTTTAACGACATGTTTTCGTTTTTAAACAAAGTTAAAACTAATCCTCTTGTGTATACAATGGAGTAGTTTAAAGACTACTCCTTTGTAACCCAAAGCTGGGTTATATGGTCCTGCCCTAGGACATCGTAATGTTAAATAGACCATGTTTTTACCATACGTTTGGGGTTACTTTTGGAGTAGTCCTAGTCCCTTGTGTGCTACATTTTACACGCGTGTTTGGACTAGTCCTATTATTTGCAGGGCATATACACAATTTAGCTAACTCAATTTATATTACTACTACATACAACATTCAACGTAAGCAAAAATGTACATGCATAAGCAAAATGTAAACAACTTTTGACATTTTTAAGGAATAAACATATGGCTTTTACGCAGACCTAATGGATGGGCCTTTGTTTTGATGTAGTTTCAGTTGCCAAATGTCAAAACACTTTGTTTTGCTGACTAAACACACTTGTGACAGGGTCGCATTTTAATTTTACTCAATATTTATAACAATTTCGTATTAATTGAGCAGTAACTAAATTGCAATTTTATATGCATAATTGAGCTCAATAATGACATTTATTGCGTAAAACTCAATTAAGTTGTATATCTGAACACGACTGTACTGCATATATGTATATCTTATTGCGTAGCGCATAAATGAGCGCTTATTTTGAAAATTTATTATTAGCGCCATTAAAAACCAAAATTTTTTTTATTTGGGTAGTAGATTTCTTCAATAGTCTGGCCGTTTAATATCACTGGCTTCTTTTTTAAAGATATCATGAATATTTTTTTTATTCATATTGATTGGTCTGTAGAATTTCGTAGAAGGTGGTGCTTGCTTTTTCAAATATCCTTTGTTTGCATCGTACTGGTCGAAGGCTCAGAGCTTTCCAAATAACTTGCAAGCACCTTGATTATCAGTACACACCATCCGACTAACTGTGGTTGGTATTGGGGAAGTGGACGTGGCACAAAATAGATTTATTGATAATGAAATAACGGTAAGGTAAAATTCGCCAAGTCTAGTACACAACCTCCCTAGAAAAATGGACGGGTTTAAAGAAGTGTGCCTGGTACCTCCCATATAAAGAGCTTATAGATTTCTGTTTATTTGGAGAACAAAAGGAGCTTAAGTTTCCAAGCTTTGTAAGTACATGCATCTTGGTTATCAACACACAACATCCGACGAAATGTTTGCGGGATTGCAGAAGTGGGCGTGGCACAAAATATAATTTTGTATATCTGGAGAACAGCAATAGCGAAATGTGGAGGTGATTAGATAAGTAGGCGTGTCCCAAAAAGAATTCTGTAAATACTCTAAAAAAAAACGAAATATCGCTCAATTACTTCAATAGTGGCATAACTTTATAAATGATATTTTGGAGTTAAATATGCAGAATTGTTCGCATTGTTTTTCTTTATATTGTCCACAAGTGTTTAGACAAAATCAAGAACTTTAAACCCGTTTATCTCGAAACGGATTTTTTAGTTATATCACTATAAATAAGCTTTAAGAATTTAGTTAAAACAATTAAATTTTGTTGGTGGTGTTGTTTTTAAGAAATATTGTTATACAACATAATTATTGTTAAGGTTTAAAGTAATAATCAAGACATAACTTCGTTTAATATTGCAAGAAAATGTCACCGTCGACGACCACAACACAAGCAGCGTTACCGTTAAAAATTTTCAAAAAGGGGCACAAAAGGGAATTTTCAAAAAAAAGTGTCACAAAAAGGGGAATTTTGAGAAAAAAAGGACCATTTTTAAAAACAGAAATCTGGACCAATATTTAAGTATATCGACTCAGAATCACTTTTTAAAGTGATATAACGATGTCCATAGTTGTCTGCCCATGTTAACCTTGTGCGCAAAGCACAATTTGCAATCTTTCAGACAATTTGATCAAGGACGAAGTCTATGTAAATAAAAACTTCTTTCCAAATTAGACTCTTTGCGTCCGTTAACTATTTAATTTATTTGGTATTTACATTAAATTCGCCCCAAAAATATTTTACTGAAATTAAATTCCTTTTGAATCGGTTCACATTTGCCCAAAGCCCTCATCTTTAAATAGCTTTAACTTCCTTTAAAATGTTAACATAAATAAATAATTTCTAATTTAGATACCGTCCCTAAAATCTCTTTAATGGTGTTTTCTTTTCTACAAAAAATGTCACATTTTATTTTAAATAAATGCAATTTGGTGTTCTTTTCTTAAAAATGCTTTGCTCTCTAAAAGGGCAGAGTGTTTTATTCTAAAAAAAATCACCCTTTAATGTCATAAGGCATTGCACTTTACGCCCCGTATAAAAAGAGAATGTTGATAATGCCCTGTAAAGATATGGCTTCTGTTTATATATGGGGTTACCAGACGAAGTTGGGAAAAAATCGCCTCTTATCAGGACAGTAAAAATTTTAAGTTTTAATAGTTATTTTTTCTATTATTATTTTAAAGAAATTGGAATTTCGTCATTCATTTTGTTCATTTATTTATTTTTTTAATATCAATCTATTAACAAATTAAGGTTTATGTAAATTTTTTTTATATTTTAACGAACACACTTTTTGATGTATGTACATATTTTTATTATATATTGAAGAACAAACTTTTTGTCAGCTGTTAAAAACAGGGCTATCCAATTTTGTGTTTTGTTCTCGTCAAATAAAAAATTGCTGTATTACATGTTCGGCAAGACATTTTATACATGCACCTTTTAAAATGTGGTATTTTTTTTGTAGAAAAGAAAACACCATAAGACAAAAGATCTGATATGGATGGTAATATCTAGATAATATTCGGTTCCAAATAGGGTAAAATCTCAAAATTCTTCTTTAAATACTATTGTGTTTGGGATTTACCGATTATAATTTTAGAATTATTTTCATGAACTGTTATTAAATTATGGATTTTTTTGTTTTCAAATTAACAATTTTTGATTTTTTTGAGGCATATTTTTTAACAATTTTTAGGGCATATTTTCAAGTTTTTACTGTATGTTTAGTGCGCATAAAACGCGTTTTTTAGTCCATATTTCTGGGGTCAACTCTCTAATGCGATGCGAAAGCGAAATGCAAACTTGGTACTCTCTACCACTTTCGCAAAATGTTCTAAAAATTAAGCAATGGTGGCAATACAAATTAAAGATGGCGCGGATTTACAGTAATGAAATGCCAAAGTGTGTAAAAATATTTGAAATTGAAAAATTTAAATAAAATAAAGTGATGATTTAGAAAAGAAAAAAAATTAAAAGATGCGAAAGACACATGCGCAAACGTATTAAAGAGTACCAATCGCTAGATTTGCAACAATTTTCTTTCGCATCGTAATAGAGAGTAGCCTTCTTGGTTTCCATGATAAGTAATATAATATTGCCAGTATAAAAAATATTTGGTTCAAAAAGGGGCACAAAAAACTACAAAATGACACAAAAGGGGATTTAAAACTAAGGGGCCAAAAAAGTGGCACTGCAGTCAAAAAGGGATAAAAATGCAACTTTATTCGCTGAACACAAGTGGCAGATTTTAACATTGGTGGTTGGATAATGCTAGGAACACAACTGAAACGGACGACGAATTTTGCCCAACACGACGAATTTTTCAAAAAAAATTAGCTAAGGAAATTGTGCAAAGAGAGAAAAATATTTTGACATACGAAAAAGTAATACTTAAAAAATTTATCGTTTATGTATTCAGCGTTTGAACAAATCAGTTGATTTTGACAAATAATATTTTATGTTAACATGATGTAATGCTGCAGAAAAAGCGTACAATGTAACTTGAAACGTTGAACGAATGTGCGATATAAAAATCATACAACGCAAGCAAAAAACGCTTGGTGAGGACCTCCAGCTTAAATATATTGCAAAGTCGCCACGTATTTCGAAAATCAGCCGACGCTATTATTCTTTGTTTTTTCATATCCACCAATATGTTCTATTTTTCGCGACGAATATTCGCGGCCAAAAAATCGTCGGTCGTCCCAGTTGTGTTCCTAGCATAATATTGAATATCGAGGCGCTAATTTATTTGAAAGCTTTTACGTTATTGCTCGCTAGCATGGGCATGTCGTGCTGAAAGTTTTAGTTCGAGCGTAAATCCTCTTTTATCCTTAAAAATATAAGCGAGCGATAGCAGGCGACACCGTGGGCTACGCTTTTAAAGTAAAAGTTTCTCTCGAAGTTCTTTTAAGCAACTTTCCTTAATTTCAGTTACGCTACTGAATTACAAAAAAAATATTTCCAACTTTTTTTTTGCGCGAAATAAGAAAAAAAAATTCATGTTTATTGTCAAACTTTTCCTGCTCTTTTTCTTGTCCGGGCAATTGTGGCATGAAAGCAAAATTTGGCAATTGAAAAGGTCATTATCGTTGGCTTCGAAAGTAAAAAAGTATGAAATAAAGAATTTTATACCTAGAAAAACAAAAAATAGAAAAACTAAAAACTTCTACAACTAAATATAGAATTTCCATGTACCAAATGAATGTCAGGAAGTCATAACTTAGGCCAACAAAAAAATACGAATAAAAAAACTCAAATATAAAATAGGGAAAAACATAAAAAGAAAATAATAAAACTTTCAACTGCAGGCCAACACACCGACTTATTCGTATTTCCAGCCGTAGCACAGTGGGGGATATTAAAAACCAAGAAAATAAATTCGCAGTTTTTATACAGATGGTCCAATTTTTATGGAATTTAGCACAGAGTCCTCAGCTGTGAATGTAAATTATTTCACCAAAATCAAAACATACTTTTTTTAAATGCAGATGTTTTATTTTATTTATTTTCTTATGCATCCCCCAGTGTGCATTAGTTCATATAAAATGCAGCAAAAGTGATACAAAGAATATTAATTTTGCAAATAAAATGTCATTTGAAAACAGTTTTTATTTGTGAATTATTTTCATTTCATTTTTTTGCATGTTTCAATAAAATAATGTTAAATAAATAAATAAAAAAAGGAGATAATAAAAATATTTTTTTTTTCAAATACTTTTACTGAGTTCAAATTTGATTTAGGTCAAGAATTATTGAATGAATTTTTAAGTATGAAATAAAAAATAATTTCTCTTAAACCTCTCTAGTAAACTACTTGAACAATTTAATTAAAGTTAGATAATAAATAAGAAATAAAATATTATTGCATTAAGATTTCTGCGTTATTCAAGAAGAAAATTATCAAAATAATGCACTTAAAACCATTTACAGACAATTGATTTCAAAGAAAGTATTCAACGTTCGTTAATGTTTAAATAAAAGTACACGCTCATATTTTTATCCAATTAACTTTTAAGTTTATTAAAATGTCAAATGAAAAATAAGTACAAAATAAGGCCAAAAATGGTTAACTAAATTTAATATATGGGGTAAAAAAATCTTACTTTTTATAAAATGTACCAAATGGCATAAATATTTTTTTTGTGTACCTTTATACCGATCCCTTTTCACGAAATGATCGTAAGCGACATTTGAAATAATAATAATAATAATAAGTTGAATAAAAATGTTGGGAGATTATTCACAAAACCTAACGATAAATTAAAAAAGTTAGATATGTCGAATTTAGTTTATAGGATTCATTGTGGTGGCAATGATAATGAACAATGTAACAACTGTGACAACATTGAAAGTTAGATTAGCAGGACACAAACATGACCAAAAATATAGGAGTTATAACTCGGCGCATGGAAGGGCGCGGCGTTATCAATCAATTGTAGGGATTTTAATCATTATCCTGAATTTGAAAACACATCTGTTTTAAAAACGGAAAGTTTTAAGAAACGTAGATACATGTAAGAAATCTTGCAGATAAAAAACACTGGTTTACAGCCAAAAAATACCAAGAACGCCACATGCCTAGATAAGTTTAGTTGGGACCTCCTGAACACGAAAAACGCTGTCATTTTTTTCCTAAGTACCATTTTTTAGATAACGGTACTTTTGTGTTTTTCGATGTATGGTCCCACTCAAATCCTTGTGGAGCCCAACCGAAAAGTCTGATCGAAATAAATGGCATATCGTTGGAAAGGTAATTGAATGCCTTTTCCGTCTATCTGATAAGAAATAACTGAGTTATGACACCTTTTGGGAAACTACAGAAGTCCTGATTACGCTGAGAAGATCGATACACTACTGCAAAAATTCAATGCCATTGGCAAGCGTTGAGTGAAAACATGTATATCAAAAAGGCCGTTATCATTTGAAATTTTATTCTTTTTAACTTTTAGGTTCAAATATGACACCTAAATTACACTTTTTATTCAGTCATTTGGATATTTTCCCCACGAACTTGGGCTCCGAAAGTGATGAACAAGGTGAAAAATTTCACCAGGAAATGAAAGAAATCGAGAGACGTTACAAAGGCTGATGGGACGAAAAAATGATGGCGGACTATTGTTGGTTTCTCATTCGCGAAGATCCATCCGAAAATAAACGCAAAAGTTCAAGTCGCTCGGCATGAGCAATGAATATGAAAATATTGTCCAAGGCTAATTCATACAAGGTGGTCTTATTTTGAAAAAGTTTACAGCACTGTAAAGTATTTTAACGTTCTGTCAAAAATAATACATCACTGTAGTAAACAATTTAAACAAATATTTAATTTTCTTTTTAATTTTAAATTGTTTGCTTTGAAATGTAATAATTTAAAAAAAATTTTAATTTCATAATTTTAAGCGAAACTTATGAAATTTAGTAAATATTCCCGAGAACCATATGAACGGTATATCATTTTGACACATGGTTAGTAATCAGCTGTTGCTTACGTAGCAAGATAAGTTCACCTGGTGTAAATTCGCCTTGATATTGTCGTTCCACAAAATCCTTAATAAAAACTTTATTTTTCATCCGAATGTTGGTAATGAAATATACTATTTGGTTAAAAAATAAAACATTCCAGATATTTACTAAATCGTAGAAAAAATACGAAATAAAAATTTTGAAAAAAACGTAAAAAATAAAAAAATAGGCAAATTTGTAGCATATCGACGGAAAAGGCATTCAATTACCTTTCCAACGATGTGCCATTTATTTCGATCAGACTTTTCGGTTGGGCTCCACAAGGATTTGAGTGGGACCATACATCGAAAAACACAAAAGTACCGTTATCTAAAAAACGGTACTTTGGGAAAAAAATTACAGCGTTTTTCGTGTTCAGGAGGTCCCAATCAACTTATATAGGCATGGGGCGTTCCTGGTATTTTTCCAAATTAAAATTTTTTAATTTTCAAAAAGATACTGAGTGCTTAGCTCAGATTTATAGACATTTATTGAATAAAAATAAATAGATTGGTGAAAGGGATAATTCTAAAAAGTTATTTGCCCTTGATTGCTTGTGAAATGAATTTCAGATGGCAGAGCTCAGTTGGTGAATATTTATTAAATAAAAATAACTATTGACGTAAAGGGACATTAAAATAAGTTTTAGGCTTTGAAGGTATTTAAAATTTTGATTTTCTTTTTTTGTTTGTCTCTTTGTTCAAATTTTGTAGAATGGAATTTTAAATTTATTATGATAATTTTGTTAATTGAAATATTAAAATTAATTTTTCCATTTATTGTCAAATTTTGAAATTTTATTTTATTATAAAAGAAGATTTCCAACGGAAATCGAAATATTGAAAATAAAAATATATTAATTAATTTTATAAAAAAGTGAGCTTAAGCTTAAATAATTTACTAAATTTTTTTTTTTAATTTTCCTAAGTCTGGGTTCACACTACGAAAGTTTTCTTTCAGAAACTCTGAGTTTATTGGTGAGAATGATTTCAATTCACTTTTAATTTGAAATCAAGCCTTCGTGTTTATTGGGTCTTTCTTTCCAACAACTACATGTAAAACAAAAATATATTCTTAAAAATTTGTTTAAGTTTCAAATGAATTTCGATATCGTTTATATTAAGAAATATAAATTTATAACTATGGCACAATGAAAAAAAAAACACAACTGTAACGTATTGAACAAAGATCTAAAATCGAGTTCAAAACATTTTTGATTTTTCGGATAAATTTTAAAATAATAAGAAAAAACCTTGTCCTGTAATATTTATGGTTTGGCTCTTACGATCATTCCGCAAAAAAGGGTCGATATATCAGAACTTCCCCGACAGTCAGTTTTCACATACTTTTAATTTAGATCTATAAGATTTATTTATCATTATTAATATTCAATTTTCTTTTCACTCTCTTCTTTCAGGAATGTACCCTGGATAAAATGAAATCAATTGACACATGGCTATTTGAATTAAATAAAATCTCCTATTTCGATACGGGAGCAAATAAAAGTCCTTTAATGAATTGTCAAAAAGTGGTAGCCAGAGATCGTAAGTTACAATTCCGCCAAACAGCTAATTTAACTTATACAAATTTGAATAAATTTATGAAAACTTTACAGCCAACACCAGCAAAATGGTAACGGCCCGATTTTGTCAACTGAATACTGGTGAATCCGATGCCTGTCAAATTTTACGCACAAAATTAAATTTGCCTCCACCAGGTGAGACGCAAGTGACTCAGGGAGGTGTTAACGGTAACAATAACAACAATGGAAGACGTTTGGCACAACAAAAAGAAGAAGACGAATTTTACTGTTCCAATTGTTACACAGACAACTGCAACGGTGTCTCTACTTTGGTTGGTTCGGTGCTGCTAACGGCCGTCATGATAGTTCCTGTACAACAAATGATTTCTAGGCTGTGGTGAAATTCTTAAAATCAAATTTAGAATAGACAACAAAAACCAGACAATTAAAATGTTCTTATGATTTTGGATTTTATTTTAAAATTTTTTGTTCTTTTTTTTTAATTAATTGTGTATAAAAGTTATTAAAGTATTTCAAGATGTTAAGTTTGAGTATGTGTAAATAGGCCTTATTGTAGTGATTATTCAAATCAGAGTAGAAGACAATTTTTAAAACAGCCATGTGTAGCTTGAAATAATCCAAAATGGGTAAAAACGTTAAGCATTTTATATTGTATATTTATTGGATATTAAAAATTCAAACTAAATAAAAAAAGATATTTATGAATATTTATTAGAATATTAAATTTTTGAAAAAAATTAAATTTATTCGAATATGAAGCGAACTATTTTTGAAAAATACTTCAAAAAATTCGAAAAAGAATCATTGAAAAAATCATAGATTTTTTTGTTGTTTTTCATAAACCCTCTAATGCCTAAGAGTGCCTCAAGGCATGCTTTACAAGTTTTGTACTGACGTCCAATAAATAATTAATCTTCTATATATAAATCGGCTAAGGCAAAACAGTTAAGAACGCTTTTCTCCTCTGTTTGCCCAGCGACTAGAATAAAAAATATAACATTTGAACGGTATTTACTGGCAGAAGTGCACAATGTACATATATTTTAATTAAATCTGTTCTATATTTTCAGAGTTATTAGCGTTCAAATTTGATACAAACACATATGCAAAACAAATAAATAAAAATTTTGTTTTTCCAATTATCAAATAATAAAAAATAGGGTGTTCGATAATTCGACATTTTCAAGAAATTGGTTTTCGAATATTTCGACTATATAAATCTTATATATAAATCGGCACAG
Organism: Pollenia labialis; assembly: GCA_949318255.1. NCBI lineage: Eukaryota > Metazoa > Arthropoda > Insecta > Diptera > Polleniidae > Pollenia > Pollenia labialis. The sequence goes on from OX439141.1 coordinate 129,808,908, forward strand.
GCAAACCAGTTAAGAACGATAACTTTCTTTGTTTGTCAACCACTGACGTGGAACATATCATATGAAACGGAGGTTGGTCCGTCGCCAAATCGATCCACAAAGATGAAAAAAAAATTAATGCTTGAAACATGTAAATTCATATATACATATCGTCATATTAAATGCAGACGAACGTAACTACACTTTTTATTTTTGTACAGGAGAAGCAAAAAACTTTACAAAATCAATAACAACAAGGTGTAATTGGCATTTGAATTTTATTCATAAAGTCGCAATTTTTGATCGTAGGAATCTAAAATTTTGCACGAACGTGTATTTTGATAAAACGAACCATAATCGATAAAAAAAACTCAATTTCGAAATGTTGTGTAGTTACATCCGTTTGCATTTAATATGACGATATGTACTTAGATATACTATGTTTTCTTCATATTAAAAAAATGTATATCTGAATTTCGACCATTAGACAAACACTTGTATATATAAATTTCCATTTTTTACAATTGCTTCAAAATCTACAAAAATTTTTGTAGGAGCTTCTAAAGCTCTAAAAGCATTGTAAACAATCTCGAACAAAATGCTTTTGTTCCAAATGCAAACTTCATTTATGCTGCTCAAATAATAAAAAATTTTATTTTTGATTATAATAAACAAAAAAAAAATTAAACAAAATTAACAAACAGAATTTCCCAAAAATGAGATATGTTTTTATTACTAGATGCCCCAGGGTGCCTCGAGGTACTCTTATTGTTTCCTCATCGGGAACATAAACGACTGATTGTACGGGCTTAAAAATATTTTTTTTTTTTTTTTTGGAACTCAGGGGCCAAAAAATACCCAAACAAATTGTTTTCATAATATATTCCCATTTATTCTGAAACTTGGCATTAGAGGGTTCAGGAAATTTCAACAAATTTGTTTAATATAATATTTTTTTTATAGACAAATCTTATCGAAATTTGTTTTATATAGAAAAAAGTTATTCGGTACAAAAATTCACCGAAATTAATTTTTCATGGAAAAAATTTTATCGACATTTATTCAATAAAGGCAATTTTTTTTTTTTTATTATAAACAAATTTCAATGAATTTGTTTAAAGTTTTTCAATCGAAGAGATTACAATCTTTTTAAATATTTTCTTTACGAAGAAACTGAGAGTTCCTGGATAATGACATCTTATGGAGGCGATATTTTGTAACAATATTGGAGGTCAACATTTTTCTCTCAAAAAAATTTCAAGACTCGTTAAATTAAAAAGTAATTAAATTTCAACAAAAAACTAAACCAAAAAAATGCTTTAACCAAATTAAGTATATTATATATAATTATTTAAATATGAAATATTAAAAAATACATAATTAACAATAAATAACAAAAAAAAATCTTAATATATTAAACCCAAAGCTTTTTTTGTAACTACAAAACAATTATACAATAAAAAATCCCTCAAAAACAACACTAACAATTGAAAGACAGACAGTGTTTACAAAAAAATATAAGTTTCAAAAAAGTATTTAAAAGAAAAAAAAAGTAAAAATAATATTCACCTAAATGCCTTTTTTTATTAAAAAAAAAAAACAACAACAGTTAATATAAAATAATTAAAAAAATTTACACAATAAAAAAAAAAAAAAAAAAACACTAACAGAGAACACATTTCATTAACACAAAAACTGCATTATTATAAATTATTTAAAAATTTAAATTTATTAAATTTTCTTAACAAAAATGTAAGCAAAAATAAGAAAAAATCTTAGAAAATTGGAATAAAATAAATGTTAGAATTGAATGAATCACTAAAAACACACAGACATTTAAAAGCAATTGTTATAACAATAAAATTGTTAGTAATAAATTTAAGATAAAAAAAATAAAAAAAAAAATATAAAACTATTTGCAAAAATCAAAAAATCGAGAAACAAATATTTGTAAATTAATGTTTAGCAACAAAAAACCAATTACAATTAAATAAATAAAAAGTGTTTTTCTTCAATAAAAAAATAGAAGAAATTTTATTTAAACAAGTGTTTTTTAAACAATGGAGAGCAATACTACGATATCTACGATTGTATGTTCTAACACCCCCATAAACTTCGTTCATCTTCAACACCCTGCAGAAAATTTCACAGGGAATCATCATTGATTGACTTCAGATACAGTCGCCAGGACTATTGTCTTCAACTTAATTCACATGAGGGCTTTTACGACGTCGTTTTTTCTTCATTCCCTTTTGAAGCAACTAACAAAAACCCTTTGCGATCATACCATGAGTTTTGGTTGCATGTCTTTTTTTATTTACAGTAGGGCCTTGATTATCCGTAATTCGATAACCCGCCAGCATGAATTAAGCGCAAAATAAAAACGTTTTTTTTCGCATTCATTTAATTTTTTTTTTGCATTAATATTATCCAGCATTTTCTCTGTTATCCGAAATTAAAAACAAATAATCCTTTTTTTCGTTAACTTTTGAACAATCAAAAAAAAAATTAAAATAAAATGACACATTTAAATATTTACATAATACAGTCGAACTTCCCTATAATGAATCTCCACGGGGACAGACAATTATTTGACTATATTGAAACTTCATTATAAAGAAATTTTTTGTTTTTTTATTTATGTAAAATAATTAGGTATTTTTGTTTGAACTACATATAACTGGCTTGTTTTTTTAAATGTTTGATAATGTACTGGGAAGAATTCCAAACTCTTTAGCTATATCTTTGTTCTTTAATGTCCCTTCTTCAACTTTATTAATTACTAATAACTTGCGTCATTTTCGTTCACTGAATTCGGTCAACTGGTGTTAAAAGTCAAATCATTAACTTTTTTTTTCATTTATGGTACATTTTTTATTTTCTTAATAAATAGTGTTGCTAACAAGTGTAAAATAAAGCTGCAAAAAATAGTTCACGATATGGAGACGAAAACACACGTAAAATTTATTTTTGGTTCCAAAATTTTGTTCATTGTAAAGAAAAATTCACTGTATGGAAATTCATTATACGGAGTTCAAAAAATTGGAACGAAAAAGTTGTGTTCTTGATTTAAGTTCATAAAAAGGAGAACTTTATTGTATAGAAGTTCATTATAAGGAAGTTCGACTGCAATACATTATATATTTACCTAAAATTGGAAACACACAAAAAAATTTATAATTTGTCTGTTATCGATAATCAAGGTCTCACTGTATTTTTAAACTGACAACTTAACGTAAGAAAAAAACAGAAAACGAAATAAGCAGAAGTTAAAGGAGTAATATTAAAAACAAGATGAAAACACAAAGCTGGCTTATATGGTCCTGCCCTAGGACATCGTATTGTTAAATAGACCACGTTTTTGCAATACGTTTGGGTTTTGTTTTTATAACGAAACAACTGACTAAAAGATTTTTTGTTACACATACAAACACAAAAAGAAATAAACATTAAAAAATTTGCATTGCCATTTATTAAGAATCAACGATATTTATTTTATCAATATTATTCGTCGTTTTTATTTTTTTTAAATTTTTATAAAACTTTTTAATATATTTTTTAATAATTTTTGTTTTGTTTTTTTTTTTAATGTCGTTTTTTCTTGTGCAAAAACCATAGTTGCATCATCAAGTACTACTAGATTTTTAGCAGGTTTCGTCGAAATCTAGTCACGAAGTAGATTTTGTTTTGTATGGGAAATCTAGTCAAAAACAACTAGATTTGGCTCGAAATCTCGTAAGTACTAGATTTTGCGTAGGTGCAAATGTAGTATACGACTTTGTGGGATAGTGTATAACGGCCTTTACTAGGTAATTTTATTGCGAAAATTCGTTTTTTTTAGTAATTGCAATAAACCAAAACGTTTTTGATTTACGCGAATGTATGTTTTTTATTTTCGAAAAAACGCAATATCTGGAAATGAAGAGCATACCGAAAAAAACGGTTAGCACCATTGGATTCAGTGTAACCGAATTAGGTTGAAACGCCAGGTGCCCGGCTTGTCTCAAAAAAAAGTTTTATTGTCTATTTTATTAAAAACCATTATTTTAATATGTTCGTACTCTTATTTGGTGAATATTGGTGCAAATATTTGTTTTCGCATTCGCAAATATTAAAAATTTATATTCATAACATCACTAGTCTCTACACCCTCTGTCCAATTCTTTTGTTTTATGAAATATTTCTGAATCAGGTATGAGAAATTTGAATACCCTTCACCGAAGGTAAAAAGTACATTTAAGTTTGTCATTCCGTTTGTTATCTCTACAATATTGATGACTATAAAGTATATATATTCCGGGTCCTTATGACTAGCGAAGTTGATTTAACAATGTCCGTCTGTCCACCTGATCGTCAGTCCGTTTGTTCGTTACAATGGGTTTTCCGAAGATCCAAAATATGATGTAGGCTAGGTTATTATACATTTATGGTTTTCCGATGTTGGCTAGGTTGTTATACATTTATGTCACATATAGTCCGGAATTGCTTGATATTGAATTTCAGCCGGATCGGTCCATAAATTGCTAAGATATGACCAAAGAACCACGACTGTCCATCACCGAAAAAAACATTTTTTTTTAGACTTTGTTTGCGGTTTTTACACATAACCAGGGCACATTTTTTATGGCGTATGCCATTTTTGCCATTTCTTCAATTAAATCGTTAAAAAGCCATTTTTGGTCGAGTTTGCCAAGAAAATATGTACCTTTTTTGCAACCTAGAAAAAATTTTTAAATAAGCTTAGCGAATACGAGACAGAATCTATACGAAATGCTAAATAAATGTTGCAAAAATCGGACGTAAGAAGGGACTAAGTGAATATTAATGCATTTTTAATTGTATCAAATAAGATTTAATTAGAAAATTGCGTGCAACAATTAAATACCTAATTGATACAATTAATAATGTAATTGTTTTTTTTGTCAAATTTTAATTAATTTTTTAATTTATTAAATTAAAAATTTAATTAAACATATAACAAATTTTTAATCAAATACTTAATTGGCACAATTAAAAAAATAATTAAAAATCAAAATTTTTTTAATTAAACTTTTAATTAGTCCTATCAATTTTTAATTAAAATTTATTTTAATTAAATAAATATTAACAATTTAATTGGGACTACAAATTTGTTTACTGGAAAAAAATAAACAATTTTTTAATTGAAACTGGGATTTTTTTAATTGAAATTGATTTTTATTTTTTTCTGTGCGATGTCCGTCTGTTTTCTGTTTATCTGGTTTCTTATTATAATTTTTTTTAGACTTCTTACACATAACAAATACATACATATCAAGTGAAGTTGCTTTAACGATGTCCGTCTTTTTCCTGTATATCTGGAAAACTGAAAGACCAAAAGTTTCCAAATTTGGTACAAAAATTCCGACAAAATGTGCACGGTATTGGAGAAGTGTGCGTGGCCCAAAATAGATTTATTTATAGATTATTTATAACGGTATTTACATAACTTTCTCTTCCCATTGCACAATGATGAAGGGTTTGTAAAATTCGGCATAGCCGAATTTTGCACTTTTAATTATTTTGATTAAAATTGTGCTTTTGCTTCTACTATCTGTTAATTGTCATGTTTAAATGTCAGAAAAGTAGCCGATTTTATCAGTTTAAATTGCAATTTCTTTTTTGAATTTTTTTTTCTCTCTTTTTTAAAGAACAACAAATTCTTCATATTTTGTTTTTGGTAACAAGTAACAAAAATTGACATCGACTGAAGATTCTTTTATTGAAATTTGATTTGAAGAAGAAAAAAAGCAAAAGTCTATTAACAATCAGTATAATTTTAGACGGTTATTGGTTTGAAAGTGCTCCAATTAAAGAGAGAAGTCGAAAGAAAAAAAACATTTTTTTTAACTTTAATTATTTTGTAACCGGAAGTGTATAGAATTTTAGAGTCATGAATACAAGAAAAGTGATTTTTGGTTTAATATTTATTGGAGTTGTTACAAAGAGTTTTGTAGAAGGTACTTAAACTATTAAATTTCTTCTGATATACCAGAAATTAACCGAGAATATATTTATTAGCACAGACGTATTTAGTTTATATGAAAAACCATTTCAAGAAAATGATTTTAATTCTAGTAGTGGAAATCGATACTGAAATTATAAAGAAAACTGATAAAATATTTAATACTTGATTAAAACCACAAACTACAATAAAGTGGAGAGAAAGAGATAATTTCTGTTTAATAAATGGAAGCAGATATAAACAAAAGTATTAAGCCAATATTGACATTTCTCATACTTTAACTCTGCCGCCCATATCCCTGATTACAATAATCGTAAGGTCAAAGTCTTGCTGAATAAACATGTAGAATAAACAAGAAATATATTAATACTTTGTAAACCCCATTGTGCAAGTGCAAGTGGTCATTTAAAGCATCGTTAAAACATTTAAAGATAACACAAATGCAATTGAGAGAGGTGAATGTAACTTAAGCAAAGTCGATGGCACGATTAAGCACAAATCGGAAATTTGATGGAAACTTTATTGCAATTTTGACCGAAACCATAAATATTTAATAAAATTAATACAAATTATGTATAACGAAAATAGGATGTATACTTTTTTAATCCATTTGTAAAACATTGTACGCAGAAAGAAAAACACTCGCGATAAATCAAGTTTTTTATGATTACTTTAAGTACGAGTCGTACTCAAAAATTCAAGTACGTATAACACTAAAACGTACTTAAAACAGTCCTAAATCCCTGAATTTCTTGAAATATGAATAAAATTCTTAAATCAAGTAAAAAAAAAATATTGAACATTCCATTGTGTTTAACCCTCCGGCTCATGTGTACCACGAAGGGTTCAAAAGTAAATTTGAACTCATGCTTCTCATTTAGTTTATATTTTTGGTTATATATTTACATAAGATTTCTAAAGTAGGACCCGGATCGATCATGATGTTGGTATTTATATAGCAATAAAATCAACTTTATAATACTTGAATCAAGCGCATATTGAGATTGATTCAATCTTAGTTTTACTTCAATCAAGTATTTTGCGATTGAAATCAATCAATCTTTCTGTACTTGATTCAAGAAAGTCCGTACTCACCGTATTGTTAATGCCGCTTCTGATTGATTTTTTCGTCAGTTTTTGGTCTACAAGACAACCCAATATGAAAACTGAGTCAATTTCGTATCGAGGATAAACTGTTTTGTATTAAGATCTCATCGATATTGAGTTTAATATAATATCGATATTAAACTTGTGTTCTAATGTGATAAGCAATGCAAAAATGAGTCGTAATATTGTGGATTTTCAACTTAATTGTTTGGCGAAATTCTAAAAACATTAAGGCAATTCACAAAGCGTTTTTTCTATTGTGTTATAATGTTTATTATTGCTAAAATGTTATGAGTCTTATAAAAATTTTGTTTTATTTTTCATATTTGATATGTTATGACAATACAACTTTGTTACGTATGTATGACTTTTCAGTGTGTGATTTTTCCAGCTGGGGTTTGCTTGACATTTTAAATCAAAAGTTAGGCTTTCAATTTATATTGTCATAATATCACTATATATTTTACAATTGTCATATTTGGGGGATTCACAAGGTGTCATAAAGTAAAATAATAATAAAGTAAAATCATAACATGAAAATATACGACCGTTGTGAACAACCCCTCATAATTTAGTGTGCTATTTTGAATTTAAATCAGCTAATTTCAAACAAATATAAAAAATAAATCTTTATCTAAAATCAAAATAATTTTTAATTCTAATACATGAATTTATAAATTAAATTATATCGTACCAGACTACATATTTTCCATTTTTAGTCGCAAATCACAAATAAATTTTATTGTGTTTGTTTACCAAACAGCAGCGTCCTAAGCCGATATAATTTAACGCCGCAAGTGTTTTATTACAAAAATTGCTAGCCGCAGTTTAAATTCGGATATTAGCAGGATAAAACTATACCATCATCGGCGACGGCTACAAAAACGAATGCGGTTCGGCTCAGCCGCTCAGCGCAGGTCTCTTCTGATTAACTACGACAGCACAATAAACATACCAAGCAAAGTTCTATTAATTTAAGACACTTTTTGTGTACAAAGCAACAACAATATTTTTAAACCATTGTAAAATGTTAGAACATTATGACAATATAACATAATAGCACACCTTGTGAATACCCCAATTGTTATATTCATATTGTCATAATATCCTAATATTTTACAATTGTCATATTGTTTTATTCATATTTCATAATAATATAATTTTTTACAATGAAAATGGTTGTTGTGTTTCAAACAAAAAAGTCATAAAATGATAAGATTTTTTACAATGTGTTAATTTTTTTGTCATAACTTCAAATGACACATTATCATATGACATCAATCACAATTCTCAAAGCTTTTTCAATTGTTTGATTTTAACATTTGAATTCAAATTAAAAATAATTTGAATATAAACATTTGACATAAAACGTTTTATTTATTTGATATCAAATGTTATTCTCAAATCGAAGATAAGCTTGGCAGCACTGAAGCGAAAAATAAATTTATACTTAAAAAATAGCCATTTAAACTAACTGCCTGTTTGTAGAACGCGAGCGCAAAAGTGACTCGTTTACCTAACATTCAAAACAACAACAAATTTTGAATTTTTGTTTTTGTCTTAAATGTTTATTAAACGAGTCACTTTTGCACTCGCGTTCTACAAACAGGCAGTAAATGTGTTTTACAATTAAAAAAAATACATATTACGTGAAGTGAATTTGGCTTTAGAAAACCTAAATTTCTTGTAAAAAATGCATATTACACAGTCCAACTAAATTCGGGTCATCGCCGCCAGCCTCAATACTTGCAACGCGAACATTGCACGATTTTTTGGCCTTAGAAGACCATAGCCAAATTTGATGCAGAAAATATTCGTAGAACATTTTAACCCTCCAAATTGCCGTTTTAGTACGCTTATGTGGGGAAGTTAAAAAAAGGATAAAAATTACCCCTCAAAACGAGCGTTAGAGGGTTAATATATTCTAAGCAAAGAATCGCCATACAATTCTACTGAAGACATCTGAAATAGTATTTTAGCTTAAGTACATTTAGTATATTTGCATTGACTTATACCAAACACCTTTTTGAAAATTCAAAAACTTTAGTGGCAGATATTTCAGGAACCCGAACTAACTTTTCAAAATCCTTTGGCAGATTTGCTCTACCAGATCGAGAAGCTACGCCATAACAATCCTCAAAATAACACGAAGCCAAATAGTCACAACTCAAAGTACCCATATGTTCAGAAGAGGCAAACCCCCCTTTTTGAAAGCATATAATTTTATAATCAAATTGAGTTTCACAGTAACTATTTATTTACAGTTTAAGCAGTAAGTGACACAAACGAAATTTTCGTGGTCGTTAAAAATTCGGTTTGTGGACTGGCTTATGAAAAAAATTATTTTGATAAATTTTAACTTGTAACTTTTTATGATTTAGTGTGCGATATGTTACACGATCAAAATGTTTAATAACAAAGTCGCGTGCTTGTGCTTGACGTAAATTCTAATTTAGTTTAATTTTCCATCCAGCATCGTCTGTGTCACACTAACAAACTTTTTACTCATACTAAAAACATTCCTGATAAGCATTTTGATCGTGTACAGAAGAAGAGAGAAATAAAAGTACCTCAGAATGAATCATCCATTTGTTTAATAACATAATTATGATTGTATACATAACAAGCCACTTTAGTGTTTACTTTTTATGATAAAATGCTTAAAACCTTCAGTGTCTAAATATTTGTAAAAGATAAAATTATTAAGATAAAAAAAAATAAAAGTTATAAATGAATGTAGTGTAAACTAAATATAAGGGCAAACAAAGCATAATAAATAATTTCTGAGTTTATGGGTTTATGAGAAAAGCATTCAACATATTATAAATTCTTTCCAAATTCAAGGTCTCCAGTGTTACGTCTGCGAAGATTGTAATGAGTATGAAGATTTTAAAGAGCTGCACATTTGTGGGGAAATTTCTATTGTGGGTCCCACTGTAACAGCACACAGTGCAACAAATAAACCATCACCAACACCTTCTACAAAGCCATCATCTCAATCTTCAATTGAGGATTATTTAGTGGAAGAAAGTGGAGAAAAACATGAGGAAGGAGAGTCTGAGCAAAAAAAAACTACATGGATGACATCTAATACAACAACAACACAACGAACTTCTACCACAACAAAAATCTTGACGTCAAAGGTTTCAACTCCAAAACCGAGTACCGTAACAGAAGAATCAACCCCAGGGCAGAAAACAACAGCTAAGCCATCAACTTTAAATAGAACCCAAGAAACATCAAGTCAGGGAGGCACTACAAGTACAACAACATCCTCGGCCACTAGTACAGCAACTACACCAAAACCAACACCAGAATTATCATCGGACTACGATGATTATTTGGAATATGAGGATGCCACTAATGTGGAAAGACGACGAGTCCAATCTTTGTTGAAAATAAATGAACCAGTTTGTTATATGATCAGATATCAAGGTACTTAAAAGTTGATTTAAACATTTTATTCTCAGTCCACTTTTGCCTTATTTTTCATCTTTCATTACAGTCAATAATACGGTTTTAACAAATCGCGGTTGCACTACATTCATTAATGCCAACAAATATTTAACCTGTCAATCTTTGTATAATGGAGCTCCCATGGAATCTTGTCGCATTTGCTCTTCGAATGGTTGCAATAAATTTTTAGATGGCGATGATGATGAAGATAGTCATGGTTTGCCCACAAATGCTGCTGGTGCCGCTAAGAATCTGGGTTCATTTGTGCTAATAATGGGTTTTCTAATTAATTTAAATATTAAGTTATAAGATATAAAGAAATGCTTGTTATACCCTTCACCGAAGGTAAAATGGTATATATAACTTTGTCAATCCGTTTGTAATTTCTGCAATATGGATTTTAGACCCTATAAAGTATATATATTCTGGAGCCTTATGAGAAGGGAAGTTCAAATCCGGTTGTCCGTCTGTCTGTCCGTCCGTCTGTCTGTTGAAATGTGGTTTCCGGAGCTCCCAGATATGATGGGAGATTGGTTGGCATATATTTCTCTCAGGTATTCTTATTATAATTTTGTTATTGAAATTCAGCCAGATCGGTCCAAAAATGAGCAAAAAATCACGACTACCTCTAATTTTTCCCAAAAATCCCTTGTTGTTGTATTTTTATTACTTTTTCTGTATATCTGGAGAACGACAAGAGCCAAAGATTTCAAATTAGGTACACACATTTAGGTTATCTATACACAGCATCCCACAAAATGTGGGCGAGATTGGAGAAGTGGGCGTGGTACCTCCCGTACAAAAAATATCAAAAATTTTATAAAAACCTAAATTTTTGGACTATCGTACGACCTATGGTTGTCCCTTGCATCTCAAAAGATCGGAATCTTTAGTAGAAAATACTTTCTGAAAAATTTAGAAAAATCGGTTCAGATACGAAAAAGTTATGACCAAAATTAAAATTTGTTTTAAAATACCCATTTTCGGGAACCATAGATCTTCCCGGGTCCAAGTTTTATAACCCAACTAACTGGCAAATTTCTTCTCAAACACGTCGGTGTATAAATCTGTCAAATCGGTTAAGTTTGTTTCTTAATACATTTAATGCCACGCAAACATGTGCAAATAATTAAATGCAATTAAGCGATTAATACAACATATATAAATATACATATGTTTAGATGTACGCCTATATAAACTTCTGTTCTTTTCCAACCGGGGTGAAGGGTATATAAGATTCGGCATAGCCGAATAAACCACTCTTACTTGATTTTATATTAGTAATATTCTCGGAGATTTTAAAACATATCGCACACTAAATCATAAACAGACACAACTCTTAATTTATCAGAATCGTTTTTTTTCTCATATACCATTTAATAAATCAAATCTATAGCGATTACGAAAATTTCGTTGGCGTTGCAACCCGGTTTTTGAAGACAGGTTTTTTGCCTCTTCTAAACATGTTTGAATTTGAAGTTGTGCCTGTTTATGATGTAGTGGGCGAAATATACTGTATACATATATAAATTTTAAATGTTATATTTTAATTTGTGTTTAATAAAATTTTTAAAGAGTTCTGTAGACTCTTTTATCTCGTAAAATGTAAAAAAAAATAAAATTTTTGATATTTAAATTAGGCTTCAGTTCATCAAATTTAATATTTATTAAATTTTTTTTAAGCCCACAATCCAATAAAAGAAATCGCAATTTTTAACAAATTGTATTTATATAACAACCTAGAAAAAAATGGAGCTTGCTGGGAAGCAGTTTTGTAAGGAAGATAAGCACAATGTTCCCTTACAAACCTGCTTACAAGAAACATTATTTTTATATTGCGAATTCCCACTTGGAAGCAATACTTTTTTCCTCTCTGCAAAAAAAAAACAGATGACTGTTTGCGTTATAAAAAAATTTAGGGGTAATTTTGTTGTTCACTTCACCTTGCGTTGAGAAAATTTTCATATAAAATTTTTTGAAATTTCAAAAATTCAACAACAACAAAATTACCCCCTTAAATTCTATGTTCGGTAATATTTCGGGAATGATCATAAACACATTTTAAAATCATTGCAGTACAACCTGCTTTCATGTAGAATTACAGAAGCACTTAGAACATTGTTCGTGAATTTTTTCTTTAAAATAATGATTTTAATTATTCACTTACAACTTGCGGGATAATGCCAAGTTATTTAATCATAAAATTAAAAATTCTCTCAAATGGTATTCGCTTCTCTGCTGATTCTAAGTAGTGTGTAATAGCCAGCGCATGTATCAGCGCTCATGTAGCTTTCGTGCTTCGAGAAACCTAAAAGTTTTTTACTGGGAAGTTAAAATGTTAGGTCGGTCCGTTAATGGGAATTTTGCTTAAACTTAAGTCTATTATTAACCTACACGAACGTTTTATTTATCAAATCACGTGCTTTTGAAATCACACGTCTGATTTTGTGGTGTTTTTAAAGTCATACCATTGTTGTGTTTCTCGGTGTGCTTTATGCAATTGAAGATCACACCAAAACACACAAAACGGGACGCTAAAAAATCGCACGTTTGATTTTAGTAGGCACGTGCGAATTGAAATCACGTGATTTGAGTTAAAGTGATTTTCAGAACAGGCCTGACAGATGTTAATATCCATAGATAATATTTGGCACAAATACTTTTAAGTGAGTTTAAACCTCTTATGCCACATTTTTGTTTGGCTTCAAAAATCATATCAAAATAATTTTAGGGAAGAAAACACGAGACTGAATTTATTTATGTATCAAGAATTTTCGTGGCAATTTGATCACCTTATGTTTTTTTCTGTTAGGACCAGCACTCAGAAGATGACCCCTACTAATGCATTGCATTGTGTTGGAACTAGGAAAATAGGTTGTGGGAAGAAGGATAGAGAGAGTAGTGTTTGTGAAAATTCGACTTGAAGTCATTTTGTAAGTGAGAGGTAAGACTTCTGCAATAGGTAATAACGGCTCAGAATCATCATTAGGTATATTTTCTGTAAACACTATATACACTTTACATCTATATATTCCTAAATAAATGTACATATCTATAGCTTCAATGTTCATCAAAGGTTGGCTTAAGCAAAAAAAAGTTTGTGAAATATTGAAGGAATAGAACTATTACAAAAAGCTTTATACAATTAAAATTTACCTCAAATAATTCTTTCGAAAAATAAAAATGTTTAACTTAAAAAAAAATAAATAATTCTTAGAAACTAATCGTGAAAATATATATATTTTAAGTGAGGTTAAGTTACTAACTGTAAATATTTTTCCAACTTAGTTAATCACTCCGATGTACGAATTTCACTTTTTTTACAAACTAAGCAAAATGGGCAATAGCGCGAAAATTAAGTTCATATTAAAATTTTATCAAACCAACTATGGTGTTGCCATATATCAAAAACAACACAATCTAAAGTTCAAATAACACTTTGATTACACAGTGCAACACGAAAAAAATAACCATATATGGACAAAACTACGTGATAAAAGACCAAAAAAAAGGCCCGTGTCTCCCAGTTTTGCCCAAAGTCATGCACTTTTTTTGTCCATAAAAAAAGTGCATGACTTTGGAACTTTTGGTCTTATATGGTTATTTTTCCATGAATTAAAATTTTACACACAGTGTTATTTATTGTTTATTTTTATATTGTTAAAAATAAAAATTTTACAACGGCTCATATGAACCCCGTCTAAAGGCGGTTATGGGCATTAGAGGGTTAACATAATAACAAAAATTTTTATAGCCGGATCAAATATTGGGTCCCAAACAAGTAACACCCTCGAAAATATTGTAGTCTAGAATATCAAAGTGTAGGTCTTGACCTCCTATAGTTTCTTACTTGTTAAAAATAAATAAAGGATTTAATGAGGTCACCACTCTTAACTTTGTAAAGAATTCTTGACTTTTACGAACGTGTTTTTGTCACATTATTATAATCTTTCGGATTTCAAGCAAATAAATAATGATAAAAATTTAAAGTTAAACAATTAAAGCTGCTTTATTCGGCTGACCCGAATCTTTAATTCTTTCCACCCAGAGTACAAGCAGTTCAGGATTTGGGACTTTTATCTAAAAATTATAAACCAATATTAATTAAAACTGATTTCACAGTCATTTCGGTTTTAAGCGTTTTAAAATATATTTCAAGAGTACGCTTTATATGAGGCATATGGTAAATGATGGATTTTGAAAATGAGCGTGCTATCAACTGATGGACAGACAGACGTAGAAAGCTAAATCGACTAAGACTAAGAAATAATCCAGGCTCCAGAATATATACACTTTATGGGGTCTAAGAAGAATATAAAACAAGTTGTACACTGCGTTTATCCGTGAAGTTTTATGTGTGAGATTTCATTTAAAATTTGTTATTTATTTTCATCTAAAATAAATTATTTTGTCTTTAAAAAGCTTTATATGGGGCATTATTTGTAAAGCGGACAACCAAAGAAATTTTTGTTGGAATTCACTTATATATGGCATAACTATAGTTCTAGTAGATATGAATAAGTGTGGGAAATATTTTTTGTCTATGATTTTTATTTGTCGAGTTACGGTGTTGTAAAATGCTGCCGTTTTGAAAATTAAATATTTAAACACATCATTTCTTGACTTTTACGGTACAACATTGCAAAAACCACATGTACGGTTTTAAAGAATTTTGCATAACTTTTAAACTAATAAATGTCACATAGTAAAACTTTTACAATATAATAAGAACACTATAGGCTTCTATCGGTTAAACTATTAAGATTAATTTTTGGTTCGACAAAAAAATATAAAATAAAAAAAATTTTTTTTTGAAAGCGGCAACACAAAATATTTCTCACACTTATTCACATCTACTAGAACTCTAGTTATGCCAAATCTAAAGGAATTCTAACAAAAAAATTTATATTTGATTGTCCGCTTCACAAAAAGTGCCTCATATATGAAATTTAAAGTCAAAACTTAAGGAATAATTTGTGTACTTCTTTTGGCCAAATCGTGTGGGTTTACAGTTGAAATATGGTCATAAATCCAAAAATCCGCCATAGACCCCTTTTAAAAGGCATTTTTAAAAAGACGCATTTAGTTTAAATCCAACCGATTTTAGGAAATGAAGTGTTTTAATAATGAAAGTTTTGAAACATAAAAGGCATATTTCTGAAGCAGGTAAAAGAATCATAAAAACATAAAAATCTTAAATTATTAGTTTGTTCACCTCTTTACGTTTAATTATGGACACAAATATCATTGTCAGCTATACAAACGTCTTAATTTTCGTTGCTATCTAAAGTTCGGTGAACCTTTTTGCAAAATATTTTAGTTTAATATTCGAATTAAGGAAGTATGGCGTTTTTTTTATATTTTATACAGTTTAAAAAAAGATTATGCAATTAGCATGTAAATTAAATGTTAAAGTTTAAAATGAATTTCATTGGTGTTAAAAGCAAAAGTAAAAATAAGAGTTGTCATGTAAAAAGGAGCAAAAATTAAAACTTGCAAGTAAAAAACCGGAAAAGAAAAAGAACACCAAATTAATTTAAAAAAAAGTTAATAAATAAAAGCTAATAAAAAAATAATCTTAAGTCTGTTCGACATAGAGTCCGCTTAGGAAGAAAAAGTAAAACTTTAAACACCAGAGTTTTTAATGTCTTGTCTTAAAATTTTTACCACTTTTATTTAGCTAATAAATTTAAGAAATTAAAAAAAAAATCCTTTCCTTTTTTACAGCTTATAAATTCCTTATTCAAGAAATATAGTTTAACACGCCCAATTCATGAGTGCAACATTTAAATGAACCATATAAATTATGGCCCATTAACATGTGTGAATTCCTAATGCCACAAACTTCAAGTCACCAGTGTTAAATTAGGAATTTGTCACAATAAAACTTTGCAGATTTTATAATCATAACCGGGGAAACCGGATATATGCTTTGAAAGAGTGTTTTGTGCGCACTAAATATGCGGTTAAAACTTAAAAATATGCTATTGTGCCATCGATTTGTCGATAGCTTTTGGCATGAAAAAAAATTTTTTTTGGCGAATTTTTCTTAACTTTTATTTTTAAGGTTTTTTTTAGTGGGTAATAAAAAAGTATCGGCTGATTTATTTTTGTTTTTACACGTATGGATACAGCTAAGGGCAAAATAATAGTAACCTAATTTAAAAAAAGCAAAAAAAATTGTATATTAACTTTTTTTTAAACACAAAATGCAAAGAATTTGTTTGGAAACACAAAAGGCAAAGAAGTATTTGTTTTTCAAATAACAAAAATTTTAAATGCAAATTTAAGCCAAAAGTATGATTGAATGCTATTTGTGTTTTCCCATAGATATTGAAGTTAATTCTTTGATATCGTTTGGCTTGGTGTGGTCTAGTCGTTATGATAACAGGCCCAGAGTTGTGGCTCTTTCGAAAAAATTTTAAATTCATAGAGGAAAAATAATTTTTCATGTGCTTGTTGGTCTACTTTATAACTTCGGCTTTTTTATTTGTTTAGTATTTTTTATATTTACAAAATTTTGCTTTAAAAACAAAACAAAAAGAGCATACAACTTTTTTCTGTCAATAAGAAAGAATGAACAATAAACAGGTACATGCATACGCCCAGCTGATAGTTTTTAATTTGCATATGTATGTACAAGATTAACCCACTGCGCTTCGCTGCCAGCAGTGGAGTTTAATAAGAGATAACAGATCTCGGGTATTAATTACGAAGCAATTTCTACTAAATTTAGATACTTTTACTGTTATTCCTTTCCAGATATACAGAAATAATATTGTCTTGGTATATCTCCAGATATACATTATTTTTTCGATTTTTATAGGTACCCCAGCATTTGTTGAAAGCTTATAGGGTAAAGTCACCGCTGACAATAATATGTTTATATTAAACATACTATGTTTTAAATTTTCTTTAAAATTAGTTTGGTTGGAGGTGACCATATTAAAACATGTTTTTTCTCCGGGTGTACAAACTTGGCAAAATGCGATTAAGGTTTTCAAAATGTACCTTTTTATATACATTTAGAAAAATATATTTTGCTATAACTTCGGTTAAGTTTGAGATATAACACTAACTTTTTTGACATATAAAGAAAGTATGAAAGAGCAAAAGTAGCTCAAGTAACTCCAAATTTTTGATTTTTTTTAGATATGGCTATGTTGCAATAAAGGAGCGATATGTCTGCGAAACCTGTGCGCTGATGTCAGCAGGCAGAGGCGAATACAAACATCTAAAATGAGATTCCTAAGAGGTGTGGCGAACCATTAAGCGAGATAATGTTACCAAACAAAATGGTTTGGTAACTTTGCGAGAAAGCCAGCAGCACGTCTTCCACGACATGTGTTTGAGGCTAGAATCGAAGGAAACAGACCCAGAGGGAGAAAACGACTGACATGGAAGGGCTCACAATGTTAGAACCTTAATAGCTGACAGCCAACATTGGCAATCTCTTTGTTAAAAATCACCACACTGAAAGGTTTACGGGGTTTGAATTAAGTAAGTAAGGTATCGCCTAATCGATCACGACTGCCAGAACTAGCCCTCTGATATAGGAGATCAATGTTGAATTATGAATTTATCCCAAAGAAATGTATGGGATTTTATACCCTCCACCACAATTAGTTGTGAAGAGGGTATATTGAGTTTGTCATTCCGTGTGAAACTTTTTTATTATTCATCTCAGACCCCATAAGGTACATATATTCTGGGTTCTTGAGTGATTCTAAGTCGATTTAGCCATGTCCGTCTGTCTGTCCCTCTGTCGGGCTGTCCTTCTGCCCATCTGTTGAAAACACGCTCACTTTCGAACATTTCAAAAAAAATTAATAAACTTGGTGACAAATTGCTTGTAGTTATCCTAAGCAGTTTGGGATTGAAATTCAGCAAAATCGGTGCAGTAGGACCAGAGCTATGAATCAAAATGTGGAACCACCACCTAAAAAAAATGATAATTTTGTTACATAAAATGACATAAATGGTGAAACAAGGCACGGAATGAGATAAGATTTTGCAAAAATTTGTTTTATTCGACGCTCTTAAATTCGTGAAGATCTGTCCATAATTTCCCCTAGGCCCCATATAAACACTACTCCCGGAAAACAGTTTAGTACGCCTAAAACCGATAAAAATAATGCTATCATAACAAAATTTGAATTGAAACTGTTACTCAAGCTAGTTTAAATTGCTAAATAATTTAATATAGATCTAAACCTCAAACTAACCAATCTTAATGCTGATGTCTTTTTTTATAAAGATAAATTAATAATAAATAGACATCATATAGATATCCCTCCTGAAATATTTGAATATTTATTATAAATAAGATTTCCGTATGAAGTGCTCAATTACTAATTTCCAATTCATTTATTTATTATCAAAAGACACAAAACAATTAAAGCCACTTCTAGGCCTTTACTAAAAAAAAAGGGAATTTACTAATATAATACTTGAGTGCTATAAATTAAATAAAATTGTCAATTATAACTCTGAGAAATTCTAGAGCCCATACAACAATTTGACAGCTTGCAAATACGTATAAGACTGTTCGGTTATTCCATTATAATCTATGTTGTTTGTTTAATATCAAAATAATTGTAATGATTGTAAAGGGGGCATAAATTTGTCGTAGGGTTATCTCAACATCATAATTTAGTTGTTTTTGAATTGTACGTGTTGAATATAGAGAAAGTGAAAATTGGTTAGCTGCCAATTTCACGATGTCGAAAAAACACTTTCTTTCCCACAAATACATTTGCAGCAAGAACAAAGTTTTTAGAATTTGTTTTTTGTTTAAATGTGAATTTTCTGCGATGACGTTTTTTGGGGTATTGATAAAAAAGTTTGTTGGTATCGTTATTGAATTTTAAGTCAATAAAAAAAGTTGTTGCCCAAAATAATGTTTTTCACAAAAATGTTTACGTGATTTGTTAAAATAAGTTGTTGGAAATGTTAAATAGGTAGGTAGGTAGAAAGGCTGGTGTGAAGTCTCCTTCACACCTTTACCCAGAGACCAGTATGGTCCATTGTGATGCCTCAATTAGAGAAAGCTATATAGAGATAGAAAGAAGGTGAAATTCACAGCGGAAGCACAAGTCAGAAATAAAAGATAGATAGAAAAGAAGGTTTCGGTCCAGCCCCGAGAGAAATCACAACCAACCTAATTCGCCAGCACCCAGTCTCCGCTCGCGCAGCCAGGCCATCCCCATTACGAATCCTATCAGATTCTCTAGTCCGCAACCCGGGGCATCCCCTAAATCACCCAGGAATCTACTGCCCAGCCACCTCAGCCTTCTGCCCTGCAACCTGGGACAGTGGCACAAAAAGTGCTCAACTGTCTCCAACTCCTCAGGGTCCTCATACAACTTGCACATATCCGACAAGTCGGATGCTATCCTCACCGCCATCCTGCCTATCATACAGTGGCCCGTGATCATTTCTATCATGGTCCTAACGCAGACCCTACTCCTGCAAAGCAGCAACCCCGAATCGGACATCTAAGCACCGGCCACAGCGTTCGTGATACCCGGCAGTCCGTTCGGTTCCCCCAGGCCCGATTGGTCGCGCCCAGAATCCACTCCCTGATTCTTCCAAAATAGAAGCCTACTGGAGGCCTAACCACCTCTATACAGTTAGGGTCCTCCATCTCTGAGCCCTGTCTTGGCAAATCATCAGCAACTTCATTGCCTCCTATGTCGCAGTGAACCGGCACCCAGCACAACCTCAGCATATACACCCCTAAGACTTCCTCCAAAACCCTCCTACAATCATCAACTAGCTTTGAGTTCACATAACAGCCCCTTACGGCCATAAGAGCTGCCTGGCTGTCCACATATATAGTGACCTCAGAGCCCCTATCAATGTTGTCCCTAAAATGTTGAATAAAACACACAAAATTTTTCTCGAATCTTTATTTATTTATTCATCAATTATGATGTTCTTAATACCCAATTTTTATTCTTTGATAAATAAACTAAAATTTATTGTTGGGGGATAAGCTAGTTCCTATGCGCATTTCACTAGTTGCTTAGGCCAGATCATCAGGAAAGCCTTTTCCAAAGCCTTTGGTAAAACTTAAGAGGTTATACAAATAAAACTCTAAAGCGAATGAGAATTATGAGCTATTAAAAAATAAAAAAGATTTTTAAAAATATGTACTGTATTAACTTTGATTCAAATATTTTTTTTTATTGGATATGAAGCAATTTTTAACTATTTCATTATCAAATATGTTTTATTGAGTGCTTTTTTGCAAAGTATAATTTTAAAAAATTTGTTTATTGAATCAAATAAAAAGTTTGTTGACCTAAAATTTCTTGAGATATTTCGTTCCTGTGTAGTCGTACAGTAGAAACGTTTCTTTTGCTAAATTTCCAATTTTAATTCTTGATAAATACACTGAAATTTATTGTTGGAGGACAAGCTAGTTTCTATGCGCATTTCACTAGTTGCTCAATCCAGATCATCAGGAAAACTTTTCCCAGCGACTTAAGAAAAGCTAATATTATGCAAATAAAACTGCAGAGTAAATGAGAATTCCAAACACTTAAGTCGTATTTGCAACGATATCTAAGCATAAACAAAATACCAGCAATTAACAGTTGGTTTTCTTTTTCTTAAATTCCCCACTACAATTGGTTGGATATTCTCCCGACACTAATTGTAGTTGTTAGTCGGTTCACTGTCATAAATATTGTCAAACTTTATATCGAAATCAACATTTATAGAAGATTTATGAACAGATTTTGGATTTTTATCGAAAAATTAACCTTCTTAACAATGTTTTAAGAGTATTCAAAAACCGACACAAAAAATCGCCATGCATTCAACGCTTTTTCGCTACCTGCGCAGCTGTCAAAGTGAAATCAGTGTTGTTGTTGTAGGATGCCTTGAGGCGTTGAATACGTAAGTTTACTTTTTAATTATGAAAGCTTCATAAGCAGCGTTTGAAGAAATTAGCTGATTTTGCCAAAAGGATTTTTTTATTTATTTAGATTTTTGTTATAATTAAAATTACAACAAATCTTAAAGGTAAAGAAATAGCAACTAAGGCTATCGACTTGAAGAATTTTTTTTTGTAATTGTGGTGATACAAAGCATTGCAATTAACTTGAAACGTATATATTGAAGGCACTTTATAAGTACATTCTGGTTATATCTATTAAATTGTTGTTTTAATAAAACAAAGTTGATATTTTCCTTTAAATATGTAATTAATGTATGTATTAGCGCGACAAAATGAAAAAAAAACTTACATAAAGGTGGTGACGAAATACACCGATTGATTGCCACTTCGATTTTCCCAAGAGCATTTTAAATGACAGAGAATGAAATTACCCCAAGTGTTATGAGGACCAGTCAACAATTTTCCACAGGTTCTATTTTAAGCAGCAGCGAAAATCACTTCCATATGCCTAAAAAGCTAACAACTCATATAATTATAATAAATTTCGGCCTAGTTACGTTTAATATGACTGCAAATGATTGATATTGTAGTGAAATCTGGCCCAATTTAGTTTTCTGAGACTAAAAATAACACTATTCAATTGTCTAATGATCGGTCCAGAATTTACTACAGTGCCCATATAATGCCCTTTTTCGAAAGTAATTTTTTTAAGCATTATGATATTTTTGTGAACTTGGGTCCAATAAAGTTTTATATGACCAGATATAAATTCATTAAATATTGGGATGATCGGTCTATAATTTCAATAGGTAAGGAACGACTTATAATACTTTAAGGTCTGATTGCACATCTCATATAAAGATCGAATATAGCAAACTTACTTGATTTTTAAAGCACAATAATTTTTACACGCACAACTAAATCAAAGTAATAATATTGATTTGCGACTGTAAATTGGCGCATTAGTGTACCATCATGGCATTAATTCTAATCACACATTGTTCCCTTTCCTTTAATCATGTGCTTTAATTTTTATTTACGGAAATTTTAACACATGAGTGATAAAATCCAAAAGTAAAGTTCTAACAGATAAACAAATGAATATTTAATAGATTTGATGAAATAAAATAAATAATATAACAAATACTCGATAACACATTAAATAAAAAGTTTATTACTTATTATTGCGTAAGAATTAAATCTGTATCGCGGAAAACTTAAAAGAAATTATGATTCAGGAAGAATCATTTCAAAAGCAGACTGTTTTTTTTAAGGAAATTTCAGACGTATGAGATAAAAAAAAATCACATCTGTTGTTTAGTCATGTTTGGTTTAAAACAAAAACATTTTTGTTAAGTAATTTACACATTTTATGGGATTTTTTCTCGTGTTGTTTCAGGAAACTTTTTTGTTTTGTCCTCTTAACAAAACCAAAAAAAAAATGTGAGACTGTTAAAACTAATTTTATATTAAAACTCAAACTGAAACTGAAAATGAAACAAAAACTTCCCCAATTAGTTTGTATGCAGCCCATCCGACATCCGAATAACGTCATACACGTACTAAATTTGGTTGAGTTTGATGATGATTGTGTGTGAAACACAACGTTAAAATTTTTAAAAATAAAATTAACTTGTTTTAAGTTTTGTTACCAAAAATAAATAATATTGAATCCAATAACAACTTGAACGAAAAATTTAAGTTAATTTTTTTTTCTGGCAATGTATTAATAAACGAAACAATTGCATTTGCAAAGAAAATTTTACTTCCTTTAAATAAAATGACAAACAATTCATTGTTTGTTTTAATTATTTTGATAACTGTTTTTTTAGTCACTTAGCGGTTTAAATAAAATGTCCAAAATTTTAAAAATTTTTTATGTTGATCACAAGAAACCGCTTTCAAAATGATTCTAAAATTTTGCAGAAATTTTCTCCTTTATTTTCTCCAAGTCAAGTAAATATGTGCGCCACCCTATTAAATGTGACGCGTTTAATCGCCAGAAACAGAGCGTCATAGAAGTGCTTTAAAAAAAAATCTAATTTTAATCATACAATTCACTACAGATGGAAAGGGTATATCTAAGTTTGTCATTCCGTTTGTAATTTCTATTATATTGATATCCTGATATAGATTTAACGATGTCTGTCTGTCTGTTGAAATAGGTTTTTCGAAGATTTAATATTATGGGGACTTTGTTGGTAAATATTTCTCTCGCATATGCTCCTGGGTAATTCCATGTCAGATCGACCAAGAGTAACACCCGAACCCCTTCGATTTTAATGAAATTTGTGAGAAGGTTCCTTTTGTCCTTTTAAAAACAGATATGAACGAAAAAATTTTAAAATTGTTTTTAAAGTTATGTCATATTCAAAATGTCGTAATTGCGCCTTCAATATCTCGAAAACTACTTTACATACGAAAATGTCAATATGACATGGAATTACACTTCTGTATTTTTTGCTATTCAAATTCAGCCTAATCGGTCCATAAAATTGCCACAACTGCATCTAATTTGACCCATAAGTATCTTGTTGATGTTATTTTTCTGTTAATCTGGAGAACTGCAATAGCCAAAGTTTCCAAACTAGGTACAAGCATTTTGGTTAGCAATACACATCGTATACAAGATGGGAGGGGGGGAATTCTGCATATTTGGAGAACGGCAAGAGCCAAAGCTTCTAAATAAGGTACAAGCATCTTGGTTATAAGTAGACAACATCCGATAAGATCTGGGTGGGTGTGGAGAAGTGGCGGTAAGAGGAAAATTGTCTACAGTTGGAACACAAAGCTGGGTTGTCAATACCCAACCTCTCCAAAAAGATGGGCGCGATTGAACAAGTAGGCGTGACACTTCCCATACAAAGACATAATGGGTTTCTGTATATCTGGAGAACGGCAAGAGGTAAAGTTACTTAATTAGGTACAAGCATCTCGGTTACCAATACACAACATCCCATAAAATGTGGGCTGGAGAGAAAAAGTGGGCGAGGCACAAAATACATTTTGTATTATCTTAAGAACGGAATTTTTATGACTTTCGGTTCTAATTGCACCATGGTAAAGGGTATATAAGATTCGGCATAGCCGAATATAGCACCCCAACATGTTTTTAAATAAACTTTATAGTTGACATCAAAATGTTGACAGTAATTAACATAAACTACACAATGTGGTAAACACAATACCAGGTCATTGGATTTTTTTGTTGACTTTAGACTTTGGTAAAGGAAAAAATTAATAAATATTTTCAAGAATTAAAACATTTACATGACAAAAAAATTTAACTATTCGGATATGGAATCTGATTTCTTCTTGAACTATTCTCCACATAATTTTATTGCTTTGTACACAATTTCCGGAAGTTATCAGCTTTTAATAAAAATTAGAGTTATAATTTTTTAACAAAATTTTAAAAACTTAAAGCCTACAACTCAAAGTGAAATGCAAAATTAATTAAATTTAATGAAGAATATTTCTAAATTTTATTAATTTATCACGCGCGACGTTTCAATTTTACAAAATTTTTTACAATTGTAATTTTATGTGAATTTAGACAATAAAAACCACACTTATAATAATAATATAAAAAAAACCAAAAGAAGGGATTAAAACTCGATATAAGAACAACAAACAAAAAAATACATGATGACCAAAAATAAATTATTAATCATGTTTAAACATGTTAATTACTACTATTAAATACATAATATGTATGTAAGTATATTATGTACAACATTAAGTTAAAGAAAAAGTTACTAACGGAAGAGTTACCATCACAAATATTTTTAATTATTTGTAATATCGAGCACTATTTTCGATACAATTCATTACAATGACGAACAAATGCATAGACTTTGAATTTGTACCGTTGCGGAGAAAATTCCCATCTCAATTTAAATAAAGCATTGCTTTGCTTAAGAAAAAAATAATAAAAACCTTTCTCCTGTAAAATTTGATTTTTGTCGCTTACGATATAATCGCAAATAGGGCTCGATACATTCGTTAAGTTATCGAATAGTTTTTATAGAATTCCAAAGTAATCGATTACTCTTTATAGAATCGAAAAGTTATTAATTATTTTTTCAATAGTTAAAAATAAAAATTATATTCTATCTTAATTAATCGCACCAGCAACCCTCCCACTCATAGTTTAGCTTACTACCAACTGCACTCAGAATCGCAAGGTTATTGACTATAGGCTCGCAAAGATAGCTTCAGCTTTTCTATTATTCGATAATATTTTTATAAGTTATGTTTTAAACAACTTTTATTTAAGATTGTAAAGTTATCGAAAAATGTTCTATTTGATAGGAAAGTTATCGAAAACTTTTTTATGAAACAAAAAAGTTATCGATAGATTTTCTATGAAGCAACTAAATGGTCGTTAACTCTTTTATGAAACATTAAAGTCAACGATATCCATTCTATAAAACAATACAGTTATTAATAGCTTGTCTAAGAAACAATAACGGCAACTTTTTACAGAAATGCAAAGTTATTGATAGCTTTTCCATAGGAACGAAAACTTATTTTTAACTTTCTAAAGAATCAAAAAGTTATCGATATAACTTGATAGAATGCACACTTTTTGATCATCATTTTTATAGAATCGAAAAATATCGATAACTTTTAAATAACATTGAAAATATATAGGTCATTTTAGCAGAATCTTAAAATAATTGATAATTTGTCGATAGTTTTTTTCATTAAGCAATAATATTATTCATAGCTTTCTTATAGAATAGTAAAGTTTTAAATAACTTAAGTTTAACATTGTAAAGCTATCAATATTGTTTCTTTGGAATAGTAAAGTTATTGTTAACTTGCCTGTGGAACTATAAATTTTCCATGAAACAAGAAAGAAAAATCTTAGTTATCGATAACTTTGTAAATCTCAAATTTATCGATAACTGTTCTATAGAATCGAACACTTATCGGTAACGGTTTAAAGAATCCCAAAAACATCGATAACACTATAAAATTGGCAAAGTTGTTGCTAACAGGGCTATAGAAACAAAAATACAACGATAACTACAGAATTATAAGCTTATCAAAAACTTTTCAATAGAATCGAAAACTTATCGGTAACATTTTTATGGAACCGCAAAGTTAACGATAAATCTTTATAGAATCGTTGATAACCTTTCTATAACATCAAAAAATATCGATAACTTTTGTACAGTATTGTAAATTTATCGGTAAATTTTTAGAGAATCATAAAGTTATTGATAATTAAATTAAATCTTATTATTTTTTCGACCTGTTTTTTATTTAAAATAAAAAGTTTTTTCGAGCTCGAGGCCAATTATTTTTAAAATAAATATATTATTTATTAAATTATTAGTTCCAATATTTCGATATCCCTCGGATATCATTATCAAGGAATGAGTTACAAGTATATTTGTAAGAGACTTATTACTGTCTCTACATTTATTATTGAACTTCAATATCGAAATATTGGAACTAATAATTTAATAAATAATATATTTATTTTAAAAATAAATGGCCTCGAGCTCGAAAAAACTTGTTATTGATAATTTTTCTATAGAATTGCAAAGTAATCATATATTTTTCTTTTCGAAAAATGTTCATAGATGGATGGTGGGGGGGGGGGGGGGTAGTGCACTAATTTTACAGTTTCAACTCACACTTAGTAATAGTGCAAAACCATTGCAATCATTTGTTGATGTTGAGTGATTAATTGAAATTTTGCCATGTCACTAAACATGAGTGATAGTGATGCTAAAAAAATTTGTACTAAAAAATATATAAAGGTTGATTTGAAATAAAAAAATCATCCGTTTATTGCAACTTGCTTGTTCTTCACTCATTTTGCACTTAATTTAAAAACAAAAAAACTAAATTGTTCATGATTAATGACAAGGATTATTCCGTTATTGACAGAATTTAATTTTGTTTTATATCCTCTGATTATGCATGTCATCACATAAATCAAAAAAATCAAAAAAATAATAAAAAAAAATAAAAAACAGTGCAAACAATTCTTTTTCATTTTTATTTCGTGATAGTGCAATGCTGATTTAAATCAATATTTAGTGCAGCATTGACAACTTTTGTATGGAGCAATGAAGTTTTCGAAAAAACTTTTATGAAACAATAAAATAATCGATAGCTTTTCAACGGAACAATACAAATACCGATAATTTTCTCTAGAAGATAACGCTATTAGTAATATAATAATTTAAATTAAATTAAATGTTAGCGGTAAATTGTTTTTAAAAAAAATTAAAGGTAGTATTTTGAAAAACAAATCTGGTAGCTCTGATAGAAAAACCAGACAAAATTTAATTTTTGTTGTTAAACAAAATACTACGATCATTGTTTTTTTAATGGAGTACTAATTGAAAATATTTTACCAACAATATTAAAATTAATAATTTCCTCACAATTCTAACAAGTATTTAATATATTTGCTTTACACTCATTTGTTCTATTGTTTATTGAAAGTTTTCCTTCAAAAAGTGTTAAGGTCGCCCCAATGTCTGCCCCTCAGACTTTGGTTGAGTCTATCGTTTACAATGTTTTACCCCACATTGTCTAATGGGTTCACTTGATAAAAAACAAAACTTGTATAGCTGTAGACTAATGCGAACTTGTTAAATTTTGTTGGGCATAAAAAATAAGTACAAAGTAAAAACTGCGATTAAAAAACGAATTAATTTTGTGCGAGCAACTGAAGTGGAAATAATTTGATTATTTTTAAAATGTCTAAATTAAAAAAAAAATTAAGCCGTTTTAGGCATTATTATTTATTTGTTTTGCCACTAATTCTAAATATTTTAAATAAAGTACTACTTTTATACAAAAAAAAATTTGCATAATAATCACGTAAAAAAGTACTAAAATTAACCGACATGTGGTTCAAAGTAATTTTCAGTTTATTGACATTTTATAATAATTAAAAAAAAAAAATTTTAAGGGGCATTTACACGATTTCTTTTCAGACATGTCTAACAAACACGTCTGTTTTTTTGCAGGCGGTCGGATTAGAGAACAAAATTGGGGTTGCCAAACAGACTCAAAAAGAGTTTTCATGGTTGTGAATATGAATTTTTTTTAGACAATCATGCCCAATTTTCAGGATAGTATTTAAATTTATATTAAGTTAATTTTCATATAAACTTAAATCGAATTTAAATGCAGATTGTTTTTTTGAGTTTTATTTGAAGTCTTATTTTGTTAAGATAAAAGTATGGTAGCACTACTAAATACAAAAAAATATCATAAAAAAGCTTAATTATTTGCAAGGTGGTCCCAAAAAAACAGCTGAATATTAATGTTTTGCCTGTTTTTGTGTATTGTTGTCATATTGAGGCCACCTTGCTAATGCCTAATTTTCAGGATTGTATTTAAATCTATATTAAGTTAATTTTCATAAAAACTTAAATCGTATTTAAATACAGATTGGTTTTTTGAGTTTTAATTGAAAAGTCTTATTTAATTAAGATAAAAGTATGGTAGCACTACTAAAGGCTAGTTTACAATATTATACTTTGTATTAATACATGTCAAAAACTCAAGTATTATGTAAAAGTCTGATAGTATGAATGCATGTGTGATGAAAATGACAAGTATTAAAGAAAAAATTTTGACATCCCATACGACTTCATCGTTTTTTGAAAAATTTCAAAACAATAATACTTTTCATTGGATCAGGGTTGCATTTTATTTTATGTGTGAGTGTTTATACTTTGTGTGATGGTGTGATTACAAACTGTCATCTTAAATTAGATTTTTTGACAGTCGCAACAAAACTCTTTAGATTTCCATCTCACAAAGTATTATGGAATACGTAAGGTTTGTGAGATAGTGTAATCTTGCCTTAAATACAAAAAAAAAATATAAACAAGTGTATTTATTTACAAGGTGGCCTGAAAAAACAGCTGACTGATAA
Organism: Pollenia labialis; assembly: GCA_949318255.1. Classification (NCBI taxonomy): domain Eukaryota; kingdom Metazoa; phylum Arthropoda; class Insecta; order Diptera; family Polleniidae; genus Pollenia; species Pollenia labialis. The sequence continues at coordinate 129,838,257 of OX439141.1, forward strand.
TGCTTTGTTTCCTGTTGTTGTTGTATTGTTGTGATATTGAGGCCACCTTGTTAAAATATTACAATGGAAACTTAAGTTGAAATTAAGTGTACCACATCGGTAACATAAGTTCCAATTAAGTTTTAAGTGAAGAAGAGAATTTTGTATTTAAATCGATTTTAAACATAAATGTGTTTTAATATCTATCCTGAAAATTGTCCATAAGTTATTCCAACAAAAACTTAAGTTAAATTTAAATGTTCCACATCGGTGAATTAAGTTTTATTTAAATGTTTAGTGAAGAAGAGAATTTTGTATTTAAAACGATTTTAAACATAAATGTGTTTTAATATCAATCCTGAAAATTGGCCATTAGACATGAAAACAGACATGTTTGGAAAGGCATCGTGAAAAGAAAAACGATTTTGGTAGCATGTTCAAAAGATAATGTCTGGAAAGACATCGTATAAATGCCTTCTTAATTAGAAAATATTCGGTATTATTTTATAAATTTGTTTATTTGAAGAACGAAGCATGGAAAGTTTAGCGATAACATTCAATATTCTAGAGAAATAGAAAAATATCGTCGGCAAAATCCAAGTCTTCAAGGTGTCTTTGAAAACTTCACGATATACCCCTTTTTGCGCATACAACTTTCATTAAAGCCTCCATTATCACTGCAAAGAGGAATTGTAATAGTGGACAGACCTGTGTTATGCTAATGTTAGTGGTGAAAGTTTGTGTAGTATTTGCAATATCGGTGTTGGTGTGCATGGCTTTGATAATATGGTTTTTTTTTGATATTTTGATGACAGTAGGTATCTCTAGTCCACGAGCAGTGTATAGATTCTGATTTCCAAAAATACTTTTCATGTTGTCGTATTAAAACCTAGAAATTTAAGAACATTAAACCTTCAATTTGATAAATCCGCATTTGTATAAATTTTTCCATCTACTTTAGGTTAATTACCTTAACAGTTTTTTGTTCTAACCGCCTAAATTGCCATTAACTGTCACACTCCTTCGTTGTTTTCAATATTTTGAATAAATATTTTTTTCATCTGTCACTCTTAGTCATAATTTATTATCATTTCTGGGTAATTTGTAATCTGTCCATGTCCCTTTTTACGGGAATTTTTTAAAAGTATGACTTGGATTGAACTTGAACAAGAAGGTTTCGATTCAACGGAGTTTATCGCTTCTTTAAACACCATAACTGAAACAAATGCATGTGGCTCAAAATAATTCCCTGTTTATTGTCATCTTTCAAGTCTTGTTTTTGAAAAAATGTTGGTTCAAAGTTCGACTATACAACCTGTTTATTTATATCTTAAAATTAAATAGCGATTAAAAGTGACGTCAAAAGTATAACAATAACAAATTATTAAATGAGTTAATTTTCTTACAACGCAAACATACACAATTAAACTTCCAAACACTCATTCACACATTTTTATTAAAATGAATTTATAATGTACTCTTACTTTTTATCGTAAGCAGTAAAAAAAACAAGAAATCAAAGATCTCATAAATCAATAATCTTACTCACTCTTTTACTTTTGGCTACATCAAAGAAGTGAGAGAGTTAATCGTTAATTAATGCAAGTCAGAGATGGAAAATGGCTTTTCAATTTTTAACTTTTAAAATATGATGGACTTTTGGGACCATGACAGTACACTTTGCAACTGGTCGTGCAATTGAGTTGAGTAAACCAATTGAATGATAATCGAATTCTTTTGATTTTTTATTCAACTGAAGACCAACCATACTTGTAACTTAACAATTGGTTGTACAACTTGATCGAATTATACAACTCGCAACTTGTAGGGGTCACATAAAATTTTTTAGTTTTTTAATAAAACTTTTTATAGAATCAAGGAGTGTCACAGGTTTTGCGTTTTCTGAAAAATGTGGAATTTTTAAATATCTGGATATTTTACAACATTCGAAAACCAAACTTATTGTTTACTAGACAACTAACGATTGCAATGCTTTCAGTTAGCATTAAACTATTCTTCTTGTTTATTTGATTCATGCCCAATAGCAGTAAAAAATGAATTACAAGCCAACCAGGGTAAAAACGTTGTAAGTTACTAACAAAAGTATATAAACGAAATTGTCGCAAGTAAAAAAAATAATACATTATGTGGAAAATCGAAAAGACAATGAAATTAAAATAGCAGGAATGCATATAAAACAAATTAGAGCTATATCCAATGCGAATTCACTACCAGTTGGGGGTCAATTAAACATATGGTATTTTTTCGGTGGTCAGGTTGCCAAAGTTTGTAAATAAACCTTTTTTTCTAGCAATATTTTGGTTGCAGAGTTGACCTGACCATCTAGTGAATTCGCCTTGCGTACATCCATGAAACGCTCCAGAGCTGCTAAAGTGGAAAAACGTTTTAAGTAAACACTTTTCCCTGTGAAACGTGGAATAACGTTTTTAACGCTACTAGTTATGATGCTTTTCGTTTTTGGAAAAACGTTTTGACTATCAACGCTCTTTTGGATTTGAAACTTTTTCCATAAAAAATAATACATAGCAAATTTACATTAAATTTTAAGTTTTAGTTAAGTTAAATAAATATTAAAATAAATTTTCTGACACAAGATCAGATGATTTCGCTCCTTTATTGACACATAGTCATATTTAAAAAAAATCAAAAATTTTAAGTTACTTAAGCAAAAGTGATTATTCATACCTTCTTTATATGCAAAAAAAAACAGTATTATATCTCAAACTAAACCGTAGTTAAAGCAATATATATTTAAGTAGACCTGTATATAAAGGTGAATTTTTAAAACTTTAATCGCATTTTTACAATTTTGATTTTTTTTTTGAGATGTGACTATTTTGCAATAAAGGAGCGATTTGCTCAAAATTTATTAATACAAATGTTTTCCAAAAAAATCTGTTTTCTCTACAGAGAAAAAATGAAAAACCAACCTCAATTAACGTATTTGTTAGAAATTTGTACTACTAATAAAATTCCGTACTGATTTTCTGCCTGCAAACAAATTGATCTTATCAATTAACACATTTGTAAGTTTGAGCTTTTCTTGCTGTTCAGTTTCAATCAAAAGGTTTAATTTAAATGTGACCATCAGCAAAAGAGGCTTCATAAAACACAATTAAAAATATTGTTTTCAAACAACAGAGTTAATTGAAACAATTAAAAATTTGTGTGTGTGTTTTCATATTTTCAAATATAAACACAAACATTATAATATTTATAAGGAAAATTAATTAAAACAATTAAAAAAATTGCTTAAAACAGCATTATTAAATTAATTGAAAACATTTTGGTGAAAAGTTTTTCTGTGTACGGGTTTGCAACGTTTTTTTTTTTTTTAAGTATTTTGTGCCTTCTTGAAACAACTCTAAAAGCAAACATTTTTTTTTCATCAAATTACAGTTATGTCCTGTAATTTGGCCATCCCCTCCCGCCAAAAGTATTGATTATCACCCAACTCCGTCATTTACCGAACAATCTTAAATAATCTTTTTGTTTGAAAAGTTTTGCAGACAATTTTATAACTAAAAAGTACATTTGTACCATTATTTCCATACCTGATGTATATAAAGGGTGTTCCAACCATAATGCACGATGATAATTGCGAATCACACCTTAATGTACACATTTGATTTGAAATATTTTTTTTCAGTGTTTGATGAATTCAAATATGGGGAGGTACACAATTGAGCAGCGCTCTAAGATATTTGAAGCCTATAACGAAAATGGGCGCTTAAATCAATATGCATTCCATGCACTGCGTGATTTTTTTTTTGATCACCTTCGTTTACAAGAAGAATTGCCGCATGTGGGCAAGTGCGAACACACAAGTGATTGTTAAAAAGAGTGCGATGCATCCACAAATAGTTACTGTTTGAAAGGATATGTGGTTCCAACAGGATTGTGCTACTTGCCACACAGCCAAAGAAACAATGGCTCTTTTGAGCGAGAATTTCAATGGCCGTGTTATCTCACGTCGTGGCGTTGGTAATTGTCCACCACGATCATGTGATTTGACAAAGTTGAACTTGTTTCTTTGGGGTTATTTTAAAGAAAAAGTTTACGTCAATAAGCCAAGAACAATTCAAGAGCTAAAGGTACATTAACGACATTCAACCTGGATAATATTTTAGAGTCATTGAAAATATGGACCATCGGTTAGAGGTATGCCCCCGAAGCCGTGGCGAGCATTTGGCCGATATTTTGTTTCACGCATTATTGTCATAGATCCTTCTATAATAAAAAAAAAGTATTAAAATAATTCTGTGAAAACTTGTTTTTTTAATTACAATTAACATTGTGCGTTTTGGTTGGACCACCCTTTATAATATTTATGCGTTGTTGTGCGTTGGTGTGTGTTAATGAGCATATTAAGTTCTTGAATAAACCCTCTCATATTAAAGATTGTTTGTTCTTTTGGTTTTTTAGGTAAATCAGCCACTTAAAGAGTGCTCAACCGAAAATTTTGGCCAAAGTGGATATGATCAGATCTTTGCAAACTGAGAGTAACTAAACATTAAAAGGTAACAACAATAAAACATTTAAACTTTGTTGCAAACGTTTTTTATGGCATGTATCACTCTTTTTTTTTCTTTTTTTGTTTGTTAAATTTATTAATTCTGGTAGTAGAATTTATATAAAGTCCGCTCGTTGTTTATTTAACGCTCAAATCAAATCAACCAACATTTACGATCATTGTTATTAATTTTATTTTAATTTCGTTTTTTGTAGCGTTGTATAAAAAGTACAATTTAGTATAAAAGATTTTCAGTTGATTTTTGAAATTTGCAAACGACAGTTGAACGTAAATGTTATTAAATAAAAACAAAATTTTAAAATAATTAATGTTAATAAAATACGGAAATTAATAAAACGGTTAACGGGTTTAAAACGGCTTTAAAAAGATTGATAGAGTTTTAAAAATAAATTAACTTGAGCAAATTCGAGAAATTTTGTGTTAAAATTTTTTTTAAGAAAATCAGTTAACAATTACAACAATATATACTTATAGTTAAATATAACATAAAAGAAAAATTATTTAGAACTTGTATTATAAGAAACAAAATGGAATTGAAAAATTGTATATTAAATAAAATGTGGTGCCTGTTTTTAATATTAAGCATAGCAAAAGGTGAATATACATAAATTATAAAAAAAAAAATAAAATTTTTTTTTTTTTTTTTTGTGCAACAAACTCTTGCGGCGAATTTTACCAAGTTCAGTTAAAACTGACTATTGCTTTAACTTCCAGTAAGCATTATGTTTTGACAGTTACAGCTGTTAGTTAATTATAAGTGAACTTGGCCGTTAATCGAATTAAAGAAACAAAACTTCCTGAAAACCTTCACCAAAGAAAATTTGAGCCCATTGCAATTTTATACAAAAATTTTATTTTAATTTCAATCGATCATTCTACAGAAAATTAATTAGAAATCAATTAATAATGTAAAGTCGGTTAAGCCCGACCTCTCCTCCACCCCAGTATTTAAGACCAAGTTTTCAAGAGGGTACCCTATTTGGGACCCATGGGCGTCAGAGTTAATTTATGTTAAGAATCATTTAACGAACTCAGAATATTATTTAGGCAGGGATTTTGAGATGTGGATTAAGTTTAATCTAAGCTTAACATAGTCTGAAACTTGTGGGATTGTTTTTATTATTTCATAAAGCACCAACATGTTGAGCAAAATTAAGCTGTTTCGTCAAAATTTTGTATACAATTACCAAGGGCGGCACAAATCTGTTTTCAGATTAACTAAACCTAGTTTAACTGAATCACAAAAGCCATGCTTTAAATATCTTAATCCTATGGCGTCCGTTGCTCCAGTGGGAGTAAAAGAAAAAAATATATATGTCTTCATTTATTTGTTTTGGAAGCGATTTAAGGAACAGGATTTAAATGGGACCTATGGCTACCTACCAGCACTATATTTTGTCATGACAAAGAAGATATCGTTAAAGTTGTTATAGCCAATTTATACAATAATAAGGAAATTATGGCATTTTAACTATTTTCGGGAGTAGTATGTTTATCATAGATATGGTCAAATTTAGACTGATTCCAATAAAATGTGCAAGGATGATTTAGATTGCTTTAAAATTAGTTTTGGCTAAAGACTCTACTCCGGAATTAATCTTGTGTGGGGCTATGTAAGGCCGGCTACTCACGTACAGTTTAAGCTGTCAGTTTCAACTGTTCAGTTAAAACTGTACGTATGTGGGTAATAACTGACAGTTCAACTCAACGGTTCAGTGTAAAGTCCCAACCACAATGTGCTTAAGTTGTCTTAAGCAATTGTGCGAATACATGTTAAATATATGAGGCAAACCATATTGAACTTAAGGAAACGTTTTGCCAAGTTTAATGAAACTGTCATTTACTTAAGCAAGGTGCGAATCTAATCGCACATTCCGTACGGAATCAAATGTTTTTTATTTTGTTTTTTAAATACATTTGAGAGACTTTTTGTTAATTTCTGACAGTAGGTTAAGCAAGACTATGCATATTATGGTTAGGCCTTAACTGAGAAGTATAAAATTTTTATATTTTTAACAGTTTAAACTGTACGTGAGTGGCCGGCCTAAAATTGTTAACCCTTTGTCAAACTTAAAAAAAAAAAAACAAAATATGTATATATAAGATATAAAAATTTGCTTTTTCTTAGCCCATTTTGATCTATCGATTACATGGTGCCCTATGTTCTACTACATGAACTTTCTTTTAATTAATTCACAATCCTTGTGTATAATTATTATGAATAAAGGCAATAAAAAAAAAAAAAAAAAAAGATTTTATAGATTACTTTAATCTTCTAAAACAATTTATCGATAACATATTCTAAAACAATTTATCGATAACATATAGGTAAAATTTACCGATTCCAAGAGGTTATTTAGCAAATTTATCGATTAGTTTAAGTTCTTTAAAAAATTTAACAACTACCTTAATCTTATGTTCACACCAGATCTGTAAATGAATCATTCATGCAGTGAATTAGCAAATTTTGAAAAAATTCTTTTTAACAAAAATGAATTGAATGAAATTTGAATCAATTGAAAAGAATTAGGCAGAAATGAATTTCATTTCGTTTCGAATTCAAACGAATCTGAAAAATGAATTGCAATTCTTTTTGACAAATTCAAACGAATCTGGAAAATTAATTGCAATTCATTTTGACAAATTCAAATGAATCTGTAAAATGAATTGCAATTTGTTTCCAATTCAAATGAATTTGTTAAAGTGAATTGCAATTCATTTTTTTGATACGATTACAACTAAATCACTTCATTAACCACATAGAATCCTCTGAACATACCTCAAACTGAGTATTATGTAAAATCGGCCAACATGAACGCGTACAACCGACCACGATTCCTGCTTGATGTTTTTATTTTATTCTTAAATACTTCATAAATTTTCACAATTTCATCATTAATATGTTTAAAATAATCTTTTGATAACTTTATAGAAGTGTGTTTACCCATTTTTAATACTTTAAATAAATATGAATTTGTTTGTTGTGTTTTTTTTCTTAATCATCTGTCATCTTAATCATCTCAAATTTAATGTGAGAGGCTTTGATTAACTTAATCAACATTTTGCTTAAATGCGTTTAAAAACCCAAGTGTGAACATAGTAAAAGTTTCCTCAATAAATTAACCCAATACTTTCTATTAAGAACGATTTTAGCAAATTTACCGATACTGACATAAAAATTTCACAATTATTTATTTGATAGAAGCCCACATTCATTCTTAATCTTCATAAAACCAGCATTTAAGCATGTCAGGGAGATCGTGTGCTACTGATTCAAGCTATTTTCGCTTTGTGTGTGGTGAATATTTGGTTGGAAAAAAGGATATGAAATATAAGAATCATTAAAATATGCACATTTACATTATTTTGGTTTTGCAGTCAGAAACTTGGACGAACCATGGACACCGACAATGTTTTGCATATTCTGCATTTGCATTTAGATTTTTTTCCAAAAAAAAAACTAGATGCAGTGAGCGCGAACAAGCGGATCGTGCTCACCAAGATTTAATGAAAATTGAAAAAATAACGCCATTTACTTTTGAAAATACATTGATTTTAAATAAACTAGTGATTATTTTATGTAAAAAACGAATAAAAACATTTCTGGTATCTCGAAAAACTGACGTGATAGAGAAAAACTAATAACAGATTCAAATTCAGCCCACCAAATTACAATTGGAAAGATATTTGGTTGCTCCAGTCCAAAACCTTGTTGGCTAGTGTAGTCATTGTAAATTATTAAGGTTTTTTTCACTTTTAATAAATTTTTTTTAAAGTATTCTAAACTTTAGAGAAACCTGTTATATACTTAAAGAGGCAAATATACGTAAAATACTTTTAGTAAAATACTAACTAATATTTATATATGTATTTATATTTGAATGAATGCTTCGCTTTAAATAGACTTTACAGTTCAGAATTTCATCGTTATAGCTTTAGAGTAAGAACAACTTTGTAAGAAAGGGGTTTTCCAGGGGAGTCAGTGAAAAAAATCGTTATACTAGGTTTTCGTTCTGACGAAGTTTGTTATAAAAAATTATGTTTCTCTTAAAAGATTGATGTCAATCATTAGGCATTAGAAGAAAATCTTTAATAACAAACTTCCTTCTGTTCATGTGAATATTATTGTTAATATAATAAATATAAGTGAAAGTTTATAGACAAAACTGCAAATTGTTATTCCATTCTAATCTTTTTTGTTAATTATAATTCTTCAGTGTATTTTAAATAATTATTAATAAAAATAAAATGTCCAACACCTGCTTAATATAACCATATCCGTGTTTTAGTTATAGTATATATAAAATGTGTAAAAAAAACAACTTGAAGTTTATATTAATTACATAAAGCAAATATCAATAAAAGTCTACTACAAAATTCGTTACGCAAATATTAAGGAAATTTTTTTCTAAATAAAAGCAGTTCCTATTGAAAGAATTAGGTATTGTTTTAGAAAACGAAACGATTTTAATTCGATATTATCGTTTTAAACAAAATTGATTTCTAATACACTGAAAGAATAATGCTTCACAAATCTAATAAATCAATTTTTATAAATTTTTTTCATTAATCCAATGAAAAATTTTATTACGGGAATGACATTTTACAAATATAATGAAGCAATTTCAGTAACACTACGAAATTGAGATTCGTAATTTCGTTAACATTTTTCATTAAGTTAATGACAACTTAATATCTCTTTCAAAAGAAACATTCATCTTATGGTTATACATAATTTCAATAGGAAACAAAAAGGAATCTTTTGTAACTTCATATTTTCCATGATAAATGTCACTAAATCAATGAAAACAAGATAAGATTTTTTAACTTGAAAATTCTTATAACTAAAAAATTGTCTTCCTATAACTGTTGTAAAAACGTTTTTTTTTTAATTCAATTTTTAGCTATAGTCATGAAAATATGTGAAAAAAGTTGTAAATTTTAATGTTTCATAACATTAATGAAAAAAAATTCATTAGGATAACGAAATACTGATTTTAGCTCAATGTAAGAAATATTTAGGTTCAAAAACAAACAACGCTAGATCAAGAGCAACAAATTCTCACATTCTTTTTTCTTTAATTTTTAATTTAAATACACACAATTTACGTGTAGGTCAAGTCAGAAAAATGGAAATTGAAGGTCGTCGCGGGCGGGAAAATTAATGAAGGAAAGCTTATGAAAGTAGTACATAACACGATGTAAAAGAAATAGAAAAACGAAGTAAAATTAATAGAACTTGATGATTTGAAACAGGAATAAAAAAATTAAATTCACAATAAATAAAATAAATAAACATATTAATTTTGTTTTATTTAACCTTTATTTATTAAATTGGAAAATGTAGCACATAAATATACATAAATTTATAACCATAACAATCATTAAACTAATAAAAGACACAAAAAACGCCGCTGAGAACATATTAAAAATTGCATTCAAATATAAAAACATTTATTTTAAAATAATAAAAAAACAATTTCTTTAAACGTTTGACATTAAAATAATGCAAAATTTTCATCGATTTTATGAAACATTTCATTAACGGGGGGCTAATGTAATAAGCTTCATTAATTCAATGAAGGGCTACATAGGTTTTTCATTGGATTTATGTCAAAATCCATTGGATCTGTTAAGAAAATTCTTTCAGTGTACATTTGTCTCTTATTGCCTGTATTTTTTCCTTCAATTTTTTTATTATATAAATTACAGCCAATTTTTAGGTTTGATTTTAAATCACATTTATATTTAAAAATCGTTGTATATTAATATTTCTGTTTTTTACTTTATTTATTCACCAATCTGGTACATTTAAATTCAATTTAAGTTTCCATTATGTTTAACTTAGCAAGGTGGACGCAATATCTGTTTTTAGAACAATCGTTTAGGCGCAAAAAATGCATACGCCGGTTATTTCTTAACAAGGCCATTGAGACACCTGCAGTCTTTGGTGTGGCTCCAAATTGTTCACAAGGTGCAATGGTTGGATTCCACAGCTGTCCTTGCAAAATTATCAAACATCGTCCGATATGCAACAATGTTAAGAGCGATTTAAACACAAACGTCATTTTCAAAAAACAAATGCGACAATTATCCTTTCAGACGATTCATCGTTCCAAGCAGTACACTTAAGTGGGTATAATTGTCTCTGACAAACTGCTATTGGATACCCCGCATCCAAAATTACGCAATTTTGCTTGTTAACGTAGCCATTTAATAGAAAATGGGCTTCATCGCTCTTTTGCTAATTATGAATAAAGTCTGGATTTTATTCTTTTGGTACAATTGTTCGTTTGTGCAGTTATTCATATCAAATTACCCAAGCCTCCTTCACAATGTGCTTAAAAGATTAAGATAAAATAATGTAAAAAGTACATTAAAGTTAAGCTTACGCCCGGCCTTAATGGCATAATTGTTCTTTACTTCCCTAATTTCTAAATATTTCGCATTCTATAAATTTGTTCATATACATATTTTTTTGCTTTCTCCAATGTTTTTGTTCTTTTTTCCCTCTGACTTCATTTTTAATTTCCCTAGAGCTTTAAAGTTATTTCTTGAATTTTTGTTTTAAGTTTGTTGTAATCGTGCGGATCATAAATCCATTAGTGATCAACATATTTAGCAGCTAGAAATTAAATAATTTTTTTGTTAAATTAATTAAATATTACGCGAGCACATTTTTGTGTCATTATCTATACTTTTTTTTTTAAATCTAATTTTATTATCTAATAAATAAACAGCTACAATTTGTATTTGAACTTTTAAACCAGAAAGAGTGAAAATTGTTGTCACAACATTTTGAGCACTAAAAAGAAGAGTTCCCAGCTAAAAACAACAACAAACCATTCATAAGTGAAATCTTCTCAATTGAAATGGGAAACTGGATTTTCTTATTGAATTTTTTGCTTGGTAGAGCAGGCATGACTTTAATTAAGTCTTTTTGGTTATGATTAAATAAAAAAAAACATGGGTTTTACTTCCTCCACTAATAAAAACATAAAATTATGGCTTTTTTATCATCATATATGTATGTAAGTCTAGCTCTATAAACCGGGGTGGGTTTTGGCATTCCCCACAACTTTTCACAAATCTCCTCCATTCCACTCCATTTCTATTATGTGCTTGCTTATCAATTCGCTTGTTATCGTTAATGTTGGCAATTTGTTTCTTACGTTTAAGACTTTTATTCCTTGCAGCTTTTGTGATGTAGCCAAGAATGAGGTTTTGTGTCTGATTCTGATCAATACGTAGTACCTGGTCTATCCAAATAACGGTGTTTTATTTTCTAAAAAAAATTACGCCTTATATGTGTGTAACATTTTTGTCATGTTACACGCATTGTTACAAAGTGGAACATTTTTCCTTAATTTTAATGGAAACGATTTATTACAATAAATTTAGTGTGAATGCCAATACGCGTTAACAAAACAGTTTTTCAATAGAAAATTGTTAAAAAAATAAAAATAGGAAAAATTATTAATAAAATTAGAACAAAAAGTTTTATATTAATTTTGGTTCATTATATAGAATAGAAACAAAAGTAAACAAACATACATATGTATAATGTGCTGATCTGACGTCACACAAATGTGTACGAGGATAACGGGCCTGCACGATAAACTTTCTTGCTTTCTGTGTATCGCAAAAGTACCTTTTTGGTTTTAGAAACAAACTAAAATTTTACATTTTTTGCCAAAAAAAAAAGGACTGTTTCTAAATCGACTGGGCTGATTAGAAAAAAGCTTAGCATTACTTAAAGGTATTTTTATTGCGGAATTTCATATATTCAATAAACAAAACCGTGTTTAAGTAAAGCGCATATATGTTGTGCAACCTCTTTTATTTTCGAAATAACGGTACATCTCGAAAACAAGAGCTCACATAAAAAAACGGTAGGCAACACTGGAATCAGCGTACTCGAATTAGAATAACCCGCCAAGTGGCCCGCCTGACAGAAAAAAAGTGTTTAATTCAAGCACAATGTTATTTATTATAATTATTTTTAAAAAAGTTCACACTGAATATTTATTTAAACACTCACACCGAAAATAACGTTTTTTTTATATTTCTTTGTTTTAATTTATTGACTTAAAAAGTGGGTTTTACTGCGGGTTTAGAATTAAATCTTTGGCCGGCTTTATGACCAAAAATTCAAACAGGTTTTCTGATTTGTTCTCTTATTTGTTTAGGAAAATTAACATATTTGTTTTATATTCTAATTTGTGTTTTATTATTGGTTTTGTTTAATATTTGAATTAAAACATGTTTATGATTAGTACAATTAAATATGGCATTGAAATTAAAAAAAACGACAACAGACTGCTTGAATTTTAACTTCACAATTTGAAAAGGCCCAAAGAGGCATTTTAGGGTTAATTGTTATCTAAGCCAATTTCTGACAAAGGGGTTCGGTTCATAGGACTAAATTGGATTTAAATCAATTTTAAGGAACATTTTTATGGAAATTTTATTTTAAAATACGTTTCAATTCGAAATACTTTTTTTTATAAATACGGAAATAAATCTTAAAAAAGCCAGCATTTCACATGACTTTTCTAATTTATTCTTTAATTAAATTTAGCTCTTTTTCTTTATTAAGCCAAAATTCTGATATAAAATTTAAAAATAGAGCTTTTTTCTTTATTCTTTAGTCTGTAAATTAACACCTTTAACATAAAGGTTTTTTTTTTGTTGACTTGTATAATTTTTTTGTGATTTCAAATTTGTTTATTTTGCTTGTGTAACCCGTAATGAATACAACACGTTTTCAATTTGAATATGATTGTGAAAAAAACTCAAAATAGAAGTTAAATTTGTAACTTTGACAAAAAAATAAAACATGACTGACAAAAAATGGCCTTGAATTACTCGAAAAAAGCTCATGGATAGAATATAAAAAAATAAATAGTAAAAATGTGCAAAGTAAATACTTTTTTTTTGGCCAAAAAGTCACAAGTTTAAACTTTTTAGGTGACAAATAGGGTGGGCCAAAAATGTAAAAATTTAAGATCTCAAAAAAGTGCAACATTTTTTTTTTCAAATACATAAAAATCCTTTATTTTTTAACACAAAATAAAAAAATTGCTCCTCATTAAAAATTTTTAGACTAACAAATATTTCATATTCAGCACGATACTAAAAGAAAATGAACAATATCCTGCAGAAAATTATGATTTAATTTTTAACCAGACCCTAAATTAATACGGACCAACTTATTTAATCACCCTAATTTTAGCACCCTTTTATTTAATTAATGGAACACAAAATAACAAAAATAAATATTGAATAAACAAATATAATTAATTTACCAAATAAAATCAATCAACGTATTTAAGCTTAAAGGGATTTTTTTCATGCATGCGGCAAAAGCACATTCACCTTAATTTTGGACAAAAAAAAATTTAAACTCATTTAAAAAATACATACATGACGAAGTCCACCAGAAACCGTGTTAGCTCTTTTAGTTTATTAGCGATTAGAGGCCCGCACTATTCCATTTGAACACAGATTAAAATCATTAAAAATATTTCAAACTCTATACCAAGGCGAATTAACTACATGTGGTGTCGAATCGCCTTCTGATTTTGACAGTTCGAGCCTATTTTTTTTGATTTGTTAGTGTTTTGCTAAGAATGGTTGACATTTCGAGCCGTAAACACTAACAATGCAATTCAAAACCCCCTATGTTGTTTCTGTTGCTTTTGGATTGTTGTAGTTGCGACACCACCTGTAGTTGAATTCGCCTTGCTCTTTACTGTAGTGTCGCTGTCACAAACAAATACTGAAGAGAAGTGTAGATGACGAATAAATGAAAGTGTGTGAACGTTTTGAAGCAAAAAATAAATGCTTTACTATAGTGAAAGAGAAAGTATAAAAATACTCTTCAAATTAAACCAGCGAATGAAAAATACACGCACCAATGAGAGTGGAAACAAAAAATACACACATCCTTTGTTTTTTTTTTAATGCGAGTGTTTGGGATATGTTTGCACGAAATATGTTGTAAGTTCATTTCTTTGATAAAATTCTTTGTGTATCATCGTCCAGACTTGCAATTTTTGTTGCAGAAATTCTTGCGTTTATTGGTGAAAGGGGTAAGAAGATTGGGGAGGGGTACTCTGTTTCATATACTCTATAATTCTGTTGTGTAATTCTCGCACTTATTAAGTTGAAGTTAGCTGTAGGTGTACTTGTATTTATATGTTAAAAGGATAAAAGGATTGGCAAGTAAAAAATTCAAAAACTGCAAAACTAAAATTGCATAATCTGGACACTAATGCAATTTCAAATCAGAATTTTTAAAAATTGCAAGTCTAGATGATGACTATACGTACGCCTCATACGATACACAAGTAAACATTACAAATTATCGCAGACTGCAATGGTTTTGAAAGAAACAAGTAGTGTCTAGAATGTATTTCTTAGAATTCTTGCACCCTCACAACTATTTAATTTGTGCGAAAAACCGTAACGCATAGAAGGTTAAAAATACATTGACTGGAATTATAACTAAACTAGAACTGAACTATAACTCAACATAAACTGAACTAGAACTGAGCAGGAACTGAACTAGAACTGAGCAGGAACTGAACTAGAACTGAGCAGGAACTAAACTAAAACTAACCTAAAACTGAACTAGAACTGAAATTGTACTGAATTAGAACAATAATCTTTTTTACGTGTTATTTATTTAAAATTATTTTTGATACAAGTTTAATCCTGAATTGGTAACGTAATCTTAGTTACACCTACATACATACTTTCTGCCGTATTCATAAAAATAAAATAAGTTTAAAATGTGTTTAAAGGCAAAATATGCATACAAATTTTTCTTTAACAGATATTATTGACCTGTGTGTTGCAAAAACAGAAAACCTTTTGGTGTAAATATCCCAAAATTGCTGAAAAAAAATATTTAATTTCAAAAACTTAAAATTATTAATTGTAATGATTAAAGTGTCAGTCAGTGTCTGAGAAAGTCGATTAAAACAGTTTTTTGCATGTGGACTGCCAAGAAATATAGAAAGTTTTGCAGGAGTATTGAATATTTAACCAGAAATTGCAAGTAACTAACGAAGTTTTGAGCGACAAATAAAATGGCGGCGTTCACAGAATCTTAATTTTTTAACTTAGCGCGGTTTGCAATTAATAAATTGCCTCAATTAATGTGACGAAACTAATTTAAAAAAAAAATAAAATTGTTGGTCAGGGGTCAAATTACGGTATTCGATATCGTTCGAAATTTCTATTTGTTTTGTATTGTAATTCTGATCGACATCGGATGCCGTAATTTGCCCCCTGATTTCTTTTTTTTAAATAAATAAAATTTTTTTAACAAAGTCTGTAAATGCAGAGAAAATTCATGGTTGAAATATGGTTAAAGAAAACATATTATGGTCCCTGCAATGGCAACAAACAAACTTTTGTGGCTTAAAAAACCTTTTTCAAGGTTGATAATATTTTGTTTCCGTTTAACAATAAAGTGTTTACCTCCCTTGAAACTTTAAATATGGTTAAATTTAACAATATAATGATTTAATAAAATTAAGATTCGACTATACTCTTAAACATATTATGTTTGCCTTAACCATAATGTTATAATGGTAACCATATTATGGTTAAATTAATCCATTCAAAAGCTTTAACCATATTGTGGTTGCCTCCAAACATGTTAGGGTTAATATTTAATAATAATAATATGTTCGCAATTATAACATTTTAAAACATTGTATGTTTAATTTTAAATTTAAAATAATATCAACAACATTCTGGTCGTTTGCATTTTACTTGGTTTGCTTAAAATTCTCATTCACTTTATTTTAATTTTTGATTCAAATAAATAAATTTACGTAGAGTAAACTAGTAAACAGAAAAAATAGTAATTGAGGTCATCACAGGCTGGTATGTGAATCAAAGGGGATTTTTTATTAACCATTTATAAAAGTAGAACATCAGGAATAAAACATAAAATAAAATTATAATTTGACACTTAGCAAACAAATTGAAAAATTGGATGAAATAAATAACCATTATAAGGTTAACATTGACCATAATATGGATACTTTGTCAAAATTCTTGGAAATGTTGACCATATTACGGTTATACTGTTATGGTTAATTTTGAATAAAATATTATTAGTTTTGACCACTTTTATGGTTAATTTAGACCAAAATATGGTTAATCTGACCATATTATGGTTGATTTCGGAATTTATTTTTGGTGATTTTAACCATACTATGGTCATATTTAAACATAATATGGTAACCTGCAAACAAAACTATTGTTAAAATCCAACCATAGTATGTTGCTCTTAGAATATGGTTACCTCCAACCATATTTTTTTCTACGTGTAGAGAAGGCATTTCTAAAAATGCTTTTCTTTCCGAAAGGGTGAGTTTATTTGTGAGAGGGGAAGATAACACACTATTCATCTCTCCCCTCTCACCAATAATTTCTGACTTTCTGTAAGAAAACGTTCAAATTGTTAACCCATATTTAACGAAATAACAAATGGTTTAATCTAGCCACAAAATGGTTAAATTGGTAACACTATTCCTGTTTAGTATTTGCAAAAAGGATTATTTTTTTTGAAAGATTTCTTATAAAAACAACAAACTGTAATAATCAGTTGTAATAATAAATAACATAATTTGTACACACATATCAATATTTTTTAGAAGCGTTCACAGTAGAGTATCCAATTATTCGACTTTTGGTTTTGTTCGAGTAAGGAATTAATCGATTTTTGATTTTTAAAATTGCTCGATTAATCGAATAAGGTTTGAAATTGTTCGAATTACTCGAAGAATTCAAATAATTTTATCCAATGGCAAAAAGCAAACACCTCTATTTGAACTCATACTTTTATTTTATTAATAAACATAAAAAAAGAGAGGTGTCAGCCAGTTATGAAAAATATTTCAAACCAATTTAGTATTTCTTAAAATCGACTGAAATTGAAATCGATAGAAAAATTATTTTATTCTAAACTTTTAAAACACGATCTTTTTTTAAATTATTTTCATTCTAATTACACTCGTATGTATTCGGTTTCCAGAACATGGCTGATAACTTATATAGATTTTTTTGTAATTCCCTTTAAATTTCCTTTATTTTACAACTCGACTCTATAGGTTGGGTTTATTTTTTTCACGAATTACTATTTCACGAAAAAAATCAGACAGACACTTCGTTTGCAAACAATGGCGCTTAATCTTAATAGTCAACATCCAGCCGATTAGAAGATACACCTGGTTAACAACAGGTAACCCATAATCTGGCAGTACCATGGTTTACACATTTATAACTGCTGATTAATTTTTTTTACTAATTTGACGTTTATAGTCAGCAATTAATAAACTTCAGTCAAAGTAGAAAAACTGGCATTCCTTCCACTTCTTCATTTGTCATTGGCCCCAAAAAACTTTTCCTTCTACTTCTGATTCATTAAATGTTAACAGTCGCTACCAAACCAACATAAAAAGCAAAAAGTTGTAGACAAATTTTAGTTTTTTGTTCGACTGTTTTTGGCTTCGACTGCAGTGTTATTAACCCTGTTAATAATGATTTACATTATTTTTCACACACCCTCACATCTAAAATTGCACTAAAATATGTTTAAAAGTATGAGTAAGGAAAATAAATACAAAAGGTAACAACATTTATGGTGTCTGTTTCTTAAAAATTTTGCTTCCGAAAAGCATGAGTTTTTTAGAATAAAACAAGCCACCCTTTTCGGGAGCAACATTTTTAAGAAAAAGACACCAAATTGAATTTTTATAAAAAAAGGCACAATTTTTTGTAGAAAAGAAAACACCATTAATTAGTTTTAAGGTTAGAAATCTAAACAAAATATTTTTACATAAAAAAGGTAGAATTTTCTCTGAAATTAATTTTAATCGATTAATTGGCATAAATTATTCAAGTTATTCGTTATTCGACATTGGCTATTTTAGATATTCGATCAAATAATGGTGGAAAAATTACTCGATTATTCGAACAGCGATTAATCGAGTGGATACTCCAGTTTACAGTATATACATATTTAATTTAAATAAACTGTATTTATTATTCATCAAGCAACCAAATGGCGCGGGGTTTTTGTTTATTAAGATAAGTGGGATTTTTTTTTTGTTCTTTTTAAATCTAAGTATATAAAGATTGTTAAAATTTTATTATTTATTCAAAATTAAATAATTAACTGTATCTTTAAGTTTCATTGCTGGTTCTTTTTTTATTATTATTTTTATAATAATGAAATAAACAACCAAAAACCGGTTATAAAACAAAAAGTAACAGGAAAAAGTTTGTGTTTTACTCACTTATACTAAAAATAAAAAAATGTATACCAGTTAAATGTTAATAATTAGGTACTATTAAAAATTATTCTTCTTTTTTTGAAAATTAATTATCATGTTACTGAAGCTAGACAAAAACAATAGAAAACCCCAACTATATTAACACATCGATTGCCAAGGCACTTTCAGCAAATAAGATGCTGGGGGGGGCACGGCATTTTTTTGCGTTTTATCTTCGAAAACGTCAATTGGAATTAAGGATACTAGGTACCTACGAGTAATATTTACTGCCTAAAAACAGAGAGTGTTTTACAAATAAGAGTGTCGCACGTAGGGTAGCCAGATTTTAAATTCGGAAAAACAGTACATTGAATACAAAAAAACAGTACAATCAAGAAAAAAACAGTACATTTTTTTTGCGACAACACGACTATTTATTTAAATTATTATATGTATATTTAAAACTTTTGATTGAATATGCAACAATTATATAACGAAAAACACTCCATTTGCGTTAAAAAAAACACTAAAACGAAGCATTTGGCCTAAAGGTTTTTTTTATTTGAAGACAGGAAAACCATAACGTTCCTGTAAGCCATATAAGAAAGAAGAAAAGCCTAACTTAGCTTAAAACTTTAACTAGTTGATTGTGTAAGTAGGACTTTCTTAAAGCATATTGGTATTTAAAGCAATTTTCACCACACACATAGTTGCACATATCATATAGAATTTGAGAAAATGTATGTGTCCCAAGTTAATTTTCCAATTTCAAACAATTTTTAAATTATTTACGACCAATTTTACCAAGTTTAGCTATAATCTATAAAAATCCAAAAAACATAGTTTGGTGTATTCTTATTTAACAAAATCTGAAAATATTAAAATAGTAAAAAACAAGTTTCAATAAAATTTATTCGCTGAAGATTTTTAATAAAATTTTTGTAAAAATTAACGTAGCTTTTCTTTATTTCAAAAGTAGTTTAGGTAAAGAAAAGTGGTCCTGAAAGCAATTAGGTATTTTTATAAATTTTGAGCCTGGACGTTATTTCGATTTCCAGAACTTGCCCGAATATTAAATTAAAGGAATTAAAGATAATTGTGTTGGAATAAGTATTTAAAAAATATAATTTAACAAAATTTCGATTTTGTCTTTTTCAGGTGTTTAAATGAAAAAACTATTGGAAGAGGTAGCCATAAAATCATATGTCTTAAAAATAATAACATGAAAATATGTATACAACTGCTGCGAGTCACCTATTATAATTAAGATTTCTACTGCGTATTAAGTAGAAAACAATGACCACAGCGTAAAAAGTCTTATTATTTTAGAGCTTTTTTGTTTGGAACACAACATTTTTTTTAAGCTATGTACTGTTAAATATTGTGATATTTTTAAAATATGAGTTTAACAGGGGTTTTCTTAATATCTTGGTTTTTTGTAGACTGAACACAAAAAAAACAGTTCAAAAAACAGTACAAAGTGTAAAAAACAGTACATTTGCGTACTGTTTCGGACATTAAGCATAAAACAGTACAATTGCAAAAAATCAGTACATGTACTGTTTAAAACAGTACGTATGGCAACCCTAGTCGCACGCATTTGTCAGACGTGGTGCCTCCCGATTTTTTTTAATGCAAGGCCATGTCGGACATATAAGCACAACAAAAAAGACTCTATATCGCTCTATATTTGTCCTTATTACGTGTTAATTTGTGTCTTTTCATTATAAGAATAATCTGTAAAATAGTTTTTCTTTTACTTTTTTTTCTAACTGTGTTTAATAAAATGAATTAAATTTTTTTTTTCAAAAAAAAAATGTTTTTAATTAACTTTTGAGCAGCGTTGAAACCATTTTTACAGATATTTCATGGGGGGCCGTACATCATATTACTGCAATAAAATTATATTTATCGTCAGCCACTTTTGTGTGACAGGGCTAGAAAAAATGAAAATCGCGTCGAACATATGGGTCCGACGTGGCGTAATCCTGATAGTACAGTGTCATACATATGTGTCCGACGTGGCAGTCAATGTGTTAAAAAAAACAACGCCATTAAAAGGGCTAAATTTAACCCCTAAGCAACTTAAAAAAGTCCAAAAAACGCATTTATAAAATGTTAAAACTGAGTAAGACATGAGAGAACTTGTTCTAAAAAATAATCTTCAACTGTTAACCATTGACTTCAGGTAGTGTTTAACTACAATTGTATTTATTCTTAATTCTCCTCGAACTGCTCCGATACATTATTAAAACAATAAATAAGCTGACGTTTTAAATTTATATAATTTATTTAAATTCCGATTTAAATATAAAGCCAGTTAGTACATGCGCAAATGCCAGTCAGTGTTAATTAAAAGAAATTATATTTATATTTCCTTAAAGATTATCAAGTTTTTTTTAACAGTTTTTATTAAGAAGATTCTTCTGACAAACGTGCTGATGATTGTACACAATAAACAAGTAAAATTTTATAAAATTAATTGCAAATTATATATTAAAAAAAGTGCATTAAAAACAAGAGGTAATTAAAATTTGAGTAATGTTCACGTTTAAAAAACACTTGTCTTTTAAATCTTAATAATATTTAATCATAGAAATAATTATTACAACAATAATTATAACCTTTCAATTTCAATTAGAAC
The DNA here is from genome assembly GCA_949318255.1 of Pollenia labialis. Classification (NCBI taxonomy): domain Eukaryota; kingdom Metazoa; phylum Arthropoda; class Insecta; order Diptera; family Polleniidae; genus Pollenia; species Pollenia labialis. The sequence continues at coordinate 129,859,732 of OX439141.1, forward strand.
ATAATTAATTAGTATAATGGCCATTTTCTTAATGTATCGACAAACTTTCTGTTAGTGCTGGTTTACACACGTCAAGTTTGACTCGTCAAGTTTTGAGCATTTAGGAGAGAAGGGAAAAGAGAAGGCAATTTCTTTTCCCCTCTCTCCTAAAATCTCAAGACTTGACGAGACAAACTTGACGTGTGTGAACCGGCACTTACCTTATGTCAACATAAATTTATTAGACCGATAAACTGTCCGTTAACGATTTTGAGTCTCTCAATATACCGACAAAATACATTGCTTATAGTTGGCAGCACCTCTCAAAATACATGTAAAAGTTGGAAGTCAGCTGATTGAATTTATCTGTATGGCAAATAAAAGGAAAATAAATAATTGGCAGATGAGTGCTGGTTAATGAGACATTGAGAAACCCAAATTTCTTTAATGTGCAGTTTTTCGTTGGAAAAAAAGATAATCGCGTAATGAGAAAACGGCTATAAGTATTTTAAGATTATACTAGCATTTACCTTGCTACTTCGTTAGCGTCTCTCTTTCTTTCGTGTTTATTTATTTATATGCCAAAGTTTATGTTTCTAGATTTTAACAGTACCACAGTAATTTTCATCTTATAAGTTATTATTCACTCAGAACCCTGCATCTATAATTTTATGTATCTAACACCAGATTCAGACCGTGATTTAAAAATCATGTCTTATTTTTAATTCCTTTTAAAAGTTGCTTCCAAAAACACAACAGATTCATACGATGATTTTTCCCATGCTTTTAGGGTTGATTTTCTCCCGTTATCGGTAATTCTTCTTTACTTGCTTATTTGAAAATACAAACCATTTTAATGCGCTCCGTGTTTTGTATTGTAAAGAGATGTTGCCATATTGAAATAAAAAATAAAATAAAGCAACATAACAAAAATACGAATGTGTGCAGAGGAAAATATAAAAAAAGACACAGAAAACAGAAAATTTGATTTGTTTTCTTTACCCCGCTTGCTTCTCTACACCGTTTGCAAACAATCACCAAAAATCATGTCTAAAAAATCATGGAAAAAATCATGGTCTGAATCTAGTGTTAGTTCAATATTAAAGAAAACTCATAAAGTACCGCATGTAGAACGGAAAAGTAAAACAAAGAAATTTAATTTCCCGTATTTCCCCTTTTTTGATAGTTTTGGAGACCAATCAAAGAATAAAAAAATTCAATATTGCAGTGGGAGCCCACAATTGAATACGTATGTATGTATGTATGTAATGTCAATGGATGAAGAAAACTACTTTAAAAAAAAGCCAAAAATAAATAAGATTTCCACCCATTCGAGTTCGAGTTACGCAAAAGTACCAAATTCATATGTACAGTGCAACTTCGATAGTTCTGGCAAACGCCAATCCGGTCACTCCAACAAATCGGATGATTCTATATTTCAAACAATTTAAAATGTTTGCCTCTACAATCCAGCCATTTTTGTTTAATGCAAGAACAAAAATTTAATGCCATTGTTTTACCGTGTTTACCTCTCATATTTTGCTATTCACAAGTTCATTCATATTTCGCATTGTAATTACTTAGTTTTTGATTATTTTCTTTGCAAGCGTGTTTGTCAAATTTCGTAGCAAGTGCCATGTTTCTAAATAAATAGTAGACGCAAACATAAGCCACTAAGTAATGGTTTACACTTTTCAAGTTTTATTCGTCAAGTCTCGGGCTTTTAGGAAAGAAAGGAAAAGAGAAAGCAATTTCTTGTCTCCCTCTCTTTTTTAAAAACTCAAGACTGGATGGCTAAAACTTCAAAAGTGTGCACCAGCAGCAACTTTAAAGGAAACGTGTGATATTTTACAAAGTCTTAATGCGAGGAAAAAAGTTGCCGAAAAATTCTATGTTCATAGATCAACGATTTGCAAGAATTAATAAAATAAGGAAAAGATTAAACAATTTATTTCAATTCGTCCATTTTCATAAGATTTGTATAACTTTTTTTAAGAAATAGAAAAGTTATGAAAAAGCAGAATTATAGGAAGGGCTTTCACAAAGTTTTTTAACAATCATATACCGACTTCATCAGAAATTTTAAAATCAAAGGCCAATTTTTCAGCGAGCTCAATATGGTACAATAAATTTAAGTTAAGGCAGGGTATTCGCAAATCTAAAAATTTTATTGGTGACAAAGTTTCAAAAAGAGTAAATTCATGTTTTAATTCTCTTAGATTATTTCAAACATTTCCGACTGAGCCTCTAACTATTTGTGTCCATATTGTCGAAGTTGCTCCACTGTATATGTATTTTATAAATAAGTTACCAAGCCATACAGGGGTGTTCCGGAAATCGAAAACGCAAAAATAAAAGAATTTTATGGCAAATATTAAATGTGAATATTTTTCTAAAATTATAAAAATTAAATTATCCAAATTTTTGCGTTTTCGATTTCCAGAACACCCCGATAATTTTTATTTTTGTGTTTATTGGTTTAAAAGCTAGATGGGTTTAAAAAAAGTTCGGAAATACAGGTTTTACCCATTTACTCCCCAAATGGACCGAATATCAAAAAAAGTACCAGAGACCTGACGGCTTATTTTTTTGTGCCTTTTTTAGTTAAGGTGATAAAGGATTAATGAGTTTACACGTTTTTACCCTTTTTTACCACCATTCACATTTCCAAAATTCCATTTTAGTGGGTAGATTTGGCGAGGAGCAACCTTTAATATTAAATTAAAAATTGGTTTGCTCCACTGAATATTTAAAAAAAAAATTTAGGAAAAATTAAATTTCAAATTCAATGTTCAGTTTTCCAGTTTCCAGTTCCGTTCTAGTTTAATTCTAGTTCAGTTCTAGTCCAGTTCTGGTTCAGTTCTAGTTCAATTCCTGCTCAATTTAGTTCAGTTCCACTTTATTTAAAAATTAGATTATTTTCTCAATTCTTGTTTACACTGGATATTTTAATTTTTTCCAGTATGCCAAGGCCAGCTAACATGTTATGTATGTGATGATTGTGACAAAATTACTGCTGACACACCACAATTCGAATGCAATGAAGATTTCTTTAATAATGGTGGAGCAACAAGCTCATCAGTGCAAACAACAACAGAAATGTCAAAGACGACTGAAGGTGTAACCACAGATAATGATACCTCAACAAAAGAAGATACCACTTTTAACCATCCAACTATTACAACTGAGAAGACAACTATGACAACGACTAGCAAACAAAAAACTTCAGAGCCAACTACAACAGCAACCACAGAAATGGTAACTGAACCCACTACAGAAACGACAACTTCAGAGGTAACAGAAACTACAACATATGGAACAACAACCACCACAGAAAAACTACCACCATCTCCACCCACAGTGGGACCGCCAAGAAATACCACCGCTGTACCAACACCACCCAACCCCGGCACTGTGAAAACCCTTGACGATGTTGAAACATTAAACAACCAAAGTTTAGCACATGAGCAACATGTTAATAAAGATGAAGTTGAGATTGTGACAATTGAACCAACCACCTCTAAAGCATATAAGCCCTCGGCTGAGTTTAGAGTACGCCAAGTGAGATCGGTCAGTAATGTAACGTTCCATTGCTACAAAATTCAAGCCAAAACAGGTGAGTAGGGAAATTAATTTTTGAATTAAGCATATTTAAATGTTTTTCCTAACTTCTTCTAGTGAATGGCACCGAGGTCGTTAATCGTGGCTGCTCTCGTGTTCAAACCATGGAGTCTGTGTGTGGCCAATGGAAAGCTCAGCATCCTAATGAAACAATGAACAAATGTTATCCCTGCTCCCGCACTAAATGTAACGGCAGCTCTGCCCTGAATGTATCAATTAGTGCTTTTATTCTGGCTGTGGTGGCAGTATTTATGCACCGGAAGTAAAGAAGTGCAAGCTTAAGAGCAAATGTGAAAGAGAAAAAAAGAATATTTTTATTATATTTAATAGGCAGGATAACAGAAAAATGCTTCACCTATTTTAACCAACGTACTTAAAGAGCTTTATATCTAAAAGCTTTACAACAAAGTATTTTAATATTTGTAAACCAGATTTTAAGTAAAAATTTTGTAAATATTAAACAATCTAAGACATTTGGATTTCATTAGCTAATGAACATTTTATTAAAATTTAAAGTTCAATCAGCTAAAATTGAAAAAAGCAAATTTTCTCACTAAAATTCTCTTTTTTAATGTTCCAAAAAATAATTATTTGCTAAAAATAAGAAATTATTTTATATTAAAAATTAAAATTATTGTATGGGGCCATTTAACAAGCAAACCAATTCGAATTATAACATTTTATACTTATTATTTGTTTTTTAATTATAATTTACTATGTCCTATGTATTAGCTATATTTTTAAGTCCATCGTTAATCTAATTACAAATCTTATATGAAAAAATTTTTAAAATAAAACAAAAATCGAAAAATGCTCTAAACTATTTTATTAAAATTTTCAATTGATGTTCTGCTATTCTCCAGCTTGGAAGCAAACGGCCTCGGTAAGGCATTTTCATCGAGTTCGGTTTGGGGCTATGGGGAGCTTTGTTCAATGTAAATTGTGATGACGCTATTTGGCTTAACGTTGATGTACACCAGTGCCCATGTTCTGTGACTCTCGCGTCGAGAAACTTTTCGATTGAAATGTGTGAAGTGAAACAAAAATGCCATCCAATTTACAGAAAAAGTGTGTCTGTATCATTTTTGTGAGAAAAGTTCCCGCTTCAAACTGTCAAATAAACTCACGAATAGGGCGAGAAAAATTGTAACACTAAAAAACAATTAAAAATGCCAAACTAAACGAATAATAATAATATGGGTAATCACGACGGTCATTGTTCAAATTTGCAATTTGTAAATTTGCAGTGCATATTATGATTGATCGTGAGCATACCACTTTTATTTTTTGCGCAAATTTGCTATTTTTCTAAAAAATTATTCCGGCAACACTAAAAAATTCTGGCAGCACTGTAAAAAAATCTGCATTTGTTTACAATTATACATAAGCAAATTAAAGTAAATGTTTTCTTTTTAATTAATTAAAATTTAACTCTCCATTTTTATATTAAAACCCACGAAAATGTTAAATTTGGAAGTTTCCTTTTAAACAATATGGCGCTTAATATGTAAAATGTTATTGTTTACATATGTTTGCAACTGAGCAAATATGCATTACTAATTTTGGTCATGGTTTTTTAAGTGCAAACGAAGTAAAATAGAGCAAATTGCAAATACTAACATTTTGTTGTTGTGTTGTGCAAATTTGTGTATTTTAGCACGCGTTTGCACGCTGTGTACTACCCATCGTGATTTCCCTTAATGTTTTCAAAGCTCGTTTGCAAGCAACAAACATTAAAGTCACACTTTGTTTGTATTTTCGTCGCAGTCGTTGAAAAAAATTTCAATTTTATTAAATTTTGGTCGCCGTCAACGATCTGTGTTAGTGGTGTTCTCAACGTCTGCAATGTTATGACATTATAACGTAACGACGTAAATTCGTTTGATAGTTTTCGACATGAGAACACACTTTTTTCTCACTTTTCGAGAAACGATCTTCACATCTTTTCGATGCGAGATGTTCTCACTATAGTTACAGAACATTGGTACAGGTTGTCTTTGGATGCCCTCGCCGAAGAAACCCTTTTGAATTATACGTCAGAGCAGTCTTTGCGATTGTGTTTGTTGATCGAAGCAAATCTTTCCAAATTTTCTGCTTATGCTTAGGCGAATGTTTGAAGCCTTTTTGTGGCGTTTTTATTCAGACCCGAATTTCTCATTTCATAGAGGAGAATAGGGTAAATGTTATAAATTTTTAGCTTAAGATCGCGAAAATGATCTCTCTCTTAATCAGTGTTCGAAAATAAACATTAAATATCGTTCCTTAGTGTTCTGCTCGGTAGATTTGTGGAAACACACAAGCCAGTGTTTGTGTAGTTATTCATTAAAAACAATAACGTTTCTCTGTTTGTGAACTTCGAACATTAAAATAATACTGTACTTATCAAACTTAAAAGAAACATAAGAACATTTAATTGTTCTGTTTTTTTTTACATCACAAACTTCTTTGTGTCTTTAAGGCTGGTAAAAAAGACCAAATAATTTTTACAAAAACATATACGAAATAAAACCAAAAGCCAGTGCAAACATTTTACACAAACATATCATGCGCAGAATACGCACATAAGCTATTCGTGCTTTGGTCGTTGCTTAATTTCTTTATCAATGTTAACAAGAAACACTATGAATGAATGAATGAATATATGATTTATTGAAAAAATAAAAATAACAATATCAGATTATGAATATAATGTTAAATGATTTTTCTTAAAAAAATAAATCATAATAAGACATAACATGAAATGTTGTGTGTCTAATTGGCAAAATATAAAAAATAAAAACTACTTATTTATAGTATAACAATTAAATAACATTTAATTAAATTCAGATATAATTAGATCCCTGTATTTTAAACAATTTCGTAAATATTTGTAAAGACGCATGTAATCCTTGCCGTTTAATAATTCATATACTTCTTCAGAACATAGAAATCTTTTACCAAAAAAGTTCAAACGGTAACTAACAAAAATAGGACATCTGCCTATCAAATGATGTGTGTTTTCCTGTTCATTACAGTTACAGAGTGTACACATATTATCATTGTTTCCACTGAATGCACGAGTGTTTAAGTTAAGAAGGCCACCCCTAGCTTTAAGTATCAAGCTAACGGCATGTGCCGAATTACCATCACAAAAGTAAGGCTGAATATCATACTGTAATGTAGGGTGCATATCATGAAATCTAGAGTCTCTGGCCCTTACAACGAATTTCTCATATTCAGCGATTTTTAAAGATTCAAGAATACGCTTGTGAAAGAATTGAATATTTGTTCTCCAAACTTCAATGTCATGATTTATACCGATTTCACTGCATAATGAATTCCAATGAGGTAGCCAAAAAGTGTTTTGTCGTAAGGTCTCATCAGCAAGCAGTCGAGGTAGTCTATAGACCGGCAGGTTTAAAACCTTTCTGACGTAACTGAAATGTAAATTTAGTGTCTCTAAAAAAAGCGAGTTAAGGCCAGTTTCAATATGCAACATATAATTAGGTGTATTTTCGGGGAGGTATAAAATTTTTTTCAAAAAATAGAGCAATAATTTTTCAACTTCATCGAAGCTAAGATATCCCCAAACCTGTGCACCATAAAACATAATCGATTTGGCTGCAGAATGGAAAATTTTAAGTTTGTTAGAAAAATGTATCTTGGGGTGATGAATATAGCTTAACCAAGTGGAATTTATCGCCGTTTTAGATAAAGCAAGTTTAGATTCGAGGTGTTTTCTAAAAGATAAATTGTAAGTCAAATTGATACCAAGGTACTTGTATTCGTTTACTACATCAATAATATTGTCACCGAATTTCCAATACAGACCTGGCTGACCCTTGTACCACTTCTGAATACCATTATCTTTGATTTATCGGGATTAATTCCTAAACACCACTGAGTACAATAAACATATAATGAATCAATCATATTTTGCAGTACCTTTGGAGAGTCTGAAAGGAGAACAATGTCATCGGCGTATAGTAAAACTTTCACAACAATTCCAACAACATCAATACCACCCGGAAGGTGGTCATGAAGGTCGTTTAGGTAGAGGGAGAACAAAACTGGGCTTAGTAAGCACCCCTGTTTTACACCTTGGGTGACAGTGAAGGGGTCAGAAAGGGTGTTACCATCCCAAACCTGGCTAGTGGTATTGTTGTACAGTTTCCGTAAAATACGTACTATTTTACTAGACAAACCCGTACGACATAACTTATAAAACAAAGCGTTTCTTGGAATTAAATCAAAGGTTGCGGAAAAATCAATAAAAAATGCGTATGTGTTCTTTTTTTGACTTAAGTTTAAATTTACAATATTGATTAAATTGAACAAATTGTCTACAGTAGAATAATTCTTGCGAAATCCCGCTTGATACTCGTTGATGATCTTATGACAGTCAATCCAGCTGTTAATACGATTAAGTAGTATGCCTGTAAAAAGTTTGTAAATAGTATCTAGAAGAGACAGTCCTCTATAGTTTGAAACAACATTAATATCCCCTTTTTTAAATAATGGGATAATAACCGAATTACGAAAAGAGTCTGGGATATCTTCCCTTAGGAAAATAACGTTAAAAAGCGATAATACTTCATTTAAAAAACATAAAGGGGAACTTTTATAGAATTCATAACTAATTCTGTCTTGACCAGGGGCCCTATTTAATTTGGCTGCTTTTATGACTAAATCAAGTTCTCTCATCTCCAATGGGGAATCAAGAAAAGGGTCTATAATATTGACCGAGGATAATAAAATATCAAAATCAAAATCCTCTTGAGATAAAAGTGAGTTGAAATATTCACAAAAATGAGATATGCCCAAATTGTTTCCTACCTTTGGTTTACAATTTTGTAACGAATTAGCAAGCTTCCACCATTCACTACTGTTCCTAACCCCATTCAGCTTTAATATGTTATTCATTCTAAACCCTAACTTTTTCTCGTCACATAACCGTGCATATCTGGATCTACTGTCTATATAGCATCTTCGTCTGATTTCCGTATTTGATTTACGATATTGATCAAGTTTATCCAGCATACTCCTACGAGCATTTTCACACTGAGAATCAAAACATTTGTTCCTGGGGTCAAAGCGTGTCTTAAAACAATTGTTACCATTAGCTGTATGAATTTTGTTAGTGCATATAAAAACTTTTTACACAGCGAAGAATGCAAATATTCAGAGTTAGCAAGTCCGGTCAGGGAGTCAGTATACCTCACCAGATTTCTGGGTAACCATGTAAGCTTTCGGGGAAGTGACAGTTCTTTCGTAAGGGGATTCTTAGAACACAGTGAAACTGTACATGGCATGTGGTCAGAAAAAGGTTTACTAGGGATATGGAAGTCAAATAGCAATTTTAAAACATCCAGTGAACAAATACAATAATCTATTATTGAAGTTCCCATAACCCCACAAAAAGTATATTCCCCATTAACATCACCTGCCATCCGGCCATTAACAATAATACCACCCACATTCTCCACAAGCGCCAACAATTTCTTCCCTTTACTATCTAAAATTTTATCCTTGGATATACGACACTGGGAGATCAAAGGCGTATCAATCAACATGGTCTCATCAAGAATTTGAGCATCAGACACCCTAGCGTTCAGATCGCCAACAATACAGAATGATGAGCCATTAAAACTGTATATAAAATCTTCAAATTTATCAAAGTCACTAGACCAGCTAGTGCAATTAATATATCTTGGAATGAAGTGGAAACAAACATCATCAAATTTAGCAGATAGAGTAACACCATTGGGAAACTCACAAAATTTTAAAAAGTATTTCTTTTGTATGGTTTTTTTAAAACCATACAGACCACCGCCAATGGCGCGACCCGATGAGTGGTTTTTAGTGGCATCCACCCAGTAAAGAACATAATTTTTGAAAAAACTTGAAAAATGTATTCTGTTATCAGCAAGGACATGTGTCTCGAAAAGAAAAAAAATATCAAATTTGTTAATATATGTAAAGAAATTTCCAAATTTAAGTTTACTATTAAGGTTTGCAACATTATACGATACCAATCGACACACTTCTGATTGCTAGTTGATGGTTGTTGAACTTGTAGTAGCAGCGATAGGGACAGCGGCAGCAGTTGCAGGCACAACATTTGGAGTAGCAGCGGTTGGCACAGAGTTGATATTTTGCGGTTTTTTTGCATCAATGTTGCATACGAAATTAGCTTTAGACATCAAATCGCGTAAAAAGTCAGCATCTGCGTTATTATTTGCAATGATCTTTTCATCTGCATAATAAAAAGGTTTGTCATCTATAAAGATGCGTAGGTCACCATATCGGACTTTCAAATGTTTGTTTATATTTTTTGCGTTATTACCAATCTGTCTTAAGTAATATCTTTTGTTGCGTACATCAGCTGTGTAATCTTTATCAATGAAGATATGTGTACCAGCAAGAAAACGTCTACCAGCAATAATTGCATTTACTTCCATGGCTGAATTGAGCGTTAGCAAAAAAGATTTTCCCCCATCAATTTTGCGGGTCTCAGTGACATTCACGTTAGCTTTAAGTGTGGTCTTGCACAATTTGTTGAATTCATCAAGAGCCTTAGGCACAGTTTCGCTTACGAGGCCATTTACAACAATATTGTTACGCCTGCTTGCCTTATCCACTTGTTCCAGTCTGTTTTTCATTATTTGCAGTTCATTCTGTAAGCGGGAGTTATCACTACGTAGTTGCTGTATCTCTGTAGAAATGTAAGCTAAATCATCCTTCTTTACTACACTTTCCAGCTTTGCGTCAAGCGCATTATTAAGTTTTTGGTCAAAAACAGCCCAAGAAAAACAATCAGCAGCAGAAGGCGGCACTACGGATGGAATAGCAATGTCACTTCGGCCAGCCACAGAGACATTACTACTGACGGCAGGATTAGCTGGATCCACGGAAGTTGTCCCCATCATGTTGATTGCAGTATGTTTCTTTGATATATTGTCCGAAGAAATATCAGGCGACGTCTGCTGCAAATTTCTTTTTTGTGCATTCATAAAATGTTAGGTTAGAAAGCACTGTAGTTGTTGTGAAATTATTGTATCTTTTGTGATGTTTATTATTATTAGTTATTTATTAATAATCACTATTATAGCACAATTTAAAATTATTTTGTATATTAGGCACTTTGTTATTGTTTAAATAAAAAATAATTTAAATGAAAATATAAATAAATTTACAGAGCGCAAAAAAATAGTTTGTTGTTTGACGTTTCAGTGCAGGGTTGCCAATCAGAAAGAAACACTATAGAACGATAAAATATAATGTACTTTGTCCACGGAACCACTATAATAGTTCAGTTTTATAACGAAGAAACGAACACTATATAATGTTCGTTACTTTCTCGAAAATAGTTACGAAAGGTATTAAAGGTTGTGTTTGTCTACACAAACATTAAAAAATAGATATCGTTTCTGCGTGTGAGAACCGTACGCTAAATAATGTTCTGTTTATTTTAGAACACTGCTCTTAATATCCATACCTTTCTAAGTGCGAGTACATAGCTTTCGAGCTTTGTCTATACAAAATATTTCTGAATATTTCGCCAGATTGACACAATTTGTCTACAAAAATTACTTTCCAAAATTTGGCACTTTTAAACAGAAACTAACTATTATGAGTCAACTCAAAAAAAAATTATTTTTTTTGATAAAATGTCGGAAGAAGCTAATAAATTTTCTATAGAAAGTGTTCCTTGAAATCTGAAAATTTTATCCGAAATCAGAAACTTTTTTTAAAAAAATTGTGCCCGAAAATTGAATAGTGTAGTAGTATTAAAAATAATCTTTCGTCTATAGAAATAGACTTTAACAACTTTTCCATAGAAAATGTGGACCAGACTGTGTTTTCTTCAACAAATGTTGATGAAAACTTGCAGTATTTTAATAGAAAAAGTTGCCCAGACTTGTTAAAACTTAATGAAAATGTTCATAAAAAATATTGTATTGTTGCTTACATTTTTGGAATAGAAAATGTTTCCTTTATTTTGAGAAACGTGCTTAGATTCTTAACGCTTTTTCATACAAGAAGTGACGCAGATTCGGGATAATTTTCTAGAAAAAAATTATTTCAACTTTAACTGTTTTAATTTAAAACTAATATAAAAAAATAATTTTTAATTAAAAAAAAAATCTTACAAGGGGACACCCGGGTTTGAACCGGGGACCTCTCGATCTGCAGTCGAATGCTCTACCACTGAGCTATATCCCCACTTAGGATACATCAGCATAAAATTCAACACGAATTCCATTGTTGTTTGACAACGCATACAACTAACATTCATAAATTTTAATTTATTCTAACAAACAACAACCAACCACCAAATAATATAAATATCAGTCTGTAACGAATGCACATGTTGCTATTCACACAAAAAAACAATGAATGATACGTACACATACATTATAATTCATACAAACGTATGCCTATAAAATCAAAAGCCGTGGAAAGTAAACAAAAACAATAAACGTAATCACTCATACGCCCGCCCTACAATCGCTTGCGGTTGTTTTTGTGCAAAATTCAATAAGTCTCACGCCAAGAGTTAACAATTATTCGACATACACAAAAAACCGGCTTTCAAATAATTCGAAAAAGCGTAAAGCGTAACCGGGTTTTTACATTTTTTTTATTAAATCAGTATTATTTTGACAAAACATCTTAAGTCAAATTTAAAAAGATGAACATAATGTTGTTAATCGCACGAATTTTCATTAACAAAAACCATTTTTGATTACTTTTTTAAAATTTTTTATTATAAACGAAATTTTTCTGGAATTTTGGTTTATTTAATTTTTTGATAAAAATGATTTAGTCACCGAGTTTTTTTTTAAAACGTTTTTGCTATCTTATCTCAACTTAAGACGTTTTGTCAAAATACCACAGAAATATTTGTTTACAACTAATAAAAATGAGTACATTTCAGCCTGTTAAAAATTGATTCGGTTAAACGAATAACTCATATTTACCTATTCCACATCTTTTGGCATACAAATTACGTATAATTTTAAATTAAATGAAAGAAGAATGTTAATACACGGATATTTTAAAAACTTGAGCACATACGATTTCTAAATTTATTTTTATCAAGGAAGAAAGAGGGAAAATACATTTACCTATTGTGGATGTAGGATAAATTGTTAGTTAGTAGTGCTTTGAATATCAGGTTTAATTCGGCTGATTTTGTTTTTTGTTTTAATTGATCCAAGTTCTTTTATGTGGATTTTGAACTTTTTTTTAATATTTAAAATTCGGCTAAAACTAAGAATTCTGGATCGTTTTTATTTTATTTATACTGGAGTTGCCCGACCTTTCGATACTACTGCGGCCCTTCTGATAAGTATATAGACAGACCCCAAATTCAAAACTTGAGCTCAATCGGAATAACCGTTTACGAAAGCCAGAATTATTTTAATTTTTTTTTCTCAAAATCTCCTCCTGTGCTGCGTTAGATTTTTAACAAGAAGGCGCCTCTTCAACTTAATCACCTTTTTTATGTTAATGTATTTCTTGGATGACTCAAAAGAGCCGATTTTGAGGACCCTTTGCAAGACAAAACTTTTGAACATTTTAAGCATTGAGAGTTGAGGTTTTCCTTGTCTCTTTTAAAATGGTGCCAAACTTAAGAACTAATTGCTAAAAATATATTAAAGAAGGTAAATTCCTAACTTTAATTAATTAATAATTTTTAATAAATTTACGACTCTTTAGATATGAAATGAACACTTTTAAAAAATAATTTTTAAAAGTATGTATGTATTTTTGCAATTGTTATAACCAGGGAAACCAGAAATATACTCTAAAAAAGCCGTTTTATGCGCATTAAATATGCAGTATAAACTGGAAAATATGCCCAAAATATTGTCAAATTCAAAAATTGCTTATTTGAAAACAAACTATTTAACAGTTCCATTTAATAAAAACAATCCTAAAATTTTCTTCGGTAAAGCATGAACTCCATAGTATTTACAGACGAATTTTTAAGATTTTACCACATTTGGAAACGATGGTCAGTCACAAAAAACAGAGTTATGTTAAGAAGTTAAAATTCATATAAGAGTTATTTGTGCCGAATATTAAATAGATATTAAGATTTATATGAGATTTGTTGTCTTTAAGGGATTTTAGGAAAGGTCACTAAGTTGTTTATTAATATTAACATTTAAAAGGAAGTTAAAGCTTTTTATAGATGGGAGTTTTGGGAAAATGTGAACTGATTTGAAAATAATTTAATTTGCAGTAAAATATTTTTGGAGCAAATTTAATCTTAATACCAACATAATAAGATGGTATACAGACACAAAGACTCTAATTTGGAAAGATGTTTTTATGGGGAATATGTAAAATTATAGACCGATTCTCACCATTTACATAGACTTTGCTCTTAGTTCAATTAAAAGGTATTTACCAAATTTGATCAAATTACCTTCAAGATTGCATCTTGTACTTTGCGTACAAAATTAACATGGACAGCCAGACGGACGGATGGTAATCGTTAGATTACTTTAAAAGTGATTCTAAGTCGATCGGTATACTAGAAGATTGGTCCAGATTTCTATATCTTACACACCAAAAACGTATATAAATGCTTTCTCCTTCATATTTGCTTATTCATATATAAAACTTTAAAGTTTAAAATAAAAATTTTTATTAATGACAACCTGCTTTGCCTGACTATTTTCGATTTAAAATGAAGTGTTGATAGCGAAATTGAAGAAACAAGCCAAAATATCGCTGCGAAAGCTCTTGTATGCATCTTAAAAAATGTAACATGTATCAAAAAAAGCCTTAAAAAGGCAAAAAAAAGCGCTTAAAACTTAAAAAATGCTGCAAAAGGGATATCTTAACTAAATTATGCAAAAAAAATGCCACAAACGGTAAACAAATCGATGCCAAAATTCATAAAAAGCGCTAAAACGGATAAATATATTGTTTCTGCCTTCATTGGTCGCCCAAGAAAAACATGCAATTGCATATTTCTGGTTTCCCTGGTTATAACAATAAAAAATAATTAACCACAATAGTTTCCTTTCTAACTAAAAGCAAAGTTATTCATATTCTCAAACAATTTCAGCGAAAACCCCGATTTGTCGCATAACTTGAAAGCGGGCTTGAGAACTCTATACACATGTTAGAAAAGAATGTTAAGAAAACTTTGCATAATAGTAAAGCATACTTTATGGGTTGATTAATTTCAAGATTGGCAACCAATACCGTTGTTCTATTTATCTCTCATAGTTTTTGAGTTACACTTGACTAAAAACGCCGGGATTATGTGTTATCGTCCTGCCCAACTAAGCCATTGTTCTTTATAAATTTAACTTTGTGCCCTCCTTGCAAAGCCCAAGCAGTTCGTCATTCCTTCTTTGGACGTGGTTACCATATAAGTCTTGCCTTGGGCTCAATATTTTACGGTGTTTTCCATTCGAATTTTACATCGATATGTGGCAGTGGGACTTATTATAGTTTTATATATAGTTATTTATATTGCATGGTTTTAGGAATAGATTCGACGTAAAGATTTTCTTGTGTGCAAAGTATGAATTACTTGCCGCAGCTTTTCGACCACTTATGCTTCTTCTTGCATAATGTTGCCATTTTTAAGCAGGGCTCCACATTATGTGAATCTGGTAACTTAATTAAAGTGATAGACTCCGATTTGAATGTTTTGTACAGTTCGTCTATTTTCTCTCGCAAATAGCTTGAGCCGAACTTAATTGATTTTCAGGAGGGGAATTTATATTGGAGCCAGGGTAAGTTATGAATCCAAATTCTGCAGAGTGATAAACCTGTATTAAGAAACATAAAATTCAATACAGCGGTGAAATAAGTTTTAGCGTTTACAGTGAATTTCAGAAGGCTGCTAAATATGGAATCAAAGGTAAATTATGGACCGTATATCACAAAATTGCATGACTTTTTTTCTTGTCATATATCTGCTACGGTTTTAGGCGAATTAAAATTATTCACCAGAGTGGGCTTTATATGGGGCCTATACAAAATTATGGGCCGATCATCACGAAATGTATTATTGTGATTTTTTTCTGTGAGCAGGGTTTATATGCGGCCTGGGGTAAATCATGAACCGATTTTAACGAAATTTCACAGTATAATTTCTAGTCCTATAAAACTGCGACGTATCAAACTATATTACAATAGCATTATATATTACGGTTTTAGGCATACTAAACTCTTTTCCGGTAGAAGGATTTATATGGGGCCTAGGGTAAATCATAGACCGATCTTCACTTAATTTCACATTGTCATTTTTAGTCTTATAAAACTGTGGCGTGCCAAATTTTGTAATGATAGCATAATTTAGTTGTAGTGTTTATATGGGGCCTAGGGTAAACCATGGACCGATCTTCACGAAATTTACAACGTGAATAAAGCAAAAACTTTTGTCTAACCTTTTATGTTAGTTTTTGTAACAAAATTATCAGTTTTTAAGGTTGGTTGTTCCACATTTTGATTCATAGCTCTGATCATACTGAACGGATTTTGCTGGATTTCAATTCCAAAATGCTTAGAATAACTAAAAGCGATTTGACTGCAAGTTTGCTTATTTCTTTAGAGTTTTTCGAAAGTGAGTGAGTTTTCAACATACGGACAGACGGACATGGCTAAATCGACTTAGAATTACTCAAAGAGCCAGAATATTTACTTTATGGGGTCTGAGATGAATAATAAAAAAGTTTCACACCGAATGACAAACTTAGTATATCCTCTTCGCAACTAACTGTGGTGGAGGGTAAAAAGGCAAACAAAAAATTGCTACTTATAAAAAAGTAGTACATTTAATAAAATAAAAGGTTTTGTATTGAAACACACATCAAAACACTTCGACGTTCAACTTTGTGTTAACAATTTGATTTTTTTTTTTTGTGTTTCCGTACTTTTATATTTTTTAAGGAAAAAATTTGTATAAAAAATAAAATCAATAAAAAATATATACAAAAATTTAAACATAGTAGTATGTACATATGTGCATATGTAATTCACAAATTTGATTTGACGATTATTTGCTCTCCATTATTCCCTTAATTCTAACAGATGTTGTTCCCATCAGTGTTCTCGCAATTTGGTCCGAATATTCGAAATACTCTCTGTTTGTACTCTTTAATAAATGATCTTTGATTTTCAGTTCCTAAATCAATGCATTGGATGGAAATTGTTACCATGACAATCTCAAGACTCTTCCATATACCGACATATCAAAGCTTTCAATGCTTCCTTCTGACTGTTAAATATTCTATGTTTTTGCAGGCACACATGAAAATCGGAAATATAAGAGCCACAACTAGTCGGAGGTACGTTTTTGCATAGTTCTCCTGTTTTTCCATATTTTGGTAATTATAAGAATTTGCATTCAAAGTCAAATATGTATAATAAAGTTTAACAATGCAAATTTTGTTTATTGTTTACTCATCGATAACTTTTTGTTGCAGTTCAGAACTGAAAACATTGAAAAATTCCACAAGGTTACAGTTAAGAATGCATTTAAAAATGGGAGTTGCTTGGCAGCTGACGTTTCGGAACTCATGCTTTTATTTTTGCTGCTCTGGCTATCGATATGTACCGGTTTAAAAGTTGTTGTACAAAAAAAAATTGTTTTTTTTATGCCGATATCGAAATTTGTTGCGGTTGCCAACCTTGATTAATTTGCAAAACAAACAATTAATTCAATAACATTTTATTAGTTGTCACATAGAGCTGATCGATATTTTCTTTTGCAACTGATAAGAATTCTGTTATATTCGAATGTACAGCCAGAATTAAAATGTTAGTAGATTTGTTGTTTATACATACAACAATAATAAGTTTTGCAACATCATGTAAACATTTTTATTTCTATTGGATATGATGATAAGAAAATAGTAAAAATCACACCGACACTTTGAAAAGGGTGGTAATAGAAGCAACTAAATATGACTAAAAGCAAAAAAAAATTTGCACATTAATAATATTTATTATATGTGCACACATATATAGATTAGTTTATAAATATGATTTTTTTTTATTATCTAGCCAAGCCTTTGTTTTAAATGGTCACAATAATGAGCAAAATTATAAACAAAAACAACTAAAACAGAGTTGAAGAATCTAATTGGACGATGTTTTAAGCTTAGTTTCCGGTAACAATTCCATACAGAAAAGTTGCTCAAACTATACAATAGATAAATCAGACTCTCGAAACTTTTTAAAACAAAACTAGTTCAGACTTTATTATAAAGTTCTGAAAAGTGTCTAAGCATAAAGTTGATCACATTGCTCCAGTTTTTTTTTAATGCAAAAAGTTTCTCAGACTAACAAATTTATTTTACAAGAACAACTTTATGGTAAAGAAAAACTGATGCTGAAGGGGTCTGAACACGAGAGAATTCGCCGTGACTTCAATCATTTTGGCCGTGTCAGACCCCTTTAGACTTTAAACCACAAAATTAGGACTCTGCAGATATAGTTGCATACACATACTAACCCCCATACTCATATAAAAAATTTCAGGTTTATGAAACGAATTTGCTATGAAAGGTTTATTAAACAAATTTTCTATGAAACTTGGTTCAATAAATCTTTTAAATCCAAAATTTTTTTTATAAATATGGGGGTAAGTTTGTCATTCCGTGTGAAGCTTGTTTAATACTCCCCTTAAATCACATACAGTATATACACTTATTCTGGGTCCTTGAGTAATCTAAGAAGATTAAGCCATGTCCGCTTACTCGAAAGTGGCCTTTAATTTGGGCCTATGGTTGTTTATGGACCAATTTTCACGAAAGTTGACTGTGTGATTTCTAGTCTAATCAAACTGTAACAAACCAAATTTAATTGTAACATCATTATTCGTTACGGTTTCACGTGTACTAAACAGTTTTCCGAGAGTAGGGTTTATATAGAGCTAATGGTAAATTATATACCGATCTTCGCGAAAGTTGACTGTGTGATTTCTAGTCTTATGAAACTGTAAAAGACCGAATTTTATTATAACAACATTATTCGTTGCAGTTTAACCTGTTCCTAATGGTGGGAGCCAAGATAGCTATTGATGTGCCTTGCAAGCCTTCAATGGTCATCACATACCTATGTTCCACCTCCGCGTGGTGGCTCCCGGTAACAACTGGATATTTCCAGTTGGCTAAGGAACAGGGTTACACAAATTATCACACTACTCTTCTAAGGAAGTTTAGTAAAATACTTTGGTACTTACCCAACCTTTGTATAGTGATAATTTGATAAATTAAATAACTCAATTTAGCTTACCCGCCTAGTATTTTCAATTAGAGGGGTTATCGGTTGAGTTAACATTTTTGAATGCAATAAGTATATGCTACTTGATAGCGTCGAATCTATCGAAAGCTAGAGTTTTTGTCTTGGTCTTCGGATCAAGCTTACTCGAGATCTGACCTAAGGACTTAAACAGTAGGCACTACGGGTGTCAGCTGCCCCTGGCGTAAGCTGGGCTGACAGTGGTTGAGGTCTCTTTTTAGTGGGCTTCTGCGAAAAATGCTTCCTGTCTTCCAGGTTGATTGTTTTGTGGGAGTCGATGCCCTTTGGAGGGACGCTAATTAGAGTACACGTAGTGGCTGTGGTTTAAACCCAAAATCGCGGGTAGGTGCTTGCTCACATGGAAGTCTGATTTTTCACCTTCGGGGAGAGTTCGGGCTGTGAGTGGAGTACCTGGGTGCTGTTGCTATTCGACAGATGCTGCTTGGATTCGAACTGCAGCGGAGGTTAGATAGTTCCAGTCCTCAAACAAGGCAGTTGCTACCTGTGTTGCTACCTGTGTGTGCAAATGAATTCTAACTCACACAGGGGCATGTGGTAAGTGCTTAATATGAACTCACCAAGCAGGTTTGGATTGACTGCAGTGGGTAAGGTCTTAGGACAGAATACCACTTTAATATCAAACTGAACTTGTTCCTAATGGTGTTGCGGGAGGGCTTATATGGGGTACATGGTAAATTATAGGCCGATCTTTATGAAATTTAACAGTGTGATTTCTAGTCATATAAAACTGTTACAGACCAAAATCTATTTAAATAGCATTATTCCTTATGGTCTTAAGCAGGCCTATGTAAAATTATGTTTCGGTCTTCACGAAATTCTGTGGTATAATTTCTAGTCATGCAAAACGAAATTGTGCAAAATCTAATATCAACAAAATAATCAGTTTTTAAGGTTGGTTGTTCCACATTTTGATTCATAATTCTTATCCTACTGAACGGATTTTATTGGATTTGAATCTCAATTTGCACAGGAGAACTAGAAACAATTTAATAGTAAAACTTTTTAGTTGTTCAAAAGTAAACGTGATTTCAACAGACAGACCGGTATGGCAAAATCGACTTAGAATTACTAAAGGATCCATAATATTATCGGCTCTTAGATGAATATAAAAAAAGTTTCACACGGAATGGCAAAGTTGGCGTACCATCTTTAAAACTAGTTGCTAGTTGAATTTTTTTATGGCCATACGATGGCAACCAGGGCTGGCAGGTACTTTTTTCCTTGTCCTCAAAAAATTTTAAAAAAATTCTGAAAAATCTCCAAACTAAAAATCAAAATCTTAAAAAGGTAATATTTTCTTTTGTTTTTTTCTGAGCAACTTTTGAATCTTGTTAATTAAAAATTTTAAATATTTTTTTAAAAATAGTAAGAAAAATTTTAATCGGAAATCCCAAAAAATATTATTTTATTTTGCTTGTAGCGACTGGTTTAAGCATGTTTTTTAAATCCTTTTTATGCGATTCCAGTGAGGAATTACAAGTAAAGCAATAGGCTGTTTTGAAGACATATGAGTCAATTTATAAGAATTTGGAGCTTGTTCAGTCGGTCATAAACATCCATAGAAGCAACATATTTTATTATTATATTGTCTTATATATTCGTCACCTAATACGCAAAAGGCCCTGTTTAACATTTTGAAAATTTCACAGCAGAAGCAAAAAACTTTTCAAAATGATAAATTAATAAATCGCCTTAAACTGTTTAAAACTATATTTTCTATTATTTTTCTTGTAAAACCTTCCAGTTGTTTTGACAATTGGCAATTAGGCCTTTTAGCGTTTACCATAGTCTCTTTTGTAGATATGGCCTTTTGTTTTTTGATAATAAAATCGCAAATTTCAGTCGAAATATTCCAAAATTTTTTGTGGGCATCCGAATCAATGAAAACGTTGATTTTTTTCAGGTAACGATTTACTTATTTTTGGGAAAGACTAGTTTGCTTGAAAATTGTTATAAAAAATCAAAAATTACATGTGTTGTCAACGGTTTTAGATTCCTTTTTTTAATTTTTCCTTTTTAAAACACTCACACAAGAGTTTTTTAAGTTTTTAAGCATCTTTTACACACTTAACAAAAATGGTAATCTTAATTAAGACCGTTTACACTGTATTAGTTGTTGATAAGAGTAAGATAAAAGTTTTGCTAATTTTTTTTCATATTTTATGTTCGAAACGTAGAAAAATAAGCGTAAATAAAAAAAGAAGGGAAAATTATATATAAAATGTATAAAATCCTCATAAAATCCCCGAAAAAATCTACAAATTACTCTCTTTGTCCTTTTTGCTCGCATGAAATCCCCAACTTTCGGGATAAATCCCCAAGTCTGGCAGTCCTGATGGCAACTGGCGTATAAATCAGTGTTTGAAAAAACCGAACATTTCTCACACACCCAAGAACAATATCTATTTTTTAGTGATTGTGTAGACGAACACAAACCTTAATACCGTTCGTAATTATTTTCAAGAAAATGCCGAACATTATATAGTATTCTGTTCTTCGTTAAAAAATCAGAACAATTGTAGTGATACTGTAGACAAAAATTATATTTTAATATTCTATAATGTTTCATGTTTTACATTGATAAAGAAATGAACAAGCAACAAATTTTAGCAACGACCGCAGCAAGAAAATCTTGTGCATGTTTTGCTTACATGTTTTGTTTGTGTCAAATTATTTTACTGGCTTTTTGTTTTTTAATTTTCGTATGTGTATTTTGTTTTTGTAAAAATTGTTTGGTTTTTTACCAGCCAAAAGGGCACTACGCACAACAGAAACGAACGAATAATAATGAGCTGAACCGAACACAATGAAGTTTATGGTTTTTTTAAAAAACCGAACGGAATAAAAAGTTCTCATCTTTTAATTGAGTTGGATAAGAACAAAATTTTTTTTACACAAACTCTATTAGCGTTTTTTATTTCCACAAATCTACCGAACTCAACACTAAGGGGCGATATTAAGAGTTTTTTTTTGAATACTGGTATAAAGTAGCTGCAGCTATTGTGTTCCTATGTATTAATTAGTATACGTTTTAATTTACCAACGTATCTACGTCGCGGCGTTACTACGTTTATACGGTGCAATTGTGGTTCTACGGTAATAATTATATATAAATTTTATTAATTTTATGGAATCATATGACACTAAAAATCAAAATTGACTTGTTATATAATTATCAAATTAATCTTTGGCTCACCTGATGAGTGCTGCTTGCTTTATTGAGTGTATTTTTGTTGGAAAATTTTCAAAACCAACAATGTCATAAAAATTAAAATGTTGCCAAAGTTATTTGTGCTTTTAATACTTGTTCAGTTGTTGCTTTAAAAAACCAAATATTTTTACCTGATCTATTCTATTACTCATAAATAAATTGTGCTATGACACCGCCTAGAACCAATATCGCAAACGCAAAATCAAGAGGTTTTAAAACAATTAAAACAGTTTATTGTTTAAAAGATAAAATAACAAAATTCATTTTTCCAATCTATTTCTTAGAATGCGTTCAGCAAAAAATTATATTGAGTAGATTCTGAGGATCAAATATAATTTGCTGATAAACATTTGTTTACATTAACTTTTATTTATTATTTCCTTTTTAGGATCCTACACCTAAAATAATAATATATTAGTTATTAAGTTACTGCGTACTTTGATTCGAAAGAAATAATTTACGAGTTCGAACAATTTGTATTGCGATTTTCGCAATCGTTCGAAACAATGAAAAAGGTTGTATTTAAAAAAAAAGTTTAAATTTGATGAAAACTTTTTGTTCGTAATAGAAAGCGGCTGTTAGGAAAGGGATTTTTTGTTTTCAATAGAGTATAAAAAACGTCCGTTTATTCGAAAGAAATATTACGAAAATCGTAATACACAGTACAAATTGTTCAAATTCGTAACTGATTTCTTTCGAATCGAAATACGCAATAACCCCGCAGATTTTCCAAACTTTGCTCAGATTTGTACAACCAAGTAGAATCAAAGATCTCTTTAGGGGATTAAGGCCAGTTTATTACCTTTAATATTACACATTATTAGTTACTCGTAATAAAATTATAGCACAATTAAAAATAAAAAAAACCCCAGAATTTCATTGAAAAATACTCTTATCAAATGAAATGATAAACACTTTGTGGGCTATTTTAAACATGACATTTGTTGTCGGTTTGTAGGGGTAACAATAAAAAAACAAAAATGTTTTTGTTTAAAATATTACTTTTTATTTTTAAATCATGCTTAATTAAGTTTATGAAATTTAATTTTCAAAAAAAAAGAAGACACGTGTCTCTCAGTTTTGCCCAAAGTCATGCACTTTTTAATTTATTGGCCCTTAAAGATTTAGGGCCTCGGTGTCATTTTTGCAAAAAAAATTATCATTTTCTCAGGCTCATATCTTGCAAACCGTTCGGAATTTTGATTAACCCTCTGAGACAAAGTTGTAGCTCAATAAAAATTTTTTTTGTCCTTTATGGTCATTTTTCCATGACTTAAAAAATTACATACAGTGTTATTTTAACGAACGAAAGAATTTATACAACATAAAATAAATTTAAATTTACTGATAACTTTTCTTGGCTGAACCGGGTCTTGAACTCGGGTCGAATTTACAGTATTAAGCCTGAAAAAATCAAATTTGGATTAAAAACCTTAATCAGTTCGATTAGCCATAAGATAATAATTTTACTTTTTAAAAAACCCTGTTACCCCTTCAAAAATATTTTATGTAATAAAATTTGATCAATCAATGAATAAACATTAGTTATCCGAGATATCCAAGACTTAAATTTGGATCATGCTACATATTACCAATTTGACTAATAAACTTTATTAATAATTTTTAATATCTGTCGGTAAGTGTTTTCAAAAATTGACTTTTAATCTTATTTTCGGAATTAGCATTAAATAATGAAAAGTTACCCTGATTCTCTTCGCTTCCTCTTATCAGACAACTTTTCCAAATGTTGCTTTGACAATTTTTTCTATAGCAAAAGCTGTTTTGACTCGGGCAACTTTGCAGGAAAATAAATCCCTTTACTCGTGAAATATTTCTATAAAAAAAACGTTGCGTTGACTTTGACAAATTGTTTATAGAATAATTTTTTACGAAAAAAAAAATTGGCCCAACTAAGACATTCAGCCATGTCCTTTAAATCGAATTCGGATGAAATTAAAATCGAACAAATTAATAAAAATATTTCTTTTTGTATACGCTACACTTTGAGAACCACTTATATTTGCCAGAAACACTTTTGAAATCCGGAAAAGCCATGTTCGTTTTAAACAAAAATTAATTATTAATACGATTTCCGTATGACGTGCTAAATTCCCAGTTTTTCATATTTGATAAATACACTGAAATTTATTGTTGAGGGAAAGCTAGCTTCTATGCGCATTTCACTGGTTGCTTAGGCCAGCTCATCAGGAAACCTTTTCCAAAGATTTTAGAAAGGCCAAAAATATTATACAAATAAAACCCTAAAGCGAATAAGAATTATAAACACTAAAAGTCTTACTTGTAACAATATCAAAGCCAAAACAAAACACCAACAATAAACAGTGAGTTTATCTTTTCTTACATTCCCCTACAATTAAAAATTAATTTAAAATCTCCATCGATTTCACTTTTACGTGATTTCGATTTCTAGAATATGGCTGAATATTTCCATAAAAAAAATTGCATGACCAAAATTTCCTCAACCTAAACCATTAACTCGGGGAACGTTTCCATAAATCAATATTTTCTCAACTACTTTCGTTTTTTTTTTTTGTTATTCCTATAGACAAAATAGCCTCGACTCGGTCCACTTTTCTCTAAAAAAAAAACTTACCTTCATGCAAACAACTTTTCCATAAAAAGTTGCCTCAATTCAAACATCTTTAACATTTAAAATAAGTATGAGAACTTAATTCGCTTTTGCCGCATATTTGATACCTTTCACTGACATATCGAATAATTTAGAAGTGGACTTTATATGGAATCTATATATTAAAATTCGTTGTGGTTTGTGGCGTATTAAAATCTATTCCAAAAAGTCATTTAAAATTTTATATGTGCAAATTTAAATTAAATACCATGATTTGTTTCAAATACAAAATTCGGTAGAGTGTTTTCTAGTATTAAATAAACGTTAGAAAATGCATTAAGAAGGCCGCTTTATATGGGTCCAATGCTAAATTAAGGACCGATCTTCATAAAGCTTTGGACAGTGATTTTTAATCTTATGAAACTACGACAGGCCATTATTTGTAACGGGTTTGAGAGTACTAATATGTTTTCCAAGAGGGGGTTTTATATGGGGCCCATGGTAAATTATTGACCGATCTTCACAAAATTTATTAGTATGATTTTTAGTCATATAAACTTAATTAGTGCCAAATTTAATAAGAATCGATGAATTCTGTCACCAATTTATGCTAGTTTTTGTAACAAAAATATAGATTAAACATAACTCTTCTCCTACGAAACCGATAGAAAGAAACAATTTGGCATCAACATTTTTCTTTTCGGTAAAACCTTTCGAAAGTGAGTGTGTTTTCAACAGACGGATGGACAGACAGATCAACTAAGAATTATTCAAGAACCCATAAGTTATACACTTTTTGGGGTCTTAGATGAATATTAAAAAAATTCCACAACTAGTTGTGGAGGGTATAAAAATCTTAGCCTGACCACCGTTGCCGTTTAAAATTTTTCAAAAGTGTTACAAAAAAGCGAATTTTGAAAAAGTGGTTATAAAAAGGGTATTTCAAAGTAAAAAGGGTCAACTTTTTTATAAGCTATATTTACGAATAAAGGGGTCGTATTTTTTATAATTTTGTGAAAGAATTTAAAAAATGCTAAATTAGGTATTTGATTTGAAATTTATCAAAAGGGTACTTTAAGAAAAGAGGCATAAAAGTGGTACAAAAAGCTACACAAAAGACCACTCTTAGCACTTTATGGAAACAAAAGCAACGCTGTGCATATAAAAGCTGCTTGCGATTTGAATGTTTTTACTACTTACAAAAGCTGGTACAGCAATGTTGTCAGAAAACAAAATGTAAGTGCTGGTTTACACTCGTCTAACTCGAAAAGTTTTGAGTGAGAAGGGAAAAGAGGATGCCATATAAAAAAACTCAAAAACTCCTAAAAACTCAAGACTTGACAAGTCAAACTTGACTTGTGTGAACCGGCACTTAGTGTTACTCGTCAAGTCTTGAACTTTTAGGAAAGAAGGGTAAAGAGAATGCCATTTCATATCCCTTCTCTCCTAAAAACTCTTGACTTGACGAGTCAAACTTGACGTGTGTGAACCGGCACTAAGTGTTATTTCTTAAAAGGGTAAAAATGTGGCTCGCAATAGTTGAAAATTATACAAAAGGGTAATTTGAAAATAAAAAAGTTATCAAGAGTGACGAAAAATATTTAATTTGATACTTTAGTATCACAGCGGTAACGATGACCCTGACTCGTGCCATTTTTTAAAAATAAAATTTGGCTTGACTCGAAAAACTTTTTTATAGAAAAATCTATAGAAGATTTTTCCTCAACTAGGGCAACTTTTCTATAGAAAAAGTTTCCTCAATTTAAACAACTTTTGCTTAGAAAAAGTTGCCTTTATAAAATAAGTTACTTTAACTTGGAGCACTAAAACAACAGCTTTCTTATCACTCTCACTTTTGCCTTGGTTAATAAAAAATTTTTTTATACATAATTTTAAAATAATTATTAATTTTTAATGACAAAACAAATAAATTTAATGACCATAGACCTACTTTTCACATACATACTATCATTCAACTCATAGCAATTGGGAAATTCTTGATACTTAAGACGACTATCAGCTTTATGTTTGAGTATTTAAGTACTCAATTATGTGCGATTGTGTATTTACTGTTGCAATAAATATTCGATAATTGAATTAAGAATATTGTTAACCGCTTTTGATAGCAACAACGATAACACAAATATTAAACAAAAAATATGTATATAAAATGTATTTTATTCAAATTTTTTGTTTTCATAAACTAAAATTAGTTTAATGTACATATTTTAGAACCTCATTGTTACTTGTCTCAGAAAAAAAATATATAAACAAGTAAGAAATTATAGTTAAGCTAGCACGACCATAAGATACCCTACGACATTGTATGTATTTTCAAGAGTGGCTTCTATTTGGGACCTATGGGCTATCGTGTAACCGCCAGAAATAAATTACGTTATGAGCTTAAGATTCAAGAGTTCTTTGTGGCGAATATTATTTAGATATCTTCATCTATGTATATGAAATTTGTTTGGTTTAGCTGAACTAAACTTAAATTCATATGTAATTTAAACTTAACAGCTGTAAATCAGAGCCCCATTAATTTTATGTAGTCCAAAAAATAAAATGTGGCAGCACTGCGATAAATGTTGTCAAATTCATATGATTTGTATTGGTTGTTTTTAACGCCCAATTTTATGCGTTTGGAGATGATTTAAAGGTTTATTGAATTATAGATTTGCTGCTTTAAACACGTTTTAAGCCAAAAAGAGAGTTTAGCTTGCACTGATTTATTAGCCATTAGTGATTTAGTTTGTATGGCACCTACCGTTATTTTTGGACCAACCAGCATATGCCATTGTAATGACATAGAAGCTATCGTAAAATTAATTGTCGCCATTTTTTATGACAATTCCAATATTAATAAAGAAGTGATGGCATTAAAAGCTATTTTGAGGAGTTGTATTTGTATGGGAGCCTTGGCGAAATATAAGCCGATTCCAATAAAATGTTGTAGGAATTTCGCAGTAAAATAAGTTTGGACCAAATATAATCTAAATACTAACATAACAATATAGTTCATGAGCACAAAAACTCTATTCCGGAAAGAGGCTTGTATTAGGGACTATGTGAAATTATTGACCGATTTTCTCCATTTTCAATCCGCTTCGCCTTTGCTAGAACCTACCTAACAAATTTCATCAAATAATCTTTAAAATTGTGACCTGGGGCTTAATTCTGGCAGACGTGATCGAGTACTTTCTTGAGTCGAATGGAATTTTATTTCTAATTCTTTAAGTCGATACTGAACGAACCGAAATTATTTTTCCCGTATTGTAAAATTCAAAGCATTTATTACAACACTGCAAAATAAAAATAATAATAATTCCGATTCGTTCAGTATTGACTGAAATAATTAGATATTGGATTGCTTTCGAATCGAGAAATTACTCGATCTTGACTGCCAGAATCAGGCCCCTGTACTGTGTCCACAGGGTTAACATGGATGCACAGGCAGGCAGACGGGTAGACTGATATCGAATCACTTTCTGCGTCGATCGTTATACTAAAACGTGGGTCATGGATCGATATTTCAAGGAGTAACAAACATCAGCACAAACGCATAACACCCTCTACACTCTGTTATGGTGTAGCTATAAAAACAAACATATAATATCTCAATCAGTGTTGCCAGTGAATTTTTAGAAAAAACCCCTACACATGGTAATAAAAATCCTATTTTTCCCTACACGTTGAAAAAACTTCTGCTACAAAAATCCCTAAGCATTATTGTAATTAAAATAGAAGTAAAAACATTAGTTAAAAAAAATAAATTTTATTCGAAAAACTAAAAAATAGTACATGTGTACCTTTAAATTCAATTAAGTCTTTCAATATAAGGTGTGCTCCCGGACTCAACGTTGACAGCCCGCGGGATCCCAATATTGCCGAAAACGGTTCCCGGACTCAAAGTTTGGTAAGGTGGAGCTTTTATAAATTTATAAAATTATTAAACAATCAGCTGTGTCAAAAATAAATTTAAAAAAACTGCAAGAAGATAACTGAAATAATTAATGTAAGAAATATTTATTAAATAAACAATAGAAAATGCTGAAATATGTAAGTAAATGCTTGAATTTTAATTTTATGCGCGTTAAAGTGTCATTTATGTATTTATTTAAACATATTTCATATTAACGTTTTCTGAAATTAGGTTTTAATTGTTCCCGTACTTTTGTACATTTTTTGTCTATTAGTGAGAGAAATTTTTTTTTATTCTCATTTTACCGAACTCTACCCAAAAAGTACGGGATCACACCTACATACATATTAGTGTCGCAAACTTTTTAATCCACAAACAACTCTAGAAATATATTTTGAAGCTATTTTAGGGGAAACCCCGTTTTGGACAATAAAATATCATTAAAAACGTTTTTTCAGCATTTATTTTATAAATAATACGATAGGACAAAAAATCCCTTAACTTTGGAGATTATGAAAAATCATTCCGATTTTCCCTACGCCTCTATTTAAGTATCAAAAATACCTACATGATGGGATTTTCCCATACTTCTGGCAACACTGACCGCAATACCTATTTTACACTTGACGACTAATTTTTCCAAAATCATTGAATCGCAACAACAACGTAAGCACAAGTGCTTACCAAAGAGTTGTGAATTAATATCATGAGATACATATGTACATTCAATGTTTTCTATTATTAAGGCCCAAATTTACAGTCATTAGTTAATTACACTGGTTTACAAATTTTTAATTTTTTGCCCTAACCTCAAAAGTTAGATGTTTTCTAAGATAAATCGGGACTGCTGGACACGAATATGGCATTCATTTCTTTTTCTCAAGAAGCGTTTTTGCAGTTCAGAAGAATATTTGTGGTTTTCATGAGCAACCGCGCATGTCAATTTTCCGATTTTGAGATGTTGATGCCATACTGCCTAATTTTAAGCGCTCTTTACATGTTTCTAAAAATTTTTGAAAAAAGATGGATCAATTCCGATTTTTTAACGTAATGACAAAGTTTAAAAAGTGCAATACCTAGCCCATAGTTTTACGTAAAATGGTTTTTCGGCTCTCCTGAAACCACAGATATATATGGGATGAAAGAGAAAAGACTTATCTATTCAAAATTTGCAATCTTCTACAATTCATTTGAATCCTTCTCGAAATACCTAAAACAACTGCAGAAAAACACGATTTCCGCGTATATCTCGAAAACGCTTCTTGAGGCAAATAAATGAATGCCATATTCGCAACAATTTAGTTAAGAAAATATCTAATTTTTGAGGTTTATTTTTTTTTATTGTGGCATAGTGTTATTAGTAAACTAATATGATAACTATTGGCTAATAAGCATTTCATATTAACTGCATCTTGGTTAACTAAAAATTTTAATCAAAAAATCGTAACCCTATAAAAATACCAAATTTCAATGTGTTTTTCTTTTAATTTTTTTTATTTCTAAATATGAAGAAATACCTAAATGTCAAAGAAGCAAAAAAAGTAGCGGTGTTACTGCTAAACAAAAAGAATATGCGTGGAAGCGTCTGTGTGCAATTTATTGTAGTCATTTTCTAAAAAAAAAAAATAAATGTAAATATAATTTTCACCAAAAGAGCTAACTAGTGGTTAACCAATAACATTTAATAGTTTAACTAATGGTTAACAAAAAGCTGGAAATAATATTTTATTGGTTAAACTTTTGCCATTAGCAAGCTGTAAATTTGGGCCTAAGAGAGAGACAGCGACTTTTAAAATCTATTTGAAAGATTTTTTTTTTATATTTAAAATTCATCTTTATTTAATTATTTGTTAATTTTTCGAGATTTCATCTATACATTTAAAACAAAAACAAATTTTCGAATATTGTTTTTGTTTTACATGCAATTTTCTATGCGAACGTTTACGTTCGAAATCGATGAACAGGCTGTAAAGCGAATTATATTTTTAATCACAGATATTGAGTAATTTTATATATGTACATACTTACATTTTTAAAGGAAAAAAAGGTTAAACTTTATATCGCAAAAAGAAATTATCAATTTGAAATAGACGAACAAAATTTCATTCAAAATTAAATATCTTGAGAATATTTATTGATGATCCTTTTTTATCTGACAGCACAAATCCAATTTAATATTTAACCTTTTTCGCAACAATTTTAAAATTGTTTTAAAACAAAAATATATATCGCACACTAAATCATAAACAGGCACAATTAACTTTCAAAAATGCAACTTAAAATTCAAAAATGCAAAAAAATTGGCTTCAAAAACATAATTGCAATTATTTAATTAAATTAAGTTCCGCAAATGCTAAAGAAGAAAAGTTGAAGGATAACAGTGACGCAAACGCAATTTTCGTTGTCGCTATAGATTTGATTTGTGAACTGGCTTATGAAACAATATCCGATTTGATAAATTTGTGCCTGTTTGTGGTTTAGCGTGGGATATGTACATTATTTTGATTTTCATCCCCATTAGCTAAAGTCTATAAATCAAAGTCAAAATTAATAAAATAACGAAATACTTTCAAAGATATTCGTTAAAATGTTATTTTCAATATCTTTATTATTTATCACATTTTTATTTTTCCAAATAAATACAATAAAATACTAAGCAATAATGAATCATTGTCGCAATATTAAACTCTTTATATTTTTATTAATGCACACAATGTAACTATTAAATAATTGAACAGTGGGTCCTAAAACATTAAACGCAATAGATGTATAGAAGAGTTTAACTGTAAAGCCTAGTACTCTGTTCAAATTTGTGAAAAATGTTGAGCAACATTAATTATTTCACACAAAAATTTTGACATGTATCAATGTTACCTATCATGCGAGTTTGTACAACTTAACGTTTTTATTCCCACAAAGTATGCGACATTGTTTTGCGTATGTAAACAAACCACACATGTATTTTACTAAAAATTATTATTTTTAATAAAAAAGAAAGAAAATATGGATAAGAAACTGTTACCGGTTGTATTATTTAAATTTTTTATTTCTTATTTAATAATCAGTTCATACTTTTTTGCTTTTGCTAAAAATTCCACGTGAAATAAGTGCAGCTTACATTATTTCGCAGTTGTAGAAAAATGTTGCCAGAAACATTTCGGAACTTTTTCACAAAATGAACAGAGTACTACTCTATCAACATTATTTCATAGATATTCCGCACAAGTTTTTTTTATATGCGTTTTGACAGCATTTCACGTGAAATGTTGAACAGAGTACCAGGCTTAAAACACTTTACTTCGAAAAGTAAATTATCCCAAGTTTTATTGGTTTTTCTAAAATAACATTTTGTCGTTTTGTGCTCCATATCAAATTTTATTTCATATTATGATGTTTTCTTTGACGTGGAGCAATGTTAGTCGATGGCAAAAAACAATGAAGTTGATAGTAAATAGAGATTTAAAGGACAGGTTGGTATGTTTTAGAATGGTGATAATTGCTAAGCTCGCTCCTATAAGCCCCGAACTGCAGATGCAACATAATAATATCGCAAATCAATATTCAACAATTAGTTTTGTTGTGGGCTCCATATTCATCTCAACTTTCACATTGTGTCCAATAAATGTTAAATATTGTGGCGGTTCATTTTGACCTACGTTGTTTATTATTCGAATGGCGCAAAGCAATAGTGTAATTTTGTTATGTTTGTATGCAAAATTTGCTCCATATGCAAAAAATTGGCGGCATGAAATAATCCCCCAAAATATAAGCCCCCAAAACTAAAATGAAATTTTTCCCCCAATTTTCATATGAAAATTAAATAAACTCCCAACGAAATTAAATAACACCCCAAACAGAAATGAAATAATACTCAATTTCTGAAATGAAATAAGACCCCAATATGTATAATAAAATTAATTGTAGAGTTTTTGGAATCATGCGATGATAGGAAGCATGGTGGAGACTTCGGCCAAGCGCAAATATTTTCTCCTCTATAATATGCTTATCATCGGCTTCGATAACTAAAGCTCTTTTGCATAGCCGGCCTTCAGCCGGACGCAAGGAATTTCTCCTCTATGGTTTAACAAATACCGGCATCGCTAATTAAAGCTTTTCAACATAGGCGGCCTTAGAGAAAAATCTAGCGACTATTCAGTGAAGCTTTTGTTAACGAAGGTGGTGTGTGTTATACCATAGAAGAGAAATTTCCTGCGCCAAAAAACGTTTTCATAATAAATTTAAAAATGAAATAATCCCCAAAAAATTAATTGGGCTTTATTTCATAATGATTTTTAAGGGAATTATTTCATATGAATTAATATGAATTAACACCCCAAACAAAAATAATTAACCCCCCAACAATCGTTGTTGTTGTGCTCTGTACAAACTTTTGGGGGGTTATTTCAAAAAATTATCATATGTAGCAGTAAAATGTTTAATGAACCTAAAAAATGTGGATGTAGACCAAAATCTAAGCTGAATATCTCAGATTCTATACGAGATATCAAAAAATGGATTTTTGGAATATGAAAGAGAACATTGATGCCGTATATAATCCATTCCTAACTCAAATTCCTTTCAAAATGGCGTATAGGCTAAAGTAATAATCACCTCACGATATGTGATTTGTATATTAGAAATGACCATGTTCCGAAATCGAAATCAAATGAAGTTTTAATCGATGGCAATTTTCAATTAATTTTTTTTTAATGAGCGTAGTTGTTCTTAATTTAAAGATTAGTAAAGATAAATTGTGCCAGCATTGCTATTTTATCCTCGTCGAATAAAATTAAAGAATCTAATTTTTGACTTGGGAAAATGATAACGCATCTAAGCGTCACTTAGATCCGTTCTGCATCTTCGTATTCGTTTTACCAAAAAGGATTTAGATTTAACCATGATTTGAAAAATCGTTTAGTAAAAGCATTTAATCACGTAAAGAAAGATAAAGAAAGCCAAGGTCTTCTACTGGCAAAATCTGAAAAAGAAGGTCAAAATATATCTCTTTTGCGTTTAACATCATGAAACGGAATTGCAAAATATTCTGCCCTTAAGCAAAAGCTGGGAAATTTAGTTCAAATCAATTTCTGAAAATAATTTTTTTTAATTTCTATCACGATCTGTATACTTAACACTTTCTTAATGTGAGGAGCAGATTTGGCGACAATGCGAAAAAATCAATTTTAAATAATTTCGCATAAATCATCTGTTTTAAAACTGTTTACATTAAAATAACATTTCAAAGTGAAAAAGTCTGGCCAGACTCATGTGTAAGGCGGAGGGTTAACCGGTAGATATTGATCTATATAATTAAAATATATGGCATGTTCATCGAAAATGAATTAAGACTTCGTTCGCTTAACTTACACGTAAAACAAAAACAATATTTTATAATTTGTTTTTCTTTTAAATGTAATTAAAGCGAACGAAGTCTTCATTCGTTACCGTAGAACAGGCTCATAAACTTCGTTTAAACATACCACGTCACATTTGCTATTTAACGGTACTTTTGTGTTTTTAATTGTATACCTCTCTTTCAGGCAACATCCAGAGTGAAATGTAGGTTCGATTGAAATTAATTCAGTGTTACCACCAGAAAAATTCAAAATTACACTTGAGATTAAGCAAAATTACCCGATTTAAATGAAATTACACCTGATATACGAAGAAGAAAACACAACAAACTAATTGGAAAAAGATCAATATTAGTCTAACTGTTAAAGCTTAAAACAATTAATAAAACATAAAATAAAACTATAAAATAATTGGGGGATTCACATGGTGTGCTATCAAGTCATATCGTCATAATGTCCTAAATAATATTTAACAATTGTTTAAAAAAAATATTGTTGTGTATCAAACAAAATAAATATTTTAATGCTGTGTTCATTAATTCGTCATAGCTATACAGTAGAAATCTAAATTATAAGCGGTTGCCCACAGCAGTCATATATATTTTTTGTAATTATTTTAACACATATGACTTTACAACTTTATGACAACCTTGTGAATCCCCCAAAAGAGTTTAACTTGCACATTTGATTGCATATATCTAGGGAAGGCTCAAAATGCTCATTGTCATTCCTTTATAATAGGTGTTTTTTAAACCCGATAGAGCTTACGAAAGGTTAGCTGTCAATCGAACTGTCATACTGCTCTCACTTTTTGCTCAGGCACATCATCATGAGTAGATTCATGCTTGAAAAATGCCCCCAAATTATCCACATTGACTTTGAAAATCAGCCATCGATTTTCGCAACTTTAGGCGACTTCATGACTTAAATGACGCAACTTATGATTCCACGAATGAAGGCGAAGGGTTGATTAAGAGAAAATAAACTTTCAATTTGACTTCAAGGCCGTGCGATGTGACACCTCTTGATTGTTTTCCGTAGGACTGTGAAGTCACTGGTTTGTGCTGATAAGCCAGCAACAATTGACGTACTGGAGGTCAACATTGTTCATTTTATTCGTGGCATGCAGCCAGCAATGGTCGAGAAAGAGGAACAAAATGGGACTTCTGCAAGAACTGGCTCAGTGCATATTTGTTCGAAATGAGTTTCAATTGGTTATGTCGTGCATTAATCTACGATTAAAATTAATTTTTTGCTGTCTACCATTTTAAATTTCATGGTTTAAAAAAAAACAGTGTATACCTTATTTAGTAAAAAATATGTCTGCAGGGTTTTAAACAGCTGTCCCTTTCGTAATTCAGTTTTACAACTCTTAAGGGCGTTAAATATTCTTTGAACTAAAGCATTTGAAAGCTGCCTGATAAAAATAAAATTAATTATATGTTGGAATATTGGAAACATTTCACCCCCTAGGCTAGGTTTTAGTTTGAATAACTTTTTGCAATAAAATAAGTTCTTTATTACTATGATAGTCATCCTTATCCAAATCTAAGAGCCTATCTTGCGACATTCATTATTGAACTTTTGAACATATATATTAAATGATTGAAGACTTTTCTTAAAAAGACACAGAGACTTTGGTTCAGAAGACTGTGCATTTTTACCAAAACCGAATATCTGAAGTAAGAATTTTAAATTACACCTGAATTATACCCAAGAGAAATTACCCACGCTCTACCCACGACAGTATAAATTATACCAAATTCGGGTAATTACCCACAAAGTGGCAACACTGAATTAATTATACCTTGTTTGGGAGACTAAAAATTTACGCTCTGAAAGTAGACAATTGGCTGAGTTATAGTGGATAAAATCTAAGATCTTATGAACATTTTTCTCCAAATTTTTCATTTCGTAAGAGGGTGTTAATACAATTAATAACTAAATCAATAGTTTTATAATATATGTAGTCCATTTGTATACCCATATTGTTTTCCTTTATTTTTTCGACCATAACCACAAATAATAATAGTTTGAGAAAAAAAAAGATTTTAAAACAATAATTTCGCAGGCCTGTGTAATTGATTACTTCTGATAAATTCCCGATAGTTAAAAGAAAAACTTCCGAGAAATTAAGAACTCTAATCGATAGGCATAATAAAGGTAGGCCAAAGCATGGTATACCTTGTACTTATTCTACCATGGGCCAAAGTAAATATTTTAATGTTTAATATGATATTGAAGGATATAATTAGACTAAAATAATGCCTTTATTTGATTATAGGTATAGAAATTAGACAAAAAAAAATAATTCTATGGAAAATTCATATTTTAAATTCGTCATATTTCAAAGTATATAAATAAATATTTATACAAATAAATCAGAGAACCCCACGATTTCGAAAGCACCGATTATAATCAAATTAAAATTGCCACTTGTTTCTTTCATCAATAATTACCCGGAATGGGTTGAACAAAGGAAACGTTTTGTAATAACTTTATAACAAAAAAGTTATTTTTATAATAAATTTTATAATATTTATATACATTTTTTGTTTATTGTTTATGGCCAAGACAAAATAAAATATCAGTTAAGCAAACAAACTTTTGTCTTATCTAATAATTTCGGTGATTTTTTTCCTGCCCGTACAATTTCCTATTTTCCCCAGATTTTGTTGGTAGGATGATCGTGGTATCCACACACAAATTCATGCACACACGTAAAATGACTACAGAATTACAAAGTTTTATCTCGAAAATATTGGTAAAAACAATCAGCAAGGGAGGGGCGGCAAGCGGAGCGATGCTAGCCCTAACGCTTTTACCACTCTACTTCAAATTGTTCGTAGTAAAAGCAAAAAAATCTTTTGGAAATGTAAAAGAAATGATAAAAGCCATGTGTTAATATACAATTAATTGTTAGTAGCCGTTTAACAGTCGAGCTAGCAGAACGAACGAAAATAATATCGGAAAATAGTTGTTAATTGAGGACGGTGATTGTGAACAGAACGTTTAAAGAAATAATAATTTAAAATTCTTTTGGAGTTAAAGAAAAATTAAGTTACTAATTCAGAAATTAATTAAAATAAATTTTAGAAAATTAGAAAATTTAATTTAAAAAAGAAAAATGAAATATATTTATATAGTTTTACTAGTTTCTTTGGCGGTTCATGCAAAAGGTACGAATTTTAGAGCGAAATAAATAAAAACCGTTTAACAAAAAATACAAGAAATATATGTACGTAAAGTTTATGAAAATAAAGTTCGAAAAAAAAATTTTAAAAACAATTGAAAACTTACAACTTCTAAAAAATATTTGAAATTTTTTATTAAGAAAATG
This sequence comes from Pollenia labialis, assembly GCA_949318255.1. NCBI lineage: Eukaryota > Metazoa > Arthropoda > Insecta > Diptera > Polleniidae > Pollenia > Pollenia labialis. The sequence goes on from OX439141.1 coordinate 129,897,031, forward strand.
TAACCCAAAACTGTTAAATTTTCAAGTAAAAGTTCAAGCAATTTCGAACGTTAACGGTCGCATAGAATTTTATATGGAAAATATTTTTAAAACTGAGTGTTTTTCACATAAATTTTCTATGCGAACGTTAACGTTCGAAATTGTTTAACTGGTCATAATGAATTTTATAAGAATGTAAGTGAACAAGGATTTTATGGCCTGGTTATAACGCGGGCAAGATCCGTATGCATCATGGATATGGTAGGGACCAGATAAGGACAGCGATGTAGGTCATTACGGGTCACTGGTTGATAGGGACGTTGACTATGATGAAGGGCATTGGTTATAATGACTCCTATAGAAGTTCCCAAAATGAGGATGAGGAAAACAAGAAATACAAGAAACAATAACAATTTATTAGTAGCTCGGTGTAGGCTGGAAGCAACAAAACAAAGGATAGCATTAGGTATGCCAATCCCGAAATCCCGAATACTGAAATCCCGGGATTATTCTAAAAATGTTAGTCTCGATTTAGTAAATATGTGGAATTTTTTAATTACATAAATACAACTATACAAATTTAAATAAACGCGAGTCACCGTGTTTAAAATAACTTCAAAAATTTAATATTAAATCATACTGGCAATGAATCTAATTTTTAACTGGTTACAAAAAGAAGCCGCAAGTGAATAAATGTTACATGCAATGCATTTTGTACCACAGAAAATAAAATCAGAAGATAAAGCTCGGTGGGGTATTTTTCTAAGTAAATGATAATAGAATTGCGCACGCACAATGCAAGTTGTGCAAAAAGGTGTTAATACTTTAGGAGATTCTACCAAAGGGCTTCTGACACATTCGCTTAAGTTTATTTTATTAGATTTATACTTGCATATGTTGATTGAGATAAAATAAATTAAATATTGTCATATAGCATATATGTATGTAGCTATTTAATAACGATACCACCAAGAAGTGTTGAATGCGAAAAAGTCAATGCCTTATAATATCGTATGTAGCCTAATTTAGGATATACGACAAAAATCGTATGAAAACTTTCAACAAAAAAAATCTTGCATTATCTTGTTGAATGTGAACAAGTATATCAGGCATGTTACACAAATAGATTATCTTATTAATACAACTGTTATTTTAACATATTTCGTTTTATATGTTAAGAGTTTTTTCGGATGACGAAGCAGGTTTGTAAGGGAGAAACATAAACATTTCGCTTACCATTGCGCTGACGGAAGACATGAATTTTATATGGCGAGTTCCCACTTTGAAGCAATACATTTTTGATACATAAAGCGCATCATTCAGCGCATATAAAATAAGAGACAATCGGATTTGAACTTCGCTTTTCATAAGGACCTAGAATATATATACTTTATAGGGTGTAGGATCAATATTGTAGAAATTACAAACGGAATGACAAACTTATATATGGGCTACTTCAAATTTTTTGAGCACCTGCTGAAACCGACATACTATGGCTCTTATTTCGTAAAGTTTTATGAATTGAAAAAAACGTTGTACAGGGTTTGGATGACTATACTTGAAGGATATGACGTGCAAAGTTTTACGTTGAAAAGTCCTTACCTTAAGAATTGGTGGTCATCTAAAATTCGAAAAATTAAAAAAAACACCTGAAACTTGCAAGAGTTGTTTCATTTATTCCGTTTTCTTTGTAATAGTTTTAAGCTTTCCAAACCCATACAAAATATAGTCACTAGACTTGGAGGATATATCCACTAAAAAAAATTTTGATATCGCTGCTGGGTGAAAAGTTGCATGGTGTTTTAAAGTGAAACCAAAATTTTCCGAATTTTGAAATTTTTGAAGATTTTACATAGAGTTTTTGCGCCGTTCAATAAAAATGAGTTTTAAGCGCAGAATTAAAAAAACTGCGTAATTTTATAAAGTTTGAGGTGTATCAAGTTGGTGTCAGCGCACCAATAACGTATCACGGACATCACAAACTTAAAAGAAATTAGCGTAAATTTTTTAAAAATGTATCTTTTTTGCGTCTGACAATCTGAATTGCCTTTTAAGTTGGCTAGTGTATTGCGTGATGTGAGTAACTTCGTAAAGGGCACCTCCGAGAAGAAAACGCACTTTAAAATTTTTAAACGCAAAAATTTTATGAACTTTTGGAAACTTTTGCAAAAAAACAATTTATTTTTAATCTTTTTTTATATCAAAACATGTCATGGGAACATGTTTAGGTATCTAACACTGCCTTTACACATGAAAGTTCTTTCATGAAATTTCTGTATACGTATTATAAGTAAAAATTTCAATGAAATATACGACTTTCTTGAAAATTTCTTGTTCGATTACACAGGAAAGTGAAAGTTCATTTGAAAAATGTCGTCAAAGCGCAAAGTGGCAAAAATTGTTTTAGTTTTAGAACTAAAAAAACTAGAAATTGAAAACCAAAACAAAAAAAAAAGAAATGAAAATAAAAAAACCAGTAAATAGGAGGCAGTGGGTAAAGCCATTATTAATAAAAAGATGTGAATTCGATGTGGAAGCGAATTTACTGAATTTTTTCCCCGGTGTATGTAATACGCAGCGACCGGATCTTTTTCTTTATGGCTTCAACGTCCAAACACATTTCATCTGCAATAGCTTCATACGATTTTTTTTTTAATGTCGTTCCTTCTGTAGGAGTTGTGGTTCATATCCCACAAAATGGGGTGGGATCGGTACAAATTTATTAATTTAATAATTTGTTTATTGCTTTATTTTGCCTCCATTTTTATTGTTTTTCTTATTTGTAATTTCAGAGTTGCCAAGACAAATACTCACGCCGAACTTTAGGCATTCGTTCCAATTAATATTTATTTTTTATTTATTTTCCTAATATTTATCCACTTTAATTAGAATAGTTGTGTTTCAAATAATTGTAGTTAAAAAATATATTAAAATTCTTTATATATACGTCCAAAACAAGTTGCTTTTGTAACTATAATTTAACACAATCCTGAAATTTCAAATGCAAATTTTAAATAGGCAACACCGCTTAGTTTATTGTCATTTGTTTTCATGAAATTGTCAAAAAATCGCTTTCTTCAAATTTTCATTGAAAGCAAGCTGAAAGTTTGGCTGAAAGTAAAAATATGTAAATGTGTTAGTGAAAAAGTGTGAGTGTATTGCGACTTTCATGAAATTACTTTCACGTGTAAATGCTAGGTTAATAGATTCTTCGCGACGGACTAAACTAATAAAGTGCAAAAAAAAAATAATTTTTTTCAACACTGGCGTGTGCAGCCGCAGTTTTTTCCAAACACATTTCGCTTTGTGACAACTGAAGCGCTGTATCAATTCCGCTCAAACGTACATCGAATAGAAGACTTTACTGAGCTTGATACTAAAATTGAAAACGCACCAAAAATTTTAAGGATTTAAAATTTTATGGAGGAAACAAAATGTTTCGAACCTCAAAAAGCATCCTTGTATGAAATATTTGATTTGGTTACATCTCTTAAGCCATTAGCGATAGCCAAATAGTTTTTTTTCCAAAATATTGCAAATTATGTCTTATACTAGCCGTAATTTTGTAAAATGTTTCACAATTTTAAATAAATTTTTATATGCATACACGATCAAAAAAAATTTTTTTATATTTTTTTCCAGTGTATTTTAAAAAGTATTCAAGCTTTTACAAATATTTTAGTGTGCTTAGAAAGCCCTTAAGGGGTATTATCCACACGCGTTATCCTTTTTAAATTTTAACAAAAACTGTAATTTTTATATATCTAATATGTATTTTCTTCAACCTTTATTATTTTAATATATAAATTAAATTCTCGAGCTTAAGGTCTTATTTTTTATATAAAAAAATTTTTCACAAATTTATTTAAAACCAATATTTCGGCACTTCTTTGAGTGCCTTCTTCAGGGTTTTTTTTCTTTTTCTTTTTAACAAAAAAATTAACAATATTTTAATTTAAAACAAATTTAACAAAAATTGACAAAATTAAAAAATTTTTTGGAATTGAATAAAAAATATTTTTCAATACAAACTTGATCTATTACAATATACAAAAATTGTTTACCTTCCGTTTCTATTTTTATAAATTAAATGTCTATAATTTTGTGCTACATTTTCAGTATCTGACTTAAAATTAATTCTAGAAACTGTCGGTACTCTTATAATTTGTAACATTTCCAACATAAATCTACGCTTGTAATTATTTTCCATGTTTAAAACTTTTGTATTATCAAAATCTAAACCATTATCCAGATTTTGTCAATTTTTGTTAAATTTGTTTTAAATTAAAATATTGTTAATTTTTTTGTTAAAAAGAAAAAGAAAAAAAAACCCTGAAGAAGGCACTCAAAGAATTGCCGAAATATTGGTTTTAAATAAATTTGTGAAAAGTTTTTTTATATAAAAAATAAGACCTTAAGCTCGAGAATTTAATTTATGTAATTTTTATATTTTTTTTAACTTTAAGCAGCAGTAAAATTTGCGCCGTGTAATAAAAATGATTAACGCGAACGGATTTCACATGCTCAAATATCGGTTTATACACACGCAAATCAACATTGATGTCAGACAAAAAAAAAAGGGTATAAAAAGAGTAATTTTGGGATTTCAGTATTTTGGTTATAACTCAGCCATTTTTTAACCGATTTGAAAGATTTTTATACCGATGTGTTTAAGAAGAAATTTACCATTTACTTGGGCTATAAAACTTGGACTCGGAAAGATCTTTGGTTCCCGAAAATAAGTATTTAAAAAAAAAATTTATTTTGGCCATAACTTTTTCGTATCTGAACCGATTTTTCCGAGTTTTTTATAAAATATGTTCTATAAAAAATGTAAGATATGTTGGTATATAAGTCATATCCATTGGACATATGACAGCCCTAAAATTTAGGTTTTAATACAATTTTTAATTTTTTTTGTACGGGAGGTACCACGCCCACTTCTCCAATCCCGCCCACATTTTGTAGGATGGTGTGTATTGACAACCTTAATGTATGTACCTAATTTGGAAATTTTGGCTCTTGCCGTTCCCCAGATATACACCAAAAAGTAATAAAAATACAACAACCACAAGGGATTTTTGGGAAAATTTAGAGGTAGTCGGGGGTTGTTCTCATATTTCAGCCATTTGTGAACCGATCTTTTTGAATTTTAATAGCAAACAATTCCGGACCATATGTGACATAAATGTATAATAACCTGGCCCCCATCATATATGGGGTCTTCGGAAAACCCATTTCAACAGACAGACGGACATCGTTAAATCAACTTCGCTTTTCATAAGGACCCAGAATATATATACTTTATAGGGTGTAGGATCAATTTTGAAGAAATTACAAACGGAATGACAAACTTATATATACCCTTTTACCTTCGGTGAAGGGTATAAAAAGGAGGAGAAACGTGGTTTCAGTTTTTCTGCCAAATCCTTGACCTTAGAGACAGTATAATAATGAATTTTGGTAGACCAGACTGGCCGTGTTTTTTAATGTTTTATCTAAGTAAAGACTAAGGTCGATCTTTCTATTCAGCAGGAAATCAAACTGGCTTGACTCTGGTTACATGCTCAGGATATCACAAAGGGACTGCTATAAGGAACCATGAGAGCCGTCCTCGTATCGGCTGCCAATTGAACCTACACACAGAAAAAAAATCAAGTTAAAAACGTAGAAAACAAGGTTAATTTAAAATTTGTCGGTGTTTATTTTGCTTCATACGTTTTTCATGTTAATTCAACCTGATTTTACAATTACTTGCGAACAACATTTTTTTCTTTTAAAATAATTATAATTCATGTTAATTTAACATTGCAGTAAAGTTAGAGCAAAATGTCATTTATATTGAAATAACAATCCGAATCACGTTGAATGAAAGTTATTTCAAGTTGAAACAACGTGAATTTCATGTAGAATCAAATTGGTTTGAGTGTGTTATAACAGTGTGAAGAAGCTTCAGAGACAACATATGCATTTATATAAGAATAATTCAATATATGATTCTTAGTCAACATTTTTCCATGGTAATTTTACATTGGTATTTTTTTCTGTGTGTAATGTAATTAAAATTTCGAATAAAAATAATTTTGTAATGAATTTTAAAATGGTGAAAGCAAATTCATAGCGGGTAGTGTCAAATATGAAAAACTAAGACCTTATTTAGGGGAATATTTCAATGGCGGCTTAATAAATTAGATACTGATTTTATTGAATTTTTTATAAAGGCTTCTTTCTTTGAGTCAATTATAATTTATTCTTAAATTCAGAGCAGCACTTTGATTTTTAAAATTTACAAGAATATCAATGTAGCTTTAAATCGGAATAATCATTAAAACAATTAACCTAATTTACATCGTGTCCTTATTTATATGCAAATTTTTTTCCCCAGTGTACTTATTGATGTTCTGGCATGCGGAATGAAGTAAAAGTTTGATTAGAAAAAAACGCAAATAAATAATTGATATAAAACTGATTGCCACTCATATCAAATTATCAATTAATTTAAACTAAAAATCATGTTGTATCTTGTATATTTGAACTATGTTTTGTAAATGAATCATTAAGAAATAGTTCAGAAAGATAAATCATTTACTCATGTCATAAAAACTACGTTTGACTTTACAATTATTTTTAGAAGTTTTACTTTCGTATTCATAAAAATATTTTTATTTTTGTATGACAGTTTTACAAATAAACGTTTGTTAAATTTGAAAAACGTTTATTAATACGGGGGTTAATGTTTTTTAAGCAAAAAATTTTATTTTGAAACTAGAAATTTAAGAACTGATTGTTGATCCTCGAGCTAGTGAATGTTATTTAAACTTGTTTTCTTCTTAAATAGTTTTGTATGCTTGTAATAAACTTTTTTAGAAAATTTTCTTATTTTCGATTAATACGAGTCCAAAAAGTAGCTTAAGAACTGAAAATATTACCCTAAGAATTACTTATGAGCCATTTTAAGTGAATGTTTTTCTTATTTAAAAAAGAACATATTAAAAATTAGTTTTAATCTTTTTTTTTCAATTTTAGCTCAAGTATTACGTTGTTATGTTTGCGAAGGTGATGATTGTAATAATATTTCAACAATGAGAGAAGAAATTTGTGGTCCTCAAGAAACAACAACGCCACAACCTGAAACAACCACAGTAGAGGGAGAAACTGAAACAACAGGATCTGGTGAAGGTCCAACAGAAGTACCTGAAACCACTACAACAACAGAAGTAAGTGAAACTGGAACTACAACTATTGAGCCAGAGACGACAACTGGTGTATCAGGGGAACCAGGAACAACAACAACTATTGAACCTGAAACGACAACAGTTTCTGGTGAAACAGAACCAACCGAACCAGGAGCCACAACCACTGTACAACCAGAAACCACAACTATTGAACCCGAAACCACAACAACTTTACAGCCAGATACAACAACACCAGAGGAAGCAATAGAAACAACTTTAGAACCCGAAACAACAACATTAGAACCCGAAACAACTACAACTGTAGAACCTGAAACAACAACTGTATCCACTGCAGAACCTGTAACAACAACACTCGAACCCGAAACGTCTGTTAAAACAGAGACTACAAATATTCCCCCTGCAACTTCCGAACAAGAGACTTCAACTATAACCGCACCCGGTTCGACAACTGTAGAGCCAGAAATCACAACAATTCAACCGGAAATAACAACTATTAGTGAAGTTGAAACAACCATAGGACCCCAAACAGCAAGTGAGTCTGATTCAGAAACAACAACTCAAGAAACCGAAACAACAACTTTAGAAACTGAAACAACGACTATTGCTACCGAAGGTTCTGAAGCTAAATCGGCAATAAAATCACTTTCTAAACGTTCCGTTTCACCATCAGCTATTTTAATTAACAATTATCGTCGAATATCACGAAATCGTCGTGATGCGGACTCTTTGGCCTATAGCTGTTACTCAGCTCAATATCAAGGTATGTTCATATACGTCTACCAATTGTTGAATTTCTTTTGTTTGGCCAAGTCTACCCACTTTCTTTATAATTCACTTGAGCTAACTTTAAGTTACTTTAGGCCGGGTTTTTGAAATGTGGATTAAGTTTTAACGTAGTTTAACGTAGTCTGAAACTCGGATTTTTCCGGCAAAACGTGAATTTTTTTTTATTATTTCTTAAAGAATAACGTACATAATCATAAAAAAAATTTTGATTTATAAAAGGTTTATTGAACAAATTTTCATTGAAAATTCGTTTAATAAATCTGAAATGTTTTTAACAGGGACCGTAACTGTTATAACTTTTATCGTTAAAGTCAGAAAATAAAAGTTATTCTTTGTTATTTTTATTTTTGACTTTTTTTTTCAAGCAAAAATAAAAGTTATTTTTTGACTTTTATTTTTTTGAGCAAAAATAACAGTTATTTTTTGACTTTTATTTTTTCGAGCAGAAATAAAAGTTATATTTTAACTTTTATTTTTTCTAGCAAAAATAACAGTTATTTTTGACTTTTATTATTTCGAGCATGAATAAAAGTTATTTTTTGACTTTAATTTTGTTGAGCAGAAATAAAAGTTATTTTGTGATAAATTCATTATATTTATTAAAAAAAAGGGGTTGAAAAAACAAAAATAACTTTTATTTCTGCTCGAAAAAATAAAAGTCAAAAATAACTTTTATTTCTGCTCGAAAAAATAAAAGTCAAAAAATAACTTTTATTCATGCTCGAAATAATAAAAGTCAAAAATAACTGTTATTTTTGCTAGAAAAAATAAATGTTAAAAAATAACTTTTATTTTTGCTCAAAAAAATAAAAGTTAAAAAATAACTGTTATTTTTGCTCAAAAAAATAAAAATCAGATTTTTAAAAAGCATCGCATTTTCTGACAATTTGGTCCAAGAATTTCAAAATGGTATACTTGGTTTCATTCTCCGACATTTCCTTGAGGTTGCTTTTTTCAATCAAAAATTCAAACTTAACAGTTATTTTCGGTCCCTGGTTTTTAATGAATATGGGGGTAACATTTTAAGCAAAACTAAGCTGTTCCGTCAAAATTTTGTATATAAACTTGATAACGACGGCACAAATCTGTTTTCAGTTTAACTAAACCTAGTTTAACCTCAGTCTCGAAAACAAAGCCAAAATGGTTCAAATTTTTATAGTTTTATATTATTTATATATTAGAATTGTGGTTATTTTGTTGAACTATTTATGGTTTTCAATCCAAATTTTGATATTTTAATTAAGCTTAAGTTCATCAAATTTAATTTTTATTAAAAAATTTTTTATAAAGAAAATCAATTAAAATTTATTGATATTTTTTCATTCTTAACTGCTGCTGGGCTGGAACCCAGAACTTTAAAAAACGTTTAACTAGTTTGGTAATTTATTTATGCAAAAAAAAAAAAGTTAAATTCCACATGAGTTAACCAACACATCAAGCGCAGCAAAAGTGAATTTGTTTTTATGTGTTGGTTAACTAATGTGAACATTAACTTTTTTTGCAAAAGTTTCCCTTATCAGGAAAATATATTAACTTTTCTTCTTTTTTTTCTTCAACAGATAATGATCAAACCAAATTAAAAAAGGGCTGTGTGGCAATACCAACCGATAAATCTGCTTGTGAAGTTGTCAAAGACGAGATTGGCGATAAAATCGTTGATGGTTCTTGCAAAGTGTGCGTTAAAGATTTATGCAATTCCAGTTCCATGCTAAGACTTTCCTTTTTAACAATATTTATTGGCATATTTGTTAAATTTTTAATGTGATTTTATTATTATAATTAGTTTTATGTAAAAAATATAATAGAATAGATAAAAAAAATTAATAAAAAAAAATTAAACAGTTAGCGCCATATTTCTAAAAAATATTTCAGGTTTATCACAGGTTTATAAAACGAATTTTCTACGAAAATTTCTTAAATAAGCCTGTTAAAAATCAAAAATATTTTTTATGAATATGGGGGTTAATATGTTTACATAAATTGGAGCTTTAAATAACATAAAATGAAAAAAAAAATAAATCAAAATGTTTTAAATCGTCAAAGATATATTCGGGAATTCTGGAACAAAACAAAATTTCTGCTTTCTTAAAAATTAAAATTGGCTAAAAAGGAACCTTTTCCAAAAAAGTTTTGTGTCATTTATTTAAAAGCTTTAAAGCAGAGATCCTTATATTTTTAATTTACTTTAACTTTAATACACCTTAAATGAAAACGAATAACGATAGTGTCAACAAATTTGATACATTTAACTTGTATGTGATTAAAAACTCTAATAAAAAATAATTTTAAAAAATCCGGCCATAATAAATCCAGTTCCTACAAAAAGCCCATTCCCGAAAAACATTAAAACACTTCAAAAATTGTAACGAAAACGATGGTGGTATGGAGATTCGATAAAGAGGAATATAGCCTTATGACTTTTTTTGTTGCTGTTACCCAAAGATGATACATTTTAACAAGTTTTGCTCCAGGGTCCTTCATATAAACTTTAGTCAATTAGAGACAAATGTATAAAGTTTAGTAGAGTATTTTAAGCTGAAGGTCCACACCATGCGGTTATGCGTCTGTCCTTTTTATGCATCTGACAAAAAAGTAGAATCAGTGTAATTGTATATGACAAGTTACACAGCAAATCGCATAGAATGCATGAAAGTAGGTTTACTTTTTACTTTTGTATCCGTCGCACTGTGGCTGAAAATTGAATTTCATCGGCCAAAAGTCCAATTTTTTGTCATCGCAGATTTCAAAAATTTTAATGCCCTTCGATAGCCAAATATTTGTAATTGTGGCTGTGGCATGCTGCTGGAAACATATATTTTATGTTGTTTTAAAAAAAAATTAATTTTTGTAAATTTGATCAGAACTAAATTATGATTTTTCCCAAACCGTTATATTAGTGGGATAGCAGTCTTTAAGAAATGGTTCATTACACAACTGTATCATTTATACCTGATGTGTAATTAAATGTTTCCCCAGGTTCTATATTTTAATTAAATCCTAATTTTAGAGGAGTAGAACTTGTCAGGGTCAAAAAGGGTTAAAGAGATTTTAGTACCATCAGAAAGCTGGAAGGGTCCATTTCACCCCATTTATACTTCTGCAACTGTTTGGAACTGTCTGTTGAACACATTTTTCATTTTAATGAAATTACTCGCAACATGTTTTTTTGCTCTTTTTATTTAAGCTGCTCATATGACTGAAATATAACACAGTGGTTTACGAACGTTTTGTTTTGAAAAATTATTTTGCTTCTTATGAGCGGCTGAACATATTTGAGTGAAATTTTAAATAGTCGTGGCCGTTAGCTTTTGAATTGAATTGAAAGAACACGGGGCCATGGAGGGTCGGGAGAGTGACTTGCGGACCTCTAAAATTGGTAACCTCGGAAATTCAAACTTTTAAAAAATTCACCAAAAATATATTAATGGATTGCAAAAAAAAATTCAACTTAAGCTGAGTTACAAAAAAAATGCTTAAATGTTTAGGTCATCTCCTTTGCCTTTGGAGATATTCGGATAAAACGGATTTTTTGGCTTGATTTTATTACGATTTTTTTAGTTTTTTAATCGGGTGGATTATGTTTTTGTCAAACTGTTATCAATAGTGGGTTCAACATTTTTTATATTGGTAGTAAAGCAGTCTTTAAACAATGTTATGTTGTATTACTGTACCGATTATACTTGCTGTGCTATTAAATATTTTTTCAGGTTCTATATTTTAGTCAAATCAGTCTCACACCATCTTCTACAAAATACTGCAGACCAAATAAACTTGAATTTAAAAAGGAAACTGCTGTTACCATTAAAAATGAAACCAGTTATATAAGAGCCCGAATGGCAACACTACGGCCATTAGAATTAGAAATAGATGGCCACACAGAAAAAATGTTTGCAAAAAGTTATTCAATTAAATAATTAATTGCTGTACATTAATTATTCAATTAATTTTTTGTTTGCTGTAATTAATTTTTTTAATCAAAACCCATCAAATTAAATGTTTGTGTATATGTGGTGTATTTTTAAGTTTATGCAATTAATTTTTTAATTGACTAAATTTGTGTCCCATGACTCGAAAATACAAATCCGTTTATTGATATGATCAATTCCTTTGCAGGGGCAAAATTAGTTAAATATTTAATTGTCTGAACAAATTGTTTAATTAAAGTTGATTTTCTATTTTTTCTGTGCATATAATTGAAGTTAACTATCAATTAGTGCTAACGATGATACATAGATGGAAAAGTAGGCCAGGCTTTGACTGACACAAAGGCTTCATCCAGCTGCATTATATGCCAAACCACATCAAGCAAATTAAACCAATTCCGGGAAAAATCATTAGATAATACTAATGCATATGAATTTGGATTATCGCCGCTATTTAAAAGAATACGAATTATGGAGCACATACTAAAAATCAGCTATGATTTGGGTTTTGGACCTACAGAAACAATGACACCAACAAGGATTTAAGAAGTATAAAAAACAAGCATGTTCAGGATGGATTTCGCAAATGTGGGTTGATTAAAGACCAACCAAAACAAGGATCAGGCAATACGAATGATGGTTCTTTTCTGATCGCAAAAAAGCATCTGAAATAACAGGTGTTGATATAAGTCTTATTTCAAGATTTAAAACAATCATTGAAGTACTTGCATGCAATGAACCACTTGATTATAGAAAATTTGGGGATTATGCCAAAGAAACAGCACGAATATATACTACAAAGTATTAATGGAGAAATATGTCTGCAACAGTTCATAAAATCCTTTATCATGGAGAGGATGTCATTAGGCATCATTTATTACCACTAGGAGATCTGTCAGAGGAAGCCCAGGAAAAAATGAATAAAGATTACAGATTTTATAGGGAGCACAATACCAGAAAAATGTCACGAGATTTTACAAACGAAAATCTGTTTAATATATTGTTGGCAACGTCAGATCCGCTCATCTCTAGCATTCGAAGTCAAGGGAAAGTAGAACATCAGAAGCAGCAAAAGGGCTGCTACAGGACAGAGGTAATACAAAACTAAATATGGAATATTTGGAGGCAATTTTCAAACCGAATGAATAGTAGATTTAATTAACTTTTATTGTTATTTAAGCAAAAAAATATGTTTTTGACCTTATTGATATTTACATAAAAAAGAAAATAAGCATTTAAAAATGTACACTTATTTATTTTTTTAATCTAAAAAGTATTCTATTGGAACTGGTTCCAGTTGAACCTGTTGTTGAGTTGATAATGTAGAAACCTATTCACAAAATTATCATAGGTATTATTACATGCCTATGCATTTTTTTAAAATGTTTAGTGGTACACACAAGGCGAATGTATATGCATATAAAGGTAATACGAATACCCATTTGTTCTTTCGCTGATAAAAAATATTTTCTCCAGAAATATATAAAAATGTTTATATTTTCCGAAAGAAAACATTATGAGTATGCCTGTAGAAGCAATTTTTAGTCAGCTTGACATTTTTACTCCCATATGCCCTAATCCAAATCAAATTTTTCAAACAAAAAAAATTAATTTGAGTAAAAAATTCTAATAATTCAACACACCGATTTTTATACAATTAGAACAGTAATGTTTTCTAATATATCCATTATTTTCTAGAAAATTATAATCAATATCGAGTGGTAAATTGTATTGCCTTTTAAAAAAAAAAAAAGTAAAGCCGTTTTCCGGGATTGGGAATTTGGGTATTTCTTAATAAAAAATTGTGATGTTTTTCAGTCCACTGTTTAAAGAACTTTTTAATCTACATAACTGCCAAAATTCATTATGATACCTTCATTCATGTTAGATTTATAGAATGTCAAACATTAAAATTATTATAATATATAAATTAAATATTTGAGCTTAAATTCTTATTTTTTATATAAAAAAAAAACTTTTTTATATAAAATAATAAAGGTCGAAAAAAATACATATTAGATATATTAAAATTATTATTTAAATAGTGTAAATGAATAAAAGGGCTTTCAATATGAGTAAAAAATAATAATTTTAAGGTTTGACATTCTATAAATCTGACATTAACAAAGATTTTTTAATGAAATTTCGCAGTTATGTAGATTAAAAAGTTCTTCAAACATCGGGCTAAAAAACATCCCACTTTTTGAATTAAAAAAAAACCATTATTCTTAATCTCAATCATTAGCATTTTCATACTTTAAATTTCTCAACAACTACTGAACCGATTTTAACAAAATTAAAACTGTAAAAAAGAAGTCTTCTCTCCTTGAAAAAAAAAATGCAACATTATCTCCATCGGTTCAAAAGTCACAGATTTTTGGCCGATGAAAAACGATTTTCAGCCACTGTGCGTCGCATGTGTGGTGAAAAAAGTCAGCTGTTAGTGCCGGTTCACACACGTCAAGATTGGCTCGCCATGTCTTAAGCTTTTAAGGGAGAAGGGAAAAGAGAATGCCATTTTCTTTCCCCTCTGTCTTAAAAACTCAAGACTTGACGAGTCAAACGTGTAAAACGGCACTTAGAGAATATGCCATTTCTTTTCCCCTCTCTCCTAAAAGCTCAAAACTTGACAAGCCTAACTTGACGTGTGTGAACCGGCACTTAAGCCAACTCTAGCACATTGTAGTTGGGCCTTTAGACTTTTAATTTTTGCCAAATTTGTTGTGAATTGATAAACACATTAGCACACCAGCTGATAAAAAAAAAAACAAATTTTGGCGCATAAAACGCATAAACTTGAATTTAGAAACGCATAAAATACACAAAAAGTAGCATACGCATCTACGCATGGTGTGGACCTTCAGCTTTAGAAACATGTAAAAGTATTTATAAAAAATTTGTATCGAACACATTTAAAAAGATTTTAACGCTATCTAAAGTGATTTTCTAATTGAATTATTAGGGCTAAAAAATCAGAGCAAGTTAAACTCTCTTTTTTGGTTTAAAATTTGTTTAAACCAACAAATCTTTAAATCACTAAACATATAAACCATCTTCAAACGCATAAAATTGGGCGTTTAAACTACCAATACAGACCATATGAATTTAATAAGATTTATCGTAGTGCTGCCACATGTTTGTTTTTTAACAACATATAATACATGGGACACTGGCTTATAGTTGTTGAGTTTAAACTAAATATAAATTCAAGTTTAGTTCAACTAAACCAGCGCTTAAGCCATCAGTGATTTATAAGCCATAAGTGAATTTATATTCAGTCACAATTTATTTCTAACAGTATGTATGCAGGTCTGGTGTTCTGGTAGCCTGTTTCTTTATATCTCGCATTATAAAATTTTCCGCATGAAACCAGTGAATCGGAACAGAAAAGTGCAAAATGAAACAAAAACGGTTTTTCTCACACAAGTGTTTCTGTATCTTTCCGTTGCGAGAATTATCGGTCATTTAAATAATTTTCCACCAATTATTGGAAGGATGTGAGAAAAAGTGTTTCTGTAACAATATTTTGCGAAAAGTTTCTTACAAGAACTGTCAAAATAAGACACATTTGAAATTGGTGCGAGAAAGAATTTAAATGATGAATGCATAATTTAAATGATGAAAATAAATAAAACACAATTGTTATATTTTGTTAATTAAATTTTTTTAGCCTTTCCTTGTTTTGGTTTTATTCAGGGCTGCCCGATAAATTTGTGTAAAAATCGTAAATTTCATGAGAAAAAAAACGGCCTTTTGTTTTAAAAAATCGGACCATTGAAAATTAATTTTAAACTAATTTTGTTCGATTTTTATTAAAACATAATCAAACAAAAACATAGTTAAAGTTCATGGGTATTTTACACATACATAAATTGTTATGAAAACTGAATAAAATTGACGTTTGGCGATTAGAGGTTCCACAATACCCAAAGTTACTCTACTGTGGTGTAGGGTATCATATGGTCGGGATTAAACGATTATACTTTCTTACATGTTTTTTGGTGGTAGGTTATAATTCTCCATGGGGCCTATAAATAAAAATGCTTACAAAAGCCTTTTATGTGCTGTTTCCAGGTGACAAACAATTGATTCTGGAGAAAAATTTTTATGAAAATCAAGCAGTTTTGTGAGAGCTTTTCATATAAATTGTACAATACAATCAATTGCTTGTCACCTGGAAACAACGTATTATTTAAACATATACCGCAGTGAAAAAAAAAATAATGAGCCCATAACAATCGATAGATCTTAAAAAGCTCCACTCTTGAAAAACTTTATGTTTGTACGAGCAGATGTTGAAAGGTGTTTTATCTACTGGCTAGCCCAATTATTCTTTCTTACTCACAGTAAAATTTTCGGGTGATTTTTCACTTTTGCGGCTACCTAAACGGTGTTAGGAATCATTCTTATGCTATGTTCATTCGACGATAGAAACCACTCTGAAACTTGATTGCCAAACATGCTGTTCATACGATTTATTCCTGTTTCATTTTGACATTTTTTTTTTTATTGAAAATAAATTTTTATTTTGTTTTTTTCTTTGTTTTGATATTTTTTGAGAGCTAGTTCAGATAAACTAACGATAACTGTTATCAAAGTTGGAGATGATAGTACATTTTTCCTGTTTCGCAGCCTGTTTCAAAATGAAACGACCTGTTTCGCTCTCAAAATTTTGTATGGTAAAACAAGTCGTTTCAATCATGTTTGGGGCGCGAAACAGGAATAAGAGAGCGAAACACGAATATTGCTGTCCGTGTGAACATGGTATTAGGAAGTTCATATGTACGAGAAAGTTGTTTATTGAGACCTTAGGTACATTTTTGTGGTTGATTGTTTCCTTGAATTTGGTTTGCTACCTATGGACCTGAACAGGGGAAAAAAGGTAAAAAAAATCGAAGATGAAGATGAAGTTTTTTTGATTTTATATATGTATTCACAATTTTTGTTCCTTATGGCAAGAGGGTTAATCAAAATTCCGAACGGTTTGCAAGATATGAGCCTGAGAAAATTATCACTTTTTTGCAAAAATGACACCGAGGCCCTAAATATTTAAGGGTCATAAAAAAAAGTGCATGACTTTCGGAAAAACTGGAAGACACGGGTCTTTTTTTTTTTGGTCCTTTAAGGTAGAAGTACATAACACGCGTTCATTCGTCGACGTTTGTCATGCGTTTAAAAACTTTAGCGCATGAAAAATTGCAAGTTACACAACACGCGTTACAAAAGCCGTTCCTGTTAGCTGTTTTTTATTTGTTTACTTATTTGTGCATTGAAAACGGGGTCGAAAGTATATAAAGATTTATTTATTTTATTGAATTTATTCTTTTTATATAAATATTGTATGTTTTTGAAGCTCTTCAATAAATTTTTCTTTCGCGATTCGCAAATTTGTTAAAAATTTTTTTTTATTGTCAGCTGATTACTTGTCAAAAATACACAACGTGTTAAAAAGTTCAAAGTTAACCAACTTTCTGGCGCTAACGCGTCAAAATATTTTGCATGTAGCTTGTTCTATTAAAATACACTAGCTTAACTTTTTTTGACAGAAGTTGACAGAGCGCGCGCGCACAAACGCGTTTTATGTACTTCTACCTTTATGGTTATTTATTGTCTGTATATCTTTAACTTAATGTTGATTTACCCATAAATTAAATAGGGCATATTTTTAACTTGAATTATTTGTCGAAAATATGTGTTTTTAACTTGAATTATTTGTCGAAAATATGTGTTTACATAAGAATGAACATAAAATGAATGTCGTACAAGAGTTTCTATTGAAACTCGTACGATAATAACTTAAAATATTTTCTTTTATTTTCTCTGGCACACCTGTTCAAATTAAAAAAATAACTTTTATTGAAATGCAGTTACAATCAGAGCTGCCGTTTTTGGTTATTTATAACCAAAATTGGTTATATATTTTTTTTTTAATGTGGAGATGTGAATATTTTTTTCATTTTGGTAAATTTTTTCTACACTAACAATACGTACGAATATGTTTTTCTTGATTCAATTATTTACGAGCTCGAATAATTTGTACTGTGTTCTACGATATTTTCATTATTTGTTACCAATGAACGGAAGTTTTATATAATTTACCGAAAACAAAAAATCCCTTTCAAAACAGCAACCAAATAATTTTTTTAAGATTTTTGCTAAGAAAATATTGCCATTTGTAATTTTTATATTAAAAACGCCATGTTTTGAAATCGAAAACAGGTGAAGTTTTAATGAATGGAGATTTTTTATTATTTTTTTTTATAACTTGAGGGTATGTATATTTATTTAATGTATTTAAGATAATTATTTGGTTAAAAAAAACTTTTGACTGTCAGTCATATACTTTTTCCGCATTGAATGTACGTTACGAAAGGCGAATTTGCTTATATTCGCCATAATATTTAACAATGATTCACAGAATATATCAAATAGAACAATTTTAAAACAGTTATTTATAATAAGAATTATAAATTTGAAATAAAATTTACAAACAAGAGAAAATATTTTTTATAATATTTTAGATATGTATATGTAAATAAGAAAACATTTACATAAAATGCATATCGCCAATCGTTTTAAATTTCACCATATCGCCAAACGTAAATTTCCATCGACAAAAGAATTAAGAAATCTCCACATTTGGGAGTTCTGCCAAAAACAGCTAAAAAGCGGAAAACAATTTTAATTTTTGTTATTTATTACGGGCATGGTAAAAAAAATATTCAATTTATTTATTAACTTACAATATGTTTAATTTTATATAAATAAAAAATTTTTTACGAAAAAAGTCTCTAATAAATAAAAACTTTTAATTAAGTTTCTCGTCATTTTTTTTTAATATATAAAAGAATTACATTTCTTGTTTTTTTTTCTTGATTTATAATTATTATTTTACTATAAAGTGCAACTTTAAATAAATTTTTAATGATTTTCTCAATTAATAAGAAGGCATTTTAAATTTGGTTATATTTTTTTATATTTGGTAACTTTTTCAAAAATTTTGGTTGTAAAAATTGTATTGGTTGTGGCAGCACTGGTTACAATTAAATTTTTATGTACATCTACAGTAAGTTTACCTTCTATGATCTGTTATTAACATTTCCACCCCGCTGGAAATGTTAAATTAACATGATACTAACTTTTAATACGAACCCTAAGCTTTTCAATTCAAATTTCTTATCAATTGGGCTGTTTCTTTTTTCTCAATCTATAACAATAACGAATATTTAATAAAGTGATAAACATTAAAAACCATTAACAGTCATTGAATAAAATTGAAAGTGTTAACAACGTTCTTTTCGCAGCGGTAAAAATATTGTGACTAAAAATTTCGATAAAAGAGAGAAAAGTTAATAATAGAGAAATTATGATTTTTCTAAAAGAGAAAAATGCTAAATATATTTTCCTAATTGGATTTATTTCGATACATTTAATTGGTTATAGCACAGCTGGTAAGTTTTACATGAAAATTTAGTGGAACTTACAATGTTGAAATAAACTTCATGAGGTGGAATTTGTGCATTTAATACAAATAAATTATTAATATTTATTTTTCAGCTTTATCATGTGTACAATGTAGTGTAAATGGTACCAAATGTAACGAACATGTCAGTGGAAAGCCTGGTGAATGTGCAGATGATACTTTTAAAAAATGTTATACACAAATTGGTAAGTTTAATTGGTATATAAATTTTAAATTTTGAAAAACAAGCGAATTATCTTGACCAGTTATTTCACAATATATCTTTCAATCTAAGTATATAGACAAATTTATTATAAAAATGCATATAAAGATAGTATATTGTCAGGTAATTTTGTTATGACTAATACCTCTTCAATAAATTAATTATTTTTATATTTATTATAAGTTTAAGTGACGAAAAACAAAAATAGTAGATAAAGTTTTATTTTACCGTTTTAGAAATTGTTTTATGTACCCTAAATTTTTAAGACAAAGGAAATTTATTTCAAAACTTATACCATCTTTTAAGCTATTAAACTCCTTGTGAAATTTCCAACAAACTTATGAAGCTTAGATCAAAATTAAAAAAGCTTACAGCTTTGTAGGTTACTTCGACATTTTTTAATTATAATCATTTTTACTTGGATTACTTTCTTCACAAATGAGAATTCAAGACCAAGCTGTTTCAAGTCTTACAAATACACCAACAAGCAAACAAGCAAGGCTTTAATACTTTTTAAATGTACATACATATGTATTCAACAAAGCAACCGTGCAGAACTTTACAATGTTATCTGTACACCAACAAAATTATTAATGCCTACACAAAAAGCAAACTGTGCATTGTTAAACCTAATGATTTATTTTTTTTACGTTTTCGAGCTCAGCCTTTCTTAGTATCCAACCTCGAATTTCCTTTAATTCGTAGCGATTTTTTTGAGTTTTCTTTTAAGTAAAACTGGTCCTCCAGCAGCCGTATTCCGTAATTCGCTTAGCTAAAGCCAATTCTCGATCGCTAAGCAGCCTTAGAGAATACAAAATTAAACATTTTTAGCGATTACATTAAAAGCTAAAATTGCGGCGAATTAAATATTTATGGCATTGCCAAATTTAGCAATGCACGTTATAGTATGGCATTCGTAGCCAAAAATCGCTAAATCAACTTTATAGAGCTGCAGCGATAGAGATTTAGCGATAGAGATTTAGCGTTTGATACTTTCTTGACCTCATGTATCGATGCATATGTATATGCATTTTACGATTGTCCCGTTAAACTTGTCAGTACAAATTTACACTGATTCTACTTTTTCTACGCATTAAACGGGTGGTGTGAATATTCTGCTTAACGCTTGGAACACAACTGGGACGAACGACGAATTTCGTCCAGCACCACGAATTATTCGGAAGAAATTCACACAATAACGACGAAAAAACATAAATGGAAATAAAATTTTTTGTATTAAAGAAGAAAAAGTGTTACCATATGAACAAAAAAAACTTCACATATAAAACATTAAGAACAACTTAACTAAAATACCTTTTTATTGTTAAATTTTTTTCGACTTGTATTTAAAATGATATTCATTTAAAATTTTAAAATTTCTAAAGTAAAAAGTAACTTTATTTACTAAAACACTTACCATTTTAAAGCAATTTGGCTATCCGGTACTGATTTTTTCGTCGTTTGCCGGCGTAAAGGCAGAATTAGTCTTTACTTTCTGTTTCTGTTCTGTTTCGAAATTGTAATAGTAGCAACTTATCTGCCATTTATGACAAATATATTACTTTTTCACCGTCCATTGTTTTACTTTAGTAAGTTTAATGCACATAAATTTGAAAAAATTTAATTTTATGAATTCTTAAAATCAAAAAATAGTTTATTTCAATATAAATATGTATTTTTTGTTATTTATTTTGCTGTCACTTAAATTTTACAAGCTTTTCAATAACAAAAACCAATCAGCTGATTCGTAACAGAACAGAAAGTAAAGAGCCTTAAGAATTAGAATTTAATCAATTTAAAGTTTGCAACTACTCAACTGTGTTTAGGGCTGTCATCGAAAATGATAACAAAAGTCGTATCTGGGACGGAAGTACATTTTCTGAACCTTTTTCTGTCAAGCTTGGAGTAAAACAATATTAAGTCCCTTACTATTTTCGCTGTACGTCAATGACCTAGAAGATGAATTACCACATTGGCGTTAATGTTGCAGATACAAATGTTAAAATACTTCTTTATGCTGATGATATTGTCATTCTCTCCGATTCTCAAGCTAAATTACAACAAATGATTAATGCTCTGTTTAAATACTGTACGACGTGGTACTTAAAAGCTAATATGGATAAATCAAAAATTGCTATATTTCGTTCTGGTACTAGAATATCATCAAATCTTAACTGGAAGTTTGGAGATAACAACATCGAGATCGTAAACAGCTACAAATATCTGGCGGTTGAAATACGGTATAACTTGTCATTTAACAAACATTTGAACAATAAATTGGCTGCCTCAAAACTTGCTATAAACTCCACCTGGTCTAAATATATAAACCAACCAAAAATTTCTGAAGATAATAAACATAAAATATTTCATTCCGCTTCTAGATCAATAATGTTATACGCTGCCCAAGTATGGGGTTATCAAAGATATGACGTAGTAGAGAAGCTATTCAGATTTTTTTATTAAAAAGATGTTATATCTACCAGCAGCTACACCCAACTATATGCTATACCTTGAAACAAGCCTTGACCCCTTGTACGTATCCACTCTAAGACTACACTTTTCATATATAAACAAAGTTCTGAACATGGGTCAAAACCGATTACCACGTATTCTAGTGGAAACAATAATAGCCAAAAACGAATTCTGGGCAAAGGAGTGGTCTAATCTTCAACAAATTCTTCAATTTATTCCTTTGAATTCAAACCTTCCACTTTGCACAAACTGGAAAGCAATATTAAATCTACTCACTGCAAAAGAGCGTGAAGATAATATACTTCGGGCAACAAACTCACAGCACCACGATCTCTACTATCGTCCAAACAATACCGTAACACCTCTTCTTACTAAAAACTACTCATCTCGTAGCACTAGCTTAATAGCCAGAGCGAGAGGAGGTTTGCTTAACTTAAATGCCAAGCCCTTCAGTAACAACACTCCCCATCCGTATGCACAATGTGCAACAATGGGTTAGAGGAAAATACTTACCACTTCACAGGTGTCTGTCCAATATATAACAGAAGCTAATCGTAGTAATAAATATATTAAATGGTTCAAACTTTTACAATTTGTATAAATACTTGCAAATCTGTTTAAATTATAGAAAACTAATTATCAACGAATTTAATTTGTAATCTTCTTTTTTCAACCCTTTTTATCAACTTTTTTTAATTGTAATCTTATAAACTTTTCCATAACACTTAAAATTAACAAAATGAATTGTATTGAAAAATACTAGCAATTTGCCTATCCGGCTCACAACAAATATGATATGCCAAATATAGATATTAAATACTGTAATAATAAAAAGATACAAAAGAACAAATGAATTTGAAAATGTAAATACATTTAAATATATCTATTAATAAATAAAATAAATACATAATAACAACGTCCGGCGAATTTTCATATACAAAAGGAGCCCCAGTTGGGTTCCTAGCATAAGTCGAAATATTGTCAAAACTCATTTGAAAATAACTAGTGCCAAATATTTATGAAATACTGTTGAAAGAGTTGCACTTTGTACTTTTTTTCTGGCAACATTTGTTTGCAACTGCGTAATCTAGGTTTGCTCCCGTTCACAAAATTGGAATTTCATTATTACCATTGGCAATCATAGACTTGCCAGAACAAAATTATGTAATTGAGTTTAAAATTCATATAAAAGTTCTTTGTACAGAATATTATTTAAATATCTTTATCTGCATACTTACTTATACTTTTATGTAATTTGGGTTAATTTTGGACAACACAACATTTTCTCATGACGTAAAAGTCATTGTCGCAAATTTTTATATAAATGCTCACACTTATAAGAAAGTTATGGCATCAAAAGCTATTTTCGGGATTAGTATGTGAGCTATGGTCAAATAGCGACCGATATCAATAAGATGATTTTGATTGCAATAAAATTAGTTTCAACCAAAATTATGGGTAGATTACGGATAGCAACACAACTGTAGTAGAGTTGCCAGCAGCAAACCTAGGCAACGCCGCTCATGTTAAAATATACATTTTTTTTTTATTTTATATTTTAACATGAGCGGCGTTGACTGATTTCGCTGCAGGCAACTCAATTTCAGTTCAGTCGTCATCCTTAATCGACCTATTAATCTTAATGCCAACAGGTTTATGGCCACAAAAATTCCGAAAAGAGCTTGAAAGAGAGTTAAAATATAGACCGATTCGCACCATTCGCAATAGGATTGGTCCTCGTGCAGATTAGAACCTATGTGCCAAATTGCATCAAATAATCTCCCAAATCGTGACCTGTACTTTGCGCACATTGCTTACATGTACAGCCAGCCAGCTATCCGGACGGACATCGTTAGGTCGATTTAAGGGGTTACAAGTATCAGCATAAATGCAAAATACTCACTTCACTATTTTGGTGTGGGTATAAAAATCATATGGGTTTTGTTTTCATTTAAAAAACACACACACTTTTAATGAATAAAAATGTCAAATTGTGCAAATACTTGAGATAGGAACCATTTATTACATGTCAACTTTTTCTTATGAAATAATAAATGTTGCATACAATTTTTCAAATTTTGAAATAATAAATGTTGCTCACAATTTTTCACAAATTTAAACAGAACAACAGGCTTAATTTAAGGGAATCTTGGTAAGATTTAAGTGTGAGTTATTCAAATTAAAATTAAATCCTAACAAGTTTTTGAAATTTCCAATAATTTTCTAAAAGCCATATTTATACCGATTATTTGAAAAACTATTTTAATTAATAATTCTTGAATAATTCACTCTTTATATGTGACCTTCTCCGAGAAAAAGGGCATGGTGTGTGAAAATGAAGTTTTGAGCAAAACGCATTTTAAGTTTCTAATTTTAATGTTTTTCTCATTTTTATCGATTTTCCCAAGTTCGTTTTGGACGTTTTTATGGGGTAAATAAATTTGTATCAGGTAACTAACTCATTTTATCTTATTCTACACCCTTTTAGGTCCCAGAATCCACTCTTAAGTCCAAACCAGTTTTTTTGACACACTACACCCATTTTCTCGGAGATGGTCACCTACATATGTAATATGCCACAAAATCGATTTGGAATTGTTTTGAAGATATTAATTGAAGTGCTTAAGAAGTTAAATTAAGACTAATTTCTCGAAAAGTTCATTTTAATATTCATACATATATAAATATTATTTCTAGTGAATTTTTAAGGAAGAAAAATTGTGTTCTGGTTGTGTTTGCTTTTCCATCAAAGCTATAACTAGAAATTGACCGACCTATTTCCATAATATTAAGTACTATAAGTTATCAAAAAGTAATTTCAATTTTTGGGAATACAAAATTTAAATTTTCAAAAGATTTTGTTATTCGTGCTTAATTCCCAGTTTTTATTATTGAAAAAACCACTTGAAATTTATTGTTGATGGGATAAGCTATTCCTATGCGCATTTCACTGGTTGCTTAGGCCAGATCATCAGGAAACTTCATCCATAAAGATTTTAGAAAAACTAAAGATATTAAACCAAATAAAAATGTTTAACGTATAAGAATTATAGCAACAGTTCTACTTGTAATAATATCAAAGTTTAAACAAAACAACATCAACAATAAACAGTGGGTTCATCTCATCTTACGTACTATAAGTTATTTTAACATAAGAGTTACTTTTAGAGAGATTAGCAAACTGATTTCTAAAAAAAAAATTTTAAAGAGATTATTATTAACAATTTGATTACATATTTCTATCCTGGGACCAAGTTACTGCATTCGATATCGATCGAAATTACAATACAATCTAAATGAAAATTTCGTAATTTGCCCCCCTGATATGAGGAAAGAATAAGGTTTTTGGATCTACACACAGAAAAAAATACCAATGTAAAATTAACATGGAAAAATGTTGATTGAGAATCATGTTAAATTTCTGCAAAAGTATGCCCATTATTTAAATTTATCATTATTTCATATTAATTTTAAATTAAAAATATTAAAATAATCTTTAATTGCGTTTATTTAATATTATTCACTGTTAAGAAAATGAAAAAAAAAACCTTCAGTTAATTTAAGTTAAAAATGCTATAATAATTTTTTAAAGTTTGATATAAAGGCCCAACCCCAATATGCATAAACTGGCTTAAGCAACTAGGCGAATTCATGTAAATCATGTTTGTCAAACCATATTAAACTTAAATAAACTTTTTGTTAAGTTTTATGAAACTGACATTTGCTTAAGCAATGCGCGAAACTGGTCGCACATTCCGTACGGAACCAGACGTTTGAAAAGCGTTTCGTTAATTGTTGTTTAATCCAGTTACTGCATATTCTGTTTAGGCCTTAAGACCTTTCCAAAACGATCGAAGATGAACAAAGTTTCTTAAAAACTGAGGGCAACTCTCTATTGCGATGCGAAATAGAAAATGTTATCAAATCTAATGATTGGTACTCGTTAATGCGTTGGCGCATTTTGGCATTCCCATCTTTTTATGTTTTTCTTTTCGCAATTTACTTTTTATTTCATTTAAATTTTTATAGTTCAATTTTTTTTATATACATAGTTTGATATTTCATAACTGGCAATCTGCGCCATCTTTAATTTTTAGTGTCATTGTTGCTTCATTTTAAAAAAATCTTGAGAAAATTGACATTTAGCTTTTGTATGGAAATTGCATTCGCATCGCAATAGAGAGTAACACCCCTGAGGCCTAATTCTGGCAGTCGTGATCGAGTATTTTCTCGATTCGAAAGCAATTTTATTTCAGTCGATACTAAACGAATCGAAATTATTTTTTTTTAATATTGTGAAACTCAAATTAATAATTTGCAACACCGAAAAAACAATTCCGATTCGTTCAGTATTGACTGAAATAATTAGATATTAAATTGCTTTCGAATCTAGAAAGTATTCGATCACGACTGCCAGAGTCTGGCCCCTGGTTTTTAATGGTTACGGCTGGTTATTGCGATATTTTTAAAATTTTCTCGAAAAGAATAGACTAAACTTTTTTGATTTACTAATAATAAAAAGAAGCAAGAGCGAAATATTTTGCTTTGCCGAATCGTATACACCCTTTACCATAGTATTAAGAAGGTAATTTTTTTAGAGTTTAAAATTTTTTGTGCTTTTCTAAATTGATATTTTTCTAAATATTTCTTCTAAAATCGGGCCGTAAAGTTTCACCGCCGTATTCATAAACGATTATTAAATTAAACACATGTTTATTAAGGATAATTTTCATAGTAAATTTGTTCTTAAAACCTTTATTAAATTTAAAAAATGTTTATGAATGTGAAAACAGCACTGTGCCGAGACCACATTTTCTATACAATTTGACATAAAAATTTGCCGAAGAAAGTTGTCGTGAAATAAAATCAATGTATTTTATTTTCAGAACTTTTGCTCTTATTTAAGCCACTTCTGGACCTCTCTGTTTTCATTTCAATAGCAAACTTTACCGGACTATATAATCTAACTAATAGTTTGTATGTAACAACATTGTCCCACTATCATAGCTGGAATCTTCGAAAATTCTATTTCAACCAACACACGGGTAGACAAACCGCCGGACTGATATAGGGGCATCGTTAAATCACCTCCACTAATTGTAAGAATTTAGAATATGTACTTATGTACATACATATATACATATACTTTAAAAGGGGCAAAGATCAATATTGTAGAAATTACAAACGGAATGGCGAACTTACATAAAAACGCACTTACCTTTCTACTTGTGGTAACGGGTATAATAAAAGGTTTTGTATATTGTCAATAAAATTTTTATTGAAAATGTATAGATAATGACTTTGCTTATCGCTTATTTTTGTAGATATTTATTTATTCATTAAAATAAATACTTACCAGGGATGGAAAATGGGTTTTCTAATTTTGTACCAACCTTTTTAAAAAAATTGTAATTTTGAAACTATGACAATACCGTTTTAATACCCTATGCTTCCATAGGTAGGGATGATTTTATTATACCCTACAGCAACAAAGTGTATGTAACATACCAATAGCACGTTCGTAAATAGCTTTTAACGACATAACTTTCTTGTAAATTATGCTATTGGTATAACATTTGATGACAATAACTTTGATAATAGCTACTAGTTGTAATAAATAGTAAATTTAAGTTTCGTGCAATAAACCTTATTGAACTTAGGGCCATTATTAGAACTTGCCAATAGTTAAAAGTCGGATTTTGTCGGACCGATAAATAGCTTTGCATCAATAGAAAAAATCGCTAAAACAAAAAATGTGAAGAATTTAGACCAATAAATACACTTAAAACTTGTGAAAAAATTATTGAAAAAGTCATAAAACAACAACTTGAAAATTACTTCGAGAAAAATAATATATTTTCAAAATACCAATCGGGTTTTAGAAAAAATTATTCGTGTGAAACTACTTTAAATTATGTAATCATATGGCTATTTTCCTAGATTTTAAAAGAGCTTTCGAGACAATTGATCGTGAAGATAATGAACAAAAATGGTTTAAATCATATCTAACCGATAGAAAACAAATGGTGAAAGTTAACAACATAAAATCAGAACATATAAATAATGACTATGGTGTGCCTCAAGGATCAATACTAGGAACATTGCTATTTATTATTTATATTAATGATATGCCAAAAGTGCTACAAAAATGCGAAGGTATTTTATATGCAGACGATACATTAATATTTACAGAAGGAGATACAGATCAACAGTGCTACGAAAATATGATACATGACGTAAATAATGTTAATAAATGGTTAAAAATTAATGAATTAAAATTAAATAAAAATAATAATAAAATTTAGGCAAATAAATATGAACAATGATACTGTTTTTAAGATAAATGATCTAATAATAGAAAAAGTTAATCAAATAAAATACCCGTGATTTATAATTGATAATAAATTAAAACTAAATGAACATTTAGAATATGTATGCAAAAAAATTGGCTTCTTCAAAAGAATACAAAAAAATGTATCTACGATTACGGCTATTAATATCTACAACACCATGATAAAACCACATTTTGAATTTGGCTCAACGATCTTATATACCTGCTGCACAGGAACACAAATAGAAAGAATTCAAAAACTACAAAATAAAGGAATGCGATCGATATTAAAATGTAATATATATGTATACGCCTATAGATCGAATGCTTAATGCTCGGAAATGGCTCAACGTGAAACAAAGATTGGAGAAGAATACGCTTAGCTTTGTACAAAAAATGAAAACTGGAAATGCCCCTGAATACCTCATCGAACAACTAAGATACGTTGGAGAAATACAGCCTTATAACTTCAGAAATAATAACAACTTCAGGCTACCAAGAACAATCACAACATCTATGCAAAGATCACTTCTACATAAAGGGTTACATCTTTACACAAGTCATTATAAGGGAGCCGCAGCCTCTGGGCGTGCCTTCCAATGGGCCAGTGGCCAGTTATAACCGCAATTAGGTTTCTTAGATGATGTCTGGACAGCTGTAATGCCCGCCGTGTCCTTTTTTTACCTATGATGGGCCAGATTTTCCTGGTTTCCCCACAGGTAGTTTCATCGAGCCACCTCTGACTGGCAATAAGATGAAACTTGTGCGCTATAAGTTGCTTACTCCTTGGGAGTAAAGCACCTACATTATATGTCGAACCGTCTCGATTCAAGGTGGTACCTGCATACGCCAACGAATCCGCCATGCAGTTACCCTTTATGTCCCTGTGTCCGGGGATCCAATTAAGGGTGACCAGTGAATGTCTCGCTATCTCCTCCAGAGACATCTGGCATTCTCGGACAACTCTCGATGTGATGAATACATTCTCTAGGGATCTAAAGGCCGCCCTGCTATCGGTTATAATGGGAATATCACTTCCAGATATTTCACCGTACCGAATGCGTCTCGCGGCTGCGTGGGTGGCCATTATCTCGGCCTGGATGATACTGCAGTGGTCCGGCAGGCTAATAGTAATGCTCCAGTTTAGCTGCTCGGAACCGACACCATACAGTGTTTTAGACTCGTTCGTGAATATTTGAACCGCATTCGCGGGAATTTGTAGGTCATCATAGTGGACCACGTTATCCAAAATGCTTACCGTGAAGACAGGATCAAAGATTGGCTCGGATGTGACATAATCAACATCCATGTGCCAATGTTTTCTCATTATTTTTTGAATGAAAGTGCCATAGAAGAAATGGAGTTATTAGAATGTCACGATGATAACAATCCTAAAATGCATCACAAATCAAAACAATCTGCAAATTGGTTTTGGAAACTAGTAACATTATCAAATTACCCAAATGTAGGAAAAGCTGCTTACTGTGAGTCATTTTTTCAACAATGAAGTTTATAAAATCAAAGCACCGTTCACC
Organism: Pollenia labialis; assembly: GCA_949318255.1. Classification (NCBI taxonomy): domain Eukaryota; kingdom Metazoa; phylum Arthropoda; class Insecta; order Diptera; family Polleniidae; genus Pollenia; species Pollenia labialis. The sequence continues at coordinate 129,926,938 of OX439141.1, forward strand.
ACTTACAAATGGTTATTGAACGGAGTTTTTTATAAAAATATTTGTTTTAATCCAAATTTTTAATATTTTAATCAGGCTTAACTTCATCAAATTTAATTTTCATTAAATTATTTTTATGAAGAATGGAATTTTACAACATGAAAATTAATTAAAATTGTTATTGATAATCATTCATTCTTGACTGACCTGAGATTCGAACCCAGGCGGCTGGTTACCATGACATGTTTCGATCACAACCACTTGATCTCCTCAGATGGATTTGCCGTCTTACACTCGCAGCCATCGACGACTGCTGACGTCAATCATCAATCCTTAAACCAAATTGTATTTAAACCTTTGGTAGATCGAAATTTGCTTTTTTGAATGATTATCCATTTTTAATTGATTTTACATGTTTTTCCTAACTTCTGTTTTTTCCGTACTTATGTCAAGAATTCTTCTTGAAGTCCAAAGTACATTTTTTTTGTTTTTTTTTTCATTTTGTCTTTCTTTTTCTTGTTGACCTTTTTCAGCACAACTTGAAGGACAAATGTACACATCAATGATTATCAATAACAATTTTATTTAATTTTCATTTTGTAAAATTCCTTTCTTCATAAAAATAATTTAATGAAAATTAAATTTGATGAACTTAAGCCTGATTAAAATATTAAAAATTTGGATTAAAAACCATAAATAGTTCAACAAAATAACCACAATTCTAATAATTAATATTTGTTTTATTTTATCCGATATTTTGTGTCCTTTGTGCGACTTCTTCAAGGAAAATTAAAAAATTAAAATTTCTTAAATAATCCAATAAGCAATTTTGCTGGAAATTAAGTGCAAAACAATTGGTATTCAAGTTCGGATTTCAAGTTACACTTTATTTCAATAGCATTTTCTAGTAAAATGGGAATTTGATCTCAAGTGAATATTAATAAAATATTAAGAAACTTGAATAGCATATAAAAATACGTTAGAACTCAAGTTTATTTCCAATTAAATTTTAAGCACTTGAAATTTTATTGTTGAGTGCTTATTGGGGTGTAATTTTTGAAAAAAAAATTTCAATAAAAAGCATTAAATAGTTCGCTATCTTTCCTTAAGAAACTCCAAATATTCCAACTATGACCTTCATGATTTTAGTGATAAAGTTTTCCGGTTTGAGAAAATCATTCAGGGGAATAGGTTAACGGTATCCTACGAAGACAAAAACTCATATTCCAGATTTGATTTTATATAGTTATATTAAGGTCAAACATTTACGAATCTTGTCAAATAACAAAACAGGTCTTTCTGAGAAATCAATTCCGATCGAAAGTGCAAGTGATTTCGTATCTTGCTTCACATAAAACGAAATCACTTTCAATCGGAATTGATTCCTGAGACAGACCTGTTTTGTTATTTGACAAGATTCGTAAATGTTTGACCTTAATATAACTATATAAAATCAAATCTGGAATGTTTTACAGGCAATATTAGGAATCACTTTTTTAATAATATGCACACATTTTTATTTTATTTGCAATTGCTTTCAATAGGATAGCTTGTTAATTTATTTTATTTCCGTTAATTTATTAAAGGTTGATAAATGAATGAGCGATTGTTTCTTAGAATCCATTATTGTCGTCTGCCTTCCCGTTTATACCATTCCGAAAAAGATCCTAAATATGGTTTAGCTCTAAAACAAATATTAAAAAAAGTTTTAACTGTAGCGAAATACAAATGAAAATATAATTATAAAAGCACATATGTCTGTAGATAGTTTTACTAGTAACAAAATATTTTAAATTTTTCTAAACTTTTAAAGAACTTTTTCTTAAATTTGTTTAAACAAAAAAAAAAGAAATCATTGCAAATACGACTTTTTGAGAATTTGCAATTCTTTTTCACTCCGCAGTTTTATTTGCTAATAAATTTGGCTTTTCTAAAAATGTTTGGGAGAATTTTTCCTGATGATCTGGCCTAAGCAGCCAGTGAAATGCGCATAGAAACTACCCTTCAACTTACCCTCCAACAAAAAATGTCAATGTTTTTATCAAGAATAAAACTTGGGAATTAAGCACGACGAACAAAATCTTATTAATTTGCTAAAATTGCTTAAATGAATTTTGAAATATTGATGTCTATATTTGTCATGCCTCTGTAACGGCGGAAGGTTGTATTTTGATGTATGTAAATGGGAGTGGAGAGAATTTTACATTAAAATGCAATTGTGCAAACTGCTGTTGCCTACGTAGCAAGATAAGGTCACCTAGTGTAAATTCGCCTTGGGCTGGAAAATAGGACAGGAAGAAGAAGAGGAAACAGAAAGAGGAATAAGTTTTTTTTTTTTTTTTGTTTTGGAGTTGGAAGTGCGGAGCGAAAAGGAGCTGTTTTTATTGGTTTTGTGGTGAAGCAGTTTTGATTTTTGTGTTTTTTGAGAAAAAAAAATTAAGTATTAAAATTTAAGTTAAATTATTAAATTGAAAAAATATATTCTTAAAAAAAATTATACATAAAAAACGAATAACAAAGTTAATGAGGCTTGAAAAAAGGGGGCTGTTGGAATTAGTTAAAAACAGCATAATCATTCGTAGAGGTAAACACGGTTCATACATTCACACATGATACGCTCCTACATCATCCATCCACACCCACACTACATCTGAGTAAACACCATACACACATACTTCATCCATCCATACACCCAGCTAACCATTCGGGCATATTCATCTTCCCATCCCTTCGCAATCTCACCAACATATACTGACGTCCGCCACACTACCGACCTGAAACGGACGGGACTTCGTCCAAACCTGCAGGGGGAGAAAAGTTGACTTTTGGTAAATTCCCTTAATGAATAATCCCGAGACACCAGACCGAGCTCGGACTAGGTAGGGCAGGGGATAACTCTGGGTCTGCTTTTGAACCGAAGGTTTGTTTGAGCGGAAAGTTGGGACAGAATTTTTTGTAGCCTTGATATTTGTGTGAGTTCTGAGGGCAAGTACGGAAATGTCCTGAGGAAAAATTGAAATTCAACATGGAGTAGAAAAATAACAGGTAAGTGAGCTAAGTCTTAAACTTGTAGGAGTAGCGTTTCTCTAAGGGCCAAACCCGCACTTGGGCCAAGGATCTGCCAAGGTAGTAGGAGGGCAGGCCGGGCAGCTGATGTTTTGCTGCAAGGAAGTGAGAGGTCGGGATAGTCGGGAATTAAATTATCGCAGGGAATTGGAAACATTTAAGGTGGCTAGTTTTTCTTTTTGTGCAAACAATAGTTTTCTGACTGATTAACCTTTTTCTTTTGCATTTAAAATTTCCTTTTTTTTTATTCCACGGAATTGTTTTGTAATGCTATTATTTTTTTTTTTAGTAGTTCTTTATTCATTTTGTATTGTTACTTTTTTAAACATTCTATTTTTTGGACAATTGCCATCCTAACCATCAACCGGTTTAAGACCAAAAGTCAATGACATATTTTATGATTTCTTTTTTCTAAACTCAAATAAAAATTTCAAAGGGCTTTTGGAATTCTTATATTTAAAAATTCTAAATGTAATACATATACTTACTTTGTCCAGCCCATCTCTTTAGCCAAATCTGAAGCCTTTTGAGCATATTTACCATCTTGGTCAAAAAATATTACCACAGCATCTTTGGGTGGCTTTATAACACCATAATAAGATGCAAAATCTTGATTGCTTGTCAGTAAGACTTCCTCTAATGCCGAAACTGAAAATGCAAATTAAATAGTATCCAAAAATTCCTTTTAATATATCGATCTTTTGTTGCAACATAGTCGTCATATCTCAAAAAATCAAAAATAATTATTTTTCAAACTGAACCGAAGGTTTAGCAAAATATATTTCATTAGACCTGTATATAAAGGTGCGTTTTGAAAACTTAAATCGCATTTGCCAAGTTTAATTTTTTTTTTTTTTAGTTATGACTATGTTGCAATAAAGGAGCGATATGTACATACAAAACTTTTTCACTTACATCCTATATGTATTGCACCGGGTATAGTACCAGTGTATTTAACTTCTGCCGCGGTTCTAACGTCAACCAAATATTTCTCAGGATGATTTGGTAAATCCTTAACCTCTTCAAAGGTAGCAAGTTCATTGCTTTCGTTATCCGCTACGGCAATTTGAAAAACAACAAAAATCACAAAGCAGGAAACCACTAGAACTCTCATGTTGAAAATTATAAAATATTCAATAAATTTTTAAATTCTGTACGAAAACCTTTAATACACGTTTAGTGCGCAGCAAATCTGTACTGATCTGTGTTTTCAAAATTCTGTTTTATATGTAATAAAATTTGTGTCAAATAACAAAACAGCTTTTACATTAACATGAATCTAATGCCCTTCGTTAAAAGGGAAGATCGTGTAATTTAGAGCTACTGAATACACATATCGCTATAATTAAGATTAACTATGCACAGTGGGAAAAGGGCACACATTTTTGGGATAGTAATTTTTAATAGATTTTAAATAAATTACTAAAATCGCAGTAATTTCATACAAAAATTAGATTTTCGTATCTTTGGGAATACAAGGAGTAAATGGATATAAAAAATTAATTGTCTTTTGGGAATCGCCTGCAATGGGACATTTGAAGTAATAGGCAGCATTCGAAATATGGATTAAAAATATGTCGGACATGAAAAGACCAGGATGGGATCTGAAATGATAAAAAAAAAACCCCATTTTATGTAAATTTTCATTTTTAGCAGGGATATCTTCTAAAATGACATTTAAAGACATTTGTCTAAGACTGAATGTTGCATTTCCTTCATTTCTGTAAAAACAAAAATTAACTTAGTAAATAAAGGACTCAATTCGTTATGTTGGCCTATAATTGTAACGTATTGAACAATTCTAAATTTTTTTAGAAATAGTGGATAAATATATGTATAAAAAAATCTGCAATGAAATATCTGATATTGTTGGATATTTAGAAAGACACTAATAAAGTTTGAAAAATAATAAAACACGGCCTGGATACAAAAAATCTCACAGTTTAAAAAAAAATTATAAATTTAAAGTCCAAAAATGGGATTTTACGCTTTTATAGTTTTTTTATAACCGAAAAATACTTTTTTCGCATTTAAACATTTTGGTATAAAACTAACAAATAGTTGATTACATTAAAAACATTTGGGGTATTCACAAGGTGTGCTATTATGTTATATTGTCATAATGTTCTAACATTTTACAATGGTTTAAAAATATTGTTGTTGCTTTGTACACAAAAAGTGTCTTAAATTAATAGAACTTTGCTTGGTATGTTTATTGTGCTGTCGTAGTTAATCAGAAGAGACCTGCGCTGAGCGGCTGAGCCGAACCGCATTCGTTTTTGTAGCCGTCGCCGATGATGGTATAGTTTTATCCTGCTAATATCCGAATTTAAACTGCGGCTAGCAATTTTTGTAATAAAACACTTGCGGCGTCAAATTATATCGGCTTAGGACGCTGCTGTTTGGTAACCAAACAAAAAAAAATTATTTGTGATTTGCGACCAAAAAATATAAAATATGTAGTCTGGTAAGATTTAATTTAATTTATTAATTCATGTATTAGTTAGAACTAAAAAATATTTTGATTTAAGGTAAATATTTATTTTTTTTATTTGTTTTAAATCAGCTGATTTAAATTCAAAATAGCACACTAAATTATGAGGGGTTGTTCACAACGGTTGTATATTTTCATGTTATTATTTTAAGACTTATGACTTTATGACAACTTGTGAATTATTAAATTAAATAAGTAACTATATTTTAGTTTTCAATCAAGCAAGTTTTAGACTTATGTGCTGTTTCCATGTGACAGGCAATTGATTGTGTAGAAAAATGTATTTAAAAATCATTTAGTTTTTTGAGTACTTTTCATATAAATTTGACTACACATACACTTATAAGTGTATTCAAAAGCATAAAGGAGATGGTGACAAAAGACAATTTAGCAACAATTATGTTCTGAATTTTAATAATACTAGATACAAGGTGTGTCAAAAATTTTTGCTGAAAACACTTTACACATCACAACAAATCAACATACTGCTAAATACTGTTTGACAAAACTGCGCAGTTTCTTAACGGCGATGGTTAATTGAGAAATGGCCCACTATTTAATTTGGACCACCAACTATCTGATAGAATGTAAATACGTTTTCTAAATATTTCAGGACCATTTTAATGGGCTTAAATTTTTTTTTTACCAAAATAAAAATTGGAGAAAAAAATTATTTTTTTAAAATTTTGAAGGAGTAATTTAAAAATAAATAACTTAGAACATCCTTGCAATACAAGTTAGATATCCTGATATTCTCACCAAGATTATTCTATTAAAATGAAAGAAATTTTTGTGTAGATTATCAATCCAGAAAATATTATAAAGTTTGTAGGGTCATTCGTGAAATATTAAGCGAATAATACAAAAAATTTTGTTACTTATGCAAATATTAAAACTCACTTTATCTTTAAAACTGCGATCGGCAATCTTTATACTACTACATTTTGCGATTGTATGCAGTATAAAAGAGAATAAAAGAGATAAGAGAAAACGCGGCGCTCTGATTTTGGCGATCGCAGTTTTAAAAAACTAAAACCGCTAATCAGGGTTGTTAGACTTTTTTCCTCAAAAATCGTCAAAAGTTTTAACAAAATTCGTCAAAATCGTCACGAAAATTGAACAAAATCGTCAACAAAACTTCAAATATATTAATTTTACAAATTAAAGACAATTTATTGCATGGATTGGTCCGAAAATATAAATTTTTAGCAAGATATTCTATTTATGATGAAGAAAGGGATATGGTTAAGTTTTATTCTATTTATTTCAGCAAGTGAGCTGAATAAATTTATCATTTAAAAAGAAAACATAAGAAAAAATATATTTGCATAAATGCATAGCAAAAATATTTTTTATTTGATTTATCCATACTCAGAAAAATATTAAATAATAAATAAAATCTCATTTGCTTTTAACTCGAGCTATTTTTAAATGAGTTACTTTTAGCGCTTTCTCTATTGCAAATTGTTTTTATTGTTAAAGGTGCTAAAAACCAAGGATTCTGTCTATATCAACCGAATTGAAACGTTTTATTACGTCCAATATTAGTTCCAAGCTAATACATTTTTTTCTCATTGCACTCATTTTTCTACACAACTTCTTATTAAAAAGTAACTTCTGACTTCCTAACACGCAATTTTACTAGGAATAACTAACCAACAGAATTAAATAGGATTTGCCTTTTTACAACCAAATAGAAAAATTCTTCACATGTCATTATGACTCCATCGAAAAATGCATTCGTATGTAGCCATGCAAATCGAAATCATAAAAACGCAAAGCGGATTAAACCAATTTTTAAAAAGCGGACTCAATAGAACAGACGCAAATTAGGGCTCTAGTGTATATTTTTTGCAGTATCGATGGCATTTATATAATTGTAGAATTTGAGTCATTAATGCTTCTAATGAAATCCACCTGACTTGTGATGGGGTAGGAATTTTTATTTGTTTAATTTCTAAAAATGTTTGTATATCGAAAAATTGATAAGTTTTGGACTGTTTTCAATATAATTGTAAATATTTCTTGTGTGTTTTATCGATGCCAGAAAATCGTCATAACACTATTACTTTTACTGCCTGTTTGTAGAACGCGAGCGCAAAAGTGACTCGTTTAACTAACATTCAAAACAACAACAAATATTGAATGCTTGTTTTTGTTTTAATGGTTATTAAACGAGTCACTTTTGCACTCGCGTTCTACGAACAGGCAGTTAGTCAAAAAATCGTCAATAGTCAAAATGACGAAAAATCGTCACATCTACCAAATCTGCTTGCCAGATTAAAGTGTTATAAAATTGATTCCAGATCAAAGTTTAAAGTAAATTTATTGACGGGATTTAATCGTCAAAACATAAGTGACTCTACATCAAAAATCGTCAATCGTCATTTTGGTAAATTCATCGAAAAAAATCGTCAAAATGACGTAAAATCGTCACATCTAACATCCCTGCCGCTAATGATGTCCTCGTAATCAACACTCTCAATTTAACATAAAACAATGGACAAAACTCAGGAAACTTTTGGTGTGTTGACCAGTGTAATTTATGTTGCCATTAAAAGTTTAGTAAAGTTACTTTGAAATAAATTTTTTAATTTAATTTTTTATTGAATAAAATACTGCCTGCATACTGAATTTAAAGGGTATACTGATAATTAAAAGCAGAAATAATTAGAAAAAACCTTCTCCTGTAAAATAAGCTTTTAGGCACTTACAATAATATTTCGGCGGGAATGACTCGAAATAACAAACAGAAAAATGGCTTGAATTTACAAATTTTTATTGTCCGATTTGTCCCTATTTATGGTCGCATCCATCATTAAAACCTAAATAATTCTCTGCTGTACGTATGATAAACTTCAAGTCAATCTCTTCAGCCGTTTGAAGGTGACATATTTATTAACCATAATTTGTAATTTTGACCCACTGTGCTATGGCTAAGCTAAAAAATGTAATTCGAGTTAAAATAGGTGTGTTTTCAAAAAATTATCTACTAGAGATGGACAGTTACACTCACGAATGAAGAATTGATCACGCAAGTTAATCAATTTTTCAGTTTTTAAACAAATAGTCAATCAATCAATCAATTATTCAAGATATTTCGCTTTTTAAGAACAGACTAAATTTTAGGGCCCAGATCGTCGCAGTCGTAATCGAGTAACTTTGATCGAAATTTAACTTTTTGAAATCGTCCCATTCGTTAACAAAAAACTTTCATCGAAATTTGAGATTATGTCATTCGATAACTTGTAGTCGATCGAATGCCTTCACTCTTAATGTCATTCGATAGGTTAAGAACTTTCGAAAAACATTAAATTGTTTTTTTACAAACAATTTACACACTATTTGGGAATAGTTATTAGATTTCTTTAACAAATAGCTAAAAAAGTAAGTATTAAACTTTTTTTCAGCAATAAGAAAAAAATAATAACATTCAGTTTAACAATTTTTTCGCAAATTTTAATCATGTTTGCCATAGAAGCAATTTTTGTATTTTTAATAAATAGTTACGGTGACCATTCGTCCCTTTTTTAAGAGGACAGTCCTTTTTTTTATACGATGTCCTTTAAGATTTTTTTCAAAATAAAGGACAGTAGATTTTTTAGTGAATTGTCCTTTTGTTAGATTATGACTTCTTCTTGAAATTAAAATCTATACGTTTAATTTTCCCAAAATTTCAACATTAATGTTAAAACTATAAAACACGCTGGTTACCATTAATCGAATTCTAAAATAGTTTGTTCCATTGCAAGAATATTGTCTCACTCAACAAAGGAGCGCGATGACATTGCAAAAATTATTTTGATGATCCATGTGCTGGATTGTGGTTACTTTTTGCACATAGTCAAGCTTTTATATTCTATAAATATATTTTTCGTTTAGAGTCACAACAAATTTCAATGCCTGAGGCTGCTTTTACTTTAAAGGACTTTAAATTCAAATGAATTGCAAGCAAAGAAAATGTGTTTTTACCATTGGTTATTAAAACCATTTTAGCATACTAAGTTGGCAGCTGGTATTCTGTATTAACGATTTAAATCAATGGGCTGCAGTGTTTACAAAAATTTAACATTTTGATTGGCTGAGAAGTGGAGAAAATATGAATACATCAGTGGATCAAATATAGATGGAACATTTTGGCTATTTCAATTAAAAAAATATTGGAGGTAAAAATATAATGAAGCTTGTAGCATTTTATATGTGTGTGGGTGCCGTCCTTTAGTGCGCCAGCAAAAATATTACTTTCAATTTCTAACGAAAGTTCATGTGAGAACACGTGTGCGACGATTTGGGCCCAGGTTTAAATGTTAACACGGGCTCATCTCTTTCCTGAAATGCTGTGAGTAATTATATGGAACATTAGAACTAATAATTTTCTCCGTTTATATGTATTAAGAAAATAGAAGTATGTTTTTTTTAATTACCAAATAAATATAAATCGTGTGAATAAGAGTACATGAGACAATTTTAATAAATTTGAACATTTTAAAAATAAAGCGAATGTTATACCGAACTTTTCTATCTAACTCATCAATTTGTTTTATAAAGAATACGTAAATAACATTGTGCTCGAAATTGGCACTTTTTTAGACAAGCTAGGCTCTTGGCGTTTTAGCATAATTCGGGTACGCTGAATCCAGTGGTGCAGCCGTTTTTTAGGTTAGCTCTTGTTTTCGAGATATACCGTTATTTCGAAACATATATACGGTTTAGTTTATTGAAATTACGCAATAAAATTTCATACAAATATTGCAATTTATGAAATTCTTAAATTAATTAAAAAATGTTCGACTTTTGTGAATAAAATCAAAAGTGGCTAACAGAGTTTAATCATTTATGGATTGCAGCATCGTTTTTAATATGTCTGCAAAAAATTAAAAGCCTAGTAGCATTTTCCAATATTTTATGAATTTAAAAAAAAACAAAAATTTAGAAATTTTGATAAACAAAATTAAAAAAATATGTTTCTAAAACGACTGCTCAGATTAGAAAAAAATTTTACTTTTCTTTATAGAAATTTTGTTGCGGAATTTCGTTTTTTTTAGTAATTTCAATAAACTAAACCGTTTTTGAGCTACGGGAATATACGCACCATTGGATTCAGCGAACCAGAATAATGTTAAAACCCCATGTGCCCTTGTCTAATTTTGCAACTAGCACAGTGTAATCAATAAATTTTTTATCGATAAGATAAATTTTGTCCAGAATATTCTAATTCCAATATTACCGATTTGAAAGCGGTTTTTCGATTTTTGCGTACTTTGGTTCTTCTTTTTTTATTGTTCAATTCACTTTGTGTAATTTTTTAAGTCATGGAAAAATAACCATATACGGACACCACTACATGATAAAAGACAAAAAAAAAAGACTCGTGTGAACCAGTTTCGCCCAAACCGAGGCTTTCAAGTTTTGCAAAAAAGTGATAATTTTCTCAGAGAGAGACAAAGTTGTAGCTCTTGCCATAAAGAACAAATATTGTGAACATATAAAATCAAAAAAACTTCATCTTTAAGATCAAAATCGCAAAAAACTTTAAAAAATTTGATTTTAAGTGGATTATACACTTTCAATAAAATTGTTCAATTTTACATATTGTACAATTATATCGGCAGAGTGTATGTGATATTCGAAGGTGGCACAATATATTGGCAACAATCAAAAGACTTTTGATTTTTATTGAAACAATGAAAAGAAAGTGAAATGTGTTGGCAACATTGTTCAATGCTGTTTATCTTATTCCTATAGATTATGTTCACTTTTTTATTAAATAAATGAAACCATTGTGCGACTTATTGCATAATATAGGACAAAATGGAAATAATATGGCAAATACCATATACAATAATATTGCAAGTGTATGGGCCGCTTTAAATGATTTTGTTATTCGTGCTTAATTCCCAATTTTTATTATTTGATAAAAACACATCTTTTAACGTGTTTCTTTTCGCAAATCATCACTTTTTATTTTATTTAAATTTTCATATTTCAAATTTTTTACATAGTTTGACATTTCATTACTCCCAATCTTCGCCATCTTTTATTTGTGTTGCCGTTGTTGCTTCGGTGCAGTGAAATAACGCCGGGAGAAATAATACCGGTGGGTGTAATTTCCCGATGAAAAGGAAATGTTGCTTCATTTAAAAAAAAAAGTTGTGAATGGAAATGAATTTTAGATTTACTAATAATAAAAGCAAGTAAAAGCGCTTTATTTGGCTTTGCTAAATCTTATATACCCTTTACCATGGAATAAAGAATGCAATTTTTTTTTGAGATTCAAATTTTTTTGCTTTTGTAAATTGATGTTTTTCAAAATATTTCTTCTAAAATCGGGCCGTAACGTTTTACCCCCGTATTCATTAACGATTATTAAATTTAAGAAACGTTTATTAAGGGAAATATCATGGAAAATGTGTTTTTTAAACCTTTATTAAGTGAAACTTAATTTTATGAATACAGGCATTAGTGTTCAAACAGAACTGTGTCGACAACACATTTTCCATACAATTTGAAATAAAAATATGTCGTAGAAATCCGTCGTGAAATAAAATCTATATATTTTATTTTTAGAACGTTTGCACTTATTTCCGCCACTTATGGACCTCTCTGTTTTCATTTCAAATGCAAACCGGAATACCTTTTCTATAAATTGTATGTAACAATCTAGTCCCTCCATCATAACTGGGGTCTTCGGAAATCCATTTCAACCAACACACGGGTAGACAAACCGACGGACTGAAATGGGGGCAACTTACATAAAAACGCACTTACATGCCTTTCTAATTGTAGTAACAGGTATAATAAAATGTTTTGTATACTGCCAATAAAATTTTTATTGAAAATCTATAGATAAAGACTTTGCTTATCGCTTATCTTTCTAGATATTTATTTATTCATTAAAATAAATACTTACCAGGGATGGAAAATGGGTTTTCTAATTTTATACCAACCTTTTTACAAAAATTGTACTTTTTAAACTATGACGATACCGCTTTTATACCCTATGCTTCCATAGGTAGGGAGGATTTTATTATACCCTACAGCAATAAAGTGTATGTAACATACCAATAGCACGTTCGTAAATTGCTTTTAACGACATAACTTTCTTGTAAACTATGTTATGCTGAGACTTGTTTGCCAAACGTCAACAAATTTTATAATTGTAGGGGGACAATTGATTCTTTTCCCTAAACTCCCTTTAAGACGAAAAAATCTTATGAATTTATTAATGAGATTTTTTTTTAAATAGAACTGATTTTTTTTTATTGGTAACTTTAAATTAATACTTAGCAAAAATAATATTGGGCCAAAACTATATAACACCATCAAAAAAAAAAAGAATAAAAGGTACTATTTCGTCAAAATTATGTTATTCCAGTTCAAAATTACATTCTTAAATAACTATTTTCTCAAATTGTGCAAAAACACAACAAGTGGAATAAAATACTTTTCGTGGACTATATCGCTAATGTGGCTATTAGCCTAAAACACACAACTATATGCACGTCACTATAAGAAAAAAAAAAATTTATATAAATTTAACCGACAGCAAGTCTATGGTTTTGGAAAAGAGTTGAATACTGTATAAAAAAATAGTTAAAATAATAATAAAATTATTCATAACTGAAACCAACGGAAAAACGTTGCTCTACTTTTGCCTTTGATAGCCGCTGATAGATGCGTTTATCGCTAAATGGCCTATAACGTATGCAAATACTTTATATTAAAATTATTTATAGCTGCAGAATAGACAGATAAAATGGACTAAAAACGGTATTGACTATAAACGGAAAGTACTGTAGTCAAGTTTTGAAAAGAACCTTTCCCAATTAATCAGCACAAATAACTTTTATTCGCCGCTCAACATAATTTTCTGGTAGGGTCCATGATTTCCATTGGGTGCCAAATTTGGTCGGGCTTGACCGAAGAATCAAGAACATGCACAGATTGCTAAAGAATGTTGAATAGATAAACACGAACATTTCCGAAACGTATCATTAAGTTTAACGATGCACAGTAGGTGCTTATTGTGACCCAACAAACCAAATGACTTGAGAAAAATATTATAAAAAGCTTACCAACACAAGCGTTAAGCTTGAAAAAGATTTTAGAATATATTGAAAAAGGCTATCGTAACAATTGTAGAAAAATCAAAACGGAACCCTCGTTAAAATATTACAAATGTATGATTTATATAAGCTTATCTTTGCAATTGTAGAATAATCTTATGAATATAATATTAAATTAACTTTTGTATAGAAAAGCTTATTCGTCTCAATATTTTTATAAGCTTTTTTTATAATTGTAGAATAAGCTTCACAAATATTATATTATTTTGCGTTGAAAAATAAAAATCTTTGTTTTTTCTTTTAAGTTTGCTTAATTTATATTTATTAAAAATTATTTAGTTTTATTATTATTATAGTTATTTCTCAACTTAATGCGATTTTTCGCAAACTGGAAGAACGTTCGGGTGTCTTTAATAAATTCGCCCTCTTTAAGGCCCACTGACAAAGCTGCTTCTATGAAATGTAGAAATTTTATGATTATTTTCTTTAAGTTAAAATATTTTATTAAACTTACTTCTTATTGCCTTTGTTGTGCTTAGATTTTGAACGCTTTTCTTAGTGTCTGTACCTTTCCAGCATAGCTGTTCACCTAATTCGTCAGTTAATAATTTTCTCCAACAATTTTTTATAAAATTTGGTGTATTTATTAGGCATTTTTAATATTTTATTCATTATTTATATATTTATATATTAAGTTTTTTACCCACTCTTTTATTATTTTAAAATTTCACGTCCACTCACTACAAAATTTATAACTTTAAGTTGACACGAAAAACACTTTCAATAAATTTACTCAAGAAAAAAGCAAAATGTAACGACACTTGCTGTCGCTTGCCTTGAAAACAGTTGTTGCACTTTAGAAACAGTTGTTTTTAATAAGATTTTCTCAAGCATTGTTAAAACTGCTTGTGAATTCAATATTTTATAAACATTATCTTAAGTGAAATTAAGAAAAGCTTAGAAAACACTGTTAATATAAGCTTATTCTCAAATTGTATTGTAGTTTGATTACTATATGGAATGTTGGGGACAGATAACATTTTGAAATTCTGCACGATTGCAATTAGAAGGCGAGTTGCTTTGTAAGCGAACTTAGCCTTTCTTGCAACTCATTTTTAAATATCTAAATTCTTATTTATTCATCAGCACATCGGCTCATAACGTGTTTTTTACCTCCATATACATTTTATATAATTAAAACGTAAAACTAAACTACAATGATGTACACGTTATTTTTTATATGCTCTGCTTTTGTTGCTTACAAATGAACAAAAACAGCTGTGTTTTGATTGCAAACAATAACTAAAATTTTTTTTAATAAAATATCTGATCCCATGCTTTTTGGGTAACTTTCGGTAAAATGAGAGTAAATAAAAATGTCTTTCACTTATAGACAAAAATTTACAAAAGTACGGAAACACTACAAACCAAATTTCTACCCTATACAAGAAATATGTTTAAATTATTACATGCAGTCTACAACTGACATGAAATGCTTAACTTTAACACTAATATGAATTTAGTGTTAAGTATAGACTCATCATGTTAGAATATTTCTCATGTTATAACACGGTTGTTAATGCAAATGTTTTAACAACGCTTTTATAACTTCAAGTTATAACAGCAAGTCATGTCAGTTGTAGACGGGCAGTTACATACATCTATTCATGAAACGTATGCAAGTAAGAAAGTAAAGGCCCAACTACATATAATATGCGTGAATTGGCTTATGCTCCTATCAAAACTTAACAGAAAACCTTTCAAATAAATGCATTTAAAAAGACAAAAATAGAATAGAAATAAGAAAGTAAAGGCGGAAAAGCCTGATCGTATTATACCTTACACCACAGTATATAGGAAACAATTTTTGCAAGTGTACCCTATTTGGGACACATGGACCCGCCATAATAAAATTATGTTATTGAGGTTAAGACTTATATAAAAGTAAAATTTGTTTGCCTTTAATGGTTAATAAATTAGCGAAGGTTTAAACGCTGGTTTAGTTGAACTACACACAAATTTATATGTAGTTTAAACTCAACAACTATAAATCAGTATCCCATGTATTATATGTAGTTTAAAAAAAAGTAACAAGTGGCAGCACTACAATAAATCTTGTCAAATTCATATGGTCTGTATTGGTAGTTTAAACGCCTAATTTTATGCGTTTAAAGATGGTTTATATGTTTACTGATTTGTTGGTTTAAACAGAGAGGGAGTTTAACCTTAGCTGATTTATTTGCTCTAAGTGATTTAAGGAAGGCGGTTTATATGCATTTTGTCATGACATAGAAACACATAAACACATTTATAAGTAGAAGTTGTATGGGAGCCATGTTCAAATATGGATAGAATCCAATTAAATTTTGTAAGATGATTATGATTGAAATGAAATAAGTTTGGTCCATATATAATCTTAATATTAACATAATAAGATGGCTTATGAGCTGGGAAACCATAAATATGCAATTGCAAGTTCTTCCTTGTGCGACCAATGAAGGCACAAACAATGTATTTATCCGTTTTAGAGCCTTTTATGAATTATGGCATCGATTAATTAAGTTAAACGAGCATTTTTGCAGCATATTTTAAGTTTAAAGCGCATATTTTGCCTTTTTAAGGCATATTTTGATACATATTAAATTTTTTTAGATGCTTTAGGAGCTTTCGCAGATAATGAAATTTTATTTTTTTCGAAATTCTTTACTTCAATTTCGCCATCTACATTTAATTTTTACTGTTAAATTGTAAGACAAAGCAGGTTGTCATTAAAGATAAATGTTATGCGATGTGTATAATACATAGAAATGTACGATGTCCATCCGTCCGTCTGGGTCATATCCTTATATAGCTTCAACTTCATTTAAATATTAAAATTTGCTTACAATTTAGCGGCCGTACCTAAAATCCCTTTAAGACAAAAACTCATATGGATGTTAATAGTATCTAGATAATATTCGGCGCAAACATCTCTTATATGAATTTCAACCTAATATGGGCTTAAGCGATAATATTTTTAAGTATTTTGTTTTGTTAAATATTTTGTCTTTAAATTAGCAATTTTTGATTTTTTAGGGCATATTTTTAACATTTTTCAGGGCATATTTTCCAGTTTTTGCTGCATATTTTATGCGCATAAAACGTATTTTTAGAGGATATTTCTGGTTTTCCTGTTTATAAGCATAAGAAAAGAAGCTTGTAAGGGGGCTATGCGAAATTATGGATCGATTCGACCGATTTCTAATAGGCATGGTCCGTGTAGCAAATTTCATCAAATTATCTCCTAAATTGCGACCTGTACTTTTACATGCACAGCAATCCAGGCGGACGGACATCGTTAGATCGGCCCAGAAAGTCGTTCGGTATATAGAAAACGAAAGGGCCATATACTCAGCTTCGGTTCTGGACACAGTTACGGTCTTTTGTTTCCTTGACTCCCAGCTTTTAACACCTTTTGCATATGTAAAGACATAGATTTTCTGTCCTCGTTTCAAAAATGACTGCGCATATTAGAAACAAGTTTAACCTTGCTTTAATGTAATTTTATTGCGGAATTTCGGTTTTTTTAGTTTATTTAATAAACTCCTCCATTTTCGAAATATCGGTTTATATTAAAAACAAGAGCTAACCTAAAAAATGGTAAAAAAACATTGCATTCAGCGTACCCGAATTAGGTTCAAACGCGAGGTGCCCCGTTTGCCAGTTTTGTCAACTAGCACAGTGTTATAGTTAGTTCATATTAATTATATGAAGATTCAATAAATAAATATTGCGAAAATAAAAGAATTCAAAATAAGTTATTTGTTGTGCAAATAATTTTTTTATTTTAACTTTGTTGCCCCGTGAAACAATAATAAAATAATTGTTTAATTCCCAAAATACATTTAAGTCAATTAATAGTAATTAAATATCAATATAATGAAACATTAATAAATAAACTCGAGGTATTAAAAACTAATTTGCTATAATTTCATATTTAATATTAAAAATAATATGTTAACAACTTTGCGAATAAATTAATATGTTGTGCTTTAATTTCAAGTTTTTTAAATTCCAATAATACTAATTAATTATTTAAGAACAATTAATCAAGAATAATAGAATTGGGAATTCAGCACGACAAACAAAATCTTAAAAATAAAATATTTTTCAATTCCCAAAAATTACTTTGATAATAAACACATCAAGTGCACAGCTTAAAAAACTGAACGGGAACTTGCGTTAACTTGTTTTTCTTGCAAAAATAATAAAGAATGTTGTTTTTGTTTTTATTTTGTTTTTTATATGGTTTAAATGGTTTATAACTTTTTTATTTATGCGATTATTATAATTTTTTTATTTTTAAATACAGTATAAATATATTGGGGAATTTTTTGCAATTAGCAATTTCAGACTCGGCAATTATCTTGCCGAGTACAACAAAGTCTGTTCAAAATGTTTTTCCCTTACTTCGACCTTACCGCTGACGTCTACAAACCAAGAGTTGCGCAAGTAACTTGCCGAGTGTGAAAGGGGTTTAAGAGTTGTTATTCATTAATAATTCCCCAAGCCTTCTTCACAAAATACTTAGGAAATTATAAAAAAAAAAAAAATTTATATTGGAATAATTCCAACCAATTGTAGTGGGGACTGTAAGAAAAGATAAACTCACTGTTTATTGTTGTTATCGTTTAAGCTTTGCTATCGTTGCAAATAGGACTTTTTGAGTGATTTGCAATTCTCATTCACTCTGTGCTTTTATTTTCTAATAAATTAAGCTTTTCTAAAAAGTTTTAAGAGAATTTTTCCTGATGACCTGGCCTAAGCAACCTGTGAAATGGGCATAAAAACTAGCTTGTCCTCCAACAATAAATTTCAGTTTTTTTACCAAGAATAAAAATTGGGAATTAAGCACAACAATCAAAATCTTATTAATTCAAGAATAATTATAAAATTATTTTGCAAAATTTAAAAACATATTTCTTTCTCTTCTGCAGATACCAGTGGCAATATTGAGAGGGGTTGTCGTAAACCCGATGAAGAAACCACCTGTACAACTGAAAAAAATTGTGTTCTCTCAGATGAAGGTAAAAATAACCAACTTATTTGCAAAAAATGTGATGGATCAGATGAAAAGTGTGCGCAGACAGATATGATCGCTAATGATCTCAAATACAATCAAATCTGTGACGCAGGCATTACTAAATGTATCGTTAAAGTCGACAATAAGCTTACGATTAGAAGCTGTGCCAGCGATAGCGATGTTAGCAAATGTACCGATGCAAACACCTGCAAAACTTGCGACAGCATTAATTGCAACACTGGCATATTCCCCGAAAAACGTATCAAGTGTTATCAGTGTAGTGGTAGTACTTGCGCCGATGTTACAGCCAATAGTGTGTCCTCTAAGCCATGTTTGAACTACGAGGAAAAAGACGAATGCTTTACCAAGGCAGAGAGTGAAGTGGATATGTCACGTGGCTGTAAATCAGACTCTAAGGATAATAAATGTTCCACCAATGCCGAAGGTTGTGCCTTTTGCACCGCAAATAATTGTAATAGTTTCAAATATAAACGCGATCAAGGGCTGAAGTGTCATCAGTGTAAGGGCGATTCAACCTCTACGGAGTGTTTTAAAGAACAAGCTGGTACAACTGATAAGAATTGCGAGAAACAAATTCTCTATAATGCAACCGAATATTGTTACACAAAATCTGATGGTGACGATATAACTCGTGGATGCCTTCACGATGCGCTAACGCTCGATGAATGTAAAGATGGCGACAGTTATTGCAGTAAATGCAATAGTTCCGATGGTTGCAACAATAAAGCGGTTTCAAATGAATTTACATGTATTGTGTGTCGCAGTGATTTGGATAAAATGTGCTATGATGAAGCTCAAACACTAACCGGTAAAAAGTGTCGCACTAGCGAAAGTTCATCGAAGGACGGTTGTTTCCATGGAATTTGGAGTAAGTCTTTGTTATAGGAAAATTTGGAACTAGGGAAATTTTTGGTTCTTGAAGTTTTCTACAAACAAACAGTTTTTGAATGGAAAGCTTTAACGAACAAAAATTTTTTTAAAGAAAACTTTAAAAACGAAAAAGGAGATTTTTTTTCAATTGAAAAATTTAAATATTTTAAAAAATGTTTGATTCAAAATGCGTAAATTAATGTATTACTTTAACCAACGAAAAGTTTTCTATAGAAAACTTATGGCGTTTTCTTTTCTAAGCAAAAAGTGTTGCAAAAGTGTTTCATGTGATTTGTGAAAGCTCCCCTGATTTTTAAGAAGTGTTGCATATTTTGCGTTTACAAAAGAACACAAACTTCTGCATAAAACAATTCGCCTTGATCTACTGCTCTATTCATGCCCCTTTAATTAAAATTAGTGTTGAACATGTAGCATTTTTTTTTTTTTTAATTTTAAAGGGAACAGAAAAGAACGCTTGGCACTTTTAAAATAAGACATGTTTTTCAGAAAAGAACATGAAAAAATGTAAGAGGCAGAATAAATGCAGAATTTTATTCAGAAAAGAAAACGCCATTAGACGAGTAAAATTTGTTTGTTAAAAACTTTGACAAAATTTAAAGGCACAAAATTCTTTTTTTATCAAATTAAGGGCTCGGTACTCATAAGAAAATGTTGTGAACACGTAAACGTTGCGGCCGACGTTAAAGGTTGGTATGTAGTCAAAAAATACGTAAACGTGTTAAACTGTTTTAAAAAAGAAAACAGAAAATTTGTCGAAGCTTGTCAAAGTATATTTAAGCTTTTTGTGCGTTTTGAATAAAATTAATAAACAACGTCGTGTAAATCGTTGCGAATGCTCGCTCTATCAACAAACTTAAGCAAATATAAAATTCTTTAACAGCTGATTCATCCGCAACGCAATGTAACGTTTACGTAAAAGCAACTTTTAATACATAAGCTTGCTATGAAAGTTTTCTTTCAGAAAGTCTGAGTTTATTGGTGAGAGCGGAGAGAAGAATAGCATGTTCTCTTCCCCTTTCTCAACCCAGACTTGGTAAAAAAAACGGAACAGCTGATCGGCAACATATGTATATGTTTTCGTAAGAGTAACGAGGCCTTTAAGCAAACTAAAAGTTTTGTAATTTTGTGAAAATTACGAAGAAAGCATTTTTTGTATAACATTTTTACGAACAAAAAGTTTTCTGTGTAAAATTTAAGCAAACGTAAATTTTTCTCTGGAAAATATTAAACGAAAAAAATTTTCTATTGAAAACTTTAATGAAAAACGATTTTTGTATAAATAAATTTTAAGAGAACAACTAAAAAAATTAAAATCTTTTTTTTTTTAAATTTTCTTTAAAAAAATTTTAACAAATGAAAACTTTTTCTTAAGAAAACTATAATGAAAGTTATTTTGTTTTCCGGGAAATAACTTTGATAATAAGTTTGCATGTGTCCATGCAAAAAAAACTGAACTGGCAAATTGCTTTATTTTATATGTATATTTTTACGAAAACAATAAAATGAAGCAATTTGTTTTTAATTTTGATTTTTTTTTTCTTTTTACCCACTAACAACTACAATTTGCGTCGGAAAAAAGCCAAGAAATTGTAGGGGAATATAAGAAAAGAAAAGCTCACTTTTAATTGTTCGTGGTTTGTCTAAGCTTTGATATTGTTGCAAATTAAACCTGAATGTTTGTAATTCTGATGAAATGGCCTAAGCAGCCAGTGAAATGCTACTAGCTTAAGCCCCAACAATACATTTCAGAGCATTTATCAATGAATATTGAGAATTTAGCACTCCTAATTAATGAGAAGTTTTTTTAAGAAAATTAGAAACTTTTTAAAAGATCCAGCAGTTTTCAATAATAAAAAATGTAATATGTTTTTGTTTTATTTTTCCTAAACAGACGGCGTTGCCATACGTGGGTGTGTAGTGGACGCTAGCATACAAAATCAGGAGATCTGTAAAGATACTAAGAGTAAGCAGTGTAATATTTGCTATAAAAAGAATTGTAATACAGAAAAAACGTCCGGCGCTGGCAAGGCGGGCATAACTGTTGCCCTCATGTTTGTTGTTTTATCTACTTTGTGGAATTTAAAATAAAATATTTCCTTTTATTGTTTCTTATTTATTTTTTATTACTATAAAGAATTTAAAATATAAATAAATTTTTGCTTTTAATAAATATGATTGTTTTTGTATTTTCTAAATACTTTGATTTTGTATAATTATTTATATAAATGAAAACTTTGCAAACTTTTTAGTTAAAATTATAAAAGTTACATTGAAAGAGAGCAGGGTATAGAAATTGAAGAGTAGCTTAGTAGCGTTGCTGGGTGCCTCCTTATTGTTACAACCATTATTATAGCAAACTCGGCAAAATTTGTCATTGGTGAGGCAATATTTTAGCCCCTCTTCGGCTAAATCATCTACACAACCGCGCATAGTTGTATTGGTGTCAGCTGAAAGAAGAAGACAAATAAGATTATTCTTGGTAATATGTATAATAGGGTGGGTCGATTTAGCAATCGATATTTCGTTACTTTTGGCATGAGGAAAAAAATTTCAACTACGAAATATTAAAAAAAAATCATTTTCCAGGCGCCCAAATTTAAATTTTGTGTAATATTCTTAACTTTTAAGGCTTTTTTAGTACCTATAGATAATAAGAAGTAGGGTTGATTTAATTTTTGTTTTAAATATTACCTTTCCAAAGTGAAAATGTAGGCTAAAAGCGATGACGATAGCAGTTATTGCAAAAAATGCTTTTCTTGAGGTTTTGGACGAGTTTTTGTAAAAAAAAAATTTTTACGCGTTAATTTGTAAGGTTGTTTTTTTTTGTAGGTACATATGTTAAAAAAATTATTTATATATAATTATATAATTAAATATATCCCATCCAAGGCTAAAATGTACGCTTAAAACGATGGCGATATCATTTTATCAAATCGGTCCACCCTAATGTATAACATTTTCGCCAAAATAAAAGAACTAGTTTGAATTTGAAGGAGTTTCGACAAAATTTTTGATAGTTTTAAACAATAATCTATGAAAACTTTAACTTAATAACATATGTATGTATCTACATACCTTGATATAGTGTATAACAGCCGTTGTGTTTTCCCTCATCGCCTTTGCTGACTTTGGGACATTTTATTTCTTGTGTTGGCTTTGTTGGGCACTTTGCATCCTCATTGCTGGTGCAACTAAAACAGGAATCTTCTTTTATCTCAGTGTCTTTTGTAACTACAGATTTAGTTTCATTTTCTTTCACATCTTTCTTTTCTTCATCATTATCTTCTTTAGTGGGCTCATCATTAGCCATTTCTTTATCGTCTTCCTCTTTTTTTACATCTGCTTCGTTTTCTAATTCCGGCTTAGGTTCTGGTTCGGCTGGTGATTCAGCTTCTGGCTCGGCAGCTGGTTCGGCTTCCGCTTCAGGAGCTGCATCAGCTACGTCCTCAGCAACTGGTTCGGCTACCTCTTCAGCTGGTGCTTCGACTTCTGGCTCTGCAGCTGGTTGGGCTTCCTCTTCAGCTGGTGCTTCGACTTCTGGCTCTGCAGCTGGTTCGGCTTCCTCTTCAGCTGCTACTTCAGCTTCGGGCGCAACAGCTGGCTCGCCTTCATCATCTTTTGGTTCTTCTGGTGGCGTTTCTTCTTCAACTTCTGCATCGGGCTCTGGTTCTTCTTCTTGTTTTTCCATTTGTGGTCCAAGTTTTTCTTTAAATACCTCTACATCATTGGAAAGGCGTTCATAGCTTCTATCATTAGCAACGTCTTTTATATTTTCTTCCGCTGCTGACTTTAAAAATTCATGTTTTGCAGTTTGTATGGACTCAGAAAGCTTTAAGGCAATAGGAAGGGCTGCTGTGTGTGCTGTAAACTTTTTATGGGATCCTCCTGAAAAAAATCACAAATTATTCAGCGCACAGAAATTTAATATAAATTAGACCGAAAAAAGTTAAGAGACTTAGAAATGTTGTCAGTTAAATTAGATTTTACTTAGACCCATGCAAATGGCCTCTCGCATTTTGGGGTTTTTAGGGCCCTCAAACATACAAAGAATTTATTAAACGAATTGGGGTATATTTTACAAAAAAAAAATCACTTAATATAACTCCCTAAAAAAATCGAAAATCTAATACAAATAATCTGTCGAAAACATGTTATGCTACACAAATCAATTTTAAATGCTTGGCATTGAAACAAAGAAATCCCATGATAAAACTCTTACCCAATTCCCAGGGCTCAACAGTCAGTTCGCCACAAGACTCTCTGCCGACAATAAGTATCATCCCTTCTTGCCTATTTCTAACAAAATAAAATTAAATTGTACATTAATAGAACCTATTCAGGGAATTACACTCAATTTACATGATGAATTTTATGACGTCCAATTTTAGACGTCATTTTTTGTTTGATAGCAAGCGGTGTGGAGAAGAAAGAGGAAGAGAAAACAGAAATCATGTCTATTTTTCTACCCCTCTTTCTTCTCTACCCCGCTTGCAACCAAACAAAAAAAATGACGACCAAACACAGAAGAAAATAAAAATGGATTTTAATTGAAAAATTTGTGATATTGATAAAAAAAATTAATTAAATTTGCACCAGTAAACAAAAAAAAGTCAAACGTTTAATTCACTTGATTAAGCGCTTAATTCGCTTGATTAAACGTTAAATTCACTTAATTAAATTTTTAATTCGAACTGGGCCCAGATCGTCGCAGTCGTAATCGAGTGACTTTGATCGAAATTTTACTTTTTTAAATCGTCCCATTCGATAACAAAAAACTTCCATCGAAATTTGAGATTATGTCATTCGATACCGAGTAGTCGATCGAATGCCTTCACTCGAAATGTCATTCAATAGGTTAAGGATTTTCGTAAAAACATTTAATTGTTTTTTACAAACAATTTACACACGTTTTGGTAATTATTATTAGATATCTTCAACAAATAGCTAAAAATAAAAGTATTAAATTATTTTTAGCAAAAAGGAAAAAAAATAATTACATTTAGTTTTGCAATTTTTCGTAAATTTTAGTCATGTTTGCGATAGAAGCGATTTTTGTATTGTAAGTTTTTTGACTCTTTACAGCTTTAACGATTTTTAAAAAGTAGTAGACATTGCTATTATGCCGCTGTTAGCAATTTTTTGCGAATTTCCACTAATTTAGCTCTTTTTACAGAATTTTTTCCATTCTTTATACATAAATACTTTTAATCAATTTTATGGCCTGTTCGAATTATTAAAAATTTTCGCTATTTTTGCAAAAAAAAATTTTTGTTAATTGTTGACATATTGTTTTTTTTTTAACCGATTTAGCGATTTCAAATAAATTTAAGAGTCTGTTTCCAAGTTTGCGATTATTCGCGAATTTTAGCCATTTTTGCGATAGCAGCGATTTTTTCTATAAGTTTTTTAATTGTTTACAGCTCTAACAATTTTTAATAAATACTAGACTTTGCTTTCATGCCGCTGTTTTCAAATTTTTGCAAATTTCTCCTAATTTGAAATTGTTTATCGAATTTTTGCCATTCCTTGTAATTTTAGAGACTTTTAATCAATTAAATGGCTTGTTTGATATATTAAAAACATTCGCGAATTTTTGGTATTTTTGCAAATTTTCTGTATTTGTAAAATTTGTCCAATTTCCATAGTTTTCCGAATTTTTGCGTTGCTTTGTTGCTCCGATGTCACCTATTTTATAGGGCACTATTAACACTGTTAATTTATATGGGGCGAAAAGTGCAACAATGCCTTATGCCATTAGTATACAAGCATAAAAATCTATTACATTTTTTAAACAAATTTCGATTCGAATGCTTTCGAATGCCGCAATCCCGTTTTTGATACCTCAAGAAAGTTTTATTCGATACGAAATTTTATTCGAACACGTATGCGACGATTTGGGCCCTGATTATGTTTTTAAATAATGCTTTAATTGGTGAATAGTTTGACAAAAAAAACTTAGTCACGGCACCACGTTAGTGTACCCCCGCTTGATCTGAGATTTAAATTAAGAAGAATAAGCGAAACAAACATTTTTCCACTAACATCTCTCCAACTCTTTATGATATTGCGGGCTTCTTTTAGCAAAAATTCATCTCGCAAAAACTAAGCAAAACGAAATGTAACGTTTTTTCCAAAAAAAAAAGAAAGATATAACGTAACTTATAGTGAATAATAACCCAATAACATTTACTTGTTATGCGAAGCACTAATAGTGAATTTTAAATAAAACATCAGCGCTCATTTATGCGCTACGCAATAAGAAATACAGATATGCCGTAAGGTAAGTGAACGAAATCTAAATTAATTTAAAAAAAAAATATAACATTTAAAGAGCTACGACATTTCCTAACTATAGTACTACGAATATAGTATACGAATTCGTATACGAAGCAGGTTTGTAAGGGAGCATATTAATGAAAAACAGTAACAACAAAAAATTCAGTGTGTAAAGCTAATTGTTACATTCGCCAATTTTTGTATGCGCTGAATAAAGCTATTTCTGTGTCAAAAATGTATTGCTTCAAAGTATGAGCTCGCCATATAAAATGTACGTCTTCCGTAAGCGATATGGTAAGTGAAACGTTTACGTTAACCCTTTTCAAACCTGCTTCGTTGGAAGATCCACTTTTTATTGGGAAGAGATTTAAAAAAAATTGTTCGTTTTATATGTCACTAAATATTCGCTTTTAATATCACAGCCACAAACTGAGCGACGGGTGTTCTTTTTCCTCTTACTAGCAACATCTCAAGAGATACGTTTGACAATTATGCAATAGAGATATTTTTTTCGTATGCCGTGGTGAAGCGGGTTGTGAGCTGACAAACACAAATACTAAGATAACGAACCGATCTTGTGTTAGCGAACGTGTTAAGTTTTTTTAGCGTTCACCTTCTGTATCAAAATCAATATTATTTGTAAAAACCCAAATTCAGCAAATGTATGGTCAGTACAAAACTTACATTAAAAGTTTACTAAAAAAACAGAACGCGTACTCTGAAAAAACAAAGCACACACGCTAAAACAAGATCGTTAAGCTTTCTTTGTATTTTGGTTTGTCAACTCAGAACCGTTGTGTACCGTATTTTGTTTGTGTACAAATTCACAAACACAAAAAGAAGTTAGAGAATTTATATTAATAAAAAATACACAACGTTAGTTTGCTGTTTCGATCTCTAGTAACAACAATTACACCAAGGAACATATGTGGACTTCTTTTGTGCGGTCTGGAATTTGATTGCAAATTCTTCCTAATTTGAGGTCGCTGATTTCAAAACTAATCTCCATTTTTTCTCTATTAGCCCTAGCTTTCGAGATATACCGTAATATCTCAAATTAAGGTAATGTCACTACATATATTGGAATAACTTGAAAACGGTTGACCATATTCAGTTAAAACAAGTAAGAGTGCTATATTCGGCTGTGCCGAATCTTATATACCCTTCACCATTGTGCGAGCAGAATTCATAGCAATTAGACAAAAACTAAATAAAACTGGTAAATATTTTTTTTTTAATAAGAGACAACCGGTTTTGAACTTCGCTTTTCATAAGGGCCCAGAATATATACACTTTATAGGGTGTAGGATCAATATTGTAGAAATTACAGTTATATATACCTTTTTACCTTCGGTGAAGGGTATAAAAAGAGTAATTTTCGGGAATTCAGGTTTCTTATCACCGCATTCGATAATATCGTATCGAATAATCTATTGAATTTTTTGCATACGATAGACACTGGCGTATCGAATGAAAACTCGATAAATGTAATGTCGAGTTACTCGATGTCGAATGCTATTATTTCAAATTCAATACATTTCATTCGATATCGAGTTTCAAGATACCAAAATAAATAATTTCGATGAATTTTGCTCAATATCGTATGCGGTGATTAGACCCCAGTATTTCGGTTATAACTCATACAAATTTCCGACATTTTGGTATATAAGTCATATACATAGGACATATGGCAGCCCTAAAATTTAGGTTTTTATACAATTTTTAATTTTTTTTTGTACGGGAGGTACCACGCCCACTTCTCCAATCCCGCCCACATTTTGTAGGATCGTGTGTATTGGCAACCTAACTGTGTGTACCTAATTTGAAAACTTTGGCTCTTGCCGTTCTCAAGATATACAGAAATAACAAAAATACAACAACAACAAAGGATTTTTGGAAAAATTTAGAGGTAGTCGTGGTTTTTTGCTCATATCTCCGTCATTTTTGGACCGATCTGGCTGAATTTCAATAGCAAACTTAAACGGAGCATATGTGACATAAATATAAATCAACCTAGTCCACATCATTTCTGGGGTTTTCGGAAAACCCATTTCAACATACACACGGACAGACGGACAACCGGATTTGAACTTCGCTTTTCATAAGGACCCAGAATATATATACTTTATAGGGTGTAGGATCAATATTGTGGAACATACAAACGGAATGACAAAGTTATATATACCCTCTTACCTTCGGTGAAGGGTATAAAAATCAGAAAATCGGCAACTGAGAAAACTGAAAATCAATTTTCATACAAAAATAACATTTTAAATATGTGAGTGTCATGAACGTTTTTTTTTTTTTTGTATGGAAATCGATATTCAGTTTTCTCAGAAATTTGTGCACCGATTACAAAGAAACAAACCTCATTTCATTAGAAATTATGTTAAGCCAAATGTTTTAAGACCAAAGCTGTGATTTTTGTCGCGTTTACGGCATATCTCGAAGAGCTGATATCTCGAAGATCTGATTGAGAAAAATTGAGATTAGATTTGAAATCAGCGACCTCAAATAAGTAAGAATTTGCAATCAAATTCCCGACCGCAAACAAAACAAATATTTCTGACATTTTGTGAGTTGATGATTTATGTCAAACTAGGACCACCTCAGAAACCGAACCGGGCAATCGAAAAATTGGTCACCTCGAACATTTTAAGAAACTGTGGAAAAGTTCTTCTTCTTATAACAATGAATTTCTCACACATTTGATATTTTATTTTGCAAAATAGAATACCTAAAATGTCAGCTCTAGCTTCCAAAAAGGTTAAAAATGCACAAAACATTAAACTTTTTATACAAAGCATTATTTTCTATCACTTTATAGTCTGTTGAAATTTTGTAAAAAAATTGTTTATTTATATTAACTTGTATTTTTTTATTAAGACAACCAAAAGAAACTCTAAATTTCAAAATTATATTTTTTTAATAATTGTCCATGCACTCGAAGGCTTTAAATAAGACTGGGCAAATATTTTACAGAAATCCACCAACTACTGTGTGGCCAGCCAGTCAACTAATCGATATTTTAAAAATGTTTAAGTTTTTTGTTATTTTATAAAATTTTATATTATACAAATTATTGTATGTTGTTTTTCATGAGAAAAAAACAAACAAATTAAAAACTAAAATAAAAACTATGTCTACATGGATTATTTTGCATGGCCATTGTCCCTATAACTAAGGTGACCATATTTTTAAACCCAAAATACAGAACAGAAGTTTTATGCCCAATTTTCAGGATTGATATTAAAACACATTTATTTTTAAAATCGTTTTAAATACAAAATTCTCTTCTTCACTAAAAACTTAAGTGGAACTTAAGTCACCGATGTGGTACACTTAGGCCCTAAGTCTGTAAAACATAACCGCAACGCCAAAAATAACATTAAAAGCAAAAACAATGTCAAATCTAAAAAGAATATTAACGATTTTAGAATGAGATATTTAAAAAAAAAAAAGCCAGAAAATATTTAACGGAAAATAATGGGTATGTTTTTTGGAAATTGTGCAAGTTTAGCTATTTTTTTAAATACAGTACTAATAAGAAACATTAAATAGACACAAATTAAAGCATTTTTACATTAAAATAATTTACGCAGAACAGAGTATCGAAAGACTGTATAGTTCTGTAAAATGCAGAAAGGATGGTCACCGTACCTACACCACACACATTGACATGCACGTTATATACGGGCGGTTAAAAACTAATATTTTCTAGTTCAGTTCTATTTTTTTTTTTTTAATTTATTTACCTTTTGAAATTATGTACATTTTACTTAAAGTCTTCTCCCGCAAAGACATGGGGCTTATCTGCAGGATAAGTATTAAAAAATAAAAATATAATAACTACAACAATTTCATAATGCATTTTAAAAAGAAATTTTCATTGCGAATTTTAAAACAAGTAAAGCGGCCTATCCATTTACAATATTATTATATATTTTATTCGCCATATTATTTCAATATTGCCCTATATTATTTAATAAGTGGCAACGTTCTTTCAATTAAATTATGGCGCAACTCTTATAAAATAAAAAAGCAAACAATAGCATACATTGCTGCCAACACATTTCACAGTATATCGCACTTTTTTTCGTTATGCAATTAAAATCATAAGGATATTGTGCCACCTTCGAATATCACATATACATTGGCGATATATTTGTACAATGCGAAAAATTGAGCAATTTCATAACATTGTGCCGGTTCACACACGTCAAGTTTGACTCTTCAAGTCTTGACCATTTAGGAGAGAAGGGAAAAGAGAATGCCATTTATGTTCCCCTCTCTCCTAAAAAGTCATGACTTGACGAGTCAAACTTGACGTGTGTGAACCGGCACATACTTTTCTAGATGTACTAAGTTAATCAACTCTGAATTTTAATGATGACACATTATACATATTACTCAAAAATGCAACACGTTTTGCATTAATCTTCGCTGGTTTTAAAATTTTTTTTTTTTTTGTTTTCCTTCACATAAAAAATTTTTTTAAAATTTAAATAAATTAAAAAAAAGATTGTAAATAAAAAAAAAACAGTAAAAAAAAACAAAAAAATCCTTTAACATTAAACGGCTGTTTTTCAAAAATTGGCAAAATTTGGCAGCTCGTTAACAAGAGTTTAGCAAATCGTTAACCAGGGTTTGGTAAGTGTATTATGAATAAACTTTGTGCGGCTGAAACAAGTCTCATATAGATAAAATATCTAAATTAAATTCGGCGCAAAGAACTGAACATTTTCAATAAAAAAAGAATTTTTGTGAAATTTTATTTAAAACAAAAAAAAATTAAAAAATTCAGTCTATTCAAAGGTACAATATTTTTTAAAACTTAATTTAAATAACTATTTTAAATTTTTGTTTGCATAAACAAATACATAAATACTGTTTTATATCATCAAAACCTTTGTCTGTCAGAAGCAAAAAAAATTTGTGCATGGAAAATGATCTCTCAACGTCAGCCGAAGTTATAGGGGCATACTTGAAGCATGCAAATTCGTTTTTGAAATATTAATTTTCTAATTCAGATCCCACATTTGATTCCAGATCAAAAGCAGTTGAAATTTGTTTTATTTTTTGAAATCCTATACTTTTTTTGCAAAACGTTTTGGTTTTTTTTTTTAATTTCTTTGGCAATTCTTCCTTCCAAATTGGTTATTTGACTTTCTGCAATATCAATTAACTGACTATTAGGCTGATTATTAGGTGGACTAAGTCCCTCCAATTTAGTTATTGTTTCCATAATAAATCCGTTGTTTAAAATTTTTTTTTTGGATAATTTTTTTATGTGGCACTTTTTTTGTGAAGAACTTTTTTACATACATGATATGGACATTTTAAAAGTATATCACTCGAAAATGTTAAAATATGCAAAAAAAAATTACATTTAAAACCAAAATATGCATTTTCACCAAAATATGCAACAGTATGCAAAAACAAATCGATGCCATTTTAACGCAAATTTAATGATTCGGAATACGGATTCGTTCTAAGACTATCAAAAAAAACATGCATTTGCATGGAAATCCCATCCCTACTCATAACTTGATTTACTTCAAGCGTACTCATGATTTTCCATTCAAATTTTGTTAAAAATTTGTTCAAATAATGTATCATAAAATAGGGTATTTTATGATCCTGCCTCGTTTTGGCTGGTGTTGTTCCGCTTTTTTGTTATTTATAGCTGTGTTGTGGTATTGTTTTCTTTTGCGATGTTGTTTACGTGAGTATGGTTCACGTTGGTTGTATTTACGTTGCTGTTTACGTGTGAGTGTTGTTGACGCTTTCGTAAACATGTGTGTTGTTCACGTGTGTGTTGATGTTAACGTTTGTGTTGTTGTTATGAGGTGGGTTGTTGGCGTGGAGGTTGTTGTTAAAATATGGGTGGTTATACTCGTGGTTGTTCGGCACGATTGTGTTGTTGATTACTAGTGTGTTGTTATTAGCATGTGTGTTGTTGTTAAGTTGCAGATTGTTGTTTATATAAGTGCTGTTGACGTGTGTATTGTTGTTTACATGTAGGGTATTGTTTATGTTTTGGATGTTGTTAATGTGTCTGTTGCGTTTGACATGCGAGTTGTTGTTGAGGTGTGCAATGTTGTTATTGTTAACGTTTTGGATGTGTGTTATTGGTATCATGTGGAAAATTGTTACCGTGGATATTGCTTACGATTTTATTGTTGTTGTTAAAGGTTTGGTTGTTGTTTACGTGAGTGTTTTTGACGAGTGTGTTGTTGTTTGCAAGTGAGTTTTTTTAACGGGAGCGTTGTTGCTTTTGACGTTTTCGATGTTGCTGACATGTGTGTTGCTATTACCATAAATGTTGCTTGCAATAGTGCGGTTTTTAATTATGTGTTGGTTGTTGTTTACGTGTATGTTTTCGTTTTTACATATGAGCTATTGCTACCGTAAGTCTTGTTTCTGTTAACGTTTTGATTGTTGTTGACTTATGCATTGTTGTTAACATATGTTTTGTATAAATAATGGGTAAATGGGCTGTAATCGTGGGTATTGTGTTGTACTTCTTATTGTAAGTATGTAGTTGTTGACGTGTGGTTTGCTTACGAGTTTGTTGTTGGTGACTCTTGAGTTGTTAACGAATGTGTTGTTTGCGTGCGTATTGCTGACGACGGTGTTGTTGTTGCCTTGTAAGTTGTTTACAAGTGTGCTGGTTTAAGTGTGTGGTGTTGGTATCTAGTTCAGTTCTAGTTCAGCTCTAATTCAGTTTTAGTTGTGTTCCTGTTGTTATTTAGTTTATTTTTAGTGCAGTTTAAATTGAGTTCTAGTGAATTTTGTTTATTTTTTTTTTTTTTTGCTCAAAATTGTGATTTGTCTGTCTGTCAGTAGCCAGTAAAACAGGGACTCTTTTCACGATGGTTTGGTCAAAATTATACAAATTATTAGTCTGAAATAAAGCATGTAAACTTTAATAAAATTATCCCAATTTTAAGCAAATTCACTGCATATCTCATAATTTCGAACTTAAACATTCAAATTAAATGAGTTTTGTTCTTAAAAAATGTCTACGTTTTCAATTGTGAAAGAAGCGTTGCTTTTTAGGCACGCTAACCGTTTTAATTTTATTAGTTTTATGCTTGTGTTAAGCCATTATTATAAAATTAACTTTTTATCTTTGCAAACCACTGTGCAAATATCCTTAATATTCTTCGCCTCTAATTTTTTTTAAAAATACATGTTTTAATGTCTAGTTTTTTAAATAGTTAATGATGAGAAATTGAAATATGACACGATAGAATAAAAATCCTTTGTATATTTGTAATTGCTTTGCCATGTGTATTTGTGGCAGTTTTATTCTGTCATACACATATCATCCATGTATTTGTATCATTAATGTATATGTAAGTCAATATATTAGTGACAAATCCACATACCTTTGTCACTTACTAACCACTGTCATTACTTTGCAACGTTGCGGTTAAAAAAGGCATCTGTAATGTATTGTTGTGGGCGATTGTGGGTGACTGCGAGAACAATAATACTTTGACATATACATACAAACTTTGCTACATATAGAAATATGAATTTATTACAAATGTGGTTTCAAAAGTCCTACTGACAAACATTGATAGATACAATAAAGTGTCATATGAATATTTATTTTATTAGGAATTTTTGGTTTGAACAAATGTTTAATATTTAAATATTTTTTGTCAACAATGAATTTGATGGTTAGATATGTATACATATGTAAATATTCAACAATTGGTCCTAGTACGTTCAACTTTGTGTAAAAAATTAAACTAACAAATTCTATCCCCATAATATTGATTGTAAGTGCCCCGGTATGTTAGCTGGTAGTGAGCTTGTCTTTAAGTGCCAGGGTGGCGGGTTCGATTCCCGCCAGAGATTCTGGTTTCCTGCAGACAAGCGTATAGCTTCGCGGGATTTGCTTAGGGAATTAAAAAAAAGTATCCGGAACTTTTTAATCAAACCAAGTTTATCGATATAAAAAATTCGGCGGACTTTAAGGTGAAATAAAAACAAAAATAAAATAAAAAAATATATATTTATGGGGCATTAGATACTGATACGGTAATTTTATAGGGTGAAGAATTGATATACAAAAATTATAAGCAAACTTTTTCTAGATTAAACACTAAGCTTAGCACACATAATCATAAGCAATCACAACTCAAAATTTAAAAATGTTCATGAATGGCTTCAAAAACATGGTTGCAACCATTTAATCAATTTAAGTTCCGCAAATGTTGAAGGAGAAAAGTTTAAGAAGACAGTGAAGCAAACGAAATTTTCGCAGTCGTTGTAGATTTGAATTGTGAACTGGTTATTTATGGACGAGGACTTAAAATGAAGTATGCCAATAAATTTAGGGACAATTCTTCTTAATGAAAAGTCACCTTGAATTTTTTTATAAATATTTAACTCAACACGTTAAAACCAAGGCTATCTGACTGGAAGCTGAGGTCAACTCTACAACAACACTGCTTCTGTGTTCGGATTGTCAAAAATATTGCTAGTAAAAGAAAGTTTTATTTACATAAAAAACTTGTTTGTATACAAACTTTGACAAGTCAGCCACAAAAAAAAAACACCATATGTTGACTTAACCTCACCTTCTAGTGTATTCGCCTTCGTTAAAACTAAAAAAAGGTATAGTTTAAAACACCGAAATGTCCAAATCCCGAATTTCAGAATTCTGAATCACAAGATCCCGAACTTTATAATCACGAATTTTAGTATCCTTAATTTAAAAACTCCGATATCAAATCCCGAATTAAGAAGCTTTAGTTGGCGAAGCCGGTGTTTGTTATACCACAGAGGAGAAAATTCTTGCACCCGTCCAAAGGCCGGCTATGCACTTAGAAATTTCTCTAACTCCATTGATAAATAATGCCTATGGCTTTAAAGCACTACACCTTTGGATCAACTTGGAGATCCTGATGACACCTACATAATAGTATTATTATAAGGACTCCATTAAATTTCAGTCTATTACTGCGAATAAAAGATTTTAAAAAATATTTCAGCATGGAGTTTATTGGACTATGAGTTTTTTAGTGAAAATAAATATCAGGACTGTGGAGTATAATATCATCAATAAATAGTTCTAACTCCCAATCCATCCTCTGAAATTTTTTAAGTACGACTCCAACTCCGACTCCTACTCTAACCATTATGCTAAATGTATATGAGACAGGTCCTTATTTGACTTTAAACTCTTTTTTTTAATGCAGTACCTTTTAAATGGTTAAATACACTGTGTGTAATTTTTTAAGTCATGGCAAAATAACCATATACGGACAATAAATAACCATAAAGGACCAAAAAAAAGACCCGTGTCTCCCAGTTTTGCCGAAAGTCATGCACTTTTTTTATGGACCCTTAAAGATTTAGACCCTTAAAGATTTTGCAAAAAAGTGATAATATTCTCAGGCTCATATCTTGCAAACCGTTCGGAGAGTGGATTCTGGTACCTAAAAGGGCGTAGAATAAAAATAATGCATTTTTCTCAAAACTTCATTTTCACACACTAGGTCCCTTTTCTCGGAGAAGGTCACATATGTTCGCCAATATATTGCATTTATCTGTAAAATATTATTCTCTTGTTGGCAAAAAAAAAACAACAATTTCATTAACAATTTGTTCTATTAGATAAAATTTTAACTTTCAAAAACATATTTAATATGATTTCAGAAAATACCCAGTTTAATTTAGAAATAATTAATAATAAAGTTGTTAATATTGCAAGCAAGGACATTTGTTTTTATTGGTCATATTTTTAGTTATAGATTTATAAGATAAAAAAGTGTATGTACAAGTATTAATAATGAACAAGTAAAAAAATTAAGTTGGGACATAAATCACCAGATGATACCCTACACCACAAGTAAATTATACTGCAACATATAGTCAATTTGAATCCACCATCGATATAAATATTTATAATAAAACATTTTCAAAAGTAAAAAAAAGAATTTTTGAAGTCTGCCTTTTATGAAAGTTACGGTTAATTATGGATCTTCAGGTTCAAGTTTTTGAGGGATAGTTTTACAATAAAAAAAACACTTTGTGTCCAATGTAATTCCTAATATTACAATTTTCAACGCCTCATATAAAACACACTCGCAGAAAACACTTTACTACGTCCTTAACCGCAAAACTTATTAATATTGTTGTAAAACTTAGCCCACTACAATTTTCTTAGACGAGAAATAAATTTTCGTGAAGATAGATCAATAATTTACCATATGTTGTATATAAAGCCTATTCCCAAAAATTAGCTTAATAAGCCTTAAGGCAAAACCATAATGTGCTTAAGTTGGCTTAAGCAAATGTACGAATACATGTAAATCATATGAGGTAAACCATATTGAACTTAAGGAAAATGTTTGTTAAATTTTATGAAACAGTCATATGCTTATAAGCAAAGTGCGAATCTAATCGCACATGCAGTACGGAATCAAATGTTTGTTGATTTTATTTTTGTTTTTTTTTAATACATTTGAGAGACTTTTTGTAAATTTTTGACAGTAGAATAAGCAAGGCTATGCATATTATGGTTGGGCCTTTGAACTGCAGCAAAATTTTATATTGTATTAAAATTTAGTTGGAACGAACTTCTAAAGATACCGGGTCTAGATTTATTAAAATTTAAAAAAATTTCACGGGAATCCCGCAACTAAAGCGGGATTGAAAATACCGGGAATTCTCGGGACGGGATATACCGGGAACACACTCTAATTACCCAGTAATCACCGACTATTATTTAATTAAATCCCAGCAAAAAAAAAATGGAAGTGATACTTCATAAACGGCATCTTAATTACATCCAAAGTAGCTAATGCTACTTTTTAGCTTTAAAGAAGTAGTTTTGAAGTACAAATAAGAGATAACATTTTAAATAGCACCTTTGTTCTTTTTTCTATAAGTTTTTTAATTGTTTACAGCTCTAACAATTTTTAATAAATACTAGACTTTGCTTTCATGCCGCTGTTTTCAAATTTTTGCAAATTTCTCCTAATTTGAAATTGTTTATCGAATTTTTGCCATTCCTTGTAATTTTAGAGACTTTTAATCAATTAAATGGCTTGTTTGATATATTAAAAACATTCGCGAATTTTTGGTATTTTTGCAAATTTTCTGTATTTGTAAAATTTGTCCAATTTCCATAGTTTTCCGAATTTTTGCGTTGCTTTGTTGCTCCGATGTCACCTATTTTATAGGGCACTATTAACACTGTTAATTTATATGGGGCGAAAAGTGCAACAATGCCTTATGCCATTAGTATACAAGCATAAAAATCTATTACATTTTTTAAACAAATTTCGATTCGAATGCTTTCGAATGCCGCAATCCCGTTTTTGATACCTCAAGAAAGTTTTATTCGATACGAAATTTTATTCGAACACGTATGCGACGATTTGGGCCCTGATTATGTTTTTAAATAATGCTTTAATTGGTGAATAGTTTGACAAAAAAAACTTAGTCACGGCACCACGTTAGTGTACCCCCGCTTGATCTGAGATTTAAATTAAGAAGAATAAGCGAAACAAACATTTTTCCACTAACATCTCTCCAACTCTTTATGATATTGCGGGCTTCTTTTAGCAAAAATTCATCTCGCAAAAACTAAGCAAAACGAAATGTAACGTTTTTTCCAAAAAAAAAAGAAAGATATAACGTAACTTATAGTGAATAATAACCCAATAACATTTACTTGTTATGCGAAGCACTAATAGTGAATTTTAAATAAAACATCAGCGCTCATTTATGCGCTACGCAATAAGAAATACAGATATGCCGTAAGGTAAGTGAACGAAATCTAAATTAATTTAAAAAAAAAATATAACATTTAAAGAGCTACGACATTTCCTAACTATAGTACTACGAATATAGTATACGAATTCGTATACGAAGCAGGTTTGTAAGGGAGCATATTAATGAAAAACAGTAACAACAAAAAATTCAGTGTGTAAAGCTAATTGTTACATTCGCCAATTTTTGTATGCGCTGAATAAAGCTATTTCTGTGTCAAAAATGTATTGCTTCAAAGTATGAGCTCGCCATATAAAATGTACGTCTTCCGTAAGCGATATGGTAAGTGAAACGTTTACGTTAACCCTTTTCAAACCTGCTTCGTTGGAAGATCCACTTTTTATTGGGAAGAGATTTAAAAAAAATTGTTCGTTTTATATGTCACTAAATATTCGCTTTTAATATCACAGCCACAAACTGAGCGACGGGTGTTCTTTTTCCTCTTACAAGCAACATCTCAAGAGATACGTTTGACAATTATGCAATAGAGATATTTTTTTCGTATGCCGTGGTGAAGCGGGTTGTGAGCTGACAAACACAAATACTAAGATAACGAACCGATCTTGTGTTAGCGAACGTGTTAAGTTTTTTTAGCGTTCACCTTCTGTATCAAAATCAATATTATTTGTAAAAACCCAAATTCAGCAAATGTATGGTCAGTACAAAACTTACATTAAAAGTTTACTAAAAAAACAGAACGCGTACTCTGAAAAAACAAAGCACACACGCTAAAACAAGATCGTTAAGCTTTCTTTGTATTTTGGTTTGTCAACTCAGAACCGTTGTGTACCGTATTTTGTTTGTGTACAAATTCACAAACACAAAAAGAAGTTAGAGAATTTATATTAATAAAAAATACACAACGTTAGTTTGCTGTTTCGATCTCTAGTAACAACAATTACACCAAGGAACATATGTGGACTTCTTTTGTGCGGTCTGGAATTTGATTGCAAATTCTTCCTAATTTGAGGTCGCTGATTTCAAAACTAATCTCCATTTTTTCTCTATTAGCCCTAGCTTTCGAGATATACCGTAATATCTCAAATTAAGGTAATGTCACTACATATATTGGAATAACTTGAAAACGGTTGACCATATTCAGTTAAAACAAGTAAGAGTGCTATATTCGGCTGTGCCGAATCTTATATACCCTTCACCATTGTGCGAGCAGAATTCATAGCAATTAGACAAAAACTAAATAAAACTGGTAAATATTTTTTTTTTAATAAGAGACAACCGGTTTTGAACTTCGCTTTTCATAAGGGCCCAGAATATATACACTTTATAGGGTGTAGGATCAATATTGTAGAAATTACAGTTATATATACCTTTTTACCTTCGGTGAAGGGTATAAAAAGAGTAATTTTCGGGAATTCAGGTTTCTTATCACCGCATTCGATAATATCGTATCGAATAATCTATTGAATTTTTTGCATACGATAGACACTGGCGTATCGAATGAAAACTCGATAAATGTAATGTCGAGTTACTCGATGTCGAATGCTATTATTTCAAATTCAATACATTTCATTCGATATCGAGTTTCAAGATACCAAAATAAATAATTTCGATGAATTTTGCTCAATATCGTATGCGGTGATTAGACCCCAGTATTTCGATTATAACTCATACAAATTTCCGACATTTTGGTATATAAGTCATATACATAGGACATATGGCAGCCCTAAAATTTAGGTTTTTATACAATTTTTAATTTTTTTTTGTACGGGAGGTACCACGCCCACTTCTCCAATCCCGCCCACATTTTGTAGGATCGTGTGTATTGGCAACCTAAATGTGTGTACCTAATTTGAAAACTTTGGCTCTTGCCGTTCTCAAGATATACAGAAATAACAAAAATACAACAACAACAAAGGATTTTTGGAAAAATTTAGAGGTAGTCGTGGTTTTTTGCTCATATCTCCGTCATTTTTGGACCGATCTGGCTGAATTTCAATAGCAAACTTAAACGGAGCATATGTGACATAAATATAAATCAACCTAGTCCACATCATTTCTGGGGTTTTCGGAAAACCCATTTCAACATACACACGGACAGACGGACAACCGGATTTGAACTTCGCTTTTCATAAGGACCCAGAATATATATACTTTATAGGGTGTAGGATCAATATTGTGGAACATACAAACGGAATGACAAAGTTATATATACCCTCTTACCTTCGGTGAAGGGTATAAAAATCAGAAAATCGGCAACTGAGAAAACTGAAAATCAATTTTCATACAAAAATAACATTTTAAATATGTGAGTGTCATGAACGTTTTTTTTTTTTTTGTATGGAAATCGATATTCAGTTTTCTCAGAAATTTGTGCACCGATTACAAAGAAACAAACCTCATTTCATTAGAAATTATGTTAAGCCAAATGTTTTAAGACCAAAGCTGTGATTTTTGTCGCGTTTACGGCATATCTCGAAGAGCTGATATCTCGAAGATCTGATTGAGAAAAATTGAGATTAGATTTGAAATCAGCGACCTCAAATAAGTAAGAATTTGCAATCAAATTCCCGACCGCAAACAAAACAAATATTTCTGACATTTTGTGAGTTGATGATTTATGTCAAACTAGGACCACCTCAGAAACCGAACCGGGCAATCGAAAAATTGGTCACCTCGAACATTTTAAGAAACTGTGGAAAAGTTCTTCTTCTTATAACAATGAATTTCTCACACATTTGATATTTTATTTTGCAAAATAGAATACCTAAAATGTCAGCTCTAGCTTCCAAAAAGGTTAAAAATGCACAAAACATTAAACTTTTTATACAAAGCATTATTTTCTATCACTTTATAGTCTGTTGAAATTTTGTAAAAAAATTGTTTATTTATATTAACTTGTATTTTTTTATTAAGACAACCAAAAGAAACTCTAAATTTCAAAATTATATTTTTTTAATAATTGTCCATGCACTCGAAGGCTTTAAATAAGACTGGGCAAATATTTTACAGAAATCCACCAACTACTGTGTGGCCAGCCAGTCAACTAATCGATATTTTAAAAATGTTTAAGTTTTTTGTTATTTTATAAAATTTTATATTATACAAATTATTGTATGTTGTTTTTCATGAGAAAAAAACAAACAAATTAAAAACTAAAATAAAAACTATGTCTACATGGATTATTTTGCATGGCCATTGTCCCTATAACTAAGGTGACCATATTTTTAAACCCAAAATACAGAACAGAAGTTTTATGCCCAATTTTCAGGATTGATATTAAAACACATTTATTTTTAAAATCGTTTTAAATACAAAATTCTCTTCTTCACTAAAAACTTAAGTGGAACTTAAGTCACCGATGTGGTACACTTAGGCCCTAAGTCTGTAAAACATAACCGCAACGCCAAAAATAACATTAAAAGCAAAAACAATGTCAAATCTAAAAAGAATATTAACGATTTTAGAATGAGATATTTAAAAAAAAAAAAGCCAGAAAATATTTAACGGAAAATAATGGGTATGTTTTTTGGAAATTGTGCAAGTTTAGCTATTTTTTTAAATACAGTACTAGGGTGATCGATCGAATAGTATTCGACCGGTTTTAACCGGTTATTTTAGTTTTGCCCAAGTCGAATATTTTAAAATGTCCATTTTTCGAATATCGAATAAACCGGTTATTTTAGTAAAATTACCCGGTTATTTTAGTAATGTGTAATTTATATACTTATTCCTTACTTTTGTTTTAAATGCACCCGTAATTTAAGTATTTTTCTAATTGAATATTTGCAAACTTAAACTTTTTATAAAAAATGTCAAAACAAAATGAAACAAAACTCAAAAAAACATTATGAGCAATGTAAATACAAATCGCTAATATAAGCGTGTGTTCTTGTAACAAAAACCAAAAACAATATAAAGTACATACTACAAAAATGGTTCAGCTTAAAAAGTAATAAGCAATTGGACAGTATTATAAATACTATATATAGCTTTACAAAGATGTCATCTCTGGTGATATTTCGAACTGACTTAAAAGAAAATTGTGCTTAATCGACCCTAAAATGATAAGTTGCAAAGGTTCTTTATATCACGACTTATTAATCACTTTTAATTAGTCTACAAGCTTGACAAAAATATACGCCAAGTAAAACTTAACAGGGTCAAGTAGATTTTAAGAGACTGCAAATAATACTTTACTAAAATATGCTGCCAATAATGAATGAAAAACTCTTAAGCAGTTCTAGCACATCTTCATGCTTAAAACAAGAACATAACGGCGGAATCAACGTTATGGGAAAATTCAAAATTCAACGGTTTCTTAACTACATTATACATAAATGCAATTATCATCTTAGACATAAAGTTTAGCAAATAACAAGAAATTATTTAAAATAATGCTTTAGTTTAATCAATTTACTGGTCACGCTTTTGTTTGATTTTATCGTCAAATATTTGTTAGGTCTGAACATACCTTTTGTCATATCTATGTATTTTGTTGGTTCCTTACCTTCGTGAATTGTTTTGTTTTTATTCTAATTAACTTTTTATTACAAAAACTAATTTGATTTTTGTATTTTTATGTATTCAAATAAAAACCGGTTAACCGGTTATTTTAAAAATGCTTAACCGAAAACCGGTTTTTTTAAAATAGCAACTATTCGGAATATTCGATAACCGGTTATTGAAAAATGTCGAATAATCGATCACCCTATACAGTACTAATAAGAAACATTAAATAGACA
The DNA here is from genome assembly GCA_949318255.1 of Pollenia labialis. Lineage (NCBI taxonomy): Eukaryota > Metazoa > Arthropoda > Insecta > Diptera > Polleniidae > Pollenia > Pollenia labialis. The sequence goes on from OX439141.1 coordinate 129,969,295, forward strand.
CAAATTAAAGCATTTTTACATTAAAATAATTTACGCAGAACAGAGTATCGAAAGACTGTATAGTTCTGTAAAATGCAGAAAGGATGGTCACCGTACCTACACCACACACATTGACATGCACGTTATATACGGGCGGTTAAAAACTAATATTTTCTAGTTCAGTTCTATTTTTTTTTTTTTAATTTATTTACCTTTTGAAATTATGTACATTTTACTTAAAGTCTTCTCCCGCAAAGACATGGGGCTTATCTGCAGGATAAGTATTAAAAAATAAAAATATAATAACTACAACAATTTCATAATGCATTTTAAAAAGAAATTTTCATTGCGAATTTTAAAACAAGTAAAGCGGCCTATCCATTTACAATATTATTATATATTTTATTCGCCATATTATTTCAATATTGCCCTATATTATTTAATAAGTGGCAACGTTCTTTCAATTAAATTATGGCGCAACTCTTATAAAATAAAAAAGCAAACAATAGCATACATTGCTGCCAACACATTTCACAGTATATCGCACTTTTTTTCGTTATGCAATTAAAATCATAAGGATATTGTGCCACCTTCGAATATCACATATACATTGGCGATATATTTGTACAATGCGAAAAATTGAGCAATTTCATAACATTGTGCCGGTTCACACACGTCAAGTTTGACTCTTCAAGTCTTGACCATTTAGGAGAGAAGGGAAAAGAGAATGCCATTTATGTTCCCCTCTCTCCTAAAAAGTCATGACTTGACGAGTCAAACTTGACGTGTGTGAACCGGCACATACTTTTCTAGATGTACTAAGTTAATCAACTCTGAATTTTAATGATGACACATTATACATATTACTCAAAAATGCAACACGTTTTGCATTAATCTTCGCTGGTTTTAAAATTTTTTTTTTTTTTGTTTTCCTTCACATAAAAAATTTTTTTAAAATTTAAATAAATTAAAAAAAAGATTGTAAATAAAAAAAAAACAGTAAAAAAAAACAAAAAAATCCTTTAACATTAAACGGCTGTTTTTCAAAAATTGGCAAAATTTGGCAGCTCGTTAACAAGAGTTTAGCAAATCGTTAACCAGGGTTTGGTAAGTGTATTATGAATAAACTTTGTGCGGCTGAAACAAGTCTCATATAGATAAAATATCTAAATTAAATTCGGCGCAAAGAACTGAACATTTTCAATAAAAAAAGAATTTTTGTGAAATTTTATTTAAAACAAAAAAAAATTAAAAAATTCAGTCTATTCAAAGGTACAATATTTTTTAAAACTTAATTTAAATAACTATTTTAAATTTTTGTTTGCATAAACAAATACATAAATACTGTTTTATATCATCAAAACCTTTGTCTGTCAGAAGCAAAAAAAATTTGTGCATGGAAAATGATCTCTCAACGTCAGCCGAAGTTATAGGGGCATACTTGAAGCATGCAAATTCGTTTTTGAAATATTAATTTTCTAATTCAGATCCCACATTTGATTCCAGATCAAAAGCAGTTGAAATTTGTTTTATTTTTTGAAATCCTATACTTTTTTTGCAAAACGTTTTGGTTTTTTTTTTTAATTTCTTTGGCAATTCTTCCTTCCAAATTGGTTATTTGACTTTCTGCAATATCAATTAACTGACTATTAGGCTGATTATTAGGTGGACTAAGTCCCTCCAATTTAGTTATTGTTTCCATAATAAATCCGTTGTTTAAAATTTTTTTTTTGGATAATTTTTTTATGTGGCACTTTTTTTGTGAAGAACTTTTTTACATACATGATATGGACATTTTAAAAGTATATCACTCGAAAATGTTAAAATATGCAAAAAAAAATTACATTTAAAACCAAAATATGCATTTTCACCAAAATATGCAACAGTATGCAAAAACAAATCGATGCCATTTTAACGCAAATTTAATGATTCGGAATACGGATTCGTTCTAAGACTATCTAAAAAAAACATGCATTTGCATGGAAATCCCATCCCTACTCATAACTTGATTTACTTCAAGCGTACTCATGATTTTCCATTCAAATTTTGTTAAAAATTTGTTCAAATAATGTATCATAAAATAGGGTATTTTATGATCCTGCCTCGTTTTGGCTGGTGTTGTTCCGCTTTTTTGTTATTTATAGCTGTGTTGTGGTATTGTTTTCTTTTGCGATGTTGTTTACGTGAGTATGGTTCACGTTGGTTGTATTTACGTTGCTGTTTACGTGTGAGTGTTGTTGACGCTTTCGTAAACATGTGTGTTGTTCACGTGTGTGTTGATGTTAACGTTTGTGTTGTTGTTATGAGGTGGGTTGTTGGCGTGGAGGTTGTTGTTAAAATATGGGTGGTTATACTCGTGGTTGTTCGGCACGATTGTGTTGTTGATTACTAGTGTGTTGTTATTAGCATGTGTGTTGTTGTTAAGTTGCAGATTGTTGTTTATATAAGTGCTGTTGACGTGTGTATTGTTGTTTACATGTAGGGTATTGTTTATGTTTTGGATGTTGTTAATGTGTCTGTTGCGTTTGACATGCGAGTTGTTGTTGAGGTGTGCAATGTTGTTATTGTTAACGTTTTGGATGTGTGTTATTGGTATCATGTGGAAAATTGTTACCGTGGATATTGCTTACGATTTTATTGTTGTTGTTAAAGGTTTGGTTGTTGTTTACGTGAGTGTTTTTGACGAGTGTGTTGTTGTTTGCAAGTGAGTTTTTTTAACGGGAGCGTTGTTGCTTTTGACGTTTTCGATGTTGCTGACATGTGTGTTGCTATTACCATAAATGTTGCTTGCAATAGTGCGGTTTTTAATTATGTGTTGGTTGTTGTTTACGTGTATGTTTTCGTTTTTACATATGAGCTATTGCTACCGTAAGTCTTGTTTCTGTTAACGTTTTGATTGTTGTTGACTTATGCATTGTTGTTAACATATGTTTTGTATAAATAATGGGTAAATGGGCTGTAATCGTGGGTATTGTGTTGTACTTCTTATTGTAAGTATGTAGTTGTTGACGTGTGGTTTGCTTACGAGTTTGTTGTTGGTGACTCTTGAGTTGTTAACGAATGTGTTGTTTGCGTGCGTATTGCTGACGACGGTGTTGTTGTTGCCTTGTAAGTTGTTTACAAGTGTGCTGGTTTAAGTGTGTGGTGTTGGTATCTAGTTCAGTTCTAGTTCAGCTCTAATTCAGTTTTAGTTGTGTTCCTGTTGTTATTTAGTTTATTTTTAGTGCAGTTTAAATTGAGTTCTAGTGAATTTTGTTTATTTTTTTTTTTTTTTGCTCAAAATTGTGATTTGTCTGTCTGTCAGTAGCCAGTAAAACAGGGACTCTTTTCACGATGGTTTGGTCAAAATTATACAAATTATTAGTCTGAAATAAAGCATGTAAACTTTAATAAAATTATCCCAATTTTAAGCAAATTCACTGCATATCTCATAATTTCGAACTTAAACATTCAAATTAAATGAGTTTTGTTCTTAAAAAATGTCTACGTTTTCAATTGTGAAAGAAGCGTTGCTTTTTAGGCACGCTAACCGTTTTAATTTTATTAGTTTTATGCTTGTGTTAAGCCATTATTATAAAATTAACTTTTTATCTTTGCAAACCACTGTGCAAATATCCTTAATATTCTTCGCCTCTAATTTTTTTTAAAAATACATGTTTTAATGTCTAGTTTTTTAAATAGTTAATGATGAGAAATTGAAATATGACACGATAGAATAAAAATCCTTTGTATATTTGTAATTGCTTTGCCATGTGTATTTGTGGCAGTTTTATTCTGTCATACACATATCATCCATGTATTTGTACCATTAATGTATATGTAAGTCAATATATTAGTGACAAATCCACATACCTTTGTCACTTACTAACCACTGTCATTACTTTGCAACGTTGCGGTTAAAAAAGGCATCTGTAATGTATTGTTGTGGGCGATTGTGGGTGACTGCGAGAACAATAATACTTTGACATATACATACAAACTTTGCTACATATAGAAATATGAATTTATTACAAATGTGGTTTCAAAAGTCCTACTGACAAACATTGATAGATACAATAAAGTGTCATATGAATATTTATTTTATTAGGAATTTTTGGTTTGAACAAATGTTTAATATTTAAATATTTTTTGTCAACAATGAATTTGATGGTTAGATATGTATACATATGTAAATATTCAACAATTGGTCCTAGTACGTTCAACTTTGTGTAAAAAATTAAACTAACAAATTCTATCCCCATAATATTGATTGTAAGTGCCCCGGTATGTTAGCTGGTAGTGAGCTTGTCTTTAAGTGCCAGGGTGGCGGGTTCGATTCCCGCCAGAGATTCTGGTTTCCTGCAGACAAGCGTATAGCTTCGCGGGATTTGCTTAGGGAATTAAAAAAAAGTATCCGGAACTTTTTAATCAAACCAAGTTTATCGATATAAAAAATTCGGCGGACTTTAAGGTGAAATAAAAACAAAAATAAAATAAAAAAATATATATTTATGGGGCATTAGATACTGATACGGTAATTTTATAGGGTGAAGAATTGATATACAAAAATTATAAGCAAACTTTTTCTAGATTAAACACTAAGCTTAGCACACATAATCATAAGCAATCACAACTCAAAATTTAAAAATGTTCATGAATGGCTTCAAAAACATGGTTGCAACCATTTAATCAATTTAAGTTCCGCAAATGTTGAAGGAGAAAAGTTTAAGAAGACAGTGAAGCAAACGAAATTTTCGCAGTCGTTGTAGATTTGAATTGTGAACTGGTTATTTATGGACGAGGACTTAAAATGAAGTATGCCAATAAATTTAGGGACAATTCTTCTTAATGAAAAGTCACCTTGAATTTTTTTATAAATATTTAACTCAACACGTTAAAACCAAGGCTATCTGACTGGAAGCTGAGGTCAACTCTACAACAACACTGCTTCTGTGTTCGGATTGTCAAAAATATTGCTAGTAAAAGAAAGTTTTATTTACATAAAAAACTTGTTTGTATACAAACTTTGACAAGTCAGCCACAAAAAAAAAACACCATATGTTGACTTAACCTCACCTTCTAGTGTATTCGCCTTCGTTAAAACTAAAAAAAGGTATAGTTTAAAACACCGAAATGTCCAAATCCCGAATTTCAGAATTCTGAATCACAAGATCCCGAACTTTATAATCACGAATTTTAGTATCCTTAATTTAAAAACTCCGATATCAAATCCCGAATTAAGAAGCTTTAGTTGGCGAAGCCGGTGTTTGTTATACCACAGAGGAGAAAATTCTTGCACCCGTCCAAAGGCCGGCTATGCACTTAGAAATTTCTCTAACTCCATTGATAAATAATGCCTATGGCTTTAAAGCACTACACCTTTGGATCAACTTGGAGATCCTGATGACACCTACATAATAGTATTATTATAAGGACTCCATTAAATTTCAGTCTATTACTGCGAATAAAAGATTTTAAAAAATATTTCAGCATGGAGTTTATTGGACTATGAGTTTTTTAGTGAAAATAAATATCAGGACTGTGGAGTATAATATCATCAATAAATAGTTCTAACTCCCAATCCATCCTCTGAAATTTTTTAAGTACGACTCCAACTCCGACTCCTACTCTAACCATTATGCTAAATGTATATGAGACAGGTCCTTATTTGACTTTAAACTCTTTTTTTTAATGCAGTACCTTTTAAATGGTTAAATACACTGTGTGTAATTTTTTAAGTCATGGCAAAATAACCATATACGGACAATAAATAACCATAAAGGACCAAAAAAAAGACCCGTGTCTCCCAGTTTTGCCGAAAGTCATGCACTTTTTTTATGGACCCTTAAAGATTTAGACCCTTAAAGATTTTGCAAAAAAGTGATAATATTCTCAGGCTCATATCTTGCAAACCGTTCGGAGAGTGGATTCTGGTACCTAAAAGGGCGTAGAATAAAAATAATGCATTTTTCTCAAAACTTCATTTTCACACACTAGGTCCCTTTTCTCGGAGAAGGTCACATATGTTCGCCAATATATTGCATTTATCTGTAAAATATTATTCTCTTGTTGGCAAAAAAAAAACAACAATTTCATTAACAATTTGTTCTATTAGATAAAATTTTAACTTTCAAAAACATATTTAATATGATTTCAGAAAATACCCAGTTTAATTTAGAAATAATTAATAATAAAGTTGTTAATATTGCAAGCAAGGACATTTGTTTTTATTGGTCATATTTTTAGTTATAGATTTATAAGATAAAAAAGTGTATGTACAAGTATTAATAATGAACAAGTAAAAAAATTAAGTTGGGACATAAATCACCAGATGATACCCTACACCACAAGTAAATTATACTGCAACATATAGTCAATTTGAATCCACCATCGATATAAATATTTATAATAAAACATTTTCAAAAGTAAAAAAAAGAATTTTTGAAGTCTGCCTTTTATGAAAGTTACGGTTAATTATGGATCTTCAGGTTCAAGTTTTTGAGGGATAGTTTTACAATAAAAAAAACACTTTGTGTCCAATGTAATTCCTAATATTACAATTTTCAACGCCTCATATAAAACACACTCGCAGAAAACACTTTACTACGTCCTTAACCGCAAAACTTATTAATATTGTTGTAAAACTTAGCCCACTACAATTTTCTTAGACGAGAAATAAATTTTCGTGAAGATAGATCAATAATTTACCATATGTTGTATATAAAGCCTATTCCCAAAAATTAGCTTAATAAGCCTTAAGGCAAAACCATAATGTGCTTAAGTTGGCTTAAGCAAATGTACGAATACATGTAAATCATATGAGGTAAACCATATTGAACTTAAGGAAAATGTTTGTTAAATTTTATGAAACAGTCATATGCTTATAAGCAAAGTGCGAATCTAATCGCACATGCAGTACGGAATCAAATGTTTGTTGATTTTATTTTTGTTTTTTTTTAATACATTTGAGAGACTTTTTGTAAATTTTTGACAGTAGAATAAGCAAGGCTATGCATATTATGGTTGGGCCTTTGAACTGCAGCAAAATTTTATATTGTATTAAAATTTAGTTGGAACGAACTTCTAAAGATACCGGGTCTAGATTTATTAAAATTTAAAAAAATTTCACGGGAATCCCGCAACTAAAGCGGGATTGAAAATACCGGGAATTCTCGGGACGGGATATACCGGGAACACACTCTAATTACCCAGTAATCACCGACTATTATTTAATTAAATCCCAGCAAAAAAAAAATGGAAGTGATACTTCATAAACGGCATCTTAATTACATCCAAAGTAGCTAATGCTACTTTTTAGCTTTAAAGAAGTAGTTTTGAAGTACAAATAAGAGATAACATTTTAAATAGCACCTTTGTTCTTAAATAATTGTATAGAATGTAGTTGGCCCGGAAATTTTTAAAAAAGATTGAACAAGGAATATTTAATGTACCTTGGGATTGAATTTCTAAAAAATATTTGTTTGTTCAGCAAATTGAATTGTACCTGTAATACTTTAATTTTTTTTTTGCCATGCAAATAAATTTTATATTCAATAAAAATTAGATTAAAAAATACATAAAAAAAATTAAATTAATTAATAATAAAAAAAATTACCGAAACCATATCTTTTTTTCATTTTTAGTTAAGAGTGATGCTTTTAAATTAATTAAAGGGGTTTTTAATTATTAAAAGCGATATAGATGCATTTTAAAATCACTGCATTAATATCACTTCTTTAATTCACAATTTCATTACTATTGCAGAACTACTTTTGTTTAGCATCTTAAAAGTTATTTTAGTATACATTTTTTCTACTACTTATAATTAACATTCAAATATCAGAACTCTAAATGTACTAGAAATGTGGAATATATGCATTTAAAAGTAGTAGAAAATGAACAACATTTTTCCAATGACATGCTAATGTTAAATTCATAGCTTCTTCACCCGAATTTGAAGTACTTCGGGTTTGCGAGTTGTGGTGATTTAATAACATCTTTTTCAACGCTTTTTTTGCTGGGATTAAAAAAAAGTCTACTCTATTTGTGGATAAAACAAGTTAAACTTAATTTTAATTAGAAAAAAATCTATACCACCTAAGTGAGCTGTCTCTCGATGGCTGGCCATGGAACCTAACCTAAGAATTAAGGGTGCAAAAAATTCGTGTTTGCCCATTAATGGTCAACTTTTTTAATTATAGACATGATATTGAAATATTTCATATGAACTTTTTAAAACAATAGAAAAGTTAGCCAACAATGATTTTAAGCACTGATTAAACGTACTAATCTTGAAATAGGAAAAAAACCCAATGCAAATTTATAATTAAAAATTAGCACTTAATTTAAAGCAGCTGGCAATTATTCAAACTAAATCAAACATGCAGTGAAAGTTAAATCGGCGTCTATACATTTAAAATTAAATATTAGGGCAAACACAAGTGTCTTAACTACGATTAAAGAAAGAATTCTTTCGCACATCGGAAATATGCTAATGTAAAATCGATATTTTTAGTACATACTAGGGTGATCGATTATTCGACTTTTTTCAATAACCGGTTTTCGAATATTCCGAATAGTTGCTATTTTAAAAAAACCGGTTTTCGGTTAAGCATTTTAAAAATAACCGGTTAACCGGTTTTAATTCGAATACATAAAAATACAAAACTCAAATTAGTTTTTGTAGTAAAAAGTTAATTAGAATAAAAACAAAACAATTCACGAAGGTATGGAACCAAATACATATATATTCCCGTCGATCCTATAAGAAGCATAGGGCCTCAATTCATAGATTTGACTTAAGGTACGTTCAGACCACAAATATTTTACGATAAAATCAAAAAAAAAACGTGACCAGTAAATTGATTAACTTAAGCATTATTTTAAGCAATTTCTAGTTATTTGCTAAACTTTATGTCTAAGGTGATAATTGCATTTATGTATAATGTAGTTAAGAAACCGTTAAATAATGTTTGCTCTAGCCAAACGTTTTGCAAAAGCAAACAATTCTTTAAGAAAACTAGTGGTTACGTTAGGAGTCATATATTAAATAGGTGTGAACATAGCTTTAGAATTTTTGAAAAACTTTGGTTTTAAAAATATAGGAATTTAGTTTATTTATTATTTGACATACATTTTCCCAAATTTATTGTAAATGAGTTTTAATTTGTTGCTGGTTAAGCATGTCTATATGAAGTAGTAAACTTCAGCCATATTTTTGAAAAGTGGCAAACAAAACCTCTTATCCAGGATTATGTATTTTGAAATTTTTTTTTTGTTTCAGCACTATACAATAGTAATATGAACATGCTTTTTGTATGTAATATCTGTCAATTCGTTGATCACACAATTTAAACCCTTCCAGGACATTTTTGATTCCTTCAATTTTGTTTTAAGTTCTTGGTGTTTTAATTAATAAAACTGATGAATTTTCCCATAACGTTGATTCCGCCGGTATGTTCTTGTTTTAAGCATGAAGATATGCAAGAACTACTTAAGAGTTTTTCATTCATTATTGGCAGCATATTTTAGTAAAATGTTATTTGCAGTCTCTTAAAAACTACTTGGAACAGGGTGAAGATTTGCTTGGCGTATATTTATGCCAAGCTAGTAGACTAATTAAAAGTGACTAATAAGTCGTGACGTTAATGAACCTTTGCAACTTATCATTATAGGGCCGTTTAAGCACAATTTTCTTTTAAGTCAGTTCGAAATATCACCAGAGATGGCATCTTTATAAAGATATATATAGTATTTATAATACTGTCCAATTGCTTATTACTTTTTATGCTGAACTTTTTTTTGTAGTACTTTATATTGTTTTTGGTTTTTGTTACAAGAACACACGCTTATATAAGCGATTTGTATTTACATTGCTCATAATGTTTTTTTGACTTTTGTTGCATTTTGTTTTGACATTTTTTATAAAAAGTTTAAGTTTGCCAAATATTCAATTAGAAAAATATTTAAATTATGGCTACATTTATAGCAAAAGTAAGGAAAGCGTATATAAATTACACATTACTAAAATAACCGGGTTATTTTACTAAAATAACCGTGTTATTCGATATTCTAAAAATGGACATTTTAAAATATTCGACTTGGGCAAAACTAAAATAACCGGTTAAAACCGGTCGAATACTATTCGATCGATCACCCTAGTACATACATATAAATATGAGGAATTCACAAGGTGTGCTATCAAGTCATAACTATTGTCATAATATCCTAAATTTGTACAATAGTAAAAAAAAATTATTGTTGTGTTTCAAACAAAAAAAGTCCTAAAATAATAAGACTTTTTATGCTGTGTTTATTGTTATGTCATAACTACACAGTAAAAATTTTACTTAAGAGGAGTTTCTAACAGCTCTCATATTTTTTCTTGTTATTATTTGAAGACATCTATCTGACTTTATGACCACCTTGTGAATCCCCCAATAGCCGAATCGATCTAAACATTTGGGGAACGCCTAAGTTTTAGTATTTAATGTTTATTTGAAAATATGTATTCATTTAGAAGTCGAGAAATTATGAATGTCCCTTATCATTTCTTGGCTTCAATTGGCCACAAAATGTAAATAAGCAATTAATAATTAATGCTTAATACTTTTCCAATTTTTTAAATGTAAACTTATTTAATTTACGAATTTGTTAAAAAAGTTTCAATTTGTGGACAGAGTTGTCAGATGTGGCGATTTCTCGCCAAACGTGGCGATTTCTCGCCAAACGTGGCGATTTCTCGCCAAACGTGGCAACCTAATTTTTGATTTGGCGACATGGCGATTTATAAAATAGTTAAAATCGCCAACTGGTTATTTTGATCAGCTTTGTATTAACAAAAAAACATGCTAAATAAAATCAGGGTCCTTGTGAAATTCTACTCCCGTTTATCTCCTTCTTTGGAGCTCTTTTGTACTCGAAATGTAGGACCTCAAGAGATTAAACTGGATACAAACAATTTGCAAACGACAGATTTAAATATGTTCACAGAATTAAGGGGTTTGCCTCAATATTGGCCTTGAGAAGCGAGGCGAAAGTGTTGCCAATCTGTGTGTAATTACCAGGGCAGTAGAGTCGTCAATAAATAGTCCCAACTCCGACTCCAACTTCTGAAATCGTTTAAGTCCGAGTTCGGCTCTTCAGCGTAGAGCTGCAAAACAATCGATAGTACTATCGATAGTATCGATAGTTTTATTTTTGGTGGACTATCGATAGTTTTTATCACTATCGATACTATCGGAAAATTTTAAAAGTAACTGCAAAGCTGATTAAATGTTGTCAACGAAAGATTTTTAACAACTCACTCGATGCAAGTTTTATGCAGTGCATAAACTTTTCTTGTTCTGTGGAAAAAAGGAAAATGTAACCTAAATTTGAGTTTTTTTTTATCTTCATGTTCAAAAGTACATGCAACAACAACTAGAAATAATTGCACCCTTCAGATCTTCCCAATCAAAATTGCACACAGGTGTACATATCTTTTTTCAATGTGAAATAATATTTGGATTAAAAACTTAGGTTTACTTCCGATCTGTGACATAAGGAATGTTTAGAAACAAAAACTATAAAAAAACATTTAACCGCAGATAAGTGAAGATTATTTTGGAATAGGAGTAAATTTTCAAAAATCACCTTTAAAACTTAAAAAATAGACTTAAGCACATTTTCCTTACTGCCACAGAATTGTGTACTAATTTGCATATTAAAATAATGTTAAACCTCGATAAATGTGGCAATTATTTTACCTGTTTGTCTTTTTTTCTTTACGAAAAGTCTTAAAAAAATTAATGGGGTTATTTTGTAAAAGAAATTAATCTACTTCCTTGAAAATGTTTATAAAAATTTTTGAAAATTCAAAAAATTTTACATAAATAAATTATCAACGCAAGGGTTACGAAATAACCTTTTTTTTCTAGACTTAAGTTGAATATTTTGACGTTGAATATGAAAAAAACGGACAATTAACCGTATCTACATCTATATAAAGTTTATATTAATTATAAACTATAGATGACACTGAAATTTAAAATGAATATGCTGGTCTTTATACCTGAAAAACGTTTTCAGTAAATGAAGTTTTAAACCTATTTCATTTTTTACCACCTTCATTGACTACCGTGTCCACAGAAGTTGCACATAGAAACTTTTCGATACTATCGATATTATCGATAGTTTTAAAGCTAACTATCGAAACTATCGATTGGGCCGACTATCGATAGTTTTGCAGCTCTACTTCAGCGGCACTAAGATATAACAAAGGTTACATTTTTATTTTAAAGGAAATTGGTAGGACTTTAAATCAGATTAACATAACGCCTCGAATTTGGGGAAAATCATGGCTTTTTTAACTGTGAGCTAAAATATCTCGAAAGCCTGAAATTCTAAGTACAGATTCGGATTCAGAGTAACTGAAATCCTTAGAAAAGTATACTTGGATCTATAGCTTAAAATTTGTTGGACTGTATAATTAAACTAAAATCTCTTTCCACTTCATTTCGATTCCTAGAACATGCCCAAATATATGATGTTGATAATTTAAGAAACTAATACATTATTCCTTATACCTTCATGGAGCATTCAGCGTAATGTCATCTATAAGATATGTTGAGCGATTCCCTTTCTTCCATAAAAGCTTTTGATGCAAATAAAAAGGATGTATGTATTTCTTCACATGTAAATGCGGAACTTTCTATACCAAAAATACTGCTTACTATAAACATTGTGGACAATTAACGCTGCTTTAAGTATTATTAAATATTTTGAATAATGTTTTCATATTTGTTATTAACATTTTTAGCTTTATAGAAATTTTTTTACTATTCAAATCAAGGCAATTCAATTTAAAAATAAAATATATTTTTCGATTTTTTCATTTATAGAAAACGTTCAATATTTCGTGTTTTTAAAACATCTTTAAAAATGTTCCCTCTATTTATTTTAATTTTTCAAACTAACCATTATTGTTAGTGTTCAATGACCTTTAGGTGACCAAATGAACTCATTATTTAATCAGTTTTATCACATGAATATTGTCATTTTTCATGCATGCCATTCTTGCTAATCTCTACCACTTTATCAACAGTAATAAAAGAATTTTAAGCGTTTTGAATTACATGGAAATTGATATCGTAAGTGCTAAAAAATTAAAGTTTATTTAATTTTAGAAAAAATTTTATAAAGAGTTGAAAAAAACATTAAAGCAATAATTTTCAATTTGAAATTCTCAAAATGTATGTATGTATATAAAAGTACCATTGTGCACCATTAAAATTGTTAATGTATGTATGTATGTATATTGAATCAATTAATAGATGATATATATTATGATAATCTCTCTTCTCTAGGCGATTCTATAACATATCGGGGGAATGAATATAAGTATAAAAAATCCTGTCATGATAAACTATGCAACAAGAGTTTTTATCCTTTAGGTCGTTTAAATTGTTATCAGTACAGTGGCCAGGGCTGTGACATAGTTGTAAGGAAATCATATACCTGACCAATCCATAGCGAAAAATACAAATGTTTTTAACTGCCCTTGAAATTTTTTGAAGAGGTTGCACCAATACAAATAGTATACATATGTACATATTCGTGAGCCTTTTATTATGACTAGAATAGCTTCTGCTTCTAGCAAATTAAAATGTGCTCAATGCGACTCATTCCTGTAAAAGAGATCTGGCTCATAATCACAAAGTTAAAGTATCTGCATGCCAAATTTTAAGAAAACCGATTGATTAGTTGAGAAGATATAGGGAGAGGAAGCTTTTACCACTTTTCCCCTATTCTCTATTTTCTTTCTGATAAATGACAAATTTAATGATTTGCAAAAAGGAAAGGAACAACAGTGACACATTCCTATGACAAAATGCAGGTGTATAGCAAGTGAATCGAATGGTCAGTGCACAACTAAAATTACGAATTTTCAAGAAAATCGGTTAATTAATTAAGAAGGTATAAGAGGAGGGGGCTTTTACCTTGTTTGCTGTAGTTTACGCCGTAAATGTTAAAATGTATAACCTTTAGTTCCTTCAAGACTTGGAACTATCATCGAATAATTAATTAAGAAGACATGGGTAGTGGGAACTTTGGAATTTCCCAAAATTATATCTTAAACTTCCTTTAAATGTTACAGTGTCTACATGCAAAATTTAAAGAAAACTTTTTGATTAGATAAGAAGATATAGAGAGGGGAGCTTTAACCCCTCTTTCACGGCCTAAATAATAAAAAATTAAATGCTATAGTTCCTTCCAGATTGTACACTATTTGCTTGCCAAAATTCAAGAAAATCGATTAATTAGTTAAGAAGATATAGGGAGGGAGATATTTAACCCGTTTTGCCCTTTTTTACGCCCTCTAGCGATATGAAATATACTTTACAACCTATTCTGCTTGTCATTGTACACATAAGACATTACGATACATCATTTCATAAGTTTTTAAGTAACAATAAAATATGGAAAATGGATGGGCATTTTGTATGGGAATATATAGGAAAATCTAAATGCCATTCGTGCAAACTTCACATAAACCATCTACAGGCTATCCCCAACGTACCCTGAAATGTTGGTTAAAATAGGTCGACCCGTTTTTGCAGATAGTGGTGAAAACATCGTTGAGGAATAAACATCTGGCTTTTGCGCAGACCTATTGAACAGACCTGGGTCAACACTGTTGGACATTATCTGCTGTCAAGCAAAAGTAATCGGTACTGATAGTTCTCAGGTTCTCAGGCAGCTTAAAAAACACCCTATAGTATTGTTTGCTTAGTCCCAATTTACACTAGGGACATTTCTTGCTGGACAGACGAAGTTTGATGGCGAGGGGTCGAAAAAGTAGAGTGTGTAGTACATGACTGTCTGTACTAGACATTTTTTCATTTCTCTTTCTTACTTTTCGTAGTTTACATACAAACATGAATCAAAAAAACAAGATTGCGCACTCAGCCGTACAAAAAAAAATTTCTACTGCGCATCTACGTCATCATAGACTAAATATGAGTGTTTGTTGTAAAAAATATAAGACACACACAAATGAACACACACAAAGTCTATTGTTTCGTCACACACAAAAATAACGGACCTGCGCAATGCGCAATCTTGTTTATTTGATTCATGACATACAAATATTAATTTCTGTCTGACTTCTAATGTTTCATATGTAAACGCTTCAGGTAAGATTAAAGGAGAATTAAAAAAATGTCCGGCAAGAAATGTCCCTAGTGTAAATTGGGACTTAGGCTTCTGTTCTTAATAATTTCAAAATAATGTTTGGAAATTGAAAAAAAAAATAATATAATATATTGCAAACAACCCTACAAGAAGACTACCGGTCATTTTACTAGTTATATGAACGGTAGTGTTGACCAATATAGTGTTATAGTATAGTAATTTTTTTAGTTTTGGTTATGCATTTCTTGTAGGGAAGATATGGCAAGTCTGCAACTTCACGTAAATAACAACTCTGTTTCTTTTACAGAGTTGTTTAAGAGTCACTCCTAGATGTTAATGGTTTTAGACTCACTGCTGTAAATTAGTTGTCATTTTAATTGACAGTTCTCATTATTTTCTCGAAGCAAAATAAAAAAAATTTCTAGCGTTAAAATTTTACGAATTAAAAAAAAAACTAAAAAATCATATAAATAACGATGGTTAACACAGTTTTTAATAAAGTTTTACTAATAGCGGGCTTTGCCAGTCTAGCACATGCCGCATATTCAGCGGCTCATTGTAAGTACAACAAAAACTCATGGAAAATTTAAAAAAAAAATTGCTAGACAAAATTGAAAATAATTGTTAAATGATTTTTCTTTAATAGATCGAACTTATTTGCGTTTAACAGAACAAGAATTTACTAAACTGCCATTGGATGTAAGTATAAATAGAATTAAAAACGAAATAAAAATGATAAGCAACTTCCTCCATAGATTGTTGTCCAAATTGTGGTCAGTTTGATTATGGTAATTTACAACGTTATTCAAATCGTTGGTAATTTCAAAGAAATTCGTGCTACCGTCGATATGCAGGCCAAATCCTGGGATACTTTAGGAAATTTCCCCTCATTCTATTCATTTAATCACCGTGGAAAAGCTCTTTCCCCAAATTACGTGCCCCAAGAAGAGACAGAAGGTAAATCGAAATTGGATTTGAATTCATAAGTGTCTTTTGTACGATAATTCGATGTACAAAATAAGTGTAATTCAAATTCTCTTTTTCTTGGATTGTAAACAGATGAAATTTTGCTATGTAGTATTTTTATTTGTCATATAAAATATAAGTAAACCTATCCTAAAATACAAAAATCAGAAAAATATTTAATAGTAGAATAAGTTTTATTACTAACTAATGATATTTAATACGAGTTATTACTTCGCCACTATTTCGTTTTAAATTTTCTTGCATAGCTTTTTGTTCTGGAGGAAACGGACATTAAATTTAAGTTTTTAGAAAAATATGTAGATAGGTACGTATTAGAGGTCTGCAACGAGTAACTTTTTTCTTCACATGTGAAACTCGCTGTCGAATATAGTATTTATTTGTTATCTTGCTTAACGCGCAAACTGTGAAGAGAAGTGATTGTTGTTTTTAAAAATACTAAAATGCAGCAGCCGAAGATGAAATATGTTACGAAAAGAGGAACATATAAAAATGGGTACAACGAGAAAGAAGTACCTATGTTCCTATAAAATTATGTTCCTTCATGTGGTACTTGTAGTATTACACAGTAAAGCTGAAATGTGTTTAATAACCCAAAAATGTTTGCCTTTACATCCACAGTAGCTACTAAGCCAACATTTGATGTCTTGAAAAAATAATCTCAAATAGTGCCCGAAAACCATTATTAGGTTGTCAAGATAATGCTTTTTTCTATAATTTAATTAGATTTTTTAATACATGTACATACCAACATACCATCCCTATGAATGAGCGAATGGTCACATTTTTCACGTTGGTGTTAAGAAAATTATAGAAAGAAATTACCAAAATCAAGTTTTCTGTCATTTCTATTATTGCAAATAAATTTCACTTTTAAATAATAAAAAATCTAAATGATCTAAATAAATAAAGTTATAAACATACCTCATTTATTTCCATTTTTTTTATTGAACTTAACAGTTAAAAAAGATTAAATGCATGGAACAATATTTTTTGTTTTTAATGTTTTGTTTAAACGAAATATTAATTTTATTTTGAAATACAGGCAGTAAAAAAATCACGCATGTTCTACAAATCGAAATGAAGTGGAATTGAAATCGAACGAGATTTAAATTTCAATTATTTACAAAATTACTGTAGTTTTTTAGTGTTTTTAAGAGCTGGTCTTGTAGACATAATTGGTAATAAATGTATGAAGTATATAAAACGGAATATTTTAACGAACTTTCTTTACAGACTCGTATTAAAAATTTGTTTGGTTTTACAGAATATTCGATTTACAGAACATACCCGAATATGTAGATTTATTTCGAGTTCAATTTTGTATCATGTGGTCATCTTACCGTTTTGCCCAACAAAAAAATTATGTTAACTACCAGTAAAGTAGAAAATATTTAAACCCGTTAATTCATGAGCAATTGTAATCCCTTAGAAAGTTTTTACAGGGTGGCGCAGATTAAGTTATGGGATTAACGTTATTTTTAACTTCGAAACTGATCGCACTATCTGTAAGGAATCAAATATTTTTTGATTTTGTTTTTTGTATACATTTGATAGGTTTTTGTAAATTTTTGACAGTAGCTTAAGCAAGATTTACATATTATAGTTGGGCCTTAAAACAAAAAATTCAAAAAATCATAAAAATATTTGAAATTTAATAAAGATTTACAAAACAAATTTTGTATTTTTCTTAATAAACATTTGTTAAATATAAGAATCGTTTATGAATACGGGGGGAATCGTTTTTTTTTTTATCATATAACTGAATATGAATAACTACACAATCGAACAACAATCAAAATTTATTTCTGTGACCAAAAAATTGTTTTCCCGCAGCGTGCATATTTATTTGCGCCTGGCTGTTTGTCAATGAAAAACTTGTGCGCAAAGAACAGGTCACAAGTTTGGAGATAATTTAATAAAATGTGGTAGGTTCTAATTGGCAAAAGTTTGAAATTTTCACATAGCCCCCTTACAAGTTTCTTTTCGGAATAGGGTCTTTGCGCCTCAAAAGTGCTTTTCATATAAATTTTCACGTTCATAAAACATTAAAATATAATGTTTGTATACAGTGTCACTACAATTGTTCTGTTTTTTAATAAAGAACAGAACACTATATAATATTCGGCTCTTTCTTGAATATAGCTACGAACGGTTAAGGGTTGTGTTCGTCTACACAAACACAGAAAAATAGATATCGTTCCTGGGTGTGTGAGCCGAACGCTAAATAATGTTGTTTATTTTCGAACACTGTTATTAGCCCCACAAATACCAAAGCGAATTTAATTACTAGTTGAATTTGCCTTTCCAACCACTATTAGCACAGTTTAGGAAGCCTTGTTTGTTTAGCATTTAGATTACTGCAATTTTTCACAACTCTGTTTCACGAATTTATCACAGTTGCTTTAAATTGTATGAAATTAGAATATGTTTTTTGTTGTAAACATCAGTCACTCTTCAACTGTCTGGTTTATTGGTATTTCACGTTCGCATCGCGCAAAATATAGTTGTTTAGAAATTATAACGGAAATAAAATAAACTACAAAATAAAAGTTAATAAAAAACATAAAAAAATTGCAATAACTCTTTTTAACCAAAAAATAAAACATTCTTATTGTTAAATTAAAAATCGTGATTTTTTAAGAGAAAAAAGTATCCTGTAAGGAAGGGTGTGTTTTAGATTTATTGGAAAAGAAAAAGTTTTATAAAACTTAAAAAACTAAGTAAAAACAAATTGATTTTGATAAAAAAAAAAACAAAGTAAAAATGTCTGTGTCCTCGAATGCTTCATCGGCTGCCTCCTCTGTTTCTGGAGCCAACACCTCAAACGGACGTCGTTCTTCTTTGGGCCGGCCCAATAGTTGTGATTCGGGCTCAACTGATTCCTCCGAATTGTCACACATCTTAAATAGACGCCAAGTGATTATGGACTCCCAGGAAGCCGGCATCGAAGTACCACACAATTTTAAAGTAGTCAATGTTTATACAGAATTTCATGAATTTTCACGCAAACAAATTAAGGATTATCAAAAAACTTTTAATACGTAAGTTTTTTCAACAAAATTTTTTCAGTTTTCTTTTTTATTTTAAGAAAAGCTTCATAATAGGAACCTATATAGGTATTTGTTTTATCTTATTATTTGCACAATAAAATGCCAAGATCCCAGCCAAGGTCATCATGATGTAAATCTTATAAGAAAAATAAGCAAACAACAGAATGAAACAAATTTGTCTACAATATCCACTTTTAACAAACTGCCACTCTTTTTCCTTCAACCAACGCTAGTTTTACACACCCCACCGTCATTATTTAGCCTTTTAGCAAATTTCCTCCTTCCTACATTCCCTTACACATTACAACAAATTTTCTGTATTGCAGAAGGAAGAAATAAATACAAACAACAAAAACAAAAAACGCCCACATACCTACGTACATAGGTACCAAGTTACAACAACGCTATAATATTTCTACTCCTTGTTTTTATTTTGTGATGCTGTGTGGGCACCTTAAGTTTATTTGTCGTTTTTTGCTTTTGTTGGTGTAGTAGAAATGTTGGTTTGTTGAAAGCAGGGCGCATTATTTGTTTATATGACTTGATTATAAGCCCTTTGCTAAAGATTCATATGTTTATAACTATGTATGTATGTCTGTATAGGTATTTGGTTTTTTGTTTTTATTTCACGTGACTTCTAATTTCAGGTTTTGTTTGTCTTCAATTCTATTCTGTCGATTTTGGCATTTTGCAAATACAGTGAAACTCGTTTATAACGAGCACGAACTAAGTATTTGCATAACTTACATATTTATTTTGAATCAGAAACACGGGTTTTTATAAAAAACACACTTGATGTCGACAAAACCATATTTCATACAAATATGTAACTAGATATGTACGTACATAGTCTCTCTTAACATACGTGTTTTTAGAAAATAATATTAGGTATTTGGCATCTAAAATGCTATACATATAAGTATGTATGTAGGTACATACATACATATTGCAGTATTTATCGCATTTAATGATATTTTGCATCCCAATTTGGTAATTTAACCCCAATCCTCTTATCACGAATCCTCTAACGAATCTTAAAGTCAATTTCTCTTAAACGTTCCTTCAGCTACTCATTTTCTAAAGATATGTATTTATAATTTTAAGCTTTCCTGAAAGTCAAATACTCCTTCCCCTCTTGATAAGGGTACCTTGGTACCCGTATATAAGTTAAACCATTCTGTATAAAAAAAACTAAAGATACCAGTAGTTTTTGTTTTTTATATTGTTTGGAATTGATAAATTTCTATATCTAACTTTGTACCGATATCATTGCATAAAATAAAATTTTAGATATTAACATTCTGTGCTGCGTGGAGCAATTATTTTGCTATGCGCGTTGCACATTGGCCGGTTACAGCCATAGGATCACATTTTGCGTGTATTGCCATTCGATTTCGAATTAGAAGCCATGCAAAGTAGCATTTTAATAGTAGCAGTCCAGTTTTATTCCTCTGTAATTTTTACGACTTTTTTTACGGTCCGCAGCATCCTGAGAAACTTTCTTAGTGATGGTTTAATTTGTTATTAGTTCGAGTGCAGCTCAGACGTTAGCTTTATCGTATTTACGCTATATTTCGACACCATTTGGTCCATAAATCGCCTTTTGTTCTATTGTAATAAACATTTATTTCTTCCTTTTCGTTAAAAGCTGGCTACCTTCGAGTATAGATCATTGTCGACAGAAAATTAACACTTCTTCTTCTTCGTTAGAACTGACAAAAGAGAGCGGCTCTTACTAAAACCATATATAATGGCGTTCCTACATCATCCGTTGGGTTTGGCCGTAGCTGTTTCGGAAAATACGCTTTCTATTTTAAGAAGGGTACCGACAAGATTTGTTCCTTTAATTTAAAGCTGATTGGCCAAAGGAAGTTACTTAAAAAAATTATCAGTTGTTGTATTAAATTCTATTGTTTCGAAATCGGAACGTTCGAAACGTGAAACACGCACTGCAAAATAGTTGCTCCACACTGCACGAAATGTGCTTTTTTTTAATTCCCTACGCTAATCCCGCGAAACTGTAAGCTTGTCTCAAGCAAAGCAATTCGAGTCTGGTGGCAATCGAACCCGAAATCCCGGCGCTGATAGAATAGCACTCCTAAGGTTTATTTTATGCAATAATACCAGTTCAAAGTTAACTACTAACCCCCGTATTCATAAACGCTTATTAAATTAAACAAACGTTTTTTAAGGAAAATGTTCATACAAAATTTGTTTTTTAAACCTTTATTAAATTTAAAATATTTATATGAATACAGGCATATTAATATGATAAAAAATAAAATAAAAACTACGGTTATCTTTACTTTTTCTATACATAATGCTTTATCTTACACGCGGGTACCCAGGTACCCTTATCAGGAGTCTACATACGGGGAGTATTAAACAACCAAAATGATTTTGTGTATAAGAGTTACGCTTATATGCATTACCCGCATTAATGCATCCCAAATTAATACAATTTTATAAAATTGGTTTAACAAAAAACTTGAGTCAGTTAAAAAAAAACAACAAGGAACAGTGTGCTATATTCGGCATTGCCGTATCATTAATACCCTATACCGGGAATTCAAATATTTCAGGAGTGAGCTTTACATAGGATCTTTATCTTATTTAAACTCATTGCTTTATGTAAAAAACTACCATCATATTAAAGTGTTATCCTGGAGGGAATTTTATATTGGAGTTACCGTAAATAAATATAAATCCAATAGGATGCTTTATATTGGGCCTATCTTCAAGAAAGTTGGCTGAGTAATTTTTTTTCCTTACGAAACATGACAAAATAAAGTTTTATACAATATCAATATTCGTTAAGGTTTTAGGTATAATAAAGTATTTTCCGAGAGTTGTTGAGTCTTTCAAAAGCCAGAGAATTTTGAACAGACAGACTAACAAGCAGACGGGCATAGCTAAATCGACTTAGAATTCATTCACCACTGGTGGTGGTGAAGGATATTAAACTTATACAAAAATTAATGCAAACGAACAAAACTACATAAAAACTCGAAACCAAGTATTTGATTGATTATGGGTCGTTTTATCAAACCACATTTTCTCTCAAATTTTTAAATACCCCTGCGGTTTTATTGATTTTGTAAAGTTTTGTAGAATCTCATGCAAAAAATAAAAGTGTAGATAACTCCGCTTGCATTTAAGGTGACGTTATGTATTAACAGTTTTAATCAAACTTTAAATGTAAACATACCTACTTACACTTTTAATGCAAGTAAAAATAGTTCTTATTTGTGATGCGGATCAAAGTAGGCGAATTTTTCCTTAAAATCTAATAAGCTGGTTTTTAAATACATATAAGCGATAAACACTGTATTTATGTAGGTTTGTTTGAAAATAAATAATTTTTTAAAATTTAAAAAAGGTCCTAATCAAATATCTTCCTTTTGACAATGTAGTAAAATGTTTGGTATTTTCAAGATATGTAAAAGTGTTTGTTCCTTGGAGTTCGTTATAACAGTGTTCTACTGTAAAAACTCGTCCCTATTCTTTGATAAACTTTTTAAGTATTTTTGTTGGTGTTGGTTGGAGATATTGGAGATACTGTCAAAAACTAACAAAAACCCTCCGAAATGCATTAAAAATCAAAAAAAAAACGGAATGTGCGATCATTTTCGCACTTTGCTTAAGAAAATGACAGTTTCATAAAGCAACAAAAACTTTCCTTATGTATACCTATGATTTACATTTATTCGCACAGTTGATTAAGCCAACTTATGCATAATAAATACATATATTAAATTTAAACATTAAAAACTTGTCCTGCTCATAATAAAGGGTGACACAGAATTAACGCAAAATTTGAATTTTTCGGCATTTGTGCATTTGCTTTTGACATACCTACCCGCTATCTCTATTCCTTAAGGGCGCTCCTATACAAAATTTTCAATACAGACTAAAAATATGTTAAAGAAAAAGACACATAACTGCCAAGGAGTCGCCTCTAAGGGGATAATATTTGTTCTTTTTTCTAAACATTTTCCAAAAACATACTTGCCCTTTATCACCACTTCGTAGCGGGGCTTCTATGCAAATACATATTGCGTTTAATGAAATTCTTAAATTTAATTAACATTTTTCATCTTTTGTGAATAAAATCAAAAATTTTAATCATATATGGCTTGTTTTGTTTGCAACTTCGTTCTTTATACATATGTCCAAAAAAATTAGAAGCATAGCTGCATTTTTCAATTTGTTGTTTTTTAAAAAAACAAAAACTTCGAAATTTTGCTAAAACAAATTATTATTTTTCTAAAACGACTGTGCTTATTAGAAAAACTTTACTTAAAGGAAATTTGCGAAATTTCAGTATTTTAACAGTATTTAAACCGTTCAATAATTAAAAAAGATAAGCAGGGGTGTGCTGGAAATCGCAAACGTAAAACGCATGCATTTTAAAAGTAATTTTTAAGTAAGATTTATGTAATAAGAGAATTTTATGACAAATATTGAACAAATATGTCCCTATTAAACAGGATTTTACACAAAAAATTATAAGAATTAGGTTTAAAGTTTATTAAAACAACTTGCGTTTGCGATTTCCAGCACACCCCTGAATGTGAAATAAGCGCTATAAAAATGCACAAAAATTGTTTATTTACTGCAAACGTTTACAACACATAAAAAATGAATTTCAGATTCCCGAAAATTCAAAACCAAGAATATTTTTAAAGCCCGAATTTCATAATCTCTAAATCCCGAATTCGAAAATCCCGAATCTAAAAATCTCAAACTAATTAAAGATTATCTGCATAGGCGGCCATCGGCCAGTCGCACACATTATTTCATCTAAGGTAAAAAAAAACACCTGCTTCGCTGTACAATTAACTACATACCTGTTCGTTCGCTTAATTTACATTTAAAACAAAAACAATATTTTTTAAATTGTTTTTTTAATGTAATCGATGAACAGACCATAAATGTATTATATTGGGGCTTTATTTGATTTTACAAATTGGGGTATTTATTGCATATAAACCCCTAAAAATTGGGGTTTTATTGTAATAAACCCCCAAAAATTGGGGAATTTTTATTTATTTCTCTTTGTGGGGGTTTTTTCATTTTGTTTGTGGGCAATTATTTCGTGAAGCTATATCAAACAAATGGGTTTATTGAAAAGCTTATCACCTTCATGCTTAAAAAGTATTTAGAAGTAATAAAAAAACACGATTATGCAACAAATTACTGTTCACAAAAACCGTATTATTAAAATTACTTTAGTTAATGTTTTGAACAGCTCAAAATTGTCTCATTTATACAAAACCATTTATCTTTTATATTTTTATAGATTAACTTTTATTTATTTAACAATCAAATACATATACCTTAATTTACATAAAAAAAAGAAATGTGTACGAACTCTTTGTTTAGAAACGAAAGTTCGTTTTAGGTTGCAAAAGCTTTGAACACCACTGTTATATTGTATTTACAAACATTCTTCTTAACATATTATATACTGGCAAAGCAGATCCCTCCTTTAAACTCTTTCATAAACTGGTCCCTAGTGCTCATTTTACAATGGTCCGGATGAGTGACAAAGAAGGATTTGTCCAAATATGGCCAAAATCCCATAGAGTAGACCAAAAATATTTCAAAGTTGAATTTTTGAAAATTTTTTAAAAATCTCACAACTACAATTCAGGCATTTGGGTGCCATGGAAGGATTGACTGGTCCCTAGTTCTCATTACCGGTATGGTCCGGATGAGTGACAAACAAGAATATGAAAGTTCCAAATAATTTTTGTTAGGATTCTTTAAATTTGTCTTTAGAAGTTTTAAGGAAGCAATTAATTAATAAATATAATAATTAGATATTTTCTTTCTGCATTTTATAAGGTTTATTTTTTTAAAAAACAATATGGTCCGGATGAGTGACAAACAAGAATATGAAAGTTCCAAATAATTTTTGTTAGGATTCTTTAAATTTGTCTTTAGAAGTTTTAAGGAAGCAATTAATTAATAAATATAATAATTAGATATTTTCTTTCTGCATTTTATAAGGTTTATTTTTTTAAAAAACAATATCTAACATTTGAGGACCATTTTATGTCATATTTAAATAATTGATAGTTAAATATGTCATATTTAAATATTTCGTTACGTCATTTCATCCAGAGTTATATATGAAGCGACGTAAGCTGTTACGTCGAAACATATTTAACTCAGCATATTTATCTTCACACACATCTTTTTAAGCAAATATTCATACAATTTTTTTTCATTTTGATAAACTTGGCTTGCTCTTAAAGAAAAACACTTAATTTTCTCACTTCCCCAATTTTAAAAACTTTATTATTTTAATCAGCACTATTTCAATATTTTCAAAACGTAATATCTTTTTGTAAAGCAAAATAAAGTACAAAAATAAAATCAACTGTAAATGTTTTCTTTTGTTACTGGTGTTAGTCTTTGTCTATGCAAACACTTATTTCCAACCACGACACTTCATTATTAACTTTAGATCATCATGTGAATGCAACCTTTCTTCAAATTCTTTTTATAACAAATTTATATTGTGTCTTTTTTTCCCCCACCCAACGACAACAAAATCAACACAAATGAACAAAAGGCGCATTCACATGTATTTGTAACATTTTTAATGACGTTTGTTTGCAACAGACAAGTGAAGTTAAAGGTGTCTTGTTAATAAAATATTAAAAGATAAATTTACATAATAACAGATAATGATGAAGGTGATAATTAGAATTAAAGATGCTTTTAACGTAAGTAAAAGCAGCTTAAATGAAATTCTAATAAAAACACTAAATAGACTAACACATAAAGTAGACGACAACTTTATAAAGTTGTTTAAATAAAAACAATTTTCAGTTCGTTATTTTTAAACGTTTCCATTTACATATTATTTCAAACACGTTGTTGTGATAACCTTTGAATGTGAACCTTAAACTTGAATTATGGTTTTAAAAAGAAAATAAAATACATAGATTATTTAAAATTATTTTTGAAAGCAAACTATTTAATACCTGGCTTATCATATATATATAGTAGTTATATAAAACGGTAAGGAGAGATTTGAAGTCGAATCGAATCCTAAATTTTCCAATTGTTATTCTGTCAAAATCATGAGGTTTGCGTTTAAGAAAAATCAGAGTTAAATAGTTTTTGAATAACTCATAACACGTAAGTCTTCTGTATTGTTTTTCTGTGTGGTTTTTCATATGTATTCGTCACATCCTCGAGAATATTATAGATACACCATAATTCGTGATCAATTTTGTTTGAACTCTTAACATCCCAGCAAAAAACAGTTGCTCAAGCAGAAGGGATATTTTCATGACTTCTTTAGCACTTAACTATTTGAATAAATTTAAAATGCCTTCCAAAATTCGAATTAATTTTAAATAAGTGAACCCACGAAAAATTACATGAAGTGCTTTCATTCAACTCTTATTTAGGAATTACAATTTTTCACTATAATTTGGTATTCGTTTAGAAAAACTCAAACAAATTTCTGACGCTCTTAAATTAATTTATAATACATTCCCATAATACATTCCCATAATCCATATCAAAATTAATATTAATCACCAATTAAAATACGGATTAAAATCATTAAAGATTCATTGCTTTTCATTCACACTCATTTCAGTTAATATTCCGGATCAATGAAAACCCCGATATAATCACTGAACTTTCATTGGTTCTAAGCAATATTTTAAATGACGAGCCGCTTACCTAAATGTGAACCCATGCTCGCCAATGACACGCTAATGTTAAAATCATGAATGTTTCAACAAAAAAGAACCAGTGCATTATCCCCGGAACCCATGCATTTTCTCCCTTTTTAGCATGCCGTTTTTTGCTGGGTTTCTGCTGTAAATCTAATACGATTTGTGATATTTTGTTCTGTTTTATTTCCATTTATTTTTTTTCAGAAAGGTAAACTGAGAGTTAACTTTTTAGAGCAACACATAAACGCTAAAATTCGATTAACTTAATCGCGTGATTAATTTTTTCGTGAGATAATTTTTTCGCAACTCTACTGTACGACGAACTGTGCCAATATTTGCATTAACTCATTAAGTAGCTTTTAACGTTGTTCAAGTTACTGTATACAACTGTCTTAACTATTATTATTTCTCCACTTTTTCAAACTACTCGATTTAAAAATTAAAATATCAGGGGATTCATTGAAATCGAAAACGTACAACGCAAGAATTATAAGAGCAGTTTTACAATAAGCTTTCTGTAATAAATTAACCAGACATTTTTAACAAAAATTGTAAAAATTAGATTAAAAGTTTAATAAAAAGAACTGCCAAATTCTTTCGTTTTACGTTTTCGATTTCCATGACACCCCTGTATATTTTGCTTCAGAATGTGATAACAAAATATTTAAGAAAAAATTTAAATACAACATGTGTTTTTTTAAATTTCATTTAAAAATCCAGCTGAAACTAAAATTAAAAGTTCTAAATAAACCTGCTTGCTATTAAGGCAAACAAAAAACACTCATCAGTTTATAACTGGAGCCAATATTATTTATTAATTTAAAATTTTGTTTAAAGTAATAAGAAACGTTTCCATTTCAATCATTTGCTGGTTATTTAAACCAAATAAACAATAATTATTTACATTCAATCAAATTGTCAGATGATAATGACAAGCCGATTGACAAAACAAGAAATTTTTTTCAATTATCGAATTAAATTACATGGTGTGGCCTGAAGTAACAACTCGTCTAAAACTGATTTATTTATGAGTAAAAATAAATTGAAAAAAACACTTGAAACTTAAAAGGAAAATAAAAATATTATTAATACAAAACAAAAACAAACATCACGAAAATCATACAATTATAGCAAACAAGCGGGTACAAATAAAATAGTACTTTTTATCATAAATCTTGCATGTCTACCATGCAATTTACATATTCTTTTAGAACGAAGAAAAAGTTCTCTGCAAGATTTGTAAACATGAAAAAACGTTACTTAACATTTTCGTGCACGGTTAGGAAGAGCAACAACTCTTGGATATAATAATCGAAAGTCTTTCCAAATAAAGTTCGTCCAATGCTGAAAAAAAGAGTTTGGCTAAAAACGGATTTGTTTTTATAAAAAATATTAATATGTATCAATATATCGAGCCCTAATTAAAAAAATTATGTAACCAACAACTTTTTAGATTTTTGTTTTTTTGATGAAAATCGATAAATTTTGATCATTTGCACGCTGTACTATTGACAGAATGTGCTTCGAAAAACACTACATCAAAGATGTGATTATTGCTCGATTTGGAATTTTTAGCGCATACATCATGCAATAATTCCTTGGTTAGGAGCTAAAAATGCAACTATGAGACCAGTAAACGCCCCTATTCCTAATCATTTTGGATCGACTCTAAACAGAAATTAATCCTATTACAGTACTTTTCGTTTATAGTCACTACCGCCTATAGTATCATTAGCGATATAGTCATTTTTATCTGTTTATTTGTCGCTATAAGTTAATTTAGTATAAAGTATTAACGTAATAGTCCATTTAGCGATATAAGCACATTTGCTATATATGGGCATTTCCATTTTGACGTGTCGTGATATTTGTTGCACAAAATGTAAAAAAATTAAATGAAGAAGTTAAATTTGTAAAAAGGGTTTTTATATATACAAAGTAATGAAGTAACACTACATTCAGAAAAAAAATTACTGTAATCGACGCTAAGAATTCGCAGATATACGGGCCTGTTCTGAAAATCACGTGATTTCAAATCACGTGTTTTTGAAAATCTAAGGCGACCAGATTTTGAAAATAAAAATAGAGGACAAAAAGAAAAAAAGTTAAAAATTTAAGATTTTTTTTTACATATTTTACTGACAAATTTGCATTCCCACATTCACATATGTTAAGTAAATTAAAAAAAAAATAACATATCCCTTAAAATGCAAACCTGTTAAATCCAATTTTTAAGTAAATGGAGATTTTGATGCCGTGTGGTAGAGAAAGATATTCCTCGTCGACCACCATGTAGTTTTCCTTTAATTTGAGTCTTGAAGTGTGTCAAATCAACTATATTTTTGGTTTTCCTTTCAAGCAGCAAATTGGGAAAAAAAGTTTTCCTGTAAAATTTGTTGAAAGGGACTTAGTAGGTTTGCTTGCATATTTAGCCAGCGATATATACACATTTACGTTTACTTATAAATAAGTAAAATTACTAAAAAAAAATAACGAAAATTAAAATGCATTGCACTAACTTATTCAAAATTGTATACTGCAAGTGAATAAGAGTTCAGTAGAAGTATGAAAAGAATAAGCACGGCACGACATTTTCCATACGATTTGACAGGAAAAAACCGGCGATCGTCGTGAAATAAAATTTATTTTAGTTTATAAAAATAAAAACAAATATTGATTATGCATTTAAAAATAAAGAGGACAAAGATGACAGATTATGAAAAAAAGATGATAAAAGAGGACACAAATTTTATAGATGACAGCCAGTTAAAATAGATGATTGTCCTCTAAAAAAGAGTACGTATGGTCACCTTAGAAAATCACACTTGTGATTTTGTGGTGTTCTAAAGGTCATACCGTTTTTGTGTTTCTCGGTGTGATTTCGGCAATTGAAGATCACACCAAAACACACAAAAACGGGACACTAAAATATCACACGTTTGATTTTATTAGGCACATGTGATTTGAAATCACGTGATTTGAGTAAAAGTGATTTGCAGAACAGGCTTGATAAACAAAAATCTGCGCTGGCGTGACGTTAAAAAAACGGAAGTGGATTTTGACATGCATTACAAAACTGATTAAGACTGCGAATTGAGAAAGATGTTTTGTATAAAACCTTTTTTTAGTAAACTTTGGACTAATACCGATTTATTTTTCAAGCTATAAAATTTATAAATCTTTGCTCGTTTTAACGTAAATATGGGAATTTTCAGCGAAAAGTCTGCTTTTTTTAATGTAACGCCAGATTGCAAATAAGGTTGTGTTTTCGGACCATGTTTTTCAATCGTTATCCCTTTTGTTACTAAGTGTAGAGCTAGTTGCGCTTTACACCAAAATATAAAAAAAATTAACTACACATATAAAATTTTTTGAAAAATAATTTAAAATACTTCTGGCGTTACGTTACTAAAAGTAGACTTTTCGCTGGAACTGCCCATATGTCATCTATCAACATTCATCAAAGGGAAACGTTAAGCAAATTAATGGCGTTATATTCACATAAGCAATCATTAATAAGTTCTTTTTAGTTTTCGGAACCATAATTCATCCAAAGAAAGAATTAAAACTCGTAAAAAATAATTTTTTGGCTTTGGTATCAGCTATGAAATATCTTGTTATTTTTTTTAACTATTTTAACAACTCTGTTGCAATACTATAGGCCTGCTGTCGGTGTAATTTATATGAATTTTATATTTTCTATGTTCACATAACTTGATTTTATTCGATTTCGGTTATATGCCTCATAGTTGCATATGTGTAAATTAGCCTTATAGTCACATTAGCGATATAGTCCACGTTTTGTCTGAAACTAAAGGATGTGACTATAAGCGAAAAGTACTGTATAAAAAAAATTTCTATGTTTTGTGAAGTCAAGAGGTCCATGGTCTAATTTCATATTAAAAAAATAAATGACTATCCCATCATTTCCAAAATCAGTCTTGTAAATATTCGGGCTTAAATCCTCTAGATGATCACATACAATATAGATTGGACTCTGATCGAAGCAAACTTTTTGTGATCTTCTAATTTTAAGCCTCTTTCTTCCAAATTGCTTAGTCACCTTTATCCAAAATTCAAAGTCGTGAGGATGGTGCTACCTTTAAATGCATATGTAAGTGCTTTGCAGGGGAATATCTATTTTGACAAAAAAAATTTTTTTTGGTATCCCAAAAAATGGGGCTTTTCACGATAGAACAACGTGTCTGCATTGGTAAGCAATATTTTTTAAAAAATAATGAAAGGTTAAGCTGCATGTACACGACATGTTTTTTACGTCTGACTTGTCAACTTTTCAAGTCATATGTAATTGTGCATGTCTGTCAAAATTGCTGTTTACATATGGTTTATAATATTCGGTCACAAACGTGAATGTTATTTGCTTCTGATATTGTCTCTGTTTTTTTTTCGAAAAGTTATTGCAGTAAACAACAACGCAGAAATACCATTTTGACGTACATTTTTTTCTTTGAATTGAAAAATATTATAAACTGTAGTGTTTGTAAAAACTTAAACAATTAAAAACGAACTGGCACTGGCAGGACATTAAATAAAGTATTAGGTTAAGATTTGATTAATTATTGTGTGTTCATATTTACTATATAAAGATTCAATAAATAAATAATGAAAAAAAAAAAAAAATTTAAAAAGAAAAAGCGTCAAAAAAATGGAAGAAGCAGAAATAATAAAACTACTGGAATACTTATCTGAATTTTTTTTAGGTAGTTAAGTGATTAATTCGACTTGTGAATTAATAAAATTATTTAAACAAATAGAATCTGGGAATTTATTTCTCATGGTGAGTAACATTTCTAAGTCAAATTACAATTTTTAAAAGTTTTTGCATCTGACTTTTACAGAAGCAATGTTATAAAGGTAACACACGACATGTTTGTATTTTGCAGTGAAAAATTTGACAAATCAGATGTAAAAAACTCGTCGTGTACATGCAGCTTTTGCTGCTACAGTTCGAAAATTTCACACAAAATATCGTCGGAATAGTGGTTCAACTTCGTCAACGGCTTTTTTGGACGACTAGTGTGTTTGGCGTCTCCAACGGATCCAGTCTCCCAGAATTTTTCAAATAATCTCTTTACAGTTGACAAAGTTAAAAACTATTCCGACTATATTTTGAAATTTTCGAACTTAAGCCGCCAAGATTTCATTATTTTTGAAACCGTCAGCTTTCGATTTCTTTTACGGTTGCCAACACTTTACTGCACAAATGGCGAAAAATTCAAATCTTTCGTTAACTTTGGGAAAACCTTAATATACCTACATATGTATGTAGTTACTTTTTTGTGGCAAAATGGCTTAAATTTCTTTATTAATGTCTACATTGGCATTATTTGCGTAAAATTTAAAATATCCTTTCCTCTAATTGTATTATCAGTTTAATATTTTAAAGAGCGATTAATAGAAAATTAATAAATAAATTCAATTTTATATTTAGTCATCAGCCTAAAGACATTTTAATCCTTCTTTTTAATAAGACAAAAAAAAATTACAATTAAGACCGAAAATGCAGGTACAATTTTCAATTTTATTTGTACAAAATGTAAATATCATTACTCATCCCTGCTCTGAAAAAATGTAAACAATGATCAAAGATCTCATCAGGGCTGCCAGGTACTTTTTTCCTTGTCCCCAAAAAATAAAAAAAAAATCCCCAAATTAAAAAACAAAACCTACAAAAGTTAATATTTTTTTTCTGACCAAATTTAAATTTTTTTTAAAAAATAGTAAGAAAAATATTAAAAAGAAATCCCCAAATACAAATTTTTACTAAAAAAATTATGTTATTTTGTTTGTACCGAATGGTTTCGGAATGTTTTTTTAAATCCTTTTTATGCGATTCCAGTGAGGAGTATGCTGAATGCAATAAGCAATATGCTGTTTTTGAAGACGAATGTGTCAATTTATGAGAATTCAAATTAGGAGCTTGTTCAATCGGTTTTAGCCATCAAGCATTTCTTATCAAGCAAGCGCTATGGTAGTATTAGTGAAAATGTGGTTGCATGTGTGACACCGACGATGCTGGATGGAAAATCAAAAAATTTAGATATTACGACGAATATAACGTCCAGCAGATGTACCCGAGTAAATTCGACGTGACGCCAAGCATTTTGACCGTGTACAGACCCCTTTAGATTCTTTTTTTAAATTCTTTTTTAAAACACACTCATGAATAATAACATAAGTTTATTAAGTACGTTTTACACACTTAACAAAAATGTTAATCTTAATTAGGACCCTTTACACCGTATTAGTTGTTGGTAAGAGCAAGATAAAAGTTTTGCTACTTTTTTCATATTTTATATACGAAACAAAGAAAAATAAGCGTAAATAATAAAAGAAGGGAAATATATTAAAAATGTGAAAAATCCCCAAAAAAAAATCCCCGAAT
This sequence comes from Pollenia labialis, assembly GCA_949318255.1. Lineage (NCBI taxonomy): Eukaryota > Metazoa > Arthropoda > Insecta > Diptera > Polleniidae > Pollenia > Pollenia labialis. The sequence continues at coordinate 130,002,576 of OX439141.1, forward strand.
TTTTTTTAAAATCCCCAAATGACTTTAATTGTCCTTTTTTCTCGCATGAAATCCTCAACATTGGGGATAAATCCCTATGTAGGGCAGCCCTGGACCTCATACTAAATTTGTATTATTGTATGTAATATGTATGTTTGTGTGCAATGCAGACATGTAAGTGCAGTAGCATAATACATATTAAGCTAAAGTTGTTGTTATTGTTGATTTATTTTGTTTTTATTTTTCATCCATTTATCACCGCATTTGCACTTACATACATACAAAACAATAACAATAATAAAATAACAAAATTCATAAATAAAGATTCAAGTAAGTAAATGAATACAAGGAAAGACAAATAAATTCGTCTTGAATTTTTCTTCTTCTTAATTTATTTGGATTAAGACAAATGAAATATGTAAACCAAAAATTGCAATAAATGTGATTATAAAAAAAACTATATGTATGTATAACGGGTCCGCCATCTAATGTTTTTTTTCAACTAGTGCTTATTTCGTGAATGGTAACACAACGCTGGAAAATATGCGTTTTCACTTCCCTAAGTGGGCCTGCGATAGACTTACAGAAAATGCCGATTTTGCCAAAAAAAGCAAAATTGTCGCATTTGGGGCACAGAAAACCCGCACGCATACATTGAAAAGCCGTTGCACCCAAAACGAGTCACTGTTTGGTGCGGATTTTGTTTCAAAGGCATAATTGGGCCATTTTTAAAGGAGTGGAAGTTACAGTCAATGGCGATCGTTATCGGGCCATGTTGAACGAAATTTTGTTCACAAAATTGAAGAGGAGGAAATTGGCAACATTTGGTTTCAACAGGACGGCGCTACGTGCCACACAGCCGAAGCTACACTCGATGTTTTGCGCCCTGTTTTTGAAGATCGCATTATTAGCCGCAGAGCTAATGTCGTTTGGCCACCTCGGAGCTGCGATTTGACAACGTTGGACTATTATTTGCGGGTTGCCATCAAAGATAAGTGTTACGCCGACAAGCCAGAGACAATTGACTCTTTAAAGGACAATATTAGTGAAGCCATTGGTGAAATACAGATGCACACAATCGATGGTGTGCTTAAAAATTGGACCGATCGTGTAGGCTACTGCATGGCCAGCCGAGGCAGCCATTTGAATGAAATTATTTTCCATTATTAACCGGAAGGATTGTACTTTCAAATAAAAAAAAATTTGAGAAAATATTCAGTAGTTTTTTTTTATAGCATTTTAAAAAAAAAAAGTTATTTGGCGGACCTTGTACTAATGTATGTATGTATGTATGTATTTAGGTATGTAAGTATAAAGTTTATGGTTAAGAAAAGGCAAAAAACAAACAAACCCGAACATAGACGAGAAGATAACAGAAATCTTTTAAGCTGAGTAATATAAAATACATACTTAGCTGATTGTAGTTGTTGTTTTTTTTCTTTACTAGTCCCATAGTCAAGTGATATCTCCGACCAATTATCTATTGCATGTAATACGACTACATATCGGACGAAGTTCGTTTTTTTTTCTTTTCTTCTGCCTTTAAGGCTGTTGGTGTTAATGCTGACTTTACGCCTAGATGACTCATGTAATGGAGTTTGTTTTATTGCATTTAATTGTTCCTTGAAGAAAAAAATTATCGCTTTCATGTGTAGTTTCACACATGCAGTTTGGTGGCCCAACAGGCAAACACACTGGGTTGAAAGCAATTTTTAAAAAAATTTCGTTAAAAATACGTTTTATCAATTTTTTTCTACTTCCTAAAAGTTCTATTAATGCTAGAAATACAAAGAATTTTTCGCGACGAATTTTCGTCGTCAGAAATAGAACACATTGGTATGTATGAAAACACACATAATTATTGCGTAGACCGAAATTCGTAGTTTGCAACGACCCAGCGGGAAAAAGAAGGAGTACGGATGCCTTCTAGAAGGCCTCTGTACCCCTTCTTTTTAACAGAAGCTGTTATTGCGATGTAGGCCTTCAGCTCTCGCTTCTTAAGCAGGTACATACAAATGGTAACGGGATCAAAAAAAAATAATTATTTTGATTTTGCTTGTGCAAAAAAAACAATACAAAAAATGTTATTCCTTCTCATAAAAGCGAGTGTGGAAGGTGCATCTTATCTTTTATACCAAAGAGCCGAGGCCTTCTAAGAGACGTTCTTTACCAGTGAGATAAGAACAGTAATTGAATCGAAAACAATTTTAAGCAGGCCTTTAAAAAGGCCTGAACTAAGAAGGTCTATTGAGTTTTCCCGCTGGGGAACTCTACGATTGGTTTATTTATATTTGATACGTAGACGAACGACGAATAAATTGGTACAGGGACAGCTAACCGTAGCCACTGTGGCCACCTTGCTAAAATATTACAATAGAAACGGTGTATCTACATATGTAGGTATTACAATTATAAAATGTAAAAAATGTAAATGATCGTCTAATAGCCTTTTTACACTGATCAACATCTAACATCTACTATTAATTTTCCACAATTTGCGAAGATAAGAAATATATAGGGCTAGAAACCAACATCTTTAAAAGATGTTCCTATCTCATTTTATTCCATTTTACATCTTTCGATTATTTAAGTGTCATCACTAAAAAAGTGGCAATAAGTTCTATTATTATTGTGGCATCACTGACAAAAAAAATTGTTTTTGAAAGCAGCGTTACCATTTGTCAAATTTTCTCTTTTATTGCAATGTTTTTTTGTTAGGTATTTTTTTTTATTTTCATACAAACTGAACTTCAAATACATTTTTGTGTTTTCTTATTAAATTTTGGCACTTTTGTACAAAAAAAAAATTTTTTTTTAAAAACATTTTTATTCAAAAATGGTGACATTTTTGTTTGATGGTAGAAGCTAGATGTGACCAATGTAAACGAGTGTTTCACATTTTCTACATCTTTGATGGTAGATTTTAGATGTTGATCAGTGTAAAAAGGCTATAAGTCCGGATCTAATTTAAAAATAGCTTATACCTTTTGGGGGGTGTTGGAATGATCATAATCAGGGCAAGTTTTAAAACTTTTTGCATGCAAAATATGCATTGGTAGGTATATTTTTTCAAGTTTTGTCCGGTAACAGAAAAATTTTGGATGTTTTTTGTTTCAATGATCGTATGGTGAGAGATAACACAGGAATTTTAAGAGTTGATTTTTCCGTTCTGTTTATTTTGCTTTACATGAAAGCGTATCGTTATAGAAGACGTAAAATAAAAAGTTCAAAATATTAAGAACAAATTTTATTTAAAAACTTAATCTTAATGTTGGTCTTCAAACGTTGACCAAGTTAAAAAACAACATGTTTGTGCCAAAATGAAGAAGTAGCTTTTGTCAAATATTTCATTGCTTAAAAAACTGCAGTCGAAACAAAAAACTGTCGGAAAAAAACGAAATTTTGTGTACAACTTTTTTGCTTTTTGAGTAAGTTTGACACGGACTGTTTACATTTAATGAATCTGAAATGAAAGCAACAGTTTTTTTTGGCCTTTGACAAATGAAGAAGTGGAAGAAATGGCAGTTTTTTTACTTTAACTGCAGTTTTTTTATACGCTGGAATATTCCCTCAATTTTTTTTTAAGTTTTATTCGAGGAGTATTTTGCTGTATATTATTGTATTAGTAACAACTTCAGTAAACTAAAGTAAAAGTAAAAACAAAAATTTCAGTAATTTTAAACGATTTAATACCTTTTCTACTTATAATAACTCAATATTATCTAATATCGACTTAAGCTTTTCCTTCATATGACCACCAGGCCGATGAATATATTGACAAATTATCTCTATGTGAATTAATATTATTTAAGTATGCGCTAGTAACATCGACTTGAAGTTGAACATATATTTTTAATATATTCTATAGTTTTGTGAGACAACCGAAGATCGTTTAAATTTGAAAACTTGAAAAAACACATGATTATACTTTGTAATAAACATTTGTTTAAATAAAACTGCGATTTTTTGTACATTTGCATGCATATTTTAAACATTTTTGTGCCTATTTAAACTTGCCCTGGTTATAATCATTTAAAACACAAACCTATGTATTTTTACAATTCGGCTGGCTTATGATGGTTTTACAAACAATTAAGCCCTCCAAACACATCTTAAAAAGAAAGATACAAGATATTCTGGTAGTGTTTAGAATTGTTCTAAAGTATATGAACATGTCTAAAGTTTTAATGCTAACCAAAAGCTGACTTAAGCAAAAAGTTTGTGAAATATTGAAGGAATAAGACTATTACGAAAAAGCTTTATAAATTGAAATTAGTCTTAAAGGGTGTGTGTGAAACGGTAGCACAGTACTCATGGAGTAAAATTTCACTAGCCCTGGGGGCTAGTATAAATTTTGACATAAGCGTAGAAATTTTTGATAATTTTAATTCACCATAGAACTTTGCTACCGATTCACACACACACCCAAAGAAGCACATTCGAAAAAATAAAAAAATTTCCATATTTGAAAATAAAATAAGAGCGGAAAAAATAAGCACCAATTGGAATAAATTTGGAATTTTCATAGAATATTTTCAATACGACGGAATTGTGGGTAATTGGAGCGTGGTTGTAGGAATTGACGGCGATAGGTCCTACGTTCCTACGACGTACAACACAATTGTGTTCCTAGCATTATTGTTGTTTTCAATCGGTATTTTTATTAAGACAATCGTCGAAAACAAGGTTGATTTTACCGTTTTCGGTAGTGATTTTGCTTAATTGTTACTTCATGTTAATTTAACATGATTTTAAAATAATTTGCGAACAAAATTTTTTTCTTTTAAAATAACTATAATTCATGTTAATTTAACATTGCGGTAAAGTTAGAGCAACATGTCATTTAAATTTAAATAACAATCCGAATCACGTTGAAAGGAATTGCCATCTTTTTATAACATATTTTAAACATGAAAATAAAAAAATGTACATACTTAAGTATGTATGCATGTCAATTTAACAAGATACACGTTTGATTTTAATATAAAACAGGTTTTTATGGATTCAATGTTGAACAATGTCATTTTAACAGTGAATAATAATTAATAAACGTGGTTTAAGGTTTTTTTTAATATTTTTCATTTAAAATTAATATGAAATAATGATAAATGGAGATAACCCAACCAAGTCATAAAATAGTTGATATAAATATACATATTTTAAAACTGGTGCGAAATTCTCCGCAAATGTTTACTTTATTCAGTTCTGTAACGGACTAAATTAAAAAATGTTTTGTTTCCAGGCTAACGGTAGTAAACCCAAGTCAATGGCTATGGAAATTAATGGTAGTTCACTTGCTTAAACTGAAAATATTTTCGATTTTTTATTTTTGACTTGGTTCGCTTCAGCTCTGATTCCTCCAAATATAAATAAAGGGCATACTTTTGCAGAAATTTACTATGATTCTCAACCAACATTTTGGTATTTTTTCTGTGGGTATCCTTGATTAATTAAACTACACATAATGATGTCACGCACATCCAAATAATTATTTCTTCTTCAAAAGTCCTTCACATAAACTAATTAATTTTATATTACTTGCTCTAATTTTCAACTCTACCAACCCAATGTGCCTTAATCGCAGTAGTCAGCTATAAGTTTTCGTGACTTAATTTTTGTTTTTGTTAATTTTTTTTCTTCTTAAAATCATTAAACTTTAAAGGAAAATTCATTAAATTTATAACGAAATAAAAAGTGTAAACATGTAATTAGTCATTTATTTAATTCAGTTTTATATCATTTAATTACAATTCTTATATAAAAAAATAAATAAGTAGGAAATACATTTAAAAATAAAACAAATTTTTTGAAATAACATTTTTTTATTGCGTCTTAAAATTAAACTGATTTAAATTTAAAAGTTAATAACAAAGATTGTTAAGTAATTTAATAATTTGAAAAATTCACGTTTTTCATTTATCACCAGGTGATTTTTACTTTAATTAATTTTTAAATAAAAGTTGCGTGATATTTTTGTCTTGTGTTTTCTTTTCCTGGGTGTGTTTTTTCATGTAAGTAAGTGATGGATGATTTAATTAAAAACAGTTAAAATGTATTGAAGTCTATTTGTTATTTTAAGAATACAATAGAGAAAAAACAAACTTAAACATCCATAAAATTTTAGGAAGGCAGAAAAGAATTTAAAAATCTAATCTAAAGTCGTTATAACTTGAAAATGTTTAATAAACTAAAGCTATGGTCACAAATACTTGACCAAATAAGCGTAATACCTACTTTGGTAATAGTTATTGAGATTTAACATTGTCTTAATATCACAAAATAAACTAATTATACTACTAGACATAGCAAAAAATGGTATATTGTAAGATGAGGTATTATAATCAAAATAAATATTGGAATTAGATGAAATGATTATTTAGTTTGCTTGTTGTTGGTCCTGTTTTTTCGTTAAATTTTTTGACAAGTGTTAGCTGGCAGTAGCTCAATTCTTTGTCATGATCTAATACTAATTTCTATACGTTTAAAAAGTTCAGAAAAAAAATTTCTAGTAACTCTTCAACCCATTTCTGAATTTTGTTTTTAAAGCTGACAACTTTAAATAAAACTTGTAAAGAACACACGTGATTTATTTGATAGTACAATGGTTCCTTTCAACAATTTCACCTATTTTGTGTAAATGTATTATGATTTCACGAGCATCAATTGGGTTTTGCACGACTTATCGCCGTGCCCAGCAATTACACCTCTCACGCTCGTCGTTGATGAACATTATGCATAAAGACTTTTATTTACACGCTTACAAGGTGCAATCGACTCAAGCATTCCATACGTCGTCAGTGGTCAGAATGGTGGCAAGAAATGGCAACAGTGGATAATTAATTTTCGAAGAAAATCATCTTCAGAGATGAGGGACATTTTCTCCCCAGTGGATTCGTCAATAAGCAGAATTGCCGCATTCGGGCGAATGATAGTCCTAAAGTGATTGTCGAAAAACCAATGCACCCACAAAGAGTGACTGTTTGCTAGCGGTTTATGGGCTGGAGGCATCAACGGGCCGTATTTTTTCCAAAATGAGGCCGGTCAGGCAGTTATTGTGAATGGTGTTCGCTATCGTGAGATGATAACGAACTTTGTATCGGGTGGAGGTGTGCTGCCGAGATCACGGCGGTCATTTGGCCTATATTTTGTTTGATACATAATTGAACCATACCAATATTACCATAAATAAAAGAAATGACAATAATTTCCTAAATAGTTTATATTTTATTGAAAATCAACATCGGCCCTTAAAATTTATATTGAATGATTTTCGAAACGAGAATCCTTTTATTTTAGTTTTTGCATTCACTAAAAAATAACGTCAAATTAAACCCGTGAAAATTATGTGGTCGGGTTGGCCCGTCTCTTCTTGTTAAATAAATTTAAACTAAATATGTACGTACATAATTAATGAATATTACAAATAACAAAAATATTACATGGGTAATAAAATGCAATTAATGTTGAATATAAAATTCCAAAAAATAAATAAAACATAATTCTATAAAAAAAACTCCCAGCCGAAAAGCATTTTTATAAATAAAAAAAGACCCACACAATGTTTTTTTTATTTTTTTTATTATTTTTTCTTTATTTCAAGAATTACAAAATTTTTTACAACTTTAAATATATTCAAAATCTTAACATGAATTATGTAGCAGCATTTTAAATAAAAATATTTTCTTTAAATGTCATTCATTAAAAAAAATATACCCATGCACACCACCACCACCGACTTTGAGAGCAAACAAAAAAGTCATAAACATTTATTTATTGCATGTTTCGAAAATGTATTTGGAAAATCTAAAAAACTCAAAAAACATTTTTCAAATAATCTTTTTCAAAAGATTTTTAATAAGCTTTTTTGTAAGTTCCGATGTTCTAGTTTGAAAAATTCTTTTAAGAGTTGTTTGAATTTGTTCTAGAAAACACGTTTCTTTTGATGTTTAAGTTTTATTGTTTTAGTTTTTGCTTAACTTTAAAATTGTTTTGTGAAGGCAATTTACGTGAAGAAAAAATCTTTCTCGTTAGATTAGATAATAAAAAAGATTGTTTTGTTGTTTATCTAAGTTGAGAATAACTTTTGGCGTTTTTTATTGATGTACAAGGTGTTACGCAATTTTTAATTAAACAGGGTTGAGTAGTTCAAATACAAACGGGTTGGAAATTTTAGATAGTACCACCCACCAAATGAAATACAATATTTTATGTTAGTGAAGAGCAAATACACCTGCCCCATTTGTATCAATTTGGTAACAGAAGGTGTTATAATTAGCACGACCTCGTTACTCTTACGTTTATGTTGCGGATCAATTGTTCCGTTCTCCTTACCAAACTGTCTGTTGAAAACACGCTCACTTTCGAACAATTTAAAAGAAAATAACAATATTGGTGTCAAATTGCACAAATTCGTGCATACCTGAATATATCGTGGAGATCGGTCCATAATTAACCATAAGGCCCATATAAAGCCCACTCTCGCAAAACAGTACGCCTGAAACCGTAACGAATATAGTTATTGTAATAAATTTTATTCTGTCACAGTTTTATACATATTTATAATTAGAAATCACGCTGTCAAACTTCGTAAAGATTGATCCACAATTTACCATAGGTCCCATATAAAGCCCACTACTAAGATATTCTAACAATCGGTGGAGGGTATCAAAGATTCGTCACAGTCGAATATAACGATCTAACTTGTTTTTTTTATATTTTAATGCAAAACGTACAAATAACCGAAGCTAAAATTTACTAATTATAAATATTTTGACAAATTTTTGGGGTGTTCCTAAACACATTCCAACACAATTACGTGTTTTTAGTTTCTTCAAACCATTAAAGTCGACCACAATGTTAACGTGTCCGCTACATTTACGTATGAGTAACGAGGCTTTCAGAACGCATTATAATAATTTTATCCACAATTGTTTCTTATTTTGACAACAATAAATTCTAGCTTTTACTACAGAACGTTTGTAATTTGATAACGTTTTTTTTATTTTCTATGTTCCCATTTTGACAATGTTTCGTTATGAGCTTGACAATAAATGTTTTTGAAAATCAACAACTGTTGTCGAAAATCAGTTGAAAATTTAATAACTTTTTTTTCGATTCTGAATACTGCGAATAGACCCTAATATGATTGCCGGTGACAATAATATGGTAAAATATGTTTAAACAATTTCGATAAAAATAGTTTTGTTGGAAGTGACCATATTGAAAATCTGTTTTCCCTGCGTGTAGCGATATTTAAAAACAAAGAGTATTATAATGTTTGAGTAAAAAAAATGTTTAAATAGCTTTCAAATAATGCATAATTACCATATTGAAATAATCTGTATAACCTTAAATCAAGGATTTAAAAAAGTACTTTAATTAATTGCTTCTGATACTTAAAACGCAATGGTATCAATTGGTTTAAGGTTGTTTTTATTCCAGCCTACAAAAAGCGCTACTGTTTCATTACTGTCAAAATTAAAATAAACAACTTAACTTCTAACTTAGATTACTTATACTTAATTTAAATAGAAAACAACCATAAAAACGAAGGAAGTGTATACAATTTAATATATAATTCATTTGTTTGTTAATATTTCTTTTTTTTATAAATGAGCGATTTCAAGTTTAAACAGTTAATTAAAACTAGAATATAATAAACTTTACGTGTGTAGGGTAAAATCAACAGAATTTATGTCAATGTTACGTACAAGTTTATTTTGCTGATTTACTTATTTGTTTTTTTTTTTATTTTTATTTCTAAAATTTTTTTATTACTTCTAGAGTACGCCAGTAACATTAATTCACTTCACACTTGGGTTTTTCTATTTAAAATGAAATTTAAAACGTAAAATTGTTATTATGCTCCATACAGACAGACAGAGAGCATAAAGTGTTAAAATGTTAGACAAATATAAGAATTTGTTTTATTTGTCATTTTCTAACAAAGTTGTTAAACAAAATGCTTTTTTTTTGTAACCTGTTGGGATATTTAGTTTCAATACTTAGTTAAGCGCTAAATTCAGTAGTTGTTAAACAATTTATTTACAAATGTTTAAAATTTTCTTTATTATGCTAAAGAAAATTAATATTTTTAACACTTTTTTATAACAAACATGTCAGTAGTCAATTTTTTTCAATGTTTTTTTTTTAATATTTAATAAATTTTATTTAAACATTAATTTTATTATTAAATTAAAATTTTATGCTATAAAATCTATTGACGTCAATTAATTTGTATCAAGTTTTGTTTGTTTACAAAATAAAAAAAATTCAGTTTATTTAAATATTTCTTTAAATAATTAAATTCTTGATTTTATACACTTGTTTTTTTTTAATTATTTTTGTTTCTACCTGTTTTATATTTTTTCGCCGCGTATTTTAAATTGCAAATTTTGTACAAAAATTTTATTTTATTTGTTTTAATAACAGAATTTGTTTGTATATTTATTTATTTATTTGTTAAATTTATTTCTTAACTTGTTTGGTGAATCACGTTTTATTTCACTGGAAGTTATAAATGTGTTATTTTCAGAAAGTAAATTGAAATTTACTTTCTATTCTTGATGAATCATGTTAAAAATTACTAAAGAAAAAATAAAAAAAAAATTTAATAAACAGATTTCAAGATCATTTGGCAATGATTTTGATTGACAAGTTGTTACTTAAACCAACACCATACAAAAAATATGAGAAAAAAAAGTTATGAAAAAAAATTGTAAAAATTTTACTTTTCACTTGGTTTTTAGTAAAAAAAAGTAAGTTTCGAGTCAAGATGCCAATTAAAGCTGTTTTACACTATCACACACGTCTTACGTATTTTGACGAAAATGCATGATCTCTTTATTGTTCGAAAATTTGTAAAAAACAATTACAAGATCATGACAGGGTTACATGGGCATACTGCACTAAACAAATAATGCATTAAAAATTTAATTTTTATTGCTTACTGAAATTCGGTTTCACGTCGCCAAAACGTGTAATTACGCCTTCTATAAACTTCCCAAGTAATAAATCCAAAATCGGTCGTGTTGTGTGGCTCGTAGCACCGTCATGTTAAAACCACATATCGCCCAGTTCATTATCTTCAATGGCAGTCCAAGAATAAAGTCGATTGTCATACGGTAATAGCGATAATCGGAAAATTCGGATTCCACACATTCACTTAAAGAAGCGATATATTCGGTAATGCGCTCATTGCGATGATGCACAGGCCTGACCACATCTGTAATGCTTCCAGTATCTTCAAATTTCTTGTGCAGTAGGTCGATTATAACGACTGTATTCACCCCGGAAGGTGGCTACGATTTTGTAATAAGTTCTAACTATTTTTACGCATTTTTCGTTTGTTAAAACATCCATATTCGTAAATGGCAAACCTTTCACTTAAGAACTGATATTGCAGATGAATCTGTCATAAAGGTCTTTTAAACCACTACATGGATAACCGTGTGTAATGCAAAATGTGCAGTGTTGCCAACTCTTCACAATCACAAATGGCGAAATTTATAACAATAAAATGGTCATATGCTGGCTTGAAAATGTCTTAACTAGATTTTATTACAAAATTGCAAAACAATGAATCGAAAAACCAAGAAAACTTACTTTTTTACAGGTAATAATAGTACACTGAGAAAAAACAACATAACAAGCAGTTTGTCGGTACATTGAGAAAATTGTCATTAGAATGAAAGTTTTTAAAAACAAAATTTACAGAAGAAAATTTTTTAAAACTTTAAAATGTGAGATTTTAGTGAAAATGTTTATGTTCTGTGGAAATGTAAGTTTTAAGTGAAAATTTGATTTTTCAGGGAGAAATTGCAGTTTTTAGTGAAATTATATAGTGTGATTTTCAGTGAAAATGGGAGTTTTCATTAAAATAAAATCCTATTTTAAAAAATTTTACTAAAAAATTAAAGTTTTCAGTTAGAAGAAGTTTTTGGTTAAAAAAGTAATTTTTCTGTTAAAACAAGTCACTTTTTATAAAGAAGTGAGTTTCCTGTGATTTTTTTTTAGTTCCCGACCATACTATGAAATATTTGCTGCAAAACACTTCAGTTCGATAAAAGGAGAAAGACAAATGGAAATGGAAATATTACTTTGTTTTATGAACCTATAACTTTTGTCAGTGATACCAACTCTTGGGACAATAAAAACAAAAAATTCAATAAAAACTAAAAAAAGGAAAGAAGAAAAAAACTGTCCGCTTAGTTCCCAACAAAACATTTTTTTATTAATCACATGGAATCTAGAAAAAAACTGAATTACGAAAAATTTAAATGCGATTAAATAAGTCACCGAAGAAGATACCAATTTCAAATATTGAAACGCTATTTAAAAAAAAGTCCTGAAATGTCGGCGTATTCAACCAAAATTTTCCAAAATTTAATTTTCTTTCTAAAAGTTTTATGTCTTTCTAGAAGCAGTTTCGAGAAATTCCACACTATGAGAAGTTTGCTGTTTATTTGTTGCACAGTGTAAACTATTGAAAAAAAGATGCTCTAAAAGTAATTACTCTTTAATTTTTTTTTAACGATTTTAAATTATCGTTATCCCGTTTTCTACTTAAAAATTGAACATGTTTGAGCATGCTTACAAGCAACTGCAATGCACCCTTTCGTAAAAAGTAAAGTCATTAAAATGAATCGAAAACCATGGTCACCATGGTCAAAAACCTTTTAAATAAAAAGAAAACAACCCCGTGATTTTTTATTAAAGTATGTATGTATATATAAATACCACATCATACTTGAATACACTGAAAGAAAAACTTAACTTAACCATTAGGTAGTCTTCAAAAGAAATACGAAAAAATTGTATCTAAAAAAATGTATATGTAAATTCTATTTAACGACTAAAACTACAGTTGTAGAAAGGTGGCAATATTTGTCAGTATTTTTCTCAGTGAACTCAAGTAAGTTTCGAAATATGTCTGTAGTAGTAGTGATAATGATAGTTGAAATAAATGTATGAATTTCCTTGAACTCTTTTCCTCTCTACGACTATGCGACATACTTTGTTGTGGGTTTTTATTTATGTAGTTATTTTTTTTTTTTGTTTTTTATTATTATTATTTTACCAAATCCGCACATTATTTACAGCACTTGCCATTTACGATTTAATAGCACAAAAGATGAAAAAAGCGAACTTATTGTATCCACTTTGTGGCATGTTGGTAATGTTACAAAAATACATATTCATTGTGGCAAAGTAAATTAACATTTTTAAAATCGAGGGGTGGTTGCTAGTTTTAATCGGGTTGCTTTCCTGTTAAGAGAATAAGGAATTTTAATTTCTGCCAAAATGAATAAATTTGTTAACGAATGAAAAAATATGGTGGTGGTTGTTACAAGTTTTATGAGATTTCTCTCTTCACCCATGAAGAGGATACACATGAGTGGTCATTGTAGTGGTTATTGAAAGAAATAAAGCATTAATACAATTTTTAATTGACTCCTGTACTCCACAAATAGACAGAACACAGAAATTGCTAGGAGAAAGAGGGTTGTTGGCAACTTTTGTTTGGTCAGAAATTAAACTTCAAATTGTCATATTTTTATAAAGTTTTATTTTCTATGTGCCATTTTTCGCAAGCTTTTTAAACTGTGGTTAAACTTTTGTTTGTAAGCGCTTCACTCCGAATTATCCCTTACATTATTGCTTCCGAGGAAGCATCAGTTTTTACTGGGATTCTAATACACATATACATACAAATTTAAAACATGAAAATTCATAATAACAAACATGAAAACTCATTTCTTGTCTGTTTGGCAACCCCTCTTTCTTCTCTACCCCGATGGCCTACAAACAAAAAAAAACATGTTTGTTAGACATGTCTGAAAAGACCCTGTGTGAACTGAAAGTGACTGTTTTGAACGAAATAAACTTTTTAATAGGAAACTTTTGCTAAAAAGTAATTTAGTTAAACAAAAAGTTACTAATTTACCAAAAATTGACTTATTCACTGAAATTTTTATTTTTAACTGAAAATTAACTTTTTCATTTACTAAAAATCAGTAATTTTTTTTATTGAAAATTTAATTTTTTTTTTCAGGGGAAACATCACTAAAATTTACTCTTTACAAAATTTTTTCCAATAAAATTTATATTTTTTTTTATCAAAATCAACAAAAAAAATTTTTACCAAAATGTATTTTTTCCTCCTAAAAAATCAGTTTTATACTGAATGCTCACTAAACACTTAAAAAAAAATCATATTTTCTGAAAAGAATTTATTTAGACTTTTCTTACAATTAATTGATTGAAATCGAGCATGAATCTTCTTAGACCGAAACAATTTAGTTTTCATTATTATTATTATTCCAATATTTATTTTAATGATTCAAATTATTTTATGTTTACTTTGTAGGCTAGTAAGCTAGTCTATGAGTGCTTGGGCTGCGGTTTCTATTCTCGCCAGAGGCTCAGATCTGTTTCACACAATGGGCTAAATGCCTACGTTACTATTGCCAGTTAATTTTATTTAAAATATATTTTGTTATTGTATTTGTTACAATAAACAAAATAAATGTTTTTTTCATAAATGTCTAAATCAATATTTAAACTTTAATCTAATCTAGTCACACTTGCGTACAAACAACGACTTGTCTTTTCCAAATTTATTTGAATTAAAGTCTGGCGCCAATTAATTTATCAATTATCACACATTTTCTAATTTGTAAGAAAAACCTTTAAATAACAATTGGAGAAAATTAGAGGGGGAAAATTACAGCTGTAAAAAAATCGTGATTAACAACATTTTTATTTAAAAACGCTACAATTATGCTAACGGAAATTCTATATTAGTTTACATTTCCTTTTTTAAAACTCTAATCAGATTTGCATATTGCGTGTTTCCTTTATTTGTTCATAATTTGTTTTGTTTTTTGTTTTTTTTTTTTAATTTTGTTCATAAAATAAAATAAAATTTAATTAATCACTGCTCTCTTTTCTGATAAAAACTTTACTTAAGTCTCGTAAATTTTTTCATCAGTACAATATTTGTAATTTTTATTATTGCGACGTTGTAAATGAATTTTGTTCCTAATTGATAAGAAACATTTGTCTTTTATGTGCCATGTAAATGAAATCAGAAAATTTTAATGCGTTACAAAGAAATTTAAATTTTTTAAACAAATTTTAACGGTTTTTAATCTAAATTTCTTCGTTTAATTGCTTAATATTTCCTCACATTGCACTTGAAATGCATTTTAATTAAACGGCATGAAGCAAGTTTAATCGATCCAAAAAAAAACTTATTTTAAGTGCACTATAGTCGGCCTTAGCGATTGTGGTTAAAGAAATTTTTTGAATACATACAACTAAAAATTTTAATGAACGATTTTCATCAAACCTAATTTTGCTTTTAAATTTATAGTTTGAGGTTCTAATAATGAATTTATTTTTTTACTAATCAATTAAGAAAAAATTGCCGCTCATGCTCCAATTAACTGCATATCCCTCGATATCGAATGAAAATTTCATTCGCTTAACTAACATATGTGACCTATTTCGAGAAAATGAACATAGTGTGTCAAAAAACGGGTTTGAACTTAAGAGTGGATTCTGGTACCTAAAAGGGTGTAGAATAAGATGAAA